>CM073577.1:22747906-24095406 GCA_037074715.1 Magnolia kwangsiensis | reverse complement strand
TGTTGTGGCCCACCTGAGTTTTGGATATGCCTAAATTTTTAGAATCAAGAAGACCATGAATTTTGAAGATTATGAACGGAATGGATGGCATACAAACAATAAGCTGGACACAACACATTGTACTGGAGGTTAAGCTTAAACCAGAAAGGTTCGCAATAGATACCTTTAGTTTTACCGAAACGCCACTAAAAAATCACAGGAAAGAGGGGCAGAGAGACATCCGTCGAAACCGATAATACGGGGACTCGGATTGCGGCGTGTGGTGAAACTCCGTGGGCCCACTATGATGTATGTGTTTTATTCCCGCCGTTCATTTATTTTTCCAGATCATTTTAGGGGTTGATCTAAATAATAAGGCAGATCCAAATCTCAAGTGGACCACACCACTAGGGATTGAACGCTCTCCATTAAAACTTCCTGAGGGCCACAGAAGTTTTGGATCAAGCTGATATTTGTGTTTTCACTTTTTCCATGTCTGTGTGACCTTATAAACAGGTTGGATGGCAAATAAACATCATGGTGAGCCCTAGGATGGTTTCAACGGTCCCACCATTATCCCCGCTGCTCCATGTGGTGTGGTCCACTTGAGCTTTGGATCTGCCTCATTTTTGGGCTCGTAATCTAAAATTATCTGGAAAAAAGAATAGACCGCGTGGATTAAAAAAAAAATACTTCATGGTGGGGCCCACAGAGTTTTGCCACCGTCCAGACCAAGCAGGTTCATCTTCAAGTCGGGTCCGATGTGTTTGTATGGCATCCAACCGTCCAGAAGGATAGGCCCCACCATGAAGTTGGACACTGCATAAATAAGGCCGCTCCACCATAATGTATGCCACCTAATAATAGTCCATTGGTTGGGCATCAAGTAATAATTGTTTTGAACGGTTGTCCATTGTTTTCTATAGTTGGGCCCACCTAATAATTGTATACCTGCCTAATTTTTTGGACATCCCATCTTCATGGTGAGGATCAATTAATTCATAGATTGGATATCATATGCAAAACACGGTGGACCACACCATAGAAAAACAATCGACAGTCGTCCAAAGACATAAATGCAGGTGGTGGCCCATGTAATGGTTGGATCTATCTAATTTTTGGCGCATTAAATTTCATAATAGGAAAACCCTGACGAACGGATAGGATGTTAAATATACACTCTGGTGGGCCCACCCGCAGCACTAGTTGATAAATGTATTCTACAGGGACTTGCGTAGAGGAACCGACCTCTTCATTACAAATTCGTAGAGCTTTAGGATAAAACTTTGTTACACTGGCTCAATTGATGCTTCATGTGCATGAAGTGAAATTGTGCAACGGCACGTCTTTAATTAAAATCAAACCGTCCAAATTATGATCCTAACGCCAGATGATTCAACTAACGAAAAATTGCACTAAAACATTACCACAACATTGCCTATCGGTTGAAATCTAATGGACGGTTAACAAATAAAATATTCAACAGTCAGGATTCAGGAAAAAGATATCCTCTAATCAAGGAACATCACAGTTTAATCAATCTGATGATGGGATCATAACATACTACGGTGTAAATTTTAGTTACATTTATGCTACGTGTACATTTTGAGTGAACCAGCAGGAAAAACCAAGCTCTCGCATCGTATAGTACCAGAAAACATTTTAAAAACAATCGCCGAGGGAAACGGTCATCTATGTTGCCAAAAACTCGTAACAGAATCCCTACTGAGGAGACTTGTTTGATACTCTGGATGCGGATTACGCTTGATACACAGGCACTTAGAAATAGTAAATTTGGCACATATTAACTCAAATTAAACCAACTAGACAATGTAATCCATTGTCTCTAAGTTAAAATATAAAAAATAAAATTACTTGAACAATCATGATCTCTGATTGGTGGACACTTATCATTTTCTAAACAGACCATAGGATTTTTCATTTTTAGCGGTCCACAAAATGACCATAAATCTAGCAGTGGGACAATCAAGTAAAAGTAATTTGGGTTTATGATACATCCAAGATGGTCTAACTTGAACTGTTTAGTTAGAATTCCTGTGTATCATCATCACATTCTGCCAGAGTATCCAAAGTATTACTCCTTATTAATACCACCCAGAACACCTGAATACTTCTGCTCTCGAAAAAATCAGAAGAAAAAAAAAAAGGAGACGATTTAGTCCTCTTCCCTGCTCTGTTTTACAGCCATGGAATGCAAGCTCTTGATCAGTGTCATTCTCTTCTGTTCATGGGCTCTGTTGGGTATGTCCCAAGGAGGTGGAGGGTCAGGATCTGGATCTGGATCTGACCTGCCATGTGTGAAGGATCTGCTCCCATGCAAGGATTACCTGCGACCGTCAACGAGGCCGCCTCCGGTGTGCTGCATTCCATTGAAAAAGATGATTGATACAGAGAAGCAATGCTTGTGTGCTATCTTAAACAATCCCGAGCTATTGCGTAGCTTCAATGTAACAAGAGATCAAGCAAAGCAGCTGCCTAAGGAGTGCGGCGACACGACTGATACCAGCATCTGCGACTCCGCTGCCAATGGTAATGGATTTTTCGCATGTGTCCACACACATGTTTTTCCCACAATTAATCAATTTGGACAGTTTATTCAATAATATGATTAAAATAAAGACTGTGTGCAAAAAATCACATTAATAGAATGATCTTAACCGTTTGAATGAGGTTAATTTATTATAATTATCTTATGTTTACAAACTATAAGTCATATATTGCATGGTTAAAATCATGAAACTAAAGTGGTACTTTGGAATTATAAATAATTTAAAATGAGATCCATCGAATAGATGTTTTAGTGCGATGATTGGATCCATTTTGTTTCTTTGTTTAATCTTGACTGTCCATTTTTCATGCTACCTATTGGATATATAGGATCATTTTATTGTTATAGTTTTTGCATCATGGTTTGTTGTTAATTGTATAAAATATAATTAATGATTTAAATCAATTAATAGCTCATCTCATGTGTCATTGAAGAGCCCGAGAGATATTATCAAAACCCAATGCCAAGCAAAATAGGGGTAGGCTTGGATGGGCCCCATTATGGTGTGTGTGTGAAATCCACTTTTGCCCTCGAATGAATCATTGCTTAGGGCTGAAAGATCAAACTAATCCGTGACTCAGGTGGGCTATACATAAGAAAATAATTTAGAAAAGAATGCTACCCTTAATTTTTTTATGAAATGCAATCTGACCATTAAATGCATTGTTCAACATTAGGCTTAAGTCCCAAAAATCAGATTGCCCATAATTATGGTGATTCACACCAAAGGAAATAATTGAGAAAAGAAAGCTTATCCTTAAGTTTTTATAAGGCCCAATATGATGCCTATGTGAAATCCACTCAGTCTATTAGATTATCAATAACCCGTTAGGCTTAGGTCTCAAAAAAACAATACTAAGAGAAATAGTTTGGAGGGTTGATGTTCCCCTTTGCATTTTTCCTAGGATGGGCATGATAGTTGGCCCTTAGGCCATCTTATGGTAGAAATAGATTTCATATGCATGAAATGGATGGCAAGATAGGCAATATGCCATACAAACACCATGGTGAACCCCACATGCCTAGTAGTTGGACATATGTTTTATATGTGGGTAAATATTCTCCTAAGATGAACCACTTCTCAGGGCAACTTAAGAGATTCATTTGAGAACTCGTTTCACATAATGCCTGCACAAAATTCAAACAATCCATTGGATGAGTCAACTCATGAAACTCCTCGGCTAATTTCAACTCACCGTGGGTCATATATATACACCTGCGCAACTTTGCACACTTGTCATGGGCCCAAAATCTGAATGGTCCATGTGAAGCGGCAGCCAGCAGCCCATGAAACCCAAGGCTCAATTTTCAACATGATCCAAACTCTAGTGAGCTATAGCAAAGAGAAATGCAAATCAAGCGAGAAAACTATTTTCTTTCGTCATAGCTGACCAAAGTTTTGAATTAGGGTAAAAGTTGGACCTTAGGGGATTCATGGGGTGCTACATCAAGTGGACCATTCAGATTTTGGGCTCATACACATGAGATGCACATGATGGCTTCTTTATTAGAATTCATATTTATACTAATTATCCATTAGTAATTAGAATTTAAGTAATTATAGTTCAAATTCACATCCGCTTTCTAATTAGCAATCATTCTTAAAATAAATTAAATCTAACTAATGTGAGCTGTGCATATCCCTTAAAAGTTCGTTGGGTGGATGGGAAAGCTTGTTGGACCCCACATCTGGGCCAAGTTTTAAAACATTCTTCCCATTACAAATCAAGTGATTCAACTCATGAATAAACTACTGAACCAAATAGGTATGTAGGCTCTTCATCACTACCACAAGCATCGAGCAATCGATCATGCTCTAATAATCCATGAACTAAATAGGAGCATTCTCAACAAATTCATAAGAAGTAATCTAATTTTTTCAATTGGATCTGTGTAAAGACCAAAGATGTTGATGCTCGTTCCAAAGAGTGAGCATTCTTTAGTAATACTCCAATATTTTCTTCCTAATCTTATTATTTTATGCTATGATTTTAAATATATAATAGAAGTAAATGTGTGATGGTTTACATTGTTTTAATTTCTTTCGTTTAACAGGCACTGCAACACCACCAACCACACCATCAGCTCCTTCAGGTGATTTTTCAAAACATAATCAATTTAGTCATCCATTTTCCTGGCCATTGATTGGGATGTTAAGATCTTCAACCAATGTGATTTTACAAGAAGGATGGGTTATCAAAGTTGGGATTCAAGGGATATGAATTGGATTAATGAAGTGTGCTTTTGTAGCATAATCACCATAGACCATCCATTTCCCTAGCCATATGTTAGATTGCTTGGATCATCTCACCAAAGTGATTCTTTGAGTGGGATGGCAATCTATATGCATTGGTCATTATCAATGTTGATACCATTTTTAGTATAATCAAAATGGACCTTCCATTAGTTACTGGCCATCCAACCAAAGTGATTTTTTTTATATGGATGGACATTCAAAGATGGAAATCATATGATTGATAACACATCAATAATCAAACCATTGTTAGTATGTTCAGTATAGAGCTTCCATTTTCCTAGCCATACATGCAAATCAGCCAGAGGGAGTCATTAAGGGCCCGTTTGGTGAACCCTCAAAAGGGGTTTAGATGCCATTTTAAGCCCAACCTTTTTTGATACATGCATTTTGATATATACTTCCTCGACTTGAAGAAATAGGCACTAAAAAGCCCACTCACCAAAAACCAATTAGATTGGTTTTTCGGGAGTAAGTTATGGGCCTACTTTCGCAGAAATTGAAGTTGCGTCGAAAATTAAAATTTAATTAAAATAAAATATTTTCTATATTGATAATAACCAATTTATGCCTATTGCATTGCCTTTCTCAGGTTCTTCTAATGGAAGCAGTACTCCAGCTGCAAGTGGGTTACCTTCTGTGGATGGATCTAGTGTCATTGCTTTCATTGCAGTTGGATGGTTGTCTTTATTTGTTTTAGCACTCAAGGTCTAGTTTTTCAAATTTCTTCCTCTAGAACTAAATCTTATTCGTGAACTTTGCCTGATAAATGGTTGTCCATTTCAAATTTAGAAGTTGAATTTTAACCATTTACTCTCTCTCTCTCTCTCTCTCTCTCTCTCTCTCTCTCTCTCTCTCTCTCTCTCTCTCTCTCTCTCTCTCTCTCTCTCTCCCCCCTTCTGTGTGTGTGTTTGGCTGCCTCAGCCCTTCAATTTTTCTAATCTCATTATTATGATTAATTTCCATAAAGAGATAAGAGTTATTTGATACTCTGGCACAGTTTGATGGTTGATACATGTGCGCTTCTGTTTATGCACATGGCTTAACCTAGAATATTTTAATCTCCTATCTATAAGAATTTGTGTGTTGAATTTTAAGTGTCAATTGCTTTCATTTTAATAATACATTAGCTATCAATGGATCGCCTGGATCTTTTGATTGGGTGTCCAAGAATCCAAATGGACACATTATCCCACCACATCTAGTGGTTATTTTTCATGGTACATGTGGATGATATTGAAGATGTTTGGAACCGTTGATCCAGTTGGCTATTTGACATATGGGTTGTAGTATAAAAATCATACACAACAAATCATAGCCATTGGCCCATTGCATTATTGGTATGAAATGAATGGTTAAAGTATCAATGACACATTTATTTAGTGAATTTTCCAACTATTAGAGGGCTAAGATTGTCCTGATGTTCTAGCTAGTTGTGCATTCTTGATTTGACAAGATAAATTGTCGATTTGATACCACAAATACTTCCATCTTGGAAAATCTTAAAACCTTAATGGTTGGCCATAATTAAAAGGTTATTGAGAAAATGCAACATATGAGAAAATAGGGTGAAGGTTGGACACATAGTATCAACATTTGTAAGACATATCAACCGGGTACATTATGTTGGTTTCCATTTGCAAAAAATGGACACATAAAGACATTTCTAGTGCATTAAGCATACAAATTCTAAAGTAATTGTGCCACAACTAACCATTTTCTCCACCACATGTATTTTCATTGAGATCTTAATATTTTCTAGACTTTTTAAATTCCATATCCTTGTATTTTAGCTTAAATAATCAAAATTAACTTTCATTGAATTCCTTGTTTCAAACAAGGGAGAAAATGTTTTGTGAAATAATATTATACTAATACCTTAGTACTCCCATTTGGTTTCATGAAACCATTTTTATTTATCATTCTAAAATACATCAATTTTATTATATTAATTTCTAATTACATTAATATAAATGTCTCCAGCTTCTTCAGATTTCTCTTGCCCTATTGTACTTGGGGTGTAGTATTGACTCAGATATGAAAATGCATTTGATTTTGAAGTCACTATTAAGCTAAAAATTTATAGTAGGTTCGAAACCGTAGAATTGCTTAAAGGTAAAAAATCGTAAGATTTCTTAACTCAAAGTATTTATATTTATAGATTCTGAGTAAAGGTTTTAGTAACAAAAAATGAATGGGTTAAACACACTCTTTTTCCCACACCACATGTGGTCTATTTTATAAAATTTTACTATTTTTAGAAAGTTTATCAAAACTTGACAATATTACATCTAGCCGTACTTCATAGAGTTTAAAATCCCATATAAGTAAAAAAAAAAATAGTACCTAGCCTTACTGCCTTGGGTTTAAACCTCTAGGTAGGCAAAAAGGAAATAAGCAACACCTACTCTTACTTCACAGAGTTTAAGACTTTCAGTAGAAGAAGAAAAAAAAAAAAAACCAACACTTAGTTTTATTTCACAGGGTTTAAAATTCTGAATAAGTGAATAATGTTTTTTTTTTTTTTTTTTAAAAAAAGGACAATGATAATGAAAATAAATAAAAAGTGTATACTATTGATGCTCTTAAGATGTGTGTTTTTTCTATAAAAGGGATGGTTGAATGTCTTTAATTCTAACTCTATTCTTATCTTCAGTTGCTTTCTTAATTTGAAATCATTTCCCGAGTCACAAAAACCTTCTCTGACACTTTCTCGACCTCATGGCTTCTTTCTGCCTATAGTTAACCAACTAGGGTGTTCGTTGTACTGTGCTTTAAATAGACCTAAACAGGTAGCCATTCAAGGGTCACCTATAGGCTATATTGAAGATTAATGATTTGATTGAGCTAATTGTGAAAATGAACAGTCTATCAAATTGGCATTGAAGATGAGCAGTTCAATTGAACCAAAAGTGAAGATTAATGGTCTAATTGGACTTATTGAAGATGAATATTCATATTATGTTGAAATTGATCAATGTGACCATCATCAATGTTCTAATTGGCTCGATATTGATGATTAGTGGTCTAATATTGAAGAAGAACAATCTTATTGGATCTAATTTGATTATTAATCTTCAATATCATACTATTAATAATCAATATGGTCCAATTGGATAGTTCATCTTTAATATCGACTATATAAGATTGCTTATCTTTGACATTGATCCAATTCAACCATTCATATTTAGTATTGTTTAAATTTGACCGTTCAGGTTCAATATCAATCCAATCTAACTGTTTATTTTATTTTAATTATTGACCTAACTGAACTATTCATCTACAATCTCAACATAATCAGACTGTTGATATTTAACTTTAGATTGATCAAATTGTTCATCTTTTATATTTGTCCAATCAGCCATTTATTGTTAGTTTCATTCAAATTGAATTATTCAATTTTGACATCGGTCCATTAGGCTGTTGGTTTTTAGTATTAGCCTAATATGAGTGTATATCTTCAATTTTAGCACAATCGGACCATTAATCTTTAATATCAATTCAATCGGTCCATTGAGTTTCTATTTTGGCCTAGTTAGACCACCCTTAGGTACAAGCCCACCTATACCACATACTCGAGATTAGGGCGACTCTTTGTATAGCCACTCAACTATAATTTTTACATCACTTTCAAAGATAATTATTAGTAGCCATGTTTAGAGCAGTACACGAGTCGAGTCAAACTTGGCACGGTCAACAACTAACCCCAGCTTGAATTCGGCTTGGCTCAGTCCTCAAGCTTAACCGGCCAGCTCAACTCAATTTAGTCAACAACGGGCCAATTTGAGCCAAGTTCATGCCTGTGTGACATTCTCTCAAACATATAAAATGTATCTTTAATCCTTAACAGAATGCAAAACAGTAACAACACTTTACATGTATTTCATCAAACACTTAGCGAGTAACATCAAAAACAAGATATGAGGGCAGTACTATAGTGTATTATTTCATATCTATTCCTTTCTTGCCACCAATTGATTCTACAAAGAATATACGCATCCGAAACAATACTTTGTTGAGTCATTTCATCAAACACTTGGTGAGCAGCATCAAGATTAGGAGGAAAAAAAAAACACTTAGGCCCCGTTTGTTAAATCTGAAGTTTAAAGCCTGAATCTGAAATCTAAAATCTGAAATTTAAAAAAAAAAAAAAAAAAACATGTTTGGTAACTATGGCTGAAGTCTGAAAATTAAGTAATGAATTTGAAACAATCTGTTTATTAACAAACATCTTAAATGTCTAAAATATGTTACTTTAACACATTTGCCCCTATATATCTCCTGTTTGGAAATGCTTTACATTTGCCTCTATCACTCCATCTTGCCCTACCACTATCCGTTGAAGCCATCACTACAATAGTCTAGTATAAACTAAGAATTGTTTAAAGAAGAACAATTGGGTAAAAAATCTTTTAATAAATTTACTTATAATTTTAATAAATTTAGTTGATTAAAATAAATAGAAAAAACAAAAATCAAGAAAATCAAGTCAATTTTCAAAGATAGAGAGACTGTAATACCTGTCGAAGAGAAATATTTATAATCTTTTATAAAGATGCTGAAAAAATAATTGACGATGCAATGGAGAAGTGAATGAAAAGCCTGTTATATTTTAGAAAAAAATAAACGTGAATTGGTACTACACTAGATGATTCACCGTTCGTACAACTTGGAGCTCGATGACCCCATATAGGCTTCCAACGTAAGAACTTCGTGCGAAGAGGAGCGGAGACAGATTTCCTGCTAAAGCCTTTAGCAGGGAACTTAGGTGGGACCCACTGTAATGTCTGTCAGGAATCCACTCTGTCTATCCATTTTATAAGCTAATTTTAGGAGATTAGACCAAAATTGAGAAGGATCCAAGACTCAAGTGGGTTGTACTAAAGGAAAAGGTATTTAGGGAAATTCCTACCATTGAAACCTCCCTGATTCGACAATGATGTTTACATGCCATCCATACCATTCATAACATCATTCTTACTGGAATGAACTGAAAACACAAATATTAGCATGATTCAAAACTTCAGTGGCCCCATGAATATTTCAACTATGGACGTTTAATTATCACGTTTTCGACCCACTTGAGCATTGGCCTCATGTCCTAAATTTAACTCACAAAACGGATGGACGGTGAGGATTTCTCACAAACATCCTAGTGGCCCCACTTGCATTCCTAGCATAAAAACTTCCCGCGAAAGGCTTTCAGCAAGAAATCCGCATCCATGACGGAAACGGATTGGCTACTACCCCAGCCACTAGCCCGGTCGCTGATGGTCGGTGCTCTGTTAGCCCTCCATAATGTATGTGTTTCATCCATTCCGTTTATCCATTTTTACCGATCATGTTAGTGCTTCACCCCAAAAATTAGTGGGATATAAATCTCAGGTGGACCACACCATAGGAAAACAATAATGATTGGATATGCACCATTAAAATCCTCTTAAGGCCCACTGTACTGTTTATTTGACATCCAATGTTTTTATTAGGTCATACGAGCCCATATGAAGGGAAAAATAAAGATCAGCTTGATCCAAAACTTTTATGGCCCTCAAAAGGTTTTTAATGTTTGACGCTCATTCAACACTGTTTCCTATAATGTGGCCCACTTGAGATTTTGATATACCTAATTTTTTTATCCCATACCATGAAATGATATGAAAAAATAGATGGATGGCATGGATGAAACACATACATCATGGTAGGGTCCAAAGAGCACCAACCACCAACCAAAAGGGTTTCAATGGTAGATGTTCAATCCCCCAAAAGGGTTTCAATGGTAGATGTTCAATCCCCCGCTGCTTTTTGCAATGTGGTCCGGTTTTTCCTTAGATCTCTCTTATTTTTCGGCTCAAGACTTATGACGAGCTCAAAAAATGGATGGACAGTTTAGATATAACAATTACGTTATAATGGGACCCACAGAACTTGCTGATGTCAATCTGTTTCTCAATCTGTCCCAGGCTCCCAGAGCCCATCCACTTTGAACGCGAATGGCATCATATTCCCGTCTGAACGGTCCAAGCAGAGATCTTAGGGCCCACCGTGATGTAAGTGTTTTATCTAAACCGTTTATTATTTTTCTTATATTATTTTAATATATGATACAAAAGATGAAGCAAGTCCACAGCTTCAGTGAGCCACACCACAGGATGCTGCAATGATAATGACATCCATCGTTGAAACCTTTCTAAGGGCCGCTGTGATGTTTTTTTTACCATCCAACCTATTCATTAGGTTATATAGACGTGAATGAAGTAAGAACACAAATATCTACTTGATCTGGAACTTTTCCAACTCTCAAGAAGTTTTTAACGGTGGACGTTCAATCCCTACCTTGTGGTCCAATTAATCATTGGACCTGCTTCTTTTATTGGATCACACATTAAATTGTCTAAAAAAGTTGATGGACGGTGTGGATCAAACACATAAATCATGGTGGGGCATAAAGAAGTTTCACAGTTAAAGGTTGATTTTATATTGCGCAAACAATTTAAAAGAAAAAATTGCCATATTAACTTGAAAAGGGGTACTTTTGGAAGAAAAACTTTTTGTTTAATGAAAATCACGGAGCGCTTTCCGCGTTCACCATTAAGCCAGACTCCTATCACGAAAAGAATTCAGTGAAAAACCACTTAGCGCTTTCCATCTTCCGCGTTAACAACGCATTAGCAAACACCACTAAACACGAAAATTTTTTTCAATTCCGTGTTAAGTGCATAAATTCAGCGTTAACAAACATAGCCTTAGTGAGTAACATTAAGATAAAAATAATTGAGTTGTTGAGGCGATTCGATCTAAGTTGATTCAAGTTAAGGTTTGAGCTGAGTCAAATCGAGCTCGGGCAAGCTCGAACTCGGCTCAAAAAATTTTTGAGCTCAAAAAACCAACTCCACTCGGTCCAAATCCAATTTTGATCCAAGGCATGTCAAGCTTTTCGGAGTAGGGTCGAGTAGCTGACCGAGCTAACTCGAATGGTGTGCAGCTCTAGCCATGTTCCACACAAAGAGCAAGACCCTCCAACAGCGGGCGAGCCGCTGCGCGAATATTCGAACCCCAACTGTACCATTGGTGAAAGCAAGGAGGAACTCATCCTTTCATCATCTGCCTACACCACCTTCCCCAGAAGGCCGATCGACTGTGTTTTAGATATGCTATCCAATCTATTTGAAAATGGACCCCACCAAGATGAATGGGCATCCTAAAAATTCAGGCCATTCAAAACTCAAGTAAGCCACACCACGTAATTTTAGAAGTTCTGTGTATGTTTTTTCATATTGTGGTCCACATGAGTTTTGGATCAGCCTGACTTTTGGGCACCTAAGGAGAAGCATGAGGCACAGATGATGGATGGATTACATGTCATACACACACCACGGTGGGCTTTGAACCTATTATGGTAGGTAAACCTTCACCTACAAAGCTTCATAAATGGATCGGACACTTCATTTAAAATCCTTCAATCAGCTGCTTAAGATGGCATTCATAGTCAACTTTTTCACGTACATTCATGGACCTTGGACCTCGTACATTCATGCCACGTGTATGATGATCAAGTTCCTAAGTAAAAAAAGGGTGCCCGTACAATGCTTTATCAGTCCTACAATCGTATCTGTTCACTTGTGCCCTTCTAAATAGACGGCAGAAAATGGTCCACCGTCAAATGGGACTAAAATCATCCAATCTCCATGCATTAGTACTGTGGGCCTTCGAATGTAGATCCCACCATATGGATGGTCTAGATTCATTGACCAGACAACCACCTGTACGGTACCAAGTAGCAATCACTCAACGGTGAATCTCGACCATAGTTTAATAAACGGACGGCCTGACAAAAAATAAAAAATCAACAGATATCGTCCTTTTCCTTGCAATCAAATGAGTAACGATGTAGATTCGTTAACATCTAGAAAAAACTGAGTAGATTCTGATCAAAGGGGAATTATTATTGTAACTTCATTACCATGTGAGGCCCACCATGATTTGATTCCCATCGAACCTGTCCATTAGATGCATCTCCTCGTGCTCGGACTAATTCACAAAATCCAGCCTTATAGATTACTCAGGTGGGCCACACCAAAGAAAACAATCAGGGACATTGGGTAGGGAGATGCCCACCATAGAAACTTCCAGATGGAATGTGGGATCCACCATGTTGTGTATATGTCATCCAGTCCATTCACTAGGTGCGCCCACCAGGATGAAGGGGCACATTAAAACTCAGGTGGACTAGAAAAGCTGAATATATCCCCAGTGGGGGTGGCTAATAGTGAAGCGTGAACTGACAGTGGGTGTACTAACAAGCTACCAAAAAAAAAAAAAAAAAAGTTTTAGGCATGATCATACATTGCTCCCTGTGGTGTGTTCCACCTGAGTTTTGGATGGTGATGATTCTTATAAGATATGATGATCATGAGTGAGTACACAGATTCACGGTTTGGATTCCATATATACATCTAAGGTGGCCCCACACTAACATATGCAGTTATTCCAAACAAAAAGACAATATTACATTTCCCAGATATTTAACGTTAATACCCGAGTGTACCACCTAGATAATATAAAAGCATGTTATTTCTCTTAGCCTAACCAATCAAATCAAAATCCAATCCACCGTTCAAACATGGTAAATCCAATCTTTTCTCTATGCTGGGTGTGGACCATCTTCTTCTTTGCAAGTGAGAGTGATGGATTTCGAGATCATGGCGCAGTGGGCCACCATTCTCCTCCAGCGATCTTTGTGTTTGGGGACTCACTTAGTGACACTGGAAATCTTATGGCAGCATTTCCGTTCTTGGCAGATGCAGAGAATTCACCATACGGATCGACCTTCTTCCATGGCCCTTCTGGGAGATATTCTGACGGTCGATTGATCATTGACTTTATGGGTGAGATTCTCATTCCCACTCAATTGCTTTATTTTATCGTTTGAGGGTGCGTTTGGTTGCACTAAATATCATGAAATTTTAGAGTAAATTAGACTGATTAATCTTAAAATTTCCTGATATTTGGTGCAACCAAACACTAGCTTTTAAAAAAAAAAAGAAAAAGGACAGAGGTATACATTAGGAGACATTTTTGCTAATCATACGCCAAAGTGCGGATGAATGGTCCGTACACACTCACTGATTGGTCCATACAAGTGGGTCTGAGCTAGTGTGGGATCCACACATCCAAGTATGTAACCTTTTCGTATGGTAACCAATCAAAGGATGTCTTGGCACTTCTTTTCTTTTTTCCATCCAACTCGTGTTATCAAGAAGTAAGCTCAATTTCTTTCTTGGAATTTCAAGAACCTGATGGGATATTGCTGGTAAAGATTGGTCGATTAATGGTATGATTCTCGTGTAGATTATGAGAATGCCATAGATCGTCACTTCGTTAACTTGTAAATATATCCTTGTACCCGGAACACTCACCGTTGAAAAAACTTAAGAAACCCAATTGAGCAACAAGCAAAATTGTACAAATTTATGTGGGGCACCATGATGAATTAATGACATCCAATCTGTCCATCACATACAGCACCTAATGATTTTCCCAAAGGTCAAAAAAACTGCCAATCCAAGACTTATGTGGGCCACACCACAAGAAACAATTGGTACGTGTTAGGGCTCATGAAAGCATATAAAGTAATCGTAATTGCGCAAATAAATCTAACGAGAAGGCAATTCGAATTTTACGTAAAAAAATCCTTTCGGAAAAAACTACGGCATAAAACGGTGAGTAATGCACTATAAAAATGAACTTTCAAAAGATGAAAATCTTATATATCAAAGCCCTAAGAAGAAAAGTTCAAGTCTTTCCATTTAAAATCCCTCTCAAACCCTTAAGCACATTTAGAGAACCATAATCCCAATATCACCTAATATATATATTGCCCAATCAAAATAAGAAACAAATCATGCACTTATACAATTTTTACGTGCGCCTTCAATAGGTCCTTCGATGGCATTGACGGTCATTGAGGACTAATCGATGACATCGAATATCCTTCGAGGCCATTGAGTAGAAACCCCTGAAACTATCCAGCAACCAACAAAGATTTTTCTAAATTTTCTCAATGGAATATTCGAGCATTTGTCAATGTCATCAACATCTTCTCGATGGGATTGAGTGGTCTATCAATGTCATCAATAGACTCTATATTACGGACACATTTAAGATATTAGACAACAATCTCTACTATGTCTTCAATCTTAACACTTCATTGCTCATTTTCCATCACCATCTCTAATTGTCTTCCATCATATCATCATCGTCGCTTCTCATGCACACTCTATCCTCATTAAACTTTTGTCGAGCCTAGAGAAGTTGTATAGATATTAAACTTCTCTATGGGGAACAACCTTCGTAAGAATGCTAACAGGATTCATGCTTGTATATATCTTATCAAGAGTCATACCTCCTTCCTCAAGCACATATCGGATAAAATGATGATGTAAATTAATATGTTTAGTACGTGAGTGATAAATAGAATTTTTTGACAATTTTATTGCACTTTCACTGTCAAAATTAACTAGCACTACCTCCTGTTAAAACTCCAATTGATTTGTCATTCTCCTCAACCAAACACCTTCTTTAAATATTTCTATTACCGTTATATACTTAGCTTCGGTTATGAAAAGAGATACCACAAAATGAAGCTTTGACATCCAACTGATCACTTCACTCGCTAATATAAATGACTAATCTAAAGTGAACCTTCTATTATCTACACTGCCCGCGTAATCTGAATACACATAGCCTACTAACTTATACCTTAAATTTTCAAATGTCAATGTGTAGTCTTACGTACTTCGAATATATCAAAGTAATCATTTCACTATCTCCCAATATTATTTGCTAAGGTTAGCCATGTATCTGCTGACAACACTCACCACATGTAAAATATCTGGACTCGTACAAACCATGGCATACATTAAGTTGTCAATCATACTTGAATAAGGTACATGAGATATAACGTATTTTTCTTAATCTATTTCAGGACATTATTTAGAAGAAAACCTAAAATGAGCCACATAGGAAATGCTGACTGGCTTTTGCGTTATTCATCTCATACTTTATTAATACATTCTTAAGGTATTCTGCCTAAAATAATTATAGCTTGCTCCACTTCTTGTCTTTGTATATGCCGTCAAAAACTATTTTTGCAGCTCGTGGATCTTTCGTCTCAAATGTCCCTAATAGTTGAGTCTTCAGTATTTCGATCTTAGACATGTTATGACTGGCAATAAGCATGTCATCAACATATAATACCAAGATAATAAATTTTTCATCACTCGGTGTCTTGTAATAGACACAATGATCATACTCACTCATAGTAAACCCCTGACTCACAATGAAATTATTAAATTTCTTATACAATTGCCTAGGCAACTGTTTCAAGTCGTATAATGACCTCTTCAACCTGCAAACCTTGTTCTCTGCCCTTTGTATTTCAAAAACTTTTGATTGCTTCATGTAAATCTCATCATTTTTAATTCCTCATGCAGAAAAGCAGTCTTCACATTTATCTATTCTAACTCAAGATTGTATTGGACAACCAGTGTCAATACAAATCTAAAAAATACTTGCTTAATCATGGGCACGAATATCTCAGTGAAGTCAACACATTCTTTTTGAGCATATCCCTTCTCTATCAACCTTGCCTTCTACCTATTTTTTTCTTGAAAATCCACTTGTACCTGATCACTTTACGGCTGGCAGAAAGATCACCAGCTCCCACGTCTCATTCTTATATAAGGAGTCCATCTTGTCATATATTGCAGCTTTCCACTTTTCGACATCTACATCGTCAAGCGCCTTCTGAAAAGTAGACGGATCTCCCCTCATCCATATTGAGGTCAAACGCAACATTTGAATCGTCCTTATATATCGTCAGTAACCTACGATCTCATGGCAGATTCCTTCTCACATGTGGCTACTCTACTTACTCCTATGCATCTGTCTGCATCTCAATATTAGCTTGTGTCTCATCTCTGTTTATCTGAACGTCCACAACTGAGTATGAAGATGTTTTGTGATAGGAAGATCGACAAGTTATAGTTTTTAACCGTCGACATTGTCCTATTTTTTTGTAGTGAAGGTACATGGAGAAAGTGCTTAAAAGATTCAATATAGACAAGGTAAAACTTGTCGGTTCTCCACTTGCAGGTCACAAGTTAAAAAGTATACAAAATTCCTTAAGTAAGAAAGAAAAATAAGAAATGAAGAAAGTTTCCTATACATCGACAATAGGAAGTTTGATGTATGTTATGATCGATGTGAACAAGACATACAGTTGGTGTTGTTAGAAGATTTCTTGCAAATCCTAGCAAAGAGCATTGGGAAGCAGTTAAATGGATTTTCAAATATCTCAAGTGTTCGTCAAAGGTATGCTTATGTTTTAGAAGTGGTAAGCCTGTGCTAGAAAACAGTTGGTGTTGTTAGAAGATTTCTTGCAAATCCTAGCAAAGAGCATTGGGAAGCAGTTAAATGGATTTTCAAATATCTCAAGTGTTCGTCAAAGGTATGCTTATGTTTTAGAAGTGGTAAGCCTGTGCTAGAAAACTACACAGATACAAATATGGCAGGAGATATTGACTCTAGAAAGTCTACATCAAGGTACACACTTACTGTTGTAAGGACAATAGTGTTAAGGCAGCCTAAGTTGTAAAAATGTGTGACCCTATCTACTAGAGAAGTTAAGTATTTTGTACTGACAAAAGCTTGCAAGGAAATATTGTAGATGAAGAGATTCTTTCAAAAACTTAGCTTAATGCAAGACAATTATGTTGTTTATTATAACAATCAAAATATCATCCACCTCAGTAAAAATCCAAAGTCTTTATTCCAAGTCCAAGCACATATACATAAGATAGCACTGTAAATCCATTAATCATGTGTGCCCCTTCATGTTGTCCTTGGATCCAAAAAAAAGAATTTCCAGACAAACCAGAACTTGAGTAGCCCACACCATGTAAGATCATGAGTAAGACCTTTCGAAATCACATGGTATGGCCCACCTGACTATTAGAATAGCCTTATTTTGGGTCTCCAATCATCCTTCTTGGATGCATCTTCTAAGCCGATTAGATGGCATATATGAAACACAATAGAGACCACATAGATTTCTTTTTCTATGTTGAACTTAAAATTAAAAATAATAATAATAATAATAATAATAATAATAATAAAAGAGAGAGAGAGAGAGAGAGAGAGAGAGAGAGAGACCATTTTCACCCAACTACTGCATATAAATTTAAGTTTTTTCAGTGATCTCATGAGCTAACTAAAAAGAAAAAATTTTAACAGCAATAATAGCACTGAAATATATAAAACCTTAGACCATCTGATTTAGAACCAAGACACATATAACCATGTGATGAACAACATAGATCTTGCATTGACTTGGTTAATGTTAGCATTCAAATGCACTCTTCCATGCATGTAAATAGTCTAGAGTGATCTTTGGACACTTACGATCAATCGTATGGTACAATGGTTGCAGCTTCAAAATGGGGATTTCCTTTTGTGGAGCCTTATTTCAAGAATATTGCCCCAAACTACAGACGTGGCATCAATTTTGCAGTATCAGGAGCAACGGCTAGAAACGTCACGGAACCCATACCTTTCTTCCTTCCTCTCCAAACGGATCAGTTCGTCAGATTCAAAAGAAGCGTCAATGCGTACTTCAATTCCAAGCACAAATCAGGTGTGTAATTGTGGTACAGAAATTAAGATAGGCATGGTGGTGAGAAAAGTCATTTACATACAAGTTCTAGGATTTCAGCTCTTGATTAATTTTTCAAAAATCATGAAATGCTAAGAACCTAACTAATATGCCAAAAGCCCTAGATGGAATGCGTCAAGCCAAATTCTTTAAATCATAACATTCCACCACCAACATGAAATGATACTGGAGCTTTCCACTATTAAACTTGTTTTTCAATTTTAGAAATTCTATAAAGAATATAAATTTAAAAATCACAAATTATTTTTCTCAGATCTTGAAACAAGAGTTCAAAAACTCAGCTTGGCTCAATGTTCAAGAATATATTAGGGAGGCATATTCCCTGCTCTCAAGATTCAAAAACAAGACATTCTCCTTTTATACCATGTAAAACAACCACCTTCTCCAAGAGATGTTATAGTACAGTGTATCAATGTATATCAAGGACTTTAACACGACCACCTTTATTTTTAATAATTCTCCACACAGGAGATGAGTGACTCGTTTCTAGCTGACTGAGCCATTGAACCTCGAAATCTCGCCTAGTCGAGTTGACTCAGCCAGTTTAAGTCTAGTTTAGTAGTCTGCAAGACTACCATGTTTTAAAACCCAAGAACGAGCCAACTTAGACTTGGTGTAAATGGTTTGGATATCATTTAAATATGACCCCACATGACCCCCATGCATGTAGATATATGGTTTAGTAATCTAAAACGTTGATCATATGATATGCACAGTTGATTGGGAATGTCTAAAAAATTTCAAGATTGGAAGATCATGATCAATGACCCACAAAAAGGTTGTGTAAAGGACTGCTCATATTGAAAGGAAAAAAGTTCTAAGATCGAGGGTTAAAATATCTCAATTTTGGAGATCTTTTGTATCCCCATCCACAGTGACATCTACTTTGTAAATGGCTTGGATCATTGAAACATGCTTCTACACATACAGAGGACTTGTGTTGCGATGACAAAAACATATGTTTTATTACGAACTTACAAGGAAACCCTGGCCTAAGGAGTTAACTCTGTTGCGGTGAAAATGGAGAGCTCATAATGTAGAGTTGGTTGGGGATAGTTTCATAGCTAAGATGGATCAGAAAAGGCCCAGTCAACAATAGAAGTGATCCGGACCGTCGGACCTTAAATTAGGTATATCTCATAATCCAAAATGAGTTATCGAACTTAAAATATATAATTTAAGAGTAGAATGAGCTACTTTAACCACCCAACCCCACTATGCAGGGTTGCGCAAGCTGAATTTGTAAAATACCATTAGATTGAAGATCATTTTCCTATTTTAATTCTATTTTTAATAAGGTTTAATTTGATTATAACTTTTTGAGCTTTAAGAGTTGCGCCCAACATAAGAAGTGAACCCAAATAGGACACTTACTATTTTTGGCCTAATTATCCTTGAGGAAGACGGTACTCAACCTCATCACGTTCATCCCTGCGTCAGAAATTCCGTGCCAAAGGCACAAAGGTCCACCCATAAGATGGGCCACTATTACAGTTTATATTAGCCGTTGGTCATTTGTTATAGTCGTGTGACCAAACTGACAAGTGGTCCAACCTATTTTTTGGCCATGTTTCGAATTGTCTAGATCTCACACATGTGTGCACGTTGGCACGTGTTGCTGCGATCATTCTTCTCTCTAAAATTCAAGTGCTTGCATGGACAGATTGCTTAGTTTCACACGTTCCAGAAGTGAAGTCATTCGAGGATGGGTTATACATGATATTCATTGGTGTTAATGACATCCTCAACAGTCTCTTCTTGAATGCTTCAGCCCCACCCTTTGTAATGGAGGAGATCGTGCCACGTGTCATCTCCTCAATATTCAAGGCAGTACAAGTGAGTTCTCTCCCCACTAATTACATATGAGAAATGATCAGATACAACTACATTCTTTCCCCAGCCAATGTGTCATGTATAGTGCAGAAGGTGGGCCATACCATGATGATTATCATATATGAAAATCAGTTAGGTCCACTCATAGGGTGGACCACACCAGTATGGTAACTCAGAGCACTCGCTGTCCGTTGAAGTTGACGATGCATCCTGCTCGACGAGTGGATCTGTCCAATTTTATTATCAGGTGATCACGGTGTGGCCCACTTTTTCGAACGGAGTTGATATTCTACACATTGGAGATGTAGTGAGAAAAGAAAGGATACATGGTAACTTATGATACATCTAATGTATCTGATCCTTCTCATTGGAACATCCAAGGAGGCCTGATCGAATACAAACGTTACAAATTGACATGTTGGGCCCATCGTGATGTTGTAATCTGTCCATCATCAAGCCCCTTGTTTTTCTCCTAGAAGACAAAAAATCAAGCTGATCAAAACTCAGGTGGGCCACACTTCTGGTAACAGGTGGGATGAGGACATCCACCATTAAAAAACTTCCAGATTTGTATATGCGGTTCACTCTGTTTTTATGTTTCATCTAGCCTATTCAGAAGATGTATCTAACCAGGATGAATGGACACCAAAAAAATACAGGCCATTCGAAAACTAAGGAGGGACACAACACGTGATTTCAGAGATTCTAGGAAAGATTTTGTATAGTGTGGCTTACATGAGTTTTGGATCGACCTAAGTTTTATATTTCAATGATAATAGGATAGGGCACAAATGATGGACGGATTGGATTTCAATAAAACATCACGATAGGTGGGTAAAGCGATTAGAACTGGCAATGGGCCACGCCTGGGCCAGGCAAATCATTGTTTTAATAGGCCCATCCTGGGGTTCATAATCCAGGCAGGCCTGAACCGATCAGTAGCTGCCGATTGTCGGTCCATCAGACATTGAGTTAGATCATTGGCTGTCAATTGATTTCTATGATGTAACCTGAATGATGAGTGGATTGCCTTGTTTTTCACCCCAAGTGATCTTAATGGTGTGGCCCACTTTTTTCTCAGATCTGATTATGATTTTGTAAAAAAAGTGACAAGCTGGCAGGAAAGAGAATGTTGCATGTGTATAGGATCCTTGATGGTAGGTTTTGGTTCTTTGTTCTGATAAATGAGGCCCATGGTTCTGTGATCTAGACCACTGGTATGCTGGGACACATCGTCGATGGAATGAACCTCAAAGCTCCCCTCCATGGGTCATTGCAAATTTTTTATTTACAGTGTATAAATGGACGGTTAATGGAAAAAATATAGCAATGGGCCACATTACACTTAAAAAACACCCCAGATTGTTGGCTAGGATTTTTGAACTACGGATGGTTTCATGGCATGCTTCATCCATGACTGGACCCCAACAATCCAATGGTCTAGATCAACCAACGATGTGCCCCACTTGTCATGCTGGGGAGGGCCTTGGGCCCTACAGTGACAGTCGGGCCCTGCAGGAATGGCCCATGTCCACCCCTATCATCAGGTCATTTCATAACACCATTGTGTTTTTTGTGTGTGCAGGATCTCTATAAAGAAGGGGCCAAGAATTTCATAGTCTTCAACATCCCAGCCATTGGATGCACCCCAATGGTACTGACCCTAGGATCATCAGGACCCTTCAATTCAACGGATGGATTGGGGTGTTTCAAGGACTACAATCAGGTGGCAGGATACTCGAACAATGAGCTGGAGAAGGCACTTGCAATCCTCACTCACCAGATTGAAGATATCAATATCATGGTCGCTGACATCTATGGCTTCATGTTAAAAACCATAGCCAACCCAGCCAGATATGGTAATTACTACTCTTCCTTGCTTTTAGCTATCATAGCAACTGATATGGGTTAGCCCAGTCCCAGACCGGCCAGAGTCAAACCCACTCTGGGTCAGGTTTGGTACAAACCTACAGCTCCATGGTTGGATCTGGGCCTGATGTTGTCAGCCGCTGCCTAGTGGGCTTGGACATGGGCTTCCATCTGCCCAAAGGAATTCAAGTGAGCCTGGCAACTGCAGCTCATTTAACATTGCTAGTCTGAGTATTTAGATGGTGGGTCTGAGACCTGGTGTGAACCCCTGGTTAAAAGACTCGGCAACACAGATGGAGTTAGCGTTCAATTCTGAGTGAGTTTGAGAGTTGGGATGACTCAGGAGGTGACTCATGGTATCAAACAGGATCAGGTGCTACCGAGTCCAAGTTGACTTGGGGAAAGGGCATGGATAGCATGGACAAGGACACGGGTTGCTTTAACTAATGGGGAGAGAGGTGATGGATTGAATCGATTGGTTGATTAGACATCCTTAGAATTTGTGATACAACCCACTTAGTATTATGCAAAAACTGCAGCTTATAGTGGGATACGCAGGCTAGCAAAGCCTGGCCATGGGCTGTCTATGATTGTAGTTAAATGGGATATTAATTTGAGTCTGATTAATAATTGGATTGAGGTGGATACGCCCTTACCCATGCTTGAACCAGCCTACAACCCAATTATAATCTATATCATTCATATTCATAAAGAGAAATACTCACACACTAGTTATACATAGATTAGTTGGCAAGTAGAGCCCACTATGGCTTTCGTATGACATCTCTCCTGTCCAACAAGATTTTCCCCTCATGAAAATGTGATGCCCCAAAAATCATATCCATCTGATCCAACTATCAGGTGGGACACCCATAGAAAAGCATAAATAATCACCCAAAAAACTCCATGTTTTTACACCTAATAGTTCGATTAATTTATAGTCATTAGATAATAACCAACACTTTTTAAATTTATAAATCTATTTTAGGATAAACTTATTTTACAACATAGTGTGTGCAGTGTATATGCCACCTCATCCGTCCAACCGGGTCATCCCACTATAAAGGTAAGATGCCCGAGGTGTGTTGGACGTTGGCTAGTGGGGCCCACTGGTGAGCAATCACTAGTGGGTGGGTCCCACAAGTTTAGGCTTCTTTCGGCTTTTTTTCTTTTCTGTTATATTTCAAATTCAACTTTGAATTTGATTTATGATATGAGATAGGGATAAGACTAGATGATATGGTCTCATCCAATCTCATGCGATCTCTCATTCCTTTCCTATATAAAGGATGAGACTCTCTCTCCCGTGGGATATCATAAGTAATACCGAGAGTATACAAAGAGAGATATAGTGTGCACAATAGTCTGTCCATTTTGGCTTGTCCTTAGGACGATCTAATCCATATATCGCAATCCGGGACCACTTTATACCGTAAGATCAGAGGTGTGAATAGATCCATCTGCTCCAATAGTAGATAGGCGGGCCGTTAAAGCATCAATCTTCTGCTTTATGGGGGTTCCAAAACTCGTGTAGACCGTCAAATCTTGAGGGCTCACCTTCCTCATTTCCCTACAGAGGTGTCAGAGCTGTGGATGTCTGTTTCTTACTTGACCATGAGATAGCTCCTCCTCCAAGTAAAAAAACATATCCTGAAGTAGACTTTCTCTCGTCGGCATTATTATCCCAAGCAGCATCAAAATATCCTTTGAACTCGAGGCTTGTGCCTTCATAACACAATATTAGGTCTTTTGTTCCTCTGAGATAGCGGAATATGCGTTTGACGGCTTGTCAATGAGATTGTCCTGAGTTGCTCTGATAACGGCTGAATATGCCAACTGCATAGCTAATATCCGATCTGATGCAAAGCATAGTATACATTAAGCTCCCTACTGCGCTAGCATAAGGCACTGAGGACATAGCCAATTTCTCGGCTTCAGTCTAGGGACACGATTTCCTGTCTAGCTTGGTAACTTTATCCATAGGTGTTTCAACAGCTTTTGAATTTTTCATCCTGAACCCCTCTAAGATCTTTTGTATATAGGTTGTTTGAGACAAGCCTAAAAATTTCTTAAGGCGATCTCTGATGATTTTTACCCCAAGAATAAAGTTGGCTTCACCGAGGTATTTCATCTTAAAGTTCGAGAATAGTCAATCTTTAGTCAATATCAATAATTGCATGTCATTACCAACTAACAGGATATCGTCTAGATACAGAGATAGTATCAGAAAAGATCCTCCAGACCGTTTCATGTACACATAATGATCTTCTTCACTCATCGTGAATCTAAAAGTGGTGATGGTCAAGTGGAACTTCATGTACCACTGTCTTAAAGATTACTTCAGCCATAGATAGATTTTAATAACTTGTAGACCTTCTTTGCATGCTTTTTGTCCACATAACCCATGGGTTGTTGCATATATATTTCCTCATCTAAGTTACCATTTAAGAATGCAGTCTTGACATCCATCTGATATAACTCTAAGTTTAAACTTACGACAATGGACAAGATCATGCACATTGAAGAGAACTTTGTAAGAGGTGAAAAAGTCTCCTCGTAATCTATGCATTCTTGTTGTGTAAAACCTTTAGCAACTAATCGTGCTTTGTACTTGTCCATTGTCCCATCTGCCTTTCTTTTGATCTTAAGTATCCATTTATTACCTATCGCTTTACGATTGGAAGGCAGATCAACAAGTTTCCAGACTTTATTCTTCTCCATGGAAGCGATCTCTTCGTTCATAGTATTCACTCAATTGGTCGAGTTAAAAGATAATAATGCATCCTGATACGAATCAGGTTCATTATCATCAACTGCAACACAAGAGAATGTTTGCTCCTCAATATCGAAGTATCTTTGGGGAATCAATCCTCTTTCGCTTCGACGTAACTCAGGAGCCTGATGAGATGTCCTCTCACTGTCCTGACAAACTATAGGAGAATCATCATCATGATAAGCAGAACTCTCACTCTCCAGAGATATATCGAGTATTTCAAAAAATTCTAATAGAACTTTTTGCTTCATTTAGTTTGGGTATCTATCTTCAACGAAGGTCACATCCAGGGATTCTATCTCAATCTATCGTCCATGGTCCTCATAAACTAGAACGTATCCCTTTGAATGCATAAGGTACTTATGAAAACGCATTCAATGGTTTTACTATCTAGTTTACCTTTATGTGGAGTAGGTAGCAAAACATATCCCAAAGATTCCCAAGGGCGTAGGTTAACTAGAGAAAGAATCCTCCCAGACCACATCTTATATGGGGTCTTAAGAATGGATTTGGATGGGACTCTATTAAGGACGTAGACGGCTGTTAACAGTGCGTCTCCCCAGAATGTGGTAGAGATATTGGCTTGTGTCATCATCGATCTAATCATGTCCAATAGTGTCTTATTCCTTCTCTCTACAACACTATTTTGTTGTGGCGTGTAAGCCATTGTGTAATACCGAATAATTCTAACGTTTTCACAATATGATTTAAACGTTTCAGATGTATACTCGCCACCTCTATCAGATCGAAGGATTTTAATCTTTTTCTCAAACTGATTTTCCATCTCAGGTTTATATTTAAGAAAACAATCAAAAGCATCAGATTTGTGTGAGATAAGATATACATATCCATAGTGCGAGTAATCGTCAATGAAAGTGAATTATCGAACGGTGAGACCCATTTGTTAGAATACACAGCTAAAACACTTTATGCATTTTATTCACGTTGAAAGAGGATTACACCTCTTCACAATTTGCAATGCCATAAACAACTAAGATACTTTATGTGTTTCCTCACTTAAGTATAATTTGCACGTGCACTATTCAGACATGTGCAATCAAGGAATACATGAGCAAGATCAGACCTGCTAATCAAGAAATATCAGCTGGCAAATGGGATTGATGAAAGCTTGACCGATGTACTTGTTTTGTAGTACCTTTGATCTTTCATTAATGAATAATATATTCCATTTATTCAGTATTGAACACTAATATAACTAGGTAAGTAGATCATCAGCATTTACTTTGAAATCATGTAGGATTTCAATTTTTGACGGCAGGCCGGTCACTCACTCGCACGAGTCGACCAACCTTGAATGTACAAGAGAGGTACATTTGGAGATATGTTTATACATTGATGTATGAACTTCTCTTTATTTTGAATAATAAAGGATGAGGATATGAGTGAGTCGTATCCGCCTACAATCTTATAAAGATTGAAGATGAAACTGATAAAGTCAAATAACATAATTGCACCATTCCGTTACATGCGATCAATGTTATGGTCTGAATTTAAAGTTAGGTTATGAGGTTATAAGATGAGTCGTACCTCATATAGAATGACCTGCGTATTGTAGACCCGACATTCTCCTAGTAATATCTACTTTACGACATGGATTGTAGCCACGTGCTGGGACCTTTTACCTACAGATTGTTTTGATTCGATCTAATCATTGCACATGTGAGTAGTCAGTCCTGTAGGTGACTCTTTGTGTCCTTAGCTACCCTCCTCTTATGTGTATGAGGATAAGATTGAGTGTTGCTACTTTATTGTATTATGACGAAAGGTCCTTGATTGGCCAGACTCGATTACGCTAGGAAAGCAGCTTGATTGATTTCAAATTACACATCTGCGTGGAAAAGATCCCATGACAGCTATACCAAGTTTCTAGAACTTCAAATACGCACTTGAAGACTTATTCGCTGGCAGTATTGAGTTATTTTTTAGTAAACTTTTTCAAACAATATTTTTTCTTAAAAGCATATATATAAGTATTACTTTAAATCGATTTTAGTCGAAGTTTTTGAAAAATCAAGTTTTCACAATAACTCGATAAGTTGGATAAGTGCGTATGTTGGCCGAGTACTCCAGATCGGGAGTTAACTCCATCTAGTGTGGTCATGCGGACTAGGACAGGCATTGCAAAGCTTGGGTTATTGAGTACTAGTTAGGTGGTCACTTAGTACTTAAGCACATGTGACAAGATTACGGTGATCCAGCTGGTCTCACACTTCTGATTCTTTTTATCGCAATGTTTGGTCTTTGATTGTTATTAGGAGAGTTAAATGGATAAAATTTTGTGCCTATCCCACAATGTGATTGAGTGAGAGATGTTGGACGTAGGCCAGTGGGACCCACTAGTGAGCAATCACTAGTGGGTGGGTCCCACAAGTTTAAGCTTCTTCCGGCCTTTTTTCATTTCTGTTATATTTCAAATTCAACTTTGAATTTGATTTATGATATGATATAAGAATAAGACCAGATGATATGGTCTCATCCAATCTCATGCGATCTCTCATTCCTTTCCTATATAAAGGATGAGACTCTCTCTCCCGTGGGATATTATAAGTAATACCAAGAGTATACGGAGAGAGATATAGTGTGCACAATAGTCTGTCCATTTTAGCTTGTCCTTAGGACAATCTAATCCATAGATCGCAATCCAGGACCACTTTATACGGTAGGATCAAAGGTGTGAATAGATCCATTTATTCCAGTAGTAGATAGGCGAGCCGTTAGAGCCTCAATCTTCTGCTTTGTAGAGGTTCCAAAACTCGTGTAGACCATCAGATCTTGAGGGCTCACTTTCCGCATTTCCCTACAAGGTGTAGGCCAACCCAACTATTATATAGGTCACCGTGTGCATTTGGAGGTTTTGGAGTGTTTTTTCATTGTTTTATATGGTCTGGCCCACCTAATAATTTAATAGTCTTATTTTTTAAACACCCTATAGTGGGTTCACTTCATTTATGTCATGGCATACACATATCATAGTGGACCTCAAATGTAGAGTGCCCCTAAAAGAGAAACTAGAAAGCGGTGAAGAAAACTTTCATACTCTGGCAAAGTGGACCATGATACGCCACCCCCTTCCCATGGTGAGCACATGGCGTTCAAGTATCTCAAATCGAACCATCCAAATTGTGGGCCATAACTACGATTTTTTTTAATTATTTTTTTAATCAAGAGATGGATCAAAAGCACCATGATGTTGTTTTCGAGTTTTTAAACCAAAAAATTGTTACCTTGAAGTGTATTTTTTTAATGAAAAATTATATTTTTAAAATAATAATAATTTTGAATTCTGCTATAAATCTAAAGTTTTAAGCTATAGGATCTGGTAAGGTACGATGGAATCCAACTAGGTCTTTCTTGCCAACATGTCATCTATTTAGGATATTCGTACCATGCAAACAGTAAGTATTAGTATGAAGATCAGCTAGTACAAAAATGGGGCTTGTTTGATCATCAAGTATGCCATAGCACTGATACGACTTAAAATCAATAGTCTGACTCAATATACAGGAATGGCCCACCTAATGAGCAAACGGAGCTTTTTTTGTGCCATGTCATCTTCATGGTGGCCTACCATTTTCATGGTATGAATTTCTACACGTGCCATGTTGATGGGAGAAACTAATTTGAAGAAAGGTCCAGTTAAAAGGAATGGCGAAATGGCCATGTAGGTGATTATAGGATTAGGAAATCTCCACTAAGGGTGTGTGGGAGAGATGGAATAAAATGCTTCTCTTTTTTTCCTTTTTAAATGCAGGGTTTGTTGATAGGGCGAAATTCAAGGCCTGCTGTGGATTTGGTGGTGACCCATTTAATTACAACCCTCTGATTCCTTGTGGGGGAAATCCAGCTGCTAAAGCATGCAGTCAACCAAGCAAGTATGTGAGCTGGGATGGCTTACATTTCACTGATGCTTTTAACCAACGGTTTGTAGAGGAAATGATGAAATCCACACCATTCCCTAAGTTCTACTAAGAAACTGTTGCCACTCGAATCATGTCACCATGTACTTTTTATATAAAAATAAAAATAATAATAATAATAATAAGCAATGCTTTGATAGAGAAGGCTTAGCCCTTCAATTAGGCTTTTTTAAGTGAATGGGCCCCATTTTGGGTACATTGGCGTGCATTTAATCCAAACAGCTAATCTAGCAGTCCCTACCTTCCTTGGGTTGTGCCCCATAATTCACAGTGATCAGATTATCTTAATCATATGATCAGATGATATATGGACAATGGACATTCTTTCTTTGACCTTTCATCTTAAATCCTCAAAACTGCTCGACTGGTTTAATTTTTAACGTATAACCACCAATCCATGGTAGGACCCACCAAATGAACTGTCAGGATCTTCAACATGTGGACCATGCAGGATAAAGATGTAGTGCTACCAACCTCAAAAAGTCATTATTTCTTTACCCGCCTAGAAAGGATCCAACTTCCTTTTTGGATGACCTGGGAGTCTAGATTTTTTACCTCTACAACTTTTTCGGTACCCTCAAATTATAACTGAGAGGGTGAATGTAAACCCTTTCATACTGTCATTGGTGAAGATTTTTGCAACTGCAAAGTTGCATAATCCCAACCATGGAAATGATCTGAGGATGAAAAGCGTGCCCACTGCCAGTTTAAGAAACATCAGACGGACCAGAGCTAGTAGGCTTCCCTGATAGAGCTGGTGGATGGTGGAGATTATGAATAATTTTTAGAGGCATGAACCACTTGATGTTTCCATTCAATCCCTATTTGGAAAACCCATTAATTAATTACCATGTTATTAGAAGAAAATTTTCAAGCTCAAGTGCACGTAGATGATCAATATCAATCCAAACCATCCATTAGATTCCTTTTTGAAGTGGGCTACCATGAACGTAACACCCTATCTAATGACAGTGATCCCTAATCTAGGGGCATAATGCACAAGAGCTCAGCTGAAAAACTACTACATGCTAATGTAAACATTATGCGGAATTGCAAAGGATCAGTGCATAGCATCCAATATAGAGATCAATGAATGAAGCTGCATGAATGGCGTACCTGATTGAGATGCCATCACTGTAGGCTAGATGCTTAAGACTTTTATACATTACACCCTTAGAGAAGCACTGGAATGAAAAGCTTCAATCATATATAAGCTTGAGGACCCAATTCTTTTTATATAATTGAGGAGTTTAAAATAAAGTTGTTGCACACCACCCCTTACATGATTTTAGATGAATTACAACTAAGTGGGGCCCACTGTTACCCCCAATCATACTATCCAACCCTTAGGACAATCCAAACCGTTGATCAATAAAGCCCACCTTATAAAATTCTTACAGCTATCACTAAAGCTCTGAATTTAAAGTCGTTTTAAAGTTGAAAATCGCATGAACACCAACACTCATTTTATCAAGTCTTTTAGCCAGCAAGCAATAGCTGCTAAAGGGACATGCTGACCTCCCAATCAAATATCAATCTGGACCGTCCATTAGGTTTCTCCTACTTTCAGAAAATTCTTTTCTTTTTTCCCCGGGTAACTTCACCAAGAGAATTCAATTATTAGAGAGAACAGGATACATCATAATAGAAGAGAGAGCCTGACCTCCCAATCAAACCCAAAACCTCACTCAATCCATACAAAGCCAGGCAATTCAACCTTCATCAAGGTTTACAAGCTATTCACATTATTTACATCAAAACAACATCAAACACCAATCTCTCTGGGAAAAAATAACAGGCAAACCTTGCATCACAACATTAGCCAAGTTGGAATTTGATGCTTAACAGTAATTTGCTCAAAATGGCCCGGAAATACACACACACACGGAAACGCTAACCTGCCAACCAGTTCGTACGTACTACGTACAAACTTTATTGAGAACCCATCATACGTGATGTAGATCCAAAATCTGAACCGTTCATGTGAAGCAGCACCTCGTGAAACCTCCCGGACCCAAATTTTACTTTGATCTAAAACTTTGATGGGCCATGAAAAATGAAAACAGTTTCCTCCCTTGATTTGCCTTTCTCTTTGCTATGGCCCACCATAATTTTAGAACAGGGTGAAAATTTGTCACATGGGGTTCCATGGGATTCCGCATCACATGGACTGTTCAGATTAGACACCCATGGCACGTGTGCAAAGGTGCGCACGTGCATAGGTGCGCAAGGGAGCATGACTATATATATATGTGTGTGTGGGGGGAAAGTATACCCCACCCAACGGGACCTTGAATCTAAACCATCCACCTTTGTATAGCATTGATTAACTAGTAAAGATCTCTACTTGGTGAATTTTCATCATGATAGCCAACCTCTATTAGTTAGGATAAGGCTATCATGGTGGTGATGATAATGATGATGACGACCTTGTGCAGTGAGAAAAACCTAATGGACAGTCCAGATCAATGATTTGACCATTGACACATCTTAAAGCGAAGGGCAGTGTCGATGTCCAAGATCTATTGAGTGAACCTAATTGGCAAATAATTGAATAATCCAAAAATTACTAGTGATTGCAATTTGTCTGAGATATCATGATATTTTTTGCAATTAGTGCAAAATAATACATTAATTATTTGTTAGTTGAGGATTTGTTTGGTTGCAACAAATATCATGATATTTCACTAATTTCATGCCAAATTAGACTGATTAATCATGAAATGTCATAGAAATTCATGCTATTTGTGTCAACCAAACGCAGCGTTAATGAAAAGGCCTTGCAAACTAAGACAACATTTTCTTTCTAAACTTCTGGGGGGAATGCCCATTTTTTAGCCAAAATTTTCCTGATTTTTCCCAATTCAGGTTTACTTGCCAAATTATTCCTAAATCTGAACTTCGCAACACTGCCTCAACTGAGCCAACCTGCCCATGATTTATCTCCTCTTAACTCAACTTTCAAAAGTGAAATAATGTGATATTCAGGGCACACTAGAAACACCACAATGGTGAAGCAATCCAGATAACTCATCGTGGATGGGCCAAGGCCGAAATTAACACTAATTGGACCACCCTAGTCAGAGAACTTTCTCAGGTTAATTGTGAAGCATTCACAATTTTCGATTTTTAATTCTCCTGATTAAATGGTCAAGGTCATAAGATTGTTGGCCAATGAATGATCCAGATAAACAGATTATGCGCGTATGTCCGATTTAGAAGTGTCTAGCAAGCTGTTTATTTGCGGAACCTGAGCAATAATGCCTCTTTGCTTAATAACCCAAGTAAATGAAAAATTAACGGAAGAGACACTGGATACCATGATCTAAGCCGATGGGAGGATGTAAACACTTGAAATTAACCAACAATAAAAATAATTTACAACTAAATAGCCATAATTTGTTTTTTTTCAATGGTCAACCAGAACTAAGTACATGGAAATGACACCAACCACCTGATCTTGATCCATCCATTATTAACAGCTTCAATTTTTTTTGCTGAACTGGCCTGTGACAACCTGACACCAGATAATATTTGACAATCTTAGGAAGTGACAATTACATTAGTCAATAAATAATAATGATAATCATTAGAAATGCTAAAGGATTCAAGCAAAGATGACTTGTAGGTTTTCAGAGTATATGTGCCAACATGGCATCCGTATGCAAGATGGGGCCCACTGAGAACATGGCCTGACCTGAGAATAATGTTGACCCACTCACCAGGTGAGGCAACATGTTTATGATTTAAAAATAAAAATAAAAAAAAAAATGTGCGTTGATAAAAACAATAATAACCAATGGTCTATATTAGACCAACCTGACTTTTGGGTTGGGGTGTGTTCATGGTGAAACCCCATATGATGAACATCCCAGATCTCGCACACGCAGACCTTAATGAGAACCCTCGATCATCTTCACATGAATCTGCTTCAGCATGTACCAAGAATCATAGACATAATATATACCATTCAAACTTCTGCTTCATCAAACTATCAGAGACATAATATATACCATTCAAACTTCTGCTTCATCAAACTATCAGGCCGTGCATATCATATCATGTTGTCAGTGGCCCCTGATGAGTAATCCAGTGACCCAAGCCTGTACAATGCATTTCTGTTTTTACAGTCAAACCATCTCAGCCTCAAGCTCCAACTTGATTTGCAGACTTTGATTGCCCTTGTATTCTACAACCTTCGTAGGGAGATTGAACAACACAATGGAACCACCATCATGGCCATTCATTAGCAGCTTCCCAATTTTGCACCTCCAATCTGAGATGTTGCCCTCATTCTTCCTGTCATGCACAACCCGGTCACAGTAGTTGAGCATCGTTCCTAACCCACTATTTGGTATCCAACCATATTCCTCCAACACCCGTGCTTCTCCCTCAGTTAAATCTTCTCCCACCTGAGAACAATGCATGGGCATGAGATGCAATATTTAAAAGAGAAGCTGATGGTTTGTTAAGATGACATAGTTGAGAAATAAAAGGAGAAGGAATGCAGCAGTTTAGCTTCGAACCCATTCGATTCTTTGTGAGTCACAAGTTGACACAGTATCTAAGTGTATATTTGGATGCATAATCAAATTGGGTTGCAAACATTCAATTCAATCAAGAATAATTGAACAAATTTAACAACTTTATCAAAAAAAAAAGTTAGAAGCTCCCAAACTGTAATAGCTTTCCTTCGAGTCTAACTTGAAAGTAATGAGTTTGTAATTTGTAGTGACACCCCTTGATATTGATAGTAAGGTAATCACAGTTTGGTGTCATTTCCAGTTTATTGACTAGTTACTGCGATTCGATTGAATAGTACATCCAAACCATGTTAGTTAAGACTCCGTTACTTTTGTAGTAGAGCAAGGTATTGGTCAAAAAGCATGAGGAAGTGTTTTTTTTTTTTTTCTTATTGGTTTATTTATTTATTTTGGATTATCTTAATTAATCAAGTAATGGAAGTACCAAAAATTATTTGCAGCGAAACTGAATTAGAAGTGTTATAATACACAGATTGGGTACACCTGCAGTGCACAATTTGGAATAGTAATTTTCACATTCATTCGTACACCTGCAGTGTACCATACCTATGGATTATTTTGGTTGGTCATATGTCTGTTTATCAGGGTTTCTTGGAACTAGTTGTGTTTATCCAAGCTTCTTCAGATGTTTATCTTTGTAAATCTCTTTGGTTATAAATAAAGCATGGGGTAAAGGGAGATATATGATTATCCCCATTCTCTCCTTCCTAGTTTACACAGTATTAGAGCATTTTTTATTTTTTTAAACAGACGCACACACACCCCCAACACACTACTGCCATAGTGGAATTTCACCACCTGCGGGTACTCGAACCCTTGACTGGGTGTTGAAACTCATGAGAGTCTACCACCCAAGCAAGAGTAAGGACCCAACACAGTATTAGAGCATATCTGATCCATTCCTTTTTTCTTTTCTTTTTTTCTGTTCTTAAACTGTTCTCCTCTCTTATTCTCCATTCTCGACATCAGTTGAACGTCTTCTACCTTTTCTGTTACTCTTTTTTCCCAGGTTTGTAAGATGGTGAAAGGTAAATAGCTTTTTATCCATCACCATCTTACGGATCCAATAAAGATGGCTCAGTATATCTTCCGGAAGGGTCTTCTCCACCAGTTTGGTCATCTAGAATCAGCATAGACAGCAGAAGTTCGAAACAGCCAAGCCCACCAGCAGACCTAGGAGTTCAAGATCATGGCATCCTGCTCCTCAGCCAACACCGGATCTGGATTTCAGTACCTCTAGGAGTTCCAGATTCAAAACATTGCTGGAATCAAGTCCCAAAACCTTTTACAACACCGGATCTAAGCCAAGGCAATGTTTTCAGCATTGACAATATCGGCCTATACATCCCACGGTATATCATGTATCTCACCTAGGCAATACGAATCCCCAAGGTAATATCTGAAATTCTTCGTATCGCATGATATTGCAATGTATTGCATAGTATCGCAGATATCAAAAAATATTGCCAGATATCGTGACCAATCTCTTTTATAAAGTTCTCGATATCAATTGATACTGCACAAAAACGCAGAAAGTACAGGACTCTTAAATTAATAATAATAATTCTAAATCTCCTTTTCTTGATTCCTCTCCACTTCCTAACTAGATCATTGTGGATATCAACCCTTTCTCTTGAATCGTTCGAAGAAAAACACAAATTTTGAGTAAGAATCAAAATCCAAGCCGATTTAAAGCATTTTCAATCTAGTGAGCATTTTCAAATTTTGATCCTTCTTTTTTCTTTATTTTTCCCTCTTTGTTTGTTGTCAAAACATGTTAAATCAATGTCAAATTGTTAGAAATCCATGATTCTTCATGTTATACATGAAAAGTCGTGGATTTGGAGCTTTGATTTTGAAATTTATGGCAGATGGGCCGATTTGCGAAAATTTGAAGAAAAACAAAAATTTCTCAAATTCTCCCAAATCGGTTGCAATCTTACTGTCCAAACAAGAAATTAAACATGTACATAACCTAATCTAATAATTCTTGGCAATTTGCAGATTTTTCAGAAAAAATAATAATAATAATTTTAAATTAAAAAATATACAAAAATATTATTTTTTTTAATTCCACTTTTTGATCAATAGTCAATTGGCTCCCATTTCAAAGTTTTTTTTTTTTCAAAATTTCACTCCTAATGTATGTGCAACTCTGTGGGTCTTAAGCCACCACCACACGTCATTCATGGGTATATTTTTAGTTTTCTACTTCTTTTACTTTTAAATGTATTGCTTGTGTTCCCAGAGGATGCTCACTTGTGCACCTTCTTACGTGAGCACCCGTGCACACCTCTGCACGTGTCATGGGCACAAAATCTGAACGGTCCACTTGATTTGGCACCCATTGAAACCTCAAAAGCCCAACTTTCAGCCTGATACAAAACTCTGGTGGGCCATGGCAAAAGGAAACAATTTTCTCCCTTGATTTGCATTTCTCGTTGCTATGGCCTACCAGAGTTTTGGATCAGGCTGAAAATTGGGCTCATAGAGTTTCAAGGGGTGCCGCATCACATGGACCGTTCAGATTCTGTGCCCATGAAACATGTGCAAAGGTGTGCACAGGTGCTCACGTAAGAAGGTGTGCAGGTGAGTATTCCTATGTGTTACTATGCATGTCTTCTTACATCATTTCAGTCATAGATAGTGCGTGGATTAGGACCCTATACAAAGGAAACCTATTATGTACACTTGTTTTTTATGAAGTTTTGATTCATAAGTATATATTGATGTCTTTTTTAACAATCTCTAAAGTTTCATTGAAAATGTCCACCAATTTCCCAATGTTTTCCCATGTTTCCCAACAACAACGATACATTAAGCGATACAACTAAATACCGATACATCCCATGTAATAAATTATATGTATTTGTATTCCAAGGGTGTGATACATTACACGATAACGATACAAAAGACATTGAGCCAGGGTACCTCCAATGCCGTCAGATTCGAGGCCGAACGTCCACGGCCTCCTCCAGCTCTTCACTTGGGTATGTTTTTTGTTGTCGGAAATGCATTCCGACATCTATTTCATCTTTGGATCTAAGCTAGGGTACCTCCAACACCCCCCGCAGTCATCAAGATCTATTGTGTACGATGCCTTGGATTTTGCCAATCTATTGTACAAAGTAGTCCCGTAACAATTCCACTGAGACTATTTTCGGTTCAACCAAAAATTGGTGGATTCTTAGGTTGCACGTTGTGACGATTTGCATTTTTCGGTTCGACCAAAAAGGGGAATTGGGTTGGTCTGGTCCCACCGGACATGTCACGCAGATTAGCACAAATCAGGCTATTTAAGTCCTATTCGGGGTTAGGGCTTCTAATTTGAGTGTTTTATCTCTAAGGGCAAGGGTTTGTGATGTGAGAGGGTTTCTAAACACTTGTAATGACTTGGGAAGGGTTTTTTTGAAGAGGTTGGGCATTGCAAGGGGAGATTAGGTGCTTCTATAATCGAAGAAGGTGAGTGTGTAAACTCTAAGGTTTTGATTATAGTTAAACTTTGTTGCTTTGTGTTTGTGGTATTTTCCCACAAGGGTTTTCCACATAAAATATCTCACGTTTATGGTTGCTTACTTTATTGTTTGGTTATTCTACTTTATTCAATTGTTCTATCGTCGTTGTACGTGCTTCCGCAATGTACACAAATTAACAGTGGTATTCGATCCAAATTTCTAATACCTAGGGTTGATCTGGGTTTGTTGAGGGCTCAGAATATCAACAAAGTTGTATTAGAGCGTCAAGTCTAAGGACGTTCGGTTATTTAGTGAACATGTTATACAGAAATTCAATAGGAAGAACAATTTCAGTTTGTGTCAACGGAACATTGAGGACATTCTAGTATCACAAGGGTTGAGCAAGGCTTTGTTGGAGATTAAACCGGAGAAGATGTCGGATGATGACTAGAGCAATATTAGGAAGGCTATTGATCGTCGTCCGTTTATGTCTGTCGGATGAAGTCATGTACAACGTACTAGATGAGGAATCTCCCCTGAAGATGTGGAAGAAACTAGAAGACCTATACATGGCGAAATCCCTCGCAAATAAGTCGTTCGTGAAAAAACAACTTTCCAAGTTGCTGATGAAGGAAGGATCGGATCTCCTAAAGCACACGAACTCATTCACGAAGGTATGTAGCGATTTGTTAAGGCTCAGAGTGATGATCAAGGAAGAAGACAAAGTGGTGCTACTCCTAGCATCGCTTCCCACATCATACAACCATCTCGTCACTCCTCTGTTGTATGGGAAGAATACAATGAAGTTAAAAGAAATCACCTCGGCTCTCTTTCTAATGAGATGAGGAAGAAGTCGAGCGATGAAGACTCTCAGGCGGAAAGATTAGTCGTAAAAGGGGGTCGAGAACGTGGGAGTTCCGTGGAGCGATCTCGATCTGACAAGAAGAAAAAGTCCATATCGAAATCGAAGATAAAGGACAGATGTTTCTATTATGGCATAAAGAGACACTTCAAGAGAGACTACCAGAAACAAAAGGATGACCTAGAAAGCAAGGGAAAATGGAACACATGTGAATCGGCTAGTGTGGCAGAAGAGAGCTTAAAAGGAAACCTCCTCTCGGTCTCTTCAGGTGCGAGTCATCTCTCGGACACATGGATTCTAAATTCAGGATGTTCGTATCACACATGCTTGAATAGGACTTGGTTCGATTCCTACAAGTCCTATGATAGTGGAAGTGTTCTGATGAAGAATAACGCAACATGCAAAGCTATCGGAATAAGGACCACTAAAGTAAGATGTTTAATGGGGTCATACAAACTTTAGGTGATGTCAGGCATGTCTCGGATCTGAAGAAAACCTTAACATCCTTAAGGGCCTGTTTGATTTTCAGGGTCTAGTGAAATCTTAGGGATTGCACCCATCATGAGTGCGAATCATGTTTGGTTGCTCGAGTATTTACACCGGATACTCACCCGCTGGGAAGTAGATTTTCACTCACTTCTGCAGACGATTCTAACGAGGAAATCCGAAGGAAATCCAGGGTTACGCTCGAGGCGTCGATGTGACTCTTCCAACTTTTGGTAGTCCGCGTGAGCACGCACCATAGGACGCCTTCACAGCTGCCTATATTATTTTTAAAATTCGTTTCTGTATCTTCCACCCATGAAAGTAACCTGTGCAGGTACGGTTCTCTCCAACGCTTGTTTGCAGAGGAGATAATACTTACCAATCTGGCCACTGAATCGGCCTTTCTTCCTTTTTGCAGGTGAGAGAAGGGACTGTATTGCTGGTGAAGAAGACAAACATTGGTAAAGAAGAGACATTTTGAAGGTATTATCGTTATCGTTACTCTCTCACTCTCTCTCTCTCACTGGAATTTACTTCTTTCATGGAAAGAAAGAAAAGGAGGCAAAATCCACTTACTATTTATTTGCAGAGCTCTTTTTGTTTTGATTCTTCTGTCTGCAATGTGTGTCGTTTGTGGGCCCCACCACTTCCTTTTGTTCTTTATTGTTGGCTAGGAATATCCCTCAGATCATCCACTCTAGTTTTCTATAACTCTTTCTCTCATATCTATTCTCTTCCAATAGCTTAAATGTAAGAGATCCTTCTTTTTTTCTTTTTTATGTTCATTTGTTTTAGACTATTTGGATTGGTCTTTGATATGTGAATTTGGTGAATTTTGAGATTCGTTTGAGGTACGAATAAGTTTTTTTTTCTGGCAATCTTGAATTTTAAATTATTGTTGGTTGTCTTTTTTCTTTTTTTTTTAAACAGTATTTTTACCATTATTCGTATGAATCATCGTTGATTTCCTTCATTCGCAGGACTAATCTACATCCACATTCATACACGTGTATCTGACGTGTGTATGAGTTTTGTAGATTGAGGGTTTTAACCTTTTAGTGGTCTTGAAAAAAATGTATGAAGGGGATTTCTGTACATCTTGAACGCGGTCGTTTTGTTTGTTGGTGTATATGAGTGCGGGTACAGTGGTGGATTGATGGGCTAATCTGGTATTTTGGGGCAGGATCGGTTAGTGTTGTTTGTATCAATTCATTTGCTGTTTTTTTTTAAAAAAAAAAAATAATAAATTTAAATTTCCACTTTGGAGGGAGAAAAACAACATTATACTCTTGTGCGTAGACAATATAACACAGAGGAATTACTTATTCCTGCTCGTCAACAAACATTGATCCAAACCATTGATTTAATGGGATGCACCACCTTTTTGATATTTTTTATTAGATAGCTTCTCTATACACCATTTTCATGGATCTAGAGATGTTTCCTAGAATATGTCGGTACGTATTGCAATACGATATATTGGGACATTAGCTGTTGCATCGTAGAGTCAATTTTATCATTGTTTGAAAGAGTCTTGATTACCCCTGTCTCCTCCTTCCTTCTTCAAATGAAGGGTACTTTGGGAATATCTTCTGGTAGCCATAATGAATGGCCCATGTGGTTAAAGAATGGTCTTTGTACATGATGATTTATGAGTTATACTCATAAACAAATGTACTTTTTGGTGGGGCCCAAAGCTATAAGATGTGTGTGGATCCTGTACTTTCAAGAACGGCCCACCAAAAGATGGTTAAGAAATAAGAAGGCAGTTCATATTAAAATGAATAGTCCTCCATCCCAATCAACTCTCATACACACTAGGAAGATCCATGGACTCTTTGAGCGCTAGACTAAAACCTGTTTGGTTGCACCAAATTTCATGAAATTTTGAAATTTGCTTCAACCAAACACCCCAAAAGAAACATTTATGGTTTTGATCCATGATTCCAAAGAATCCCTTTTCACAATTGATGTCTCACCTACTCTGCAGATACCGAACCTTATTGGCTATCAGCTGAGGTATTGCCCTGTTTGGGTGTGGATTAGGTGCTCTCTGGCTTCACCCAACATGGTGCAGGCCTGAGTGTAGAGCCCACCTTGATCTGTTTCATCTGTTATTCCGACTTATTTTAGGGCATGAGCCCAAAAATGACGCAGATCTAAATCTCAGGTGGACCACACAACAGGAAACAGTGGTGACTGACTATTAAAAACTGTGGACCACTAAAGTTTTAGATCAAGCTTATATTTGTTTTTTATTTCCCTTCATCCAGGTTTATGTGACCTTATTAACAGGTTGGATCGAAAAAAACATTACTGTGGGCATCACGGTGGGCCCTATGAAGTTTTTAATGGTGGGAGTTCAATTACCACCGTTTCCCATGGTGTGGTCTACCTGGGATTTGGATCTACTTCATTTTTTGGCTCAGGCTCTAAACTGATCCGGAAAAACGGATGGATGGTGTAGATATATGCATCTATATCAAGGTGGGCCCCACGATCAGGGCCACACCGTTTTGGGCGAAGCCAGGCCGGCTGTATCACCCTGTATCGGGCTGATTCGGCTATCAGCTGTTGTATCGCCCGTATCAGGCCTGAAACCGTTGTTCGTGGACGATTCTGGTACATATCTGGCGGTATGTACCAGTGTTGGACAGTACTGTAAACCTTATATCATAAAATGATATATAAAAATAGATGGACGGCATGGATGATACACAAACATCATAGTGGGCCCCACAGAGTACCGACCAGCAGCCCATGGCTGGTGTCAGGGTGGAATAGCCAATCCGTTCCCACTCATGCCACTTGCTTTCTCCAATATACATCAAACGCGGGAATTGTCATTGCAGACCTTAACTCAAAATTTTCAAACATAGGAAATTGAAATGATGACTTCGGACACCTCACTCCATTTCCCTGGGCAAGTAATAAATGCCCTGGGAAAAAGCATTTACCAGCGTATTGAAAAAACAAACAGGCCCTAAGAGTTTTAGATATGAACGGTTGCACGTTTACTGCAACGGGCGGTGTAATCAAGGTCACCATAGGTGCAATGGTGTTAATGAAGGGACATAAAACAAAAAATATGTACAAGCTAGTTGGGAACATGGTTATATGTGAGGCCACTACCACCTCTCATGCAGAATCTAGCACAGATGACGTTAATCTGTGGCATATACAGTTAGGCATATGAGCAAAAGGGACATAATGGAACTCCATAAATAGAAACTATTGAAGGGAGTTAAAGCATGCAAGGTGGATTTCTATGAGCATTGCATTTGCGAAAAGCAGTGCAAGGTAAGGTTTAAGACTACTACACACACTAGCAGCAGAGTGCTCGACTATATTCATTCCGATGTCTGGGGGCCAGTAACAGTACCGTCTAAGGGAGGCGCACAATACTTCGTGAGTTTCATAGACAATTTCTCCAGGAAGGTTTGGGTTTACTGCTTAAAACACAAGTCTGAGGTGCTCGCCAAGTTCAAGGAATAGAATGCGTAAGTAGAGAAGCAAACTGGGAGATAGGTACAGTGTCTCAGGTCAAGTAATGGTAGGGTTTACAGAGATGCGGGATTCATGGAATTCTTCAAGGAACAAGGCATCACAAGGCACTTCTCAACTCTAGGGACCCCACAACAGAACTGGGTGACCGTGAGGATGAATAGAACTCTATTGGAGAGGGCGAGAAGCATGTGGTTATATGTGAGGCTACCTAAAAGATTCTAGGCAGAAGTGGTGAACATGGCATACTATAGAGTAAATTGGTCACCATCTACAACGCTCGACTCCAAGGTTGCAAAGGAAGTCTAGAGACGCAAGGACATCGATTACTTAGGGATGAGGATTTTCAGGTGTCCAGCATATGTCCACGTGTAGAGTGGACAAAAAACGAAGTTAAATCCCAATTCTAGAAAGTGCATCTTTATTGGGTATGAGAAAGGTGTTGAGGGCTACAAGCTTTGGGATGCTGACTCTCAAAAGGTGGTCATTAGCAGAGATGTTATCTTCGATGAGGCATCAATGTTGAAGGCCAACAAGGACGATACAAAGAAATCGAAAAATCATGGTGAGACCAAGAAATTGTTGGTGTAGGTGGAACCAGTTGAGCAAGTTATCAAAGGTGATATTCATCAAGAGAAAAAAACTGAGCAAAATAATCAGTAAGATACCCAGGAAAGTATATCAAAGAACGGGGAGAAAAGAACCATTAAAGACATGGTTCGGTATGAGTTCAAGGACATGGTCTCTTTTTCATTGTTCACAGAGAGTGGAGATCCATCCACCTTTCAAGAGGTAAAATCTAGAAAGGATGGCAACAAGTGAATGTCGGCCATGGCTGAGGAGATGGAATCTCTACATAGGAATCAAACATGGGAATTAGTTGAATTTCAAAAGGGTTAAAGGGCTATAGGGTGCAATTGGGTCTTTAAGAAGAAATAAGTTTTAACAGAGAAAGTGGACAAAAAGTACAAGGCATAGCTCGTAGCAAAGGGATACTCACAGAGGGAATGAGTAGATTACAATGAGCTTTTCTCTCCAGTCGTGAAACATACCTCAATCAGAGTGCTACTGGCAATGGTAGCAGAATCCAATTTATAATTAGCAGCATTCCTTCATGGGAACTTAAAGGAAGTCATTTACATGAGGCAACCTGAAGGATTCAATGAGCTTGGTAAGGAAGGTCACATGTGTAAGTTGAAGAAGTCATTGTATGGGTTGAGACAATCTCCGATGCAATGGTACAAGCGGTTCGATTTCTACATGATGGAGATTGGGTATATCAAGTGTGAGTACGATTGTTACGTATACTACAAGGTACTTGAGGACGGGTCTATATTCTTCTGATGCCTTACGTTAATGATATGTTAATTGCTGCAAAGGACAAGGAGATACTCTTGCTTAAAGTCTCTATTAAGCAAGGAGTTTAACATGAAGGATTTGGGTGCTGCAACGAAGTTCATAGGCATGGAGATACATAGAGACTGACAGTCTGGGAAGATGTAGCTTTCTTAGAAGGGATATGTGCAAAAGGTGCTAGAGAGGTTCCACATGGAAGGTGCTAAGCCGGTTAGCACGCCTCTAGTATGTAACTTTAAGTTGTTAGCCAGGTCGTGTCCTAGTACAGAAGATAAGATTTCAAACATGTCACAGGTGTCGTACACCAGTGCAATGGGGAGTCTCATGTAAATATGGTTTACACAAGATGTACCATTGTGATAACGGTGGGCGTAACGGTGCTCATCGTTACCGATACGTTTACAGGCCGTTGCGGCCCCGTAACAGCAGATACGCCCCCTGCAACAGTCAAAAAAAAAAAAATTGTTCTTAAAAAAAATCCAAAAAAAAAAATATATATATATTTATTAAATCCAAAAAATTCTAAATATTTTAAATATGCATTCATTTATAATTTTGAACGTGTTTATGGTGGTGTAATAGTCCACTCTTTAGTGAGAAAGCTGTATTGAGTGGTTTGATGAATTTATGGACCTAACAGCCTAGAATTGACTGTAAAACTCATATATTTAATTTTCTAACTATTTAATAGATATATTAGAATTAATTTAATATCAAAATATCTCACGTGTAAGTGTTTGCTATTGTTTTCCATAATTTACTCTACATTACATATCTATCCTTGAGGAGTATGAGGTGAGGACTTACATAAATTACAATGTTTACTTTATTCTAATGAAACTCTTTAACATGCTAGAGATTTCTCCTCTCTTGTAATTCCCATCCTGTCATCCTTAAGATGCAAAAAGAAAAAAAAAAAAAAAAAGTAGTGTATGATTTTCTCCCATGCAACTTGATTAAGGATTACTTGATTGGTTGTCATGGGAGTTATTTTAAGCATAAGTTCGGCGGTGTCAATGAATGTGTGGGCAATGGGTATAGAAATACGTACCTTAAATGTAAATAATGTTAAAAATATATATATACTTACCTTAATAAAACTCTCGAATCACAACCAAAATGAAAATATGCTTTGTTGTGGTTGCTCGACCTCCACGTCCTCATCATCATCAGGCTACGATTGTGGAGTAGGTGTTACATATCTATAATATCTTGTGCCAAAGGGAAAGATCGGGTCAACGAAATTAGACCACTGATCCTAAGTACGCAATGACTCTAACCCTGAGTAAGGATATCTACCAATGCTCATCGAATAGTCATACTAGTCATATTCAACTGTTAAAACAAAACAAAACAATGTGTGTGTAGAGAGAGAGAGAGAGAGAGAGAGAGAGAGAGAGAGAGAGAGAAATGCTCACACACAACTAGTTGGACCGTCCAACCAGTTCTCATTAATTAATGCTAGTTAATGTGGAAAGAGAAATTGAACTTTGTTTGGCGTTAGCTTTCAAAATGATAATTGGCTTGAGTGAGACCTTTTGTGTTGTTAATGTAAAACCCACCCCGACCATCACATGTATCACATCATGTTAGACTCATGGACTGAAAATAAACCCCATCGGTGGTTCAGAAGGAACATACAATTGGAAACAGTATGCTAAAAAAGCTCACCCTCCAAAATGATTATTTAATGAGGCCCACTTGAATCACGTATGAATATGATTTTTAAGTCCCGCACCTAACCTTTACTTTCGCATCTAATGGTTAGAGTGGATTGCACATGCTATAGATTGGGGTCCTGTGAAAATCAAAGGTGGATGTGTATCCCTCAAATATTCCATTGGTGTGGCTTACCTGAATTACAAATCTACCTTATATTTTATCTTTAGACCTACAATGAGATTGCACATCTAATGATCGGAGTGGATCTTGTGTATATGATAAGGTGGGCCATATAAAAAATTGAGTTAAGCTTTCTCTACTACCGTTAAACTTCTTCGTATTCCCCAATAGAAAAGGTGCTTGTTCCTAAAAAAGCGAGTGTACATTGGGTGTAGCCTGTACACATGCAATTTTGTGCATCCTTCATCCTGGGCTTACCTTAATAAACTTATTGTATATCCATTATCTACATCTATATTTTTAGCTCATGATAAGATAGGATTCAAAAAACGAAATAGATAGATATTTCAAGTGGACCACACCACAGAAATAGTGGCGATTGGCCATTAAAAACTATTTGTGGGCCAAAAGTTTTGGATTAAGCTGAAATTTTATTTTATTTTATTTTTATTTTCCTTCGTCAAGGTCTTTGTGACCTTATCAATAAGTTGGGTGACAGGTAAAAAATTACGGTGGGGCCTAGGAAATTTTAATGGTAAAAGTTTAATTTTCACTATTTTCTATTTAGTGTAGACCACTCGAGATTTATAATTGGTTCGTTTTTGGATCAATGTTCTGAGCTGAAAAAACCAATGGACCGCGTGGATATACAATACATACATGAAGGTGGGCGACATGGTCAGGGACAAACTGTGTTGCTTAAGCAAAGGACTGCACTTGATCCATTCTTTATATTTTTCCTAACATGGCTCTTTTTTTCTAGTAAGGAAGTCGTAAGAAGCTTAACGGTGGAAGATGAATGTTTAACCTTATTTTTATTAGGCCCACCATGATGTCTTCATGTGCATGTGAGATCCACTACGACCATCAGATGTGTGATCTTATTCTACAACTAGAGACAACATATCAAGCTGACTTTTGATTTAGGTAGGACACACCAATAGAAAAGTAAAGGGAGAGACATCTACCTTTGATTTTTACAATACCCACAATCATGAGTAAGTGAAATCCATTCCAACCATTAAATGCCACATCAAAATCTAGGCATAGAACACAAAAATCAGGCCCATACTTGATTTAAGTGTGCCTTTATGAAAGGAATTATTATAAAAGGTGAGCTTTTTTTGAACACTATTTTCAATTATGCGGTCCACTTGAACCATGGATGGAGTTGATTTTCGGTTTTTTATCTAACATGGGGTGACACACTTGATGGTCAAGGTGGATTTTACATTAACACCGCAATGGGGCCCACCCAAGTCAGAGATCATTTTCCAAAGACCTCTTGAAAGGCTAAGGTGAAGCAAACTCCCCTCTCTCCTCTCTCTCTCTCTCTCTCTCTCTCTCTCTCTCTCTCTCTCTAGAACAAAATTTGATTTTTTCTAATTTTAAAAAATGGTCCATAAATACCAAAAAAAAAAAAAAAAAAAAAAAAAAAAAAAAAAAAAAAAAACTAATCAATTGCATGATCTAAATATATAAATTTATATATATGGGAAAAGGTTCTATACAGTCGAGCTCATGGGAACTCCCAATGAAGTCGAGCTGTGTGGGCCCCACCATGATGCATGTCAAACATCAACACTGTGCATTTGATGGGTCCCCTTTAAATTATGGGATATCCCAAAAATCAGACGTATACGGAACTCAAGTGGGCCATACCATCTAAAATCATGTGAAGACATGCCTAAAACATATTAAAGCACTTGGTGGGGCCCACTTGAAATTTGGATGCGTCTAAAACTTGGTCTGACCCCTCATCCAAGTGGGACACACATAATGGATGGGCTATATTTGTGAACCACATCTTTCTGGGCCCAAAAAATTATTATAAATGTTTTAATGGAGGGTAACCTCTCTCAACTTTTGCATGTGGTGTGGCCCACACGAGTCACGGATTGACTTAATTTTTAAGACCTACGACCGCTATGGAATGGTGCATCTGACTGATGGGGTAGATTTTCAAAATACATCATGGTGGGTCCCACATAGCTCGACCTCATGGGGAGTTCCCATGAGCTCGACCGTATAAAACCTGTTCTCATATATATATATATATATATATATATATATATATGTTCTACTATCATTAACACACTATTCAACCATTAAAAATTGACCGAAAATAGTTCGAAAATAAAAAAATAGAAAATCAGTTGCATAATCTATAAAATGCACATTCATATGTCTAATTTGAATAATGCATCATACCCAACCATAACAACATAGATTCAAAAAAAAAAAGTATAAATATCTGAGATACGCAACCAAGGTCTTTCTGAGGATCAAAACAGGTTATTTTAAGGATTTGTTGAATCAAAAGAATTTGAAAGAGAGAAGTGCCTAAAAATGAGAAAAATCATAGCTCAGAAAGACCCACCACCCCCCCCCCCCCCCAAAAAAAAAAAAAAAAAAAATGTTTTTTTACCATTACAAGACAATAATGGCCCCCATATTGTATAATAGACTCGGTCATTACTGTTACGTATCGGTTGTTATGGCCGATAACAGCCAATATGTAACCGATTTGGTACACCTTGGGTTTACTCACGACTGAATATCTCACAAGCAGTTAGTGTGATTAGCAAATATATGGCGAATTAAGCGAAAGAGCATTGAAATGTTGTTAAGTGGATTCTCAGGTATCTTAGGGGCACGGTCAACACTAGAATCATGTTCGGGGGACATGGAGCTTCAGGTAGAGTTGTAGGCTACATGGATTCGGATTATACAAGTGATCTGGACAACATGAGGTCCATTGCGGGATATGTTTTCACATTAGCGGACAGACCGATATGTTGAAATCTATGTTACAGTCAATAATAGCGTTGTCTACAACCGAGGCGGAATATATGGCTGCAATAGAGGCATCGAATTGGCATTGTGGTTGAAAGGTCAGATAGGAGAACTCGGGTTGAAGCAGAGGCAATTCGGTTACATTGCAAGAATCAAAAGTGTTATCCATCTGGCAATGAATCAAGTGTATCACATGCAAACCAAGCACATGATGTAAGGTTCCACAAGATACGGGAGCTCACTACTTCAGGAGAGATTATGTTTTAAAATATTCATATAGACGAGAATGTCATTGACATGTTGACAAAGCTAGTGACCACACAAAAGTTCAAGCACTGCTTGGGCTTGATCAATCTCACTAGCCATTGATGAGATTGGGCACCCTTGTATAAGCATACGGATGGAGCTGCGTTCCAAGCGGAGAATGTAGGGAGCAGTCTACGTTGTGGACGTTACACAGGAAGTCTTCAGGGTGACTTGGCATAATGCAAGTCAAGTTGGAGATTGTTGTGCAGGATGCCTTGGATTCTGCCAATCTGTTGTGCAGGGTAGCCCTGTCTCGGTTCCACTAAGATTATTTTCGGTCCGATTGAAAATTGGTGGATTCTCAAGTTGCGCGCTGTGATGATTTGCATTTTTTTAGTTCAACCGAAAAGTGCAATCAGGTTGGTCTGGTCCGACCAGACGTGTTACACATATTAGCCAAAATTGGGCTATTTAAGTCCTATACGGGATTAAAGTTTATAATTCGAGTGTTTTCTCTCCAAGGGCAAGGGCTTGCGAGGTGAGGGGGTTTCTAAACACTTGTAAGGGCTTGGGAAGGGTTTTCCTCAAGGGGTTGCGCATCGCAATGGGAGATCGGGTGCTTCTGTAATTAAAGAAGGTGAGTGTGTATAGGGTTTTGATAGTTGATCCATGTCGCTTTATGCCGTGGTTTTTTTTCCGCATGAGTTTTCCACGTAAAATATCTCGTGTTTGTGGTTGCTTGCATTATTGTTTGGTTATTCTGCTTTATTCAATTGTTCTATCTTCGTTATACGTGCTTCCGCAAAGTGCACAAATTAACAGTGGTACTAGATCCGAATTTCTAATGCCTAGGGTTGATCTAGGTTTGTTGAGGGCTCAAAATATCAACAAGAACTCTCTTCGACAACCTAATAGACATCTGAAAGCTCTTTCAAAGCTTCAATAAGTGTTGGAAACCCCCCTACGATCATGGGCTTCCACTTCTTGCACCAGATCTGTGTCCAGGCTCTATCTCAGGCTTCTTGCTTTTACAGGTATTTCTAGCCACTCTTACAATGTTGTTTTCATTTTGTTTATAATGGGGGATGATAAGACCACCTAGATTTCATCCAAAGAACTTGATAACCCTGGTCTTATAATTACTACCGTACAACTAGACAGCACAAATTATTTGGAATAGTCCCAAGCAGCCTGAATTTATTTAAGTGCTTGAAAAGATTAAGATATATTACTGGAACAAAGAAACCATGTCAGCAATAAAGAGACGAAATTGGTGGATGTAGAAGCCATGTCATTGTCGTCTTGAAGTTGCCTATCATATCCTTCGATACTTGATGGCTATTCAGTCGCGGTCTCCTCTATTCCAATCATGGACACTTAAACATCAACAATTTTTTGTAATGTTGATTGGGAGGAAATCTGATTACTTGGAGCAGCAAGAAGCGATCAGTTGTAGCTCGATCTTTGGTCGAAGCTAAATATCATGCCATAGATCATGCAACTTGTGAACTAATATAGGTCAAATCCATCCTACAGGATAGGGGAGTTACTATGTCCTCTCCTATTCCACCACATTGTAATAATTAAGTAGCCCATACACACTACATCGAATCCAGTATTCCACGAATGAACTAAACATAATGAAGTCGATTGTCACTTTATTCAGGAAAATATAAGCACAAAGGTTCTACATACTCCCTTTGTTCGTTCAGAAGATCAGCTAGTAGATGTCTTCACCAAAGCCTCGCCGTCCATCCACCTAAAAATCATTACTACCAAGCTATGCATGTAATGCAGGGGCATTTTCACACCGGGCTCGAGTGGGAGAAGCCTGTGGGATGCAGGGGCACACTCGGGGTGGGCAGCCAGTGTGAGGTGGGTGGCTTGTGTGAGGAGATACCCATGTGATTTGAGGCCCACGATTTGGACGAGTTCCTAACCCATGAGATTTAAGGCCTGGGCTACGAGATATAAGGATTAATTCGCCATGCTCTATCAGTTCGAGCTTTTAGAGCAAATGACTAATTGTCCTGCATCAAAGTTGTCAATCAGGACAGCATATATTTAGCAGGGACAGCATATATTTAGCCATAATTAGGACAGCAGCATATATTTAGCAAGGACAGAATATATTTAGCAAGGACAGCATTAGCATATATATATTAAGCTATAATTAGGTCCTCTAATTATGGCATGATTGTGTCAATCTTGTACAGTTATTGATTGTATATATCTTGTACAGTTATTATTTCTTTGTTTGTTAGCCTAGATTGATGTTAATGGCTGCAATTCAGTCTTGTAATTAGACTAGAGTTTCTATATAAACAGAGGAACCTGACAATGAAGACATTCAATCCAAAATACTTACATGGTATCAAAGCCTTCTATTACCTGTTCTGAGATTTCTGGGTTGGGTTGGGACTAATCTGTTGGTCTTCTTGGTTGTCGATACCTTCAAAGGAAGGTGTCGTTACCTTCAAACTAACTGTTGTTCGACAGTTTCTGTTGACGGTAGGAAGTTTCTTTCTTGCTGGAAATTTTCATTTTGTGGTGATTAGTGGCTGTAGGCATTTCCAGTTATTGCTAGAAACTCTCATTTTGGTCTCCTTTTATTTTGGACTTGCTGATTATATGCTTGTTTTTGGACTAGGGGTGAGGTGGATTTAGTATTATCAGTCTTTATTACTGTGTTTTGGGCACCATGTCTACGAGCAACTCGGATTCTTTTGGTGTGCACTTCAAGGGCAAGAATTATTCTACCTGGGAATTTCAATTTTGCCTATTTGTCCTAGGGAAAGAGTTATGGGGTCACATAGATGGAAGTGATCCAGCTCCTACTGAACTGTCTAAATTGGATCAGTGGAAAGTGAAAGATGCTAGAGTCATGACATGGATTTTAGGATCTGTTGATCCTCTGATTGTCCTAAATTTGAGGCCATACAAGACTGCACGAGATATGTAGGAGTATTTAAAGAAGGTTTACAATCAGGACCACACAGCCAGACGCTTTCAGTTGGAATATGAGATCGCCAATTATACTCAGGGCGATCTCTCCGTACAAGATTATTTTTCTGGATTTCAGAACTTGTGGGGTGAATTTACTGACATTATTTATGCTACGATACCAGCTGCATCTCTCGCTGTTGTTCACGAGGTACATGGACATAGCAAGAGAGATTAGTTTCTAATGAAGTTACGGATGGAATTTGAGGCAACTCGCTCCAATTTGATGAATCGTGATCCTCCTCCCTCTTTGGATGTGTGCTTTGGGGAATTACTTCGTGAAGAGCAGCGTCTTGCAACACATACTACTTTTCAGCAGAACCGCATGACCTCTAATGACGTCGCTTATACAACTCACGGGAAAGGCAAGGGTCGGGATATGCGGAAGGTCCAATGCTTTAGCTGCAAGGAATATGGGCATATTGCTACTCAGTGCCAAGAAATCTTGCAATTATTGCAAGAAGCCGGGACATATTATCAAAGACTGTCCGACTCGTCCCCAGAATCGCCAAACTAATGCCTATCAAGCTGCGGTGGGTACTTCTGCTTCTGCTAATTCCTCTACAGCTGGTGATCCCTTTGTTCTTACTCCTGAAACAGTTCAGCAGATGATTATTTCAACCTTTTCAGCCTTGGGGCTTCAAGGTAGCAGTACATTACCATCTTTATCTTGGCTTGTTGATTCTGCTGCGTCTAATCATATGACTAGTTCCTCCAACACTCTTACCAATGTTCGGCATTATCATGGCTCATCGTACATTCAGATTGCTGATGGTAGTCAGTTACCTATTCATGCTGTTGGGGATATTAATTCATTAGTTAAAGAAGTTTTTGTATCTCCTGAGCTTTCTGCTAGTCTCATTTCTGTCGGACAATTGGATGATAACAACTGTAATGTTGGGTTTTCTCGTAATGGTTGTATTGTGCAGGATCAGGTATCGGGGAAGATACTCGCGAAGGGGCCTAAAGTTGGACGATTGTTTCCTCTACATTTTTCCATTCCTTCTTGCATTTCTTTGGCTTGTAATATTGTAAACAACGAGGGTGAATTATGGCACAAATGTTTGGGTCATCCTAACTCTATTGTTCTATCTCATTTAGTAAACTCTGGTTTGTTGGGTAATAAAGATCAATTTTCCTCTCATCTTTCTTTTGATTGCTCAACATGTAAATTAGGTAAGAGTAAATCTCTTTCCTTTCCTGCTCATGGTAGTCATGTTGAAAGCTGTTTTGATTTGATCCATAGTGATGTGTGGGGTATTACTCCTTTTATATCTCATGCAAATTATAAATATTTTGTCACGTTCATTGATGATTATAGTAGGTATACCTGGATTTATTTTCTTCGTTCTAAATCTGAGGTGTTTTCTGTGTTTCGATAATTTGTGGCTTATATTGAAACTCAATTCTCTTCAGGCATTAAAGTATTAAGGTTCGATTCAGGTGGTGAATATGTCTCATGAATTTCATGCCTTTCTCAAGCTGAAAGGAATTGTTTCTGAGCGTTCTTGTTCTTATACACCTCAGCAGAATAGTGCTGTTGAACGTAAGAATCGTCACCTGTTGGAGGTTGTTCGAACGTTATTGCTTGAATCTTCAGTTCCTTCTAAATTTTGGGGGGAAGCCTTATCCACGGCAGTTTATTTAATTAATAGATTGCCTTCAAGTGTCTTACATTTTGAAACTCCCTATTATAGTCTTCATCATCAGCATCCCAACTATCTTGATATGCATACCTTTGGTTGTGTTTGTTTTGTTCATTTGCCATCACATGAACGACACAAACTTTCTGCCCAATCTGTTAAATGCGCTTTTATGGGTAATAGCAATTCACACAAAGGTTTCGTATTTCTCGTCATATTGTTTTCTTTGAAAATCAGTCTTTCTTTTCTACTCATGTTGCATCCTTGCCTGAGATCAATGTTCTTCCTCATTTTGATGACTTGACTCATAATCCTAAGCGATTCAAACCTGGATTTATGTATGAACACCGACGATCGACTTTGCCCCTTCCTGAGCCTGACCCGACATCTGAGCCTATTCAACCTGTTCCTTCTACGGCTAATCCGGGTTCTGACATTGTTCCTCGCCGGTCTACTAGAGTCTCTCGTCCTCCTGATCGGTATGGCTTTTCTCATACATCTCTTCATGCTACTTTGTCCTCTATTTCAATTCCATCATGTTATTCCGAGGCTATTAAACATGAATGTTGGCGTGAGGCAATGGTCGAAGAACTTCGGGCTCTTCAGGACAATCACACATGGGATGTTATTCCTTGTCCAGCGAATGTTAAAGCCATTGGTTGTAAATGGGTTTACTCGATTAAGCTACGTTTTAATGGTACTCTGGATCGCTATAAGGCCCGGTTGGTTGCACTTGGTAACAGACAGGAATATGGGGTGGACAATGAGGAGACCTTTGCTCCAGTCGCCAAGATGACTATGTTGCGGATGGTTATTTCTATTGCAGCATCCCAAGGCTGGCAACTTCATCAAATGGATATTAAAAATGCATTTCTTCATGGTGATCTCAAAGAGGAAATTTACATGGCCCTGCCGCCTGGCTTGACCTTCTCTTCTTCTGATGTATGTAAATTGAAGCGATCTCTGTATGGGTTGAAACAGGCTCCCCGGGCATGGTTTGATAAGTTCCCGTCTATCTTACTTCAGTTTTCCTTTCAGCGGAGTCAATATGACTCCTCTTTGTTTCTTTGTAAGACTTCTGCTGGTATTGTTCTTCTTCTTGTTTACGTTGATGATATTGTTATCACCAGGACGGATTCAGACTTGATCACTTGTCTACAGTAGCATCTTCGGGCCTCGTTTCATATGAAGGATCTTGGTCCTCTTACATACTTCTTGGGTTTGGAAGTCCACACGGATCCTTCTGGTACCATTTTGAATCAACATAAGTACAGACAAGATTTGATTGCTTTAGCTGGTCTTCAGGATACTTTTTCTGTGGATACTCTAGAAGTAAACACGAAGTATCGCCGTGAGGAGGGTAATCTCCTATCTGATCCTACTCTGTTTTGACAGCTGATAGGCAGTTTGAACTATTTGACTATTACTCGGCCTGATATTTCCTTCGCTGTCCAGCAGGTTAGCCAATTCATGCAGACTCCGCGCCATCTACATTTGGCTGTTGTTCGTCATATCATCCGATACCTTCGAGGATTCCCTAGCCGTGGGTTGTTCTTCCCAACCGGCTCTCCTCTCCGCCTTATTTCATATAGTGATGCGGATTGGGCCGGATGTCCTGATACTCGACGGTCTGTCACAGGTTGGTGCATATTTCTTGGTGATTCCTTGATCTCTTCGAAGAGCAAGAAACAACCTCATGTTTCTAAATCTTCTATTGAATCCAAATACCGTGCCATGTCTGCTGCTTGTTCTGAGATTGTCTGGCTTCGTGGGCTTCTGGCTGAGCTTGGTTTTTCCCAATCTAATCCTACACCTCTCCATGCTGATAATACTAGTGCCATTCAGATTGTTGCTAATCCGGTTTTTTATGAACGAACGAAGCACATTGAGGTGGACTGTCACTCTATTCGGGAAGCATTAGACACTCGTATCATTTCTCTTCCTCATGTTTCCACTGATCTTCAGATAGCTGACGTGTTTACCAAAGGCCATGACACGACTGCACCATCAGTTCCTTGTGGGCAAATTGATGCTTCTTGATCGACCAGCATCAATTTGAGGGGGGATGTCAATCAGGACAGCATATATTAGCAGGTACAGCAAGGACAGCATATATTTAGCCATAATCAAGATAGCAGCATATATTTAGCAGGGACAACAAGGACAGCATATATTTAGCAAGGACAACATAATCAAGACAGCATTAGCATATATATTTAGCTATAATTAGTTCCTCTAATTATGGCATGATTATGTCAATCTTGTACAGTTATTATTTCCTTGTTTGCTAGCCTAGATTGATGTTAATGGCTGCAATTCAGCCTTGTAATTAGACTAGAGTTTCTATATAAACAGAGGAACCTCACAATGAGGACATTCAATCCAAAATACTTACAAAAGAGGTATCAAAGCGGGATGTCTCGTGTTCGAGACACCTCACTAGGGGTGATTAATGTCGGAGCATCTTCACATCGGGCTCAAGTGGGGTAGCATGTGGGAGGCGGGGACACACTCGGGGTGGGCGGCCCATGTGAGGCGGGTGTCTCATGTGAGTCGATACCCATGTGATGTGGGGCCCACGAGGGGGGTTCGGCCAAGGTCATAACTCATGCAATGTGAGGCTTGGGCTATGAAATAAAAGAATTCATTTGCCATGCTCTATCAGTTCGAGCTTTTAGAGCAAGTGGCTAATTGTCCTACATCAGCATGTCTGATATCCATGCACTAGCTTAATGGAGAGTGTTAGAATACACGGCTTGGATACACCTGTAGTGCACAATATAGAATAGTAATTTTTACATTTATATGTGCACCTATGTACAAGGTGTTCCGTTGCAGAAACGGTGGGCGTAACGGTCCCCGCCGCTACCGATATGGGGTCATAATGGCCGATACAGGGTGTGTAACGATCAATTTTTTTTGTCAGAAAAATCTAGAAAAATATCCATTAAATCCGAAATATTCTAAATATTCCAAATATGCTAAATATTCCGAATATGCATTCATTTATAATTTTAAACATGTTTATGATGGTGTAACGGTCCACTCTTTGGTGAGAAGTTGTATCGAACAGTCTGATGAATTTATGAACCTTTTTTTTTTGGGCTAGCTTGTTAGTACACACCCATGTCAGTACACGCACTCCATGTTAGCCACCCCCGCTAGGGATCGATACCAAGACTCAAGTGTTGAAACGAGGTATCTCCACTCAGTCTACCAGTTGAGCTATGGATTTGGGTGTTATGAATTTATGAACCTGACAATTTGGAATTGACTGCAAAACTCATATATTTAATTTTTTAATCATCTAATATCAATGATAGATATATTAGAATGAATTTAATATCAAAATATCTTACATGTGTAAGTATTTGTAATTATTTTTCATTATTTATTCTATATTAAGTTATTAACATACCTGAGGAGTGAGGTCTTTAGACCAGAGTCTGAACTTGCATAAATTACAATGTTCATTCTATTTTAAAGTCTTCAACATGTCAGAGACTTCTCCTCTTATCCTGTGATTCATGTCCTGTCATCCTCAAGTCAAGAATATATATATATATATAGTAGTGCCTAATATACTCCCCTGCAACTTGATTAAGGATTACTTAATTGGTTGTCGGGGGAGTTATTTTAAGTACAAGTTCGGTAGTGTCAAGTGTGTGCTTGCTTGGTGAATGTGTGGGTAATGGACTAATGGGTATATAGCAATACTTACCTTAATAAAAATATATACTTACAGTTACCATAATAAAATTCACGAGTCACCACTCACCACCAAAATGAAAATCTGCTTTGTTGTGGTGCTCGACCTCCACATCATCGTCATCGTCATCATCAAGTTGCGGTTGTAGAATAGGTGTTGCATATCCATAATATCCAATGCCAAAAGGAAAGACTGGGTCAATGAAACCAGAGGATGATTGATCCTGACTAGGCAACGACTCCGACCCCGAGTAAGGATATCCACTAGTGCCCATCGAATAGCCGTGCTGGTGCCCGTACTCAGGCTATTGAGAATCTTGAGATTAAGAAAGTGTCAGTGATGAGTAACTTGGATTTGGATTTAGATATCTATAATCATATGATATAGATCAGGATGACTACTCCAACATTAATATGATGGAACAGGCTCAGCATAACCATAATCTCATTGGCCATAAGAATATCCATCATAATTCCCAAGACCATGAGCCTGCTGATGTTCCGAACCTCCCGATGCACCACTAGACCTAGCCTCCTCCTGCTGGCTGTATCGTGACTCAGTACACTCACAAGTCTAACCTCGTATACTACCTTGTCGATGTTCATCAGCCTCACGATCTGTAAATGGTTGTATGGTGTGTTGAGCAACACCAAACGTGTCAGCACCAGGGGCGTCATCACCATCATCCGACTCGATCTCGCTGCTACTATTGCTCATACTGTTCCATTGAACTTGAGCTGGACTTTGCATGAAAGTTATCCCTTTCTGGGTCCAACACAGCTGTAAGATTCTCTTACTGCACCGTGCGTTTTATTGGGTCATTAATTTCCAATTCTTCACTATCCTCTTCAACCTGTTTTTACCTTACTTCCAACCAAGGTAGAAGCAAGTCATCCTCATTATAAATATTTTCCACAAGTTTATTGGACAGTGGTCCGTATCACCGACGCCTATAATGCTCGTATGATGTCGTCGCATTCTTAGCGTCATATTATAGTGCATGAAGACAAGTCTATCCAACATCCTAATTTGCAATCTATTCATATTCTTTGAATGAATAAGTGCAAAACAACTCTAATTCCTTTCGCAGTTAGAAGATGTTCTCTGGCTCAAAACTTTTACTGCAATTTTTTGGAGGGCATTTGTACTCTCTGAAATTCATCCATCATTCGGCCGGTTGCAACCTAGATATTGCATATTGTACAAGAGCATCTCCAAAGCTACCCTGGCAATTTTCAAATGTATCTAATTCATTCAATACCTTTATTTGCATATCTAAGTCAAGCTTTAATCTCTATATCACATTTTTTAGCCCAACACAAACTTCGTTATCTACAATAAATGATTGGGCATATCTGTACCTAGGATTTAGGTAGTAACCTACTGCATGAAGATCGTAATGGAGTTGTATTGTCCATCTCTTGTCGATCATCTTCTAATAAGACTCATAACTTGTATAATCACGTTGAATTGTCAACTTCGCCTTCTCCATGGTATCATAGAGGAAGTCCATGGTATGTACTTCGTCGGTTTCAACAAGATAGAGTACCTTATTAGTGGCTCCATCACATTTAGGATCCTCTTAACCTTCTTCCCATATTTGTTGTCCCATATGATGTTCACAACTTCAACTGGTGTCCCTGATATCTTCACATGTTTTGTGTTGAGACAATCTCGGAAAGTGAACATCTCACTCAACTCTCCCCTATGCTACTATAGATTCTCCAAGGCTATAAAGTTTGTCACAAATCTAGTCGCCGCAAACCTCAGCAACTCTCGTCTATTCGTGAACTTCCACATTATTGTGACTAATTGATTATGGTTGTAAATAAATGTTGTCACTTCTCTTGCCCTTTCGGCCATCTTCCTAACACTCTTCTTCTTCCCAATATCTTCCAATATAAGATCAATACAATGGGTAGCACATGGTGACTAAAATATATGTGGTCTCTTTATCATATCAACTTATGTCCTGCAACCTTATATGATGCTTCGTTATCTGTCATAATCTGCACCACATTCTCCTCTACAATTTCATCCACCACTTATTCCATTAGGGAAAAAATATATTTAGAATTTTTCGTTTTGGCCAAGGCATCAGTTGACTTATGATACACAGTTCCCAAGTGGCAGTACACCATGAAATTGATCATGTTGTGTCCAGTTGGGCCAGTCCAACCATCGCACATGATCATGCATCCTCTGGCCTGCCATATATGTTTTAAAGGTAGCCACATATGCTTGCACATCCGCGTACTCTACATCTGTCCATTTTCCCCTAATCTCCCTAGCCGTGGGAGCTTTAATTCCTTCACCTGTTTCTGTTGCTGCATCAATTACCACCTGCCAATATGGAGAACTGGCCGCGTTAGGAAGTATGTTGACATGTATAAATAACTTTGTTGCTGCACTACCTAGCTTCTCAACAGAAGTTCTACTCCACATTCGTTTTATCTTCTTTTGTTTAGTTGATTCTTTCCTAAACAAGATTGGATCAATAAAGGGTCTCCTAGGCTCATTTACTTCTTCACCTAAATGTACAAGGGCATCACATGAAGATGCCTCCCGTTAGCTGTCAAGCATACGTCATAATCCACCCAACCTACTCACCCCCACTTGCAGATGCAATCGCACTCTCAGCTACACTCTCACTGCCCTCCCCCCTGTATCATGTATAGCCCCCCTCGCGCCAAACATGCACCAACATTCTTCCTCTTCACAAGCTAAACGCAAGCTCTCCTAACTATAGTTACTTCCCGATCTGAATATTCATCAGAATCAATAATATCTTCATTACGAAAGCTCATATATTTAGTAGGACCAAACACCTCCTATCAGGCCGCCTCCAAAATGTTATCTTTCTTCTGCCCAACAACACGTTTACCCTTCAACTCATCCAAACTGGCTTGCATTAAGGTCATTATCTCTTTTAGTACTCTAGTATATTCCGCAACTTGACCCTTTTGATGTGTCGAATGTTGTTTGAGTCGCGTAATTCCATCAGTTATTAGTCTGTCACAATAGTTGCACTTCATTTGGTGCCTAGTATCACCTACCTTCTGACAATGTTGCCATCAAAAATCCTCACTACCATGTTGGCCAGACCCAGGCATTTTCTAAGTTTAAATATAGTTTTTATAGGAGAATTAATTAATTAATTTAAGTCTTGAAACTTAATATAAATAGATTAATAAAATAAAGTTTGAACTTCTGAATCAATCAATAAAGAAAAATTTATGTTCTAAACCCTAAGAAGCTCCAAAAGCTATCTAAAATAAGAAAATATAAACATAAAGTCACTAATCCGAAAATAATAAAATAATAAATAACAAAAAATTATAAAATCACTAGCATAATCTGTTAAATGCACATTAATATGTTCTACTATGATTAATACGTCATATTCAACCATTAAAACAGAAATGCATTGAAAGAAAATGTATAAATACATATTTTTGAAGATTTTTTGAAAAATGGCACACAGAGCTTTGAATCAACAAAATTCTTACAATAAGTTGTTTTGATCCTCAATTTTAAGCTAAGAGTGGTCGGAATTTGCAATAGAATGGTTTGGGAAGAATTTAGAAGAGAAAAGTATCAAAAAATGTGAAAATCATAACTTAAAAAGCATAAAAAAAAACTATCATTTTTGGCCATCCCATAAAAACTGTGTGAAGTTGCTTCATGTACCTTCAGCACTAGCATCTTCCTTATCAAGTTTTGCACATGACAAATCATATAAAGAAGGATTCGTAAGTAATGATTAATCGAGAAACCTCGAATGGGATGTATCTCGGTATCTCTTGGGGATCAAAGCATCCTTGTTGCCGATCTAATTGATCTTTTTCCCTTCTATCCCATAATTCTTTTTCCTTTTATTTTTTTGGTCTTTCTCATCCCTCATGGGCTGAAAATCTTTTAAGAAATCTACGGTTTCTTTTCATTTTGTTGTGTTGGGCCTTTATAATGGTCCGTGCGTGAGAAGGGGATTCAGTGTTCGTGATCATCACCTCTCGTGTAAGGAATGTGTGGATATTTGGGCTGGTTATCTCTTCATGGGTGGTGTGCATACCGTGTGAAGCATGCAAGTTGGGTGTTTGTTGGTTGTGAAAGGCCAACCTATTTTTGTATAAGCTTGAGGTATATATGTTCTAGTTCCTTGTTCTAGATGGAAGAGAAAAGTGATTCGAGAATTGGATTCATAAATCCATCTAATTTTTTACAGTCCAAAATAGCCTCTATTGAGTTAAATGGAATGAACTATCTTCAGTGGTCCAAATCCAGTTAAGTGTTTTTAATTGCCAAGGGCAAAATAAAATATTCGACCACTGAAAAGCCTGATGAGAGTGCTAGACGTATGCTCAATGGATCAAGAAGAGTGCTCTGATGCCATGTAGCATCATAGATTAAAGAGAGAAGAAGAGAAGAAATGAGAGGAGAAAGTTCTGATAATCAAGAAGGATTATTAACCAATACGATTCCTATTTAGCTAAACTTGTTGATTTTAATCAACTTATGTAATAGACTGTTATATGGCACCTGTGGAACTATTGTGCTCTCATTGGCAGTCCCAAGAACGGATAAAGGAGGCTTGTGTCAGGTTGGCAGCCAGCATAAAACTTTTGACATAACCTTCTTCTTGAATCCTGAAAATATGAGATTGAAAATAGAATGAAAGAACAGAACAGGATTCCTATAGCCACCCCTAATTAGATGGGACAAGGCTTAGATGATGACGTTGATGATGATGGTTCTTATTTGGCTAATACATTTAATTGGTCATTTTTGTATTCATGGTCTATAAAGAGCCATGCATTTATTACGCAGTTTACCACGACTACTGAATAAAAGAATGGGTGGGTTTCTCTTGGCATGTGTTGCTTCATCTAATCATCTGGGAGCATAAAGGGAGGGGAGGTGTTACTTATCACAGTAGCATATCTACGACGGAGGATTATCTGTCCTCGTTATTTCCTGTGTGTGGACTTCTCTAGCAAATTTCTTGGTGATTAGGCTAGCAAATTCCAGCATGTAGAATTGTTTTCTTCTGCAATTAGTTCCATATGAATCGAGATGCATCAAGTTCGCCCAAGTCAGCAACATGGCACACATGTACCACCGTGGATCAAAAGTAGAAAGGGCATGCTCAAGTTGTCAGCTGCAAATTAAACTGTTATTTGGGTTATCTACAGTGAATATTAGGCAGAGAATACAGTTTATCACAATTGGTTGTATGCAAGTACAGCAAATAAGCAGCATGAAAATACATAACAGCTAAAGAAATAGCATCATACTGCTGACCAAAACCACAAAAATTAGTGCGCGCGCGCGCATACACAGCAGGTAAACGCTTACCAACAAGGCTTTGTTCTCAATGAGGGTTGTCCTGCTAAAGCTGGTAAGCCTCATGGTTGTCACCAAACGCTTAATCTGCCAGTCGATGGGCAAAGAACCCACAAGCTCAAAGAAATATGTTGCATACCCATACTCCGGGCGCTCCAGTACTATTCTGCCTCCATGTGTAATTCTTAAAGTAAGTCCAGGATCCAAGTACAGCACCTAAAGTAAAATGTAGTTAAATTCCATGTAGAGCGATCTCAATGGAAGATCCTCACCTATTATGCCTTTCAAAAACGAAAATAAAAGACTGAAGGTCTCTACACCATCCCCATTCAATAGGCCACTTCCTGAACTGTAGATATCGGGTCTGCAGATAGGGAAAAAAAAAATGCATCTATTAAATATGCATGGAATAGTAGTATTTGCAAATTGAACAGAGATTTGCAGTCCACAAGAAGCTATAGTCCCTCTTGCCATTGATGGAATGCATGGCATCCACCTCATAAGTGATGGGACCCTCCAGGTTTTGGTGTGTGCCCTATGTAAACAGCCAATGGGAGGCCATAAAATTGAGAACTATGGTTGTCACAACAACTGAACCACTCATATAAATTGAATGAGCATGAAGAAGTCAATAACCACAGTTCTTCTTATATACCAAATTACAAAATGAAAGATGATTGAGGAAATTCTCGCCTGCTCAATGAGGGAAACTAGGCAGGCCAAGCAGTAGTAACTGACTCTTGATCCCTTTGCACGTCGTAAAGGAGCAAACTTTAATAGATTGGAGGGTTGGGAAAATAACTGAGAAGGTCCAAATAAAATAATGAGTACTAAAACTTAACATTATATGAGGAAAATCAATGGCTACACAGGAAAAGAAATGACAGATATTTCCCGGGTATCCTAGAAATAAAAATGACATCCATAGGCATGTGTTCATGAATGTCACTGACTTTATTTTAACTAAATAAATTAAACCAATTAAAGAAACCTTTATCACTAAACCAGTTAATGTTAGGAGGAAATTATATGATCATCAACCTGATAATATATATATATATAGCATTCATGGGCCCTTGGTTTATGCTTGTAGGGCCCATGATTCGCAGAATCAGTGATTAAGACCATTGATCAGATGGGCCCCAAAAAGGATGGACCATGCCCAAAAATTCTCCTAGACAGGTAATTCTAACCCTGACTGGTGGTCTACAAAGAGACAGTTGAGAGAAGGAATACAGCAAAGGTCCACATTCAACTAAAAAAAGGGCCATCAATCAGAGCCTTCCTGAAATCTTTCCACTTTACTATTTTTACCACCCATTTACATGTTTATAGTTAATCCTTTGAATGTTTAGGTCGATCTTCCCCTTGTTTCTACCAACTAAAAGAGTAAAACCAAAACCAGAACCATAGATACCCATCTGGCCAGCACCATTTCCTTCCTGGACACGTTGTTGGTAAATATAGAATTCTTGTCATAAGCACCAGATCAGGAAATAAGGGCTCAAAACTGATGTTTAGATCAAAGCAACTTGGAGAGAAGCTCATGTTAGCTTAGTCAGTGTAGTTGAGTTGCCAACCAGAAGGTAAATGTTCCTAAAAGATGGGACAGAAATGAACATGCTTTTATTCAATAACTAGTTTTGAAGGATATGCAACAAAACATTTAGTTAAAATGAAATCTAGAAAATTTGGAAAAAAAAAAAAATACATGTAAAGATCCCTATTAAAATAAATAAATAAATCATTCTCAAAATAGGTTCAACCAGCAGCAACAAATATTAGCAGATATTGTACCCAGGTGAACATAACAGAGATTTTGTTGGAGCTCCTAGGAAATTATTGCAGCTTCATTGCATTATGTAATGAAAGAAGCACTAGCCATTTCTTATAAAGATGACAATCAGTCTTTTAAGCTAATCTAACATGCACTTTGGATTGTTTTCCCCACTAATATCAAAATAAATAATATAGCACCCAGTGCATCAGGGTTGAGGAATGCATAATCCAGCAGCTAAGAAGGCTTAATAACAAGAATCAAGAGACTCAGATACAAAACGGGTACAACACAGTTGTAATGACCAATACAATACAGATTATTTTAACAGAGAATAAAAAGCATTTCACATAAAAGAGGTGGAGGGAGAAGGGATAAAATAAATATATATTTAAATCTATTCATTTGGAAAATGTGGAGAGTGAAAAAAGGCAACTCCCTCAGTGCATAGAGAGAGAAAGAGAGAGAGAGAGAGATCTGATTTTTTATGTTCCAGATTCTTTCATGATTTTGAAAATTTTTAAATGATTTTTTTAGTATTTGCTGGTTCATTCTTGTGCTGTTCTAGTTAAGAACAAAGCCATACTGGTTTCGGCAATACAACTCGACTCTATACTGAAAGAGTTGCACTTTGCAACAGGTTGGTTGGATTCCTCGACTGTTCTACATGTCTAGCTACAAATCTTCTACATGTAACCTATCCAGGAACCTTCTAGGCCAGCTACAAAATCTCTACACACTACTATAAGGATCGAACCTATGTTAAACCTTTTACACTGTTCCACCATCTACATGCCTTGCTATAGCTAAGTACATGATGACATCCTCTATCTTTAACAATTCTCCCCCACATATTGCATTGAATCCCTCATTGTGCCTTCATCAATGAACTTCCATATCTGCTCTTCAAATTATCACAATGTGTCAGCCCTCTCTCAGTTGTCCTTGTCCTTGGGCAGTCCTCTTCACTTACCAAGTATTTGTATACGTTGGGACACCACACCTACTCATCATGCAGGTGGCTAGTACATATTCTACCTCCTCATTGAAAGAAGTCTATCATCTCCGTGCCTGCTTTTACAAGCCTTACATCAGGTGTTCCATCTCTTTCATGATACAGCTTCAAGCAACTTAAATGGAAGACAGGGTCCAAGGTCGATCTTCACCCAAGTGGGTAGTTGAAATTGTGTGTATCCCTAACTACCTTCTTTATAATCGGGAAAGGTCCCCTCATAGACGAAGACATGGAAGACCTGACGTGATGGTGAATCATTTAATCTACCAATTCTCCCCTACTTTATTACATTGGTGCCCTATTCGTGCTTTCCTCAATAAACCCCCATATATGTTCTTTGAATTGCCCCCCACTCCCAACTGGCTCTGCTCTCAAGTAGAGTTGTACATGAGTTGAACCGAGTCGAGCTTGGCACAGCTCAGCTCAGCCAGTAGCTAACCTCAGCTCGAACTCGGCTCGGCTCGGTCCTCGAGCTTGTCTGGCCAGCTCGGCTCAGTTCGGTTAGCGGTTCGAGCCTGTGCGGCATTTTCTCAACAACATAGAATGCATCTTCAATTTCCCAAAAAAATTCAAAACAATAACAACATTTTTATAGGTATTTCATCGAACACCTAGAGAGCAGCATCGAAATCAAGCACCCGGCGAGCAGCATCAAAATCAAACACCTGGCATATCCATTCCTTACTCGCCAACACTTCATTGAGTCATTTCATCAAACACTTGGCGAGTAGCATCCATATCAAGATAACCGAGTCACCGAATTGATTCGATCCGAGTCAGTTGGAGTTGAGGTTCGATCCGAGTCGAGCGAGCTCAGGCAAGCTCAAACTCGGCTCAAAATTTTTTCGAGCTCCAAAAACAACCTCGACTCAATCCGAATCCAATTTCGAGCCGAGGCGAGTTGGGCTTTTCCAAGTCGAATCGAGCGAGCTAACCGAGATAACTCAACTGTCCACTTGAGCTTTGGATATGATTCAATTTTGGATCATGTCCTAAACTGTTATGTAAAAACGGATGGATGACATGGATAATACATATACATGATGGAGGGCCCACAAAGTTTACTCAGTACACTAAAGCAGGATTTGCATTGGCTAGTGACCTCAACACCCGCCACGTAGCTGGTGTCAAAGCTTTGTGGGCCCCACCATGATATATATATTATCTAACCATCCATCAAATTTTCCAACTAATTTTACAATAAAGCACAACACATTATCCAAACTTGTTGGGGTATAGAAGTTTCGGATCAATATTGTTTTCCTGTGGTGGGGTCCACCTCAATGTATGTGATGCATATCCACACCGCCCATCCATTTATCTAGCTCATTTTATGGCATAGGCCAAAAAATGAAGTAGATTCAAATATCATGTGGGCCATACCATATGAAACATTGATCATTGAATGACCACGACTGAAATCATCATAGAGTATTCATGGTCAATATCAACTCGATCCAAAACTTTGGTGGCCCTCACAGAGTATTTCATGGACAATCACCTTTATCCATGTCTGTGTGACATTATGAGCGGTTTGGATGGTGAACAAACATTACGGTTGACCCACACAAAGTATTTCATGTTCAAACTTGGCTCGGTTCAGCTCGACTTGGCCTGGATATTTGGACTAAACCAAGCCAAGCTCAAACTCGTATAATCTGGACCAAACCAATTTCAAACAGTAGGGATAGGCTTGAAGCTCGGCCCGTGTAAAGCTCGAACAAGGGGTGTCACATTAACAAGTAAAACCAAACTTGGGTCAAACTCGATTCGGCTCGGCTCATGTATAGCTCTACCCTCAGCCATGGTCTCCCAACAAAATGTTGAATGCATCCATAAGGACCACGTCTCACCATACTTCATTGCTATATTTCAATCAAATAGAAAAGGGAACTAATCACATGAAGTTAGACTTCACCCCCTTTCTTAAATCAATGAATCTAGCATAGACGCGGATAGTATTGTTCTTTAAGTGCCTTCCGAATCACCAATGTCTCTAGACAATCACCATATATTCTGTCGTCCCCACCATCAGTATCATAATCCACATCATGCATTCCCTTTGTGGTCTCAGCCTCATCATCAACTAACTATTCCTCCACGACTGCTTTGAAGCTACTAATTAAATTGATTTGTCGTTGCCTACATTCAAAGGAAATATGCCCAACTCCGTTGCATTTATAGCACTAAATATTTTCTAATTTGCCCATCTCATTGCCCTGTCATTCAGAACTCATGACCCAGACACTACAGTGACATTTTTGGCCCAACTCGAATCCCCTTCAACCTTACTACTGTTACCCCGAATACCAGTTGATCGGTTAGAAGTGTCCAAGAGCCCATACCTAATTTTACTCATCTTTTCAACAAGGTGGCTTGCCACCATGCTTCTGCAATAGTAAACACTGGTTGAATCTCCAACTAATCCACAATAGTGGGTTGCAACCCATCTAGGAAATGAGTAACCAAGTGCTTTTCAATCTCAGATAAATTATGCCAAGCCACCAAATGATAGAACTCTTTTGCATACTACACTACGATCCTGTCCCCTTGTCAGATATGTTGTAATTGTTGGAAAAGAGATCACAAATAGTCAATGGGTAGAAAGGTCTCCTTCATGAAAGACTTCATCTTCTTCCATGTTTTCACCTTGGACTTTCCACTCCTTTCTCAGGTGGCCTAAACATGTTCCCACCACATAGAGGCTCTACCTTTCAACTTCATGGCACTTATTTTCACCTTTTTTTGATTCGTCCACATCTTCTCCACAGCAACAATCCAATTCAAAAAATTGCACTATGATATTCAAAGACTCCCAACTTCACTTCCAACTCCACCCTACTTCGACCATAACAATCCTTCATCTCGCTTGTCGTAACTTAACAACAGAGCTTCACAATGTAAAGGATTAATGTCACTCCCACTAGACTTATTATCATCATCTTTTTGAATCGGTGGTTCATTCCTCGCTAACAGTGTAGCAAGTTATTGGCAGATGGTCTGCACTTGCCTTTCTAACATTGCAAATCTCTCTTCTTTCGGATCCGTCTTCCTCACCCATTCCTCATGCACGATAGACTCTACCTCCAAGTGGCAAAATCATAAAATAAGAAGCTCACACAAGAACGAAATAATAACGGAAGCGAAGGTTGTGATACCAAATGTGGTGTAGCACACGAATGAGAACCGTCAACCACACGCAATTATATCAAACCCTAGGACCAAATCATGCCCAAACACACCCAATCCAAGAACAGAGATTCTTCCACATGAAAAGAAAAGAAAAACAATACAATAACCAATGAATAATCAAAGCTCTCACCTGTTTTGATGGCCTAAATCACACGCCCTACCTGTGAAAACATGTACTCATACAAACCATAGCCCAAGGCTTGTACAGAAGATCAAAATGTCTCAAAAGCTATTGGACATTTTCTGTTTATTGAGCTTTTATATGAAGGAAAACAAAAAAGAAGCCTTGGCACTAATCTAGGCCTTCCATGAAGCATAAACTTTAGGGTTGGATGTCATTACCCTACAATCTTATTTTAAAGGAGAAAGGACTAAAATAACCCTATCTACTTAAGTGAGACACAAGCAAAGAAAAAATAAAAATAAAACAAATTTCGTCCAAAAATAAGATAATTTGGAACTAAAGGTAAATGCCACCAAAAGACCCTTTTTTGAACCAAAAATTGTACCACGGGTGCCATGAAGCGTCTACGAATTTGGCCAATTAAGGAAGATATTTGGCCCCTTTCCACACTCCAATCAATCCCAATACTCCTCAACAAGTACATCAGCCCGATTCATTAACATGTAATTTTCTAAATCCTCATCATATACCCTCCAACATAATGGAATTGCTAAAAGAAAGAATTAGCATCTCATAGACTTGTGCTCTTCTGATTGATATGTATGTTCCTAAATCTTTTTTGTCAGATATTATCCTTATTGTATGGTATTTTGATTAATCATTTGCCTATTAAGCTTCTTCTTGGTTGGTCTCTTCTTCAATAATTTTGACATTTTATCCTCTCCCTAAAATCCCATCGCAGGTCTCTAGTGTGTTTGTTATGTTTATACTATTGATCCTCATCGAAATTAATTGTCAAGTCAGGTCGTCAAATGCATTTTCTTAGGATATTCGTTTCCACAAAAGGGGTATAAGTGTTTTGATTTGGTCATTGAAAAGTGGTTTCCCCATGGATGTTAGGCTTTTAAAGACACTCCATATTTTTCCACGGGTCAGGGAGAGCACATTTTTATGGTTCTTCCAATTCATGTTCATGAGTATGGTCCAATTGTTTTTGTTCTTTCTAAACCCAATTGTGTATTTAGATAAGGCTATTTAAGATTCACAATCGTCTAAACTAGACTTGAAAGTGTAAGAAAGAAGAATGTTCAATACTCCAATTCCTCCTCAGGTCACCACGAAGCATGCTCCTTTAGTAACAAGTATCAATAACATTACTACTAACTTGCCTATTTATATTGATCTGTATTAAGACTTGTTCTTGGAGACGCACACACACACACACACACACACAAGACAAAAGACAATGTACTTGTCATCCTATAAAAAGTTCCATTTTCTATCATTCTTTAATTCTTGTTCACAAGTCCTTTGTTCCTGTCCTTAGTGTTCTTCCACTATTCCTAAAAATTTTAAAGAGGCTCTTACTTCTCCTCAATAGCAATAAACTATGTAGAAGGAGATGGATGCCTTTGAGAGAAAACATACATGGGAGATGACTGATTTACCAATTTGGAAGAATTCGGTGGGTTGTCACTAGTCGTATGCATGCTCTTAACTCAGGTGGTAGTATAATTCGATATAAAGCTCGCCTTGTAGCTAAAGGGTTCACATAGACATATGGAGAGGATTCTTCTGAGACTTTTTCTCCTGTTGCTAAGATGAATACGGTGCCAGTTGATGTAGGACATGAAATTCAAATATGATGTGCGAGATTTCAAGCTTAAGATCATGTTAGTTCAGAAACAATTACACAAATTCCATATCCCACATGAAAGTCCAAACCATTCAATTAAAGAGAATCTATGCGGGTCCAAGCCTACACATGTTAGGACTGGATCTGTTAAAATTATAAACCAAACGATGCTCAAAGATAAGCAGTAATCATCCACACATGCACGGCAATCAGTCCCTAATCCAAGAGATTCACCAATTTCAATTCAAAGAACCCTAGGGTGAGAAAATGGGCAAATAAATTAAGGATAATGCAATCTAGAATTAGGGTTTATGAAAAACTGGTATAAGATGGTAAAATAAGAAGAAAACCTAAACTGGAAGACAGCTCCCGCTTGCGGACAGTAACAATGGCCCAGACGCACATGCATGTGATCACGGCCGCACGTGTGTGAGGCCCACTATTCAGAAAAATGCCACATTGGCTATGGTCAGCCAGGGATGGACTCAAAAACCCCCAAATCTCAGCTCGATCCGATGCACAGTTTGTGCGTGGTGCTCCACCGAAATTTCAACCCTCCTGCAGGGCAAGATTCTGAAAAGCTGTTGTAGAGAGAAAAACGGCTGCAACTATTGATGAATTTGCAAATGGAATGCTTGTAGGAGAAGAGAAATATAAATGGAAAAAGGCGGGGGTGATTCGGGATAGATGTGGCTTCGCACCACGGTAGTTATTCCTTCGAAGAAGGGAGGGCTTCGCACCCAATTAAGTTTTCATAACCAGGAAAGGAGCAGAAAAACGCAACAATTTTTTAATCTTCATTGAAACAAAAGAACTACAAGGGGTGCCTACTCATACGAAAACCCTATACCCCAAAACTCACGTCATTTGTGTAACTTATTACTTGGCGATAAAGTAAACTAAAATAAAAACCAAACAAAGAAATCTATAGCGTTCATGATGTTCTAAATAATAACAATAAGCAAAACCTAAAATATGAAATCAACCCGACTAGTGGGATACAATCATAAGATCCCACGGTGGGCTTTTCTTGATTGTCGGGCTCACTCTTTTGAATCAAAACTTCGTCTCCTAATTAGGAGGCCCTCCATGGACGTTGTCCTCGATCCATATCGACGGTGGGATCCTCCTCCTGGCGTACGTGCGTAGGGGGCGGTGCGTGCGCGTGATGTCCCTATAAGATTTCGCCACTGGCGAAATAAAACTCTTGAACCGCTCCAGGATGGCAGGATCAAGTATCTGAAGCTCCTCATCAGTGAGTCACGTGCTGTCTGAAGCTGGGCGTGACTTACATTTAACCAGGTACTTCTGAAACCCGCAGTCCGACGTTGAAACTATCTGATGGTCCAGGATATCCTCTATTTCCCCTCTGGGTGTGTGAAGGTTAGGTATGGGAGGCAGAGGCTAGGAAGCAAGGTCAGTAAGAGTAGGTATGGGAGGTAGAGGCTGGGAAAATGGGTCGGGAAAGGTAAGTATGGGAGATAGAGGCAGGAAAAATAGGTCGAGACGGGTAGGTATGGGATGTAAAGTCTGAGAAAATGGGTCGGGAAGAGTAGGTATAGGAGGTAGAGGCTGGAAAGAAAGGTCGAGAAGAGTAGGTATGGGAGGTAGAGGATAGAAAAAAGGTCAGGAAGAGTAGGTATGGGAGGTAGAGGCTGAAAAAATGGGTTGAGAAGGGACCATGGTTCAAGGGATAAATATGGGGAATCAGGATGGGTGAGCGAAGGGCCGGACAAATTATCAACGGTCCCTTGAAAAGTAACTAGATCCTCCACATCGAATGTGAAACTAATTCTCATGAAAGGTGGAAGATCTACCTCATACACATTGAGACCATTTCGTTTTATAATTTTAAGGTCCAGCGCTACGCGCGTGTAACTTACGAACGGCCCCAAGATGGTACCACTCGAGCCTGATGCGGACCATCACAGTCCCCAATATAAAATTTTTTAAAACGTTTATGCTAATTTGCAGAAAATTTGTAATGTTCATTACTAATAGTGATCTTCTGTCTGATTTCTTGATGTCATAAATGAATGTGATGCGCAAAAGACTCTGCAGGTTCTGACGCCCTATGGGACAGTGACATAGGAACAAGATTAATAGGTTCCCTAGGTTTATAAACAATAACGACTTCATAAGGACTAAGACCTGTGGACCTATCGACAGAACTATTAAACGTAAACTCGGCTGTAGGTACTACGGTGTCCCATGTTCTGGTGTGCTCTATATCCCTCCTAGAGGGAGACTCATTCGGTAGATCATCAAGAAAGACATCACATAACTCATCCATTACCGGAATGGCCTCAGTGGGTAACTCTACACTAGCCTCTGGTGCACTCTCTCCAGCCACAAGGCCACAAATATTGTACCCCTCAAAATAGTGGTCTTGATGTCCCTCATGGGGTGGGTGCACAGGTGCACGCCCATAATTGATTCCTTGACCAACTCAATTCATTGGTCTATCCTCCAGGCCACCTACCTGAGATTGGACATCTACCCCAATGGTGGGGTTTGTCCTGGCAATGGTCTTTAGTCAGGAAATGCGCACATCAAGTTATTCAAAGCATTTGTCCATTTCCAAGTGCTTACCAAAGACTCGATCTGCTAGGACAGCTTGTTTAGTGACTCTAGCAATTGTTCCATGTTTAGTGTAGGGTGCAAACCAAAATTCAACGATATAATTGTCAAAATATAAGTTTAAAAAAAAAAAAAGAAATAACCTAGTTTCTAAAAACGAAAAAGGAAAGTTTCTGAAAACAAATTAGGAAAGTTCTTAAAAAAGCAACCTAGTTTCTAAAAACGAAAAAAGGAAAGTTTCTAAAAACAAATTAGGTAAGTTTCTAAAAAAAAAACAAATTAAGAAAGTTTCTAAAAAAGTAACCTAGTTTCTAAAAACCAAAAAAAAAAGAAATTTTCTTTAAACAAATTAGGAAAGTTTCTATAAAAAAAAACAAATTAGGAAAGTCTCTCTCTCTCTCTCTCTCTCTCTCTCTCTCTCTCTCTCTCTCTCTCTCTCTCTCTCTCTCTCTATATATATATATATATATATATATAAACAACCTAGTTCCTAAAAAAAAAAAAAAAAAAAAGGAAAGTTTCTATAAATAGAAAGTTTCTAAAAAAGAAAAAGGAAAGTAAACTAGTTTCTAAAAAGAAAAAGGAAAGGAAATTAGTTTCTAAAAACAGATTAAGAAAGTTTTTAAAAATTTAATTTCTAAAAACAGAAAAGGAAAGTTTCTAAACCTAGAAATAGAAAGCTAAGTTAATTTCTAAAATAATTTAAATAAGGGGATAACAGAAAATTTCAGCAGCTTATGTCAGGGTTTATGGACCTCTAAACAGTCATATATGATGAGAATTGATGTGCAATAAACATAAACAACTAAACCCTAAATATGTAATGCATTCCCTTATAAGAACCCTAAGCTCTGATGCCAAATTTGATGCAAGACATGAAATTCAAATATGATGTGCGAGATTTCAGGCTTAAGATCATGTTAGTTCAAAAACAATTACACAAATTCCATATCCCACATGAAAGTCCAAACCATTTAATTAAGGGGAATCTATGCGGGTCCAGGCCTACACATGTTAGGGCTGGATCTGTTAAAATTATAAACCAAACGATGCTCAAAGATGAGCAGTAATTATCCACACATGCACAGCAATCAGTCCCTAATCCAAAGGATTCACCAATTTCAATTCAAGAAACCCTAGGATGAGAAAATGGAAAAATAAATTAAAGATAATGCAATCTAGGGTTAAGGTTTATGAAAAAATGGTATGAAATGGTAAAATAAGAAAAAATCCTGAACCGGAAGACAGTTCCCGTGCGCGGACAGCAACAATGGCCCAGACGCACATGCGTGTGATCACGGCTGCATGTATGTGGGGCCCACTATTCAGAAAAAGGCCACCTTGGCCCAAGTCGACCAAGGATGGACTCCAAAACCCCCAAATCTCAGCTTGATCCGATGCACGGTTTGTACGTGGTGCTCCACCGAAGTTTCAGCCCTCCTGCAGGGCAAGATTCTGAAAATCTTTTGTAGAGAGAAAAACAGCTACAACTATTGATGAATTTGCAAATGGAATGCTTGTAGGAGAAGAGAAATATGGATGGAAGAAGGTGAGGGCGAATCAGGATAAATGTGGCTTCGCACCACGGTAGTTAGCCCTTCGAAGAAGGAAGGACTTCGTACCTAATTAGGTTTTCATAACTCGGAAAGGAGCAAGAAAACGCAGCAATTTTTATTAATCTTCATTGAATCAAAAGAACTACAAGGGGTGCATATTTATAGGAAAACCCTATACCCCAAAACTCACGCCATGTGCACAACCTATTACTTGGCGATGAAGTAAACTAAAATAAAAACCAAACAAAAAAATCTAAAGCGTTCATAATGTTCTAATTAATAAAAATAAGCAAAACCTAAAATACGAAATCAATTCGACTAGTGGGCTACAATCATGAGATCCCATGGTGAGCTTTTCTTGATTGTCGGGCCCACTCTTTTTAATCAAAACTTCGTCTCCTAACTAGGAGGCCCTCCCTAAACGTCGTCATCGATCCAGATCGACGGTGGGGTCGTCCTTCTGGCGTGCGTGCGTAAGGGGCGGCGTGCGTGCGCGTGATGTCCCCATCACCAGTGATAATTTCTCTTGTTTTACTTTTGAACTAATCATTGCACCAATTAGATGTTAAGAATGTATTTTTTAAATTGTGATCGGATTGAGGAAATTAATATGCTTCCCCCTTTTGGTTTTGCTAGAAAGGAAGAGGAATAAAAGTATGTCGTCTTAGAAAGGCTATATATGGTTTGAAGCAAGCTCATTGAGCCTGATTTAAGAAGTTTAGTGGGACCCTAATTCAAATTGGATATATTCACATACTCTTGACCATTCTGTATTTGTTAAGCAGCGTATACAGGGTATCATCATTGTATGTGTGGATGATATCTTAATTACAAGTGTCAATGTCAATATAATTTCTAAGTTGAAACTCTATCTCAGGTTTTTTAACAATAAAGATTTGGGGCTACTAAAATCCTTTCTTGAAATTGAAGTCTCTCATTTTAAGAAGTGCATAATTTTATCTCAATGAAAATATGCCTTCAACCGGTAATTTTGGTGTTAACCCTATTAATTCACCGTTAAAGGTTAATAAAAAGTTTTAGGTTGATGATAGGAAACTTCTTGATGATCCTCGCACATGTCGGTGTTTGGTCAGTCGGTTAATATATTTGAGTATTACTCACCAAGATCTATTTCATGCAGTAAGTTTAGTTAGCCAACTCATGCATGCTCCTCGATCCAATCATCTTAGGCAGTCTGTCGTATCTTACACTATGTTAAGTCTTCTCCAAGACATGGCAACTTGTTTAGTTGTCAAAATAATCTTGATTTTAAAGGTCATTATGATGTAGATTGGGGAAGTTCACAAGATGACCAACACTCTACAACAAGATACTATATTTTTTTAGGCAATCTCATTACCTTAAAAACTAAAAAGCAAACAGTTGTTGCACAATCCAATGATGAAGTTGTGTACCGTGCTATGGCAAATACAACACATGAAATTTTATGGTTAAAAACTTTTGTAACTAAATTGGGATTTCTAGTGAAAACTCACCTATGTATTGTGACAATCAAGAACTTCTAATCCTTTTTTTAATGAGCGGACAAAATATACTTTATTTGATTGCCACTTTATCCATGAGTGTTGTTGCTGGCATTATTGTTACTCCCTTTATTATGTCTACTGCTCAACTTGTAGATATCATCACTAAGGCTCTTACCATTAAAGTCAGACAACATATTCTTGGCAAGCTAGGCATGATTGATATTTATGCCTCAACAGGAGGGGGAGTGTAGATATTTTTGGACCGTGGGACCTCTCTCTATACCATGGGTCGTCTCTCATTCTCCTCTTGTTTCACTTAATTATTTTTCTTTCTTTTGTTTCTTATCTTTTTCCCTTGGTTCCAAGGATATTTTATGTAATTTAGGACATCAAATTAATATAAATAATAAGGGGGTTGGACGTCTAACCCTAGTTAGAGTTTATTCTCCCAAAGGCTTTTTTTCTCTGAAACTAATACCAACAGCCACAGACTACTTGTAATTCCTCAACCCTCTTGCCCATGCAATGCTCGAGCAATGCTCCAGACCTACTCAAGTCAACCTCCACCGGAGCGCACAACCATATGTTATACACAGGATCTGGCAGGATGCTTAGAGAACAAAAGAATGAGCAGGGAGATATTAGGTCATGGTCCCTCCCATGATGGGGCCACCAAGTCAACAGTTTCAGTTATTAACAGGAGGGTAACTACATTTACCATTGATGGGTTGAAAATAAAGGTGCTTCTTTCGATAAAGCATCAAATAATACTTCATATGCAAAACAAGTAAGCAAGGAAAGCAACACGAAGATAACAAGGATTCCTAATGAGTCTCATATTCACCAAAAGAAATGCTGCGAACCTTAGAAATCACAGTTTCAAGTTCACCAAAGCCATCTTCACTGTCAGAAACATCTAGCGCACCCTCATCTTCCGCCTCTCCATAAAGCTTAAGTTCATCGACTTTTATACCTCTCTCCACTAAGACCTATATACATCCATGAGATTTTAATATTACCCAATATTCACATCAAATACAAGCCCATGGAGTCCTGCTAACCTCACTTTTGACATGCTTTCTGTCACACCTTGCTTGCGGAAATGTGAGCAAGATCTGATCCGCTCATCAGGAGGGCTCCACCAGTGGATAGCCATCTCTAAAAACACAAGCAGTTGGAAAATTCTCTGCTGGAAATGGAGGGGAAAATGGATGGTTGAAATTTTAATCAAATCTTTTATCCTTTCCTCCTGAAATAAACTGAATGGGATTATCCATCCAGCATATCTTTGGATGTGTCCAAATCAATGTTGGACCCCCTTGATTAGCAATTCTAATCTCACATACATGAGCCCTCAGGTGAAAGTGTGGAAGTAAGATTTGCAGATCTCCATGCATAGTACCTGTAGAAGTCCAGGGGCATCTTCCTCTAGCGCCGCCTCCACTGAATCCCTGTAATTCATCTAAATTACAACTTGCCAGCTGTCAAGCAAATTTAATACATAAGATAAAGATGAGAACAGATTTTTTTTTCTTTTGACAGAACCAATTTCTTACACGACAGTTTTTTTCCTTTTTCGTCGAAGAGTGAAGTGCCTTGCTTCTGCATTTCTTGAATCAATAGGATCACACTCTGGAACATATGGCACATGCACTTTCTCCACCAAGTCCCTACAATTCATCTGAAGTAAGACTGGAGGGTTGCTAAACTAATTTTTTACATAATATAAAGACCCAAAGAAAAAAGTCAACAGAACACGCATATTTACATGGCAATTTTTTTCCTCTTCTGTGGAAGAGTTAAGCAACTTGCTTCAGATTTTACTGAAACAATAGGATTGTAGCCTGGAGGACACGGGGGGCAAGCCGTATCCTTGGAATCCCTGCAACTGATTGTAATTTGTAAGTAAGATTGGACAGTCGTTGAAATGATGGAAGTATAGGGTCCTAATGCGTCAGAATGTGCATAGTATCCTGATGAGCTGAGCCTGTACAAGTGAATTTTTGGATATCCAGACATGTTGACCTGATGGGCTCCAATGGGAAAGGAGGGTGCCCTAAATGTCATCCAGATTGGAACATCCTAACAATCATTTGGTGACCTATTAAGCAGTGGTTGTGAAAAAATACAGCAATAGTTGCTGAAAAGGCAAAAGATTGGATGGCTAAGATCTCCTAATCTGAAGTGTTTTTGAGATATCCCCATCCATGGTCAGGCACATCTAATCAACAATCTGGGATCACCATAGGCCCCACTTGTATGGAACAGGTGTCTCTGGATAGTATACAGTTCCTGATGCATCAAGACCTTAAAATTCCCTAGAACTATAGAACGTAAGAGAAGAATTATTAAGCAGAAAAACAGTACGTACTTGACCGCTTTTTTCCTTCTTCGACGAACAGTCATGCCACTTGTTTTAACATCTACTAGACCGACAGCGTCATCTAGAGTACAGGACACATTGTCTTGTAAGCAATTTAAATCTCGGGAGAAATTCAAATTAGAATCCCTGCTCGCAACCAGCTTCTTAATCCTTTCTTGCAGTGGAATATGGTCCAAGTCATCTGCATGAAATTCATCAAAGATCCCCGTCTTTACCTTAACTGCTACTATATCAGCATTTGGAAAGCTACCTGAACCATTCCTGCAGGGTCCAATTAAGCCATTCTCCAAGTTCTCATTCTCAACCTTCACTTGGATAGGGAAGGATGAGAAAGGTAGAAGCTCATTGCCAGCATTAACATCCACTTTTTCCCGTACTACAATAGGTGCTCTGACTTCAGGAAGAGATAGTTGATATGTACATGTGGGGTCATTTGTTTTAACCTCATGCATATTAGCTTTTTTGAAACCATTACTTTGCCCATCACTTGTGTCATGGATGTTATGAGCATAATCATGTTCTTTTGTGAATTTTGAATCAGCAGTATGACCATCTTTCACAAGATGAGCCGAATCCCCCAAAGAAACTTCCTGTGCAACATTCAATTTAAACAGCAACTCTTATCAAAAGAGACTAGCAGAGGTATATCTAGTGAATCATCAGACATTTACAAAGAAAGTTTCAAATACTCCTTATGAATGGAAGAATTAAAGAGTACTACTACAGTTTTTTACTCTTAAGCTCCTACCCAAATCTCCAGAATACTTCTCCAAAAAAATACATATAAAGATGTATAAACCTAAAAGCACCAACCCAACCTAAACTCATTAATACGAACACCTCCTTGTGCCTTTTTAAACCTATATTCTGTCCCAAAAGCAGCCCATCCCTCCCTCTTTTCTGCTAGAGATAAAAGAACAGCGAGGACTACTTGCAAGAGTATGAGCTCAAATCCTACACTCACCACATGTGTACAACATCCAGGCCATTTGGCCACCATTTATGTGCAACGTCACATCCATTTATCAAGCCAACCTGATGACCCGACAGTCCATTCAAAAAATGTGCAGTGGGACCCACCAAATGAAGCACTTAGACACTGTGCACACATAACACAATCGTTGGGAGCCACATGTGTACAATGTCCAGGCCATTCATCACCTGGGCCACCATTTATGGCAAGGTCACATCCATTTATCAAGCCAACCTGATGACCCAACAGTTCATTCAAAAACTGTGCAGTGGGACCCACCTAATGAAGTGCTTGGACATTGTGCACACAAAACACGTTAGTTGGGAGTGCACAAGAGTAGCCTTTAATATTTCTCAAGAAATTATTAAAAGCAAAAAAATTAAAAATTAAAAAAATTAAAAATAAAAAAATAAAGAGAGAAAAAAGAGGAGCTCTCTCCATGTAGAAATTCCATAGCTATTCAGAATGGTACCCTCTCCATACTGCTAGCATGGCAAGTGTATACAAGCTCCCATTCTACATTAAGCTTGACGTATGTATTGGATCCATTCTCCAGCTGATTTTGATTTTATATTAGGACACAGGAACTCCTTTTCTCAAGTTTTTCTTGTCATGTTGCATGGACACTGACATAAGTCAATTTGCCCTTCCCCATAGAGTGGCAAAATTGCACATTAACGAATTTGCCTATTTCTGTAAGGAGCTAGATGATAATTGGTTTTTTTAATCAGTAAACAATGCAATACTCGGGTTTTTTTTTTCTAACACTCAAGAACGATAGACTTCCAGAGATATCATAGTCATTTCACATTTTCATGTCAAAATTATGTTTTTGCAGACAACTCACTTGAAGAATGTCTCCTAGATGATATAAGTCCAACTCTATGAAATTTTTTCAGTAAAATGCCATTTTTAAAATATACATTTCCCCAATATTTTTCTAAACATTCATTCAAAATATTCTCTAAGTTAGCATGAACGGTTAAATTTTGACTTCAAACACACATTTGGGGACAAAATGAATTGTCAAGTTCTAGGGTTTTTCTTTGTTAAATATCCAAGTGTCCAAGACTTTGCCTAGAAGCCCATCATGCAAACCAAGGAAAACAAGAAGGGTCAATGTCAGATGGATGGCCAATAATATAACTGTTGAAATATGATTGGCAAAACAAGATTCATATAAACGACCCTAAGTAATTGGGTTGAGGCTATGATGATGATGATACTTCGACTATTTCTCATATCCAATTGTGCTATCTAGTTGAGGTTTACACATCACTTGTAATCTGGTTGAGTGCATGTGTATGAATAAACATGTTACTTTAAAATTAATTATTTTAAACTTAAAATAAATAAAGGAAGATGGGAGAAGGGGAGCAGCATTGTAGAAATGGGTAAATTTGTGTCTGATATCCCAAATGGCATCACAGCGCTGGAATTGCATAAGATATCCAAGGGTAGGTGATGGGTGACGTCCCCACACGCACCCCCCCCCCCCTCCCCTGAAACGCACATACGCAAGGAGGACCCCACCATCGATCTGGATCGATGACGACGTCCGAAGAGGGCCTCCAAGTTAGAGGACTGCGTTTTGGTCCCTTTGAGTGGACCCAATCGTCATGTGAATCCCACCATGGGTTCTCATGATCGTGGCCCACTATTTTAAAAGATCTAGCAGTTTGAGTTTTGGATATTTTTGTTAGTAGGAACATCGTGGACGGTTTAGATTACTTTGATTAGTTGTTATTTATGATTAATTCGTCTCCAAGTAATGGATTGCGCACATGGCGCGAGTTTTGGGATATAGGATTTTTATTATAAATAGGCATCCCTTGTAGTCTTTTTTATCATTGAAGATTGAATAAAATTTCTACGTTTTCCTACTCCTCTCTAAGTTATAAAGTCTAATTGGGTGTGAAATCCTCCCTTCTTTGAAGGGCTAACTACCGCGGTGCGAAGCCACATCCATCCCAAATCGCCCCCATCTCCTACCATCCATATTCCTCATCTCCTACAGTCATCCCCTCATCAAATTCACCCACGTTTGCAGCTAATTTTTCCCCTATAGCAGATTTCTAGAATCTAGCCCTGCAAGAGGACTGAAATTTCGGCGGAGCACTATGCACAAACTGGACATCCGATCGGCGTGAAACTTGGTGTGAAGGTGCCTCCCCTAGCCAACCAGCACCTAGCTGGCTGATTCTAGATTCGTGGGCCCCACACGCGTGCGGGCCGCCATCCATGCATGTGCGTCAGGCCGATTTGTTGTCTACACGTGTGGGCTGATCACAGGTTCCCTCTCGTCTCTATTTCACTCCTCTTTCGCCTTATTTCCATAACCCTAACTCTAAATCATCTTAAATCCCCAAGTTCTATTCCACTTTTGAAACCTTAAGTTTTCCCGAATTGAAACGTGAGAATCTCTTGGATTAGGAAATAATCCTTTGCATGTGTGGATGAATCTACTATCCTTTGAGCATTGTTTGGTCTATACTTTTTAATTGATTCAACCTAACATGTGTAGGCTTGGACCCTCGTAGATTCCCCTTGTTGAATGCTTGAATTTATGTGAGATGTGGACTTATTGTGATTGTTTCTAAATTAATGTGATCTAAAGCCTGAAATCTTGCATATCATATTTAATTTCCATGTCCTGCATCAAAATTAGTATCAGAGCGGGAGGTCTCATGTTCAAGACTCCTCACAGGGGGTGATTAATGCAGGGGCATTTTCACACCGGGTTCCAGTGGGGTCACCTGTGGGATGCAGGGGCACACTTGGGGTGAGAAGGGCCCACGGGGGAGGTCTCGTGTTCGAGACTCCTCACCGAGGGTGATTAATGTGCATTTCACACCGGGCTCAAGTGGGGTAGCCTGTGGGATGCAGGGACACACTCGGGGTGGGTGGCCTGTGTGAGGCAGTCCCCATGTGATTTGGAGCCCACGAAGGAGGTTCGGCCGAGGTCCTAACCCATGAGATGTGGGGCCTAGGCTATGAGATAAAGGGATTAATTCGTCATGCTCTAACAGTTCGAGCTTTTAGAGCAAGTGGTTAATTGTCCGGCATCAGTAGGGATCATGGGCAGTTGGCATATTGCAAGGGTCAAAGAAACAGGAGACACAAGGGGATTAGCTTTTGTAATGTATGTGTGGTATTAGGAAGGTCTTCGAAGGCAAAAGAAAATATAAGGGTGGTATTAGGAAGGCCTTCAGAGGTAGGGAGATTCGGGGAAATGTAGCAAAGTACAGACCAGCATATCAGAGAGGAGGAAGAAAAGATTATTAAGAGCCACGAGTAGGAGTTACAGCCCAGGGTCCTGGCATAACTTGCAAGGTGCCAACATCAGAAAAAATAATAATAATAATAATAAATAAAGAGTCCAACTTTGCTGGAAAAGATGGCACCGAAGCAAGCTAAATTCTAATCGCTAAATATAAGAGGGTCAGGAGATGAATCGAAAATAAAAATGGCTGGGGTTGAAGAGCTTGAAGGCACCATGCAAGTTAGGTGGTGTGGTGGGCGAAGTAGAAGGAATGGCTTGCACCGAAGCATGGTGGAGCGGGCTGCTGGACCTGAGGTTTTGGTTGTGGATGGTCAACAATTGGTTGATGCACAAATGGAATATCTAAAGCTCCGATATGTGCATTAGAAGACCAAATGACCTGGAGTTCTAGATTGAACTTGAGTCAGAAGAAGAGGTGGGGAGGATGCTACACGGAAAGAGATTTTTTGAAGACCCGGTGAATATGTGAAGTGGTTTGACAAGCATAAGTTGCAGGAAAAGGGAGTATGGGTGAAGGCATATGGTGTTTCTTTATAGTCATGGACGGAATAAGTGTTTCAATCAGTGGGCTCTTGCTTGGGGCTAGCAAGGAGATTGATGTCAAAAGCTAAGCACTGAGGAAGAGGATTGTGTTGTCGATAAAGGCATTTCGAATATCAATTCAAATGGGGGCAATGAGGATAGTTTTCCAAAGGTTGGAGTGATAGAGAAAAAGGCGAAAAAACACCATATAATTAAATAAAGACGAGGGCAGTATCATTTCACAGAAAAAGCGCGATCATGACAGTCAATGAGGACAAATTTTGATGAATTAAGGTAGTACTTCTTTCTTTCCCAATCCTATCGAGCAAACCTTTTTTGTAGAAGGTAACAAAGATTTTTATTAGGAGGAGCATGAAAGGCTCAAAGCGACAAAACAGTGACTACATCCTAGACAAGCATGACCATTCGCTTTCGTCAAAATCCTTAATACAGGAACCATAATTAATAATAAAGTCGAGGGTAGTATCATTTGAAATTAAAAAAAAAAACATATCACAGCCAAAGTGGGATCATGACAGTCAATGAGGACAAATTTTGATGAATTAAGGTGGAATTTCTTTCTTTCCTACTCCTATTGAGTGTACCCTTTTTTTTTTTTGAGGTAACAAAGATTTTTATAAACCTCCATCTCCATCCCACTTTTGTTTTGAAAGCACCAATTCTTTGTCCCGCTATATAGCCCAAATTACAGCCATCAAACCACTTTCTCTTTTTTCCAAACCCTTCCCTCAATCTAAGCAAGAAAAAGGCCCTCGATGGACCCCAGCATAACCCAAGACATTCTAAGAATTCAAGGAACCTCTCTTAATTCCTAATTCCCCTCTCTAGGCCCCCAATTGTTATGTGATTATATATTTAGACGAAAGGACAATGGATGAACAAATGATCCACCAACTCCACCCCCCTCATACACATTACACAGTAATCAAGGATCACTAACACTCTTTTCTGAAGATTATCGATTGTGACGATCATGTTTCTCCCTACCAACCAAGCAAATATTGCCAGTTGGGGGGAGCATCAAAAGACTAAACGAAGGACAACTAACCCCTACTCTCTTCTGATTGGGATGGCATAACTTGTAGGAGGGGACTAAGAAACGCCCAATTTCTCCAAGGACAATACCATATAATCCCTCTCACCCAATGATGGCTTGCGACGGTGAAGCCACTCCAAAAGCCAAACAAAGTCCTTCCTAGTCCAACAAATTCTTTTGGCATAGGAGAGACTAAACCACAACATCACCAACAATCGAGAAGCAACGGTCAATGGTCACATCCATATCTAAAGCAATTCTAGCTAACCTTGGGAAGATGGTAAAGAACGGGCTCTCCCTAATCCACATATCCTTCCAAAACTGAGTCCTTTCACATCACCCCAAGAGAATTAGATCCCTTCCTTATTCACTAAACTAAGGAACCCCCTCTATAGCCCCAATGCCTTGTAAAGGGAGGAAGCCTTGAACTACCATCCCCCTTCCTGAACACTGTATTTACAAGCAATTACCTCTCCACAGCCTTCCTTCGAGCCGAATCTCCACAACCATTTACCAAGCAACGCTTGATTTGTCTTCTCCAAAGTCCTTACACCAAGAGATTCGACATTGCTACTCTTATCAACATTAACCTTCCACCTAGCAAGAGATGTCTACTCTTCCACTTAGACAACTTCCTTTCGACCCTTTCACAACCGTCATGAGCCTGAACACCCGTGACAATTCTCCCCACCTGTTGTGTCAACTCCCTTGTTACATTGATCCCCTGGACCAACAAAGTGTCTCGTTCTGCTCCTAAATGTATGTGAAGTGAGTGGTCATTGCTCCATCCTCCAGTGATACTCTGCAATTGTTCTTTCCCAGGAGGCTATGACAACTCCCCCCTTAGGTCAGCCCATTTCGGCACATAGAGCCATTACCACCATAAATAAGAGACCATCCCTTCAAGGTCTAACAGCCCTTCCCTCATGAGCCAATACCATATGTCTCATCGTCATTAGGTCAATGCCCCAACCCTTTCCTGATGTGGTCTAGCATGTTCCCCTCACTACAGCCACCTCCCTTGGCTTTAGTGAGGCCAACCCCATCTCCTTACTTCGCACATAGGCCACCTAATTCCCCTCTCTAGGCTAGTGCTCCAGCACCATGTCACTCCATCTAACATCCTTGTATGCCCAAGGATCCCATTCAACTCCCCCAAAGTGGTTCTCCCACCATGCTCCCCATCTACTCCAAGCCCATTGTGTTTTGTATCACATAGGGAAGTGGTTCCTCCATCATGACCCCTTTGTCCTTCTAAGCTACCTAAAGCATGCTCCTGTCCTCCTTGAGACCCTTGATTAGTGCAATGCTAAGACCCTCTCAACATTGGCCTTCCCCATGCACATCATAAGGACCATGAATAGAATTCCCTCATCCAAGATGCACCCCATCTCAAGGAAGGGCATTGGAATCACATTGGTTGTACTTGGGAAATCCATGGCCAGGACAACTTAGATCGTCTAGTGAAGCCACAAATGTATTCGCCTTACCACTCCACCTAACGATCCCTAGCTCTACACTTTCAATGCTTTAGCTTCTAAGTTAACAACTTCATCCCATTGGAATCCTTCACAACTACCAAACCCACTCGTTTCGCCTCCTCCACTAAGACAAGCTATGAGTCACCCCTGTGATCACCATGGCTCTAGTGGATTTTCCATTGATGTGTACGTACACGTACATCAACTCGATTTGGCCTCCCTCATCATTTGTTCCCCAGTGCATTAAGTGGTTGGATAGAACCCATTCTCACCTCCTCGCCCTCCTCTCTGGCTTGGATCAGCCCAAAGCTTACCATTGTGGGCACTCCCTTGCCCAATGGTCTCCATAACATATGAAGCAACCCAAGCTCCTCTCCTTTCCCTTGGGCTTGCCCCATCCTCTTGTTGCCTCCTGAAGTCCTTACCCTCATTGGAATTCACCTCCCCCATCATTCTTGTTGTTGGAGTGATTGGCAAACTTGGACTTAGAAGCATTCTTGACCCTGTTAAAGCTCCTCTCCTTGGGCTTGCCCCATCCTCTTGCTGCCTCCTGAAGTCCTTCCCCTCATTGGACTTCACCTCCCCCATCATTCCTATTGTTGGAGTGATTGGCAAACATAGACTTGGAAGCATTCTTGACCCTATTAAAGCTCCTCTTCGTTAGCCACTTGACCGCCACAAAAGCAAATACCTGATCTTGCACATAATAACATTGCAATTCCTACTCTACGAAAGGTCCATCCATGAAGGAGTGTTTGTCCTTCTCTGTCATGTCAATAGCATGTCCAACATCAATGCAATTTAGTGCTTCACATAATCCCAAATTGATGTAGTGAACTAGAGTCACTTAAGACTCTTATTCACCAAAATATGCCACGTTCCAAAGAAGGAAGTATACCTTCAACTCCAAAGCTCCTCCTACATCTTAATGTAACAAAGACCCTTACTGATGTCTCCACGTCTCTTATGCCACGTCACATCGTGGCATTCGTGAGGTTCATGATTGCCATATGTATTTTAGCCTCTTTGTCCTCCAACTTATATAAAATAAAATAAAAAACCCGAAAGTACTACTCTATATACCATAAGAAATTCGCCAACTCCTTCACATCCCTTGCCCCATTAAAGTAGTTAGGGTCTAGGGGTCTTGACCCTTTGGACCTCCCTCAGAGTAGGCCCACTATCAGTCATGGCCTTCTCCAAGATGAACTTAGCATGTAACTCCTCAACCACCTTGATCTCAGCAATTTGGGCCTTGACTACCTCCTCTTGAGTTTTTTCACTTTAAATTGCAAATTCAAAGGAGCAATTACGACTCAAGACCAAAAATGGCCAAAACATCGAGGTGAGAAAATATTGAGAAAACGCATTTTAATTTCACATGTTAATATGAATTGTGATGGAAATCCATGTTTATGCATGTCATGCATTGACATGGATTCCAAGCAAAAAAAAAAAAAAATCAAGTGGTGAAAAATATGGGAAATCCTAATTCAAACCATTTTTACCCTTGAAAATGATATTGCGAATATGGTAAAATTTATATATTGATGAATTTTAGCCAATTTACGAATTGGCCAAACTTTCCTTTGTTTTAAAAAAAATAAATCATTTATTTAAAAATTAATAACAACATAAAAATATGTTTATTCTTAAAATATGTGGAGAAGTGTAAATTCATGTGGCAAATTTGTATGTTGATAAGCTTTGGCCAATCTAGGGAGAGGCCACAATTTTTCATTTTTTCAAAAAAAATAAAATTAAATTGATATTAAAAAAATGTTTATTTCTAAAACATGTTGAGGAGAGTTGACTCGCATGGTAACTTTATAAGTTTATAAGTGTTAGTTGATCTACGGATTGGCCATGTTCTTTCTTTTTTTCAATAAGATATTTCTATTTATTAAAAAAAAATGTTTTTAAATTTAATTTAATAGACTCTAATTATGTAGTGGCTTAATTAAGTAGTTTCATAAATTACTTATTACATGTTTGAATTCATATTCAATAACTAACTTTTTTAAAGATAACACTGCCATGGATTGAACCCTGGATCACTCACACACATAGCATTGTCTCCACCAGCTCATTTAATGAGTGGGAGATTTAATAACTAAAAGTATTATTATTATCAGTATTAAAATCTCGAAAACTTAAAAATCATAATGTTGTTTCTAATTATATCATTGTTTTTTTATTATTGTACAAGTGACGCAAAATGTCAGTAAAAGGATTACAAGCGACAACATCAACAAGCGCTTAAGGGGACCCAATTCGAGTCTACATGTAATTATTATGCACATGTTTCAAGGAGTGAGGGTTTCCAAGTTGAGGAAACACTTCACAGTGGGTTACCATAATGTGAAGGCCAGCCCTAATGTTCCACAAGAGATAAGAGCACAAACGAAGAACCTCTTCCACTCGAGTGTGGCACAACGAGAGGAGTGGGAGGCACGAAAGAGGGAGATTAGAGAGGAGTTATTGCATCCTATGGATAAGGACCCAAATGACAAGTGCAATGACATCACCTTCTAGCCCTTCCCTAATGATTGTGTCATAAAGTGTAAGAGAATGGTGTGAGGAGAGTAAGACTTGTTGGATAGGAAGAAAAAGCGATGGTGTGTGGCGAGCAAGACTTGTTGGAACAAGTAGAGATGTTGGCCAAGGTGGTAGTGGGAAAGCCAAATTGGGATGTATTATAGCTTGATCTACAAAACTAAGGCAGTTGTTATGGTTCAACTTTTGATTTGATGAGTCCAACTCCAAACATGAGGTCAGTGAGAATGATAGGCATGTGAGGGCAGTAGTAGATGTGGGACATATTGTTCAAGGGTTGGAAGTTTAGTGGCAGTAGAGTTTGTCAAAAACGGGTTCAAGGTCCACCCATGGAGGGTGGGAAACAGAAGTGACTAAAAGATAAATGGCATAAGGGAGAGAAGGAGATGATAGGGCGCTTTATATTGAATCATGCACCAGTCAATGCAACTACCAACTCAAACTTGAAGACTGATTGAAAAAGTGCAGTAGCTAGCTTACGTGTGGAGCCTCCATTGCTCAAGGACATTATTGGGTGTTACTTGGATGAGTTGGTGCAAGGGATGGAGGATTACGTATCTTAGTTGAGGCCAACGTGGGGTACATATATGGTTAGATTAATATGTGATGGGAGGATGAAGCCCACTAGATTATCGATAATTGACCTCAAGGTCTATTGTAAGGGAGGATACTATTCCTAAAGTACATTGATGCATCCAACAGAATTAAGGACGCAACCTAAATATATGGACTAATGAAGGACATGATGCTTGAGGTTAGGATTAAAGAATGTTGTCTAGATTGTGGCGGACAATGATAGTCCATCTGTGAAGGCAAGGAAGCAATTTATGAACAAAAGTCTAATTCCTATTGGACCTCATGCACAACTCACTGCATAAGACCTAATGTTATAGGCGATGGGGAATAGACCAATAGCTAGGAGTGTCAATGAGGACACGGAGTGACAAAGTTCATATACAGTAACTCTGGTTGTTGGCAGCGATGAGCTAGGAGTGTGGAAGGGACATAGTTAGGCTAGGGGTGACATGGTTTGCCGTTTGCCACAAACTCTATTGCACTGGAGTATTACCTCTCAAACAATCATCGAAGTTTAGCTTCCTCATGCCATTTGGAGGAGACCAAATGCATATCACGGGATGACTTCTTTTTTCTTTTTCTTTTTCTTTTTTTTTTTTTTTAGGGGGGGGAAGGTGATATCACGGGATGACTTCTTGTGTCATCAATAACCTCTAACCACCCTCTTCTCAAGGAATCCATTGAAACACCTTCGAATTCCTTTAAACCCATAGCCCAAGAGATAATCCTCTCTATAACCCTTTTGCAATCTGAGCAATGGTTACACCTATTCCTAATAGCACAGTTATTCCTTTCTCCCAATAAACCACCAAATCACAAGAAGAGACTACCACAATATTTTTCCTGTTTTTTATTTGAAGGCAAAGTTCCACACTCCCAATAGGTTCCCAAGTAAAATTGTCATAGTCAATATGAACTCAAACAAAGCGAGAATGGAGTTCCAAACCCATTAGACAAAAGAAACTATGGATCAACAAATGACTAACAGAATCCCCTGCTTGAATGCACATGAAACATCGTTCATAATGAGGCGATTTTATTACAAAGATGATCCAACGTAAGAATTAACATAAACCAATGACTCTAAAAAAGCATGACTTTCCAGATTAGCAATATAGAATCTTTCACCATAACTGGTCCAAACAGACCTTCACGGAAAGAGAGAACAGAAAAAGAACCTAGCGGATTCCATTTCCAAATTCTTATGTCATCATCATCCTCCTCTAAGCCTTATCCGAACTAAGTGGGGTTGGCTACATGAATCCTTTTCCACCGTACCACTCATATCATATTGTTCAGATTCATGATGAAAAATGATGGCAACAGTATGATGCCAACTATTGACCTGATGCAACCCTCTATCCAGGCTACAGACTGGCAAAGAAAACTCCCATAGACACTACGTAATAGACTATTACATAGGTTAATTACAAGAAACGCAATAGTATTATTACATGGGTTTTTAACAATCAATGTGTTCTCCGAATTCTTATGCCCCTACCATCAGTTGAAATAAACACTTCTACCAGTAACAAGAGAGGATAGTTGAAAGAATTAATACTGTGGTTTGTAAGGCTCCTCCTGAAGAGAATTCCAGACCACAATCCCTCCTTCCCTTGAATAACAACTCTCTATAGAGGCATCCTTTCCAACTATCACTCTGTAGAGATCATGGAACATAGATGATAGTGGACGATCCACACATCATGTGTCTTTCCACAAACAAATTCTAGCATTGCTAATACCATATCGATCCCTTCTTTGAAAACAGACACCATCTTTTGAATTGCCTTCCATGCAGCAGACAATCTACGAGGGGGATTCAAATGGGAATCCCATCCCTGCTCAGTCTCTCCACATTCCTTGAAAACCTTCCTCCGAAGGCTATCACTTTCCTGGCCATACCTCCATAACCATTTACCTAGCAGAGCCTGATTCACACTCCTAATACCCAAATGAAACATGATACTCATCCTAGTTAAAAGAATCCATGTAAAATATCTTCTGCTTTATTTAGCAGATCAAAAAAATCTTCTAGTTATTCCCTCTTTCTTTTTGCAAGATGTCGGCAACAGCAACTAAGAAGGTTGATCAGTTGCAAAGAGATTTCTTTAGAGGAGAGAGGTGCAATGCATAAATTGCATCTCTTAGTTGAAAGTTAAAAAACTGAAGAGAGAGGACCATCAGAGAAGAAAGAATTAGAGGAAATAACCAAGCTCTCTTAGGCAAATAGTGGTGGAATATGACACCTTTTGCAATCTGTGGTCTATAGAAGGAAAGGAATGGAAGGATTTTGGGTGGTTGCCCTACCCGTTTCAGCCAACAGGAAAATTCTTTGTAATATGACACCTTTTGCAATCATGCGTTGGTCTATAGAAGGAAAGGTAAAGTAAGGATTTATTTTCTTTAGAAGGTAATAAAAGGATATTTTTAATAAAGTAACTCTGGTGGATTCGATGTAAAGAACTACTACTACGATTATCATTTGGGCTCTTGGTAGATCAGAAATTTTATTTTATTTTTTTTTTTTTTTGGGTGGGGGGGCGTAAAGAAGAAAGATAAGACAGTGGGGGCCACCTCACATGGATTTGTTAAAGGTCAACTTCAATCAGTGCTCTCCAGAAATCCCAAGTCCCTCAGGGGTTGACGTATCTTGATAATGAAAATCCACAGGAACTTTATTCAGGCATTATGGTGAGATGGGGTCGAAAGTTGAAGAGATTTTCCCTCTAAGAGAGGTTGCATGTTCTCTTCCTCTTTTACCAAGAAAGTCATCAAAGGAGACTCTCAAATACCATCCAGTGGGCTGTGGCTAAAAATTGGGAGCCATGGAGGCTCACTACTCACATTTTAGAGATTAAATCCTTGATGGCCAATTTGGGAGTTCCAAGGTATGCTAACAATGTGGCTAATAGACTCGCTAAAGAGGGAGAGATGAGAGAGTCACTCGCTGTTGGTCCCTTAGTGCATCTATATTGTGATGTTTCTTTCTGCACTTTAATGGAATTTTAGGAGTTTAACAGTTACGTACCGGCCATTACGTAATGGTAATGGTGGGACCCATCGCAAAATGCAAGGCTTCAACACCTATTCTAAAAGAATGGCCTTAACCGGCCTGTAATGGGCCCATAACCGTACGATACAGTGGCAATACAATTTCTTCCTTTAAAAAAATGACCATTACAGCCCCTATCATAAAGGCCATGGGACTTGCAGTTACGGACACCATCACCGTTATTGAATACCTCAGTTCCAAGGGATGATAACAATGTGGCTAATAGACTTGCTAAAGAGGGAGAGACGAAAGGGTCACTCACTATTGGTCCCTTAGTGTATCTATCGTGATTCATGATGTTTCTTTTTCCACTTCAATAAAATTGTCTCCTATCATAAAAAATAACAAAACAGTTTTCTAAAGAAAGAAGAAGGGTGCGAGAAAGGGAAGTACTGATTATGGAAGAGTATATGTTAAGAAGTTGTAAAGAGGTAAGGATCTCTCTGCACAGAAAACCAGGAAAAAAAAAGTTGTAGGGAGGTATGGGTAACAATGATCCTTGGAGAGGGAGTTGCTGTTAGTTTTATATTTGGTAGGGAGGTTAATTTTGGGATATGGCAAGGAGCTTAGAGGGATAATCCCTACTATTATTAAAATCCATGTTCCTTTTTTTTCCTTTGAACTGTCATTAATATCCAAAGTCAACTTAATGAAATAGATAAGCAACAGATCCTACAATATGTGGAGTACCAGATGTCTCACTGGCCAGTACAAGGACAGTTAAATGACATAAATAAGTGTTATGAAAGGAAAAGAACACATTCAATGTCAGGTACAAGTGCATGAACTCTAGGTGGAATTGCTAACATTGCAAGAAGTTCACTCTTTAAGAGAGCATCGACAATTTTCAAGCATTAAACTCCCCCTCAACCTCAGGCATCTCCCAAGTGCCATGGAGCAGAATACTGTGAAAAATGAGTATCAAATAGCTGAGGGCACATTTTTGTGCTTGCCACAGACTTGCATCTTGTGCAACTTGCTGAAACACAACATTCTGTTCCATGCCTACAATGGCATATGACATGATACCAGTGCAATGTCAAAATAGATACAGTTTGACTCAAATTTCTTGTAGGAACACAAGCAAGTGCCAAGTAGAAGAAACTCATTAGCTTAGAACACTGAAACAAATAATAAAGCCAAGAAAAAAAAAAAACTCAAATCTCTAGGATCGAATTCATTTGAGTATTATCTTTAGCAGTTAAATTCATATAATATGAATTCTATAAATTTAGTGAGAAACATATATAGGCCACAACACAAGTTGCATTCCAATAGGTTGGAAAACCCCTTCCCCTAAATATAAATTACATTACATAGCCTCTTGCAGGTCTCATGTGCAGGAATTTGTGTTCAATTGGTTAATTTGAGAAGCTGGCGAGATGGTCTCTTGGGCCACTTATTTTGAAGAACAAATGGCATAAGATGGGCAGGTTCTCCTAAGTGCTGCGCTTGCAGGGTAGTAAACTGGATGGAAGAGATTGTAGAAAGCTCTAGAAGTTCCCCTCCCTCCTTAGTGCTGTGCTTGCAGAGTAGTAAACTCGATGGAAGATATTGGCGAAAGCTCTAGAAGTTTCCCTCCATAGTCTTTATTCTTTAGTAATTACATAAACGGTCTACCCCTCTTTATCTACAAAAAAAAAAAAAAAAAAAAAAATCTCAACAGTTGCATAAACAAACAAGTTCCTAACTATTTGGTTTAAAAACCCCCCAGCATAGAAGTTTCCAAGTCTCTAAAGGAGAGTCTGTAAAACCCAGCTTAGAAAGTCAGAAACCCATAAGAAGTTTTTCCTAAACCAGTCCTGAATCAACTTAAACAGTAAGAAATGAGTTATTGGCAAATTTCCTAGCGCTCAATGATCTAAAACTTAGAACCTATGCTCAATATTCAAAAAAGCATGATCAATGTTCCCTTTCTTTTCTTCTTGTTGTCCTTCAATAATCAATATTAAGACCTGATTTGCATCACTTTGCATGATCGCATCTCATGCAAGTTGTCATAAACCAATATGTCAACTTGGTCTGACATGGAAGCGAGGAGATGCACAATCTCCCAGCACTTCCTGACCTTCAAAATAGAACAGTAAGCTTGATTTGGCTTGCTTCCCAGTCTCCTGTTTGATTTTATGCATTTTGAAGCATGAGTAACTTTCTCCATACACAGAGAACAATTGATGGGGACATCATGCACACGCCCCCACTACGCACGTATTCGAGGAGGAGGCAGGCCCCACTTTCGATTTGGATCAACGACGACATCTTTGGAGGGCCTCATAATTAGAGGGCTGCGTTATGGAGCATTGGAGTGGATCCGATCATCACATAGATTCTATCATCGGATCTCATGATCGTGGCCCACTACTTTAGATGATCTAGGATTTTGAGTTTTGACTATTTTTGTTATTAGAAACATCATGAACGGCTTTGATTGCTTAGATTAGTTATTTTATTTTCTTTAGCTTTGGTATTAGTGCGCGCACATGGCACAAGGGTAACTTTGTCCTTTTTGGATTTAGGGTTTTCTTCTAAATAAAGCAATCTCATGTAGGTGTTCTCAATGATATTTGATGAATAAAAATTTCTGCGTTTCTTCCTCTCTCTCTCTCTTTGGGTTGAAGAATCGAATTGAGTGCGAAGCCCTCCCTTCCTCGAAGGGCTAACTACCGTGGTGCGAAGCCACATCTACTCTAAATCATCTTCACCTTCTTACGCACCACATCAATCACCCTCTACACCCCTTCCACCTTCAGATTCACCCACTTTCATATCCAAGTTTTCTCCTACAGCAATGCACAAACTGATTTTCAGATTATGGCTCATCTGAGGGGGCTGAAACTTCGACGGAGTACTACGCACTTGCCTTGTGACGGATCGACATGAAACTTGGTATGGAGGCAGCCCATTCCTGGTCGATCCCAGCCTAAAAGTCGGTTTTCGATTTTGTTGGCCCCACACACCTGCGGACAACCTGTCACGCACGTGCATCTAGGCCCATCTGTTGTCCAATGTGCGTGGCTCATCCCAGGTTCTCTTCTTCCTCTATTTCTTTCTCTTTTGACTAAAAAAAAAACCCTTAATCCAAATCCTTAACCCTAAAGAGTCCCAAATCTCAATTATTCCCAATTTTCAAACCCTGGATTTTCCCCCAAATTGAAACTTAGTGAATCTCTTGAGTTGGGAACAATCCTTTGCAATAATGGATGATTCTTACACTCCTTTGGGCTTGTTTGGCTTATAATTTTATTTGATCCAGCCTTAAAGTTGTGTAGGCTTGGACCCCATAGATTCCCCTTTTTGAATGTTTGATAGTATGTAGGATGTGGAATTTTGTGACTGTTTAAAATTGGTATAATCACAAGCTTGACTTCTTGCATTCCATATTTAATTTCATGTTCTGCATCAACAGTTGCAACTATAGAGTTGGCAAGGGCAGCTTTTCATCACAACTCTCAATTGACCACATCATTTCCTCTAAATCACTGCAAATTCCACAAGTACCAATTTAATGTATTAAAGGAAAACGAAGGTCAAGATTCAGGAACAGAAGCTAACAGCAATTCTTTAAGTAGCTCTCCATGTGCACATTTTTATGATACAAAAGTTTATACTTCCAATCAAATCAGATTTTTCAACCTACTGGGTTCGAACCAGCAACCAAGAGGATTAATCCTCTGCTTTGCCAACTAAGCCAAGGTCTACTTAAGGTAGATCTCTTTCCCACAATGACGAATCCCGGCAGGTAGATGAGAACACTAGAGTGAACCAAAGGTCTAATAAGAAACAAGATTTTCCCCATTTGTACAAGTGTCTCACGATACCCCTAAATAGGGTTTAATAGACTTTAGCCTTCTCATGGCATGCACGCTATCATCACCATTTCATTAGACAGTGAAGAATAGAGGATGTAACTGAGTCTACTGGAAAGAGAACCTACAAGTAGTCAGGTACAAAAAAACAATTGAGTGAGACAGTTTGAACCACTTCTTATGAAATCAAGTTTCAAACAAAAGAATACAGGACACTTTACCTTTCATTCAAGATTGGCTATTGTAAGAAAGTGGCTTCAAAGGATGACTGCATGTCATACAAAAATCATATCATAAACTAACTCTCTCTCTCTCTCTCTCTCTCTCTCTCTCTCTCTCTCTCTCTCTCTCTCTCTCTCTCTCTCTCTCTCTCTCTGTGTGTGCGTGTGTGTGTGTGTGTGTGTTTGGCTGCTTTAGCCCTTCAATTTTATATGTGTGTGTGTGTGTGTGTGTGTGCATACATCCTATTGACACATCTATATGACATCTTGCCTTTATATAGGCTACAAATCATATTTAGAATAATCTATAAAAAAGTTTCTAGAATACTCCTTGCTTACTTTCTATTGGTCCACATATCACCAGCCTATCTCTACTCAAGCATAACATCTAAACAGGGAAACTAAAACATAAAAATGCAAATCTGACTAAAATTCAACATGCAGGAACCATATGGTCAATTGGACTGCACAATCCATACAAATCCCAAAAGGGCCCATATAATTTTGCATATGTGCATTATAAAGCTGTACTACAATTGGACAGATGGGCACCTAAGTCCAATCAGAGTCATCGAACTAGTAGATTGGTCTGGATTTGTTTTCCAGGCTTTTGATTTGGTCCAGATTCTCAATTGCATCCCAGCCTGCTCTTGGGCTGCATCAAGTACCCTGGTTCGGTTATCTAGATCATTAATCCATTGGTCCACCCTTAGGGCCTTAAATTTTGCATCTAGGCATTATAAAGCTGTACGATTGGATTGGTGGGCACATAAGTCCAATCGGAGTCATAGGAACAGTAGATTGGTCTGGATTTGTCAGGCTTTTGATTTGGTCAAGATCTCCAATTGTATCATAGCCTGCTCTTGGGTTGCATCAGGTTCCCTGGTTATCTAACTGATTAATCCATTGGTTCACCCTTAGAAATGGGATGCTCAAAAAAATCTCCTAGAGAGGAAGATTACAACCCTTCAATCTTTTGCCTACGTTTCACACATTTCTGGATCATTTTCTTAATTGTCTATTTGTAGGCCACAGATAGAAGGGTGGGAAAGCTCGTTAATTGTAATCAACCTATGTAATAGACTAATTAGGCCTTTTGGGGAAAAAAAAGTACTACACTAATTAGATAGCGCTTGATTGTAAATTTGTAATCAACCAATGTAATAGTCCATTACATTGTGCCTGTGGGAGTTTTGTACTCTCATCGTCGATCCCAAGCCTAGATAAAGGAGGGTTGCGTTAAGTCAGCAGTCAGCATCAAACTTATGCAATAACTTTCATCATCAATCCGAACAATATGGCATTCCCAACTCATGCTAGGGCATCTGGAGTTCTAGCCCCTGATAGAGTGGGATGGTGGAACAAGATTCATGTAGCCAACAGCAATTAATTGGGATAAGGCTTAGATGATGACGGGATTGGAGGGTTAGGAACTTCCAGTCTGGGGGCTTATTAGAAAATCCCCCATTCACTGTAGGGTCCATCAGATCAATAGTTCGTATCGAACACAGATCCTATATGCACAAATATTACGCCTTAAAAGCAGTATGTTAAGGCTCATCACTTTATAAGTCATCTTTCACTAAAACAAGCATTGTTGCAATAAGAGGTTAGGGAAAAACTCATCTCTGAAACTAATGATCATCATTCCCCCAGCAACTCAGCAAATTCAATACCACTCTGCACTTCTTGTGATCATTAACTTATAAAATTAGAGATGATCAAGAATCTGCAAAGTCGTGTTCCCCTTATGGGATTATTTAGCACTCCATTCCAGAATACAATGGATTGCCTATAATTAGCCAAATGAACTAAGCCTGCGCTCCTCGACTTACAGCTGGGTTAAGCACATGGATGATAAAATTTCAATGACAAGAATTTATAAATGACCAACGAAAGTGAAGTGTATAAACAATGACAATGTTCTGCTCACAGCAGAATCCAAGAGGATACCAACTCCAACAACAGGAATGGTGAGACAGGTAGCTAGCTACATGGCCTAAGCAACTTCCGTCACCTTGACATCAGCCAAAGGGGCAGCCCATCCCATGAGCGAAATCATGACAAGTCGAAGTTTTCATTTTTTACTTGTCTGATCAACCTTGTATTTTGTACTTCGTAACTTGAAATTGGAAAGCCAAACTGTAAACTATTTGTCCTTCTGTTTGAATTCAAAAACAGAATATAGCAACCAGCGAGAGGTACTTTGTGCGTGTCATTCTTGTGAATGTAACCTGTGATAGCCTGTGCCTGTGGCCAACTGATTATTTATCTGTGAACAAGAGATATTTATTAAGGATGATTTTTTATCCATAGAAGTTTCTCACACAAGCAGAAAGTTGAAAATTTAATTGATTTGGTTGAGAACTTGACTCCAACTTAGACTCAGGCCATGATTATTGGATTAAATAGTTTTTAAACCTCAACAAAAATAATAATTGCAACATAGCATTATCTGAAAGAAATTTCAAAGTGTTTTAGTGTGAAAGTAGAAGAGAAAGGAACTTAATCAGAAAACATTCATGTAGAACATTTACATTGCCTTAAAAATCTGCACAAAAATGCCTTGTAGTGGTGATTAATAAAATGAATTGAATGATGAACGAGTTACAGACAGGAACAGCTTGAAATACAAGAACAACAAATGGATAGAAAGCAAGAGCACTCTTGAGACAGCATTCATGAGCTAAGAGTGGAACAGTCTTTACTAACTTAGACTGCCCAAACCCTAAGCCCAGGCTCCTTCCAAGAGGAATTACAGCACAAACTCGGTCTCCACAACATACTCTAAACAATATGGGACACTACTCATTCTTACATAGAATGATGATACAACTTAGCACGACTGAAAAGAGCACTTCCATTACATAGTTAAATGAGAATTATTGCACAGGCTTCTCATCAGAGAAGGATTTCAAATCCTACTCTCCCACACATGTCAATGAGGCAAATGTGAGCGAGATCCAGTACATTCATCAGATGGACCCAAAAAGTAGGTGCTGTTACCAAAAATCAGTACTGCCCATTGGGAGGGCCAACACATGTACAAAAAGAATAGGCAGTTAAAAAGAACTAACCAGAGGCTCAGACCAGCATAATTCCAGGCCATGGTATAAATTCAGGCCCAGATCTCGCACATAACTCTTAACGTGGGGAGAGTAGGATTAACTTTCTCTTGCAAGGGCTCTTGAATATTTGGTTTTCATTGTCAAACCTCCTTTTCCTATAGCTTTTAATCTAAATATTCACATCACCAAAACAATACCAAATACATGATTGTCTTACCTGCTGGAGACCAGATCTCAATGCACAAGGCCCACTTATTTGAGAGCATTTTGAATCATAGAAATCACCCAAAACAGAACCTCGGCTCGTAAACAGCATTTTACGCCGTTCTTGCAACGAAATATGATCGAGCTTATCAATTTCAGGTTGATCTTGGATTTCACTCTTGACCTGAACTGTTTGCATATCAACACTGGAAAGGCCACCCTGACCATCCCTGCACGGACTGATTAGGCTGCTACTAGAGTTGTGAGAATTTGTATCAACTTCTCCAACAAGGCCTTTAGCTTCAGGGCAAGGCACCAGACATGAGCAAATGTGACCATTCAGTTTAGCCTCCTGCAAATTGCTCTCTCTAGTAGAACCCATATCATGAAATTTGTTCACTGTTGATGACCACAGTGCAGCTTCACAAGAATGGACAGGAATTGCAATAGTTGGAACTTCAACAGCATTTGTAACAGGACCCCCATCAGTATAACTTTGTTCTTGTCCTGCATCCTTAGAATGACCTCCCTCCTTGCTTTCTCCAGCGCAGCAGACACTTGTGCTTCTCTCGACACGAGCGGAATCGCCTGTTGAGATATCCTGCTGGAGAACAACTTTAGCAGCGCATTTTGATGAGATGAAATCAACAAAGGCCAAATGAATATCATTCAGCGGTGACTGACATAGAAAGCAATAGAAAGGTAATATACATTGCAACTGCATATTAATAGAAAAACATAAAGGTTACATGCCATAAAATTTTAGTAACATTGTTTAATCAGAATAGGGAAGTGACTCAACAACTCTACAATGGCAGCAACATCGAGGTGGCTGGGTTGCTTCCAGCTCCTTTTACTGTGATGAGGAATAACAGGCTTCTGAAGTGAGGAGGAACAATAGGCTCCTGATGCACAAGACTAGTATCCAGAGACACCAGCCCGCAGATGCGGGGCCAGTGATTTAGTAATTCAGAGTTGAGACCATTAATCTGAAGGGCCCATTGTGGACAGGGATGCCCAAATATCTTGAAGCTTGGAAAATCCTAACCATCCAATCTTTGGTTTTCTTTTTTTCTTTTTCTTTTCCTTTTTTTTTTAATGGATAACAAGGAGTTACAAGTGGCCAGAGGCCAAAGATAGATGACCAAGGAGGAACCTAAGAGTCCCCAAAATAGATAATTGATCTTGAGACCATCCTTGGCCAAGACATTCGCCTATCTTGGAACATGCTTAAATAAATGTGATCTTGGATCTAATTGAAAATGAAATGAAGCTTCCGACATCCATAAACTCAAAAGAAGTCCAACTAATTACATCCTTTGAATCCCAACCCCCCCCCCCCCCCCTCCACAAAAAAAAAAAAAGGAAAAAAGAAAAAAAGAAAAGAAAAAAAAAAAAAGAAAAGGATCTTCACCTCCAGAATAAGCGAATCTCCCAATACCACCAGATTGAAGATCTTAACTACATTGTCAACAAAACATACTCCTTTGATCCCACACAACCACAGATTCTCCTGCAAAGATCTTTTAGAATCTAATTTCCACCAACATTTAGAAGGATGCTTAGACCCTGCAACCCACTTTTTCATTGACAATTGGTTTATTGTGTCCTAACTATGTAGGACCGATGCATGAATCAAATAACACGTGAAATCAAATAGTAGAATTAAGACAATTAACAAAAAACACAGGCATCGCTATAATCATCACGAATCTCATGAAAACCAAAAGAACATCATGCATAATCCTAGCCTAAGTAACCAACATCATCACACAAGATCATTAAATAAAAAGAAACTAGGATCTAATGGATGTAGAGACATCCAATTAGCACAGGGTATAGTCTATTTCAAAATAGAAAACCTAATACAACCCAGGGTAAAAATTAGAGTTTGAGTAATTTGGGAAAGTAGGAAAGTTAGGGATTTTAGATTTAGGGTTAAGGTTTCGGGAATGGAAGACAGATAAAGGAAAGATGGGTTTAGGAGAAGACGAAGGCATAAGTTGGAAGAATCGAAGAACTTGAAAAAAATACCTTGACGGATGGAAAAAGAGATGATCGTGTGGAGATAGATGAAGACATCACACCTTCGTTGATGAAGATCAGCCTCACACCAATCTCCCTTCCAAATCGCATGGAAATATCCTCAAATCGCATGAAGATGGAAGAAAAAGAAAGCGAGAGCCTTTTCTCTTTTTCTTATCACAAAATCCAATGAGGGAGACCATGATAGTATGTTGTTTTTTGATTTCTTGTCTTTTGAAAATGGTGAAGCATTTCTCCTTTCCGCTATATGCAATGAAATGAGGAAGTTGAAGCAAAGCAATTTAGGGTTGGAATGATGACGACGACGAGAGACGTGCATACTAGAGACTGGGGAGACTCATCCTCTGATGATTCCAGGAAGACTATTGCTGAAGGGTCAGATTCGAGAAACTGAGATTTGAAGCATGCTATGTCGGGGGAAGAGGACTACGCAAGATTGAACATCAAGGGATGGCAAGAGGTCCGTCACCGGAAGTCTACCTCCATGGTGTCGGCGGCCAGAAAGTGAGCTACATTCCCAACCTTGTTTGTGAAAGGATTCCCAAAAGGCCGGTTCCCCCTCAATATCGAGAGGGTCTTTGGCCGTGTTGGTGCGGTCATGGACGTGGTCATGCCCAAAGACCGGAAGACAGGGGTATACAGAGGTTTTGCTCTAGTTCGGATGTCCTCAGAAATCGAGCTAGCAAGAGCTATTACATGGAGTTAAGTTCGGGGGATGTCCTCTCCTCTTCCAAAGGGCAAGATTTGGGCCTAATCTCATCCCCTCTCAGAAACGTCAACCCATAAACGTTTACAATTCTAAGCCTCCCCTCCCCCTCCACCCCCCACCTCCCTCCTCAAGTATCAGAGGCACCTTCCTTTGAGGAGGTCCTATTTCAACAACATAAGCCCCATCACAGCCCCACCCCCCTAGTTTCCAGTATCAGAGGCACCTTCCTTTAAGGAGGTCCTATTTCAACAACATAAGCCCCATCATGGCAGCCCCCCGCCAGCCTCCTCACCTGCTCCCTCAGCCTTCCCTGCCACGTCCGATCCTTTCTGCTCGAAGATGAGCGTTCTTATTTTCATCGATTTGGTGCACTTTCGTAGGGCTAAGGAAGATCTCAAGGATTCGATGGTCATTATTTGTAAAGAAGGCGCATCTCTGTCACAGGTGAGGAACTGGATATCAGAAACTACAGGATTTCGTCCAGGGAATTATATCATTAAACTGTTGGGATTCAATGAACTGTGGATTAAGGTCTGTCCTGGGATCAACTCGGAAATGCTGATGATGGCAGGTCATCTTCACTCAGGAGGGCCAGTGGCAAGAGTATTGAGGTGGGATGAATTCTCCATTTTCGGCATGGAGAATGTGTGGAAACAAGTTTGGGGAATCCCCCTTGAGCTATGGTTTGATGAATTTTTTATCTTTGTTGCCGCATACCTTGGATCGTACCTGGACTTGGACGAGAAAACGAAGCTCGGAGAGGAGATTGGAGTGATTAGAGTAGGAGTCAGAAGAAGGAAGGGCCTTCCTCCGCCATTGTCGGTGAAAGTGATTGTTGAGGATCGCAACTTCGACTTTTCGGTGATCATGGAAGTGAAAGAAGATCCGGTCCCTCGGTGGGGCGACCTGTGGCGAATCAGAGAAGGACCCTCACCGGAACAGACGGTGATCCATCACCCTTCTTCGGAGGCAGGCACACAAATTCCATGCTCTAGCGGAGTACCATCACGGGAACCTGTCAGTATCCCTGCTACCAACAAAGGAGACGTCCCCTCTCCTCTCTCCAGTGTGACACGTGGAGTAACCCAGACGCATCAGCTACCTCCTCCAGCTCCTTCGCCCCCCCATCCGACGCGATCTCCGAAGACTAACTCGGAGGGATCGACGCGTGGCGATCATGCTGAAACGATACGAACAAAGGACAAGACGCCAGCCGATTATCCGGGAGGCAATACAGAGCCCCAGTCTTTTAACCAGCATCGTTCGTCTTTTAACCGGTCCTCCCACTGTCACGCACCAATAGCTCTTAAAGATCTGTCTGTCTCTCCCATCGAGACACGCAACGAGGGACGCGTGGAATTCGCGGAGAGCAAGGTGGTTACTTCGTCCACAAGAAACTTGCTTAGTGTGGAGCACGTGGACCGTCTTGATCGGCACTTGTGTCCAACTTCGGGACAGATGGCAAAGCCTCCAGTCTTTCCTCCTCCTTCACGCCAAACATGTAGTAGATCCTATTTGAACCCGGACCCGATGGAAGGTTCTCTCCCGACTATTCATCTCATCCTTCCGCCCCCATTAGCCTCTGGTCCCTTACCCATCACCCCCTCCATCCCTCATACCTCTTCGCCTCTTCCCATGCCCAACCCCTGGTACAACGATGTCGAGTCGATCAGCCGTCTCATGTCCGATTATAGTCAACCTGACTTTCAATCGCGGCCCTCCTCGCCCAACTCTTGTTCATCTCATCCTGTTGATGCCTTAGAGATGGGCCCGATTACTCTTTTTCATGAGAACAATTCCTCTCATATCCTTATGGTGGAACCCCCTGCAAATGATTGTCGACTCTCAGACCAAGCCGCAAACTTTTGATACAAACAGAGCTGACTTGCTGGCTAAAATCCAACAGAATCGATGGATCAGAGAAGCGTAAGGTGGGGAGGTCCCTTGGTCTGTCTTTTGGGGACAGACTGGAGGATTACATTGCTTTATTCTAATGCATAGAAAATAGAGGCAGACCCATTGGGAAGTGCATATCTCCAGTCAAACATTTAATCAAGATCTTCAGAAGTCGTGAGCTGCAACGGTTAGAAGCAAGACCTGGTTTTATCTCGGCTTCTATGTCAAAATCAAGGCAACAGGGTAATCGGGGAAGTGTAGTGAGTCAAATGAAGATCATTTCTTGCAACGTCAGGGGGGTGGGCTCTAAACACAATAGGAGCCATATCAAAGCGTCCATAAGTAGAAAAAATCCAGATGTAGTGTGCTTTCTGGAAACGAAGGTCTCTTGTTTCAAGGATTATTTGTTAGCTTCCCTGTGGAAGGAGAAGGATGCTTAGTATTTAACGGTGCGGTGAGTTCGGGCGGGATTCTCGTCGCTTGGAGATCGTCTAAGTGGGATCTCATCTCTTCCACCTCTGGCACTTTTTCGTTGACGATTATTATCCAAGATAAGTCTTCTTCTATTCAATATCCGATGTCTGTTATTTATGGGCCTATCAATGATTCTCTCAGCACTGAATTTTGGGATGAGATCACTCTGGCGAGAGAGTCTTTCTCGGGGCCTTCGCGTGTGGTTGGTGACTTCAATGTCACGCGCTTCGCGGAGGATCATTCCAGAAGTAGAAGGCCCTCCCCCGCTATGTTGCGCTTCTTCAATTGGATTCAGCAGGAGCAACTCATCGATTTACCACTCCTGGGTGCTAGATTCACCTGGTCCAATAGTCGGGCAAATCCAATCCAATCTCGGCTTGATAGATTCCTTGTCTCTCCAGAGTGGATCGAGACCTTCCCATCAATTAAGCAAATTGTCATGCCTCGCACCACCTCAAACCATTGTCCTATTCTCCCAAGTGTGGAAGAAGACAATTGGGGCCCGAAACCTTTTAAGTTTAACTCTGCTTGGCTCCAATCTGAGGGTCTTCGGCAAAGATCATTGATTAATGGTCGTCCTTCCAGGTTGAAGGATATGTTGGTCATCATTTGCTCTATAAACTCAGACTTCTCAAGTCTAAACTCAAGGAATGGCATCAAGAGTCTCAAAAGAGAGGTTGAAATCAAAGTCCTCCTATCAGATCTCCAGAGAATGGACGTGGAATCCGAATCTGTTCCGATGTCAAAAGAGAAGTTGGTCAGGCGCATTTCTATAATTCAAGAGCTTTCAATCAAAGCGCAGGAAGAGGAATCTTCGTGGAGGATTAAATCCTGAGTCAAATGGATCGCTGAGGGGGACAAGAATACCAAGTTCTTCCATAATATGGCAAATATGCACTCTCGGTCTAAGGTCATCCTTAGTATATTCGATAAGGGAAGCAGAGTTGAGGACAGAAAAGAGATTGCAGATCTCGGGATATCTCACTTCAAAGATCTCCTATCGACTAACAATTGGGTTAGACCGAGACTAGATAACATTTCTTTTAGTTCTTTGCAGGTTGTTGATGCTCATCAGTTGGAATCTCAATTCACTAAAGAAGAGGTCAAGGCCACAGTTGATGCGTTGGGTGGGGACAAGTCTCCAGGACCAGATGGCTTTCCGATTAGTTTCTATCATACTTTCTGGAAAACTGTTCAGACTGATGTTCTTTCGTTTCTCCGGGAATTCCATGATAGAGGCAAATTATTGAAGGGGCTTGGTGCAACCTTTATTTCGCTCATTCCTAAGGTGGCAGGTGTTGCATCTTTTGTTGAATTCAGGCCCATTAGTCTGATCGGGAGCCCTTAAAAAATTCTTGCGAAAGTTTTATCCTCCCGGCTTTCTAAAGTCATCAGGTTGCTCATCTCCAGTAATCATAATGCATTCGTTAAAGGCAGGCATATTACGGATGGAGCTCTTATCGCTAATGAAGTTCTTCATTCCTGCCTCAGGTCTAAGTCTAAGGGTGTTTTCTGCAAACTGGATGTTGCCAAGGCCTATGACCATGTGGAATGGGACTTTCTCCTGTATATGCTAGCTCGGATGGGCTTTGGTCTTAAATGGAGAAGGTGGATCGCTGCGTATATTGGTTCGGCCCACTTCTCTGTTATCCTTAATGGCTCTCCTTCAGGTTTTTTCAAAAGCTCGAGAGGTCTGCGGCAAAGGGATCCCCTCTCCCCCTTTCCTTTCCTTATCATGGCCGAGGGGTTATCCCAAATGTTGAAAAGAGGGCAAGAGCAAGGTATTCTTTGAGGTATATCAGTGCCTGGTTTGGCGGATCCACTCACGCACACCCTATTTGCTGATGACATGCTCATTTTCTCAGAGGCTTCGAATGAAAAAATCGAATACCTTCTCATTGCTATCTGCTATTTTGAAGCAGTTTCGGGACTTAGGATCAACTTCAGCAAATCCAAACTGCTCAGAATAAATGTTCCCGAGCAGACCTTACAGAGATTTGCTGATACTCTTGGCTGCCGCGTTGAGTCTTTTCCGACATATTTTGTTGGGCTGCCCCTTTGCATCCGGCCCCCACCAAAACACGTGGGACAGGGTCATCAGCAAATTTCATTAGTATTTGGCTTCCTAGAAATGCCGGTATTTGTCCCTTGGTGGGAGGTTGACTCTGATTAAAGCTACTTTATCTAGTCTTCCCTTATACTTTATGTCATTGTTCACTTGCCCAGAGTCGGTTATCAAGTATATCGACAAAATTAGAAGGGACTTTCTATGGTTTGGTAAGGAAAATAAGAGGAAGTTCCATTTGCTCGAATGGAAAGAAGTGTGTAAAGTGTTCAGAGGGGGAGGTGCAAACGTCAAGAATTTGAAGCTCATGAATTCAGCGTTGTTGGGGAAATGGACCTAGAGATTTGTCTCGGAAAAGGATGCCTTGTGGATTTCCATAGTTAAGGGTAAATATGGGATGTCCCAGGGAGGTTGGTGGCCTAAATAGTCTTCCTATTATAAGGCCTCCCACATCTAGAGGGGTATTCTCAAAGCGAAAGATCCTGTGAGTACCAATAGCAGTTATGTGTTGGGAAATGGTGCTTCCATTAGATTCTAGGAAGATATTTGGTGTGGGGAAAAACCTCTCAAGTCTTTATTCCCTCAAATATACCAGCTAGCTCCTGACAGAAATATATTCATCAATAGGTGTTGCTTTTCCACGCCCGATCACTCTGTTTGGGACATTAGATGTACTAGAAATCTAAATCAAAGTGACGCTGACGAATATATGGAGATCCAGAACTATATTTCCGAATTAAAGATTATCAGTTCTCAACCTGACGGCATCGTGTGGCCATTGGAGAAAACGGCTTCCTTCTTTGTCAAATCTCTCTACGCAGCAATCTACCTAGCGACGCAGTCCTGGAGAGATGTCACCTCATTCATTTGGCAGTATCAAGCCCCTCCTAAGTACATTTGTTTCGGGTGGTTGGCGAGCCGAAATAGAATCCTCACTATAGATAATTTGTTAAAGAGAGGCATGCAACTAGTTAACATTTATTTATGTTGTACGCGCCAGGCAGAATCTGTGAATCATTTATTGGTTCATTGTCCTTTCATCTCCTCTATTTTTGCCGACTTCTGTCAGCAATTTTCGGTCAGTTGGTGCGCTCTAGAATCCACAACAAAGATGTTGTTGATTGGAATGGGTTTAAGCTTGGAAGAATCAATTTGAACATCTAGTGTATGGCTATCCTTGTCATCTAGTGGGTTGTCTGGGAAGAAAGGAACGAAGGGTTCTTCAACGATCGGTCCTCAATTAAGGCCGTGGGGTCTAAGGCTAAAAAGTTGGTGATTGAGTGGGCCGTAAATGTTAAGGTTTTAAAGAGGGTCGATCTTTCTTTTCTCGGTGGTTAGGTGCTCTCTGCTATCTCAGCAGTTCGCTCCTTCGATGTTTTTTTTCTCTTTTCTTCTTTTCCTTTTTGTATGTTTTCCTCTTTTTTCAATAAATTTGCAGTTACCTCTAAAAAAAATTAAAAAAATTTATTAAAAAAAAAAATCCAATGAGGGAGAAAGTCATACGCCCACCCTCTTTTTACAACTTCACCAAGTTTCACTAATTACAAAAAAACATGTCTTATGAAATTTTAATAAAAATGGTCATGGTCTGTCTAAAGAGAATCTACTAAATCACTCACAAAGGTGTCCAAACATAAAATGATCAAAACTAAATCCTAAAGATGATAAAAGCTATATTAAAAATAAAAAATAAAAAACTGATGTAGATGATCCACGATCAATGGCCGGATCATGTGATTCATGCAATCCAACGACCCGATCGTCACGTCCCTCCAATCCAACGGTCTGGATCACTCCATAAAGCAGCCCATGTGCATCTTCCAAATGTAGGGTCTTTCAAATGCTCGCACATGCACATGGGGTCTTCAGCACAATCACGAGTACTCGCCTAGCCGCGGGGAAATCGGTGCGGCCCGTCTCCTCCTTTGATACGTACACAAGGGTGTATGTGACGTGATGTCCTTTGATACGTACGCAAGGGTGTATGTGACGTGATGTCCTCATCAAATTGTCTAAAACATGGATGACTTAAAGGATATTGAATGCCTAGAATTGGGTGTTGTGTTCTAATTGTAATGTAGGTACATGAGTATTCGACTATCCATAGTACTCACTAATATGGTTTAGTTGTTTAAGATTTTTTTAATTTAAGGATTATATAATAATAATATTTGTTTATAGTTTGTTCTAATAAAATGAATTGCAATCTGTATAAATTTTGTTTCAAAGCATAGCAAGTTACAACAAACAATGAAAATCTTAAACAATATCAGAATGCCAAGAAGATTGCTAGGTGATGTACGACGGATGGCCTAGCCTAGAATGATGTAATAAGATCATCAATGGATTAACTAGAACAATTTAAAGCACAAAATAATGCTAAGCAATCACAAGCTTAATGAATTCAAGTATTTAAATATGCTCATATTCAAGACTAAATTATAACCCGTCAGTTAGATCTTATAAAACATGATTAGATGGGACCTATAGAAGGTTACAACTTCCATCTAGCATAAGGATTATTCATAATTCAAAGGGATTCACTTGGTTTACGGTTTTGACTAAACTAGGTTTAGGTTTAAGGTTTAGATTTTGGAAATTGGATTTTAAGTTTAGGAATTTGGGGATTTAGGGTTTCAAGGACTAGGGTTTTGAGAACTAGGATGTTGAAAACTATGGTTTTGAGGTTTAGGATTGAAGTAAAGAATAAGGAATACAAAAAAATGAGGGAGATGAAACAAAAGGGCCACGGAACAAGGGGATTGTCTATACGGACAACCGTACATGTGCAGTCGTATGGCCGTATGGAGACGAGTTTGGGACGAGGTAGGTTGGGCTGGGGTTGGATGGGCTAAGGCTTGATTGGGTTGAGGTTTGGATAGATTAGAAGAAGGAAGAACAAGGATAGAGATGGAGATTATTTGTTGATGGGGAAAAAAGAGAAGAAAACTAGAAAGAAAGAGAGAAAAGAGAAGAAAAACCTTTTGAATGAAGAGAATGAAAGAAAATGATAACTTTGAATCACTTCATGGCATCACACCAAACTGCTCCAATCACGAGAGGTTTTACTTCATCACAAATCAAAGAGAGAGATTTTTTTTTTCATATGCAATAATAGGCTATAGTGGGGATGTCCAAGCCTTCATAGTCTCGAAGAAGACTTTTTACCCAAAAAAAAAAAAAGCTCTCAAATAAAAAATTTTACAAAAAGACGCTCACTGAAATAAAATTTGGTCCTAACACCCTAACCTCAACAAAAATATAAGCTAAACCAACAAAAAAAATAACAAAACATATAAATAAACTAAATAAACTAAACTATTTCATGGCCCGTAGGGTCCACAATCAAGATGTCCAATGACGATGATCCAACGATCAAAATGGTCCACAGTCAAAATCCAACAGTCCAAATGATCCAACTAACCCACATACATCTTTCCAGTGTGAGGCCTTCAAAGATGCATGATCGTGCATGTGGGGCTTTCAACGGGCCAAGCACTTGAATTGGGCCCACAAGGCCCCATATATGAATCACCGAGCCATAAAGAAACAGGAGCTCTCCTCCTGTGGTATACTTTGACTGGTGTTCGGATGTCCTCATCAACTCCCCTCGGCTGAGAAGAGTTCGCCTCTGGTGAAATAAAGCAATGATAATGCTCGAGGTGATCCAGGTATAACCTTTGAAGCTCTACCTCTGTGATGCACGTACAGTCTGACTTTGGCCTATTCTTCCACTTGACAAGATACTTCTGAAAACCTCCGTATTTGGTGGAAACCACTTGCTCATCCAAAATATCTTCAATCTTTTTCTCTTTTATTGAGTATAGATGGTGGAGAAAGCAAAGGCTGAGAAGAAGGATCTGGCAAAAGCCGTGATTCGTGAGACAGGTCGGAAAAGCTATCTGGGTTAATGTGAGGGTCAGAACAAGGGCTAGAGGGTGAAGTTGTTGAGCCCTTAAAGGACACAAGATCTTCCACATTGAATGTAGAGCTAATACTCATATCAGGTAGAAGTTCTACAGCATACACATCAAAGCCCAATTTCCTCAATATCTTATAAGGACCGGCGCTACGGGCGTGTGATTTCCTAACGGCCCCTTGCGGAAATCATTTTGGCCTTATATGAACCATCACATATAGTCAGCTACTTGAAATTCTTTAAACCTGCAATGAGAGTCAGCAAATATCTTGTACTTTTCGTTACTCATATTAATTTGTTTTCTAATCTCATTATACAAATCATAGATATGTTGTGTGAATGCATCTGCGAAATCTGAAGGTTTATGGGAGACTAACATGGGAATAAGATATACAACCAAGAACTTACACACAAAGGGCCTCAACACCTGTGTCATCACTCTCATGAACGTACTCGGAGCATTGGTCAAGTCAAAAGGCATGACTAAGCACTTGTATAGACCATCCTTCGTCTTGAAGGCCATCTTCCATTCATCTCCTGGGTAAATACGTATCTGATGATACCGGCTTTAAGGTTGATCTTGAAAAAAATCATAGCACTGGCAATCATATTCAACATGTCGTCAAGACATAGTATAGGAAACCGATACTTAACCATGATCTTGTAAACAACCCGACTGTCCACACACATATGCCAAGTATCATCGTTCTTAGGCATGAGGAGGGCTAGCACAACACATGGACTCTCTCAAACTCTCCTAAATGAACCCTTTTCTAAGAAGCTCATCAACTTAATTTTCAACTCTGCCATCCCCGTGGGGTTCATTCGCTAGGGAGGAAGGTTTGGTAGAGTCAACCTAGGGACAAGATCAATAGCATGTTGAATGTCCCACATGAGTGAAAGCTCATCCGGTAGGTCCTCAAGGAAAACATCTCGAAACTCCTCTAACACCGAACTCACTTCAGGGGACAACTATAGTCTAACCTCAGGTGTGACCTCTCTGGCCACGAGGGCATACACCAACGAAACAGCTTTAGTCTCTGATGCAGGACCAATGCATGGACTAAGTAACATGTGAGATCAAATAGCCAAATTAAGATGTTTAACAAAAAAAAAAACACAAGTATCGCTATATTCATCACAAATATCATGAAAATCAAAAGAAAATCATGCATAATTCTGGCCTAAGCTACCAACATCGTAACACAAGATTATTAAATAAAAAAGAAACTAGGATCTAATGGATGTAGGAACATCCAATTAGCATAGGGTATAGCCTACTTCAAAATAAAAAACATAATACAAAATAGGGTGAAAATTAGGGTTTGGGTAATTTGGGAAAGTAAGAAAATTAGAAATTTTAGGTTTAAGGGGTAGGGTTTTGAGGATGGAAGAATGGAGTTTTGATATAATGATGGTGGGAAACCAAAAAGGGCATATGGGATTCACAAGTGTGGCCGAACAGTCATACGTGTGGCGTGGGAGCATGGGTTTAGCTAGGTTAGGGTTTAGATTGTGGATGGGTATGGGAATGTAGGGTTTGAGAGAAGACGAAGATTTAGGATGGAGAGAATGAAGAACCTAAATAAAATACCTGGATGGGGAAGAAAAGAGAAGATGGTGTGGGTATAGATGGAAACCTTGCACCTCCGTTAATGAAGATTAGCCTCGCACCAATCTTCCTTCCAAATCGCATGGAAGTATATTTAAATCGCATGAAGATGAGAGAAGAAAGCAAGAGCTTTTCTCTCTTTTTAATCACAAAATCTAATGTAAAAGAGGTCACACGTCCCCCCTCTTTTTATAGATCCAAGAAGTTTCAAAAATTACAATAATCTTCGTCTTGTGAATTTTAACAAAAATAATCCTAGTCTAAATAAAATCAACTAAAATGCTCATAATGTGTCCAAATATAAAATAATCAAAAACTAAGTCCAAAAATATGATAAAGTCTAAAACTGATGTAGACGATCAACGATCAATGGTCTGATCATGTGATTCATGCGATCCAATAGCCCGATCATCGCATCCCTCCGATCCAACGGTATAGATCACTCCATAAAGCAGCCCATGTGCATCTTCCCAGTGTGGGGTCTTTCTGAATGCTCGCACATGCATATGGGGTCTTCAGCACGATTATGGGTACTCGCCTAGCCACAGAAAAATCAGTGCGGCCCGCCTCCTTTAATACATACGTAAGAGTGTACGTGACGTGATGTCCTCATCTGTCTCCCTTTCAAACTATTTAGCATTTATTATGTGGAAATACTTAGGCTGAGACTTCCTTACATCTTTAGCATCACCCTTCTTGACATCCTCTCTTCTCCGGGGTGCTCTTAGGTGGAAGAGGATTTAACTTTATCCTCTTACCTTCATACAAATGAACACATATTCGAGCAGCTGAAGAGTGTCATATCACAGTGGTACGACCAAGGTCTGCCCAAAATGATGCATCCTACATCCATAGACAAACCATCACACCATGGCGTGTCTTTGTAGGAAGCAAACTGAATGAGAATAAGACATCATTGAGAAACCGATATTGAAGACACATCAACCCAAGAAACTCAATAGGGTTGAGGGTGAGGAATGGGTTTTAAACCCAACTGATTTACAGTGCTAGCAGAGACCACATTGGTGCAACTGCCACTATCAATTATCACCTTACAGTTTTTGTCACCGCACTTGCTCTAAGTGTGAAAACTTGAATTCTTGCGCCAATCATCACTATCTTTAGCTTGGCGCATCTAACAACTGCAAGTGGCACGGTCTTAACTCCTTCAATTCTTCATCACTAGCACTAATTTTGGGCTATTATTCTTATTCTTCACAATCGTCTCAATCATTCGCATCCTCATCAATCTTGTTAATCACAAGGGCCTTATTTCGCTGCTTTCGTACGGCACTGGTGTGCAAAATGACCATATCATTGGCAATTGTAACACCGTGTTTGCTCACTTACCCTCAAGCTGGTAATAGCTAGACATTTGCCTTTCACATCCCTATTAGTGGATTTAGTACTGGCAGCGGCTTTGGATTGACTCCCAAAATTAGGTTTAGCTCCCTGGAGAGTGGCTATGATATCAAAATTTGATGCAACATGCATCACTAAGAAAGTAATAAGTGAGGCCAACCTTAAGGCTTATGATGATCTTTACAATAGATTGGGGACAAGAGAAAGTGAGAAAAAGAAAAGTCTTCAAACATACATAATGAGAAAGAGGAAGAGTAGGGATTTAGATCATGTTAGATGCATTAAGAATGATGACCAAAGGGTACTAATTAAGGAAATGAGATCAATGAAAGGTGGAGAAGCTATCTTCGGAACTTGTTAAATGACAATCACTCTGAAAGAAGGAACCATAAACTCAAATGATGTCGAATTTATAAATACTTTTGTAGGATTAGGATATCCAAAGTGAAAAAAGCTTTAAGAAAGATGAAAATAGGATGGACCTTAGACAGATGGTATACCAATAAAGGTTTGGAAATAGGATATGTTCGGTTATTTTGGTCAACAAAGTTCTTCAACAAGATTGTAAGATCGGAAAAAAAAAATGCCAAATGAATGCAAGTACCATGGTACCTATTTATAAGAATAAATGAGACGTATAGAAAAAAATTGACAGAGCATGCAGAGTTGCACTATAACTATCATGGGATTAAACTTATGGGTCATACTATGAAACTTTGGGAAAGAGTGACTGAACAAAGACTAAAGCATGAGATGAATGTATCAAAAAATCAATTTGGTTTCACGTCAAGGTCTACCACTAAAGCTATTTTTTCTACTTAGGTGTTGTTTGGTAAACTGAAAAATAAGGTCTGAAAATTAATTTAAGTGTTAAAAACTTAAAGTGCTAAATTTTAATGAGTATTAAAAAATCTATTTCATAATTTTTCTGTAAAAAATAAAAAATAAAAAAATAAAAATAAAAATCCTGATATATGAAATTAAGCACTTTTTTTACAAAAATCTATTTAGTAAACACAAACCATAAATGTCTAAAAATTCGCAATTTGTCAAATTTGCCCCTATTATTTCAATTTCTATCTTCCATGGAGTATGAGACAACTTGTTATTGCCATGCCACCGTATTTGGCACACTTATACCCAATTCACATATATCTCTCAAACATAATCCTTAAATTGATGGACCATGTACTATATTCTTCTTGATGGAATAATCATAACCCTTCAATTGGTGTCCTTGAATTGGACAGCTAATAAGAGACACAATGTCGCATATTTAATTGATAAAGGCCAATTTGAAGGTTAGGATCATCTAATATTTATTTTTTATTTTTGGCATGGTCCATCCATAGTAGGCCTCATGTCAGTATTATTGATCATAAAATCAATGGCCCACTTGTACGAACAAAATCCGAGATATAAACAAACTAAATAAACTATACTATTTTGTAGCCCGTAAGGTCCACGATCAAGATGTCCAATGACAATGATCCAAAGGTCAGAATGGTCCACAGTCAAAATCCAACAGCCCAAATGATCCAACTAAGTAACCCACATAAATCTTTCCAGTGCGGGGCCTTCAAAGATGCATGATTGTGAATGTGGGGCTTTCAACAAGCTAGGCACTCAAATTGGGCCCACGAGACCCCATTTATGCATCACCTAGCCATAAAGAAACGGGAGCTCTCCTCCTCTAGTATACTTTGACGGGTGTTCAGATGTCCTCATCAACTCTCCTCGGCTGAGAAGAGTTCACCTCTAGTGAAATAAAGCTATGATAATGCTCGAGGTGATGAAGCATTATCGTAGGAAAGAGAGATACGATTTGGAAATTGGAGTAAGCTGCAATTACTTAGGGAGTTTGGAAAGAGAGAGATCAAGGAATCTTCAAGGACAGTGAAGTGTGGACAGACAAGAAGGTCGAACATTTGGAAAGTACCACAGATCTCTGCCACTTAACAATCTTACATCCCAACAATAAGAAGGTTAGGAGAATCCAATGGGACTGTTTTACAGCAACAGCCACCATAGTGGGCCCCACCAGATGAACCATTTGGATCATCGCAGGGTGGATCTCACTGGCAAGAAATGCAGGTCCTAATTATAATGCAAATAGGATTGTACGTTACCTAAAAACTTATCAAAAGCATATCATACAAAGTAATGAATTCTAGCATAAATACCTCTAAAAAGCAAGCTTTTTCTTTAACAGCCGCATCAACACAGCACCTGCGAGCAAACCTCAGATAAGTTCTAAAATCAATTGCACCAATTTCACTACACAGCACAAAAGATTCAAAACCGAACACTTCTTCTTCTTTTTTTTATCTTTATCAAAACCAAATACCAACATGGGAACTCTTCCGCTCGACTCAATGCCCAACGATGAACCAGACAGCCCGCCAACAAGCATCATTTCCATCCGTTCCTTCAACGGAAGATGATCAACATCATCCACTGCAGACCCACCATCAACTTCGCACTTGACTGTAATCGGCTTCGAATTGGCAGCCGAAAACCAAGGCCCGTCTGGTAAAATTCCATCATCGACTTCCCTCTTCACCGTAACGGCACTAAAAAGCAGAGCCATGCTTGCGAGTTACCCTCCGAGGGTCGAAATCAAATTCATCCGCATGGCTTGCAGCGACGGAAATTCAGAGGTTAGTACATTTAGAGAGAGAGGGGGAGAGGAGAAGGGTTCTGGTTAGGGTTTTTTCTCTTTCTTTTGGTTCGTCGAGAAGGATTGAAGAGGAAAAGAGTGAGAGATTTATAAGAAGTCGGAGCGGTTTGTGTGTGCGGAAGAATGGATGGAATTTGGGAACGGCAAGGAAGGCCTTTTTTTATGCTTCTTATCTTCTCTCTCTCTCACGCGATGTGGCGCGAGGTATTTGGAGGGAAGGGATTTTTTTGCCGTTCTGAGGAACCGAAATTTGGTGAGGCGATTTGCGCGAAGATATTCCAGGGAAACGTGCGTGCGAAATCGGGGCCATTCTGGCTACGGACACGAATTTACCGTTACCCCGGCGAGGTTTGGGTGGATCCCTGTGGAGCCCACCGTGTATGTGCATTACATCCACACCGTTAATCCATTTTGACATATCATTTTAGGACATAATCCCAAAAATGAAATTGATCCAAATCTTAGGTGCACCGTGCCAAGGCAACAGTCATGAATGAATCCCCACCATTAAAAACTTCATTGGGGCCACGGAACGTTTGTGGTCATACAGGCCTGGATGAAGAGACCACACAAATATTAGCTTGATCCAAAACTTTTGGCTCGCAGGCAGTTTTTAACAGTAAGTTAACACCATTTCATATGCTAGGGTCCATTTGAGATTTGGATATGTTTCATTTTTTCCTGCCACGCCGTATAACGAGTTTTCAAAATGGATGAACTGCACAGATTGAAGGCATATACATCGAGGTGGCCCATGTTTATGGATCCCACCGAAGTCACGCCCTTGACTAACTCAGGCTGACAAGGATTAGGTACTCCCTGCTTATCTCCATTATCATCAATCCTCACGAGAACCAATTGGGGTAGTTACGTGTGATATGTACCCATCCATATAGAGTATTCGAAGATCTACAAATACATATAAAAAAGATTTCTCGATAATAACAACTAGAGCGTACCAATGAGATCGTGTCATTGTTTGAGGGACCAATGAATAAGTAATTATATGAAAGCAGTTAATTAACAAATAGCAAAAGGAGAAACAGAGTAAGTCAACTAGTGCAGAACAATTATAGTAACCTTTAGAACACATAAAGGATCGATGGCTGGATCAAAACTATAAATAGAAGATGAATGCAATAAGAAAATGCGGCTCATACAAATCCAAACAAACCAAATTTATTTTTCAATTTATCCTTTCAACCAGGGTTGTTCATGAGTCGAGCTAGCTCGAAAAACTCGCTCGACTCGGCTAGAGTCAGCTTGGATTGACTCGGCTCGAATGGCCGATTCGGGCCAAGTCAAGCTAATTATTTAAAGCTCGAGTTGAGTTCAACTAGGGGGCATTTCAACTTGAACTCGACTCGACTCGAAGCTCAAACTCAAGCTCGACTCGGCTCGATTAATAAATATATTAAATATTATATATTATATATATTATATTAATATAAGTTTTAAGTTTTAACTTAAAAGGAAAAAAAAAAACTCTAGAGTCTCTATTTGTCCGCACGCACCCCCTTTCCCTTTCTTCTCTTTCTCTACCTATTGTCAGTCGCACACCTGCCCAGACCACTACCATCAATTTTCATTTCAGCTTCACAATAGTATGATTTCAATCTCTTGATATCTATTTCTTGGGCGAGAAACCCAAGAAATCCGAGATGGGTTCTTCTCAGATTTGTTAAAGGTTCAAGGAAATCCGATGATCTGATTGGCTAGAGCTCGTTACTTGGATTTTTGATCTGTGTTATGCTCTATTTCTTTTTTAGTACTTGGATTTCTGCTGGTGGAAGAAGATCAATAACAGATCGGTTCTTACAGGTTGCCTCATCCGATTCGAAGCTTTGTTTGGTTTTTTCATCGGATTTTTCTTTAATTCTCCTAAAATTTTTAAATTTTTTATCAATGGAGGAGGATCAAAAATGGAATCCATTACTCTCTCACCCAACAAGCTCGAGCTCGACTCGAACCACTAGCTTAACTCAAACTTGACTTGACAGCTTCGGCAAACAAGCAAGCTTCAATGTTGAGCTCGAGGCCAAGCTCGAGCTCAAGCTTGAACTTAAGTACAGCATTGACAAGCCGAGCCGAGCTTGGCCTACCTCAACTCAACTCGGCTCGATGCCCACCTCTACTTTCAACCATCAGTCAATTTACATTACATAGTGTAATCCTTTACTTTTCCTATCAAGCAAATTACATTTCTTAGTGTAATCTTTTACTTTCAACTTGTTGTTTACATTTCGTAATCTACACTTGCACGTTGGATCAGTTCTTCACTCGAAAATGTGTTTTGTAGCTAGTCTTCGCGACTGACTGTGAGAATCCTTTTCTCATTTCGTTTTATCTATATCATAAAGTCCTTTCGCATAGAAGACAAATGTGAAACCCATCATCAAATGACGAACCCCACCCTCTGAATATCACTTGATCTTGTTTATACATTCAACGAGTGGCTGAATAAGTGACCAATCTCATCATGTCTCGGTCATACACTACGTGTTTGCCTATCTTGGTGCTTTGAGTCACTGTTGTTTGGTTTGAATGGAAGCCGCAATTTCAATTCCGGCATGCTCGCGCAAGTACATTCGAAAACAACAGTGAACAATTTTTGGCACGCCCGCTGAGACCTTTTCTCTAACTTATCGGTGTAAACCTTCAGTAAAGGACATGCCAATTCCAGCAGCCCCAGGGCTTTGAATTTAAACAATAGTCCAACGTCTGCTGCCGGGGATCAGGGAGGAGCATTGACTTTTCGTATTATTCTTCCAAACAAAGTAACTATCATGCTCCGAGATGTATAGATGAGCATTGAGCTTGTACAAGAATATGAAAGGGCCCAAGGAGAGCAATTTCATATTCAAGTTGAAAATATCAATCGATATATGGCTAGCCAGATTAAAGTCATGCATCGATTGATAACTATGATGACCAAGCGAACGTCAACGGCAACACAATACAATGTCGAGGGAAGTTCTATCGACGATGTAGCTTCGCTGCCATCCATGCCGCCTCCGTAATAGAATCCACCACTGATCCTTGTTTAGGAAATAAGAAATGTTCCACCTCCTGTGGAAGTTTGGCGACTGGAGTAAGAGGGTAGGAACTTTATACTTGAGAATACGAATAAGGGATTTCCTTGAGAATTTAATTCCCAACAATTCCCTAGATTCCGGGATAGTGAACCAATTTGGCTTATACCGCCCACCAATTTTAGGGCCTCAATGGATGGATCATGACTAGATTATGTAAATTCGTCCATGAAGTTGTTAGTCGAGTACTCGACCATAACACTATCCTAGTGTGTCGTAAACCACATTCCGAGTGGATAGATCAGCAATACCCATTGCTAAGGAATTATTGGCCGAACTTTGCCTAGTTTTCAAGTGAACCTGATCAATCAACATGGAACATGTTGGCTGATTTACAGTGCAATGTAGATAATTGGCCAACAATGATTATCATAAATTGCAGTTATTTAGTCACTAACAATAGCGGCCTTTATATGGTATTTGAACCTATTGTCAGATTCAGTACACACTTGGCAATAGATGGAAGAAACACATGTCAACGCAGGGTTTGTCCCTTGATTCGACATAGTGCAACCGTGACAGACGTGTTACGGGAAATCAGCCAAAGTCGTTTAGTGACTTGCTGACACGTGTAGACAATGAATGTTGCATTTATGAGAAGTTAAATGTCACTTTCACCTTTTCCTATAAGTGAAGCGACGTGGGGGGCAAATATTCATTCTCATTGCCATCATTATTCATGAGAACCAATCAGGGGGAGTTACGTGTGATCCGTACGGATCCGCATGGTATATTAGAAGATCTACAGATATGTACAAAGAAGATTTCTTGATAATAACATCCAGAGGATATCAAACCAGGCCGTGTTATTATTTGAGCATCATGTGAAAGTAGTTATTAAATAGATGGAAAAAGGAGAAATAAAGTAAGTCAAGTAGTGCTGAACGGTTATGGTAATAGTCAGAACGTGGGAAGGATCTAGATGGTTGGATCAAAGCTATAAATAAAATATGGATGCAAGAAGAAAAGACATCTCATATCAACCTAAACAAACCAAATCTATCTTTCAAATTATCCTTTCAATTACCAGTCAATTTACATTCCATAGTGTAATCATTTACTTTTCTTGTCAAGCAAGTTACATTTATTAGTGTAATCTTTTACTCAGCCTGCTGTTTACATTCCATAGTGACTAGTAAATTTTAGCTGCAATTTGAGTATATGCTTGCACTTTGGATTCAGTTCTTCACTTAAAAAGGTGTTTTGCAGCTACTCTTCGTGACTGACTGTAAGAATCCTTTTCTCATTTCATTTTATTTATATCGAAAAGTCCTTTTGCACGGAAGGCAAATGTGCAACCCATGATTAGAGGATGAACCCCACTCTCTGAATATCATTTGATCTTGTTTACACATTGAGCGAGTGACTGAATAGGCGACCGATCTCATCAGGTCTCGATCATACATTACATGCATGCCTATCTTGATGCTTCGGGTTATTATTGTTCAGTTTGAATTGGAGCCGTAATTTCAATTCTCACATAGCCAAAGACGTATAGCCGAAAACAACAGCGAACACTATCCCACCTGTCCCAAGCTCGAAATAAGTTAGGGGTAGGAGGGGCGCAAATTGGGTACCACCTCCACCAGGACCTAGATAGAGATGGACGGTCCTATTAAGGCCTTTGTGGGGGCCCACTGTGATGTATATATTTTATCTATGCCATCCAAGGCATTGTCCAAAATGAGGAAGATTAAAGGCTCGAGTAGACCACCATAGAAAGTGGTGGGGATTGAAAGCTTACCATTGGGGCCACAAGAACTTTGGATCAAGTGATATTTATGTATTCCCTTCATATATGTCTATGTGACCTCATGAATAGGTTATATAGGAAATAAACATCATGGTGGCCCTTAAGAAGTTTTCAATGATAGATGTTCAATCCATATTGCTTCCCATGGTGTGGCCCACTTAAGCCTTCAATCTACCTCCTTTTTGGGATGATGCCCTAAAATGATTTATCAAAATAAATGAATGGTGCAGATAAAACATATATATCATGGTGGGCCCCATAAATCCTTGACTTGATCGTACGTCTCTAACTAGGTCCTAGTGGCGGGTAGCTGTGATGATCCAAAAAAATTCACGCAGGTGTGACCATCTTAAAATTGCGTAAGGTGGTGGGTCATGCAGGCTATATATGTGGAAGCTTGGCGTACCTAATGAATGAATGGCTATATCATAAAGGGGGTTGAATAGGACCAATAAAAAAATTATACCAATTAACATACAATTGCTTACTTAAACTAATATAATAATTTAAACTAAGAAAGACAATTTAACGCTAAGGGCTTTCAAGCTAAAGTGGGTTTAATCACATATACTACAAAACATGAATCAATAAGCAACTAGTCTATAATCGATAGTGCACATGTGTGTGGAATGTGCTAACTATTCCAATCCTGATGTTCATCTAATCATGCATATATATAATTCAATTAAACAATCACATAAGCATAATTAGAAATGTGCTCAATTCACAATCTCAAACACAAGAATGTATAATGATTCAATTTTTTTATTCCACTCCTAGTGGACGCATCCTCCTTGAGTGTATCGGTATTCACTACTGGGTATTTTAAATCAAGTTCATACCTAACCTATACAAGCGTATACTTCCACCGGAGGCCTGAATAAAGACTTACCATGTACACACCCCTGTCGGTGGCCTACATAAGGACTTCACACGTACATACCCGTGTCGGAGGCCTACATAAGGATTTACCACGTACACACCCATATCGGTGGCATACTGATGAGGGTCAAATATTGCATATCAGACCCCGATAAATACCTTTGACATATATGATAATGTTTAATGTCGTATTTTAAATATGTTTTTGTTGCAGGTAGTAACCAGGAGCGTGGACTGAAAAAGAGATTAAAAGCATAGATCTAATGCTCCGAAGTCACCAGAGTAAGGGACGGACTCCAGAGAAATAAGATCAACGGATTTACATACCAGGGATCCGAGAAAATTAAGCCGTTCACGTTAAAGAGGCCTGAAATTGGTCCAAAATGCAAGATCACAGGGTTCTTGCCATCCGATTGACCTGAAACTTCATACATGGGATGAGGGTCATAAATTAACCGTACACATAAAATTTCACCCATTGGATCACTATATAAGTGCCCCAACTGATAGATCAGCCCATAAACCGTTGATTCTGGGCCCACCTGATATCTGGAATTGCCTCAAATCTAGTCTCAACGCTTTAAATAGGGAGACAAAATGAATGGATGGATTGGATTTCTCAGAAACATCATAGTGGACCCCACCTTGTGTAGCATGTGCACGTGTACAAGTGCACTATCCGTGCACTGTACGTCCACCATGGTCAAACTGACCTTTGACCGTTCCATCTCAATTTTCTTTTTAGAGACGGAACTCTCTGTTACGTAGACCGACGGCTGGCCCTTTTTGCGGTCGATAGTTGACCTCACTTATGCCCCATACGAAAGATCTAAGCCGTCCATCTTGTAGAGGGCTACAGACACTACAAACCCAAGCTAACCTTTTGCATCCATGCGTGTACATGTGTGCGATACAGGGGCCACAAAAGGGCTGCCCTGTAGCGTTCAAACCTGATATTTTAGTGAATTCTTCTCTGGGACACGCCTATGGACGTTCAAAACCACTCATTCTTAACTGAAATTTCGTCCTGAATCCAATGGACGGGGTGAATTTTTTAGAAAATGCTTCTGTGGGGCCCACAGATCACAACAGCGAAATGGTGCGAAAGGTTTCGCACATCCGCGAAAACTGACTTTTTTAGGCGGTTTTGGCCCACCATCTTTGATCATATGGCAGATCTGAACCGTCTATCATGTAAAGGACCCAAGAAATTCTTAAGGGACGATGTTTCTTTGAAATTTAAGTGAGGAAAGTGGTGTGTTTCGAGGCACCGAACTTGGCTGCAAAAAAGCTTTTAATGGGCATGCATAGCTTTCCAAATCCGATTCAAATCCGATTTTTACCACTCCAGCAGATATATAAGGAGGTTTTGAATGTGGGGAGCATTCATTCAGAGCTTGAGGAGCCAAAGCCGGGCCAGATCCAAGGTGAAGAAAGAGAAGAGAGAGAGAAGAAGGAAGAAGAGAGATAAGGGAGATGTTTTTAATGTTTTTATTTTATATTTTTTTTTCTTAATTAATTTTATGCATAGCTAATTCTTCTTAGCTAGGGCTGAGATGAAGCCCCTAATTTGATTGACTCTTGTTTATGTTGAATTTATTTTAATTGGATTGATTTGTTTCTTTTTCTAGTATGCTTTCCTGAGATTTCCGTACTTCTCCATTCTATGAGCTCGACCAAAGTCTAGATATGGATGTTGTTTGGAATATTATTATAAGTGCTTGTGTCTGACCATGAACAGGTCTCCTATAAAGGAAGAAACAGGATTTACATCTCTCCATGCCTGACCATGGATGGAAAGATGTGATCCATATGCTTTAAAGGATTATACATTCTGTGTGCCCGACCAAGGACATAGAGTGTACTTTGTTTATTTTGATATCAATTTGAATTAGGGTGAATCAACAGGTAAAATAAGGGTTAGAATAATTAGGGGTGGATTCGAAAGTCCTAGTCTTCTCCTGAATTGAATTTTTCTCATAGTTCTCAGTTATTTTCCTTAGATTTGTGTTAGTTTACTTATTAGTTTGCTAAAATATTTGTTGGATTAGTTAAGAAGAGTCTTAAATTTCGAATTGCGACAACCAGTCCTCGTGAGAACGATCTCGTAATACGTACCATATTTACATCTGATTCGTATACTTGCGAGTTAAAATCATTTAAATCAAATTGGTTTAAATTAAAACATCAAGTTTTTGGCGCCGTTGCCGGGGACTATGTCGGTCCAAATTGAATGTAGGATTCTCTCTTATCATAATTCATAGCCTTAGGATTTTACTAACTTTAAGTTAAAGTTTATTTTATTTTAGAAACTAACATATTTCCTGTTTTGTATGGTCCTGATTTGAACTTCTATTTTGGTAATCCCTTTCTAAAATTCTGTACTTTTTCTAATTTCTATTTTTTAGGAATTTTCTAATTCTAGGCTTTCTTCTTAGAAATTTTTTAATTTTTAACTTTAGATTTAGATTCTTCTTTCAATTAACATTCTATTTTCTAGTTTTAGAAATTTTTTCCTTTTTAGAAACTAACCGTTGCTTAAGATTTTTTTTTTTTTTTTTTTTTCTTTCTAGCATTATTTTAGGAAATTGCTTTTGTTTTTATTTTTATTTTTACAGGATTTGAAGAAGGAAGCTGTTAAATAAGATTGTCTTCAAAAGGAGAAGCTATCAAATCTTCAGACATCCATCATCTTCTTTTTCGGGTTCTTTCTTCTAATTCTTGTTTACATAGCTTTCTCTTATTTTTAGGAATTCATAATTTTTAGTTCTAGTCTTATTTCTTTTAGGTTGCATCTTAGTTTAGTTTAGTTTTCTTTCCTACATTTCAGTTATCCAGTTTATGCTAGGGCATAGATCTTTAAATATAGAACTAGCACCCTTTGATCCTGAAATAGAAAGAACCTTTCGTAAAAGATCTAGAAATATCCCATTCGAAATGACGGACGAGAATATAATTAAAACGCTTAAAGATTATTCAGCTCCTGTCCAATTTAATGCGTCTTCATGCATAGTGTTGCCAGCCACCACGGCAGCACACTTTGAACTTAAACCAGGGGTCATACAGTTGTTACCATCTTTCTATGGTTTAGACAAAGAGGATCCATATCATCATGTAAAAGAATTTATAGACATTTGCTCGACCTTTAGGTTTCAAAACTTCTCAGATGATTCGATCCGTTTGCGCCTTTTTCCTTTTTCTTTGAAGGATAAGGCAAAAGCATGGTTGAATTCTCTAGGAGTTGGGACGATCACTACATGGGATCAACTATCTAAGAAGTTCTTAAACAAATTCTTCCCTGTTCACAAAACGAATGCTCTCCGTAGAGAAATCACTAATTTCACGCAACAAGAGGGAGAACACTTTCATGAATGTTGGGAAAGATGGAAGGACTTGCTCCTTAAATGTCTACACCATGGCTTTGAGAAGTGGCAACAAGTTCAATACTTCTATGAGGGTTTGACACCTCAAAACCGTCGCATGGTTGATGCCACCAGTGGAGGGTCATTTATGACCAAAAGTGATGTCGAAGCATGGAATTTCTTTGAAACCTTGTGCGAAAATTTCCAACAATGGGACTACTCAAATAGAGGTGAAAGAAATCCCCAACTGCCAAAGAAAGGTGGTATAATGAGATAGGAGTCACGCCAAATATTTATACCATACTTGATAGCTTGACATAGAAAGTCGATGCTCTGATGTTGAATAATGGACCTTCACAAACAACTCAAATCGAGTCATGTACTATATGTTCTAGTCTTAGCCATCCTACGCAGTCGTGTCCATCTGATGCAGCATTTCCTGAATTTCTCTCCGAACAAGTACATGATATGAACACCTTTCGGAGACCTGAGAATGATCCTTACTCAAATACCTACAACCCAGGGTGGGCTAGACATCCAAATCTTTCTTGGACAAAAGGACCACAACAAGGAGGACCATCTGGAAATCCTCCTATACAACCTTACCCACAAGTTGGTAGTCAACAACCTCAACAGTTTCCGCAATATCAACAAGCTCCTGCACAATCTGGGAAACCATCTCTTGAGGATACACTCAATCTTTTTATGCAGAGTTCTCTTCAATTTCAAAAAGACACCTAACAAACTTTACTAGCTAACCAACAAAGCGTACATGCGAATGCTCAATCTATTGCCAAGCTGGAAGTTCAATTGGGTCAACTTGCTGCCACATTGAGTGAGAGAGAGAAGGGGAGGTTCCCTAGCCAACCTGTGGCAAATCCAAAAGGACAGTTTGAGATTGACTCTAATTCAAACCAGGAACAATATCATGAGCAAACCAAATCTATCATTACCCTTAGGTCCGATAAACAGATCGAGAACAAAGTAGAAATGCTTAGGAAAGAATTAAATTCCAAACCGGAAGAGCAAAATGAAGCGGAGAGACATACTATTGCATCTAGAGTCCAAAAGCACTCTGACCCTCCAGAAACTACTCTTGTGCCATCCTATGTACCTAAAACACCTTTTCCTCAACGTCTGACACCAGTTAAGAAAGGAAACAACTTTAATGAGATATTGGAGATGTTTAAGCAAGTGCAAATTAACATTCCATTGCTTGATGTTAACAAGCAAGTCCCTGCTTACGCTAAGTTTCTTAAAGATTTATGCACTCAGAAGCGTAAGATGCATGTTCATAAGAAGGTCTTCCTTGCAGAGCAACTCAGCTCTATGATTCAACACAACACCCCTCCTAAATTTAGGGATCCAGGAGCTCCTACCATTTCTTGTGTCATAGGAGATCATAAGGTTGAGAAGGCATTGCTCGATTTAGGGGCGAGCGTTAATTTGTTGCCATATTCTGTATATGAGCAGCTAGGACTTGGTGAACTGAAATCAACTAAAATAATACTACAACTAGCTGATAGATCTGTCAAGGTGCCCCGTGGTATTATTGAGGACGTGTTAATCCAGGTTGATAAGTTTTATTTTCCAGTGGATTTCATCGTTCTTGATACTCAGCCTATCCCGAATCCTACGAGTCAAATCCCGGTTATCTTGGGACGTCCATTCTTAGCTACATCCAATGCTATTATAAATTGCAGGAATGGAGTCATGAAGTTGTCTTTTGGTAACATGAAGATTAAACTTAATGTTTTCAATGCTGGACAACAACCGACAGACTCGGATGATATTTTTGAGGTGAACATGATTGATAGTCTAGTGCATGACTCTTTCTTTAAATCTTTCGAAGACGCACTGGAGACTTGTCTAGCACATTTTGGCACACACTTTGACATAGAAAGTTCCATCGAAGAAGTCAATGCATTGCTCGACTCTAATTCTATAATGGATACTACAAAATGGAAAGCGAAAGTGAAACTTCTTCCACCATCTGAGTCTAAACCGGTCTCGTCTGTTGAGAAACCACCCGAACTTGACCTTAAACAATTACCTAAAACTCTCAGGTATGCATTTTTAGGTCCTTCTGAGATCCTACCTGTCATCATAGCTTCTAACCTCGATAAGGAACAGGAGGGCAAGTTGCTTAATGTTCTTAAAGAACATAGGGTAGCTATTGGGTGGACAATAGCGGACATAAAGGGAATAAGCCCCACTGTGTGTATGCATCGTATTCATCTTGAGAAAAATGTAAAAACGTCACGTGAAATGCAAAGGAGGCTTAATCCTAACATGAAAGAGGTCGTACGGGCGGAGGTGCTTAAATTGTTAGATGTTGGTATCATTTACCCTATTTCGGATAGCACGTGGGTCAGCCCAGTCCAAGTTGTTCTAAAAAAGTATGGGATTACGGTGATAAAAAATGATGATAATGAATTAGTACCAACCCGCATGACTACGGGTTGGCGAGTTTATATTGATTACCGTAAACTGAACCTGGTCACAAGGAAGGATCACTTTCCTCTTCCTTTTATAGATCAGATGCTTGAGAGATTGGTAGGGCATAGCTATTATTGTTTCCTGGATGGTTATTCCGGATACAATCAGATTCCCATTGCTCCCAAGGATCAAGAGAAAACCACATTTACATGTCCTTTTGGTACATATGCCTATCGGCGTATGCCATTTGGGCTATGTAATGCGCCTGCTACTTTTCAACGATGCATGATGAGTATTTTTTCAGACATGGTTGAGCATTTCCTCGAGATTTTTATGGATGATTTTTTCATTTTTGGCTCTTCCTTTGATGAATGCTTATACCATCTATCTCTAGTTTTGGAAAGATGTAAAGAAACGAACCTGGTATTGAATTGGGAAAAGTGTCATTTTATGGTTCAAAAAGGGATTGTACTCGGGCATGTTATTTCAAGTAAAGGCATTGAAGTTGATAAAGCTAAGATTGATTTAATTTCTAGTCTTCCTCCACCTAGAACGGTGAAGGAAATTAGATCATTTTTAGGGCATGCAGGATTCTACAGGAGATTCATTAAGGATTTTAGCAAAATTTCTCGACCCTTGTGCAGTTTATTAGCTAAGGATGTTGCATTTGACCTTGATGATGATTGTCGGAAAGCTTTTGACAAGTTAAAGCTTTTATTAACTTCTGCTCCAATAATCCAACCACCTAATTGGAGTTTACCTTTTGAGCTTATGTGTGATGCTTCTGATTATGTTGTTGGAGCCGTCTTAGGGCAACGATTGGACAAAATACCTCATGTCATTTATTATGCTAGTAGGACTCTAAATGATGCTCAACTGAACTACTCTACCACTGAAAAAGAGTTGTTGGCAGTGGTATTTGCTCTAGACAAATTCAGGTCATATCTCATTGGATCGAAGGTTATAGTGTTTTCAGATCATGCAGCATTGAAATATCTTCTTTCTAAAAAAGATGCTAAACCTCGATTGATTCGTTGGATTCTCTTGCTACAAAATTTGACATTGAAATTCGGGATAAAAAGGGTTCCGAAAATGTGGTAGCCGACCATTTGTCTAAACTTGTCTTGGAGCCCACAGTGGATCTTGTGCCAATGAACGAGTCTTTCCCTGATGAACAACTTTTAGCTATTTCTCAATTACCTTGGTATGCTGACATCGTAAATTATCTTGTTACAAGTCAGATTCCTTCTCATTGGACTAAACAGGATAAATCTAAATTTCTTGCTGAAGTTAAACATTTCTTCTGGGATGATCCATACCTATTCAAACTCTGTCCTAACCAGGTCATTAGGAGATGTGTACCTGAGAGTGAGTTTCATAGTATAATCTCCTTTTGTCACGACCATGCATGTGGTGGTCATTTTGGTTCAAAGAAAACAGCTACAAAAGTTTTACAAAGTAGATTTTATTGGCGTACACTTTTTCGAGACACACATACCTTTTGTTCTACATGTGATCGATGCCAACGTATGGGTAATATTTTCTGTAGGAACATGATGCCACTTACCAATATTCTCATTGTTGAGATATTTGATGTTTGGGGTATTGACTTCATGGGTCCGTTTTCCCCATCATTCGGTTATATGTATATCCTTGTGGCCGTCGATTATGTCTCTAAGTGGGTGGAAGCAGTGCCATGTAAAACGAATGATCACAAAGTTGTGGTCCGCTTATTGAAAGAAAATATCTTTTCTCGTTTTGGTACTCCTCGGGCAATCATAAGTGATGGTAGTACTCATTTTTGCAATAAACCGTTTGAATCTTTAATGAAGAAATATTCCATCACCCATAAAGTTGTAACTCCATACCATCCACAAACAAGTGGTCAAGTAGAAGTTTCGAATCGGGAGATTAAACAAATTTTAGAGAAAACAGTTCACCCTGATCGTAAGGATTGGTCGCAACGTTTGAATGATGCTCTTTGGGCGCATCGTACAACATTCAAAACCCCGATTGGAATGTCTCCCTATAGGCTTGTCTTTGGGAAAGCATGTCACTTACCTGTGGAATTAGAACATCATGCTTATTGGGCCATCAAAACCTTTAATTTTGATTTGAACAAGGCTGGATCGCATCGTAAACTTCAACTCAATGAGTTAGAAGAAATTCGAAATGAGGCATATGAGAATGCGAAAGTTTATAAAGAACGAACGAAATTTTTTCATGACCAATCAATTCTTCGCAAGACATTTGAACCGGGTCAGAAAGTCTTATTGTATAATTCCAAGTTACGCCTCTTTCTTAGAAAACTACGTTCGCGATGGTATGGTCCTTATCAGGTAGTAAAAGTATTTTCTCATGGAGCAGTTGAGATTAAAAATCTCAAGGATGGAAATATTTTCAAAGTAAATGGTCAAAGATTGAAACCTTATTTGGAGGATTTGGTTAATCAAGATGTTGAGGAAGTTAATTTGGAGGACCCAGGTTTTCAAGATTGATTAATTCATGGTCCATTTTTGTCTGGCTGAAGACGTTAAACTTAGCACTCCTGGGAGGCAACCCAGCTTTTCATTCTATTTCATTTTCCTAGTTAGTTGATTCAATGTTTGTGGGTAACATTACTGCAAACCCTCACGAGACTACAACTCGTCCACTAGGGGTAACTTAGGGGTTTAAAGGCTTATTGCATATGCTAAATACAATCGAGAGCACCTGCGAAAGTGATATAGGTAGGATTTTCTTTTTGATTTTATCTTTATTATTTTTGTTGATTTCTCTCTTGTGCTGACTCGCTTTTACGTTGATATTTTTGGAAAAGCATCTTAAATTCTCCGTCCAGGTACTATCTTTCCATCACTCCTCTTTTATTTTCGTTGTCCCATGTGCATTGCATGCTTATTTCTTTTACATTGAGGACAATGTAGATTTTAGGTTGGGGGTGGGAGATTAGGTAACCTAATCAGTATTTTCTTGGTCTTGAGCAAAATTGTGAAAATTTTTAAATATTGTGAATTTGAAGTGACTTTGAAGGATAGTTGTGATTTTAAAATTAAAAGATACGTGATGTTGGTAATTTATGACTCTTGGATTCAGTTGTCTGTTAGATTTCACATTTAAGTTTAAGTTTTTAACCCATGATTAGAAGTTGTAAACATTGATTGAGTCATGATTTCGTATATCACATCTCGCTTACACATTAAGGTTCCGGTTCGATATTGAATGATTAACTTGGTAATCACAAAGCATGAAAGGAACCAGCCAAAATAAAATTTCATGTGCAATAAAAGAAGAATTAAAAGAGTAAGTCGCATAATCTTCACCATAGGTTTGCTCCCTATAGGTGTGGATTCGATCCCCATGGTTGACATTTAGAAAAAGTTAGGCGACAAGTTTTCATCATAGGTTTGCTCCCTATAGGTGAGGATTTGATTCCCTTCCTTAGCATCATTGTTCATGAAAAAAAATCAAGGCTGAATGAAAAGATGATAAAAAAAGTAAGTGTTGGTTTCAGGTTTTTATTGTCATGAATGCCGTTGTTAATTACCAATGATATCATGAAAATGACAATTGGATCTCTTAACAGTGGTAAGCCGAGATTACCCTATACACTCATGGAACTCGATGTTTAGAATGTTCTAATTGATGGATTAATATTGTGAACTTGATTATGAAATTTATCATAAGTTTGATTTCAGGAAAAAATTCTACACACCATTCATGAATCTTAAAATTCTCGAATCTCAATTATTTGTTCACAAGTCACTTGAGTTTACAGGAATTGTCTCTTATTTCTGAAATTATTTTTTCGCATGTTTTGCTCGGGACTAGCAAAATGCTGGTTGGGGGTTGTGATGAGGGTCGAATATTGCATATCAGACCTCGATAAATACCTAATTTGACGTATATGATAATGTTTAATGTCGTATTTTAAATATGTTTTTGTTGCAGGTAGTAACCAGGAGCGTGGACTGAAAAAGAGATTAAAAGTATAGATCTAATGCTCCGAAGTCACCAGAGTAAGGGACGGACTCCAGAGAAACAAGATCACCGGATTTACATGCCAGGGATCCGAGAAAATCAAGCCGTTCACGTTAAAGGGGCCTGAAATTGGTCCAAAATGCAAGATCACAGGGTTCCTGCCATCCGATTGATCTGAAACTTCATACATGGGATGAGGGTCATAAATTAACCGTACACATAAAATTTCACCCATTGGATCACTATATAAGTGCCCTAACTGATAGATCAGCCCATAAACCGTTGATTCTGGGCCCACCTGATATCTGGAATTGCCTCAAATCTAGTCTCATCGCTTTAAATAGGGAGACAAAATGAATGGATGGATTGGATTTCTCAGAAACATCATAGTGGACCCCACCTTGTGTAGCATGTGCACGTGTACAAGTGCACTAGCCGTGCACCGTACGTCTACCATGGTCAAACCGACCTTTGACCGTTCCATCTCAATTTCCTTTCTAGAGACGGAACTCTCTGTTACGTAGACCGACGGCTGGCCCTTTTTGCGGTCGATAGTGGACCCCACTCATGCCCCATATGGAAGATCTAAGCCGTCCATCTTGTAGAGGGCTGCAGACACTACAAACCCAAGCTAACCTTTTGCATCCATGCGTGCACATGTGTGCGATACAGGGGCCACAAAAGGGCTACCTTGTAGCATTCAAACCTGATATTTTAGTGAATTCTTCTCTGGGATACGCCTATGGACGTTCAAAACCACTCATTCTTGACTGAAATTTCGTCTTGAATCCAATGGACGGGGTGAATTTTTCAGAAAATGCTTATGTGAGGCCCACCGATCACAACAACGAAATGGTGCGAAAGGTTTCGCATATCCGCGAAAACTGATTTTTCTAGGCGGTTTTGGCCCACCATCTTTGATCATATGGAAGATCTGAACCGTCTATCATGTAGAGGACCCAAGAAAGTCCTAAGGGACGATGTTTCTTTGAAATTTAAGCGAGGAAAGTGGCGTGTTTCGAGGCACCGAACTTGGCTGCAAAAAAGCTTTCAATGGGCATGCATAGCTTTCCAAATCCGATTCAAATCCGATTTTCACCACTCCAGCAGATATATAAGGAGGTTTTGGATGTGGGGAGCATTCATTCAGAGCTTGAGGAGCCAGAGCCAGGCCAGATCCAAGGTGAAGAAAGAGAAGAGAGAGAGAAGAAGGAAGAAGAGAGATAAGGGAGATGTTTTTAATGTGTGTATTTTATATATTTTTTTTCTTAATTAATTTTATGCATAGCTAATTCTTCTTAGCTAGGGCTGAGATGAAGCCCCTAATTTGATTGACTCTTGTTTATGTTGAATTTATTTTAATTGGATTGATTTGTTTCTTTTTCTAGTGTGCTTTCCTGAGATTTCTGTACTTCTCCATTCTATGAGCTCGACCAAAGTCTAGATATGGATGTTATTTGGAATATTATTATAAGTGCTTGTGTCTGACCATGAACAGGTCTCCTATAGAGGAAGAAACATGATTTACATCTCTCCATGCCTGACCATGGATGGAAAGATATGATCCATATGCTTTAAAGGATTATACATTCTGTGTGCCCGACCAAGGACATAGAGTGTACTTTGTTTATTTTGATATCAATCTGAATTAGGGTGAATCAACAGGTAAAATAAGGGTTAGGATAATTAGGGGTGGATTCGAAAGTCCTAGTCTTCTTCTGGATTGAATTTTTCTCATAGTTCTCAGTTATTTTCTCTAGATTTGTGTTAGTTTACTTATTAGTTTGCTAAAATATTTATTGGATTAGTTAAGAAGAGTCTTAAATTTTGAATTGCGACAATCAATCCTTGTGGGAACGATCTCGTAATACGTACCATATTTACATCTGATTCGTATACTTGCGAGTTAAAATCATTTAAATCAAATTAGTTTAAATTAAAACATCACCTACACAAAGACTTTCCATGTACATACCTTTATCGGTGGCCCATACAGGGACTTACACATGTACTCACCTGTGTTGGTGACTATATGGTCTTACACAGGAACCTGCGTGAGTTTGGATTACAAACTATGCACTCAATCCTGCCTAAGGATTGAGCCATTTTATAGTGTCTTGCTAGAATTGCTTTCTCAAAGCTTTCCTATATTTGAATCCGCTCGTCAAATACTCTCACATCTATTGATGTCAATGGTCCAGTTCTACAAACAAATACCTTACATGCGATACTCCATTTGATGTGACCAAGGTGATGGAGGGTGGTGGAATCTCCTATAGCACTTGTGATTGTTATAATCTTAGGGGATTCATCTAAATGGGTGTTCTAGATGATTTAGACAAAGGATTCAACTATTACATCAAGTCTAATATCTAGAATATGGTGGAGTTCGAGTTTATCTTCTCATTGAAGATTGGAATTCTCATTAGAGTGTTAAAGCTCATGAAGATGACTTGAAACTCATGAGATTAAAGGCTAAGAATGTCTCTACCACCTGATCAACCATCCATTATGCATCCATAATTGTACATGTATGCTCATATATATGCTGCCCATATGTGAGCACCATGCACACATGCTGTTATGCACGTAAGCATGTGAGGTCGTTGTTGTAATAAATGAGAGTGTGTGTTTTGTTTACAAGCGATGTCATTTAAGGAGTGAGTTTTGATTTGATTTTATTTTTTCACATGTGTGCATAAAGGAATGTGGACCCTCTATTATAAATAGAGTTGTGAGTGTAGGATATGTAAAGTGAAGTTTCAGAAAAAAATATAGAGAAAAAAATAATTAAAATAAAATAAAAGGAGAACAAAATAAAAATAACGAAAGTAGGAAAATAAGAAAACTCCTTAAGCTCTGTCAAAGTGAGTTATTTTACTTGGATTTAAAATTTTACAGTTTATTGAATATTTTATCTAGTTCTAAATTTATTTGAATGATTGCATTAATTATGAACATTTAGGAATTTTCTAATTAAAATTTGAAATTTTAGAACTAATTAATTTAAGTTGATTTTATTAGTTTATCGATTTTAAATTAAAATTTAAGTTAGATTATGAAATTTACGATTGATTAAATTAAATCATCTTTTATTAATTTTATATTGAATAAAATTTTGAATTTAAAAAAATAAAAAATATTTTATTTAAATTAAAGAAGTTAGATTTAGATTGATATTTAAACTAAATTTTAAATTTTAAAATTCAATAAAGTTAATTATTAAATTATAATTTAAATTATAATATTAAATTTTGAACTAATTGATTTAATTTTTGAATTTTATAAGTAATTAATTAATTTTGATAAATTAGTTTATACTCTAATTTTGTTTATTTTTTTAATTTATTCAATCTCATATTATTACTTTTGGAATTATTAGTTTAGAGTAGTTTTGTTAAATAATAATATCGATTTAAATAAAATTTAAAATTTAGTAATTCTTAAAACTTAATTTCTGAATTATAGAAATATAAGACTTATATCAATTTAAGTTTAGATTTAAAATTTAAATTTTACCCATTAAAATAAATTTCAAAATTTATTAATAAAAAATAATAAAAATAAATCAATATTAAAATTTTGCCCAGATCATAAGGTTATTTATGAATCCTTAATTAATGACGATTAGTCTTCTCACATTTCTAAACTTAAAAAGTGAAATTATCATTAATTAATATAATTAAAAATCATGTTTATGTAAATTTCTAAATATCTATAATATCTTAGTACGAAGCTCTCCTTTAAGAGGGAATAAGACAAAAGATCTCGAAAGTTGGGACATATTATTATGATCCTAACTACAAGGTGGTAGCGGTTGAAGTAGTGGTCAAGAAGCTATTTATTTGTTTGGCGTTGGTTAAAGTAGAAGCAACAATGTCGGCCATACAGAAAACTCAAAAGATATATACATTTGATATTTCCTAGGCAAATGAGATCTTTGATATGATGTTGGTTAGAAAATTTATTAATCCCGTCAACCATAAAATACCTACGGTCGAAGAGTTAAAAAAGACCAGATATTGTAAATGGCATGGAACTTGTTCCCATTCTACTAACAAATGTGTCATTTTCAAGAATGTTATCCAAGACTATTGAGCAACGATTGCTTAAATTCCCAAACAAGGAAAAAGAAGCAATGCAAATTGACATTGATCCTTTCCACTTAACATGAAGATCAACATAGCCATGGTCAATCCTCAGAAGTTGGTTTAACTGCAACAAAAAGTTAACCCTAGGCCTTGTAATGACCAAGTGGAGACACGACAATCAAGCAAAGGATCCAAGATGCCTTTGTAAGCTGCTATGAGCGTGAAAGCACGACCGAAAGCAACATTACCCATCTACCGCAGGCCACATTTGTGTAAGCAATGTGCAGGGCCAATTCGGCCGACTAGGTGAGTTCATCATATGAATAGCCAAACAAAACCATGGTTTGTGTACAAGATGGAAGAAGATGACTCTTATCACCAACAAAGGGCTCAAAATATTACTAATCATCCTTGACCGGCTCCAATACTAAGACGTAGGATGGTCAAACCTTTCACTATCACAATGGTTTTAAATCAAGTTTACCATAAACCTTTACAACCTACATAAGCTAGGTTTACACATTTTGTATCTGTCGATAGCCTACACAGGGTCTTAGTGAATTTGGATTTTAAACTCAATAAGATGTCTTATACAAGGATGACACATGTATGCTCTCATTGGAGGCCTACACAAGGACTTTGCAAGTTTGTTTTATTAAACTATAAAACTCAACTCTACACAAGAATCGGTTTGCAGACAAAATGGACTCAAAAATAATTTTCTTACTCAAAGTGGATGAACCCTCTATCACGAAAGCTTCCCTTGAATCGTAATCTTGAAGCAGATGTGCCTTTGTAGTGTCGAGATAAGGGAAAGGGTAGGAGAACTTAACTCGAGATGAGGAGTCTTTAGGGTACAAGATAGGATTCCTAAGGACTAACAATCAATGCCTATACAAAAGATTTGCCATTAAAGATCGGGGTTAGGTGGTTATGAGGTATGGTACCAAGGTACAATCATTTTACCTATCTTCTCACTTTGATTTCTGCAAGTCTTCAAGTCTTCTCGGGTCTTTGATTATTTAAGGGGGTCACTTGTACTTGACGACGTATATCACATGTAATTGATAAACTTTTACACTTACAATCTCTCCCTTTGTCAATTACATGACAAAACCTATCCTAGACTCTTGTCATGATCAAGGGCCAACGACAGACCCAAAAACTTACAATAATTACATGCCACATTAAAATTTACATTGATAAATACAAAATTTTGACATGATCAATAGATTCGATTTATCTTTCTGCAAGTAGCTCCCCCTCTATTCCGACATGAACCTACACCAAAGATTGTCGGTAAAAAGATAACTTGGCTATTTGGTGAGAGCTATTTCTCCCTTATTTTTATTAGAAATTGACAATGAGATGTTAACAAGGGTTAATATAAACATCATACATAAGATATTTCTATATAAACAATATACGTTAGAAGGATACACACACACCAAGATGCACATAAAATATGTATATATCATGAAGGACTAAAGGAATATCTAAAATGATCCATGGTAAGGAAGGATCCACCGATAGTGTCAAAAAAAAAAAAAAAAAAAGGGAGTACTAAATACACAACTTGAAATTATAAAATATCAATGACTGAGCTGGTTAAAAGACACATAAACTGTTTTTCCCACGACATGTGCTCCCCCCGCGCGAGCGCACGAAAATAACTGCGACTGATCTAACTGGACGGTCCAGGGGTAGTGATGTCATCTTGCTGGCAGGATAAATTGGTAGCAATACTCTGGACGGTGCACTGAATGGAGTGACAGAGTTGCTCTAGAAGCTGCGTGTAACACCCGACACCTTCTGGTACATGGGTGTTATCATTAAAACCTTTATTAGTATAATTATGAACGTGATTAATAGATGATTCTAATTTAAACCAAAATGGTGAGGACGACCTTCAACCGATTATCGCAACCACTCATCAATGCCTGAACAAGCCACCGGAACTTTTTAACATCTGCTAATCCTAACAACCAACCTCCCCATCGCGAACGTTGAATTATGGGATCCAACGTTAAACTGCTCAAAGAGTAGACATGTCTGGGACTGAACAAATGGTCCACATTGACAATTCTGATCAGAGGTGGACCCTATAATTAAGTGAGCAAATGGATAGGTGTTTGGGTGTCTAGGTGTACACATATAGTAATGGTTCATGGAGAACATACTTAATAGGAATGCCTAACAGACAAAGTGGTTAGGCCTGGACACACCCATAACTCTAGGACCCTTTTTGACCATTGATACTTGAACCCAGAGCAATCTCACCTCGGATCAGTAGAAAATTGTAAATGAACGCTCCGATCATGACTTATGGGCCACCTGGGCATTGGACCGTTCTGATCATTGGCCCGACACCTTAGATAGAATCCCTAGGAGAATGAATGGTGTGGATTACACGATTTCATCATGATGGGACCCACACTAGAGTGCACGTACAGCATGGACAGTATGCACGCAGTGCACAAACCGTCTAGTTGGTCGAACGGGTGCTGACCCGATGAAATAAAAAAAGACGGGATTTTCTCCCGTTTTCCCGTTGCAATGAATTTGAATGGACAATGCCGTTCTGGACGAGATATGGCCCACCTTCGGCCACTTTCTACGGGATCTAGACCGTCCATCGGGTGAGGAGGCCCCAGATGACCAGGCCTACGACGACCGATCAGACCCATGCAAGCGTGCATGCACTCGGGCAGGAGCCAAACGAGGACTTGCATCGACATTCCTCCAAAGAGAAAGGACTGGATGGCTGCCACGTTGGCGATCCAAGGCAACAGTCCGTTTTCAATCCCAACCATCCATTGAGGACGCTTCTCAGCGCTCCGTTCAATGCCAAGAATGAGCAAGCACTCGACTGCGCAGCAGAAAGGCGTGGGAGACATTTCCTTTTTGGGAAATTCGAGCTGGCACGATCTGGACCTCCCACCGGGCTCCGTAGATCAATCTCAGTTGTTCCCTCTAGGGCAACAACGACTTTATTGGAGAGAGTTTCTCATCTCAAGAGAAAACCATGAAGGGCGAAAAATCTCGTGAGATGTAGGCAAATGACGATGGTTGGTGGGAAAAGTGGGCCCCGCAGTGATCAATGATCCCATCTGATCCGTCCAAATGGACCAGATCACCTGGTTAAACTGTAGAAAAAAATCGGCCATTAATGGCCACATCATCTTCTCCGTCCAACCCAAAGACCCACCATCATGGCATGGACCCCATTTTCGGATCAGAAGTGCTTTTCTGGTGGGTGACCATAGAGGAAATCCATCCCTCGTGATGGATGAACCCCATGCATCCAAGAAATGAAGGCGGGGGCGTGAATATAGACCGTTGGATGGACAGCTCCAGTGTGTTTCAACCTTATAAATTCGGGCCGCTCGTCTCGGGATTCTCACCAGAGAGAGAGAGAGAGAGAGAGAGAGAGAGAGAGAGAGAGAGAGAGAGAGAGAGAGGTGGGTGGACTCGGTGCCACACTGCACCAACTCAACCCGTTTAACTCGGATCGAGTTGGGTCAGTACAGACCAGTAGCACCACTACAAGAGATAGAGAGGGAGAGTGAGAATCAAAGAGAGAGTGAGAGAAAGCAAGAAGAGAAAGGGAAGGAGAGAGATAGCGGATGCACGGGAGCTGAGCTGGTACTGCACTGCATCGAGTCAACCCGTTTAACTCGGATTGAGTTGGGTCAGTGTGGGCCAGGGGCAGCCGAAGGGAGGGGCTTATAGGTTGGTTCTCCTAGCTGTTGGAGAAGGAAGGACCTGCCAACTGTTGCAACCCGTCAAGATGACTCGTCCAGCTCCGAGTGCGCTTCGTAGTCACCCAGGGGTCAAACGGCTCGATCGGGAAGACCGAGTAGCCGACTCAGCAAACACCTAGAATCGCCCAGGTAGCATTCCAACACTCCACCTCTGTAAGGAATTCAATCGTAAGCCCCATCCGGTGACCCAAGTTTCCGGAAACTGAAAACCGAAAGTAAGACTGATTGTCAGGCCGAGACTCGGTCGTGACAGCAAGAACGGCCCAGGGGTGCCTTGAAAACATGGCTGGAATCCACCTCGTGCTGATCCGACCAGCCGAGTACGGGGAGGACGTCCTAGACCAGTGCAGTTGAGTTGGAGGATGACAGTTCCACCTGATACACGGCTGGCTCGCTCGTCCAGCGAGTTCTGGACTGAGTCGAGTCCAAACTCAGCCCACAAACCTTCCACCAGCTGGATTCGCTGTTTTCTACGGCTCATGGGCCTAACAGATGGTCCGGCCTACCTCAATGCATGAACGGCCACGTGACCAAGGGCCCAGGCATCTACCCGCAAACATGCTCCATCCCATGTGGATGGCCTCAACCGAGTCACCTCGGTTGAGCCGAATCAAGACTCAAAACTCACCCAGCCAACTCTCATTTCAGGAGAAGAATTAGCTGAGTCCTACTTGAGGAACAGAACATAGCGGGTTTTGCACACAAGTAAAGCTTAACCAACTTACATGATGAGAAGTTGTAGTATATCCGGCTGCTAACTCCACCATAGCTACAGGGCATTTCCACTCCAACCCTCCGCCAAATTAGGTACAATAGAAGGGTAGTGGCTGGACCAAAATCATTAAAACAGCCCAAAAGGTGTGCAAGTAATCCGACATATGAAACTCCTTCCTAGAACCTACAACCATCCGAATTATCTAACTCAGAAGAGAATTGTGTTAATTAGGGTGGGGGACAGTCTAAGAGCGAGATAACCTACCTCTAAATCAAGCTACAGCAGGGGTGCACATTGAACCGGTAGAACCGTGAAACCGGACCGGAACCGACCAAATGGTCCGGTTTGGTCTGGTTCTAGAGTGCATTGGTTCCGGTTCCGGTTCCAAAAATTAAAGAAGCGTTTAGTTCGGTTCGGTTCCGATTTGGGGGTATGTAGAACCGAATTGAACCGTGGATCCAAACCGTGAATCCGAACCGTGGATCCGATCCGTGGAACCGAACATGGAACCGGACCCAGAACTATGAGTTTACAATATATTTTAGTCGTATATTTGACTCATGATTTATGGTTTACAATGCACCTTTTGATTGTTTTTATAAATGTAATTTTTCACACCATATACAGTATCTAAACCATTCATCAAATGGATTACAACGTGAATGGACATGGGCTAAATTATAAAATAGAACATACAATTGGGATGGATTATAAAAAGCCTGGAACCGTGGAACCGATCCGGAACCAAACCGGTTTTCACGGTCCGGTTCCGGTTTGGTTATAGGGTGCTAACAGTCTGGATCTAGTTCCGAAAATCTTAAAACCATAAGGAACGATTTAGTTCCGGTTTCACCCCAAAACCGGACCAAACCGAACCGTGTGCACCCCTAAGCTACAGGGTCAGGTGATGACTTTTTCCCTGAAGCTTTCCATTCCTAAATTAGTTTAAGCAGTAGTCTTTATTGAAATTACAAATGTTATCTCATAGCATGCGATTTCTTACATTAGTTATAAACTCTTAAGACATGACTTATATATGATTTATAGTTGATATTTATGAACCATGATTGCATGCAATAGTCACTTATATGATAGCTTCCATTTAAATTTCAATTCATGACCTATTGTGATTATTATGAATCAAATGCTTAACATACATGTGGCATGCTATAACTATATGATTTCACATGAATTGTTGTATGTCGCTTATGGATCTCTATTCACTACACTTACTAGTGGGCAAATCCTCTTGTGTATGTGAACCCATACTTAGGATGTAACAAGATAAAACGTGGTAAGAGATGGACCCTCGACTTGGAGGTTATCTGAGGCATGAAACACTAATGTGGGATTTATCATTCATAGGTCATACTGCTTATGTGGCTTAGAAATGACCTGTTTAACTGCTCTGATTTAACATTGTCCTACCCAACCCCTTTGTCGTCTCAATTTAATGTTCCGAGCAACCTTTTACTGCTCATCTATCCCATGTTTTGATATTTGCCTTGCGTGGCTTCGATGGTTTATACCTATGCGATGGTAATATCTACTTATTGAATTTGATTGGCCGCTGGTCGATGGGCATCCATTAAACATTCTAAGGCGGGAAACCTCATAAGCCGGGGATGGTGGTCATGAGACACTATGCCTGAGCTGTCGGCCTACGCTGGGTGACGAGGCCCCCGTAATGACCCTTAAGTTACTTAAATTGGTCGGTTGTAATTAGAATAATAATGGTTTGGCTAATCATGCATTCATAGCATACTGGCGATGGCGGGTGGCTAATTCTGGATATTGTAGCATGTGCCTTTAGGCTTAACGGGTATTGTTTCGCTAGCTCCCACACAATCGACTATCGACCCACGTACGTGATGTACGATGGCTTGGTCATTATGCTATACGTGATGTACATACGTGATGTGCTGCTCTGATGACTGGTCTTATGCATGGGTGACGAGCCCAAGTCTGATTGGATGAGCATCCCCAGGTCGATGTGCATTCACGCATCCATGCATTTAAATAAGAGTGCATCATGTTTTGTTTTGAATGACTTGTTGTTTTTAACTATGCTTAGTTAAGACAGCGGTGTGTTATCTTGAGGGGAATTCACACTGAGTTGGCTACTCATTCATCGAATATTCAACTGTATAAAGAATGCAAGTATAGGCGGGGACAACTACGAAGCGGGTCCCGATGACGTGGTAGCAGGATTGGAAGAGGGATACTACGAAGAAGAGCTGCAGCAGGAGGCGGCAAAATATTATGGACTTAATCAGTAGTTGCAATATTTCTTTTCTAGTTTGTTTTGGTACACTAAAACTTATAAATTTTGTATTTAAGGTCCCCATCTAAGTGGACCAGGATCTTAATATTTGATTATATGATATTATCAATGCCTGTTTATGCTATCGCACTTTGATTTTGACATACTGCCATTTACCTAATATATTAAACACTCAGGTTTTTGGGAAACAAGTTCTATACTCGGGTTCTGGAAACCGGGGCGTCACACTGCAACTGTTGAACCTCAATATGAGTGATGCAAGAAAGAAGATCGTGCTGAGGTGCAAGTGCTGATGCAAGGTCAGCAGCGACTGGTGGTAATGGCACATTGGATGGTGCCTTATCGGTATACACAATAGAATCTTGGACAAGATGGTCATCCGAAGCAAAGGATGCATGAGCCTGAGATGGTCCCTAAGCTGTGTGTAGAGAGAGGTTCATCTTGCGAATGCAATGCACATTGAACTTCAGAGCAATGATTGATACACCGACGGGCTCTCTAAAACCACAATTAAGGGCTAGATGACATATTATTTGACTGAAAGGGAGTGCGATATAATTAGACTTAAACATGGAGACAAGTTGATGAAAGATTGTCATGGAGAGACACATGGGCTCACCGCGACCAAGATTACACAGGATTTCGGCTATGAATGGGGTAAGTTTGGTGTGGTCTCCTAACCAAAGATATAGGTTGGACTCAAATATGAGATGTATGATGTGGTAATCAACCGACATATATTGAAGGCACGAAGCGCATTCCCTTTTTTCCACGGGCCATTTTCTCCATTACAGAGAAATTTTGTTCACACAAGCCACTTTGCTTTTGATGAGAGTCTTAATTCAGCGGGTTAGTTAGGGCACAAGGGGACTCTAATGAACCGAGAGATAAGGGCTGGAGTAATTGCAATTACCTGACCCTTGTACCTAACATTAAAGCTTAGAGAATCTGCATCATTTGGAGGAATACAACGAGAGATGAATAGCCAAACAAGATTAGCATTGATAGGACCCCTAAAAGATAAAATGGGTTACACCCATGGCGAGATAAAATGTCATAAACATTGAAGGGTTTCAAGCATTATAGGTTGACATTTTGTTTGCATATGACTTTGTGTTTGGAATCTAGCTTCATTGGGGTTGGTCGGTGAGGTAGGGCTTGCCTCGTGACAGTTTGGACCGGGGGAAGCTACGGGTGACGAGGGACCTGGTCTGGAAGTTTGGCTAGAGGTCCTACCCCTTACGGGCGCAAGCTATTTTGATCTCACACGAGTGGAGGGAGCTGCCTCATCCTTCTTCTTGGTGCGGATTTCTTGGGGAGAAGATGAGGGAGAGTTCGACATTGAGAAAACCCTAAACAAGAAACACAAGAAACAACAAGAAAAAACAAGAAGGGGATTTACTATGGAGGATTTGATGTGATGTACATGAAAATCGAAGGATGAATCGAGGTATTGAAGCTCTAGGGAGAGAGAACCTCTAGCCGAACTAGGGAAAAAAGGAAGCCTAGCAATCGAATAATAAATGAAGGAAAGACTGAGCAGGCAAAGTTTTAAAAGAGCCGCTCGACCTGAATTCGGTTGCACCAAACACTCAAGTTCGGTGGCACCGAAGGCATCCAAAAAGGCACTTTTAACTACCCCAACATTTGAACAATTGGGCTATATGGGTTTCAAAAGAAAAACAAAATAAATGAAAAGACAAAACATGCACAAGAGGCTTCAACCCTCAAATTTTACTATTAGGTGCACTATATGAGGCTAAACTCCTTAGGCATACCAATGAAACCATTAAAGCTAATGGCCTAACTATAACGCGCACACCCTAATGGACTTTTGAAGGTTTTCAAATTTGTTTGTGTCCAAGGATTTTGTTAATATATCAACCAATTTCCTCTCAATTGGCACATGATCCAACAAAATAATATGCTAATCAATGAGCTCTCTAATGAAATGGTGCCAGATATCAATATGTTTCGTCCTAGAATGGTGGATAGGATTCTTCGATATATTGATGTCACTTGTATTATCACAAAATAGTGTCATCGTATCTTTCTTGATCCCGTAATTCATCAACATTTGCTTCATCTATAAGAGTTGGGCATACAAACTACTGGCTGCAATGTAGTTAGCTTTTGCGATGGATAGAGATAATTTTGCTTCTTGGATGGAGATAGTTTTGCTTCTTGCTATACCATGATACTAAGCAATTTCTGATGTAAAAACATTTGCCGCTAGTGGATTTCTGATCATCCATGTTCCTAGCCCAATCATTATCTGAGTACCCTGCACGAGGGGCTTGTTTAAGACCATATAGTGCATTCCTCAATTTATATACCTGATGAGGATATTTAGGGTCAACAAATTTTTTCAGCTGTTCTACATAGACTTCTTCCTTTATTACACCATTTAAGAAGGCACTTTTCACATACATTTGAAATGATTTAAACTTTAAGGGGCAGGCTATGGACATAAAGATCCTGATGGATTCAAGTCACGTAACATGGGCAAATGTTTCGTCAAAATCAATACCCTTAAGGCCTTAATCTAAGTGTAGCCCTGCCCTACTAACCAAGCCTTATTTCTAATTACATTTTCACATTCATCTGATTTGTTCTTGAATATCCATTTAGTTTTTATAATATTTATATCCTGTGGCCTGGGTACCAATTACCACACCTCATTTCTTTCGAATTGTTGCAACTCTTTTTACATAGCTTGTATCCAGAATTCATCTTGCAGAGCTTCTATAATATTATTTGGTTCCATTTTTGAGGTGAAGCAAAGATGACTGTTTATAGTCTCAAGTTGTCTTCTCGTTTCCACACTGGTACTGGGATCTCCAATTTGATTGAGGGCATGATCCTTAATAATCAGTGAGTCAACCGAAGGTTAATACGCTTTTGGAAAGTATGGTTTTTCATTTGATTTACCTATCTACACTACACAAAAGTCGCTATTTAGAATTGGTTCAAAACAGTTCATGAATAATTTAAGAACGATTTAAAACCGTTCCTAAATAGCGCATCGTAAAAAATTCAGAATGGTTGAAAACTGTTTTGGGGACCGCTTCAAATTTCAGGAACGACTTTTCGAAATGGTTCTAATCCATTCTTGATTTTGCCAATGTATTTTAGGAATAGTTTTGAACCATTCCTTATTTAGGAAGAGCCGATAAAAGCCATGTAACCACCGGCAAAAGCCAAATTTTTTTCCCAACTGGAACATATATTTTTGTAATATTTGAAATTTAAAGAATGTTGCAGTACAATTAAAAATGAACATTAAACAAAAATTGTATGACTTTACAATAAAAATATATAGAATATTTACAATAATAAGTTGAAAAGGACCTGAATACATAAAAATAAAACAAAAATCCTCCATGTGGTGCACTCCTAGCTTGCCCAATATAGCCAACTATCTCCAACCTCCTTTTCCACGCGTCATTTCATATACGGTCTAGTACAGTGCAAGAAAGCAATAAACAATACAATGAATAATCAAAATGAGAATTTGCAAACCATGTGACATTCTGAAAATACAATGAATAATCAAAGCCTATAAAGAAGGCTATTTTTATTTTATTTTTGTACAAAAGTTGTTTGACATTGGCCAAATGGATTCTTTGAAAAAATAAAATAAAAAAGGCTCTTGTAAAACGAAAACAGAACTTTATTTTGAAATGCATGAAACCCAGGAGGCCCAAATGATGAACCGTTCAGATCTTGACCACGTTGTGTACTAAAACCTAATGGTTGGTAACTGGTAACAGTGCATTCTCTCTAATATATATTATGGTATGTATAGAGGTGAGGGAAAGATTTTTTTTTTTTAAAAAGGGAGAGATTTTATGAAAGTGGGAGCACTTGGTGGGATTTTGTTTTGGTTGTAAAAAGGCAGAGGATAAGCTTTGGGTCAGATTAAGGGATAAAAATAAAGAGAAATGATCAAGTGGGCCATGTGCATGGACACCTCCCCATGCACCTAGTTGCACGTGTACTCTTCGCCGCACACACCACCAATCCAGACGGTTCATTAGGTCCAGTCCACAATTCCTATTCCACCTTTCAAAAAATTGTATTTGATCAAAACCGTCCGTTCAGTGGTTCAAAATGGATGGACAAGATTGGTTGTCGAAGGTGAAGTTTTAGGATCATTAGATTTGGATTGTTGTGATTTTAAAATGGTGTCAAAAGAAGACTAGACAGGACATAATGGACGGTTTGGATATGCGACATGCGTGCTGGGGAGTTGGCATGCAACGCATGAGTTGGCGTCCATGCATGGCCCACCATATCATTCCTCATAACTAGAATATTAGTGGGGTTATGTTGGAGAGTAATATGAAAATAGAGCAAAGTTGTGTGATTTCTATAAAGTTAGTTCCAATTTTTAAAGAGAAAAGCTAAGGCGTGGTTTGCCAAAAGCCTACAGATCTTCCAACTTGTTTCTATGCTCTTGTGGGCCACAGTAAGGTCATGGTTCACGACCATTTTCTAACTTGTGTTGTATTGCATGCGGTACAATGTGAACTGTCCATGTTCTAGGTCCCATTTAAGATGGACATATTTTTCGAGGACTGCACCATTCTAACGATCCCAACTATTGATTGATGGCTATCAAATGGACGGTTAAGAAGACAGTGGACAACGATATAAATTCAATGGGTAAAAAGTCAAATAGTTACTATGGGTGGCAATGGTGGGCCTAGACTTGGGCCGAGGGATGGGCTAGGGACTTGGTATTTCATCTCATGAAATCAAAGTACCTATTAAATAAGGGTAGCTAATGACTTCCTGCTTCTTTTTCAGCAACTCCTCTGCAGCAGCTATCTTATCTGCACATGCTTTCTCAATATCAGATATCATGCTCTTTTCTCTCTTCCATGAAAACCAAAGCAGTCTCGCATATCAATTAACAGTACTTTTTATGTGTAAAGTAAATTTCCAAAGGGAGGAGGTAAATTTCTCAAGATCGGATAGCATGTTCCATCAGATGCCCACTTTATCATAATCGTATCCATGCTCATGCGTAGTTCTATTACTTAAATGCTTCTTTGAATCTAAGGCAAGAACCATATGAAACAGAGAATGAAAGTTGGAAAAAATATTGGCCTAAACCAACAATACACGTCTAACAAAACATGGGATTACCTGCTTAGGAAAATTTGCTATCTTTTTCACTTATGTTTTTTTCTTGAAGTAGCTCTCCTTCCTAGTGAGTCAATTGAACTGCTAAAGCTTCCACCTACATAAAGAAAGTACATCTTGACATGCTCAGTACACACTATAATTGAAGGATAGCATAAAGAATAGTAAAGTAACTACTTTCCAATAACAAGTCAAAGTAGGCCCTAGTAATCCGTTTGGTATGGAAACAAGAGGATTGGACCCAATGGAGATGTGGGCTGGATTGAGTATCTCCTCTTTCAAACCAATGCCAATTCCAATATTTCTCAGAGATCTTGGGCCATTTCTAGAGAAAACCCGGAAATCTCAGTCACTATGACTGTCTTTTCTTTGATATCAGTGTCTTATGTAAATCAGGCCAAGCAGACCATCCATTGTCCAACATGGATCTTAGGAACACTTATGAATTAAAAGAATCTCTATTAATAGAACTTGGTAAAACATTAAAGCATGAAATCTTTCGCTTGTAACAGAAGATGATCATCATCTATCCATATAAGTAGTCATCACAGTCTTCTACCTAAAATCTAGAGATGTTAGTTTTGGGTACCATTTGTTCCATATCCAAGTACATGCAGGCCAGTTATCTCATGGAAACAAGGAATCAGATCATTTTTTCTTTTTGAAAATTACCCAGAATGGCCCACATCTAAGTATTGTTTATCTCTTGAATTGATCAGACCCTTTATAAGGTTGGAACATACAAAAAATGATGCTATTGGATGTATGCAGACTGTTAGATGCATATATTCATGAATGCCCGTAAATTCATGAATGCCCAGATACCCTCACGCGTACATGCATACTTAGGAAAGTTTTGCTCGTTTCAAGTCTTGTAGCTCCCTATCGGAATTAACCCCAATGAGGCAGCATACAATTATCTATCAAATGTTGATAGACCCAATAGCTGTTACAGGCTGTGAAAGCATATACCATGATGCAGAACTGGTGATTGCTATCTTTATTATTATTATTATTCGTGTTATTGATTATTTTTATTGTATTGTTAGAGTATGTCACCAGAGCCTCAAAGTATTCGGATTGGTATTTTTTTCCTCAAACGGCCTCGACGTCCTGAATTGGATCTAATCTGTTCATTGATAGCTCGAGTAATCTGCTTCCTTAAGGGCTGAGGTTTTGAGTCTTTTGACATCTCTTCATCCATGAGTGCTTTTATGCTGTCCTTTGGGACCCAACATTGGTTGTTCTGCTTTCTTCAGTCCTATAACATTCACTTATGTTAAAAATCCATATCTCGTAACCAATGATAATGGACACCTCAATGGGTGACAAACCATACACCATGGCGCATGCAGCATGTCATCTGTGTGACATGTAAAAGGCGGGCTGGTGGATTCATTAGTTAGTTGAACATGTATTTTGAATTACACTTGTAATTCTGATTTAAACCATCAATGGTGCATGGAATGGCCTGCTCTCTTGGTGATTCGACTTCCTGATTTTTGCGCCTGGGGGATTTTCATGGTGTGGCTCACCTTTTGCATGGATTGGGTATCATACAAACCTATGTTGGACAGTAACTTACCATCCATTGAGGGTGTGTTATCATTTTTGTTTTATAATAACAAAGGGAGAAGAGGAGGCATAAACACACACATTAGTGATGATAAACATATCTTGAAAGATTGATTTTCTGAAATTTGACTTGAATGTAACCTTTTCGGTTTCCATCTCTAGCTGCATCAGATGGGTGTTGAGGATAATGGAAGGATTCCTATAGTGAACTAGGATAGTTCTCCTTTCTTAAAAAAATTAAAAAGAAAAGAAAAGAAAATAAAATCAGTCCTATGTTATATTGACAGTGCTCAGTATCTACCTAAATAGAATCATAATCTCAGCTCCTAAAATGGTTATGTTGGTTCTGTGTCAGCTTTGGCTTAGTCGCTTGATTCTTGACATAGCTTGATTTTAGATGCAAATGCAATTTTAGCTTTGCTTAGTTCGGTTCGTGAAATGCTATTCAAAGCACTGTGAATAAATAAATTGGGTTTGGATACCCAACCGAATTGAAGTGCAATCATTCAATTCAACTAAAGTGGAAATGACCTAAGGGCCTGTTTGGATAGTAGAAAAAAGGAAAGAAGAAAATAATATTCTAATGATTATCCAATGATGATTTTCCAAGAATAAGGATTCCGTGTATTCCATTTATGTGGGTCTTGTTTGGATCTTAGTTGCAGAATCCTCCTAATTAGGTGTTGCTCCCACTTTGAATCCCCACTTTTGATTCCCACACACTCCCGCTTCATACTTATTTGTACTAGTTTACATTTTGAAAGGGACGCTTCCCTATTCTTGCATCCGAATTTGTTGCCCTTTGTTTCATGCTTCATGCAACTATAATTTGGATAGCAAGTGGAAATCTTATAAACTCCACAAAATGATCACCTTATATCTTGTTGGAAATCCCAGGATCTTTTAATGCAGATATTTTATCCCCTGATGATGGTCACCGAAAAGGGGTAAGAGCAAGACTCAATTGAACACGTGAAGCCACTTCAACATTTCCTTGTCCTCGTCATCCATGAGATACGTGTAAGCTCCATAGCGATGCATGACTGGAGAAAAAAAAAAAGAAGAAAATTGCCTATGTCAGCACAAGCAAATCTGATGTGCTAGAGGAAAAACAGTCACAGTCACCAGTGGGGTGGTGCCTACCATAAAAGGAATGGAATCTGATGATGAAGAGCGCGGCTGGCGGGAGAGTCATCTGGTGTCCCTTTGCCACCTGTCAAAGAAGATGCCACATCAGCATCAAGAAACAAACAGAGAGTGCAGACTCTTGAAAATGTGACATGGCGTACCAGGTACATGTACTTATCATGGCCCCATGACATGGTGACTTCATCGAGACCACAATTCTCTGAGTAGATCCCCAGCTTCGTACTGAAATCTGGGTTTTTGTAATCAGGATTTTCCTTTAAATACTGCAGTGCGAAAAGAACCGGTTAGTGGTTTTCTGACTTTCAGTGGCATTACAGTAAATGCTTGTCTTCGTGCAACTTCTTGGAAGACCTGGGAACCTAACAAAATGTAACTTAATTATAAGCACTTGTTGAAGCAGAAAGCAAGAATCATAGAAGTAAAAAACCTTCTACAGCCAACCATTTCAATATTGAGTTAACCAAATAAATCATTGAATCATGCATAAACAAAAGGGATCATGTTTAGCTTCAACGTCTAACATATGAACAAAGCAAAAAGGCAACAGAGAACTGAACTCACCAAGAAAAGGATTCCCCATTGTAACGTCTCGGAAATTCTGTACAAAGGCCCGAGTACCACCTCATGCAGAAATCACTAAGGACCAAATCCTTTAGAAATTATTCGTGAATTAATTAAGTGCTAAACTAGATTGCCTGCGAAATTAGCCCTAATTGCTTTAAATATGATCTGTAAGACCCAAAATCTGCAGGATCGCTAACGCTACATTGCCTAAAAACTTAGGATCCATCTCAAAACCTAGTTGCTCTTGGGAGCACCATAAAACTCCGTATCGGATCTGGACAGCACATCGAAAGTCTGATTATCCCAAGACTATACGGTTATGACCGCCCGCTTTGTTGGACTTGACAACCACCTCGGAAATGAAGTTCAAATAGTACCCAGGAACGCATAACTTGAGCTCGAAGCGAAGTGTGTGAGAAACGTGAATATCTTTAGGAAATGAACTGAAACTTAAGTGAATTGAGTCGGTTCGCTTGCAGGTCAAATCTAAGGATTCAGATTATCGAAATCTGACCCAACTACACCCTTGGATCAGGAAAAATTTCCTACACATATCAATACACTTGTGGCCCTGATCGAGCATTGGTGATCGTTGAACTGAAAATGGTTCGCCACGGTCGATCTGTAAATCCAATCAGACTGAAAACTCAGCCTGGCCTAGATCCATTGTCAGGGAGCTTAAGTCCGACCACACGTAGAAAAGGGGCCTCCAGAATAGCTCCGTTGGACCAAAATAGCCAACCTTTGGCTATAACCAAAGTATACCTTGGCCCTGAGGCCATTCCCATCAGTTCTGGGCCTATATAAGGGCCTTAAACCCTCTCTTTCCCTTGCCATACGAATTTCTAAACCCTAGAGAGAGAAGAGAGGAGAAAGAGAAGGAAAGAGAGAGTGTGAGAGAGAGTGGGAGTTTGTACCTGGGACTCTTCCCTGCTGCTCCCCGTCCTTAATCACCGCTACTGTATCACTATTTCAACGATTCCAACTTCGTTCTTGGGTAAGAAATACTAACCCTAATCTGTTTTAGGGATTCTAGAGGAGTATGTGATGAAATTGCTAACCTATTTCATGATATAGGTTGCTGTTGTGCCGTAGACAAACACGTAGTGTTTACACTGAGTTCGTTACGAGTCTACTGGCAAAAGGTGCGGATTATGAATGTTTAGGTTATGATTTTCAAGGCTTTCAATGTCAGTAATGATTTATGACTAACTTGATTGCTGTCACATATGCGTAGATACGACGTTTTTCATATATTACGTGTGTATGTAGAATATGTTGATTTTAATGCATTTCATGTGTTTGTTGAAATGTTCATATGAGTATGGAATTATGATTTATGCTTGTCATGTTCATCGACTAACAAGGCATGATTGGTGTACGCATGGCGAACCCCTTGTAAAGGGATTTGCTCTAATACCTGTTATAACTATTATATTACATGTATGTGATATGTGTAGCTTAAGTGTTTGATAAAATGCTTGAATGTGAAAATGCTTAGTTGAATGCGTGAGATGAGGGCGTTGAGATGAGATTCTCAACTTCTTTATCTTTAAATATAGAATCCTTCATCTAACCTCTTTTATTAAATTAAGGAAGAAATGCTATTGTGTGATATATGCGTAGTATGTGTTTGCTAAATTGTTTAGAGTAAGATTTATATTGATTTTGACTTTCATGTGCTGTCCTTAGTCATACTTGCGTATACTATTATTGATATTGTGGTTGGAACTATGAAATAATCCAGGCAATCGGTAACAGGTTCTGATTCGGTGGCTGAGATTGTTTCGCCACGTAAGACATGTCTCGAGGAATCCGAGTCATACTTTGGATGTCAACAGTGGTTAGGCCACACGGAGTGCTTATGCGCTTCATGTTGATCATCTTGATGTGCACCCGTACCAGTCGAGCTCATCAAGTAACCCAGTTGACCCAATGTATGTTCGCCCTATATGGTCACTACTGCTTGAATCTAAGGTACCAAACTCACCAATGAAAACCCGTTTAACCTTGGTACCTCGATCTGCTAAGACTCATGAGCCGGACATGGTGGTATGGGACACCGTGGTCGAGCTGTTGGCCTACGCCGGAGTGACGAGCCCACCCGTAGTGGCTAGTGAGCAACCCCGCCTCATGAGCCGAATACGGTAGTATGAGACACTGTATTTGAGCTGTCGGCCTACACTGATTAGGTGACGAGCCATTTGTAGTGACCTAGAACCACAACATCGTATGAGATTTACTAGGACTGACGACCCTAGAATGGATCATTATTTGGGAATTGATATAAGGGAGGTATCTTAGCTTTCAAATCCTGCTGTATGAATAAACTTAAGAACCTGGCTAATCACGAGCATGCACCATATTATGTGTGCCTTTGGCGTAGCAGGTTAAGCACTGAGGAAGTGTTGCATGCCGCAATTGTGAGATGAAGTTGCTGAGGGAGCGTAGGCGAGGGCATGCATCATTATTTCATATCATTCTTGCATTAACAAGAGTACTTAAGACCTGATTGTTGTATTGCGTTATTATTACTGCTTGATTGAATTGATAATATGTTAACCCTTGCTTCATGATTCCACTGAGTTGATCACTCACTCCCACTTTCTGGGACGGTGTTTTAAATACCAACCAGACTCTATCATAGTTTCAGATGATGGCGATGCTCATCTCCCTCCCCTACACCACTCCAAGCTGTCCAAATCCCTCTAAACTTTGTCTTTCTCTCTCAAATCCCCCTCCATTATACCATCTCTTTCATTTTCGTCACCCCCTATTCCCTTTCCTTCATCCTCTTCAAAGGAAAACAAAAACCTACCTTCTACAACTCCCATTTCCCCTTGGGCACAAAGTTCGTAGCTTTGTGTCTCATTCTTCAAAAAGTCTCCAAATCCACCTTTATCATAAGGTTATTTGGTTCCCATGGCTCTTTTTGAGCTTGTAGCTGCCATTTTCTCTCTCTCCACAGTTTTTTGCCTCATGGGAAAGAAGAGGGCTCCCGCAGATGAAGCTGGGCCTAGCCGCCCAACCCGTCCAAGGAAGAGATCGGGCGCAGGGCCAGGTATGAGCGCCGCACAAGAGCTGAGGACAAAGCGGGAGCTTGATCCCCAAGCTCCTCTCGATAGAGCTCTATTAAAGGGCCTGTCGCATGGAAGATTTGAAGGCCGTAGGGTTCTCTTCGAAGCGCATGTAGAGGAGAAGCTGTTTGGGCTATATCCGATGATGGACCGCCTGTCGGAAGTCGGATGGGGGCCCGTTTTTTAAGGCAAGTCACATGAGATGGTAGACACTGTTCGAGCCTTCTACGCCCATATATGGGACCCATCGCTAGAGCCTTTGCAGTTCAAGATTCCCGTGGCAAGGCAAGAAGCAGTAGTTGATGTCGGTTTGATAGCTCGAGTCATGGGGATATAGTGTGGTGAGGTGCATGCTGATGAGAAGTATTTCAAGAGTGCGCGTGAAAGAGATCGCCGCACGCGATACCTTTGCGGCCGCTTAGTCCACTGGAGCAACCGAGGCACCTGCATCCCAGCGACCAAGATGACTTCTGATTTCCGACTACTCCACCATACATTCACATACAATGTGTATCCCAGGTGGAGCAACCGCACTGATTGCACGTGCTTGATGGTTGATTTCTTGTACCGTATCGGGCAGGGAGATAACTTGTGCTTGCCTACCTTCGTTCTACGTGAGATAGTCATGGCCGCCCGTTCTACTAGGACGGCTACTACGTTGCCCTTTGGCCAGGTCATATGCAAGCTCGCTTACGAGTTCGGCTACAGACTTTGCCCTGATGAGGTGGTGCCGATTCACTTTATAAATGACGCCACTCACCAACATGAAGATTGGGCCGCCATAACAACGTGATGGGTCCGAGGACGAGGAAAACAGCGATGCGTATGAGGAGAGTGAAGAGGATGAGACAGAAGAAGAAAAGGAGATAGAGGAAGAAGGAGAGCAAAAAGAGGAAGAGAAGGCCCAGGACACTGATGGAGGCTCTCCTCCTGCTACTCAAGTGCATGACAGTGAACGGTCTGCAAGGGAAGCCCGCTTGGCTCAACTTGAGCAGCGCCAAGCCGCCCTGAGGCAGGAGATCCAGGAGACCCGAGTTGAGGTCAGGCGAAAATTTGAAGAGACCGAGGCCTTCATGAAACAAAAATTCAAGAAGGTGTTTCGCACCCTGAGGGCTATCCTGTGCTGTGTACAGGACAAGGGTGCACCTCCACCACCGCCGGATTCTGATGACTAGTCGAGCATGTAGTCGTCGCTTGTTTTGCTTTGTTTGCTTGTTTCTATGTGTAGCCTCGATAGGCTTAGTAATGTGGTAGTTTGGTAGTATGTTTTAGTGTTTGAAGTCTTGGTTGTATTAGCTCACATGCATTCTCTGTCATGATTCATGTAACGCTGTGTCTCATGTATTGTGATGATTTTGGTAAATGAAATGCATGAAGTTTCTTTAATCTGTATGTGAATGCTACGTAGATGAGTTTGTGAGTATGTTGAATCTGACCTGGGTTGCACCCTATGTTGTATATAAGGAATGCCACCTAAGGCCGCACGGAGTACGGCACGCCTCACTTTTGGCGATTCAACTGACGGGGCACCTCCCCTAAACAATAGCCAGACGGACCCTAGTTCGGGCCCGACTCACATTACTATGCCGGATTCTCAGCCGGTCACTGGCCCCACTAATGGGCCTGCACTTATTGCATCACCGGTTCCAAAGCATAACCGTGCGTCTACCTCGACACCTCACACACCACAGTCCGCTCCACCTCCTGATAGGCTAGAGCAGATGATGCTGTTGATGCAGCAACAACAGATACAACAACAACAGCAGCAGCAGCAGTTCCTGGCTACCATGGCAGGGGTCTTTGCCTAGGGTGTGGGCATGACTCTACCTGCATCACCTATGCGCCCTGCTGGGGACGCGAGTGCCAATGGAACCTTCGAGCGATTCTAGCGCTTGCAGCCTCATACTTTCGTGGGTACTCATAGACCCGAGGAGGCCGAGTATTAACTTGACCACATCTCTAAGATGCTGAAGCCGCTGCACTGTACTGATGCAGAATAGGTTGAGCTAGTCACCTTCATGTTTGAGGAGGCCAGCCTTTGGTGGGACAGTGTCCTTCGGACGATAGCCATTGGATATTTATGGTCATGGGAGGCCTTCGAGACGCGCTTCCATGAGAAGTACTTTCCTCTCATGTATCGGCACGAGAAGGAAAGTGAGTTCCTTCGCCTCCTTTAGGGAGGGATGTCTGTTGCAGAGTATGAGAACAGGTTTACAGAGCTGGGTAGGTATGCTCCGTTGATATTAGGTGATCAGCCGATGCGGATGCAGCGATTTTCGAAAGGCCTGCGACCCGAGATACGCTTGAAGATATGCTGCGCTAGCATATCTACCTATGCCGAGCTAGTGGGCATGTCTCTACGAGCGGAGCAGGATGGAGATCGTTTATCTCGCATACGTGCACCCATGGGTCAGAGGCCTCGATTGGATTTGTCGAGTAGGCCGTTCCTCAGCAGGAGGCCCAGTGCAGACTCGCCTCCTAGGCCCGCGGCTCCACCAGTCCCTGTGAGGTGACCAGACTTGTGGTGCACTTACTGCAGGAGGTCTGGCCACGTTGATGCCCACTGTTTTACTAAGATGAGGGACAATGGCTTCTCGCCGCCTCAGAGGATCAACCGCCAGTTTCTTTAGGCCATATCCGCACCACCTCTACGGTCAGCACCTGCGCATCCATTTTTTAGGCCGCCTGCACCTCGATTCAGGCTGCCTCAACTGCCTGTGGTATCACAGTCGAACCGTCCGCAACAGGCTCGGGTGCATTCATTCACAGCCGAGGCATCCGAGACAGTAGACCTAGCACCGAGAGCTTTTGAGGTCACGACTCATATCCAAGGTACTCCAGTCTTCTTAGTGGTGGACACCAGGTCCACTAGCTCCATCATATCATGCGCGGCTGTCAAGCGACTGGGGTTGGACACTGCTCCTACGAAGGGAGTGAGGGTCCTCACCGCCACCGGGACTTTTACTGATGTTACCAGGATTTTTGAGGGTTGCTCGATAGACTTAGGGAGCAGGACGATACTAGTTGACCTGATCGTCGTCCCCCTATTTCATCACGACGTTATTTTCGGTATGGACTGGCTCACTGAGATGCGAGCAGAGATCGATTGTGAGGCTAGGGTGGTGACAGCCCATGGATCTGAGGGCATGGCTCTTTCCCTGTCTAAGTCAGTCACCCTTCCCGTTTGAGTTGTTACACTTCTTTATTGGAGTGTATTGATGGTCCAACGTTAGGAGATACGCTTGTGGTTTAGGACTTCACAGACATATTTAAGAAGATCCCGGGACTACCTCCTCGGCGTGAGATCGACTTTACTATCGATCTTGTGCCTAGTGCAACACCTATTTCAATGCCGACATATCGCATGTCTCCATGTGAGATAGAGGAATTGAGGAGACAAATTGATGATTTGTTAGAGGCAGGCTTCATACGACCGAGTGTCTCCTTGGGGAGCGCCCGTGTTATTTGTGAAGAAGAAGGATGGGTCACTACGATTGTGTATTGATTATCGCAGGCTGAACTAGGTGACGGTGAAGAACAAGTATCCCTTGCCAAGGATTGATGATCTGTTTGATCAGTTGAGAGGGGCACAATACTTCTCGAAGATAGACTTACAGTCGGGGTATCATCATCTGCGTGTCAGGGAAGAGGACGTGTAGAAGACAACATTTAGGACCAGCTTCGAGCATTATGAGTTTCTTGTGATGTCGTTCGGTCTTATGAACGCATCGGCTGTGTTCATGGACCTGATGAACAGGGTGTTTCGACCGTATCTATTCCGATTCATCATTGTGTTCATTGATGACATCCTGATATACTCCAAGAGTTGGGAGGATCACGAGGAGCACTTACGAGTAGTCTTGGGTACTCTGAAGAAGAACCAGTTGTTCGCACAGTACAAGAAGTGCGACTTCTGAAAAGAGGAAGCCAAGTTCCTAGGACATTTGGTGTCCAAGGATGGGATAACAGTTGACCTCGCTAAGGTAGCCGCGGTTCAGGACTGGGAACAGCCCAATTCAGTTACTGAGGTGAGGAGCTTTCTTGGTCTGACAGGGTACTACCGTCGATTTATTAGGGACTTCTCCAAGATTGCCAGACCGCTATCTCAGTTGACACGGAAGGATCTGAAGTTCGCCTGGAATGAGAAGGCGGAAGTAGCTTTTCAGGAGCTAAAGGACAAGCTAACGTCCACCCTTGTGCTAGTATTGCCAGAGCAAGGGGTCAAGTATACTATATATACCGACGCATCTTGCGTTGGTCTGGATTGTGTCCTTATATAGAAGGACAGGTTGATTGCTTATGTCTCGAGACAGTTGAGAAAACACGAGGAGAACTACCCTACGCATGACTTGGAATTAGCGGCCGTCATCTTTGCGATGAAGCTTTGGAGACATTACTTCTACGGAGAGGAGTTCGAGCTCTTTTGCGACCACAAGAACCTTCGCTATATATTCACTCAGAGGGACCTGAATATGAGACAGCAGCAATGGATAGAAACCTTGAACGACTTCAAGTTCGAGGTATCCTACCATCCGGGCAAGGCTAACCTTGTGGTAGACACGTTGAGCCACAAGAAGACTAGCATTTACGGCTCCGCTGATGATAGCAGAGTGGGATATGGTAGAGTTTGTGCGAGACTTTGAGCAGAAAGTTACGGTAGAGGAGCCGTTCGAGAGCGTCGCACACGTTCGTGTGCGGCCACTTATTGATGATAGGATCATTGAGGCCCAGAAGGACGATGGACGATTGTCTGAGCTTTGAGAGCAGGCTAGAGATGATGAGGATGCTGAGTGAAGAGCTGGTACGAATGGGGGTTTACGTCACTGTAGCCGCCTATGCGTCCCAAATCTTCATGACTTGATACAGGAGGTTCTCGAGGCTGCACATAATTCGAAGATGGCAATGCATCCTGGCACTACGAAGATGTACCGCAATATGAAGAGATTCTACTGGTGGGACAACATGAAGGCCCACATAGCAGATTATGTGTCCCGTTGTCTCACGTGCTAGCAGGTCAAGGCTGAACATTACCGACCTCCTAGACTACTTCAGCCCATGCCCATAGCTGAATGGAAGTGGGATTTCATCTCTATGGATTTCATTTCAGGATTGCCGAAGACGAGGAAGGGACATGACTCCATTTGGGTGATCGTGGACCGGTTGACGAAATCGGCCCACTTTCTCCCTATCAGAGTTTCGAACTCTGCAGATGAGTTAGACAAATTGTACATCAAGGAGATTGTACGTCTGCATGAAGTTCCCCTGGAGATCGTGTCGGACTGAGACACGCGATTCACATCTATCTTCTGGACTCGTATTCAGGAAGCAATGGGTGTGAAGTTGAAGTTCAGTACTGCATTCCACCCACAGACTGACGGGCAGATGGAACGGATAAATCAGGTGTTAAAAGATATGCTGTGAGCTTGTGTGTTGGATTTCAAGGACAGCTAGGACGACTGTCTTCCTTATGTAGAATTCGCGTATAACAATAGTTTTCAGACGAGTATTGGCATGACTCCATATGAAGCCTTGTATGGACGTCTGTAACGTTCCAGAAAAATCCGTACAAAGACCCGAGTACCAGCTTAAGCAGAAATCACTAAGGGCTAAATCCTTTAGAAATTAAACGAGAATTAACTAGCGCTAAACTAGATTACCTATGAAATTAGCACCAATCACTTTAAATACGATCTGCACGACCTAAAACTTGTAGAATTGTTAATGCTACAATACCCTGAAACCTAGGATCCATCTCTAAACCCGGTTGCTCTCGGGAGCACATTAAAACTCCGTATCGGACCTGGACCGCACATCGAAAGTCTGATGGCGACGAACTTAGACGAATATGACCGCCTAGTTGGACTTGACTATCACCTCGAAATTCAAGTCCAGATGATGTCCTGAGACTATTTTCTTGAGTCCGTAGCGAAGTGTGTAAGAAAAGTGAATATATTTAGAAATTAAATATGAATTTAAGTAATCTAAGTCGTGTTGTGTGCGGGCCAATTATAAGCATCCAAATCGTCAGAATCAGTCCCAAATATACCCTTGGATTAGGGGAAATGTCCCACACATGCCAATGTACTTGTGGCCCTGATCGAGTGTTGGTGACTGTTGAACTGAAACTGGTCCGCAACGGGCGATCTGTAAATCCGATCGGACTGAAAACTTAACTTGACCAAGATCCAATATCAGGGAGCTTAAGTCCGACCGCGTTCAATAAAGGGACCTCCAGAAATGCTCTGTTGGATCGGAACAGACCTGATTTGGACATAACCTAAGTATACCTTGGCCCTGGGGCCATTCCCATCAGTTTTGAGCCTATATAAGGGCTTTAAAACTCCTCTTACATATTCCATACGAATTTGGGAAAAACCCTAGGAGAGAGAAGAGAGTAAAGAGAGAGAGTGAGAGAGAAGGTGTGGATTCCTGGGATTCTTCCTTGCTAATCCACCTGCTGAAACGCCAATCCCGTATAGTTCTTTCGGTAGCTCCAGTGCCGTACTTGGGTAAGTAAACCTAACCCTAATCCGTTATAGGGTTTCAAATAGTCTAAGTAATGAAATAACTAACCTACTGCGTGCTATAGGTGGCCCTCGCGTTGTAGGCAGTGACTTGACATACAAACTGAGTTCGATGCGCGTTTGCCGGCGTAAGTTGCAGACTATATAAGTATAGGTTATGGTTTTCAAGGCTTTCAATGTCAGTAAATGATTTATTACTAACGTGGATGCTATTTCACATGCCAAATGCGATATTTGTTTCGCGTTTCAGTTATATATGAACTATGTTGTGTTTAGTGTATTTCGTATATTTGTAGAAAGGATCGTATACATATGAAATTTGGAATTGCGTTTGCCATGATTAATTGTCGTGTATATATGCTAGTTGTATGTGTAACAATTTCTTAGCGAAAGGATTCGCCCTAATACATGTTATGCCAACATACGTTGTGTATGTTATATTGTGAAGCCTAGGTGTTTGTGAAAATGTCTGAATAAGTATAGAATGTGTATTCGTGCTCGCCATAATTACTATTGTAGGTATATGATTGTTGTGTAGACGATAATTCCTTAACGAAAGGATTTGCCCTAATACGTATTATAACCAACGTATGCTATATACGTTGGAAGGTGTAGTTTAAGTATTTGTAAAAATGTCTGAATGAGTTAGTAGTTAGTAAAGTGTGATTTATAAGGGAGTTGAGATATGAATCCCAACTACCTTAATAGTGTGTATGATTTCCTCCATGATTTGCATATGATAGAGTCTGTTCATTCATGTTTAACTGTGTATGATTTTCCTCCATGTATTGTATAATCATGTTTAAGTTACATTCCATAACATGCTCACATGATTGTAGGATTTGACTTAAGTATTCCTCACTGCTTACCTCATATGCTTATTTGTTGTGATTGCATGCGGTTGGGACTATAATGTAGTCCAGGCAATCGGTAACATGCCTTGTTTTGGTGGCTGTAGTTGTTTCACCACGCAGGATGTGTTCGATGAATCCGAGCCGTACATGGGATATTGGCACTGGTTAGGCCACACGGAGTACTTACGCACTTCATGTCGATCATCTCGATGTGCGCTCGTACCAGTCGAGCTTGTCAAGTAACCCGATTGACCCAATGTATGTTCACCATGTATGGACGCTACTGCTTGAACCTAAGATACCAAACTTACCAGTGAAATGCCCGTTTAACCTTGGTACCACGATCCGCTAAGACTCATGAGTCGGGCATAGTGATATAGAACACCGTGGTCGATTTGTCGGCCTACTCTGGGGCGACGAGCCTCCCCGTAGTGACCAGTGAGCAACCCAGACTCGTGAGCCAAATATGGCGGTATGGGACACTGTATTCGAGCTGTCGGTCTACACTGGCGCAACCTAGCTGTGGTCCCCAGTCGGGTTGGCGATGAGCCTTCGAAAATAGAGTGCCAGTTGGTAGGGCGTTAGTAGAGTGACCTCGAGTATAAATAGGCCTACCTCGGCGTAGCCTAGCTGTGGTCCCAGTCGGGTTGGAGACGAGCCTTTGAAAATTGACTGCCAGTTGGTAAGAGGTTGGTAGTAGTGACCTGAACTTGCCTATCATATGTGATTAACTAGGATTGACGACTCTACATGGATCGATGTTGGGCAAATGATATAAAGGGTGGTACCTTAGCTTCCCAATCCTGCTGTATGAAAAGGACTAATAAGAATTTGGTAATCACGTTCATGCACCGCATTGCATGTGCCGTTTGGCGTTGGGCAGTGCACTGAGGAAGTGACTAACATGCGCGACCGTGAGATGAAGATCGGAGAGGGAGTGCAGGCGAGGGCATGCATCATGACTACATCTCATCCTTACATTAATCAGAGTACTTAGGACTTGCCTGTTGTACTGCTTTATTATTACTGCTTGACTGAATTGATAACATGTTAACCTTTGCTGTATAGCTCCATTGAGTTGATCACTCATTCCCACGTTCTGGGACGGTGTTTAAACACCAACCAGACTCTGTCTTAGTTGCAGATGATGATGCGACCCACGATGCAGAGCCGAAGTTCGAGGATGATGAGGAGGCGTTCTCCTACATGCAGTATTCAGGCGGGTTCATGTGAGCTGTGTCCTGATTGACGGGGATTCAGGGTTATTTTGTTGGGAGCTATCACATTCTTTTGACATTTTGTATTTTGACACAACACTTGTAAATATTGACCTAGTACTGCATACATACTTTGGGGACTTACACTAGTATATATATATTTTTAGTCTGCCGCTTGCATATTATAATTGTTCCTAGATTATGTTTGTTGATTTGGCTTAATCTAATTCATGTTTTAGGAACTAATACAGACAACATTCATCTATCATTAAAAATGTTGCATAGGTGATGTTTTGGAACTCGGGAGCTGAGTTATGCTCGACCCTCGATTTTCAGGACGTTATAACGTCCCTGTCGAGCACCGCATTGCTGGGCAGAGGTTGGCGAGAAGAGCTTGATTGGCCCAGAGTTAGTACAGGCGACCTCAGAGAAGGTCGACATTATCAGGCATCGACTTTTGACAGCGCAGAGTAGGAAGAAGAGCTACGCCGATACGAGACTGCGGCAGCTAGAGTTTGAGGTCGGGGATCATGTGTTACTGAAAGTTTTCCCTATGAAGGGAGTCCTTCGGTTTGGCAAGAAGGGGAAACTCACGCCTAGATTTATTGGCCCATTCCAGATACTAGATCGAGTGGGGACGGTAGTGTACCGCCTAGCTTTGCCCATATTACTTGCGGGCATGCATAACGTATTTCATGTATCCATGCTGAAGAAATACGTTCCTGATCCTTCACACATTATCAGATGGGAGCAGGTGCAGTTGAGTGAGGATGCTACATATGTACTATGTCCGACGCGTATCTTAGATAGGAAAGATCAGGTGTTGTGCAGTAAGGTGATTCCACTTGTGAAGGTACTGTGGACACATCACATTGAAGAGGAGGCTACTTAGGAGACGGAAGCCGAAGTTCGAAAGAACTACCCTTAGATTCTCGAGGAGTATGAAAAGACACAAATTTCGAGGACGAAAATTTTCTTTAAGGGGGATAGATTGTAACGTCTCGGAAATTCCGTACAAAGGCGCGAGTACCACCTCAAGCAGAAATCACTAAGGACCAAATCCTCTAGAAATTATTCGTGAATAAATTAAGTATTAAACTAGATTGCCTGTGAAATTAACCCTAATCGCTTTAAATACGATCTGTAAGACCTAAAATCTGCAGGATCACTAACGCTACATTGCTTAAAAACTTAGGATCCATCTCAAAACCCGGTTGCTCTCAAGAGTACCATGAAACTCCGTATCGGACCTAGACCGCACGTTAAAAGTCCGATTATCCCAAGACTATACAGTTATGATCGCTTTGTTGGACTTGACAACCACCTCGGAAATGAAGTCCTAATAGTACCCAGGAACGCACAACTTGAGCCTGGAACGAAGTGTGAGAGAAACGTGAATATCTTTAGGAAATAAACTGAAACTTAAGTAAATTGAGTCGGTTCACTTGCAGGTCAAATCTAAGGATTCAGACCGTCAGAATCTGACCCAATTACACCCTCGGATCAGGAAAAATTTCCTGCACATGTTAGTACACTTGTGGCCCTGATCGAGCATCGGTGACCGTTGAACTGAAACTGGTCCGCCACGGTTGATCTGTAAATCCGATCGGATTGAAAACTCAGCGTGGCCTAGATCAATTGTCAGGGAGCTTAAGTCCGACCACACGTAGAAAAGGGGCCTCCAGAATAGCTCCGTTGGACCGAAATAGCCAACCTTTGGCTATAACCTAAGTATACCTTGGCCCTGAGGCCATTCCCATCAGTTCTGGGCCTATATAAGGGCCTTAAACCCTCTCTCCCTTGCCATACGAATTTCTAAACCCTAGAGAGAGAAGAGAGGAGAAAGAGAAGGAAAGCGAGAGAAAGTGTGAGAGAGAGTGGGAGTTTGTACTTGGGACTCTTCCCTGCTGCTCCTCGTCCTTAATCACCGCTACTGTATCGCTATTTCAATGATTCCAACTTCGTTCTTGGGTAAGAAATACTAACCCTAATCTGTTGTAGGGATTCTAGAGAAGTATGTGATGAAATAGCTAACCTATTTCATGATATGGTTGCTGTCGTGCCGTAGACAAACACGTAGCGTTTACACTGAGTTCGTTACGAGTCTACCGGAAAAAGGTGTGGATTATGAATGTTTAGGTAATGGTTTTCAAGGCTTTCAATGTCAGTAATGATTTATGACTGACTTGATTGCTGTCACATATGTGTAGATACGACGGTTTTCATATATTACATGTGTATGTAGAATATGTTGATTTTAATACATTTCATGTGTTTGTTGAAATGTTCATATGAGTATGGAATTATGATTTATGCTTGTCATGTTCATCGACTAACAAGGCATGATTGGTGTACGCATGGCGAACCCCTTGTAAAGGGATTTGCTCTAATAACTGTTATAACTACTATATGACATGTATGTGATATGTGTAGCTTAAGTGTTTGATAAAATGCCTGAATGTGAAAATGTTTGGTTGAATGCGTGAGATGAGGGTGTTGAGATGAGATTCTCAACTTCTTTATCTTTGGGTATAGAATCCTTCATCTAACCTCTTTTATTAAATTAAGGAAGAAATGCTATTGTGTGATATATGCGTAGTAGGTGTTTGCTAAATTGTTTAGAGTAAGATTTATATTGATTTTGGCTTTCACGTGTTGTCTTTAGTCATACTTGTATATACTATTATTGATATTGTGGTTGGGACTATGAAATAGTCTAGGCAATCGGTAACAGGTTCTGATTTGGTGGCTGAGATTGTTTCGCTACGTAGGACATGTCTCGAGGAATCCGAGTCGTACTTTGGATGTCGACAGTGGTTAGGCCACACAGAGTGCTTATGCACTTCATGTCGATCATCTTGATGTGCACCCGTACCAGTTGAGCTCGTCAAGTAACCCGGTTGACCCGATGTATGTTCGCCCTGTATGGTCACTACTGCTTGAATCTAAGGTACCAAACTCACCAATGAAAACCTGTTTAACCTTGGTACCTCAATCCGCTAAGACTCATGAGCCGGACATGGTGGTATGGGACACCGTGGTCGAGCTGTCAACCTACGTCGGGGTGACGAGCCCACCTGTTGTGACCAGTGAGCAACCCCGCCTCGTCAGCCGAATACGGTGGTATGGGACATTGTATTCGAGCTGTCGGCCTACACTGATCAGGTGATGAGCCCTTTGTAGTGACATCGAGCATACTCTGAGACTATATCGAGGCGACGAGCCTTTCCGTAGCCACTTGAGTTCAAACTAGGCCTACACTGATCTGGTGACGAGTCCTTTGTAGTGACCTAGAACCGCAACATCGTATGAGATTTACTATGACTGACGACCCTAGAATGGATCATTGTTTGAGAATTGATATAAGGGAGGTACCTTAGCTTCCAAATCCTGCTGTATGAATAAACCTAAGCAAGAACCTTACTAATCACGAGCATGCACCGCATTATGTGTGCCTTTGGCGTAGCAGGTCAAGCACTGAGGAAGTGTTGCATGCCGCGATCGTGAGATGAAGTCGTTGAGGGAGCGTAGGCGAGGATATGCATTATTATTTGACCTAATTGTTGTATTGTGTTATTATTACTGCTTGATTGAATTGATAACATGTTAACCCTTGCTTCATGATTCCACTGAGTTGATCACTCACTCTCACCTCCTTGGATGGTGTTTTAAACACCAATCAGACTCTATCATAGTTTCAGATGATGGCGATGCTCGCGAGGCAGAGCAAGACTTTTTCGATGATGATGAGTTCTCATACATGCAGCTCTCGAGCGGGTATATGTAGACTATGGTCTGATTGTCGGGGCTGTCGGGATGCTGATTAGACACACCTCTTCATTTGTTATTTTTGCACTTTGGAACTCTCATGTATATTCATTTTGATCTCTTTTGGAAAGTACACATGTATATATATAACCTGGTAACATGATCACACTCTGGAGACTTACATTAGTTATATTTTATATATAATTATCACAGTCTTCCGCTTGCGTAAATCAACCGTCTCCGGAGTATGATATGCTGTTTTGGTATAATTTCACTCATGTTTAAGGCACTAATATAGATAACATTTAATCATCATTATTTTTGTTGCATAAGTGATGCGTTGGAACTCAGGAGTGGAGCTTATGCTCGACCCCCGATTTTCAGGGTGTTACACCCATTCTGAGAAAATTTAAACATCTGTGATGTTTGTAGTCAGGCCAAACTGGTTTAGTACAACTCCGCCAAAAAAGAAACCCAGTATCTGCAACCAAGTGGGGGATCTCAATTATCACCATAATAGAATGAGAGTGAAATGAATAGGACACATCAAGCTCCTTAGTTCGCAGATAAACCATCTAAGGTTACATTTTTTTTCGCCAATGATTCATAGAGTAACAAAGAGAAATAAAACTAAAATATTAGGACCAATACACTCAAACTAAATATGATGGCCATCAGATATAAATGCTAAAGAATCACACACAACTTAAAGAGAACCATTAAAAGGTAGGTACGTAAGGCAGTCCCATCAGAATTTTAAACAATTGTTAAACAATGGAGCTTAGTAAAATGACAATGGTAAGAATAATCGAAAAGAAGGCAATGGTGATTGGTGAGATATTCATTGCAAATTTTTTTAAAGAAACCTTTCACAAGAACATGGAATCAAGCAGGATCTGAAAATATTGGCAACAACTTTATTGTAGTAAAGACTAAAGTAAAATTCTGTGCCTCGACCCTGTTTTCAAACTGACCCAGTCTACATAGCATTGCAAGATGTCAGACTATTGCAAAATAATAATTCAGAAATCCTGTTCGATAGTTTGTTTATTTTTATAAATGAAATATGCTTTCAGGAATCCTTGGTATGAGCTAGCCAAACTAAAATTTAAAATAAAGAGCAGGATGCAAGACCAATGATCAATCTTGACAAATTGGAAGTATCAGTCTAACAAAATCAATCAGCTTTGATTTAGCCATAAAAGGAGTGTGCAGTTACTAGAAGCATCTTCCCCACCACTAATTTCTCCCTTGACATGGCAACATTCACCTGATCCTCATCAAATTTCCTAGTTTTCTGGTCCACTCTTAGCTTGGCTAATACAGCCCCTGAAGAAACCTTTAACTCCCTTCTCTTTAACGGCAACTACAGGGTATCCACCAAAAATATGATAGAAAAAGCTCAATCTTCCTCAAACATTTTAAAACAATTTATGAGTGACGAAAGACAAACTTGAGTGCCGAGAGTTGAGTTGTATAAATGCATGAAAATCTGGCTAGGCAGGTGACCAAAATAATTCCTGCAGACATGAATCTCACCCGCCAGTCTTTAGGTAGAATGGACAATACACTTCACCCTACAGAATACACAAGCAATGCATATGAGAGAAGAGAGGACACTGCACGTTTTACTCAATTGTGCCGCTAATCATTACTTGTGAAAACCTTTAAACTATGACCTTCTAAAGATCACATGCTGGAGGCACTATTTTCCAAAGGAAAACAGTTTTTACAGCAACAGGCTCCAATGATTGCCCCAGTAGACCGTAGAGAGTACAATACATGAGCTTAAAAATGAGAAGTTATAGAAGAGTTCTACATGATTATAACCCAACAAAGATCATAGAGGATAGAGCCAGTGACAACTGACAATTGATATACGACATTATCTCCTGAAAAGCTATTGCAAGTGAAAAGTAGAGAACTGGCTTTTTATAAATAGAGAAGAAAAAACTAAAATATGGATATTGTGCTGATTAAGGGTGTGTTTGGTTGGACCAAATATCACCAAATTTCAAGATATTCTGCCCCAAATTAGGCTGATTAATCATGAAGTTTCATGATATCTGGTGCAACCAAATGCACCCTAAATCTTTTTACAGTTTCTTACCAGTCTTATTGGCAATCCCTTGGGATTATGCAACAATGCTGGGGTGAATGGAACAAATGTCTTCATTGGCTTTCCATTTGCCTCATCATCCTTCATAGCTGATTCATTCTGCTCTCTGCTACCCGAATCTTGTCCACCTGATGGTATTTGAACATCTTTCGGGTGATGAAACTTGCAATTCAAACCAAATTTACACTGGCCAATCTTCGCATAACACTGTAATATGTTTGAAAGTTACAGGATGGGGTGGGTAACAAGTGAAGAATATCTTATAAATATAAGAACACAAAAAAGCAGGGATAAATATAATACTCTTATAAGAACACAAAAAAGAAGAATATCTTACCAAACATATTGGCTCAGATGGCCTCTCAGGTAACACGGAAGTATCAGCTGTTACCAAAGCACCCTACAGTCACACATAAATCATAAGAAAGGAGAGGCAATATTATATGAGTGACAGTCAAACCAGATATTGAAGCAGAAAGCAGGGATTAAAGGTCCTCAAGAATTCCAGAAACATTTTTTAGTCGATTGAAGAAAATGCAGCTGAATGTTTAGTTCAGAAAATAAAGTACAACATAAGCATTACATCAGATAAATATCAGATACCGGTGCTTCAAGCATCACAGGCACAAGTTTTGATAGATTCTAGAATTGTATCTAGAAAAAAAATGCAATGTTAGAGATTCTGTGGATAAATAAAAATTTCGTTTAGAAAAAATAGCTTATGAAGTGGTCCGTCCAATGTGGATCAAGATGGAAAGTTCAAGTCCTCACTTTAAGTCAAGCAAGTTCAACATCTACTATGGTTCAAGACCTTACTGAAGTTCAAGTCATGAAGTAGATCAAGATGGAAAGTTCAAGCTTTACTAAGTTCAAGTTCTACTACACTTCAAGTAGAAGATCAAGCTCCATCTTCAACTACATGTTCTATTGAAGAATCAAGCAGAAGAACAAGTCCCGTGAAGTTCAAACTTCAATGTTCAGTCTTTTCAGGTATAATAGACCCTAAAAAGACCTTAGGCTTAGGTTCTTTCAAGAGACAAACTTATATAGGTTTTTATACTTTTGTTAGGCTTAAGTTCGACTAGTCTAGGCTTAGGTGTGACTGGTCTAAGCTGTGGCTCGACCAGTCTAAGAAAATCTTCGACCAGTCCAAGTTTAAATTCCAAAAAATGGATTTTTCTATTGCTTCCTCGACCGGTCGAAGAGGGGCCTTCGAACAATTGAGGGTTACTCGACTCGAAGTCCAGTAACTAAATTTTGGCACCCTCGACCAATCGAATCCCATGCTCGACCAATCGAACAGGGCCCTCGACCAGTCGAGCAGGGCCCTCGACTAGTCAAAGAACCGTTTTATCCAATCGCGCTCAAAATTTGAAAATTTGTTGATCCTTAGACGAGTCGAAGCAACAACCTTTCAGCTTATAAATAGGGGTCTTCTCTCAATCCGAAATTACCAATCCAAGCTAATAAAAGCCTTCATCAAGAGAGAGAGAAGTCCCCATTATCTTCAATTTATTGCATGGTATTTTTAATATTTCTTTAATACCTTTTTGTTTTAATTCTTTGATCTCCTTTTTATGAATCTTATTCTTTAAAAAGAGCAGATACTATTCTTTGGGATCTTGAGGAATTCAAACAACTAGCCTTTGGTTTGAATTGATTTAAAATCAATCTAGAACCTAGAACCCTTGTTTATGTGACTGGACATTGAACAACCTACTACAAGAGAATCGGTTCTACAAGCTACATCAAGAGATACATCCTCAAGGTGAAGATAAGTATATTTTATCTTTTGTATTTTGGTTTCATTGAGATAGCTAGAAAATCTCAGTGAGGGGTTTTTGTTTGTGATAGCTCTTTAAAATCACAACTGTATAAGATTTTAAGGTGACCCTATGAAAACCTTGTTTATAGTGAAAGCCAATATCACGTGGATAGTGATTATTGAGAGTAGAGTAAGTGTGGTTATTTGAGAACAGTTGTTATACATACCGAACCACTATAATTCTTGATATTGTGGTGAATGTTTACCATTTGCATTTGTGGAGAATGATTGTATTTTTATTTATGTAAAAGTGGTGAAAGTTTGTAATAGATAGCTTATTTTTTCTCTTTCTTGGTTTGAGATCTTGATCCTTACAATCGTTCGTGAAATAAGGTTGTCCTACTCCTACCTAAACTTTGTTTTGAGTGAAGGTTGTCCTACGAACTAGTTTAAATCAAATTTTCAATATTATTGTGATTGAGTTTCTGATTTACTTATTATTTCAGTACTTTAAGTTTTATTTAGGATAGTCCTGTTCACCCCCCCCCCCAAGGACTGCTAAGCTAACCCTTTTCAAGTGGTATCAAAGCTAAGTTACTCATTTTTATTTTTATTTTTGATTAATTTCCTTGAGTTAAAAGATCTAGAGCTTTCATTATATCAAATTTCAATAGCTTGTCTATTACCAGGCCACCACTTTTTAATGACTCTAACTATGCATACTGGAAAGCTAGAATGAGGATTTTTCTAAAATCCTTAGATGAAAGCGTGTGGCAAGCCAGTGTAACCAAATGGAAATCTCCTGTGTCTGAAGTATTAGACAGTGATGGAACTAAATCTATGAAAGAAACTGCATTCTTTTCATGGACTGCAGCTCAGAAAAGCGAAAGCAGTGCTAATGCTAAGGCCTTAAATGCCATAACTTGTGCTCTATCACCTGATGAATTTAAGAGAATTATTTCATGTGGTACAACCAAACAAGCCTGGGATATTCTTGAAATGACACATGAAGGAACTTCTATAGTCAAGAAATCAAAAGTTCAAATCCTCACTACAAAAATTGAGGAAATTCGTATGGAAGAAAATGAAACTTTTATGGACTTCTATATGAAACTAAATGATATAGTAAATTCTATGTGGGGTCTAGGAGATGGAATCTCAGAAAGTAAGGTCTATGCAAAAATATTACGATCTCTTCTTGAGAGATTCAATAAGTAACTGTCATTCAGGAATTAAGAGATACTGATTATATGAAGGTTGAAGAATTAGTTGGTTCTCTCCAAATGTATGAGTTAAATTTTAAAGTTCCTAAAGGTAAGTCTATAGCTCTTAAATCATCTAAATCTGTTTCAAAGGAAAATTGTGTTAATTTTGATATTGAAGATACAGAAGATGATATGGCTTTACTTGCTAAAATTTTTTACAGAATTTTCAAAAACAAGAAAAGATCAGATTTTCAAAAACCATCTAACAAAAGAAAACGAAAATCTAAATTTTTGAAATCTGCAAAGGACAGTCAATGTTTCAACTGCCATGAATATGGGCACTTGGCGAATAAATGTCCAAAAAGGGATAAGTAAAAAAGAAAGGGTATGTTAGCTACTTGGGATGAATCATCCGGTTCTGAAAGTTCTTCTGAGTTTGATGAATCAGAACAAGAAAAAACAAATGATGTAAAAGCCCTAATGACTATAGCCAGAGTGACCTCCTCAGATAGCTGTAATTTATCTGATTATGAAAATTTCAGGAGTAACTCTGAAAATGAGAATGAAGATGATCTTCAAGACGCTTACGATGCCTTATATAGGAAAAGTTGTAAGATTGCTGTCAAACTAAAAATTCAAAGAGAAAAATATCTTAAATTAAAAGAAGAACTTGAAAATAATGTTTTAGAAAAATCTCATCTTTCAGATTGTTTTGGAAAAACAAAACTAGACTTAAATTTCAAAACCTTAGAGTTAGAAAAACTCAAAATTGAAAATGAGAATCTAAAATTCGAAGTTTCTTCTCTTTTGAGTTCTAAGGATACTTGGAGATATGCCCACGGAGACCCAAAACTGGAAAAACTGTTAACCTCATCCAGAAAATGTGGTGACAAATCAGGTCTGGGTAATATCAAAGATAATTCTCTGAAAAACAAGAATTCATCTCCTATATTTGTAAAAGGAGAATCTTCAAACTCAAAAGGTAAGAATCTGAGAAACTATAGTCAAAATGATTTCAAAAATACAAAATCTTTACAAGTTTCTAAGACTAATTTTAATGCCATCAACTATAGAAATCAAAGACATAACAAACTTCCTTTAGCTGAAAAAATAGTGGACTTACTCAAAGAGCTTCTAAAATCCAACTCAGATAGAATCGGAGTTGATAGAAAAGGGAGAAATACAAACCTCCTGAAACAGAGAAAAACTAATGGAATTCCTAAACCCGGAACCATAATGAAATGGATTCCAAAGGTTACATGTCTTATTGCCCACGCAGCCTTCAAAGCCACTAGCCATTCAAAATGGTACCTGGATAGTGGATGTTCAAGACATGACAGGTGACAATGAGATATTCACCAACTTCAAGGAAGTAAACGACGGATCAGTTACTTTTGGTGATGGAAGCAACTGCAGAATCGTAGGCCAAGGTACTATTCAACTCTCTAATCTTCCTCCATTTGAGAATGTTTTGTATGTTGAAGGTCTTAAACATAACCTCCAAAGTATTTCTCAAATCTGCGATAACAAACACAGTGTAAAATGTACAAATCACGGATGTGAGATTTCAAATGAGAAAGGATGTGTGATATTAAATGGTCGTAGGACTTCTGAGAATTGCTACATTATTAATGACTCATGCTCTTCTAACTTTCATGTTACATAGTCCAAACAAACGAAATAGAACTATGGTATAAACGTCTTGGACATGTTAACTTTAGAAATCTTTATAGATTGAGCAAAAGAGATCATATTCGTGGCTTACCCAAATTAAAAAAAGGTAGAAAAGATCTGTGACGCATGTCAGATTGGCAAGCAAACTAGGAGTAGTCACAAGAAAGTGAACTCCTTAGCCACAACCAAACCTCTTGAACTTCTCCATATGGACATGGTAGGACTAACGTGAACGGAGAGTAGAGGCGGATAGAAGTATTTTCTGGTTATTGTTGATGATTTTACCTGATATACTTGGGTAGCTTTCTTGAGAGAAATCAAAGACTCTCGATGAAGTCAGAAGAATTTTAAAACCAATTCAGACTAAAAAATAAGTACATGTGATCAAAATCAAAAGTGATCATGGTATTGAGTTTGAAAATAGCAATTTTGAAAAGTACTGTACAAATGAGTTCTTTGCTCCTAAAACACCTCAACAGAATGGGGTTGTTGGAAGAAAGAACATGGTGTTACAGGAAATGGCTAGTGTTATGCTAAATAGCATGAACTTACCAAAAAACTTATGGGCTGAAGCTGCTAATACTGCTTGCTACATTATAAATCGTGTGTATGTTAGAAAAGCCAAAGATAAAATAGCCTATGAGTTATGGTTCAATAAGAAGCTAATAGTCAAATACTTTCGAACTTTTGAAAGTAAATGTTTCATTTTATGTGATCGGAAAAATTTGGGGAAGTTCGAAGCTAAAGTGATGATGGAATATTCTTGGGTTATGCTCTGAATAGTCAAGCATATCGTGTTCTTAACAAAAGAACATGAGTGATTCAGGAATCTATTAATGTTGTAATTGACGATCACCTAATCACACCTACACCAAGTCAAGAAGATGATGAAGTCAACATTATCGATAAACCTGGCTCTTCATCTAATTCAGATAATACTGAATTAAGATCAGTCAAAGACCATCCAACTGATCAGATATTGGGTAATCCTCGTACTGGTGTTCAGACAAGTAAACAGTTAGAAAATATTTGTAAGTACGTTTGCTTCACTTCTCAAATTAAACTTGCAAATGTAAAAGAAGCACTTATCGATGAAAATTCGATACTGGCTATGCAAGAAGAGTAAAATCAATTCGTCAAAAATGATGTTTGGTATTTGGTTCCTAGACCTTCTGATAAACATATAATTAGAACCAAATGGGTTTTTAAGAACAAATATGATGAAATGGGAAATATCATTAAAAACAAGGCACAACTGGTTGTACAAGGCTACACTCAGATAGAAGGAATTGACTATGATGAAACCTTCACACTAGTTGCGCGCCTTGAATCCATTAGATTGTTTATTTCAATTGCTTGCTATAAGAAATTCAAAATATATCAAATGGATGTTAAAAGTGCATTTTTAAATGGTGATTTGTATGAAGAAGTGTATGTTGAACAACCTAAGGGTTTTGAAGACCCTAAACTTTCAGATCATGTATATCGTCTTAAAAAAGCACTTTATGGTTTAAAACAAGCTCCCAGGGCATGGTATGAAAATTTGACTAAATTCTTACTTAGTCACAACTTTATCAAGAGTAAGTGTTGATAAAACGTTATTTGTCAAAAAATATAATGAACATATATTGATTGTACAGATCTACGTTGATGATATTATTTACGGATCTACATGCACTAACTTGTCCATTGAGTTTGCAAATATAATGAAATCCAAGTTTGAAATGAGTATGGTTGGAGAATTGAAGTACTTTCTTGGATTACAAGTAAAACAGCGGGAAGATGGTATTTTCATTTCTCAAACCAAATATGCTTTAAATTTGGTAAAGAAATTTGGATTCGAAAATGGTAAAAAGTTTGATACTCCTATGAGTAAAACTCTCAAACTCTCTAAGGATGAAACAAGTATGGACTCCTGTTTATATCAAAGCATAATGGGTAGTCTTTTATATTTAACTGCTAGTAGACCCGATATTGCTTTTAGCATTGGAATCTGTGCTAGATATCAATCTGATCCTAAGGAATCATATCCAATCGCTGTTAAACGCATAATCAGATATGTCACAAGTACTGCTAATTTCGGTCTATGGTATCCGCATGATACAACTGTACAATTTGCCGGATATACCGATGCAGATCGGGCAGGAAACATCGATGATAGAAAATCTACCAATGGTGGATGTTTCTATGTAAGGAATTGTTTAGTTTCTTGGCTCAGCAAAAAACAAAATTCTGTATCACTCCCAATAGCTGAAGCTGAATATATTGCAATTGGTAATGCTAGTACGTAGCTGATCTGGATGAAAAGGATGCTAGCTGATTACGGAATTGCGCAAGATACAATGATATTATATTGTGATAACTCAAGCGCAATCAATATTTCAAATAATCCTATTCAACATTCTCGTACGAAACATATTGACATTCAATATCATTATATTCGAGAATTAGTTGAGGACAAGAGCATTTCATTAGAATATATTCAGACTGAAAAGCAGCTTGCAGACATTATGACCAAATCGCTTGACAGGAATAGATATTCCAAATTAAAACATGATATTGGTATGTGTACTTCTAATTAATTAAATCATGTTGTTTATGCATTTTTTTTAATTGTTGTATGTTTATAATTTTTTTTTAAAATGCAAAACATTTTGATTTCAAATTTCAAAAAATGAGATTTTTGTCAGCCACTCGACGGGTCAAGCACGTCCTTGACCAGTCGACCTTCGATGGGTCGAGGACCATACTTGACCGGTCGAGGTGCGCGGGTTGTCTCATTAAAAGAGGGACAAACACTTTTTCAATTCATTTTTTCCTTTTCTCCTCGACTAGTCGTGACTCCACACGTCGAATCCATCTCCATTTCTTCATTGTAAGTGGTTTATTTCACATTTCCTTCCAGATTTGGGTTCCTATTTGCTAGTTAATCTTTCATTTGTGATTTATTTTGTGATTTGCATCCTTTCTATAGTGGGTTTTGTGCAAAAATCTGATCTAAGCCAAACTCATCTATTTTCTTTAATTCTCTCTATTGCTATCTCTAAATGGAGCATCACACTAAGAGGAAGGCTACTCGCAAGGGCCCTAGGGGCTCCTCCTCCAGGTCGACTCCAGTTAGGGTGAGAACCCTAAGATCTCTTGAAGAAGATTTAGAGCATGTTAGGGATTTCCGCTCTAGGGAAATTATCATTGAAAGGACTGTGAACGTAGATCACATTGCTCCATTCCAGCTCTTGCCTATCCTCACTCCCATTGGTTGGGAAAACATTCTTAGTTGGGGCGGAACGACATACCGCTCAATAGCGCAAGGGATGTATGCTTCAATAGGTGAATTGTCCCTTGATAATCTGACATTCTCTATTAATTTTAGAGAAGGGACAGTCCCAATTGATCGACACCTAATTTCAGGGTTGATGGATATTAATGTTAATGATGAAGGCATACTCATTGCTACCCTTGCTGATAGCATGACTGAATCTGAGTGACAGGATATTACCTGTAAATTATGTCGGTTTTATGCTAAATGGAGTTATGAAAGTGTCCTCTGTGCCAGCAAGATGTTACCTAAATACAGAGTCATTCATCGCATTTTCACATCTAATGTCTATCCACGGTTTGGGAATAAGTTTGAACTTACTCCTTTCATGTCTCGTGTTCTTCACGTTGTTGTGTCTGGCATTCCTATCTGTCTTCTCTCATTGATATGTTACTTAATTATCTAATTTCGTATCCATCCTGGCCATGGGTCGGTCCCTTTTGCTTATCTCATGACAAGTCTTGCTATTCATTGCAAAGTTGTCATTCCTTCTACTGAGGCACCAGAGTCAGCCCTCCCATTTGATAATACGAATATCCACAAGATGAACCTGAAATTCCTACCCGGCCAGAGAGATCAGGATGAAGAAGATGAAGGAGACGCACCTTTACCTGAAGACACGTCCATGGATGACATCTTTGCGGAACTTGAATCGGATGATATAACTAAAACTGACTATCAGCCTTCCCAGGTTGATGATCGGCTTAAGTCATTGGAAGAGAAAGTTGTTGAGTTGAAGGTATCACAGGATACTCTGGCTGAATGTCACAAAGCATCTATGAAATATATGCGAAAATATTTTCATTGCATTACAAAAGGACTTCACCAGATTGATCCTTCCATACCTCCTCCATCTTCCTCTGGATTCGATTAGCTTGATTTTCTTTCATTTTGGGTTGTTTAAACTGTGTGTGTGCTTGGTTGTTAACTCTCAAACTATATTCTCTTTGTGCTCCTTGATGACTTTGTGATAACTCTTTTCATTGACTTATTTCTATGCATTTTCTAGATATTATTCTATTGATTCTGTTATGGTTTAATTATGTTCACATGCATGTTCTTTCCTTTGTCAATTTGTGACAAAAAGGGGGAGAGAATTTGCTAATTTTAAAAGTAGAATATGAATGTGAATGATGATATCTGATTAGAATGGAAAATGTTGCTATATGGTTGTTGGAGTTTTACATTGGAATGATATGTTATAATACAGGGGAAGTATAAAGCAGGGAGAAGCTCACATTGAGGGGGAGTAGCAACAAATTCTTTGCACATTCATTAAAGCTGCACCTTCTACAACATTGTATTCAAGATGTTATTCTAGTTGTTATTGTATTAAGTGTTTCGTCACGAATTTGACAAAGGAGGGGATTGTAAGTGCTATATTGTATAAAGCACACCTTTGGTTGTCAAATTTCATTTAGACAAAACAGCTTATGAAGTGGTTTGTCTAATGTGGATCAAGATGGAAAGTTCAAGTCCTCACTTCAAGTCAAACAAGTTTAACATCTACTATGGTTTAAGACCTTACTGAAGTTCAAGTCATGAAGTAGATCCAGATGGAAAGTTCACGCTTTACTAAGTTCATGTTCTACTACACTTCAAGTAGAAGATCAAGCTCTATCTTCAACTACATGTTCTATTGAAGAATCCAGCAGAAGAACAAGTTCCGTGAAGTTCAAACTTCAATGTTCAGTCTTTTCAGGTATAACAGACCCTAGAAAGACCTTAGGCTTAAGTTCTTTTAAGAGACAAACTTATATGGATTTTTATACTTTTGTTAGGATTAAGTTTGACTAGTCTAGGCTTAGGTTCAACTAGTCTAAGAAAATATTCGACTAGTCCAAGTTTAAATTCCAAAAAATAGATTTTTTTTGTTGCTTCCTTGACCAGTCAAGCAGACTGCTCGACCAGTCGAAAAGGGGCCTTCGAACAGTCGAGGGTTGCTCGACTCGAAGTCCAGCAACTAATTTTTGGCACCCTCGACCATTCGAAGAACCGTTTTTATCCGATCGCACTCAAAATTTGAAAATTTGTTGATTCTTAGACGGGTCAAAGCAACAACCTTTCAGCCTATAAATAGAGGCCTTCTCTCATTCCGAAATTACCAATCCAAGCTAGTAAAAGCCTTCATCAAGAGAGAGAGAGAAGTCCCCATTATCTTCAAGCTATCGCATGGTATTTTTAATACTTCTTTAATAGCTTTTTGTTTTAATTTCTCCTGATCTCCTTTTTATGAATCTTATTCTTTAAAGAGAGTAGATATTCTTCCTTGAGATCTTGAGGAATTCAAACAAGTAGCCTTTGGTTTGAATTGATTTGAAATCAGTCTAGAACTTAGAACCCTTGTTTATGTGACTGGACATTGAACAATCTACTACAAGAGAAGCGGTTCTACAAGCTACATTAATAGATACGTCTTCAAGGTGAAGATAAGTATATTCTATCTTTTGTATTTTGGTTTCATTGAGATAGCCAGAAAATCTCATTTGTTAGTTTACCTGAGATAGGCAGAAAATCTCAGTGAGGGGTTTTTGTTTGTAATAACCCTTTAAAATCACAACTGTATAAGGTTTTAAGGTGACCCTGTGAAAACCTTGTTTATAGTGAAAGCCAATATCACGTGGATAGTGGTTATTGGGACTGGAGTAGGTGTGGTTGTTTGAGAACAGTTGTTGTACACACTAAACCACTCTAATTGTTGGTGTTCTGGTAAATGTTTACCTTTTGCATTTGTGGAGAATGGTTCTAATTTTATTTATGCAAAAGTGGTGAATGTTTGTAATAGATAGTTTTATTTTTCTCTTGCCTGGTTTGAAATCTTGATCCTTACGATCGTTCGTGAAATAAGGTTGTCCTACCTAAACTTTGTTTTGGGTGAAGGTTGTCCTACGAACTATTTTGAATCAATTTTTCAATACTAGTGTAATTGAGTTTCTGATTTACTTATTATTTTAGTACTTTAAGTTTTATTTGGCAGTCCTATTCACCCACCCTCTAGGACTGTTAAGCTCGCCCTTTTCAGCTATATTCACCAAGAATCAAAATAATACAACAATAAAGCAAATATACACTACATCATCTACGAAAACATGTAACCGTAAAGCAATTGATATAAAAAAACCAATCTCTTCAATTACAAACATAGTGTAATTAATCTAATCTCTAAGCTATCAGAAAAGATAAAATCCTAGAGAGAGAGAGAGAGAGAGAGAGAGAGAGAGAGAGAGAGAGAGATTCTACATCCTTTTGTGTCTGATCATCAAAAGAAGAGATGAAGAAAAGCTCTCTCTCCCCTCTACATCCAAAGAATGGAGAACCATGGCAAGTGTGTGAGAGATGATCCACCATTGACATATGTACAACAACTTGCAGATTTAAGAGTCACAACTTATGCAAATGGAATCGGGTATGTTAGTAATCTTGATTGTTTAGGAATAACCAGCCTAATGGATTAGGCTGTGGTGATCCAATCACAACTTGATCGAATAATTGAGTGTGCATTCATCACTTGATTGGATAGACTCCTTTTACACTCAAAGAATCACTAGTGTGGATTTCTTATCCATGAAAAGGAAACAATCTGAATATCATGATATGGATCAATGAACCACAAAAGCAAGCCAAAAAGGTTGAACTAGAAAAAAGCAGCTGCAAATTGCTCATGGACATGAGTATAATACTGAAAATTTGAAACCCAGATCATAAAACAATCTGGAGATTTATACCAAAAGAAAGAAAACAGATGGCAAGAAGAAGAATAAGAAAGGAAACCAAAAACAGAGACTTAAAATGAGGAAAGGAAAGGAAAGAGATGGATGGCAGAAACAAGAAAGAAAAGAACCAAATCTGAAGAAAATACGAGATTGGTATCAGTTTCCAAGTGACAAAAGATTGAAGCAGTGTGAAATATCAGCAAACACCTGCACTGTATTTTGATTGGAATTGATTAGAGATAAATCAAACAGGATATACATTACAGCAATCCATCATCACAAAACAAAGATAAGTTCAGCCATTTTGGAAGAATCAACATCTATCCACAAAGCTTTCTTGGGAAGGGATGAGAACCGCTTACTTGACCATTCTTTTTTTAAAAAAAAATTTATCAGCGCTTACTTGGGCATCTTTACAGTGCTCTATTTGAGTCCTCTGTTCCTGAGACACTGACTTCTCTAGTGAGTACTCGATCCAGGTCCTGTAAAAAATGCCCCCCTAAGCAAAACTGTGCTGAGAAATCAAAAATAATATAACATGGACAGTCAGCTTCCATCGGCAACATACCTCTATCTCCCATTTGATGTAATCTGGTGACTCACATGCTCTGTATTCATCAACCAAGCTCTCTATTATTTCTCGAGACTCATCAAATTCGGAGAGATGGTTGTCCTGGTGGAAGGGAAAAAAAATCTTGTGACCAAAGAAGAGTAAATGCAGTTGCTTGTAATTAGGCTTTGACCTCTGATCAGTAAAAAAAATAGCTTTCTTACCTTCTCAAATAAATAAATAGGAAAATGCAGTTGGAAACAGCAATGGCAGTGGCAGGCAACTTACTGCAAACATTGGGAACTTTCGATAATTGTTAAGGCCTGCTTCTTCCTCAACTTTTCATACTGGCTCAGACACTTGCTGAAGAGGTGCCTTATACTAGTGTGGCTTGCTAGCATCCGACCACTAACCTATTAAAGAGTGTGGAAACATAAAAAAATGAATCCTTCAAATATCTATTTTACGCATTTTGGTAATCCAACCAAAAGAAATAAAACAGTTGAGTTTAACAATCAAAATTCATGACTGGAAGAAATTTCAATAAAGTTGCTAAGTTTTAGGAAGAGTACAAGAAGTCAAGAACTAAGTACAGTTGTTGGATACAAATAGAGATTTAACTAAAGAAAACCAGCAGTTCATATTCTATGAGCTGTTTGAACATATGGAGATTTTCTAGACAAGGCAACCTGCAAAAGAATCATGTAAACAATGTGATACCCCAAAAAATGAGGCAGGAGGGACTAAATTAAATCAAGTTGAACTTTGCTTTAGTGGATATAAACCTGCATGCTAGCAGGGCCCCACTCAATGAAATTGACGAGCTGTCTTTCATGTATTCTCTGCAAAATTTCATGTACCTGGTTCAAAAATTGTCAGAAGTTAGTGCTGTTGTAAGTACTGCATATTTGAAAGGTTAGAACAGATCAAAACACAACCTTCAAACAGAGAATATAAGTGACAGACATTCAAAAGGGAAAGAACAAAGAACTACTGAATTCAGAGAACATAAATTAAAATAAAAGTCTAATAGAATTGCCCAAAAAGGTGAATTGTCCAACTCCAACAGACAGCACAATAGACTCTAATCGGTGAACTCAACAAGGTGATGATGCCATGCAACAAATGACCCAGTTCCAACTTCACCTAAAGTCAGATGATATCCGTCTGGCTCGGGCAATTCGGCATCTCCTTTCACAATGATATCAATGGCAACCTTGTATGAATCTTCCCAAAGAGGTTTGCCATGAATCATTTGGGGCCCATCTACCAAAACAACTCTCCCTTGAGCAACGAGCTCTCTACGCCAAGAGTACAACTTGCATGGCCGCATTCTCTCTACACATTGATGATTCCCAACTGAAGGTACACCAGTCGATTGTGGATTCTTCGGTTGAACCGATGTGTTTGCTTTGAAGCCTGAAGCCATGCGCAGCTGCTGTAATAAAGTTCCACACCATGTGTTACATACGATAATTGAAGAAAAATTATTAATATTTAAAATTTTTTTAAAAGGATTCCAATGAAAATTGACCTGCATCATCTCTTTGATACCTCCAATTTCGCGCGTAAGAAAATTTACTTTGGACGATATCTCTTGAATTGTGGATGATTGCTCATCTATTTTTCCCTAATATGAAGATATCTTTTCAAGAGCTGCAACGCACCCCCTGATTTGTGTTCGGGAAACAGTGGTCCCAACACCTCGAACACGACCCCTTGTATCAAGACCAAACACTTGAGTTAATGGATCGTTGAGGATGTCGTGTGAATTACTTCCTTGGCTAGAAAGTAACTCTTTGACTTTGTCCTGCAATATTATACAATCTACTAACGGGGGTGTCACCATCTTTCTTTTGGCGTTTCTATATTTGGATGAATTTCACATTATTAGTTATTAAGAAAACAAAGCAACTAAAAGATTTAAGTTACATATAACTATCAATACTTACCATTTCTTCCTCGATTCTCGCGTGGCCATGCCTGCCACTCGTATGGTAAATTTTCATTTCCTTCCTATTCTCAACATTTTTTCCTTTGTTCTACAGTTTTGGGATCCAAATTATGTTGAATGAACGATTCCCAATCTTCAGGCCTAACTCTTGATGGAAAGTTGTTTAATTTATCATCATGATTTGTATGGGGATCAAGGTACTTCGTCCTCAATTTGGTCTTGAACTTCCTAAAGACCTCAGACATGCTTTTAAAGCATTTATCCTTGTAAGACCGAGGAATAACAAACTCGTCCTATAAGAAAAATTGAGATTGAATTTACCTGAAGCAGAAAAAGCATAATGGTTAATTTATTTCATAGGAAATGTTGTTATATCCCACCTGTAAGAGCTTCCAAAATTCTTCTTTCTTACTTATTGGCAATGCACGCCAATCTTTGATGGCAATAGAGACATGGGTGCGAACTAGATCTCCACTTCTTGTAGCCAGCCTATACGAGTGTTCGCCCACAGGTTGTCCAAATGCATTTAAGGTTATCACAAGCTTATTTTTTGACGATGAAGAAGTTCCTAACCCATACAAAACTTACATTGTATCAAAATAATATTATATAAACTAATGTATTAAATTATCATGGTAATGAAGGAATTGTATTTCATGCATTTTTTGATACGTATGCTTGTGAAGTTGACATGTTCGCCTTGGCAATTGACATATTTAAGCTTGTCTATAGACATAATTATATAAAATAAAAAAAATCATCATGTAAATAGAAATTCATTTATCAAGATATTTTTTTACATCAGATAAATGTCAAATGAATTAACACAAAGTATGATAACAAACAAATTGTTTATAACTCGTAGTCAATTTCCTTTAGAATATATTTTAAATTTGCATTCTTGCCTCCAGAAGAAGAAAACATAGTCGGATCTTCAAGTGTGTCCACATCTTTTGTCAATTTTTTTGGTGCCATTAAAACAACATACCATCCAAGCCTTATTTAATCCTTAGAGTAGAATATTTGACTTGCTTGGGATGCAAGTATGAATGGTTCATCTCCTTCCTTCTCATGTCATTTCAATTTTTCTATGTTTACCATTACCAAGTTTGACTCGGGATCAACAATGCAACCATTGGTCTTGTCTTCCACTCTGACCTAATCACGATAAAATACCATTTGATGGAAGATAGTGTAATCTAACTCGATTATCCATTGTACTACTCCATAATAGATGGTCTCATCTTCTTTGTAATTCTTCTCTGTAGCACTTGCCCTATATTTAGTGATGGCTTTCATGGATACCCCGCTTGAGCAATCATGAATGTCGTCATTCAAAACAAAGAGCGCCTAGGGTTTAGGTCTTTGAAACCCTTTTTTCGTCTCCAGAGAGAGAGAGAGAGAGAGAGAGGTCAAGCCCTCTTTCTTTTTATTTATTATTATTATTATTGTGGGCCCTACCCCTTTTTCCTTTTACTTGTGTATTGGGCCCGGGTGTGGGCCATCGGATTGGGTTCTAACCCATTTGGTGAACCGACTGGCTTAGTCTACGGACCAACACCAGTTCCTGGTCGAGTGTTGCATCAGTTCCTAGTCCAGTGTTGGGCCATATCACGAGTGGGAGTAGACTTTTGTATGGGCATATTTCCCCATTCAGGCCTAAGTTGTTAATGTTAGGCCTGCTTTTAAGGTTGTTTGCGGGCCATCTTTAAGCCCTAATAAGGACCATATCTTGTTTAAATCAAGGCCCAATCTTAATGCCCATTTAGAGATTATGCATGGGTGATGTAGGACAATTAATCACTTGCTCTAAAAGCTCGAACTGTTAGAGTATGGCGAATTAATCCCTTTATCTCATTGCCCAGGCCCCATGTCTCATGGGTTAGGCTCTCGGTCGAACCCCCCTCGTGGGCCCCAAATCACATGGGTACCGCCTCACACGAGCCACCCGAGTCACATGGGTGGGGCCCGTATCTCACGACCCACTTGCCTCACACAGGCTGCCCACCCCAAGTGTGCCCTTGCATCTCACAGGCCACCCCACTCGAGCCCGGTGTGAAAATGCCCCCGCATTAATCACCCCTGGTGAGGAGTCTCGAACACGAGACCTCCCGCTCTGATACCAATTTGATGCAGGACGGCCTAATCTAACCTCAAATGATCATGGTATTTGAAAAGGGGCAGATTCATGCAATATTAAAAAAATAAATAAATATCAACCTGATTCATACATCATAAACACAAGAAAGAAATACGGTCAATATAGCATTGATTAGGGCCATCCATCACAAACATGAAGTGTTGAATCTTAAAATCTGAATTTAATTGGATCCAGCGAAAGATAGAACTTTCGTCTTGCAATAGGTCCGTCTAACGATCCAAGTGGATTTTCTAATACAGAAAAATAGGAATTTCCTGGATTGGAAATCTGGAAAATTCAGGAAAAAAAAAATAAAATAAAATAAAATATGGTGGTTCTTCAAATGTAGATTTGGGTGATGGGTTTTATGTGGGGATGAAAAGGGAATGAGAATCTTTTGAGATTAGGAGAAAAAGAAGAAAATGGGGTTAAAGAGAAGAATATCTTGAGAAAAGAGAGAAGGAGAAAGAAGTAGGGGATGAGAAAATTGTTTACCTGGGCCTCACGCCCTCTTCCAATCACTAGAAGTCGAAGATGAGATCGTCAGAAGCCAAAAGCTCTCCTTTTTTCTTTCATAAACATAACATAATGTGCTACGGGTTTAGGGCAACCCTTTTAAAATTCGTAATTACATGAAATTACCAAAATACCCCTACTAAAAAAAAGTTTCAAAAAAAAAAAATTCGCACAAAATTGTGCCCAAACTATCTTAAAACATAATTAATTCAAATGTTCATAAACTAAATGTAAATTTAAGATGCTCAATGGGCCCTGATGATAGTGCCGTGAAGGTGGTGTAATGAAGGTGGGCCGTGACGATCTAATGGTCCGATCACACCCTTCTCGCGATCCAATGGTCCAAATGTCTCCTCTAAGCAACTTACACATGTCACGAACACATGTATAAGGTCTTCAACCTCTAGAGACCCGACCCGTATCCGTCATCTAACCACATTGACACGGGTAATGCACGCCTCCTGCGTTGATATACTTTGAATGACCTGATGTCCGCATCAATGGGCCTCTTTAACACATTGAGGGCCTATTTATGAGCCTTGTTATCCTAGATATGAACCATCTATTTCGTATAAAATAGGCACAATTGAGCATATGAACCATCCATTTTATGGACCCAAATGTAAGGATATTATTGTCTATTTGAATCATGTTAACTATTCAATCTGGGTGCCATCTTGTGAATGTTGAGGGCCAGAACTGGGATGCTCATCGGTGGAGTTCAAATCATATGAACAAAGTTATGATTGGACCCAGTTTGGCCCTCATTACCCATCTTTTAGAAGTTAATATGGACCACTGGAAATTTAGAATTAAGAAAGTGAAGCCTAATCGTTTGTTTCTCATTTTTCCAACGATCAATACCAACCACCTTCTAGGGCAAATTGAACCGATTTTAGATAATCCATTGAAGGCGGGATTAAAGTCGCAATCTTGAGTCCAAATTCATGGGATTTGATCTAATTGTGTTAGCCACCATGGTGACCTCAATCAGTAAAAAAATTCATGAATTGGGACTTGTTATATTGGGATTAAGTTAAAGGATTGCATAAAGTTGCGTTTACGTTTAATGCGGACAGTGACGAAAACGCAACCGATAACCATTTGGCAAGGATGTAGATGGTATGAAGTAAACGGTGTTGGTTATGTAAGCTTGAGAGACTCATCTCACCTGCAGGTCTTAAGTGTTTTAAGATTTATATGATTGGCATCGCTTAGCTTCATGTTCAAGAGAGTCACTTGCATATTATGACTCCCTCCCATAGGAAGAGTGATAATCATGTGACTGATTCTCGCTAGGATGGAATGGTTGGACCCACCTTCATCCTGGAGAGTTCGATTGAAGGCGCCAATCAATTGAACTTGTAATAAATTTTGCCTGATATTCGATCTTATTCATGAATTGTTTTATGTGAACAAACATCTAATGTGAGTATATTTTGTAATCAGTTACAATTACAACTCAAACGCATCTTGTTCCGGAATTATGTTCAATGGAAAAGGTCCATAGAAATTGTCTTGGGTTACTTGCAATTAGACCTTGCCTTGGACAAACCAGAACCTTCAAAACCATCAGAAAATGCTATTAATTCAGATGTTAATCGTTACGAGGCATGGTCCAGATCCAATAGTATGTGTCTCAAAATCATAAAGCATTCAATTTCTGATACAATGATGGGTGTCATACCTAATGTGGCTAAGGCCAAAGTTTTCCTGACCGAAATGGAAAACCGATTCAAGAAATCGGATTAGGTTGAAGTGGGTTTCTTATTGAATAAATTAACCCGTTCATCCTATGATGGAAAATGAAAAATTCGTAGATATATTGTAGAGCAGATCGAAGTGGTTTCTAAGATCCACTCATTGGGGTTGGAAGTTAAAGATGACCAACTAGTTCACTTAGTCATGAACAACTTACATCCTCAATACACTACATTCCGAGTGAACTATAATACACTAAATGATAGATGGAGTTTGGACAAATTGATTTCTCAATGTGTCCAAGAGGAAAGGATCAAGGCAGTAAGCAAAGCACAAAATGTTAATTTAGTAACCTCAGGACATGGGTATGGACATCTGCATGGGCATGGACATAATGGGAAGAGAAAAATGAAACAAGGTTCTAATAAAGAATCCTCAGGTCCTCTGAATAGAAATCATGAAAATCAACTTGGGAATGGATCGGGCAACAAGCGGGCTAGAAACAATAATTGCTTCTTTTACAAGAAGACTAGCCATCAGAAGAAAGACTACTTAAAGTACAAGCATTGGCTCGTAAAGAAGGGTAATAATACTATCCTGGTCTGTTTTGAATCTAATCTAATTGATGTGTCGGTAGATTCTTCGTTGATAGATTCTGGAACAACTATTCACATAAGTATTTGATGCAGGACACATGATTTAATGCTAGCATGCAACGTGGAGATTATGAAAGAGTTTATAAAGTAATTCAATTAACAAAAGATGCTAATCTACCAAGTAATTAAGAGTAAATAATAGGAAATAAAATCTGATTTAAACTAAATAGCATACCCGCATGCTAAGAAATCACATAAATCAATTAAAACTAGGACCGTTGGAAGCATAAAACTTTCAATTTAGCATAGGCACGTTTCACACTCAAGGGAATGACTAGCAGGTTTTATGATTGGGGTTACGAAGGGGAAAATCTGAAATTTGAAAAATTGGGGTTCATAGGAATTGTGAATTTTGGAATTAGGGTTTTTAGAAATTGGGGAAAAGAGGAAATTGAATATATAGGGTTTAAAAGGTTGTAATGGAAGGGAAAAGAGGAAGACAAGAGAAGAAGAATACCTTTGGGAATCCACCACCAAACAAGTTTGTACCCTTCCACAATTTAATTGGAAGGGCCCTAGAAAACAATGAGGAAAATTCCTTCACAAAAGAGAGCTTCTCTCTTCTTTTTTTTCTTCTAAAATCTCTATAAGGGTTGGAACTCCACTCCCCTTGTGGTTTTATAATTAAAAAGTTCGGAATTAAAATTCAGCATAATTATAACTATGTCACTCACTTAAGGGCCTGTTTGGGAGCGTGGATTTGAAATTCTCCCAGTTTGTTTGGCACCCTGGAATCAACTTTAATCCAAAAGTACTTGTGCATGGTATATTTGCAGGGGTTTGAATTTAATTACTAAATCAATTTTAATGTCTCTAATTAGTGAGATATGTAATTTTTGACACAATGGTTGTGATAAGCACGTTGAAATATATGTTTTGCCCGAAAATGATGAAGTTCCAAGTCTCGAATGTGCCATAAGCACAAGATCATGTCTGAGTGACTAACCAACGATTTTTAATCGTTGATTTACATGAACAATCTTTGGACGGTGCTGATTTACATGGACAATGTTTGGACGGTGCTGATCATCATTAGTGGGCCATGTGCCCAATAGAATGATAGTGTATAGTGACACACATGTTACACCTGCAACTACTGAAATGATTTTAGGTGTAATCCAAGTTCTCACCGTGGATTACAAACCCCCTCAAAGACTGGATTTGAAACCCCCAGTTACTTTATGCAGCCAAACAACTAGGGGATTTGAAAACCCCTCAAAGACTGGATTTGAAACCCTCGGTTACTTTATGTTGCCAAACAACCAGGGGATTTGAAACCCCCTCAAAGATTGGATTTGAAACCCCCGGTTACTTTATGCTGCCAAACAACCAAGGGATTTGAAACCCCTCAAAGATTGGATTCAAAACCCCCGGTTACTTTATGCTGCCAAACAACCAGGGGATTTGAAACCCCCTTAAATCCCCTCCAATGCCCTCCAATCCATGGTGACAAACGACCCTAAGTAAAGTTGTCCATCATCCAAAATAAAAAAATTAAAACATATATATATATATATATATATATATATATATATATATATATATATATATATATATATATATCAATCTTAGCCATCAAATAACTCCTAAAAATAACAAAAAACATAAAGAAAGCAAGATTAGAGTCTAAGGGGCCCAGATCTAAAAGATCTGGTGGCCCGATGGTCCAATCGACAAGCTCCAACGATAAGATCAACACGAAATAGATATCATATGACTAAAATGATCTCTTAAGCAGCCCACATGCATCATCCCAAGGTAGGGGTCTTCCAGATGCACGTCCAATGCATGTGGGGTCTTCAAAATGGCTTGGCGGGCCCCATCTGGAACTCGTATCCCATCCACAAAGAAAGTTGCGCTGATGTGGGTAATCGTCTCCATCTCTGGTACACTTGAGTAGGTCCTCTGATGTCCCCATCAATTCCCCTCGATTGAAGAGAATTCGCCTCTGGTGAAATAAAGCTGCAGTGATGCTCGGGGAGAGCCGAGTCTCGTTGTTGAAGCTCTGCCTCTGTAATCCACATACTGTTTGATTTTGGTCTGCCCTTCCACTTGACAAGGTACTCGTGGTAACCGCCATGTAGAGTAGAAACTGCTTCTTCATCTAAAATATCCTCCGTCTCCTCTCTTCCCATAGGTATGGATGGTACAGATGGTAAAGGTTAAGAAGAGGGGTCAAGTGATGGCCATGGGTTTTGAGACAGGTCAGAGGCATCCTTATCCAAGTTCATGTGAGGGTTAGGGGAAGGTCCATGAAGCGGTACAAGATCTTCCACATTTAGTGCAAGATCTTCTACATTAAATGTGGGACCGGTACCCACGTTAGGTGGAAGATCTATCAAGTAAGCATTCGAGCCCAGTCTTTTCAATATTTTCTATGGTCCAATGTTACGGGCTTCTAATTTTTTTTATAGTTCTTTGTGGAAACCTTTTTAGATGTTTTTTAATCATGACTTTATCACTCATAACAAATTCCTTAAACCTATGGTGTAAGTCAGCAATCATTTTGTATGTTTCATTACTTGTATTGATTCTTTTTCCAATCTCCATATGCAAGTCATGCATATGTTGTGTAGATGCATGTGTAAACTCTGAAGGCCTATGGAACACAAACATGGGTATGCAATCTATAAGGGTCCTAGGCTCATCTACTTGTCTTTCCAAATCCACTTCCTCCCCAGGACTCATTTGATCGTGATGAAGGTTTAGTAGAGTCAATGCGTGAATGTCCCGCACAGTTGTAAACTCATCCGGTATGTCCTCTAGAATAACAACACTGGACTCCTCCAATACCGGACTCACCTCATATGGTAACTCTACAGTCTACACTACCCTCAGGCGGCATCTTCATAATAATCTTAGGTGTGACCTCACTTGCCACGTATGCATACAACGTCAAATTAGGTTTAGTCTCTCTTTCAGACTCTTTGGCATTAACTATAGGAAGAGACTCAATCTGGAGTTTCGTCACATCTTCAGGACCACATGTCTTGACGTCCTCCGTTTTAGGGATACTTTTGGGCGGGAGAGACTTGAAGACAATCCTTTTGCCTCCATACAGAAATGAACATGTATTTGAGCGACCGAATAGTGTTGCGTCCATGGAATACAACCAAGGCCTGCGCAAAATGATGTGGCCTATATCCATAGGCAAAACATCACACCACAATGTGTCCATATAGGAACAAAACTCGATGAGAATAGGACAACGTTGGGAAACCAGAATTGAAGATGCATCAACCCATGAGACTCAATAAGGCTAAGGGTGAGGAACGACTAGCATACCTAAGCGGTCCACGGTGCGAGCAGATACCACATTGATGCAATTGCCATTATCAATGATCACCTTACAGTTTTTGCCACCACATTGGCATAAGCGTGGAAAATTGAATCATTGTGCCAATCATCACTTTCTACAATTTGACTTAAGGTGCGGCTAATAATTGCAAGTAGCACAGTCTCAACTTGATCCCCGACTTGTGATTGAAAATCTTCCTGAGTGTCGAGGTTTGCTTGAATGGAGGCTTTGAACCAATTGACACGTGCATCAATCACAGTCAATTGAGTTGTGGTGGTCCTATTGTGCGCTTCAATAGTCGTCAAACGGTTGTTGATAGCATTAAGGGCCTCGTCAATCTGCTCTAAATTCATAGTGAGATGTAGACCAAAGCCACGTCCAGAACAGGTGAGGGCATACACAAGATAACTCCAAAAGGGAAACTCTAGGTCTCAGGACAATGTGATGACAATGATAGTACTAACCTAGAGATCATGCTAGGCACAATAACCAGAAAATTCAGCAAGTCGCTATCCTCAAATCTTATGTTGAAATTCAGCAAGATAGTAATCCGAGAGTGTTAAACTGAAAATTCAGCACGTTTGTAATCCGAAAATTACAAGATAAAAATTCAGCAATGTGACAACCTGAAATTTCAGCAATGGTATAAGTGGGGCCACGAACTGAAAATTCAGCAATAAGATACTCCAACAAAATTTCAGCAATATGTTCCTATAGGGAATCCAAACTCTACTAACCCTATATGTGACTCTAACCTAGATGCAACACAAAAATCCTATCCTAAACCTATTCTTTGATACCAAATTTGATGCAGGACACATGATTTAATGCTAGCGAGCAACGTGGAGATTATGAAAGAGTCCATAAAGTAATTCAATTAACAAAAGATGTCAATCCGCCAAGTAATCAAGAGTAAATAATATGAAATAAAATTTGATTTAACCAAAATAACATGCCCGCATGCTAAGAAATCACATAAATCAATTAAAACTAGGACCGATGGAAGGATAAAACTTCCAATTTAGCATAAGCATGTTCCACACTTAAGGGAATGACTAGTAGGTTTTATGATTACGGTTAAGAAGGAGAAAATTTGAAATTTGAAAAATTAGGGTTCATGGGAATTGTGGATTTTGGAATTAGGATTTTTAGAAATTGGGGAAAAGAGGGAATTGAATATATAGGGTTAAAAGGGTTGTAATGGAGGGGAAAAGAGGAAAACAAGAGAAGAAAAATACCTTGGAGAATCCACCACCAAACATGTTTGTACCCTTCCACAATTCAATTGGAAGGGAGGGTTTTTAATTTTAATTTTTTATTAAAAAAAAAAAACCCCAAAAAAACAATGAGAAAAATTCCTTTACACAAAAGAGCTTCTCTCTCTCTCTCTCTCTCTCTCTCTCTCTCTCTCTCTCTCTTTTCCTTCTCAAATCTCCATTAGGGTTGGAACTCTACCCCCCTTGTAGTTTTATAATTAAAAAATTCGGAATTAAAAATTCAATATAATTACAACTATGTCACTCACTTAAGTTGCCCATAATCCAAAATAAGAAAATTAAAACATATATTATCAATCTCAACCATTAAATAACTCCTAAAAATCACAAAAAAACATAAAGAGCAAAATCGGAGTCCAAGAGACCCAGATTTAAAAGATTTGGTGGCCCGATGGCCTAATCAACAAGATCCAATGATCGGATCAACACGAAATAAAAATTCTACAACTAAAATGATCTCCTAAGCAGCCCACATGCATCATCCCAAGGTGGGGTCTTCCTGATGCACGTCCAATGCATGTGGGGCCTTCAAAATGGCCTGGTAGGCCCCATCTAGAACTCGACTCCCATTCACAAAGAAAGTTGCATTGATGTAAGTGGTTGTCTCCGTCTTTGGTACACTCGAGTAGGTCCTCTGATGTCTCCATCAGTATTTCTTTGCAGGACTTGCTACAGAGTAGGCTGCCAACTGATGCGAAACACTCAATATACGTAGGCAATGACATTAAAATTAATTTGGAGACAGTCAGAGTATGTAGTAGATACATTTTGTGTGCCTTCTATGAGGCGTAATTTAATCTTTTTTTCTCGTTTAGATAAATTAGGTTATTCTTTTTAATTTGATAATAAAAGATTTAGAATTTACGTTAATTCAATTATAGTTGGCACTGGCTCTATGGTGAACAATCTATACCAACTAGACTTGAATGCCTCGCACGTTTATAATGTAAATGCCCTACATGGAAATAAAGTAGGATCTAAACAAAGACTAGACTACGAAAATTTTTCCTTGTTGTGGCATAGGCGATTATGCCATCTCTCGTGAGAGATTGCATAGGTTGGTGTGAGAAGGGATTCTTCATTCTCTTGACTTCTTCGAATATAAAATGTGTGTTGATTGTATTAATGGTAAATAGATCAGAACCAGAAAAAAGGGTGCAACAATGAGTATAAAACTCTTTGAAGTGATACATAGATATTTGTGGACCATTCCCTACAGCATCCTGGGGTGGGCACAAATATTTTATCACCTTTATAGATGACTACTCTCGTTTTATTGATGAAAAATTAGATACTATAGATGCCTTTAAAATCTATAAGGCTAAAGTTGAAAATCAACTCAATGGGAAGATTAAGTTCGTCGGGTCTGACCGTGGAGGTGAATACTATGGCAGATATGACGAATCGAGTCGCAATCTAGGACTAACAATTTAAGACCCTTCGCTAAACACCTACAAGATTGTGGCATTGTCGCCTAATACACCATGCCTGGGACCCCAAAGCAGAATGGGATGGCTGAAAGACGCAATCGCACCCTTATGGATATGATGCGTAGCTTGATTAGTAATTCGATATTGCTGGAATCTTTGTGGGGTGGTGCGATTGAAACTGCAGTTCATATCCTCAACAAGGTCCCCAGTAAGGCTGAAAGCAAAACCTCTTTTAAGTCGTGGAATAAGAGAGTCAAGTCTCCGATATCTACATGTTTGGGGATGTCCCGTTGAGGCCAAAGTTTACAACCTGCATGAAAGAAAGCTCGATCCTAAAAATATAAGTTGTTTCTTTATAAGATACTCAAAAAAGTCAAAAGGTTATTGATTCTACTGTCCTTCCCACTTCATCAGGATTATTGAGACTGAGAATGCCAGATTCATTGAGGATACAGAAAATAGTGGGAGCACAAACATTAGGGATTTTGTATTCAATGAAGAAAGGATTGAGACTTCCATCACAGTCATTTCGGACCACGTTTGTATATATCCTGCAGTTGAGCCTATAGTTATGCAGATCACCACGATGAACAACCCACTAAAGAAGGAAATCAAAATCATACTCATGAGGTTGAGCCATTGAGAAGATCAAATAGAGAAAGGAGGCCTACGATTCTAGACAAGTGCATCATATATTCATAGGAGCACTAATTTGACATAGGGTTGGAAAAAGATTACACAAGTCAAACAAAGTGCCAACCATTCTCGATGCATTGATACCATGAAGGATTAGTTGAAATCCATGAAGGACAATAGAGTATGAGATCTTGTTGAGTTACCTTAAGGAATAAAGCCAAGTTGTTGTAAATGGGTGTCCAAAACCAAACGGGACTCCAAGGGTATTGTCGAAAGATATACAGTCAGACTTGTTGCTAACGGATTTTTATCAATGTGAATGCATTGATTTTAAGAAGACTCTCTTACTGAAATCTAAGAAAGACTCATTCATGATCATAATGGCTCTTGAGGCTCATATGGATTTGGAGCTACATCGGATGTATGTAAAGACTACGTTTCTCAATGGAAATCTAAACGAAAACGTATATATGTTACAACCTGAAGGTTTTGTAGCCGTGGGCTCAAAACATATGTTTTGTAAACTAAAGAAATCCATCTATGAGTTGAAACAGTCATCATGATGGTGGTATCTGAAGTTTAATGAAGTGATTTCCTCATATGGTTTCGTAGAAAACATTGCAGATGAATGTATCTATGTTAAAATAATGGGAGTAAGTTTGTCAGATTGGTTTTGTATGTCGATAACATTTTGTTGGCTAGCAATGTCGCAAGAATTTTGAGTGATACCAAGAAATTCCTATATAAAAGGTTTGAGATGAAGGATCTTTGTGACGCCTCTTATGTGATCGGCATTGAGATACACTGAGACAGATTACGTGGACCGCTTAGCCCGTTGCATTGAGCCTATATTGATAAGGTACTTGAAATGTATGGTATGTGAAACTGTGCTCTTGAACAATCACCTAGTATAAAGGGTGATAAATTCGGCCAGTTCCAGTGTCTTAAGAATGATTTGGAAAAGAATCGAATGAAGGATTTTCCTATGCGTCAGTCAGTGTTGGAAGTATTGGTATCGCTATAAGTTTTGCTGGCTGGGGATATGGAAATAATATCAATATACCTGATAATATTGTTGATAACTGGAAATGAGGGAAAATATGGGGAAAATGGTAGAATTTTCAATGGAACTTTAGGAGATGCTAAAATACGCATATTTGAATATTTAGGAATAAAAAGTTTGCAAAAAGAATATATACACAGCAAGTTTCCATTTAATGGGGGCTTAAAAGCATGTGTTGTCATAAGAAACAATCTAACCATCCCATCCATCCCATCTAACCATCCAAACTTCCATTAATATTGCAAAATATCGACAACTAATGATATTTTGCCAAAAAAATCATCAACGACTAGAAAGGAAACGAGAGACTGTGGTCTTGATATCGCACATGTTGTGATAACGATAATATTGAGATATTATCAATATTAGCAACGAAAAATTGAAAACTCATTACAAATGTTCTCGTAAAAAAATGAAATAGAATTTTCTTTAATAAACAAACTTTCGATGAAATCTCTACACTGGCAATATTATTGAAATATCGTCAATACACTTGTGATGCAAGCGTTACCTAGAATTTATGCAGTCAAAAATATTGACGATATCAATACATTGGCAATATAAGTGATGCTTAGAATTCACACAATCGAAAATATTTGCAATATCGATACGTTGGTGATACTTGGCGATACATTGTTGATGCCTGGAATTTCTAATACTACCAATGTTATCGGTATCACCACTGGTGTTATCACTATCGCCAAGCTAGATATAACGATAAAATAGGAGATATTTCGATAATATCAGAGATAATTCAAACAATGACGTAAGTAGTATGGAGCATCATGTATGCTCAAGTCTGCATGGCCTTTACAGTTGGAATGTTGGGCGGGTATCTATTTAATCCAGGAATATAATATTAAATAGATGCAAAGAAAGTGTTGCGCTACCTACAAAGAACAAAAGACTTCGAACTCACACACAAAAGGTCTGATCATTTAAAGTTGGTTGGATACTTAGATACAGATTATGTTGGTTGCGTTAATACAAAGAAGTCCACCTCAAGCTACATCTTCATGATATTTGGTGGGGTTGTCTTGGAAAAGCATGAAACAGTTAACCAAAATCTCATCTACCATGGAAGTTGAGTTCATAGCTTGTCATGAAGCATCAAATCAGACATTATGGCTACAACGTTTCTTCTCAGGTTTTCCGGTATCGGAGCATATCCCAACAAGCATTCATCAAGGTCGAGGCATATCGACATCAAATAACTTGTTGTGAAGGAAAGTTCAAAATCGTCTAGTGTCTATAAAGTTCATCAGCACTAAGCAGATTATTGCAGATCTGCTCACTAAAGGGCTCCCTATTACGCCATTTCAGGAGCATGTAACATTCATGAAACTTATTGATCCTACAAATGTATTCAATTAGTGAGAGTTGAGTGCGTTTTATTTTTATAAACATAGAAGAGATCTTATTTGAAAAGTTTTGATGATTCTGATATTGAGTTAATTTTTGCTTCTGTCTATACATACACAATTTGTTTTAAGCAAAACTAAAGTTGTCTAGTTGGAGATATTTTTTAATGCTCCACGACTTTTGAAGGATAAGAACATACTATCATACCACACGTGTAATCCTCATATTACACTTTCTAGTTCCTGATCTATGTCGTTAAGATTGGTAGTATTTGTGACTACGCTTAGTCTTACTTCGCCAAGATTAAATGTTGTGATGGCTACCGCGATCCAACAATTATATTGGCTAACCATTTGGTTGTTTTGTTTAATATTGAAACATGTTTTCAAAGATTAATCATTGACATTGATTGATGTGGCCCAAGTGGGAGAATATAAGAATTATATAAGGTGGGCCTTATTGATCAACAGTCTAAATTGCCCTAAGGGTTGGATTGTGTGATCAGGAATACTAGTGGACCCCACTCAATTGTGATTCATCTAAGATTGTGTGAGGGGTGGTGCGCTACAGCTGTGTCACACGCACAATGTTCAAGTTGAACTAGGATACTCAAATTCATGTGGAGCCCGTAGGGAGAGGAGTTTTGAGGGGTTCCAAACTCCTCAACCCTCTAAACAGGGTTGTATCCCCAAGCCTACATACAACTAAAGTTTTTCATCCCATCATGGTGCTTCTCTAAGGTGTAAGGTGTGGAAGACTACAACATCAAGCCTATAACAATGGCTTCTCAATCAGGTACGCCTCTAATTCAGTTATTAGATCTTCATATTCGATGCATAGCATGGTCCTTTGCAATTCCGCATATAATTTACACAACATGTAAAAGTAAAAAAGAAAAATGCATGAAACTGTGTTGGAAGATGAAGGAGACAAGAAGGTTAGGAAAAGCCAATGAGGCTGCGTTTTATAGCCACGACCATCCATAGTGGGCCTCATCTGATGAATCATTTGGATCGTCAAAGGATAGACCCCACTGGCAAGAAATGCAGGCGCCAAGCCACCCATACAAATAGGATTCTAAACATTTCCTCCGAATCTTATCAAAAGCATATCATACAAAGTAACGACTCTTAGCATATATATACCTTTAAAGAGCGAGCTTCTTCTATAACAACCTCATCAACACAACACCTGCCACCAAACCTCACATAAGCTCCTAAAATCAACTCCACCCCATTTCACTGTACAACACAAAAGATTCAAAAACAGAACACTTAAAGAAAAACCAACTAGTAACGTTGGAACTCTTCCTCTCAACTCAATGCCCGAGGATGAACCAGATAGCCCACCAACAGACAACATTCTCATCCGTTCCTTCAACGGAAGATGATCGACGTCATCCACTACACATCCACCATCGCCATCAGCTTTGTGCTTGATTGTAACCGGATTTGAATATGAAGCCGAAAACCCTGGAAGTACATCTGGAAATCGATGGGTGGGAACTTACCGTACAGCTTCAAGAAGAGCACGCCTTTTGCCTGCAAATCGATGAAGCAAAGGCTTCCCAAAGTAGCCATCCATGGTACATAGACATCAAAGTATATCTGGAGCACCAAAAATACCATGAAGGAGCTGCATCAACCGATCGTCGCATTCTCCAAAGACTGACAACTCAGTTCACAATCACCGATGGTATCCTCTACAAGCGATCCTTCAATCAAGTCCTTCTCCGCTGCGTGAATGAAACAGAAGTAACCCAAATCATGTCAGAAATCCACGAAGGACTATGCAGCCCACACGTAAATGATCATATGATGGCAAAGAAGATCCTACGGCTCGGCTATTATTGGCTAACAATGGAGACAGACTGCTGCAAACATGTCAAGAAATGCTTCAAATGTCAGGAGCATGTGAATCAAATCCATGCGCCTGCTTCCGAATTGTACAATCTGATAACACCATGGCCTTTCTCTATATGGGGCCTTAACATCGTCGAGAAAGTCAATCCCAAAGCTTCATACGGACATGAATACATCCTGGTGGCGGTAGACTTTTTCACAAAATGGATAGAAGTAGCATTCTACACCACCATCGTAGCATCTCATGTGATAAAGTTCATGAAAAACAACATCATTAATCGATATGGGATTCCTCATGCCATTATTACAGACAACGGGTCACCGTTCGTCAATAAAAGGATGGGCGAGTTCCTCGAAAAGTTCAAAATTCAACGCCATCGATCGAGTCCCTACCACCTTCAGATGAATGATGGGGTTGAAGCCACAAATAAGACAATCGTTCGAATATTGGAGAAGATGGTCAAGATGTATCACGACTGGTCGAAAATGCTCCCATACACACTTTGGGCTTATCGGATGTCTATACAGTTTGTTACAGGCACAACCCCTTTCGAACTCATGTACGGAATGAAGGCAGTACTGCCGATTGAAGTCGAAATTCCATATCTGCGAATACTACTGAAAAACAAAGTCGAAGAAGGCGAGTGGCAACAAGCAAGATAGGATCAACTGCACCTGGCAGATGAGAAATGCATGAGCGTGCTTAGCCACTCACAATGCTACTAAAGAAGGATTGCACGGGCTTACAACAAGAGGGTTCGAAAGATGAGCTTTAAAATCGACGACATGGTCATGAAGCGCATTATACTGTCACACTTGCCAGACCCGAGAGGGAAGTTCAAACCTTCGTGGGATGGATCGCTGATCATTCGGGAGGTACTCCCAGGAATTGCCCTTCGGCTTACTAACCTGAGAGAAGAAGATCTTCCAGAGCTCATCAACGCCGACAACGTGAAAATCTATTACAGGTAATCATACCTAACTTTGTCAATAATTACAATTATAAAGCTGAGGATAATAGACAACAAAGAACTATACCTACCATTCCTTTCCCATACAAGTTTAAAGAAAAAGAAAAGAGGAAAAAAAAGAAGGAAAAGCCATCCAAATTTCCCTAAACAGAACAGTCTGACCTAAGTAAAATAACTTACGATTGTAATCAGAGACAAAGGCAGGAAGGTAGCCAATCAACCGGCAATGAAGGAAATCTCCTCGTCTTTCCCGGTATTCAAAAAAGAAAAGAAAAGAGATAATGTGCCTAAGCAAGAATGGCGAGTTGAAAACCCGAAAGGGCGGCTCGAGTAAAAACAGCGGACATGTAGCGGACTTGGTGAAAACTTGAAAAGGCGCCAAGGGTAAAAAAAAAAAAAGCACAGCTGCCAAGGAGCAGGCAAGAGCAAAAATTCGGGACATGGTGAAAATTCAAAAGGGCGCCACAGGCAAAAATGACGGAAAGCCGGTCATAGTGAAAACCTGAAAAAGGCACTACAAGCAAAAGTGGCAAGAAACAAAAAAAAAAAAGAAGAAAAAAGTGCAAGTACAAGAGAAGTCAAAGCAACGATCAAAGCAAGGAGACGGAACAGATAAATCATGGATCAAGAATTCTATCAGACTCTACCCAAATCCAAGGGGCATGATCCTAGGATGCGTTGTTCTCAGGGAACCGGCATCCCAAGTAAACAACTCAGAATGCCAACTTCGACGTGGGCTTAGTCCAATGTTCTGATCCCATTATCTAAAAGTATCAATTCAAACACAAACATACATGCAAGATGTGGCACAAACAAAAAAATTCCTTTCTTCTCTCAAAAGTTTTTTGTATATAAAAGTGGATTGTTTTTCTACAAAATTGACCTAAACAAAAATACATAAAGACGGCCGCTAGCAGAGTCAGAAATCGCCTGGTAAGCCTCCTTCTCCTCCCTCTTATATCGATAAACGCTGCCTGAGCCTGTCCACCTCCATGCGCAGGTAGAAGACCTCATCGCTCTCCAAACGGCGAGACGCAATCATGCTCTCATCATGCCGCCGCCCCACCGCCAAATGACGGGCCATGTCCTCACAGGTATGGCGAAGCAACAAAAGCTCGGATACGAGGTGACCATACGTGGCTGACAGGAATGAAGGATCAATGAAGGGCCTTTGAACGCTTCAAAGGAATCATCAACCCCTGAAGAGGACGAAGCGGAGTCCCCAAGGGTGTCTCTATCAGCCTCATCATCTGCCAAGTACCAACCAAGAACCTGATGATAAAGCGACTGCTCCACCATCCACCGCTAATACAGCACTGTCACCAAAGGAGGAACCCAGGACTCGAACTCCAATACTGTCACATCTAGGCAGCCCTACCACAAAAACTGGACTCGCTAGCAAAGAATCGACATACGCAGAGGAAGAGGAGCATGCTCGAACCCTGAAAAAGCAAAGTCAGGTATGTCCTGCCAGAAGCCAAATTGCCGAAGGAACCAAACCGGATGATAAGAGCAGTACCCCTGGAAGCCCAAAAATAGCAGAGGAGTACAAGCGGCAATATAGATCAACGGCACACGATAGAGTCATGGGGCTTCCCAGCTAACCTCCCATCCTCGGAGCTGAGAAAACATACGACGATAAAGGGACTCCGTACCCTTGGCACTGAGGAGGAGTCCATCCAAAAGCAAAGATAAGACGTCAATGCGATGAGAGTCAGGCTAAGAAAAGAGAGGAGCAATATACAGGTGTTCCCACAACCACACCTAAAGAGATGGAGGACCATGCATGAGAAATATAAATAAATAAATAAATAAACAAACAAAACAAAAGGAGAAGAGGAGATGGAACAGAAGATACCTGGAGGAAGGAGCAGCACCCCCTAAGGATACGAGTCTGCCCGAGTGAACACTCAGACAAACTCAGGAAAAGCTCCGCCAATACCACCGAGACAATGCTCCGGCAAGCAAGGACATGACGGAAAGTGTCAAACAGAACCACTAGAGATGATCGCCACCATCTCGAGAAGAGCAGCTCTGCTAGAATGCAAATATCAGTGCATTCAAGCACTGAAGGCACTGATCATATAAGAGCTCGAGGGAGAACTCATCGGCTTTATCATCAACCGTGGGAAGAGCCGCAAAAAACCCGAACCAGGGCTCTAAATCTGATGACCGCACTGGATGGGGTGGAGGAAGATGCGGCTCCTAGGAAAAAGGGAGGCCGGACAGACGAGATAGCTCCTCCAGAGAAGGACCTAACTCTAAGTCATTGAAAGAGAACAGATTCAGCGATGGAACCCAATCATACGATGCAACACTCAGCAATCACCAATCCAGGCGAACTCGACGAAAGTGAAGGACCTCTCTAAATCCCAAGAGATGTAGCTCACGGATCTCAGAAGCTGTCAGACTACCTATCTAGGCATGCAACCTCTCCGAACAAGTACCGCATGGCTACAGACGACAGGTATGAACTAGCACACCCTCGACAACCTGGAAACTCAGATCAGCTGGCGAATCATAAAAAATGAGCATCCCTTCATCCAAGAAGTCGATTTCATGGTGACGAAAGAAGACCGACTCTCCCATAGCCTCGCGAAGTGTGTCCTGAAAAGCAGCAATAGATGGACCAGAGTCACCGACAACCATCACATCAGGAGTTGTCCGAAAGGTACCTGCCCCAGGTGTCGTAATACCTAGGCCACTCCGGTAACCAACAGGGCCATCACTTCGATCCCCGACATCAGTTGCAACTCCAATCACAGCCTCGTAATCCATGCCAAAAATCATGCTCAAACAATCAAGATGGGACACATCATCCATCATGGCCCCGTTTGCCCTATCCAAACCACCCAACCCGATCAAATCGCCATCTCCACCATCAAAACCATGCCATCAACCATGGTGAGATCCAGGCCATCCAGCACCATCATAGCCTCATCCACACCATCCAATGGTATGCCCATACCCAAGTCTCCGAAGGCTAGCCCATCAACCAATGGCCCACCAAGTGTAGGCCCATCCAAACCATCTAACCCCCATCCATCCCCCAAACTCTATCCAAACACACCATCACCACCCATCCCACCATTAATGGTGGCAGGAGCCACACCATAAATGACATTCACCTCTTCAAGTGGCCCTACCAACCCTCCATTAACACCCATCAATCCCCCATCAAAGTCACTCATAAATGGGCTCCCACCCACCATGTCATTATAAAAAAAGGAAGAAGGTGCATCATTTACCTCAAAGGGGCCCATCCTCCCATCATTGTTGGACTCATCAAGATCCTCTCCAACTCCAGCCATGGGATAAAGGATAACAAAAAGAAGACAAAAGAAAGAATAAGACAGAGGGGACAAAAGGGAGAAAAGGGAGACAAAAGGGACGATCCAAGAATCAGAGCAGGGAAGGAATATCAGGGGATAACAGCCTCGGACGAACAGAAGAGAGCGGACCCCGCATGTTGTCTCTGCACCTACAGACTGACACACCTATGGAGTGGGAGGGATCCCAATCATCGACAGTCAACACAAAAGGATCAACAGAAGGGCTCAAAAAGCAATGAGAAAGGCAACATCGGATGAACAAACTCTGATATATATGGAAATATGTACACGGATGATACATAAACAGAAAGGACAAAAGAACACTACTCATCAGGTACATAGTCATCCGTATCCTTCGGAAGGACTTCGGGTCTCAAAAGATTTCCTCCAGCAAAACGCGCGCCGCCACCCGAAGCATAAACATTCCGAAGAATCGGGCCGATATTGCACTGCTCACACCAGGAGCTATACTCCCTCGATAGATCGACAAAAGCGTTAGCCTCATATCCCTCCAAAGCAGTTGCCAGCTCACGTTCGGGGACTGCCCTCCAATTCATCGGCTCAGAAGGAGGACTAAATGGCACAAGAGGACTACCAGTCAACTGCCAAAAAAGTCTTTCTCCCAGGTACCATTTTGTCACCTGAGGATCCTCCAAAATACGACGACGACGCGAGGCCTGAAAAGCTTCCTGGGCCTCAAGAGTGAGAGCGGCAGACGATCGAAAGTAAGGCCTGGTATGGAACTGGCAAAAACAATATAGGGTCAAAACGGGAGCACGAACAGAAAAGTGAAAGGTACGAAAAGACCATTGCTTACATCATCAGGAACCAGGGCGTCAACATTTGATCTCCAGGCAAGATCGGAAAACTGGCGAGTACGGTTGCGATTATCTTTGTACCATAGCATCATGCGAGGGAAAGGGGGAGTGCGGATTATCAAAGAGGGCCCCAGGTGTGGAAAGTGGTCAAAAAAGCAGACCTGCACAAGAACCAATCATCAGAAGACACGTTCACAAGAAAAAATGCAAAACAAAAGGGTTCAGTACACACCTCAATGACTGGGTAAAAGCCAGTAAATGATCTACTGCTACAACGGCTGGCCTTGTCCAGCCCTTCATATAAATGGGCCAAAAGTGCCGCATTCCAGTTGTATGGCGTGAGAAAAGTAATATCTGCCACTAGCGACAACAGACGGGAGCTCACTAGCTCATTCCCATGGCAGAAGATCATGGCTCCCAGGGTATACAAAATCAAGGCACGAGCCTTCACAACAGCCTCGGCCTCAGTCTGAGGAATGCCGCGGGAGAAGTTCGTAGATAGCCAGAGCAATTTAAACCGTAGCCCTGAAAAGTCCGAGGAATCAGGCATCATCCCTAATAGAATCATCCAATCATCCTCAGTAGGGATAGGGAGGTCCTCGAACGGAATGGATCCCCCCTCGTACCGAAGGCCAAGCTGCATATAAATGTCATAAGGGGTGATCCCCCACTCTCCAAAAGGGAGGTGAAATGTATGGGTCTCAGCGCGCCACCTCTCGGTCAGCACGGATAGCAGCGCCATGTTCGTCTTGCTCAGACGGACTCTAAACAAGCCAAACAGGGGAGTACGCTCCAACACTTGGAAGAATAGTGGTTGGGGATCCCTGAACCAATCTGGCCAATGAGTGCGAACTCCACGACCCCTTAAGATCGTAGGAGCCCCTCCTTCCCGAGCCACATCGGAAAGATGCCGACCCTCTCGAGGAACATAACAAGGATCAGCCGACTGACGAGAAGGTCTAGCCTCATTCCTACCGCAACGACGCATGCTGCATGGTCAAACATTCACAGGTAAGTATTCCTCTCACTCCCATAAAATAACTTAAACATTCCAGAAGAGGGATACACATCGCGAATGGGCTTCTGAAGGCCCACACTGCAAGGCCCATGTCAAAGGCCATTGATCAGAACCGATCTCAAGGCCCACAAAGCCCATTCCAAAGCACATCATAAAGCCCCACTTTAAGGCCCACAGAAGGGGCCCTCTCCATGGTAGTAGATTCAGTTAGGCCGGAGTAACATCAAGTTTTGTCAGGCCGTGGTGTGGTGTCATTTCATTGCCCACCAAATGCCAAAGTATACATAAGCAAGGCAGCCACATGTTATCCAGCCCAGATTGACCCACTAATTATTAGGCAGTGATATATACACTGATAATCTGCAGCCCAAGATCAAGCCCATCCCACGACCAAAACCGCTCAAGATGAGCCCCACATCAAAGTCATCACCACACTACAAGAAGAATAGGCAAACCGATCTCACCTCTGATGGGAAGGATCATTCTTCGGAATGGCACCTCGCTCGGCACCCTGGATCAGCAACAAGAGCGAGCGTCAACAAATCAGGTACGGTAAAAATGGTAAGGAAACTATGGATTGTGAAATTAAATAGACGCAGGACCCACGTTAGGATCATCTAGACAAAATGGCCCTTTACCAAGAGATCCGATCCCAGGGGGCTCCACACTGTTGTCTGAACCCCAATGGGCCCCGCACTGACACCCGATCTAAGTAGATGTCAAACAGCTGTTCCGCTTGGCACATGACTCATTTGTCATCAGATCATGGCCTCCAATTGCACAAGGGCGGGGCCTGATCAGTTTGAACGGTCTAGATCTGTTGGGCCCCACTTCACAATTTTTTTGGAAGGTTAGTTGCCCAATCAGTAAATGGTGGGCCCTGATCAATCTGGACAGCCCAAACTGCCATATGGGCTCCAGACTAAGTTGTCTGAAGTCGCCACATCAGCATGGAGGCCAAGCAAAAATCGAAATTCCACTGGGCCCATCTGGCCCATTTCTCATTAGATCAGGGCTTCCAATTGGACAGGGACAGGCCCTGATCAGTTCGAACTTCGAACGGTCCAAATCTGTTGCATCTCACTTCACAAATTGTTGGCAGGTTAGGGTCTCGATCAGAACAAGGTGGGCCCCAATCAATCTAGACGGCCCAACTGCCTAGAGGAAAAACAATTTCCCCTGGGACCGCCACGAACAATTGGACAGCGGCACACGCGATCAACAAACCAAAAGGAAAACAAAGAAAAGGAAAAATTAAAATCAACAGTATGCAAAAGATTAAGGGCCTGTTTGGATGCCTGTAACTTTTTTAAGTTGTAAGAAAGTTACATGTAACTTACAAGTGTAAGTTACAAGTAATCCTGTTTGGATGTAAGTTGTAACTTGCTTACAAGTAACTTTGTTTTTGTGTTTGAATAACCTGTAACTTTGTTACAAGTAATAAGTTAGATATTCACACTAGATAGAGTTGAAATAGGGAATCGTTGAAAAATCAGATTGACGCATAAAAAAAAAGGGATAAAATTATTCCATTTTATTAAGCCCATGTAAATGAATAGTTTGGCCAATTCTTACGCTAAACTAATCAACAGGTGGGCCATAAAAGTAGGCCCAGGTTTTCAAAATGCTAGTAATGTGGACAAAAAACTTGAGCTACATGTGTGTTTGACATCCTAGCTGACCATCAGATGGATCCGCTGTGTCTGATGAGTAGCCCATAAAATTAGAATGGTCCAGTTATCAGAAGGCCAACTTGTACACTGAACGTGGACCACTGAAATAATCCATCTGCCGAGAAAAATGGCCTATGTTTGGGCCAATACATCTACACAAGGGCGCCCGCTTGATGCATGGCCTGGTTCTCCCATACATGACAGGTTGGCATGTATGGTTGCATGTGTGGGATTACCAAAGCTCAGGGTAACGATTTCATTAACAAAGGAGATTAGCCAAATACAACAAGTATAACCATAAACCAGCAGTGACTTGATTTGCAAATTTTTTAAATGATACTATCACTATAAGTAAGCCATGAAGGCTATGTGACGTGTTATGTGGGCCCACTATGATGTATTTGTTTCATCCACACCATCTATCCATTATTCCATATCATTTTAAGTCATCAGCCCAAAAATAAGGTACATCAAAATTTCGGTTGGACCACATCGCTGGAAACAATGTTGATTGAAAACCCATCATTAAAAACTTTTGGTGGGCCACCAATGTTTTCCACCAAACTGATATTTGTTTTGTTCCTTCATCCAAGTCTTTATGACCTATTCAACAGCTTGGATGTGAAACAAACATTACAGTGGGCCCTAATAGTTTTTTAATGGTGGACTTTTAATCATTATTGTTTTCGGTGGTGTGGTCCACCTAAGATTTAGATATCCCTCGTTTTTGGAATCAAGCCCTAAAACGATCCAAAAGAATGGATGGATGGCATGGATAAAACAAATACAATATGGTCGGCCCCACAGATCATCAGCCATTATCCATGCCACCTCACCAAGATGCGTCCATCAATGCAGAAGCAAAAAAAAAAAAAAAGGAAAGAAAGGAAAAGGAGAGAAAACAGGTTTCCTACCTTGCGGAAGCTCGATGGGAGAGGGAGAAGTAGACTGAGAGAGGGAGAAGGAGACTTGAGAGAGGGACGCTTCTTCAATGCACGTGCGATTCTTCCCAACGATTTTCATTTCAAAAATTTCAACCGTTACTTGTATCAAAGATACAAGTAACTTGAAAAACGACTCGAGTGCCTGTACGATTTTCAGCTCTTTCTCCTGTAAGAAAGTCACAGGTTGAGAGAAGTTACCTGTGACTTTCCTCCCCCAAAAGCCACCTGTAACTTTGTTACATTTCAGAAAAGTTACAGGCATCCAAACAGGCCCTAAAATAATAATAAGAAGAAAAAAGAAGAAAATGCATGAAACTGTGATGCCGGACAATGGAGGAGGAGAAGTGAGGAAAAAAGTTTAAAAAAATCCAATGAAGCCACGTTTTATAGGAACGGCCATCCATAATGGGCCCCACTAGATGAAACATTTTGGATAGTCAAATGGTGGACCCCACCAGCAAGAAATGCAAGCGCAAGCCTCCAATACAAATAGGATTGTGTATTTCCTCCGGAATCTTATCAAAAGCACGTATACCTTTGAAGGGCGAGCTTCTTCTATAACGGCCTCATCAACGCAACACCTGCGACCAAAACTCACATAAGTTCCTAAAATCAATTCCACCCATTTCACTACACAATATAAAAGATTCAAAAACAGAACATTTTCTCTTTTTTTCTTTTCTTTATCAAAACCAAATACTAACGTTGGAACTTTTCCACTCGATCCACTGCCCGACGATGAACCAGACGGCCTACCTGCAAGCAGCATTCTCATCCGTTTACTCAATGGAAGATTATCGATGTCATCCATAACAGATTCACCATCGTCATTAACTTCGCGCTTGATTCCAGCCCTAGTCGAATCTGCAGCCAAAAACCCCGGAGGAACATTTGGGTAAATTCCACCATCGACTTCCATCTTCACAGTAACGCCACTAGAATGCCGACCCATGATTGCAAGTTACGCTCCAAATGTCGAAATCAAACTCATACGCATGGCTTGCAACGACTGAGATTCAGAGGCATTTCTCAAAGCAAAAGCATTATCTCTGGAATTTATATATTTTAAATAGATAGAGAGGGGGAAGGGTTTAGGGTTTTCTTTTGCCCTCTCTTTTGGTTCGTGGAGAAAGGATTGAAGAGGAAGAGAGGAGCGAGAGATTGATTGGAACTCAGACCGGTTTGTCTGTGGGAAAGAATGGAATTTTGGATTTGGGGAGTGCGGAAAGGCGTTTTCTCTGCTTCTCTATCTTTTGGGGATAGCAAGGAAGGCGCTTGCTCTTCTCCGTGGCGCCAGGTATTGGAGCGGAGGGACCTCGGCGTGTTTGATTTTACCGGTAAATGCCGTGTAAAAAAATAATTATTATTTCTCCGTATATTTACACCTTACTGCTTACTTTTTTACACGGAACTAAGAATATTACAAAATACACGAGGGTCTGTGATGCGTTTCGCTCCGTTCACCCGATGCTCCAGTTGAATTCATGACATGAGTATAAAATTGAGGTATATCTAATGCTTAAGTGGACCGCATTATACAAAAAAAGAAATCGAATACTTATTATTAAGAACTTTGTGGAGCCACTGTTTCTTTTAGAGTGGGCTACTTGAGTGTTGGATCTGCTTCATTTTTTGTCTTATGCTCCATAATATTATAATAAAACAAATAGATGGAATGGATATATTATATGCATTACCTTGCAGTTTAAAAATTAAAATTATCTTTTTTGAATCAATTTTAAAAGCACAAATTCCTATGAATTTTCAAACCCAGTGAAATCATAATAATTATTATTTACCATGTATTTCTCCTTCCTTTTGAAAACCAAACAGGCCAGTGAGGAGACTTACAAAGGGATTCAATCGGAATGTGTGCAAGGGATTCGAGGATCGTCCATGAGGTATGGACGTGAAGAAATCGTATCGCCTCAGTATGCACTTATCGTACTGAGGTTTATCCCCTCTGTCCATCGGTTTTCCAGTTGAGACCAAAATTGAAGCATAAATGGAACATTCCACGAGAAAAATTTTCAAAATAATGATTTTCACTATTGAAACCTTGCTAGGCCCCGTAGTGATGTTTATTTGTCATCGAACCTCTTCGTGTGATTAAAAAAAAAATGGATAAAGGAAAAATACAAATATAAGCTTGATCCAAAACTTCAGTGGTCCTCAAGAATTTTTCAATGGCAGACTTTTAATTCACACGATTCCCATGGTGTGGTCTATTTTTGGGATCAATCCCTAAAACTATATGGTAAAATAGATGGAAGGAGTAGATAAAATATATAAATCATGATGGACCCCATGGAGCTAATCTTTAAGTTAGCGTAACGAGTTACCACGCAATCGGCTTCCTGATGAGAATGACTTCCTATTGCGTACTGCCAATGTGCACCGAGGTGGCTACTTATGCTACTCTATAAGCCTTATGTATGTATCCTATCAACGCATTCCATCCATTTTTCATTGTTATACGCGGCATGAACTAAAAAAATAGACATATCTAAATCTCGTATGTAACCACGGGAAAGAGTGGTGATTGAACGCTCACCATTACAAACTTCCTAAGGCCACAAAAGTTTTGAATTAAGTTGATATTTGCATTTGCTCTTCATTCAGGTGTACTTGACCTAATCGACAAGTTGGATGACAAATAAACATTACAGTCAACCTTGAGAAATATTTAATGGTGAGTATTATAGGAAATGTAAGCCGACCACTATCAGCTTAGCTCGGCAATATTACCACTGGTGGAAATAATGTACAACTAGTATCTGACCCCATAAGAACAATTCCGAACAATACAAAATACCGAGCTTCTGCTCGGTAGTAGCCTGTCGAAGGGTGAGAGGCCCATCAGAGTTAAGGAGTTACCCAAACGAGCAATCTGGACAGAAATCTACGCTTGAGCTAAAATCTCTGCTTGTCACATCACGTCCAGGTTAGGATACGCCGTGATCAGCCAACTGATGAGGCTCGACACAAAGCTCGATGTAGTTGAGCTAAACTCGAAGACACCCTCGGCAGCTTAAAGGAGAGCTCGGCTTGAATAATCCTCAGTCGGAGTAAGCTCGGCTCGAATAATCCTTAGCCAACTAGCAAGGCTAAATCAACTCCAGTGACGCACGATAGGAGTAATACCCGACGCACGATCTCAGTGTAACCAACGACATCACCGGTCACACATGTCTCGCCTAATGGTTGAGATCGTGCTTATAATGATGGGCCACAACTACTATGAACATTATAAATAACGAGCCCATCCATTGGGACAGGTACACAAAATCTCTCACCCCAAACCCCATCTACACGACTTAGACCCAGATTCCTATCCTGACTTTGGCATCGAAGGGTCCCCTACTCTAGCCAAGGCCTCCTTTGTTCTTCTCCTGTGTAGGTGCTCGGAGCTAGGCAAAGATGAACCAGATTTTTTGCATCAACATTTTGGTACCGTCTGTGGGACATGAACATTAAAGTCGTTCATGCTTCACCAAGAGAGAGCAATGGCGAAAGGAAGAAAGAAAAATCTCCCTCAGGCCACAACCGCTAGTCCCGAGTAGGCTGGGCAATATAACTCATCTTCTCAACTTCAAGTCGAATCAACCTCCACAGGACCAACACAGTGATCCTAGAACCGAGGAGGGCGATACCTTTCATTGCAGAACCAAGTTGAAATGTTGGCCAACGAGCCCAGTCAAATGAGGCGATTACTAGAAAGATAGCTCCCGCTCCCTAACTAGGAGGCAATGGCTCCAACGGCTGTCTAAGACTCCATGCCCATCAGTTCCAGGAGAGTAGCACTCTGAGCCATGTCTACTCGGGCACCTTCCCATGTTTCAGGGACATCAGTGCTGGCCCCCTCTGACTTACGTCATGAGTTGGAGAAACATAGGCACGAAAAAACGCCTAAAGCAGATTCAACCCTTGAAATTATCACGAAAAATAGGGACCCTTGGGAGGCATGGCTCGATGAATTGCAAGGCTAGATTGGTACTATGCATCGAGCTTACCAAGCGCGGGCTCCGACCAGGATAGACACGATGATGGAGGAGACAGAGCCCCCATTCACCAGCGAGATCATGAGCTCTGTTATGCCTTCGAGGTTTCGGATGTTGCCCATCGTATATTTTAATTCCAGGGATCCGACCGACCATATGGAATCTTATCGATCCTGGATGGAACTCCAGTTATCCTCTGGACCAATCATGTGTCGCACTCTCTCTGACCCTCATGAGAGTCGCGCGAAGCTGGCATAGATAACTAAAGCCGAAGTCAATCGGCTCGTTTGCCGACCTCAGCAAAGCGTTCCTAACACAATTCATCGTTGGGAAGTAACGATAAAAGCCATCCACTCACCTACTTACTATCAAATAAAGTGAGGGAGAAACGCTGAAGGACTACATCATACGGTTCAACGGAGAAGCAGTGCAAGTTGATGACTATTCTGACAAGATCGCGCTGACTGCAATGATCTTTGGCCTCAGAGAAGGAAGGTTCCTCTTCTCGATCGGAAAGAACCCTCCGACCACTTTGGGAGAACTAATGAATCGAGCTCAAAAATACTCGAGCACTGAAGATCTCTTTAGTTCTCAGAAATCTACGTGGGGCATTGTAACATCCTGAAAATCGGGGGGTCGAGCAAAAACCCAACTCCTGAGTTCCAAAATGTTATTTATGCAACATAGATATGTATGATTGAATGTTGTCTGTGATAATGTATTAAACATGAGTGAGATTAAGCCAGAACAACATATCATACTCCAGAGACAGTTAAATTTACAAGCGGAAGACTGTAATAGTATGTATAACATATATAAACTGTTGTATGTCTCCAGAGTGTGAATATATTACCAGGTTATACACATACATGTATACTTCAAAAGTAAACAAAATGAATATACATGAGGGCGCTAAAAATATAAAATGACAAGTGTCAATGTATCTAATCAACCTCCCTGTAATCCCGTCAATCAGATCACGCATAAAGGAGAGATCTTCCTCCTCATCATCAAATCTAGCTCCGCCTCGCAGGCCGCGCCATCATCTGCAATCACAATAGGGACTGGTGGGTGTCCGGAAACACCATCCTGTAACGTGGGAGTGAGTGATCAACTCAGTGGGATAAGAGAGCAAAGATTAGCATGTTATCAAATCAATCATGCGATAATAGTAAAGCAGTAAATCAAACAATCCTAATACTGTTGTTAATGCAATATGACATGACGTGATGTATGCCCTCACCGACGATCTCCCTCATACGGCAACATCTTACGACCGCGGCATGCCACACTCCCTAGAGTGCTCCACATCTTCCAGGCACATGCAATGTTATGGTGATATGATTTCCAAGTTGTTATTAGTCCATTCAAACAGCAGGATTGGAAAACTAAGGTACCTCCCTTATATCAATCCCAACACAGATCCTGTCTAGGGTCGTCACTTCTAGTAATCTCATACGATGTATATTTTGTAGGTCGCTGCAAGGGCTGCCAGGGCTGTTGCACGCACTCGTTGCACCGCTCCCCCATCACCTTATCAATACAGGCCTACTGTACTCTACTGCTACTGAAGGGTCGTTGCCTCCCGTAGACTCAGAATACGCTCGCGGTCACTACAAAGGGCTGCCAGGGCTGTTGCTCGCACTCGTTGCACCGCTCCCCCATCACCTTATCAATGTAGGCCGACAGCAAGAATATAGTGTCCCATACCACCATAATCTGCTCACGAGTCTAGGTGCTCACTGGTCACTACGGGGAGGTTTGTGGCCCCAGCGTAGGCCGACAGCTCGACCACGGTGTCCCATACTACCATGCCCGGCTCATGAGTCTTTGTGGATCAAGGTACCATGATTGAAAGGGTTTACAATGGTAAGTTCAGTACCCTAGGTTCAAGCAGTTATGACTCATGCAGGGTGAACATACAACGGCCAGTCGGGGTACTTGACGGGCTCGACTAGCGCGATTGCATCTCAAGTTGACGACCTGAAGTGCGTAAAAAACTTCGTGTGGCTTAACCACTGCCGCCAACTCCAGAACACGGCTCGCGTTCATCGACGCATCGTTCGTGGCGAAGATAAGCTAACCACGAATTCGCTCGGTTACCGACTGCCTGGACTAAGTATAGTCCCAAACAATCATGGAATCACATCAGCATTCACGTAAGAGTATTGGAAATAAAATACAACCATGTGAGCATGTTAACACATGTTATAACGTACAACTTAAGTAAATCATCCTACACATGTCTTTCACACATATAATGAAATTAAGCATATCGCCAACATATAGAAAATCCTCTCCATTAGCCTATTAATTGAGAATTCAATCATTTACATCAGCATATTAATTGAGAAATCAATCTCAAATTAATTCATAACACCATTTAATTCAATATATACTAATACAAGCATTTATACAAACACTTACACTACACACTTAAGTTTACATATAGTATGTCGACCCGAAATGCGCATTTAGGCGAATCTCTTCGCCAAACTAATTATGCACGCATTCCTGACAATCTAATGCGACAACAATTCATGTCAATCACATCAGCAAAATATGAATGAAAACAGTACTTCCTACAAATGACTAAAATGCCCTAAATCTCATATTCTTCGTTGATTTACGAAACAGGAAACAGACAGCATGTTGTACATGTCAAACGGCGTTGCCGTCAAGAATCTACTATTAAACGACATTGAAAGCTTTGGAAACAGTCAATCAAAGCGTCTAAAATCTGCACCTTGTCTCTTATGGATGTGTAAATTCGAACGGAGCGTATACGCTTCGTCTACGGCGAATAGGGAACCTAATACACAAGCTACATAAGCTACGACGAATAGGGAACCTAATCAGCAAGTGTTGAAGGTTTTCCTCACCTAGAAGTGCGTTGGAATCGCCGGGAAAGTGGTTGGAGTGCGTTGCTTAGGCACTTGCAGCAGGTGGCACGAGCAGCAAGAAATTCTCTCCTACTCTCTCTCACAAACTCTCACCTTTTCTCTCTCCCAATCTAGGGATTTTTGCAATTTCGGATGGGAGAGAGGAATGAGGGTTTCAACCCCTTTTATAACCCAAAACATGCCCAAAATAGGCTTGGGAACAATGTTTACTTGGTGCCTAACCAAATCGGGGATGTTTCGGTCCAAAAGAGCATTTCTGGAGGTCCCCTGGCCAAATGCGGTCGGAATTAGGCTCATGCATACCAGATCTAACACGTATTAAGTTTTCAGTCCGGCAGGGTTCACAGATCACACGTGGCGGGCCAGTTTCAGTTCAGCGGTCACCGCACGTAGATCAGGGCTGAAAGTCTCATGATATAAAATAGAAATTTCTCCTGATCCGAGGGTGTAATCTGGATGAATTCTGATGGTCAAAACGCTCAATACTGATGCGTCAAGTCGTGTGCCAGATTTGAATTTGAAATTCCAACTATATCCCTATTCGCACTCTCTTCGGTCCGGGCTCAATGAAATAGCCTGTGATTATCGGTTTGACTTGATTTTCGGAATGAGTGTCAAGTCCAGCTAGGCAGTTCTAACGGTCTAAGATAGGAGGTATCGGACTTTCGACGCGCGGTCTAGATCCAATACAAAGATTCAAAGTAGTCCAGAGAACAAACCTGCTCAGAGTTTGGTCCGAGTTATAGAGTATTATAGAGTCGTTGGTTCTACTCGATTTGGGTCTTGTAGAACGTATTTAAAGTGATCAGGGACTATTTCCCAGCTACTCCAGCGTCGCGCTAGCTAACTTACACTTATTTTTCAAAGGAATTAATCCTACGTGATTTCTTTGGCTATGGAATTGGGTTCTGAGCGATTTCTCAGGTGTTTTAGTTAACCCATTGCCTAAGGACGTCTAATCCCAGATTAGCCAAAATCCGGGGTGTTACAGGCATCGAAAGCTCCGTGAGGGATAAGAAACGTTAGCAGGAGGCCCCACATAAAATGTCCTTTAACAAGAAGAGGTTGGATGAAGACACTTCGCTCAGCCAAAGACCGAGCAGACGTCCCAAGAGTAAATTCAGTTCATACACTCCCCTCAACGCCTCTTCGGAGCAAGTTCTCCTATAAATCTAAGGAAAAAAAGCTTCTAAGGTGGTCGAGCTGTATGAAGGCTAATGTGAATCATCGGGATAATCGTAAATATTATCGTTTTCATCGCGATCACGGCCACAACACTAGCGATTGTGTTGACCTCAAGGAGCAAATTGAAACCCTAATCTGCAAGGCACATCTGTGTGAGTATGTCAAAGAAGATAAACAAGCTCGGAAGGACGAGCAACCAAGTAGAACTGTCGACAATAACATTGAAATCTAAACTATTTGCGGTGGATGTTCAAGGGGCGGAGACTCAAACCATGCCCGAAAGGCTCATGCTCGGAGCACCTATCCAAATCATTATATCCACCTGGCAAGTAGGCCGGGCAAGGAACAACGGATGAATCTGTGCAGCCTAACATTCTCTGAGGACAATGCCCGTGGTATCCAACACCCCCACGGTGATGTCTGGTCGTGGCCATGACCATAGCTAATCAGAAGGTGAACCGCATTCTAGTTGATACAGGTAGCTCAGCCAACATACTCTACTCTGAAGCCTTCGACGATATGGGAGTCGACAAGTCACACCTCCAACACATTCAAACGTTGTTGCACGGCTTTGTAGGGGACAAGGTCATCTTCGAGGGCGCCATCCTCCTCCCTGTCATAGTCGGGGAAGGGCAGAATCAGGTCACCTTAATGGTGGATTTCTTGGTAGTAAATTGCCTGTCAACCTACAATGTCATCCTTGGATGACCCTCGCTCAACTCCATGAGAATCGTGGTATCTAAATACCACCTAATAATGAAGTCCCCCACCGAAGGTGGGGTCGGCTACCTCCTAGGAGATCAGCACAAGGCTCGGCATTGCTATTCGACTGCAGTAAGGAAAGGAACGCCCAAGCAAGCCCTTATAATAAACTTGCTCATTCCCAGATAAGACTCTTTGGAGAAAAGTTCCTCGATGGAAGATCTCCTGACCATTCCACTCGATGAGGCCGACCTTACCAGAACAATCTAGGTAAGGCTGTACACGAGTGGAGCTAGCTCGAAAAGCTCGCTCGACTCGACTCGAGTCAGCTTGGATTGACTCGGCTTGAAAGGCCAACTCGGGGCGAGTCAAGCTCATTTTCTAAAGCTCGAGTTGAGTTTGAGCCGAGTTCAAGCATGGTGCATTTTAACTTGACTCAACTCGAACTCGACTCGACTTGACGCACGAACTCTAGCTCGACTCAGCTCAAGTAATATTTTTAAAATTTTTAATATTATATATATTATATTAATGTTAAATATATATATATATTTATATATAAATAATATATTTAATTTTTTTAATGTTAAAAGTTAAAAAACCCTACCCGGGCCGACCATTCCCTCCCTCTCTTTCTTTCCCTTACCCCACCCAGCATGCCACTGCCCGCATGGCTGCACCCAGCAGCTCGTCGGTCGCAGTCTCCACCCGCCCAAGACTCTCTGCGCCTCTATATCTGTCTCTTTCTCTCATTCTCCTGATCTCTCCAAGCCAACCCGCATAGTCCACTCGACAACTTTAAGCAATCCAACCCCAATCCCGACTCAGCCCACTCAGACCATTCGTCCACCACAAAGGTAGGTGATTAATGTTTTATTCATTTATTTCTATTAATATAATAAATATATGATTGTAGATTTTTTTTACATATTTTTAATATGATTGGTTTGGGTTAGGTGCTGGGTTGAGTCGGGTTGGGGTTTAGGTCGGGTTGAGGGGGCTGAGTTAGGTCAGGTTGGGTGCTGGCCTGCTGGGTTGAGTCACTGAGGGGGGGGCGGTCGGGTCGGATTGGGGGCTGATTTGAGTCAGGTTGGGGTTTAGGTCGAGTGGGGGCTAGGTTGGTTCAGGTTGTGCGTTGGCCCGCTGGGTTGAGTCGGGTTAGGGTTTGGGTCGAGTAGGGGGCCGAGTTGGGTCGGGTTAGGCACTGGTTTGAGTCAAGTTGGGGTTTGGGTCAGGTGTGGGGGCCGGGTTGGGTCGAGTTGGGCGCTAGGTTGAGTCGGGTTATGGATTGGGTCGGGTTTGACGCTAGATTGAGTCAAGTGTGGGGTTTGGGTTAGGTGCGGGGTTGAGTGGAACACTTCACACTAATATTTGTTTATAAATTATAACAAATTAATAATATTCTAAATGGTGTGCAGCAATGTCTTCAGATGATCCATCCATTGATATTTGGGATTATGGATCCCAAGTGTACTCCCCAAACTCTAGAAGAATGAAAATTCAATGTAATTTGTGTGGGGCTAGATTTGTTAACAAAAAAAATTGGCTTAGACTACACTTATCAGGTCAGGGGAGAGATGCAAAACCATGTCCAAAAGCATCAAAGGAGGTATGATTTTTATTCTAGGTTCTTGTAGACTTCAATAAGAATCCTTCCACTCCCTCCCCCACACCGAATACAACTAGCCATAAGATATACCATAACAGACCCGTTCTAATCAATGAAGATTCTGAAATAAAGAGGGTGAAGAGAATTAGTAGGGAGGAGGAAGAGGAGAATAAAGCTAGATTTAGAAGACTAGAAGAAGATCAATTACAAATAGCCTTGAAGTTAAGCAAGGAAGAGGCAAATGCATTAAGATATCAACAATGTGCTCCTCGACAACATGACGTAGAAGCAGACCCGAGCTCAACAAGCAAGAAGTAATCAAAGTTTATTTCTAAACTCACCTTATTCCACAAGATCTTAGGTGTTCCCTATAAATTAGCTCATAAAAATAGTTTGACAAAATTAGCTAAATCTATATAAGAGCATGGTGAAACAGTCTCCCCACCTTCTAATTCAGGGGAGGTTAATGAGCATATTGGAGAGGATACCACCAACTCGAGTTTGGGTGACGAAAGTTATGGATCTGATCTAGAGTAGGATAAGGAGAATATTAAAACTTAACTTTAATGTATTTAATTTTTTAGTTGTAGTATTGTAGACTTGTAGTTGTACTTGTATGGAGTAAATACATTGACTTAACTTTCCTATTATAATGCTCTAACTTCACTTGCCTACCATAAATGCATTATCTTCTTATTTGTTTTAAAAAATTTTACTTCTAGACTTGTATTTGTATAGATAAACTGTTTCTTATATATTTTGATATTTGTTCTTTAAATATCAATGCTTATAATTATTTATCATTTGATGTTGTTAATTAGTATTTAGGTCACCTAGTGATTTAGCAATATACCCCCGTTTAGGATTTTGTATTGAATAAGTATAATCATTTGACTGAAAATACTTATTCTTTATGGATTCTTAAATTGTCCCATTTTGGATAGTTCAGTACCATACCATGTACTTAGGTTGTCCTCATTCAATTTACATGTAGTTAGAATTTCAGTAATGTTTCCCTATATTTTCTCGAAATATGTGGTTCTTTAATAGTTGGTTTCCAGTACATGTGTAATGGATTACATGTGGGTGTGGTAACTAATTAGTATTGAATTTTACATATATCTGAAGAATATAGGAAGGTGCTGTCGAAATTTCAGCTCGTATGTAAATTGTATGGAGACAGTACATGGTATGTTACCGAATGGGATAAAGACAATTAACACCTCTAGATAGATACAAGTAGGAATATATGAGATATTTAGAGACAATTAGTAAATAAAATTTAAAATAATTATGGACAATTTATAGTTATGTATATGTATCCCGGTGGATTTATTTATTAGGGACTATTTGAAACACTTATGTCTTACAGTTTATGGAGGGACCCGATATTATTTGTATTATATATTTATATATACGTATAAATGTGATTGATTGATTACTTAAACCTATAAAAGTTCTGATCTTATTCTATCCTTGTTATCTTTTGATTTTAGATGACCAGTGAAGAAAACCCAAGTACTCATGGCCTTGGTGCGTCAATCATATCTTAATTTGTTATGGAGGGATACAAATTAGAAAACAAGGTTGAAACAACTTCAGGTTCGATGAAAGGGAAAAAACGATTAGTGATATGGGAATCTTTTGATGAGATCACGCAACTAGATGGTTCAGTTAAAATTAGATGCAAGTTTTGTAAAACTCTTTATAACAAGTATTTTGGTTCTTCTACAACTCACTATTAGAGGCATCTTGATAAATGTATGAAGAGACCAAGAGCATTGAAGGGAAAAGTCTATAAACTGCTTTCATATACCATTTCTGAAGATGATGACTCTCAAGCTATACTCTCAACATATAAGTATGATCTGAAAAAACTGAAGAGTGGTTTGCGAGGTTGCTGATAGTTAATGAAAAGCCATTTAGCATGGTAGAAAGTAAAGTTTTTATGAGATTTTACAAATTTATAAATTCCAAATGTGAGAAGGCCGCTCGTATTGCTGTGAAAAGAGAGTACATAAAGATGTATGCTATTGAGAAAGCTAACTTGAAAGCTCATCTGATATCCATATCCAGCATAAGTTTGACTTTGGATATGTGGACGGTTTCGAATCAAAGAAAGAGATATATATTATTAACCGCACACTTTGTTGATGCAGATTGGAAACTACAAAAGAGGATTATAAACTTCTGCTACGTTTTTCCTTCTCATACCGGTGTGGTACTGTCCGACTGTATTTACAACTGTCTTGTTGAGTGGGGCATTGAAAAGAAAATTTCTTTAATTACTTTAGATAATTTCTCTTCCAACGATACTTTGGTTTCTTTCTTACGTACTCAATTCAAGGCTACCGAAAATTTATTTTTCGAAAGTAAAATATTCCAAGTCAGATGTTGTGCTCACATAATCAACTTGATTATGCAAGAAGAGCTGAAAGCAATTGATTCAACGATTGTTAAGATACAAGTTAGTGTTAAATATTTAAGGGGGTCACCTTTAAGACTCAGTACATGGAATGATATAATATAATGTTTGGATTTGAAATCTAAACTACAGTTGAAGTTGGATGTCTACATGCGTTGGAATTCAACTTATAAATTGTCGGATATGGCTTTAGAATTTAAAGTTGCATTTTCTAAACTTGCGGTGCACCATAAAATATACACATACGTGCCAAGCGATGAAGACTGAAAGAAAGTTGAAGTTGTTCATCAGTTTCTTAAAGTTTTTTACGACTGTACGAAGATTTTTTCAGGAAATAAGCATCATACGGCAAATTAATTTCTTCTTGAAATTATTTTCATTATAAACGCGTTAAAAAAGTGTGCCACTGAGGGTCTGTGTTTTTTTACAAGCGATGGCTTTAGAAATGCAAATGAAATTTGATAAGTATTAGGTTGAATGCCACTTGTTAATGGCTATTGTAGTTGTCATGGATCCATGATATAAGATGATAATAGTTAGATTTATTTTCAGATCACTTTATTCCAGTTCCAAAAGAGTTTCAGCGAAGACCACCATTATTAATGTTGCAATTGAAGAGCCGTTCACTTCATATGTTGGTAATTCGGCCGAAACATCAAGTGCAATAAGTACTTCTCAAACTGCGGGTAGATCTTCTATTAGGGGTAAGCGACTTCGTGACTTTATGTCTGTTTTAGACGAAGAAGAAACAAAGATGCATAAAACTGAATTCGAAGTATAGAAGTATCTAAAGGAGCCGGTTATAAGGCTACAAGAAGATGATTTCGACGTTTTGCAGTGGTGGAAGTCGAGAACTCGTGAATATCCTAGACTTTCGGTGATGGCACAAAATGTTGAGTATGAAATATTACATATTTCTTCCTATTTATACCTTAGTTTTATAAACATGATAGTGTTTAATCGATTTAATTATGCATGTTTTCATGTGCAAGATGATTTCGAGAGCTTAAGGTGAAGTTAATGTCAAAGGGAAGATTTATACTCAAAAGATTATTAAATGAAGATTTGAAAATTTGGAAGTCATTAATGAAGAATTTACATGCCAAAGATCTAAGAAAACCAAGTGAGGAATAAAGAGAATCAAATATTTAAAGCGAAGAAAAAGAATCCTGAAAACAAACATATTCCTGAAATTGTCTTAAAAAAGCATGTTCTGAAACTCATAGTCTATTTTTAGCAGTGTAGAGTGAAGTGTGTTTTGGAAAACTGCGTAAAGTGAAGTTTAATTTAGCAAACTACGAAAAGTGCATAAATTTGAGGCGGTTTCTAAAATTTTTTCAACTAGGTACGAAAGTTGGAGTTCCATAAATATAAATAGGACCCCCTAGAATGCTGCAAAGCATCTTCTAGGGTTTGAAAAGGTCTCAAAGAGCATAACATAAGGGTGAAGTAGCCGTCAAAGAGTTTTTTTTTTCTTTTCTAGTTTATTTTTCATACTTTGTTTAAGAGATTTGGTTTCAATCATGTCTATAGTTGGCTAAACCTCGTAGCTAGGGCTAAGAGGTGAAGCTTATAACGTGTTGGGATGCTTATTTTGCTATGATTCTTGCTGTTATTGAACTTCATTAATTTCTAGTTTGATATTAAAGGAATATTTTTAGTTTTCTATGATTTATTGTGACTCAAATTATAATAGATGTTGTAATAGCTTTGGCTATCTTTTTTTCCTGTTTTGAGATAGTGGGATTGGTAAATTTCATTGTTTACAGTCGTTTCTTGGGCATGGTAGGGTGATGGAATCCCTTCCAATATTAACAATTTTCCTCCATTGATAATTAGGTAAATGAAAAGTTCAGATTTGATTTAAATTGCTTTATCTTCCAATTAGATAGGATAGGACTCCGATTCCAATTGTGTTTATTGAATCAAGGAAGGTAACATCTTAATAGTTACAAGTGGATCCTTGACACCCTAGTTTCCACATTTAATTGATAGCTTAAACATTATTTATAATTACTCTCTTTTATTCCAAAATTTAGATTTAGATCTTCTTCTAGTTCTAGTTATAGTTCTTTTCAGAATACGTGCAAGTTTAGTCTTTGTGATTCGACCTCGTTCTCATGAGTTATTATTACATCGTGACCCTACACTTGGGGTTGTGAACAAGTTTTTGGTGCTGTTGCTGGGGACTATGGCTACATTTTTCTAAAATTAATTGGTAGTAGAATTAGGTTAAGGTTAAGATTAAGGTTAAGTTTAAGCTTTGATTTTAGGTTAAGATTTTTTTTTCTTCGATTTTTTTTTAGAAACTAACATTGTTTTCTGTTTTATAGGATCCTAACATAGCAACTCCAATCCGGTAACCTCTTTCAAATTCTCTCTTTCTCTTCTTTTTTTAGATCTTTTATTTGTTTTAATTTTTCTAGTTTTCTTTTTAGGTTTAATTGTTTAGTTACTTGACGGCTGTGTGTATTTTATGCCTAAGTGAATTTGTGAGAACACTCAACGTCTCTTGAGTGAAGGAGGATTAATCGAAGGGTTGCCTATCCATCAAAGGATTAGACACTACTTGAGATCCTCTCAGTTAATTGAAGTGATGGATGCAAATCAACCTCAACCTCAACCACCAGTTGAGGAAGTTCAAGATGAAAACGAGGTGCATAATGCACCCCTACCTCGTACTCTATGCGATTATTTACAACTGGTAGGGATGAGTACACCTTCCTGCATGGTCTTTCCACTTAATGCAGGAAATGTGGATATCAAACTTGGAGTGATATAACTCCTTCCTAAGTCTCATGGACTATATTATGAAAGTCCATATTTGCACATCAAAGAGTTTGATGAGATATTCGCTACATTACACTTTTCAAACGTGTCTGAGGACACAATGCGACTTAAATTGTTTCATTTTTCATTGAAAGAGATGCTAAGACGTGGATACACTTCTTAAAGCCAAGATCCATCGACACATGGGCTGAGATGACTCGGGAATTTCTCAAAAAGTTTTTCTCATTTCATAAAACTAACACTTTAAGGAAGACAATCATGAACTTCATCCAAAAAGAGAAAGAGACCTTCTTCCAATACTGGGAAATGTTCAAATATCTCACGAATTCTTGTCCACATCATGGATATGAAGTATGATGAATAATAAACTTTTTCTATAACGATTGATTTCACCAATACGCTAGTTTGTAGAAATGATGTGTAATGGTGAATTTATGAACAAAGAGGCCGATGATGCTTGGGATTACCTTGATCAATTGGTAGAAAAAGCACAACCATGGGACACCTCTCTAAGACTCACCACTTCTAAGCCTACTCAATTAAAGAAAATGGGAGAAATTTATGTTCTACAAAAGGAAAATGATTAAGTACAAGATCCCACAACAAAAGTCAAGGCCATAGAACTTAAGAAGACAGAACCTATCAAATCTGATAAGGCTGTGGAAGTTATTTGTGGTATTTGTGCTTGTAACATACATACAACTGAGAATTGCCCAACAATTTCTATTTTTTAAGAGATATTGAATGAGCGATCGAATGTCGTGAACAACTCCCAAAGACTTTTCAGAGGACCCACCTCAAGTACAAACAATTTCAGCTGGAGAAACCATCCTAATCTTAGTTGGAGGAATGGACAAATGGCTAATCCACAAGAAACCCTTACTCAATTTTTAAATCAGAAGAGGCCTCAAGAGGATATGGTTCAAAAATTCATGTGAGCGATTTAACCAGAATATGGTATAAGCATTCCATGATATCAAAATAACAATGAAAATGTTTGCATCGTCCATCCAAAGGATTGAGTCACACTTAGCAAGTGGGGAGAAAGGGATGCTTCCAGCCCAACCTCTCCCCAATCTAAAGCCACAATGTGAAATTAGTGACCCAAGCTCTTTAAATCAAATGGAGCAAGCCAAGTCTATCACCACTCTTAAGAGTGGAAAGACAATTAACAAATCTATTCTGGTAAGGGCTGAAAAGCCTAAGGACCCTGAAGATCAAGAAAAGACCACTTTCACATGCTTCTTTAACACTTTTGTTTACCGAAAGATGCCATTCAAACTGTGTAATGCCCCCGCCACTTTTCAGTGATGCTTGTTGAGTATGTTTTATGATATGGTAGGGTAATATTTAGAGGTTTTCATGGATGACATCTCTGTCTTTGGTCCATCCTTCAGTGAGTGTTTGAAAAATCTGAAAAATGTGCTAAAGAGATGTGAGGAAAAGAATTTAGTACTAAATTGGGAGAAGTGTCATTTCATGGTTCGTAAGGGAATTGTTCTTGGACATATCATCTCGTCCAAGGGAATTAAGGTAGATAAGGCTAAAATTAATCTTATCTATAACCTACCTCCACCCAAGAGCATATGAGATGTAGGATCCTTCTTAGGACACGCTGGATTTTACAGACAATTCATAAAGGAATTTAGTCACCTCTCTCGTCCTTTATGCAATCTACTTCAAACGGATGTACTACCAGAAAGTTTTCACTAAGTTTAAGGGCATGTTGACTGACTACTGCACCGATCATGCAGTCACCTGATTGGAGCATTCCTTTTGAGATTATGTGTGATGCGCCTAATTATACTATTGGGGCGGTGTTAGGTCAGAGAAAAGAAAAGAAGCCCTACGTTATTCACTATGTAAATAAAACTCTAAATCCTACCCAAGTAAACTACTTTACTACGGAGAAGAAACTCTTAGCCGTAGTGTTCACTTTGGACAAATTTAGGTCCTACTTGATCGGATTCAAGATCATCATCTACACTGATCATGCGGCGTTGAAGTACCTTCTCTCTAAGATTGATACTAAGCCTCGCTTGATAAGATGGATTCTCTTACTCCAGAAATTTGATTTAGAAATACGGGACAAAAAGGGAGTAGCGAATGTAGTGGCTAACTATCTTTTGAGACTTGATCTCCCCGATTCCCTTGAAACGCCACCTATAAATGATATGTTCCCTAACGAACAATTATTTAAACTCTCCCAATTACTTTAGTTTGTTGACATTGCTAATTATCTTGCCACAGGTTTCATGCCGACTCATTTGAATGTGTAAGATAAGAAAAAAAAATTTGTCGAGGTTCGTAAGTTCTTCTGGGATGACCTGTATTTATTCAAATATTGTCCAGACCAAATTCTAAGGAGATGTGTTCCAGACACTAAACATCAAAGTGTCATCTCCTTCTGTCATTTGCAGGCCTGTGGTGGTCACTTTTCTGCTAAAGAGACTATGACTAAAATTCTGCAGTGTGGCTTTTACTGGTCCACTATGTTTAAAGACACTCATGAGTTTTACAAAGCTTGTAAGCGTTGTTAAAAATTAGATGCATTGTCCCATCGAAATATGTGCCTCTGAACCCCGTTCTTATCATTGAAGCATTTCATTATTGGGACATCGATTTTATGGGGCCATTCCCTCAATCCTTTGAGAATTTATACATTTTGCTAGTAGTAACTATGTCACTAAGTGGGTCGAAGTGATCCCGTGTCGCAACGATGACTATCGTACGGTCATTTGATTGTTAAAAGAAAATATCCTTTCTTGCTTTGGAACGTCTCGGGCCATCATTAGTGATGGAGGTTCACACTTTTGTAATATGCCATTTGAAAACTTAATGAAGAAATATGACATCTCTCATAAGATGAACACTCCATACCACTCGCGGACAAGTGGGCAAGCTGAGATTTTCAATAGAAAAATTAAACACATTCTAGAGAAAACAGTTAACCCTGGCCGTAAGGATTAGTCATTCTGTTTGACCGATGCTTTATGGGCATACCATATAGCTTTTAAGATCCCCATTGGAATGTCTCCTTTTAAACTCGCCTATGGGAAAACTTTTCACTTGCCTGTAGAGTTAGAATATAGAGCCTACTGAGCTATCAAAAATCTGAACTTCAATTTGGACAACGTTGGTTCACCGTGCAAGCTACGGTTGAATGAACTTGAGAAAATCTGAAACGACGTATACGAGAACTCGAGAAATTACAAAAACATGATGAAGCTGTTCCACAACAGGAACATCCTTCGAAAATCATTCATAACCGGTCAAAAAGTCCTTTTGTTCAATTCTCGATTACACCATTTTTTGGGTAAACTCCGATCTTGATAGACTTACCCTTTCACTGTTACTAATGTCTATCCATATGGGGCCGTTGATATAAAGAATCCAACGAATGACCATGTTTTAAAAGTAAACGGACATCGTTAAAGCCATTTGTTGAGAAATTTGACTTAGAGGACATGTCCATTCCTTTGACTAATCCTATGTACCAGGATTGATCTCCTAGTCTGATGGAGGTGTAGTAAACTTTTATTGTTTTAGTAGGATTTAGAATTAGGATAGTTTGCTTTTAGTTTGTTTGAGTCTTTATGTTAACCCATCTTCACATTGAGAACCTTAGAAAAGCTTCAATCCCCTTTCTTTAAGTACTACCATTCCATCACTTCTCATTTCTTTTCATTATCTCGTATACCTCTGAAAGATCATGTATATCAGGATTGATCTCCTAGTTTGACAAAGATCTTTTCTCTTGCTTTTTATGGTTCAGTTTTCTTTCACAGGATATGATGCTTTATTTTGTTTAGTTTTAGCGATTGAAGCAACAACCACGAAGGAGTTTGCATTTGTGTGAATTTTCGTCTCTCAGGTACTCTCTACCCTCTAATTATTACGCTTGCTATTACTCTCATGTTACTTTCATTGGATATCTTCTGAACATTGATGACATTGTATCATTTAAGTTGGGGGTGAGGTTTACTTTAGAAAATGCTTTAATTTTTACTGAAAATGGTAGTTTTTGGGCTGAATTTGTGAATTTAAGTAGTTTTGAATTGGTTTTGGATGTAGAATGAAAAGGCACTTGGTTTTGAATTGTTGAATCTAGAATTTAGTGTTTGGTAGATTTCAAAAGTGAGTTCTCTTTATTTATTTTTAGTTGGAAAGTTTTAAACATTGATGAGTCATATAATTCACTTATCACATCTGGCTTATACTTTTAGAGATTAAGTTGATATCATGATGTTGGCTTCGTGGTTATTTAAAGTGTTAGGAACCAAGCATGATGAACCCTGACTGTGTTTTTTTTTATAAAAATTTATATAAAAAATCAATTTAAAAAATAGATATATTGAAAAGGGCTACCAATTGAAGTTAGAAAAGAAAAAAGGAAAAAGAAAAAAGAAAAATTGTCCAGAAAATAATGAAAAGAAAAAAGAATGAAACTCGTAGACAATGAAAAGAAGAATTAAAAAGAAAGTGTGAAAGCTGTCAATCACAAAAATTGAAAACTGGTAAATTCTATAGGAAAGGTTGATACATGCATAAGCTTTGGTTTATTTGTCCACGTTTGGTTAATCATGAGTTTACATTATCATAAAAACTGAAATTTTAATATGTGTGAAGTTAGATTTCACCGTGGACAATGAAACACAATGTTTGAGATGTTTCAATTGAATGATTTATAATTTACATTCAATTCAATTATTTCTTAAATGTTAGCATCTAGGTTGTTAATGATTTCAAATCCTGTGTGCTTTTGAACTCTATTATAAGAATGAGTCTAAGATTACTGAAATTTACAGAACACGTCGCAACTCTATAATGCGTTATTCCACTCCCTATATAGTCATTCGATCATCCATGCAGTACGCGAACGATGCAGCCACCACAACAAGGATGACAAGAGTCTGGTAGTGCGCAAAGACAGTAACAAATCCAAGAGTTCAACTGCAAATGCTCCCAAAGCCATATTTGGAAAAGAAAAGAATTATAATAGAGGGAAACTAGAAAATATCGCGAGAGATTAACACTCAAAAAAGGAAAAGAATTGATACGTGAGGGAAAGTACAATAGCTAGCTAGCGCTATCCTCTTAATAAATGAACCCTGCAAAAGCTTTAACAGCTCTAGAAGATCTAATGAGGATCTCGATCATCAAGAGAACAACAGCTCCATTAAAATACAAAACATTAGAGCTTGCATGCCAACCCAACAACCCCATAATCAGGAAAAACTAGTCATAAAGTAGGTTGTGGTTCAAGATGGCCAGGGGTGGGTAGACTCGCCCCTGCGGCAAAAGATGATGACGTATCCACTGGAAGAGGAATCCTGACAATCTGAACATCCTCCTCATACAGCTCGTCAATTAAGGCCACAATTTTTTCATCTGGAATAAAATCGGAATAAAATCGGCGTCAACATCACTGCTGAAAGACGGAGTCGATTGATTGAGTGGTGTACCAGACACCAGCAATATAGGCGGAGTAGGTACTTGTCGTGCAAAGACAGCGCTTCACAGTCCAAAGGAGATCAAAGTTACATGGCCTCCAAATGTATTTATTATATCCACCGGTTCATCCATTTTTTGGGATCATTTTAGAGCATGAGCAAAAAATTGGATCATATTGAAAGCTGAACTAGGCCACACCATATATAGCAACTGCGGTAATGATTTTTGGATGTGGATTGCGTCCTACCCCTAGACGGTAATCTGTCCGGGCAGGGCTCTCTGGGGCCACCGTGATGTAATAATTTTATCCACGCTGTTGAAATTTTCTCTCACATCATTTTAAGCTATCACACAAAAAAATAACCACGCAAAAATCTTAAATGAACCATAAATTGGGGATTAAACTTTCACCATTAAAAACTTCTTAGGAGCTGGAGAAGTTTTGGATCAAGCTGATATTTATGTTTTTGCTTCATCCACGTCAATGTGACCTTATGAATAGGTTGTATAGTAAAAAAACATCACGGTGGCTCTTAGAAATGTTTCAACAGTGAGTGTCATATCACTGCAGCTTCCTTTGGTGTGGTCCACTGGAGTTGTGAACCTACTTCATTTTTTATCTCATATCTTAAAATGATTTGAGAGAAAAGATTAACGGCGTGGATAAAAAACTTATGTCACAGTGGGCCCCAGAGAGCCCTGCCCGGACGGATTACCCTCCAGGCTAGGGTAGGACGCAATCCGTGTCCATGATTTTTACTATTAAAACATTCGTAGGGCCCACTGTAACTTTTATTTCCCATCCAGTATATTGGTAAGGTCACTAAGACCTATATGAATAGGAAAAACAAATATCATAGTAATCCAAAACTTTTATGACCTCGTAAGGGTTTCAATGGTAGACGTTCAATCCTCTGCTGCCTTTTGCAATGTAGTCCTCTTGATCTTTTGATCTATCTTATTTTTCAGCTCAAGCCTTACAACAAGCTCGACAAATGAATGAACATTTTGGATATAACACATACCTTATTATGTGACCCATAGAACTTGCTAACGTCAACACACTAGTTATATCGCTAGTGTGTGGTACACCCGCTAATCCGCTTTCGATTAGGTGCAAGACTCATAACCACTGCACCATCATGGGAAGCGGATTGGCTGGTGTACCACACACTGGCGATATAGCTAGTATGGGTACATGTTGTAGGAATACGTGTTGATGCTCATCAGCTGTGAGTTGTCTGATGGTTCAAAGGAGATCCAAGCTCCATAGTCCTTAAAATGATGTACTTATTATATCCACATTCCTCATTCATTTGTCCATATCATTTTAGAGCATAAGATAAAAAAAATGAATTATATCAAAATTTCAAATGGGCCACACCACAAATAGTAGGGATAATAATTTTCACGGTAAAACATTCATAGAGCCCACTATGACGTTTCTTTTCCATTCAATATGTTTATAAGGGAAATGGATTGGCTACCATTAAAATCCTCCACTACACCAAAAACGTCATTTAGGAACGGTTTTAAACCGTTCCTAAATCCCATAGGAACGGTTTAAAACCGTTCCTAAATGAGGCAAGGCATATAATCTGAAACGGTGCTATACCGTATCAAGAACGGTTTAAAACCGTTCCTAAGTTTGCAAACGGTTAATAAGAACGACATTTTAGAAACGGTTTTAAACCGTTCTCAACGGGCAAATTTTAAATTTTAGGACCAGTATTTTTCATTATTTCGAATGGCCAATAAAAGCTGTACATTTGTTTTTATAATTAAAAACCAAAGAATACTATATACAATTAAAAATTAAATATTGAACAAATTGCTTACAACTTTATAATAAAAAATTATATAGATTTGCGACAATAAGTTTACAATTGCATGAATACAATGACTTGCAATGACACTCTGAAAGAGAAACTTGCATTGCATATCAGGCAGAGCTTCTTTTTGGGCTTGCATTGTAACTATTAAAATCAAAACAAAGACCATGAGCAATTTGATTAGCCAAAAAACAACATAAAGACTTGAACGATTGTATGCGATGTTAGAAGACAATTAAGAATAGAAAAACAAGCGGGAAAAAAGCAGTATTTCAATAATACAGCCAATGGAATAAAGTTTCAACAAAAATTTCATCACAACTCAAGAGTAATGTTCAAAAACTCAAGATTAAACTTAGAATCATTCTGTTGATTTTTCAAGTTCAACTGTGTTGAATCAATGAAAAGCTCACTGATTATAGACATCAATCATCAGAGTCATTAACTGGGCTTAGTTTTTTACAGATAAAAGACTTGCTACTAATTGCCTAGCCAAACCATGTCAACTCAGTGTCTATGACTGAGCTTTTCAAACACTGTTCCAGAGAATTGAAGGCCTTTCAGCAATCAATAACCATTGTCAAAAGGGTGGGAAAAGAACCTGCAAAGGGGGATGACGGTCAGCAAGCTGAAATGCCAGAAGCTCATGGAAGAGGCAACCATAGTAGTACTAACTAAATAAAGCAGTATGCCCTTCTAGTAACTCAACGGTCTTGGATAGAGCATTAAATACGCTCTCTTCTTCAGAAATGACAAAAGCTACTTCCAAATCTGAATACACCTGAAACCAAAGTTATCATCCACTGTTAAAAGAATAATCTCAATGTAAGCAAACCATGCCAATTTAAAGCTTGAAGAAAAGGTATTCACCAAGATATCTTTATCTTTATCATTTTTTTTTTCAAAAAAGGGTTTTGACTTGGTCCAATGAATGAAAACCTCACTGATTTTACAAATTACGATTTTGGATCAGAGATCAGCCAAATCAAGTTGAGTCGGGTGAGCCCCATGAGGATCTTCAATTTTCAAGAACTTAATATAGCACTATAGCAGACCTTAACTCACCTGATTTTTAACTAGACCACACAAAATTGCTGCGTGTGAGAGCAGAGCATTCCCAGAAAGATATTTCAGTACCCCATTTGAACTAGGTAAACTTGATAGCTCAAGATGGTCAGATATGTCCAAGAAAAGTCGCGAACCAATGTCTCTAGTAGTGTTTAAAAGGTGCACAAAAGCAGAACTGGTGATTGCCTCAAAATGTTCCGTGCCTGTAATGACAACTTGTGGTTTCATCTTCTTTATCAACTCAATCATTAGATCTGATTGGCAAGGAGCTTCAATCACAGTAAGGACATCATCTGTAGTCTTGTCATCCTGCAGAAGAAACATAATAAAACAATGGGCACAGGCGATTGAAGTGTCAGGAGCATCTCATCAGAAAGTAGGAAATTTAATGTTTTCAGGTTTTAAAAGTAATGGCAACTTTAAAAGGTAAAAGAATAAGAAAAGAGCTGCAATGGTACAGAACATTGCTGAGGATTTTAACACTAAAAATGTAAATTTGAAAATTAATTAGCCAGGATGGAAACTGGCCTTGCAATTTAAAATTTTGGCCACGTCAAGGAAACACTTCTCAAATGTATAGAAAAGGTTCTAAATCCATTGTCAACGAGGCATGTGAAGCCTGCCCACAGTGAGTCAAACTCAGCTGAATTCTTCTTTAACCAATGAGTTTGAACCCTGTTATATTTTACCTAAATTACAATAATTACTACTAATGTGATAGTTTTTTCTTTTTTTTTTTGGGTTCTACCCACAAATGAAACCATATGAAATACAAACTAATGAATAATGGCAGTATTTGTGGAGCTGACACTAGCAATATTCTTCTAATATGCATGGTGTCATGTGTATACAGTCCCACATACGAAGTATGTTAGGCATGGATAGATTATAAGGGGAAGTCATTTGTTATTGAAATCATGAACAATAAATTCCTTTCTGGCTCATGGATATTTTGCTCATGTCTGAGAAATTTATGGAAATAATTTTCGGTGGTTCTCCAGAAGGAAATCATGTATATTTGTAGTAACAATGTGCCCCAACAGGTCTATGATTAGGCTACAGTAAATGAAAGAGGATTATGGTGCCTGATAAAAATAACGTGTACACTTATTTCTTTGAAAGTCACAAGCATTCTAGTAAGCACCATTAGAGAGAAAATATACTTATAACTCAAGTCTACACAGAAAAGCCATTCCGAATTAATGAAAAGGCATAAGGTGCCTGACATTAAATGCCCTTTGTCCCATGGAGATTCTGTTTTATCGTGCTCATTGGGAGGTCATGAGATTGCAGATGCATTGGCTAAGGATGATGTGATACTGCTGTTTTATGTCTCTTCACTTTTTATTCTCTGCATGCTCTCTAGTATTTCCTGATGAATAGATTTCTGTTCTGTAAAACAGTTGTTACCATACAATATAATTCTCCTCCCTGAATTAAGCAGATTCCCTTTAATGTTAAACAAGCAGGAAGCATAGTTTAATAACTGGTTGGTTAAATGAATCACAATGAAATCAACAAGCACTGCTTGGTTGTTTCAGCAAAGCATGCAGTGCTTAAGACCAAAAGAAAAAAAAAAAAAGGAAATAAGAAGAAGAGTATATATGACTTGTTCCCATACCTCAATTGCCAAACATGTTAGCCACTCCTTGGGCAAGTGCCTGGTCAGATGTTCATCAACAACAGCCAGCCGTGGTGAAAACAGTCGAAGAGCATTCTCGATCGCCACAGCCCTTGACGGGAATACAACAACATTCTTGCGCACCAGTGAAAATGGAGGAAGTCAGGATTTCTTTTCTTCTTCTTTTTATTTTATATTTTTTCCATTTTACATATTACAGAAAAAACATTGAATATATGGAAATCCCAAAAAAAATTCCAGTTTGTAGAAACATTAAATATATGAAAGACATACCTCACTTCTAGGAAACCTTTCACGGCTATGTACAGTAGCTGTAATTTCAACATTGTTCTGTTGAGCCTTACTATATTTAAAAGATAAAAATCATAAAGAAAGTTATTGAATAATAAGCTATTCACCAAAAACAAAACTGCTTAAAAATAATCAAAATAATCAACTATGCAAAATTCACATTTGTCTGGCACAACAAGAAGCCTTCCATAGCTGAGATGGTGGAGACATCTCCCTGTGAGGGATGGCCAGTGATCCAATCATGCTGATGCTTCCAGGTGAATTTGCAGGTCAACTGAATCTGTAATCAGTTTCCAGCAATAAGCAGATAGTATATGATGTCCATATGTGATACATACAACAAGGATGCCTCAGCTTAAGAGAGTTGATGTTTGTATATTTCAGAAAACGTAATTGAATTTACTATATAAAAGGAAAAAAAAAAGAAGCAATTCTGACTGAGCAATGAACTTTATCAAGGGGATTTGAACTAAGACTACATTAATAAAACCATAAAATCACATTTAATTGGGAAAATCTTGGAACACCTACCAAATGTGATGTGACCATAAATAAGTTTCTTGATCCTCAAATATACTTATCGCAAACCAGCTAGAGTCATCTGCGGAACTGTAATCATACCACATGTGACCCTTTTTTCAGTTGATTGGCATGTTGTTTTGCAAGAAGGTGAGTTATTTACTATCTACCCATATCCATAAAGATGCCTAATTCATCAATGCAAGCACACTGATTACAGAAAGAAACAAAGCCAAATCCTCTTGAACACCCAGTTTTATGACCCACATGAACCGTGCAATTACAACTTCTTGCTAAGGTTTCTGGAATAATTTGTAAGCAGTTCTGGTTCTCTTTCTGATCTTATGGTTGCATTTGTGTAAGTTGATGACGTTTGAGTTATAGCATACAATTACTCGTATTTTGTGATTTAGACAGTGACATGAGAAAATTCTCATGACAGAATAGAATAAATTGCCAAATACACAAAAAGACTAAATGGCTCCTCAGGCACAGATACAAATGAACATGACTCTTTGAATATACAGTGATGAGGTTTTAGTGCAAGTGTTTATGCTCTTCACATCCTCTAAACAGAACAGGACATGGTTTAACTGGAAGCTTGCTCACCAAATCAAGGATTAAGACCAGGACTGAACTCAGTTCTCACCATAATAGGTCCCAAGAAAAACATACTCCATTGTTAGGTAGACATAATTTGCATCCTCCTATGGATCATGAAATTTGACCAGATTTTTATGCCCAGATAAAGCTTTCAAGATTTTCACCTACCTACAAACTTCTTCAGTTGATATCACTGTCGTCATCTACCAAATAAAGTTCATCTGGTTACCAAACTGAGTTCATCCCAAAAGGTGAAGATAGTTCATAGATTCCACAAAACCAGACGGAATTACACAACCCTTGAAACATGCATAGAACGATAGCATGCTAATGTTTTTTATTTCCATAATAAAAAGGAAGATAAGTTGGGATAATACTTGTAGCCTAGCCCAATTTGTTGCAATGAGGCTTTGATGATGATGATGATTTTTTTTTTTTCCACAAGGCTAGTAAGCAGTATTTATCTACAAAATGAAAAAGAAAAAAACAAAAAGTACTCTTGAGCACAAGCATGTCCACTTTATATGCTAGTAATTCAAGTATATTCAGGAAAATTTGCAAAAAAGAAAAAAAGAAAGAAACTGTAAGAAAGAATTCATCTTTTCTTCTTTTTTTGAAAGGAACTGTTAAGAATGATTTCCTCATTTTCAAGGACCAAAAGCAACTTGAAGAACATATTTATCCTACAACCATCCATCCCAAAAATCTAGAAACAAAAACGATATGAAACAAAACAAAAGACAAAACAGATACTGAATTCGGAAGCTAAAAGCCTGAAGCATGGGTGTAACAATACCTGTACTGTTACAATGATTAGAATTAACACCTTGCTTGGTAGCAGGAGATAACAATACCTGTACTATTACAATGATTGCAACCATAATTTGTATAAATGCAAAAGATACATATAGACCACCCAATCAGATTGGTGGGCGCCACAGGTGGGTGGTCCAATTAGATTATGGATCCCAAACAGTTTCGTTGTTTACAATTGTATAGTTCAGCCATATTCACACATGGGTTAGCATAATTAGTATCTATAGTTACCTATTTTCAAGCAAATGGGATTAGTTTCCACTTTTTACGTCGAGTTGAATAAGGTAATAGATGATCACCTATTGCGGGTCCACAAAGTTGAATAAGGCTTAGATGATGGTGATTTAGATGTCTCAGAAGTGGCAAACAAACTTAAGAACTGAGAAGCATAAAGCAGTTGGAAATCAAAGCTAGAAACCAAAAGCTGAAATTTTAAATGAATTACCTGGTATGCAAAGTCTAGATTTCAATTCATACCTTCTTAAACTGATACAATCTTCCATCTAATCTCTACAAGGATCCCCTACATCCTCAACGTAACTTACTAGCACCCCATGTGTACTGAAGAATATCATAACTTGCCCAATTTACCAAAAAGTGAGAAAACCATTCATCAAAATCTCTATTGCAGCATCATGGACGATTTTATTAGGTCCAACACACATTTCATGGGGAATGCTACAGTGCTTGTAGTTGCTTGGGGAGTTAGTCCAATCCATTGATCTAGACATTTTATTAGGTCCAACACACATTTCATGGGCTATCATACAAACATCACATAATTTCACAAATATCAACCATTTTATCAGTGGACTTTAATATGAACCGTGAAGACCATTTACAAAAAGTAAATATGTCCAATCAACAATTTGGTCCATCCATATATTATTGCCCATCATGGATTGCTTGTGATTTTAAAGAATCAATTCTGTTAGGAAATCAGAATTCATAACCATCCCATCCATGGCTTAAAAACGGGATAGCTATAAAAGTGAGTCCGGATAAAGGATAAACTGGATCATTGAATGATGCAAAATTGCAAGTAAATAAATAGGAAAAATAAATACATGGCTGACCTTCATTAACCCCTACACAGGTGGTTGTGGCTATATTAGTATGCACGAGATTTAGAGAAATCACTCACTGATTCAAATACTGAAATACGAGCCTATAAAACCCTAAAACAGAGCACTTGAAATAGGAATGAAGCCAATTTCAGCACTTGAAATCACTCCTAGTTGCATTGGTTCATACCGATTGGAAGATCCATAAGCAATCCATGGCAGGCCCTAAGAAATAAATGGATCAAATTGTTGTTTGGACCTACTTTTGTAAAAAAAAAATTTGACCATCCATATTAAAGAACTATTGATCAAATGGTTCTTATTCAAGTTAAAGAGTTATTTGGCAACATGGAATCTAGAAGTTACTAAATAATTTATTTCCAGGAAACAAATTCCCAAGAGCTGACATTATTAGTGATGTTTGACATATGGGAATGAAATTATGTGGAATCTAGAAATCATGTTTGGGCACTTAGAATTCATTCACTATATACAATAATTCATGAGGGAATAATATTTTTCCCTAAACCTATAAACCACTCATCAAAACCTAATTACACATTTTAAGCATCACCATTACAAACAGATCCGATCTTCATGTGTCAAATCAGATATTTATTGAGTTGAATCATGCTATATCCGAATCCGATCTGAATACAAACGGATCCTGATTTCAAGATCTGAATTTGATCCAATAGCTCCCATTGATAATTCAAATCAAATTTAATAGGTAGGATCCTATTCCAATCAGATATTGAACAATCTGGTTCAAAATTTGATCCATTGACAGCCCTATTTGCAAGACAGTTTCAACCCTTAAACAAAAAATGTTACCACATTTGCAAGACAGCCCTCAGGCGGGTAGATCTAAACATGTGCAAGGTCAGAGCTTGATCTGGTGGGACTTTCATCATTGGTTATTCTACTTAAAACAGCAAAAAGGGAGTAGATTTAAACATGTGCAAGGTCAGAGCAGCACCTGAGCATGAACCAGCCAACCATAATTTGATTCAGTTACACAAACCGAAAGTAGATTTACACAAGAAAAAATGGAAATAGGCATATGAAGAAAGACATCCATAGAAAATTTCATTGGACCTATTTATTAAAATGGAATTATAGGAGATCCACAAAATGTATAATATACTTGGTTTTCAATTTTGTACAAGTGACCCATGGTTCAGCAGTCCCATACCATTCGTCCATCAGTACCCAACTTCAATGGACCATTTCCTGAAAATGTCCTGGATTGGAAGACCTGAATTCAGTAAGAAAAATTTAAAGGTCATTTTCCTCTATACTCCACAGATTTTCAGTGTGCTTGTAGACATCATTTGACCTGAATCAAATGGCATAAAAAAATATGACATGCTATTTGCTACTGACTACCAGTTTTCCTGTAGTCTACCCCTTGATGAAAATGACGCTGCGCCTCTTGATATAAGATGATTAAGTGAGTTATGTTGTGGAAGTAGACAGAAAGGTGCTGGTCAAGCATAATGTACAATGAAAGATAACAAATGTACAATAAAAGGATGAATCTAGACCATTTTATTATTATTATTATTTTTTTTGAGAAATTTGCAGGTGGTTGAAGAAATATGTTTAAATCACAACATTCTTAGCAGGAAACCATAATGTAAGATATCTACTATTGGTTCTGGCTGATTGTAAAGTTGTCAGATTTCTACAGTATAATTTCATTGCAGAGTTGCTGATTTCATAACAAAGGGACTCCATTTTGTGCCTTTTCTGGGAACTCTGTAATGTGGATAAAATCGAAGTTTTGATACCCTAGAAGAAATGATGGTAGATAGGTTGGCACTATGAAATGGCATCAAATTAATTCAAACTGTCCAGATTGTGACAGATGGATAAACTGAGAATTATGCAGATGGCCATTTAATGAACTGTTAAAGCAAATGTTATCCAGTGATCTGACTACTTCAAACTGGTTGGATGGCACAACCTATTATCTATTAAAAGAGCATCCACCAATTTCCCTTCATCGATTATTGGATGGCACAACCTACCCTTTGAGTCTGCTGGTATCTCATTGGCCATGAAGGGAAGATTTCCAGAGTAGGAGGCCTGATGCTGAAAAAAACTGCTGCAATACATGAAAAAAAAATAATAATAAATAAATAAATAAAAATAAAAAAGGAAAGAGAAACTACCAAATCAATCTATGAATAGAAAAGAAAAGGACCCGGGTTTTCAAATTGAAAAAAGTTGCTGGTTTCCCTTTTTATCTTCTATGTATAAAAAGAAGAAGAAAAAAAAAAACGTATGAAGATTTCATCAATATTCTGCTTAGAGAGTCGGCAATAATTGTAAAGAGAAAGGGAGACATGACAATGGAATACACGTTGTAATCATAATAGAGAAAACCTTCTTTTATGCTTCCTGTTGATCATAATAGAGAAACATGACAATGGAATACACGTTGTAATCCATTTTTGCGATCTTTCACCAAAACGCATCCTCTAAAGCAAGTGATCAAGGAGATTCCAATGGACGCAATCACATGCCTTCTCTGTGTGCATCTACCTTCCAGAGGAATCTTTTGAACCCATCCAATACAGTAGTGATTATCTCATTGGAATCAAATTGATACTAATTTTCAAGGGTACCTATTCCTGCACTGAGTTCTAATGCAACAATGTTGTTGAAATCAGATGAATCAGAGAGAAACCATCATTAAGTTACATGTACTCCAACATTAGGAATGAATGATACCAGAGGGTTGGGTTGTCCTCTAAAACAAGACTGCAACTTATTCCATCAGCATCTCAATTCATTACAGAAGCAGTGACCCCTAAGAAAATTTTGAAACCAACCTGTTCGAAAGCATCAAAAGAGCCAGTATCATTGCCCATCCATACTACTAGAGAATATTGAAGAACTGGTTGAAAAAAGAAAAAAAAAAAAGAAAAAAAGGAACCATTTTCACAGAAGCGTAAAAAGAATGCTCAACTAAGTAAACCACATGAGACTAAAAGTGAGCAGATCCAAGGCAAGTGGGCAGTACTAAAGTAAAAAAGGTGTTCAGGGAAATTCTTACCGTTGAAACCTCGTTGGGTTCGACAGTAATGTTTACGTGCCAATCATACCGTTAATAACGTCATTAGTACTAGGATGAACTAAAAACAAAAATATTAGCATGATTCATGACTTTCATGGCCCCATGAATATTTCAACTGTAAACCATTCAATTATCACGTTTTCGGCTCAGTTGAGCATTGGAATATTGTGACTATTTCCATATTCTCAAAATACAGAGAGCAACCTCTTTCTGTTCATGACAATTAACTGTGATAAACTATTTAAACTAGATCAAGTTAAACATGAACCTAGAGAAAACTCATGTAAAAGAACAATGCATACCAGATTGACTTGTGCATCACACTTCCCCTCGACCATCTGGAGAAAAAGGAGAAAACAATTAACTTTGCTTGCCACATTAGAAACAGATATATTCAACAATCTCCATCCACCAGGTGTAATTGCATTTTGAAATGACTAGAAACACATAAACATTCGAATCAAAGTGCATCAACCAAATAAGTACTGTCCAACTTCTTTCAAATTTACCTGAAGAACCTTGTACATGCAAGCTTTTGATCCACTAGAAAAAGCTGCAAATACAATAGGTAACGGCCTAATCTTCACTTCCTGTATCATCAATGCAAGTAAAAAGGTATAAAGTGGCATGAGGGCATATCTTCAATTTGAAAGAAATTGTAATTCATTACTTCTTTTTTTTTGTCTACTATTTCATTAAATCTACTATAAATTCGTTAAAAAATGTGCATAGAGATCCTCTCATAGCTGGCATGCAATAATGTTACTGACCTTAAGAAGTTCATTGAGAACAGCATATGCTAGTGATGTGGCCTTCTCAGGGAAGAATCTGCACACATTATCAATATTATGACTTGAAAGGCTTAGAAGAATTAGAAATGCTACACAGTAAAGTACTTTAAAAAAGAAGAAGCAGAAAAAGGTAACTGAAAGCCTCTGTATACAGGAAGAGGTAAATCTCAATGCATGGTATGAAAGTGGCAAAAAGGTCATTCCTACCCGCATATCTCCCATATACTATTGATAAAACATTTGATGATAGCATGAAAGTTTGGAATCAATATTAATCATGACAGTGGGTAAAATTCAAGAAATCAGCACCGCAGCGTGTCTGGGAAACCTCTTTTCATGCTATGTTCTGAAAACACTTTTAAACTGTGAGCAGAAAAGACATGGAATGTTATTCACAACAATTACTGATATATGACAGTCGGAGATCCAATGCACCAAATGCTTCCAATGGTATAACAAGTGCTTCTGATTGCTACCAAAAAAATAACAGGAATCCTATTGGTACCAAAAAATACTATGAAATTGTACTCAATTGACCACTGCTAGGAGTGAAATTTCGAACATATATATATATTAATTTTATTTTATTTTTTGAAAATCCACAGAAACTTCATAAATCAGTAGATTAACCCTCATATATGTTTGATTCCGTGTTTGGAGTGTAAGATTGCAAGCAATTTGGGAGATATTGGGGAAATTTTGAATTTTCCCTACTTTTTCCCAAATCGGATAACTTACCCTCAAATCTCAAAATCGAAGGTTGAAATCCTTCATTCTCAACCAACGATTTTAAACATTTTCTCTCTGTTTTTATATGATTTAAACAAAGAGAAATGGATCGAAATGAAAAAATACCTCACCGATTGAGAAACGATCCTAAATTCGAGAAAATGTTGAATCTGATTTGAAATGTTGGTTTTTCTCCCAAATCCTTGCAAAGGATGGACCGAAATCCACCCACAAGCTGCTTAGAAGAGAGAAATTTGAAGATCTGTCAATATATACTATTTCTTCTGAAATCATCTCAGGTTATACCTGCTCTGCATCAAAACTTTGACCATTCTCAGGTTATACCTCATCGCTCTGCATCAAAACCGCAACCTTGTTGCCTAGTATGAAAGAAACCCTAACTGAATCATTAGAGGGCAGAAAATGGGGGAAAAGAAAGACATATAGATGCATCAAGCAAGGAGAGACATTCCAAAATCATGGACGAAAGATCTCATTTCTTCAAAGGAAGTCGAGATTTTCGATTGGAATCGTAGAAAAGAGAATGAGAAATTGCTCACCTTTCCAACTTCGGAGAGAGAGAGAGAGCTAGGGCTTTGAAATTTCTCCATTACAATTCAAAGACCGAAATGAGATGTGAGAGAGAGAAAGAAGTTTCGGTGTTGAGGGTGTAGAGAAGAAGAAGAGAAGGACGAGCACGTGAGCAGGACGAGCACAAGGGCAGAACGACGAGATATGAAGAGAGAGAGAGATGTGAGACGCGAGATTAAAGAAAAGGGGAAAGAAAAGAGCCCTAATAACGTGCGTGGAAAGAGGTTTGCATTCAGAAACGGTTTAGAACCGTGTTGAATTAGGAAACGGCTTACTAACGTTTCTGAACCAAAGCACTAGCCGTACCTAATAACCAATTTTGGTGTAGTGCTCCTAAGGTCCACTCTGCTGTTTATTTGACATTTAATCTATTAATTAGGCCATATAGGCCCGGATGAATAGGAAAAGCAAAGCTCAGCTTGGTACAAAACTTTTATGAACCCCAAAAGGTTTTAAATGTCGACGCTCATTCAACACTATTTCTTAAAATCTGGTCCACTTAAGCTTGAGATATACCTCGTTTTTGGTATCATACCATTAAATTATATGAAGAGATAGATAAACAGTATGGTGAAACACATAAATCATTGTGGGGCCCATAGAGCACCAACCACCGCCCCATGGCTGGTGGCAGGGGGAGTAGCCAATCGTTTCCTCTACAAGGTTTAAAAGCCCTGGATCCAATTCTAAACTAAAAGGAAAAACAATTATTATATTCAATCCAAACTTCCTGGGCTCCAAAAAAAGGTTTCAATGGTAGACGGTCAATCCCCCACTCCTTTTGTAGTGTGGTCCACTTGATCGGCTCAAGACTCACGACAAGCTCACAGAATGGATGAACGGTTTGGATATAACATATACCTTATGATGGACCAACAGAACGTGCTGACGTCAACACACCGGCTAGATCGCTGCTGCGTGGTAGCCATCATCACATGGGTAGAATCACCATCACCTCAATACTGTTGACGAAATAAAAAAAATAAAAATGAAAAAGATCGCCTAGGGCTGCCAGTCTCTGAACGAAAGGAATAAAGAGAATGTTTGATAAAAAAGAAATTTGAAAAAGAGAATTAAAGGATCGTCGGTCCGTTCGGGCATTTGGGGCTTGCCAGCACACTGCCGGAAACGAATTGGCTACCCCTACCACCAGCCAATGGCTGGTTATTGGTGATCTGTGAGCCCCACTAGTATGTGTTTCATCCATGCCGTCCATCTATATTTATATATCATTTTATGGTACGAGACAAAAAAATGACGTATATCCTTAATCTCAAGTGGACCACATTATAGGAAAAAGTTCTGAATGACCGTAGACTATTAGAGGCTATAAAAGTTTTGGATCGAGCTGATATTTGTTTTTTCCCTTCATCTGGGTCTGTATGACCTGATAGACAGATTGGATGTCAAATAAACAATACAGTGGGCCTTACGAGAATTTTAATGGTGGATATCCAATCACTATTGTTTCCTGTGGTGTGGTCCACCTTAGATTTATATCCCTCTATTTGGGATCAAGCCCTAAAATGATCTATAAAAATGGATGAAACACATACAAAATCTGTATTGTAGGAGGGTTGAAGGGCATGAAGATCTCTACACCTAGCTGGCGTAACATTTGATCGTCCAGATACCAATCATCGATCTTCTAAGCTATTAAGGGCGTGTTTGGATTCACGTTTTAGTTGTATTGTATTGTACTCTGGTACTATTCACGTATACATTGGGCGATATTCAGAATACATCCAGCAAAAACGTGCCACTAACCAATGTTTGGATAGGACATATTGCCGTTCCATGTATACAATTTGTAGTACAAATCAGTGTTTGGAAATGACGAATAAGGGTGTGTGTGTGTGTGTGTGTGTGTGTGGTAGTTGCTTGATATCCAGAGTGTGAAGATTCATACGCATCAACTCAAATGATTGACATGTGGATTTCTTTTAACTCAAGTTAAACTGTCCAAACCATGGGGCCCACTTTACATGAATCATAACCCAGAAGATGAATCGAGACGATCTTTCAACTGGTCTACTGTTGGATATCTAATGGATGGTTGTTGAGAACGAGTCAGTGGTGAGAATTCAACGGACAAATGTCCATTGATCATCAGCTATGATTGATACAGTATCTACATTGTTTACAACGATTTGGATGGTTTAGTTTGAGTGATGAACATGATGAGTGGACAATCGACGAGTGCATGTGCATGGATGTAATACTCTGTCAGCGTATACTTAAAGCTACGTGGGCGGACTGCGAGAGTTACACATGCACTCAGTCATGGTACATGCGGCATAGGCAGAGGAAACACCGACTTTGACAAGGCCGTGACAGTGGGCCCACCTTGATATATGTATTGTATATCCATTCCGTCCATCCATTTTTTCAGCTAATAATAGGGCATGTGCCGAAAAATTAAGTACATTCAAGTCTCAAGTGGGCCACACCAGGGGAAACAATGGTGATTGAACGCTCACCATTAAAACTTCCTACGTTCCACCATAATGTTTATTTTGCATCCAAGCTATTGATGAAGTCAAAAATACCTGGATGAAGGGAAAAAACAAATATCAGCTTTATCCAAAACTTTTGTGGCCCACAAGAATTTTTTTAATGGTAGGCATTTAATGACCACTGTTTCTTGTGGTGTGGTCCACCTGATATTTATATCTGCTTTATTTTTTGGCTCATGCGCTAAAATGATCTTAAAAAAATGATGGACAGCATGTATATACAACCCATAAACCAAGGTGGGTCCCATAATCACGGCCTCGCCAAATCTGCTCTACAGAACAAACTACAAAACTAGTAGGCTGAGTTTAGATGTGTCAAGAGGTAATGTACACTCGAAAAACTGGTTCCACGCCATATTCGCGCACATGGAATGGGTTGCCCAGGCGTTCCAAAATGAAGACGGGACATGTCCCATCATGGTCCCTAATAGGATGTTGTACCATCCCAAACGTGAATCCAAACACGCCCTAAAGTCATGCCATTAGTAGACTAGATCTTTATACATGATAAGGGAACTGGTGGTAGACTCTCAAATCCTTACTCTTGCTTGGGTGGTAGACTCTAAGGAGTTTCAACACCTAGTCAAGGGTTTGAGTATCCATAGGTGGTGAAATACCACTACAATGTGAGTGTGTGGAGGCCATTTGAGTGTTGAATCTGCCTCATTTTTTGTTTCATGCACCAAAATGTTCTAGTAAAATAGATGGATGGTACAGATATATCATATACATTACAGTGAGGTCCACAGATTTAAGTCAACATTCTCATAGGGGCGATGGATATGCTAGTAGAAAATGACCTATATATGAAAAATTAAATTGAGATTAATAACCGCTTTAAAAAAATATATATATGAAACAAGTAGGTAGCAAAAGACGTAGCTATATAAGAGGGAAGAAGCCGATGATCGGAGAACAAGTGTCTAATGCGACCTCGTCGAGGACATGAATTAGGTGCGCCAACAAAGACTTACCCCACGAGTAAGGATAGGAGAAAGTCAAATCCCCTAGCAACCACAAGTGGCTGGAGTGAACTGTATTGTGGCCTAAAAAGAAAGTGGCACCCAAGTAGTACAATGTTACTGTTGCAAAATATTGATGTTAAAAATATATTTTAATATATAATATATAAAAAGTGTTTGAAAAAAATACCTTTTTGTGGGTTTTGGGAATAGTCTCACGTTGGAAAAAGAGAAGAACTTTTTGTGGTTTAAATGAAAACAGTGGAGTATTATAATATTTGCTTACCTAGTCCAAGGACTATGGACGCACTTGAACACCCACCCGCTCGTGCTCGCGAGGTGCGAGGGCGTGGGCATATGAGACGGTGTGGCTGTAGAGGCGCTAGTGGCCAACTTTGCACTTCGCGAGATGTGTGCGAATCACGGTGCGACTAAGTGGCTAAGATAGATGACTGGCCGAAGGGGAGACTAGAGGACTGAATGAGAATCCTCCAGTACATATAGAGAGCTGAAAAAGAGCCGTTGCAACAGATCTGTAACAGTTGTGCCATTAGTGCAGGGTCTAGCAATAATTGTTGCATGGCTGGCCCAATAGCTAGAAAACGGCTAGCTGATATCTCACAACAGTCAGCATGCAGCAGCTTAATGGCCCATGCATAGCAGTCAGAAAACAGCCATAAAACGGCTAGTTTTCTCCAACAGCTAGAAAACGGTCATGCGATTTAATTCCCTGGACCATAACCCCCAGCCACCATGAGGGCCTGGATGGGTTTCCAAACCATCACTCATCCCACTCCAACAGACCCATACGAATTGAGACAGCCCACCACTCCTTTCTTATACTCCAATGATTCCAGCAAGATAGCAAGGGTTGAACCTTTGCTTAAGAATAGACCAACAGTGTGATCTAGAACAGTTCAATTGAACCAGTGGCTGAAGAACTGACCAATGTAGTGGTCTAAATCACATATTCTCTTCTATTTTTTCTCTTTTGGGATTTTTCTTTATTGTAATTCTGCAAGATAGCGTTAAACAGAGTTCCATTTGGTGAGCCTTCATGTTTGCTAAACGTAGACCCACACCCGGCTAGTCGTATCTTAGAAGCGGTTTGCCAGTAACCTTTCAACATACTCAATTCACTTGAGTAGGGGCAAATAACCCTTTAAGGATAGCGTTTCAGACGTACTTCAGCCTGTCCTTAGTTAAGATAATTTTTTTATTTTCAGTTTCCACATTATACAGAAATATTATTAAAACTGTATAATTTTCAACAATCTTAAAGCGTTATTTGATGGAAGCTGACAGTGTTTCATCCATCAAGTTGATGAATCAGGACTTAATATATCTTAATTGGTTCGATGGAACCAATTTTACGAGATGACAAGACAAACTGAAATTTCTTCTTACGGCGCTGAAGATCTACTACATATTAGATCTAAATCTGTAAGCAATATCTGAAGCATCCGACAAAGACACACCTGAACAGGTGGTTGCTCGCACCAAACGAACTAAAGATGAACTCTTGTGTCGAGGACACATTCTGAACGTGCTCTCCGACCGCCTGTACGATCTGTACCAACAGACGTCATCAGCAAAAGAGATCTAAGCCGCTCTGGAGTTCAAATACAAGGCTGAAGAAGAGGGAGCTAACAAATTTCTCATCGCCAGGTATTTTGACTTCAACATGGTAGATAACAAACCATTGCTACCCCAAATCCAAGAACTGTAGCTAATAGTAAACAAAATCAAAGCCATCAAAATTGATCTTCCTAAATCATTCCAAGTCGGGGCTATAATCACTAAATTTTCACCGATATGGAAAAACTATAGAAAGAAGTTGCTGCATAAAACTGAGGACTACACACTAGAACAAATTCAGAAACACTTCAGAATTGAGGAAGAATTCCATAACCACGACATAAAGAATGATAACGGGAATGCCTCGTCCAAAGTACATCCAGTAGAGAACACTAATAACAAGAATTCCGAGAAGGACGATTTCCTGAAACCCAATAAAGAAAAATTCAGTAAAACGCCTAAAAGAATAATGAAAAGTTCAAAGGCACATGCTATGTCTGTGAAAAAATCGGGCACTATGCTCGAGCATGCCGATATCGCAAATCTAAAAAAGAGGCAAGTGCAGTAGAAGAAGACGATATTGTGGCTATGATCATTGAGGTGAATACTATCCAAGGTAAAGTTCTAGGCTAGTGGTATGATACTACCGCTAGAGTACATGTGTGCTACGACAAATCAGCCTTCAAAACCTATGAGGAATTGACCAATGGTCAAGAAGTCCAAATATGTAATGAAGTCTAATCGAAGGTCGTCGACAAAGGAACTGTCGAATTGATATTCACCTCTGGAAAGAAAGTGATTCTGAGTAATGTACTGTATGTCCTAGACAGGCGAAACTTAGTTTCTGGGGATTTTCTGGGTAAACCAGGCATAAGGGTGGTGTACGAGTCAGGTAAACTGATTCTGTCAAAGAATGAAAATTTTGTCAGAAAGAGATGTTTGTAACAGGATGGTTAAGTTTTCTCTGAATGAAAGTAGCACTTTTGCGTATATGGTTGAATCCGCTGGACTATGGCATAATAGATTAGCCCATATAAGATATAGTACCTTGAAGTTCATGGCTAAGAATAGTTTAATCTCATATACGGATAATGAAACCGATAAACGTGAAGTGTGCATACGATCCAAAATGACGAAGAAACTTTTTTCAAGTGTTGAAACATCGTCTCAAGTATTGGATCTTGTGCACAGTGATATCTGTGAGTTAAATAACATTTTTACTCGTGGAGGTAAACGATACTTCGTAACCTTTATAGATGATTGCTCTAGATATGTGTATGTTTATCTATTAAAGAGTAAAGATGAAGCATTGAACATCTTTAAAATATATAAAGCAGAAGTAGAGAAATAACTAAATAAGAAGATAAAATTTTTTCGTAGTGATAAAGGAGGAGAATACTTTCAAATGAATTCAATAACTTCTGTGAAGAACATAGACTAATACATCAATGTACTGCGCCATACACACCTCAACAAAATGGGATAGCTGAAAGAAAGAATAGAACATTAGTAGAGATGGTCAACTCAATGTCAATAAGAGCAAAGTTACCACTAAGTCTATGGGGTGAGGCACTGCTTGCAGCATGCCATATACTAAACAGAATTCTATCAAAAAAATATAAAATATCTCCATATGAAACATGGAGAGGTAGAAAACCTAACCTAAGATATCTAAAAGTGTGGGGGTGTCTTGCATATTGAAGAACTCTTGATCCAAAAAGAACTAAGTTAGGACCAAGCGCTATTAAGTGCGCATTCGTAGGGTATTCACAAAATAGTAAAGCTTATAGACTTCTAGACATAGAATCTAATACAATAATAAAATTAAGAGACGTTGGGTTCTTTGAGAACTCATTATCCTTGGAGTCAAAGGATAATGAAATCCAAACTCCTAATAAAGAGCCAGATAGCACAACTCCATAGATAGTGGAAGCTCCTGTTGAACCTTGTAGGAGTCAAAGAACAAGAATAGAGAAGAGTTTAGGAGATGACTACATAGACTTACAATGCATCATTTTCAATCTTGTAGAAGGAGATGGAGAAAATGTTATAAGACAAATACCTATAATAATGACTATAAAAGATGATCCTAAAATATATAAAGAGGTTGTATCCTCTAGAGACTCAGCTTTTTGAAAAGAAACTATAAACGATGAAATGGAATCCATACTGTCAAATCAAACATGAGAATTAGTAAACTTACCTCCAGGTTCTAAACCCACAGGTTGTAAATGAGTATTTATGAAGAAATATCACACTGATTGGATTATCCAAACCTTTAAAGCTCGACTAGTAGCCAAGGATTTTAGACAAAAAGAATGGATAAATTACTGTAAAATATAATCTCCTGTATCTAGGATAACATCCATTAGGATATTATTTGCGCTAGTTTTCATATATCATCTTCACATCCACCAAATGGATGTAAAGACCGCATTCTTGAATGGTGACCGTAATGAGGAGGTATACATGGAACAACTTGAAGGTTTCATTCTACCAAGAAATAAAAATAAAGTATGTAGATTAGTCAAATCTTTGTATGGATTAAAACAAGCATCAAAACAATGGCATGAGAAGTTTAATTCCAAAATACTATCTTATAGTTTCATACATAATGTAGCTGACAAATGCATATATTCTAAAGTAGATGGTAGTTATATCATTATTATTTATCTGTATGTTGATGACATGTTAATAATAAGTAATAAAATAGAAGGTGTGACTAAAACAAAGAGGTTTCTATCTTTCGTATTCAAGATGAAAGATCTTGGACAAGTTGGTACCATTTTAGGTATCAAACTTAAAACATATTGTGAGAGTTATGCTTTGTGTCAATCTCATTATATTAAAAAGATACTAAACAAATTTAACCATTTAAATATAAAGGAAGCAAAAATCTCATTTGATCCAAGTATCAAGCTAAAAAAAAATACCGGAAGAATAGTTGCACAATTAAAATATGCGAGTGCTATAGGGAGTCTTATGTATGTTATGTAATGCACTAGACCTGATATCGCATATGATATGAGTAAACTTAGTAGGTTTACTAGTAACCCTAGTACTGAACACTGGAATGCAATCAATAAAGTCCTTGGTTACTTAAAAGCAACCAAAGACTTAGGATTATTTTATTTAAAATTTCCTGCCGTATTAGAAGGATATACAGATACAAGCTAGATATCGAGTGCAGGGGACAACAAGTCTACTACAGGGTGGGTATTTACCTTAGGAGGTGTAACTGTATCTTGGGGATCCAAGAAACAGACTTACATTACACACTCGATTATGGAGTTTGAATTTATAGCTTTGGTTGCAACAGGCAAAGAGGCTGAGTGGCTAAGGGATCTTCTATTAGAAATTCCTTTCTGTGTAAAGCCTATATCGATTGTGTCACTACATTGTGATAGTGAAGCCACATTAGCTAGAGCTTATAACGGCACAAATAATTGTAAGTCTAGACATCAGTCTTCGACATGATTATGTTAGACATTTGATTCAAGATGGAATCATTGCTATTTCCTATGTGAAATCAAGCAATAACCTGATAGATCCTTTCACTAAACCTCTACCGAGAGAGGTAGTAAAGGCTACATGTAGAGGGACAGGGTTAAAACTCTTCAACTAAAGTTTTACCAATGATGGTAACCCAACTTAAAGTTAGAAAATCTCTAATTTTGGGTTCAATGGTTAAGAACAAGTCACTAATATGTGGAAAGTTTTCAGCACTAAATTATAAAACTTCATCTATAATAGATAAATGCTGAGCGTTACGAAAGAGGGTTAAGTCTTAGAACTCTTAATTAAATTCAGTCTATAGGACAAGTGTCTTATAGTAACGGAGACACTGGAAGGATTTCACCTATATGAACGTAGATATGGTGCCGTCTCTCATGAGAGTTAGGAGTTTTTTCTCGGGATAGTTCATGAATTAGGATAAGCACCTGACCATTAATTGTGCTAAGCAAGATTGTGGGAACTCTAACAAACACATAAGAAATATGTGTGTGGTTTCTTTGACTCTGTTATCTACGAATAACTGGTTCAACGCTATGACTACTAGTAATTTCGACAGAGTTTTGAGATACTTACACTAAGGAAAGATTAAAATCGAAAGATATCTTTCTTTATGCATGTCAGCTAATTATTCTGGCAGAAATGTTTAATTGGGAAAAATATTTTTTTTTAAAATTAAGTGGGGGATTATTATAAAATATTGATTTTAAAAATATATTTAATAAAATAATAAAATAATATATAATATATAAAAACTGTTTGAAAAAAATACCTTTTTGTGGGTTTTGGGAATAGTCCCACATTGGAAAAAGAGAAAAAACTTTTGTGGTTTAAATGAAAATAGTGAAGTATTATAATATTTGCTTATTTAGTCCAAGGACTATGGACCTTGCGTGTTTCAGTGCGTAGCACTGGAACAACCACACGTGCACTAGCGCTCGGGCACGGGCATGGGCTCAGTCTCGGTCTCGGTCTCGGTCACGGGCTCGGGCTCGGTGCGAGAGTGTAGGCATATGAGGTAGTGTGGCTGTAGAGGCGCCAGTGGCGCGCAACCCACCACGCCTCTCTTATATTCCAGTGATTCCAACAAGACAGTAAGGTTTAAACCTTTGCTTGAAGAACAGACCAACGGCGTGGTCTAGAACGGTTCAACTGAACCAGTGACTGAAGAACTGACCAGTGCAGTGGTCTAAATCACATATTCTCTTCTATTTTTTTCTTTTGGAATTTTTCTTTATTGTAATTCTGTCAGATAGTGTGTAACAGAGTTCCATTTGGTGGGCCTTCATGTTTGCTGAATGCAGACCCACACCGGGCTCGTCCTATCCTAGAAGTGGTTTGCCTGTAACCTTTCAACATACTCAATTCACTTGAGTAGGGGCAAATAACGCTTTAAGGATAGTGTTTCAGACGTGCTTCAGCCTGTCTTTAGTTCAGATAATTTTTATTTTTGATTTCCACACTATACAGAAATATTATTAAAACTGTATAATTTCCAACAATTACACACCAAATATGCTACTTTCTCTCCCCCTATGTGACCACCAAATGATTGTTGGTCTCCTTGAAATGCCCTGGAATCCGTCACCTAAGTACAAATGTGCATGTCCTGAAGGAGTTATCTAAATAATATATTTTCTCCTTACAACACCTCAGTTTTTACCACCGGAGTACGATACTCTCACAATGGAAACTTAGGTGTCACGCAAAATAAAGTTGCACGTGAGCATATTTCCCATGTATCTTCATAATCATATTAACATTCATTCCAAAATCGAAAATCATAGTAGCATCCATCAACACAGCGGGTATCGTGAAATAAGCCAGATAACTAATCATAAAATGTCAAGGCCAATGTTTAAACATGGAACTACACAAACTATAAACAAAACAATGTACGAGATAAAAAATCATCAAATGAAAAAACTAAGAATCTATTGGCTCGAGCTCTTATGGCCTAGCCATGGTAGCGTTGTGCACTCTAATTAACTAACTCCCACCAAACTCTACGAGAGCGCTCAGGAGCTTGCCACAACCCTCACTACACTCGAACTATCTGTATATGTCAAATGGAAGGCGTCAGTGGCCTTCATAGTGAAGAAATACTCCCAAGATTATACACGTGACATGTTAGTGAAATAAAGTTATAAAGTAAAGAAAAAATCCAAAAAACATAACTAATACATATTACCAAATGTAATCACTAATAAAGAACTACAACATTCATACCATCATAAACATTTATCTTGTTTAGATACATGGATACGTGAAATGCAATCAGTCTAGGGATGCAAATCCAAATGAAAAAGAACAACCATAGTGAACAATCCAGCCAATAAAACATACTAAGGTACGGTCCATATTGACTAGCCACCCAGTAAGAACCATGTAGAAAAGACAGACCATAATAATCTAGTTACACGGTAAAATACAATAGTATGGCATGACCCATAATGGACAACAACACATGCTAATAACTCAAAGTCATCTGTTCACTCCCCAAGTGAAGGGTTGTGATGTAGTAATAACTCGGTAAGACCGAGGTCGAATCCCAAGGGACTGAAACTTGTACGTTATCTAAAATTAACTGGAACTAGAACTAGAATAAGATGGAATCTAAATTAAATGTAATTTGATGAATAATTGTAGGTTAATTAATCTAAAACTTGGGAGATATCAGAGAAGGATAACTAGGGATTCAGAGGATCCACTTGTAGAGATCAGGGAGATCTTATGCATGTTTCATGGAAATTAACTGAACTGACATTGATCTAGTTTTCAAAGAGATGAAAGGAAGATAAATTAGAATGGATTCCATCACCAAACCATGCCCACAGACTATGGCAAACAACAGAATCAAACTAATTACCACCCAATCACATGTATGTAAGTTAGGAAGGGTACCGACATCCAACCATGCCCAGGAGACTATGGTGGACAACAGGACGTCCTGACGTCATAAACATGAAAAGAAAATAGAAATATTCAAAGCATTGCAGACCCATTGTAATTTTAGTCACAACAGACCATTAAGAACTAAAAATATTCCCATAATAATTAACTAAAATCAACGTCGATTCATGAATTAAAATTAAAATAAAATAAAATCTCCCATCTCACTACAAGCTTCACCTTTTAGCCCGAGCTAGGAGGATTTAGCCTGCCATGGATGGGCTCAATCCAAATAAATAAAGAGAAAAAGAAAAGGAAAAGAAAAGGGAAAGAAAAAAACCAAGCTCCTCTCTCTCTCTCCTCTGCCCACGTTGAAACCTAAGCTCGAGCCCTCTGTTCTTCCTCCCAAGACCCTGAATGAATGCTCCCCACGTCCAAAAACCTCTTTTTATAGCTGCTGGAAGGCTGGAGTCAGTGACAGAGTTGTAGCAGGACACGGAGTGCAATTTTCGCAGCCAAGTTCGGTACCATGAAACACGCTACTTTCCTCGCTCAAATTCTAAAGAAACACCGTCCCTTAGTACTTTCTTGGGTCCTCTATATGATAGACGGTTCAGATCTGCCATATGATCAAAGATGGTGGGCCAAAACTGTCCGAAAAAGTCGGTTTTCGCGGATGTGCGAACCTTTCGCACCATTTCGCTGTTGTGGTCGGTGGGCCCCACAGAAGAATTTTCTGGAAAATCCACCCCGTCCATTGGATTCAAAACGAAATTTCAGTCAAGAATGGGTGGTTTTGAACGTCCATTGACGTGGCCCAGAGAAGAAATCACAGAAGAATCAGTTTTGAACGTTACCGAGCAGCCCTTTTGTGGCCTCTGTATCTCACACGTGTGCACGCATGGGTGAAAAGTGATAACATGGTTTTGTAGTTCTCGCGGCTGTCTACACGGTGGACGGTTCAGATCGAGCTTATGGAGCACGTGTGGGGCCCACAGATGATCGCAAAAATGGCCAGCGGCCGTGCGTCCGCTGCACCTTACGCAGAGAGGGAGAGAGAGACGGGTCAGCGCTTGCGCTGACCCGATGGTTGGTCCGGTGCGGCTCGCGTGTGCGTGCACTGAATGCACGCACACCCTCATGTGGGGTCCACTGTGATGTTCACGAGAAATCCGTGCCGTCCATCCTGTTTCCAATCGTATTTAAACCGTAGAGACAAATTTTGAAGCATATCCAGATAGCATGTGGGCCCCAAATCATGATTTTACGGGCTGATATGTCAGTTGGGGCACTTCCCGAGATCTTCAATGGCTGAAATTTTATATGTACGGTTAATTTATGGTCCTCAGGCGACGTATGAAGTTTCGAGCCGAACGGATGGTGGGAACCTCGTGATCTTACATTCTGGACGTTCTTCAGGCCACTTGAGCTTCAATTTCTAACTTTTCTCAGATTTCTAACCATGTATATTTGTCAATCTTGGTCCCCTGGAGTGTGTCCCTTGACTTTGGCGTCATCAGACCGTTAAATCTCAACTTTTAACAACTTTTTGCATTTCATGCTTTCAACTACACCCTGTATCACAAACATGGCAAAACGGGCCATTAAACGGCATTATGTACGTAAATTCAGGTAATAAATGGGGTCTAATATGCAGTATTTGACCCTCAACATCATCCGGTAAAATACTCTAAGGTATGGCCCATAGAGACTTGAAAAACCCTATATCTTACATCAGCTACCCAATAAAGTCTGTGTACCATTTATGCATGTTTAGCCTAACTGTTATTAATATAATTTACAAACAATTCAATCTACAAGTAATTTAATTTACAAGCAATTCATTCAACTAGTGGCACTTCCAAATTGATAACGACAAATATATCAAAGATCCTTTAAATCAAACGCCGGATTGCAGATACACAAAAGGGTTTAACCCGAAAAAGTCACCCAAGCAAAACAGTCCATTAAAGGACAAAAGAAATGGTTCTTACTGAGAAAAGCCACGGGGGGCACAACTACCTAAAGATTTAATTCATAAAAAAAGGTTAGGCAACTAATCAAGGGTATGCTTTCGTTAATTTGTAAAAATGGCAATCCAAAGCCACCAACAATTTAGAAAAGTGGCAATCCAATCCACGTGGACAATTCATAAAAATGGCAGTTAAAACCACATAAATAATTCATAAAAGTGGTAAGTAAAAGTCACCTAAATATTTCGTAAAAGTAGAAAATTCAAACAACATATCCGTGATTCTAAGCATATTAACAACTTAGCACATGTAAATAAATAAATAAAAAAACACATAGTAGCATGGGTCAAATAGCTACAGACGATTTTAAAGCCACCCTAGAATGCATATATAAAACAAAAACTAGACTATAATGTCGAGAAAAGCTTGAAGGGTAGACCTTCACCTTTTACAGTCAAATTCTTAGGTTCGATGGCTCTAGTCAAAGTGCAATTCGCTTTCGGTGGCTCCTACAGATGGAAATTAAGGAAAATCAAAACCTTATGATTAAAATACTAAATTAGAGTTAAAACATTTCAGTCCATGTCAAATTAAGGTTCAATTAAGGAATCATTACTCACCTAGCTACGAAGTCGAGTTGACTAGGCAATCTGGACTTGAACTCAAGCCCACACAGACGATCTAATGCTGCTACACCACTACGCAGCCCATGCATGTAGCTGTGCAACTCCTAATCGTCATCCAGGACTTCAAACCCCGATATGCACGCACTGGATTTGGCACACGCGACATGAACAATCCAATAGAACAACATGTGGCGTGCATGTACCGATGGAATGTTTCACAACGCACATGCATTGATGGATTTGAGCCATCAGCCCTCACACAACATGAACTAGCACTCACATTGGATATTTCAACCACCGGAGTTCGCCAAAACTTGCCGATGGGTGTCCCACAAGAACCCAAAGCAACAATATGAAATTGCGCAAGGCGATGGGCCATGCAGTTTATATGTACGAAAGCTTGGGAGAGCTACGAAATGAAGGCTATGTCATAAAAGGGGAGTAATTAGAACCAAATAAAATTTTTACTTTTAAACACATAATTTTCAACTTTAACAAATCTCCAATTAAAGCTAGGTAAGACAATTAACTCTAAGGCTTCCAAGCTACTAGATAGTCCAATCACATAGACTATAAATCATATTCATATGAAACAACTAGTCTATAAACATGATAGTGTACATGTGTGTGTGGGATATGTTACCGATTAACTCCTAGCATTCATGTAATCATGCATACACATAATTAAACAAGTGCTCAAAGAAAATCTCAAACACAAGTATGTATAGTGGTTTGGCTTCCTTACTCCACTCTTGGCGAAACCACTCAACCCATAAGTGTACTGAATTTTACTATCAAAAGTTTTAAATCAACTTCACCTCTAACCTTTATAATCCTACACAAGAATCGGCTCTCTCGGAGACTTAGTTTTCTATAGGCTCAACATGAACCTTAGTCCTAGTCTAAGTACCTATGTTTACTCTCGTCGAAGGTTCCATAAGAGACTAACACGTACACACCTGTGTCCGGTGGCCTACATAAGGACTTTGATCTAGGTCATATACACCTAATCAAATTTGGCAATCAAACTCTTACACTCAATCCTACACAATGAGTGTTTATAGACTCACTAAATGACAACACACCTGTTAAATTGAGCCCTGTTGATGTGTTATTTTAGGTTGCTTGATTGATGCTTTCTTGTGCTTCAATAAGTTTCCATTTACTCCCCCAACCATGATACCGATGCTTTGCCAAAGCTTCAACTCCAAAATCAATCACTTTGCATGTAATGCTGCTTCAATGTGACCAATGTCATTGGAGGATTGGTAGAATCTCCTACAACTAATGGGAAGTTGAATTCCTAGAGGATTATACTTGATGAGCACTCTAGAGGTTGATAAACACTAGGATTTTTCAATAGAAATTGTATACAAACTCTAAATAAGGCTTTAGATCATGATCTTCTTGTAGAGGAGCTTGAAATGTTCATTAGAGTGAAGAATCACTAAGAAGATAACATAGATCTAATTGGAATAAAGCATAATATGCTTTGTAGAGATTGTGATGCGTTAGGGTCTTTAAAATGTCAAAAATATATCATTTCCACTAAGATCCTCTTGTTGGATTTATAGGAAAAAGGCTTCAACAGACCTATAATGGCTAGTCTTCTGTCCGACTGAAGTTGGCTTCGATCACACCAAATTAGTTTGTGAAAAACCCATAGATGTTGCTGCATAAATTTTGGTGTCTAAGGTGGGAACGAACATGACCTTCGGTTGCACCGAATCCAGCCGAAGGAATATCCAGTTGGAGTCGAAATACACTATTTTTCAAGAAGGCTTATTGACCATTTTTATCATTTTTGGTCGGATCGAATTCACAGTTTGGTGGCAACAAGTCCAGCTGAAGGTCTATTCGGCTGCAGCCAAGTTAGGATGAAATTCGGGGATGTGCTTGATGTCCTATTCTGATCAATTTCGACAGGACCGTAGGTTGCTGAATTTGTGCAGTTATTATAGCTACTCGGGACCTCTAAAGCCAATCTAAGGATGGTCGATTTAGGCTCCTATGGCTTAAGGGATAATCAATAAAATGTTTACCTATTAGGGTTAAGACCATCTAGAGTTTTAGGTACCTCATACACTTGTTCTTTTACTTCTTAATGCTCCAACTTCACTTGTATCTTTGATCTTCAACTCCCAATAGCTAAACCGATCATATAACACATGGACTCACTGATTGACAAATAAGATGCATAAATCAGTGCACTAACACAATCTGCTCTCACTCTTCCTTAATCTCTCCCTCTCTGACTTGAAAAATGAAGGAAAGGTGTGAACGGGGCTTTTATAACCTTATATAGAAATTTGGTGGTTTGCAAGAGCACAAAAATTATGTGCTTATTGATTGGACCGACGGACTGACAACTCAGTCAGTTGAACCAATGGAGCTCCAATTTCACATGTTTTCATGTTGCCCAGTGGGTTGAAACGACTGATCTGTAAGTCGAACCGATAGACACTACAACTCATTCTCATAGATTGGATTTTTCATTGTTTTATGGTCCAAAGGCCTGAATTGTCTTCTTTTGGTTGATCACTTGAATTAGACATTTAATTTATCCATCCTAGTAGAGATTTCATTTGACTAAACAATTCGAGTTCGGATGGATACGGGATTCGATGATTCGGGTCCAGGTTTAATTTACTAACATTCAGGGATAAATTGAACTGCAGGTTTTTAAACTTAAGTTTCAGCTCACAATCCCTAGGCTTGCGAGTCTACGGACATGTGTGCCCATGTAATTATATATTTTAATCGAGAAACTTTTGAGTAGCACCTTATGACATCCAATACTCGAGTATTAGATGCTGCGGTGTTACAACCTACCCCTTTTAAAATAACTTCATCCACGAAATTATATAATATTTCTACCAGTCTCGTATTCAGCAACTCGTAGTGTTCGTACAACTTGGTCCGGTTTTTGAATTCTGCTCTTTTTTTTCTTTTTTTCTTTTTTCTCGTTAAGCTCTTTAATGATTTGATCATATGTAAAATTTCAGATCAATTCTCCGCGATCGAGTGTACGTGTATACCAACTTAAACAGACTAGGTTCATAAGGTTCTTCCCCCGTCAAAATAAATTTTATTCTCATGATTCTAGATATCTACCTACTTTTGTCAGCAGTCGACAAAATCCCATAACACGTACGTTAACAACCTGATACTCACCAGAAATATTCATACATGCAGAAACAGGTAAAAAGATAATTAGCAAGTCATATACAAAAGTGTCTGTACAAGTCACAAGAATACATCTATAAAACAGTCATGCAACCTATACATGAGTAATGTTATCGAGATAGCTAGTAAAAGGGTCGACCAAAAAAACAAAAAAAAAAAATGTCATCTACTCACTTCAGCAATAGAACGCCGGCTATGCAGAGCTAGTGGGGGAGGGAACATCATGCCCCTGATGACGGAAGCAGGATGCCAAACTCTGAAGGTAGTGATAAATCTGCATCTGGCGCTCCTCAATAGCAGCTAGACGAGCTACTACATCGATGAGAGTCGGGGCAGTTGATGACGACATTGGCGGTGATGCTGGACTAGCCTTGAGTGGAGATGGAGGACACGGAGCTACGCCAATCTGGGGTGCAGATGGAGCCGATGGGGCGGCCTTCTGGGGTTGGGGCGGGGCCTGCTGGGGTAGCAACTTCATCCTACGAATGCTAAGCAAGTCTATCTTTTTCTTAAGAATGGGACGCTCTGAAGTAGCCGGAAGACCGCATTCCCGGGCTAGCCTACAGACGAGGTTTCCAAATGGCAAGGCATGGAAGTGGCCGCCTGAAGTTAAGAACATAAATGATCTGGCTTGTGATGAGGGAAGGGAGGCACATTGGTTGGCGGATACCAACCCGATGTAGCGTCTCAACCATGAAAGTAGTTAATTCACTTCGATTGCCTAATCGAGGGTAGACATTAGAGACGAAGATGAGATGAAAAATGCGAAATTGGGCGGTCATTTCGGACGCTCGTAGGGCATTGCCCTGAAGCCATGCAACATTTCGGCCGCCACATAGAAACCGGGTCCACTCTATCCTTTGAGCCTTACGGGGTAGGTTAGAACCCGGAGGGACATACCCCAGTGGAGGAACCTGAATCAACCTCCCAATGAGAGTCGGGGTCACATGAGTGACTTTCCCATTATAATCAACATCGAAGCTCAAGGACTCCATACACGGCTTCCGACATCTTGCGAAGAACATGCGGACCAGATTCTCATAGACAGGACCTCCAAATGATAAAATGGGCTCCCACCCGACCTGAACGAGGAGCTCCAACACTGGGAATCCCCGAAGACAGTTGTGTAGAACCTTACGTTCACAAACAACCGGGCGAGAAAATTTTAGCAGGGAAGTACGTAGGGTCGCCGTCTCTTCCTCCATCAAAGATTCTGAGGAAAAGGAGTGCTCGGGCAAGGACGACTCAGAGGCTTGGACACGCCTAGATCGCATCCTGCAAATAAATTCGAGTTTCAATCAGCAAACAGATAAAATGCGAAAATGAAAATGGTCAATTGAGTCTGGCCCATCTGGCGACTGAATAACTGAGTCAGACACATCCATCAGTCTGATTGTCCAGACGAAAGTATTCAGCGATCTGATCGCAAAATGTGGACCGTCCAACGGTCAAATCTCTCTAACAAGCCCATCCAACGGCCTAATCATCAAAATCCGGCCTAACTGTGGGACCTCTAAATCAAGCTCAAAGATCATCCAACCGGAAGCGGATTGCGTGCTGAGTAACTCAGTACCTTAGCGTACTGAGTAAACTCTGTGGGGTCCAACGTTATTAATTTATTTTATCGACTCCGATCATTCATATTAACAGATAATTTGAGGGCTTGAGCTCTAAACGGAAGCATATCCAAAGCTTAAGTGGACCACACTACAGGAAACAGTGTGATTGAACCTCTACCATTGAAAATTTTTTGGAGGCCACAGAAGTTTTGGATCAAGCTGATGTTTGTGGTTTCTCTTCATCCATGTCTTTGCGATCTTATGAACAGGTTGGATGACAAATAAACATTACTGTGGGCCCTAGGAAGGTTTCAACGGTGGAAATCATTATTCCATACTGTTTCTTGTGGCATGGTCCACCTAAGCTTTGGATTAACTTCCATTTTGGAATCAACCTTAACATTAGCAGGAAAAATGGATGGACGGTGTGGATAAACCACATACATTCACAGTTGGCTCAACTAAGTTTACTCAGTACGATAAAAGCACACCTAGCAACTCAGTACGCAATCCGATTTCCATCCAACCAGGCCATCCAATGACCAGGTTATGCAAAGAACATTCGATCTGACCCTTCCAATGGGCGGATCACCAAATAATGTCCAGTTACTGATCAAATCATTCAAACGGGCCCATTCAACGGTCCAACCACCAAAATCAGGCCCATCCAATGGTCCGATCACCAAATTTGGCACCTCTAACAGCCAGATTGTCAAACAAGACGCATTTAATGGCCTGCACTATGAATCTGGTCCCTCCAACGTCAGGACCAATAAAAATGAGATCCAACCAACAAACTGGATTATCCAATCCAACCCAACCCGCCCAAGTGGCTGGACCATGATGACAGGTATGCCAAGTGACCAAAATCAAGTAAAACAAACATGATGGGAGGCACCTAACATGACGACCAACAGCCAGGACCGCAATATTTCAACAGGAAAATTATCTAAATTAAGGATATTCACCTAGGTTCATATTTGGGTAAAACACACCCAGATCCATAGCTCAACTGGCAGACTGAGTGGAGTTACCTCGTTTCAACACTTGACGACTTGGTATCGATCCCTAGTGGGGGTGGCTAACATAGAGTGTGTGTACTGACATGGGTGTGTGCTAACAAAGCTAGCCAGAAAAAGAATATATATATATATATATATATATATATATATATATATATATATATATATATATATATATATATATATATATATATATATATATATATCAGGTAAAACAGCCAATGCACGAAGGGAACCGTTGTTTAAATTATGAATGGACAAAACAAGGATTAGATTCCATTCAAAATGGGCCTATTATCAGTTTGAATCTTATATTAGGGGCTTTCTTATATTGTGATTGATCCATATCATCATTGACATTGTTATCATGATGCAGATTTCCTGGAAAAGCCTTTCCCAGAAAGTTGCTGCCCAAGGATGATGGGTGGGGCCCACTGCAATGTATGTGAGAAATTCATTCTATCCATCCATTTTGTGTACTCATTTTATGATTGGAGACAAAAAATGACCAGGTTACAAAACTCAAGTGGGTCACATGAGAGGGGAAATTGGGGAAAGAAATTCCTAGTGTTGAAACCTTCCTAAGCTCTACCAATGTGATGAAGTGAAAACACCAGAAAGATAGCATGAAACAAAACTTTTATGGCCATAGGAATACTTCAACGGTGCTCACCGAATTCCCACTATTTCCTCTTGTGTGGCCCACTTAAGTATTGAATATGTTTCATTTTTGGCGGCACGTCCTAAAATGAACTCGAAAAAAGGATGGATGGAGTGGATTTCTCACAAACATCTAGGTTGGCCCCACTCATTATCCTTGCGCAGGGATTTCATGCTAAAGGCTTTGCCAGGAAATCGGCGTCCTTGTTAGCATTGCTGCTTTAAATGCGATATGTGATGACGCGAGACAATTAGATGGCAACAAGCAGGACTTTCCTGCTTATGGCAAAGGACAGGATCTGGATTCATGACAGAAACATGCCAACGGCCCGCAAAGCATGGTTTACAAGGCTACCGGGAGGCGGATTAGCTACCGACGCAGTGAGTGATGAATCTAGCTACCGAAGTAATATCACCAAGTTCTGTTGATCCCATCACGTTGTATACGTAACATCCATACTGTCCATATATTTGGAGAAATCATCTTTTGACCTAAAGAATGAGGTAGATCAAAAGCTCAAGTGGGCCCACCAGAAAAACCAAGTGGGAATCGAACGCCTATCATTAAAAATTTCTTACGGGTTACATAAGTTTTCAAATAAGTCTGATATTTATATTTTCTAGGTTAACTTATGAACAGGTTAGATCTCATATAAACATCATGGTGGGCTCTTAGAAGATTTCATCAGTGGGTGTCACTGTCCCACTGTTTTTTGTGGTAGGTCCACTTGAGCTTTGAATCTGCCTCATTATTTGTCTCATGACCTATAATGATCTTCCCAAATTGATGGATGTCATGTATACAACACATACATCATAGTGGGCCACAGAACTTGGTGGGGCCACTTCAGTAGTGAAACTCGCTGCTCAACCCATTAGTAGCTAGCTAATCCTCGCCTTTCATCCATTTTTCTAGACTATTTCATGGCATGAAACCAAATATGAGATAGATCTAAGTCTCATATGGACCACACCATAGCAAAGAGTGGTGATTGAACACTCACCATTAGAACTTCTCAGGGGCCACTAAAGTTTTGAATTAAGTTGATATTTGCATTCTCTTCATCCAGGTGCGCATCACCTAATCAACAAGTTGGATGACAAACATACATTAAAGTGAGCCTTAGGAAGTTTTTAATGGTGGACCTTCAATCGCTGCTGCTTTCTTGTGGTGTGGTCCAATTGAGATGATCGTGCTCTATAATGATCTGAAAAAAATTAAATAGGCGGCTTCAATAAAACACACACACACACACACACATATATATATATATATATATCCACTTCCGTTCAACACTCAAAGTGGGAAATGGTTGCAAATCCCACCATTAAAATCTTTCAAATTGCATGTTGGGTCTATATAGTTTGCACATACCATCCATTTAACTTATCTAATGCACTACACCCCAAGACTTATGTAGGCCACACCACTTGAATATAAAGGTTTTGAGCATGGTTTCGCAAGAGGTTACTTTGGTGTAGCCCAACTCTTTGATATGACTGACTTTTGGGTCTGCTTGAATTTCCAGTGGAATGGTAAATACCTGGGAAAAGAATAACAATTATTTTCCTCCGTAGTTGCCGCACTCTTCCCGTGACTGATTTGACGGTTATTTTTTAAAGGTTAAAATGGCAAATATTATAAAATATTTGTGGGTCCACCATGATGCATATCATATATCCACACCGTTCATCCATTATGTTAGATAAATTTATGGTATAAGCCAAAAAATGAGGTATATTCAATGCTCAAATGGACCATGCAATAGAAAAATGTGAATTAAATGCTTACCGTTAAAAATTTAATGTGGCCATTGTTTCTTTTGGTACGGGCCAGTTGAGTGTTGGATCTAACTCATTTTTCTTCTAATATCTCAACATGTTGTGATAAAATGAATGGACGGAGTAGATATCTCATATGCATCAAAATGGGCTCCTAAAATGCCCACTACTACTTTTGAACCGGTCTTCAGGAAGTGAAATCACCGTGAATATTCAAACAGGTGAAACGGTAATAATCACCCATTTCTTGGGTATTTACCATTTCCTGGTGAAACGATGAAAATCAAACAGCCCAGGATCAGTTGTGATAATATAATAGCAGACCTAATGAACTGCAGGGCCAGTGGATCAAGTTAGGCCAGAGTAATATCCAGTTCTGTGAGGCTGTAGTGTGATGTCATTTCATTAGCCTGCCAAACCCAAATAATTACAATAGATTGGATGCCCAACCAAACATAAGCAAGACAGCCATACATCCAACAAATCAGATCAGTCATCCAGCCCCAATCATCATGAGATGGACCCTACTAATGATCAGACAGTAATATATACACTGATCATCTGCAGCCATCAGGACCATCCAATGACCAAAATCGCTCAAGATGAGCCCCACATCAGTCATCACCACACTACAGGAGGAACAGGCAAACCAATCTCACCTCTAATGGGATGGATCATTCTTCAAAGGAATGCATGCCCGATCTACAACAGCGGGAATGGAACCTCGAGCGGGAAACTGGACCAACAGCTAGAGTGAGCAACAACAATGCAAGTACGTAAAAAATTTGCATGGAAACTAGGGATTGAAGCAAGCCCCACGTCAGGCTCATCGAGGCAGAATGGCCCTTTTCCAAGAGATCAGATCCGAGGGGCCTCCACATTGTGTTGTCTGAAGCCCAGTGGGCCTAATGTGTTCTGTAACGGTAATAGTGGCCGTAATGGCCACCACTGTTACCTTTATAGTGCCACCACTGTTATCTTTACGATGTAGGGCAGCCGTTACAGCCTCTCTTTTTTAATTTCTTTTAACTTGTTGAAAAAACTCTCAAAAAACCTATATATGTCCCGTAATATTGATTAAAAAGTATGAAAAACAGATATATGTCCCATGATAGGCCATTACAGGACTATTACTATTATGACCTTTATATGCGATCGAATGTGTTGTTAACGGCAATAACAAGTCATTTTTTTTTTCCATAACGGCTATCATGGCTATTGCGACCCTGCAACGTGTAAAGGTTGCCATTGTTAGCCTTTAAAGCCTGTAACGGCCTTTACAGCACACGATGAATGGACCCCGCACTGACACAACCTGATCTCAGTAGATGTCGGACAGCTGTTCCGTTGGGAATATATGACCCATTTGTCATCAGATGGCCTCCAATTGTAAAGGGGCGGGGCCTGATCAGTTTGAACAGTCCAGATCTGTTGGGAGCCACTTCACAATTTTTTTGGCAGGTCAGTTGCCCAATCAGTAAATGGTGGGCCCTGATCAAACTGGACAGCCCAAACTGCCACATGGGCTCCAGACTGAATTGTCTGAAGCCACCACACTGATCTTGGAAAACTTCAGGCAGTCAGGATGGAGGCCACGCAGAAATCGGAATTCCACTGGGCCCATCTGGCCCATTTCGCATTAGATCAGGGCTTCCAATTACACGGGGACAGGCCTGATCAGTTCGAACAGTCCAGATCTGTTGTATCTCACTTCACAAATTATTGGCAGGTCAGGGACCTGATCGGCCCCAATCAATTTGGACGGCCCAACCGCATAGAGGAAAACCAATTTCCCTAGACCGCCACGAAATGCCACGATCAACGCACCAAAAGTAAAGGGCTTATTTGAAATTTCAGTTCAGTGGTAAATACGGGCTAAATGCTCTATTCCCAGTTCTCGATTTCACAGGCTGCTTTTTAGACACACAAATAAAAAAGGCCACAAAATATCTGTGGGTCTCACCGTAATGTATGTTGATTATCACACCGTTCATGTTCATCTATTATCCAAAGCTCAAGTGGACCACGTCATGGGAAAAAGGCAATCTCTTGGGGCCACTGTTTCTTTTGGTGTGGGCCACTTGAGTGTTAGATTTGTTTCATTTTTGAGATGATGCCTAAAAATATTGTGGTAAAATAGATGGACAGAATGGATATATAATACACATCATCTCGGGGTCCACAAATTTAAATTACCTCTTTAAAACCTGTTTCCTAAGGTAGAAATTCATTTGATTTTAAAACCCATTTATATTCACAGACTTAATTAAAACAGGCCAGAAGAGGAAAAGGGAAAATTAAAATCAACATCATGCAAAATAAAATAATAATAATGAAAAGAATAAAGAAAAAAGAAAAAAAAAGAAGAAAATGCATGAAACTGTGATGCTGGACAATGAAGGAGGAGAAGTGAGTAAAAAGGATAGGAAAATCAGGCCACGTTTTATAGGAACGACCATCCAAAATGGGCCCCACTAGATGAAACATTTTGGATAGTCAAGTGGTGGATCCCACCAGCAAGAAATGCAGGGCCAATATAAATAGGATTGTGTACATTTCCTCCGAATCTTATCAAAAGCATATCATAAGAAGTAATGACATGGAGCAGGTATACCTTCGAAGGGCGAGCTTCTTCTATAACGTACTCATCAACGCAACACCTGCGACCAAACCTCACATAAGTTCCTAAAAATCAATTCCACCCATTTCGCCACACAACATAAAAGATTCAAAAACAGAAAACCTTTGTTTTTTTCTTTTCTTTATCAAAACCAAATACTAACTTTGGAACTTTTCCACTCGACCCACTGCCCGAAGATGAACCAGACGGCCTACCAGCAAGCAGCCTTTTCATCCGTTTACTCAATGGAATATTATCGATGTCATCCATCACGGATTCACCATCGTGATTAACTTCGCGCTTGATTCTAGACCCAGTCGAATCTGCAGCCGAAAACCCTGGAGGCACATTTTGGTAAATTCCACAATCGACTTCCATCTTCATAGTAACGCCACTAGAACGCCGACCCATGTTTGCAAGTCACGCTCCAAATGTCGAAATCAAACTACTGAGATTCAGAGGCATTTCTCAACGCACAACGCATTATCTCTGGGATTGGTAGATTCTAAATAGATAGAGAAGGGGAAGGGTTCTGGTTATGGGTTTCTTTTGCCCTCTCTTTTGGTTCCTGGAGAAAGGATTGAAGAGGAAGAGAGGAGCGAGAGATTGATTGGAACTTTTGGTTCCTGGAGAAAGGATAGAACAAGAAGAGAGGAGCGACAGATTGATTGGAACTCAGAGCGGTTTGTCCGTAGGGAAGGATGGAATTTGGGATTTGGGGAGTGCGGGAAAGGCGTTTTCTCTCCTTCTCTATCTTCCTTCCTTCCCACGGCATATGGCGCCAGGAATTGATCGGAAGTCGAAGCGGATTATTTTGGGGAGAGAATAGATTTGGGGATGGCAGGAAAGGCGTTTGCTCTTCTCCGTGGCGCCAGGGATTGGAGGGGAGGGGCTTTTTGGCGGAGAACGGATTGGCTACCCTGCCACCAGGCCCGTGGCTGGTGGTCGGTGCCCTGTGCGCCCCACCATGATGTATGTGTTTCATCTATTCATTTCATCCATTTTTACAGATCATTTTAACGATTGATCCCAAAAAATGAGAGGAATATAAATCTCAGGTGGACCACACCACAGTTAAAAAAATAGTTATCAGATATCCACCATTAAAATCCTCCTAAGGCCCACTGTACCGTTTATTTGACATCCAATCCCTTGATTAGGTCATGCAGACCCAGATGAAGGGAAAAAGCAAAGATCATCTATCCAAAACTTCTATAGCCCCAAAAAGTTTTTAATGGTCTACATTCATTCAACACCGTTTCCTATATTATGGTCAACTTAAGATTAGAATACCTCATTTTTGGTCTCGTTCTATGAAACGATCCAGCGTAGATGAACAATGTAGATGAAACACATACATCATAGGCCTATGCAGCACCGACCAGCAGCCATCCCGCTGGATTCACCATCGACACCGTGAGTACTACTAAAGTAACCTTCTAAGTTTTGGGCACTCCACTGTGATGTATGTATTGTATCTATAGAGTCCATTCATTTCGAGAGATTATTTTAATAGATGAGCCAGAGAATAAGCCACATCCAAAGCTTCTGTGGACTCCTAAAAAAAACAAATAGGATAAGTGCCTATCATTCAAAATTTATGATGCTAGAGAAGTTTCTACTAATATTTGTATTTTCCCTTCATTTGCTTTTATGTTATTTTTTTAACATGTTACGTTTCAAATAAACATTAAAGTGATGGGTTTCAAAAGTAGACACAGCTATCTAGATGTTTGTTTATATATATATATATATATATATATATATATATATATATATATATATAGTGGGTCTACTCGAGCTTTGAATCCATCTCATTTGTTTGCCTGTGCATTAAATTGATATATCCAAATGGATGGACAGTATAAATACAATACATACACTACAAGAAATTACTCTTTTACCGATGAAGCAATTCGTCGTTATTATTATTATTATTATTTTTTATCAGTAATGATTATTACGGATGAAATATGTCACCGCTAAGATCGTCGCAATAAAACTGTGGCTGAAGGTTTTTTCCAACGAAATATGACTTTATCGACAATGATAAAACAAATACCGACGACTAAAATAGTAGGCCAAACATGTTATTTTTGATAGGAAAAAATAATATATTTCATCGGTAAACACAACTTATACCGACAAATATCTTCGTCAGTAAAACTGTGGATAGACGACATTACCGACGAGTACGTTCGTCAGTAAAATAATAATACTGATGAGTATGTTTGTCGGCATAAGCCTGGATAAATGACATTATCGACAAGTATGCTCGTCGATAAAACAATAACACCGACGAGTATGTTTGTCGGCATAAACCCATTATTACCGACGAAATAATTCGTCGGTATATCTCATATATAAACCGTTGGCTTAAATTTTTGTATTAATTTGTACGTACAAAATATTTCGTCGGTATAAGTTTTCAACCTACTATTACCAACGAAATATTTTGTCGGTAATAGTCTGTTTCTTCCTACTTTCATTTATTTTCAAAATTCAGAAAAAAATTCCTAATATACACTTGTTATAATACATTTTCATCATATTCACATCCACATCCATCTAAACATAAACTACATCCATCTAAACATAAACTACATCCATCCAAACACAAACTACATCCATCCATACACAAACAATCCTATCCACATTCACATACAACCCATGTTCATACACGCACAAATACATATAAGTTTAACATTCATCTATAAAATAAATCACAAATAAAATAAAAAAATCTTATCCACATCCACATACAATCTACATTCATCCACGCACAAATATATATAAGTTTTAACATTCATATTAAAATAAATCATAAATAAAATTAAAAAAATTATGAAGATTAAGGTGGAGGTGGTGAGGCATCGATGGAAAAACATGTAGCGAGAGCCTGAAACATCTCCTGCATCCGTCGCTCATGCTCCATCCGTATCACCTCGATCCTCCTTTCATTCTCTTCCCATCGCCTCTCCCCCACTCTCCCCCTCTGCTTCTCCTCCTCCCTACGCCTCTATTCCTCCTTATGCCTCTGCTCCTCCTCCCTCTGACTCTCCAGTTGCTCCTTGATCTCATTGACGACGACTCGTAATTGCTGAACCTCTCTCTCTGCGATATTAGCTTGGTGTAAGATGCTCTCCCAAGTGACGGATCGGCTGGAGGCAGCTCTAGCGGGTGTCATGAACTTGGCACCATGGCCAAGCTCAAACACATATCCAGAACGGGTGCCAAGCACCTCGCTCAGGATATCTAGCTCACTCCGCTGACTGTCATCGGGAGTAGACTGACTACGTATGGTGTCCATCGCCGCTTATAATAAAAACATATGAATTTTCATAACGAATGACATTATTATAATTCAATGCAATTAAATTTTACAATGTAAGGATTTTTACCCAATTCTCACTGGCTCTAGGATGAACCCAAGTTCCTGTCGCCTGCCGACAGTGAGTCCCTCTGTAGAGATTTACTGGTCCAAGCTCCTGGCAAATGACCAAATTTCGTTGCGTAATTGAAAGGACAAAAGAGTTAATATAAATGCATAGAAAGAATATAACAACTTAATAATCACCAGTAATTTCTTACCATGTCGTAACGATGTTGTATAAATGACTTTGAATCAGCTACATGGTTCACTTGTAACTTTTCCCAGTTCGCAGAATTTATTCTGCTCCGCTTCTGAACACATTATTCATTATACATTGTTATTAATTACGAATTTAATTGCTACCTTAAGATATCGTAAATATGTAAATATTACCTAAAAAGCCTCAGACGAAAATCTCTCGCAGAGTATCAGCCAGTCGTTTATAGTCACGTGCGGTGGTGCAAACAGTATGGCCTCATCGTGGGTCCTGCATCGCTTGTATCGCTGGTGTAACTCTTCACGGTACTCCTTGAACCGCTCCCTGACCATATCATCGACGGCATGAGAAATGTAAGGAACACTCAAATCTAAGACAAATTTATCCTGCATTATCGTAAATAATAGATTAAGGCAATAAACTTACTTAAAAAATAACATAACCGTAAATGAACTTTCACAAAATAAAATTTAATTTACTAAAATTTACCTGAAGACGCTGACGGATGAGCTGTCGTACATCATTTGTCACGTCTGCCCAACGGGGGGTGGTGACGGGGATCAGAGATCGGCATAGGACACCGACTTCCGACGTAAACAACCCGGCATTGTCCCCAACAGGTCTAAGGGAGTCCTGTGGGAACTCTACTGTCACCCTACCCTCACGCGTAAGTCGTTCTAAAACTAACCCACGCGTGGGTCCACGTCATCGTCGGCTGGTCAGCGATGCTGTCGCAAAAGAAATATGTAAATCTAAACATAAACAGAATTCACTAAATAAATATGTCTAGACTAACATGCAATGTCTAGTGTATGCTCAATCGAGGGCTCAGACACCTATGATGCATCATACGACGTCGATATATAATATCAGGAAAATAGTTTTCACTGACGATACATAATGTCGTTGAGAAAAGTTTTCAAACCATTGTTATAAATAGTGATGGGAACATATGTGGTCATGGCGGGAAACTTTTGCCGAGTTATGTTTATTGACGAAATTGATTTCATCAGAAATAAGTTCGTTGGTAAAAAACCAATTTCTTGTAGTGACATTATGGTGGGAATAGTCACCACGGTGCGTGCGGAAATTCAGTGAAGATATAAAATTATGGCTAAGTACCAGTGGGGAGTAACTAGCACTAATTTAAAATTTATACCATTAAAATTACATTGCCTACCTTAAATCAATTTACAAATTCAAGCTAAGAATGCAATTAATAGTAAGGCTTTCAAGCCAAAGTGAGCACAATCACATAGACTACAAATGATGTTCTAATCAAGCAACTAGTCTATATAAATAGTGTACTTGTGTGTATTTAACAAGTACATAACATACAATTCAATTCAAGCATTCATATGATTTTACTAATCAAACACATAAGGATAAATTAAAATTGCAAACATTCACAATCGCAAACACATACATGTATAGTGGTTCGATTTTTCTACATCACTCTTAGCGGACACACTCGGCTTAAATGTATTAGTATTCACTATTAGAAGTTTTAAATATGGTTCACCTCTAACCTTTACATGGTTGCTCGGGCAAGGACGACTCGGAGGCTCGTAGAGGCCTAGATCGCATCCTGCAAATAAATTCGAGTTTCAAACAGCAAACAAATAAAATGCGAAAATGAAAATGGCCAATCTAGTCTGGCCCATCTGGCGACCGAATAACTAAGTCAGACACATCCATTAGTCTGATTGTACAAACGAAAGTATTTAGCTATCCAATCATAAAATGTGGCCAATCCAACGGTCAAATCTCTCTACTAAGCCCATCCAACGGTCTAATCATCAAAATCCGGCCTATCAAATGGTGGGACCTCTCAAGCACGCTCAGGATCACCAAATCATGTCCAGTTAACGATCAAATCATTCAAACGAACCCATTCAACAGTCCTGCAAGATTAGGCTCATCCAATGGTTTGCTCACCAAATCTGGCACCTATAACGGACAGATTGTCAAACAAGATGCATTCAATGGTTTGAACAATGAATCGGTCCCTCCCACGTCAGGACCAATAAAAATGAGATCCAACCAACAAACTAGATTATCCAATCCAACCCGCCAGATGGCCGGACCATGATGACAAATATGCCAAATGACCAGAATCAAGTAAAACAAACATGATGGGACACAACTAACATAACGACCAACAGCCAGGCCTGCATTATTTCAATAGGAAAATTATCTAAAATAAGGATACCCACCTAAGTTCATATTTCAGGTAAAACAGCCAATGCATGAGGGAACCGTTATTCAAATCATGAATGGACAAAACAAGGACTAGGATTCCATCCAAAATGGGCCCATTACCAGTCTTAATCTCATATTAGGGGCTTTCTTGCACTGTGATTGGTCCGTATCATCACTGACATCATTAGCAGGATGCAGATTTCCTAGGAAAGCCTTTCGCAAGAACTTGTTGCGCAAGGATGATGGGTGGGGCATACTGCAATGTACGTGAGAAATCTATTCTGTCCATCTGTTTTGTGAATTCATTTTATGATCTGAGACAAAAAATGAGCCGGTTACAAAACTCAAGTGGGTCACACGAGAGGGGAAATTAGGAAAAGAGATTCTTAGTATTGAAACCTTCCTAAGCTCCCCATTAATGTTTATATGTCATCCAAACCCTTTATAAGGTCATTCCCAATGGGATGAAGTGAAAACACCGGAAAAATAGCCTGAAACAAAACTTTTATGGCCATAGGAATGCTTCAATGGTGCTTGTTGAATTCCCACTATTTTCTCTTGTGTGGCCCACTTGAATGTTGAATATATTTCATTTTTTGTCGCATGTCCTAAAATGAGCCCAAACAAAGGTGGACGGGGTGGATTTCTCACAAACATCTAGGTGGGCGCCACTCATCGTCCTTGCGCAAGGACATCATGCCAAAGGCCCAGGAAATCAGCGTCTTCAGCATTGCTACATTAAATGCAATGTGCGAAGATGGGGGACGATTAGATGGCAACAACAAGAAGGATTTTCCCAGCAAAGGAGAGGATCTGGATTCATAACAGAAACATGCCAACGGCCCGCGAAGCATGGTTTACGAGGCTATTGGGAGGCGGATTAGCTACTGATGTACTGAGTAGTATATTCAACTATTGAAGTGATGTCACCAAGTTCTATGGATTCCATCATCATGTATACATATCATCAATGTTATCCATTCATTCATAGAAATCATTTTTGAGCATGAGCTAAACAATGAGGTAGATACAGAGGTCAAGTGGACCCATCAAAAAAACCATGCAGGGATCGAACACAAGTCATTAAATTTTTTACGGGGGATTTGCATAAGTTTTCAATCAATCTGATACTTGTATTTTCTATGTTAATTTATAAACAGGTTATATCTCAAACAAATATCACGGTAGGCGTTTAGAAAATTTCAACGGTAGATGACACTTTCCTACTAGTTTTTGTATAGTAGGTCTACTTAAGATTTGAATCTACTTCATTATTCACCTCATGACCTATAATAATCTCTCCAAATGGATGAAAATAATGCATACAACACATACAACAAAGTTAGCCACAGATGTTAGTGACGTCAATTCAGTAGTGCTCAACCCGTTACTAGCTAATCCTCGCCCGGCTACCTGCAACCGGGTTGCAGGAAATTGCCGTCCACATCCTAAGGAATTGGAGGCGTAACTTCTACTGACGTGGACAGAACGGCTTTCGTTTGCACCAGGGCACAAAAAATAGGAAGCGGATTGGCTGGTGTACCACACACAGCTATATATCTGGTGAATTGGCGTCAGCACATTCTGTGGGTCCCAGAATGAGGTATCATCCATTTGGCGAGCTCATCCCATCATCATCATGCGTTGTATCTATCCATTTGGCCAGCTCCTAGTAAAGCTTGAGATGAAAAATATAACATATGTACTTATCAAGTGGACCACACTACACAGCGGAGGATTGAACCTCTACCATTAAAGCTGTTATGGTGTCACACAATATCACATTTGTTTTTCCTCTTCATTTTGGTCTTTGAGACCTTGTGAAGGATGGAAAATAAATACTATGGTGGGCCTATAATTTTTTAACGGTGAAAATCATTACTCCCACTGCGATTTGTGATGTGGCTTGTTTAATCTTTAAATATAATTCATTTTCTGTATAATGGTTGAAAATTACCTAGAAAAATGGCTCAACAGCGTGGATATAATAAATACATCACTGTTGGGCAAATGTAACTTCTATCTCCTTCGAACCGTTCGTACAGCTCGAAGCTCAGGGAATGTCAGAGCTCGTCTTCGTACGACACGTACCTACACCAGCTATATAGCTGGTATATGGTAAACCAGCCAATCCGCTTCCCAAAAAAATAGGTAAATTCAACACGAACGCCGATTACTACTGATAGCGTCAATTCCAAGGTGGCTACTGGCATTGCAACGTGTATTCTATCGACGCCTTCCATCCATTTTTTCAGACCATTTTATGTCATGAAACCAAATATAAGGCAGATCTTAAGTCTCATACGGACCACACCACAGCAAAGACCGGTGATTGAACACTCACCATTAGAACTTCTTGGGGCACTAAAGTTTTGAATTAAGTTAATATTTGGGTTCTCTTCATCCAGGTGTGCATCACCTAATCAACAAGTTAGATTGCAAATAGACATTACAGTTAGCCTTAGGAAGTTTTTAATGGTGGGCCTTCAATCGCTGCTGTTTTCTTGCGGTGTGGTCTAATTGAGACATAAATCTCCCTCATTTTTGCGATTGTGCTCCATAATGATCTGAAAAAAATAAATAGATGGCTTTGATGAAACACATACATATCATGTGGGGCAACAGAGCACTGTCAGTAGGCAATCCGCGTCCATTCGACACTCAAAAGTGGGAAGTGGTTGAAAGTCCTACCATTAAAATCTTTCAAAATGCATGTTGGGTCTACGATGGTTTGTACATGCCATCCATTTAACTTATTTAATGCACTATATCAGCAGGATGGATATACTAAAATTCAGAACATTCCAAAGACTTGTGTAGGCCACACCACTTTAGGGTTTGAGCATGATTTCACAAGGGGTTACTTTGGTGTGGCCCAACTCTTGGATAGGACTCACTTTAGGATCAGTTGGGATAATATGACGGCACACCTAATGAACTGCAGGGCCAGTGGATCCGGTTAGGCCAGAGTAATATCCAGTTCTTTCAGGCTGTAGTGTGGTGTCATTTCATTGGCCCATCAAATACAATTAATTACAATAGATTGGATGCCCAACCAAACATCAGCAAAACAGCTATACATCCAACCCCAATCATCATGAGATGGACCCTACTAATGATCAGGCAGTAATATATACACTGATCATCTGCAACCCAAAATCAGGACCATCCAATGACCAGATTCGCTCAAGATGAGCCCCACATCAGTCATCACCACACTAAAGGACGAACAGGCAAACCGATCTCACCTCTGATGGGATAGATTATTCTTCAAAGGAATGTATGCTCGATCTACAACAGCGGAAATGGAACCTCGAGCAGCAACCTGGATCAGCAGCTAGAGTGAGCAAAAACAATGCAGGTACGTAAAAAATTTGCATGGAAACTAGGGATTGAAGCAGGCCCCACGTCAGGCTCATCGAGGCAGAATGGCTCTTTTCCAAGAGATCAGATCCAAGTAGGCTCCATATTGTGTTGTCTGAAGCCCAATGGGCTCGAGATGTTCCGTAAGGATAACGGTGGCCATAACGGTCACCATTCGTACCTTTACGAAAAGGGGTATAACAATTCTTACAGTCCATAATAGCCGTTACAACCTCTCTTTTTTATTTTTTAATTTATTTAAAAAATTTTCGAAAAATTTATATATGTTTTGTAGTATTAATTAAAAAGTATAAAAATCTGTTTTGTAATATGCCATTACAAGGCTATTATGACCTTTAAAGGGAATGTAACGCATTGTTAACAGTAATTACAAATCAATTTTTGTTTATAAAGGCTGACTGTTACAACCCGTAGCGTGTAAAGGTTGTCATTATTAGCACACCACGAATGGGCCCCACACTGACACAACCTGATCTCAGTAGATGTCCGACAGCTGTTCCGTTGGACATATATGACCCATTTGTCATCAGATGGCCTCCAATTGTACAGGGTGGGGCCTGATCAGTTTGAACGGTCCACATCTGTTGGGCACCACTTCACAATTTTTTTGGCAGGTCAGTTGCCCAATCAGTAAATAGTGGGCCCTGATCAATCTGGACAGCCCAAACTGCCATATGGGCTCCAGACTGAGTTGTCTGAAGCCGCCACATCAGCATGGAGGCCAAGCAGAAATCGGAATTCCACTCACTGGGCCCATCTGGCCCATTTCTCATTAGATCAGGGCTTCCAATTGGACAGGAACAGGCCCTGATCAGTTCAAACGGTCGAGATCTGTTGCATCTCACTTCACAAATTGTTGGCAGGTCAGGGTCCCGATCAGAACAAGGTGGGCCCCAATCAATCTAGACGGCCCAACTGCCTAGAGGAAAAACAATTTCCCCTGGGACCGCCACGAACAATTGGACAGCGGCACACGCGATCAACAAACAAAAGGAAAACGAAGAAAAGGGAAAATTAAAATCAACACCATGCAAAAGATTAAAATAATAATAAGAAGAAAAAAGAAGAAAATGCATGAAACTGTGATGCCGAACAATGGAGGAGGAGAAGTGAGGAAAAAAGTTAAAAAAAATCCAATGAAGCCACGTTTCATAGGAACGGCCATCCATAATGGGCACCACTAGATGAAACATTTTGGATAGTCAAATGGTGGACCCCACCAGCAAGAAATGCAGGCGCAAGCCTCCAATACAAAAAAGGATTGTGTATTTCCTCCGGAATCTTATCAAAAGCACGTATACCTTTGAAGGGCGAGCTTCTTCTATAACGGCCTCATCAATGCAACACCTGCGACCAAACCTCACATAAGTTCCTAAAATCAATTCCACCCATTTCACTACACAACATAAAAGATTCAAAAGCAGAACACTTCTTCTTTTTTTTCTTTTCTTTATCAAAACCAAATACTAACGTTGGAACTTTTCCACTCGATCCACTGCCCGACGATGAACCAGACGGCCTACCAGCAAGCAGCATTCTCATCCGTTTACTCAATGGAAGATGATCGATGTCATCCATAACAGATTCACTATCGTCATTAACTTCGCGCTTGATTCTAGCCCTAGTCGAATCTGCAGCCAAAAACCCCGGAGGCACATTTGGGTAAATTCCACCATCGATTTCCATCTTCACAGTAACGCCACTAGAATGGCGAACCATGATTGCAAGTTACGCTCCAAATGTCGAAATCAAACTCATACGCATGGCTTGCAAGGACTGAGATTCAGAGGCATTTCTCAAAGCAAAAGCATCATCTCTGGGATTGATATATTTTGCATAGATAGAGAGGGTGAAGGATTTAGGGTTTTCGTTTGCCCTCTCTTTTGGTTCGTGGAGAAACGATTGAAGAGGAAGAGAGGAGCGAGAGATTGATTAGAACTCAGAGCGGTTTGTCTGGGGGGAAGAATGGAATTTGGGATTTGGGGAGTGCGGAAAGGCGTTTTCTCTGCTTCTCTATCTTCCTTCCTTCCCACGGTAAATGGCGCCAGGGATTGATGGGAAGTCGGAGCGGTTTGTTTTGGGGGAAAGGATAGAATTTGGGATTTGTGGATGGCAAGGAAGACGTTTGCTTTTCTCCGTGGCGGCGAGGATTGGCGCAGAGGGGCTTTTTGGCGCTCCCGATGAACAGAAATTAGTTACGAGATTTGCGCGAGGGAATTCCACTGGAACGTGTGCGCGGGATTCAGGGATCGACCATCGGGTGGGCCCACGTGGGTACGGACGAGAAGAAATCGGATTGAGTTCTGAGTTACTCGTAACACTACTATTGTACTGAGAATAAACTCTGATGGGCCCACCCGATGATCATCAGGTATGTCTTATATCCAAACCGTCCATCCATTTGGTGAACTTTTCTTAAGGCTCGAGATGAAAAATAAGACAGATCTAACTATCAAGTGGACCACACTGCAAAAAACAATGGGGGATTGAACATCTACCATTGAAATCCTTTTTGGGGTCATAGAAGTTTCAGATCAATATGAATTTTATTTTTCCTCTTCATTCGGGTCTTCGTAACCTTATGAACAAATTGGATGGAAATTAAATGTTATGGTGGGCCCTACAAATTGTTTAGCGGTGAAAGTCATTATCTCCAAGGCTATTTGTGGTGTGGTCATGATTTTTAGATATGGTTAATTTTTGGGATAATGATCTAAAAATAGATTAACAATGTAGATATAATAAATATATCACTGTGTGGCCATGTAACTTTGATCTCCTTTGAACCGTTCGTAAACTCAAAGCTCGAGGAGCGTCAGTGCTTGTCTTCACACGACACGTACTTACAACAGCTATATAGCTGGTGTGTGGTACACCAGCCAATCCACTTCTGTGTTTATCCACTCCATGCATCCGTTTTCTAGCTTATTTAACGGGTTGAGACCAAAATTGAGGAAGCGGATTACGTCCTACCCCCAGTAATCCATTGGGGTGGAGCCCTGTGGGAGCCATCATGATGTAAATGTCTTATCCCCGCTGTCCATACTTATTAACAGACCATTTTATGACATCATGCAAAAAATAAAGCGGGTCCAAATCTCCAATGGACCACACCAAAGGAAGCAGTGGTGATAATGACACCCATCATTGAAACCTCTCAAAGGGCCACTGTGATGTTTTATTACCATCCAACCTAGTCATAAGGTCATGTAGACCTGGATGAAGTGAAAACACAAATATCTTCTCGATTCGAAACTTCTTCGGCTCCTAATAAGCTTTTAACAAAGGGCTTTCAATCCCCACTTTGTGGCCCACTTAAAGCCTTGGTTTTGCCTAATTTTTGGCTTTATACTATATAATGATCTGTTAATAAGTATGGACGGCGTGGATAAGACATTTGCATTACGGTGGTCCCTACAGAGCTTTGCCTGAATGGGGTAGGATGCAATCCGCTTCCCAAAATTGAAGCATTAGAAAATTTCAAGTGGACGATCAGGGTGTACACGAACCGAGCTATCTCGGTTAGCTCACCCGATTCGACTTAGTTCGAAGCCGAGTTTGAGCCGAGTCGAGCTAATTTTTTTAGCTTGAAAATGAGTTCAAGCTGAGTTCGAGCAAGCCCCGGTTTGACTCGACTCAGATCGAACCAGTTCAGTGACTTAATTACTTTGCTATTAATGTTGCTCACCAAGTGTTTGATAAAATGACTCAACGAAGTGTGGCTGGTGGTAAGGAAGGCATGTACATACCACAACAACTCGAGGACAGATATGGTGGATGGATGAGTACTCAAATATAGCAAGTCCTAAGACATTTTCCCTATATTAGCCATGTTACATTGGCGGTGAGGGCCATGACTGAATTACCGTAACGACCACCACTATTACCTTTACGATGTGGGGCATAATGGCTGTTACGTCCCGTAACAGCCGTTACAGTCTCTCTTTTTTATTTTTTTATTTGTTGATAAAACTCCCAAAAAACATATATATGTCCCATAAGGTTGATTAAAAAGAATGAAAAATGGGTATATGTCCCATAATAGGCCATTACAAGGCTATTACTATTATGACCTTTATAGGGGATGTAATGTGTTGTTAACGGCAATAACAAGTCATTTTTTTTCATAACGGTTATTACGGCCATTGCGACCATGTAACATGTAAAGGTTGTCATTGTTAGCCTTTACGGCCCATAACGGCCTTTACGGTACACGATGAATGGGCCCCGCACTGACACAACCTGATCTCAGTAGATGTTGGACAGCTGTTCTGTTGGGCATATATGACCCATTTGTCATCAGAGGACCTCTAATTGTACAGGGGCGGGGTGTAATACCCCGAATTTTTTTCAACTTAGATTTAGACGTCCTTAGGCAATGAGTCAATCATAACACTTGATTAACTTCTCAAAACTCAATCCAAAAGTCTCAAATCCCTATTTCCTTCGAAAATCTCATCTTTCACTACTTTATCCTTCAAAAGTTTCTAAGAGCTTTCATATTAGACACAAATATTAAAGTTTAGGTGATGTTGATCAATACTTAAACTAAAAAGTACTATGAATAATAAATAAATAAATAAAAGGGGTTTTTAACCATTAATCTTTTTGAATCTCATGAAATAAGTAGGCTATTTGGATAGATCAGCTTCTCCTACTCCAAAATCATATATTGCATGTCAAATAACTCATCATAGGTTCTAAAATACACCAATTTCAAATATCAGACGGCGAAATCACCCCAAACAGGTCAGCGATCGGCGAGGGGCTCGCAGATTACCGGGCTTGGCCGGGCTGCAGTTCATCGGTTGGCCCGTTTTCAGCCACATTTTTTGGGATTTTGGTTCAACTTTGAAAAATCATATCTCTCTCGTTATAACTCCGATTTAGGTGATTCAAAAGTCAATTGAAGCTAAATGAGTATAGTTTCATATAAAAATAAGTAAAAAATATAATAAAATACTTAGTATAGTTAAAAATGGGTCGTTGTGACAACTGTCTGGAAAGTATAGTTTTGGACAGCTGCTGCTTCTAGAATTTTTAGAATTTTTCTACAACATAAAATATCATGAAATTTGGTGAAGATGAATTAGACTTGATGATGAACTACTAGAAAAATAAATAAAATAATATACTAATTAAAAATATCAGGAAAGGGCGTAGAACTTCTTAGGGACTTATTCTGTCATAATTAGGTCAGAATTTGGTTAAGTACTGAATTAAACAATTAGTAGAATTAGCTCGAACCACTTTAAATATGATCTGTAAGACCCAAAACCTATAGAATTATTGACGCTATGTTACCCTAAAACTTAGGATCAAACTCTAAACCCGTTTGCTCTCAGGAACCCTTTGAAGCTTTGTATTGGATCTAGATCGCGCGTCGAGAGTCCGATATCTACAATCTCAGACCATTATGACCGCTTAGTTGGACTTGAAAATTATTTTAAAAATCAAGTCCATACGATGTCCTTAGACCATTTCCTTGCGTCCGGAGCGAAGAGTGTGAGAAAAGTGAATTTATTTAGAAATTAAATACAATTTAAATAAATCTGGCACATGTCACTTGCGCGACATTTTTTAAGGGTTCTGACCGTCGGAATCTGACTCAAATACACCCTCGGATTAGGGAACATTTCCCACTCAGGTCAGTGTACTTGGAATCCTCGATCGAGTCTCAGTGACCGCTGAACTGAAACTGGTCCGCCACGTGCGATCTGGGAACACTGTCGGACTGAAAACTTAATGTGATCAGGATCAATATCCATGAGCTTAAGTCCGATCGCATTCAGTCAGGGGACCTCCATAAATGCTCCGTTGGATCAAAACAAGCCCGCTTTGGTTATAAAATAAGTATACCTTGGCCCCAAGCCTATTTTTGACAATTCTGGGCCTATATAAGGAGCTTAAACCCTTAGCCTTCTAACCCATACGAATTTGGAGAAAACCCTAGGAGAGAGGAGAGAAAAGAGAGAGAAAGTGAGGGAGAAGTTGGGCTTTCTCCTGGGATTCTTCCCTGTTGCTCGACGTGCCAGATCCTTCCACCTGCATCGCTATTCTAGCGATTCCAACGCCATTCTAGGTAAGAAAACTCTAACCTCAAACTGTTTTAGGGATTCCATCGATACAATTAGCAAAGTAGCTAATTTATCTTGAGGTTTAGGTCGTCATACAGGCGTTGACGAAGCGTAGACTTTCTATTCGAATCGAGACACTTATACGGCGAAAGGTGCAGATTTTAGACGCTTAGATTACCTGTTTTCAAAGCTTTCAATGCCGTTTAATGGTAGATTGCTGATAAGGATGCTGTTTGACATGTAGAACATGCTGTCCATTTTTCAATTCAAATACGTATGAAGAATATGAGATTTAGGGGATTTAGGGTATTTGTAGGAAATACGGTATACATAAGTATTTTGCGATATGATTGCCATGAGTATTTATCGTGTACCTATTCTAGTTATACATGTATGATCTGTTTGGCGAAGAGATTCGCCCTAATGCACATGTTAGTCGACATATGCTATGTAGACTAAGTGTTTATTGAAATGCCTAAATTAATATGATTTATGCATGCCATATGTTTTGAATGTAAGAACATGATTGTTGTGTATTAGACAACTCCTTGATATAAGGATCTGTCATATTATATGTTGGAATCAACATACGTCAAGTACGTTGGAGTTGAGTAGTCTAAGTGTTTGTATAAATGTATGTATTAGTAAGTATTGAGTAAATGGTGTTGTAGATTAGCGTTGAGACTGGATTCTTAATTACTTTGATGATGCACATGATTTCCTCCATACATGTTGTATTTAAATTGACTACCTTAGGTGTGAAATACTCGTGTATGGTTAACTGCTTATGATGTACGTTATAACATGCTGATAACATGCTGGAATTACTTGTATTTCAATTCTGTCTCTCTCATATGATTACTGATTCACATTACATGTGCTTGGGGCTATACTTTAGTCCAGGCAGTTGGTAATAGTTCAGAATTCGTGGTTGGATTCTATTCGCCACGAAGGATGTGTATGACGAACCCGAGTCGTACTAGAGTCGTTGGCAGTGGTTAGGCCACACGAAGTGCTTGTGCACTTCATGTCGGTCGATTCAACGTGCGCTCGTCCTAGTCGGACTCATTAAGTAACCCGACTGACCATTGTATGTTCACCTTATATTCGTCATAACTGCTTGAACCTAGGGTACTGAACTTACCAGTGAAAATCCTGATAACCATGGTACCTTGATCAACTAAGACTCATGAGCCGGACATGGTTGTATGGGACACCGTGGTCGAGCTGTCGGCCTACGCTGGGGCCACAAACCTCCCCGTAGTGACCAGTGAGCACCCTACTCTGAGCAGATTATGGTGGTATGGGACACTATATTCTTACTGTCGGCCTACATTGATAAGGTGATGGGGGAGTAGAGCAACGAGTGCGAACAACAGCCCTGGAAGCCCTTTGTAGTGACCTTGAGTTTATCCTGACACCGCATGGGGTGATAAGTTCTGATGTAGTCTTAAGGATATAAACTAGGCCTGTATTGATAAGGTGATGGGGTAGTGGAGCAACGAGTGCGTGCAACAGCCCTGACAGCCCTTGTAGCGACTTAGAAATATATCATCGTATGAGATTACTAGGAGTGACGACCCTAGACAGGATCCTTGTTGGGAATGATATAAGGGAAGTACCCTAGTTTTCCAATCCTACTGTATGAAAATGACTAATAACAACTAGGTCATCATATTCATATCGCACTGCATGTGCCTGGAAGATGTGGAGCACTGAGGGAAGAAAGCATGCCGCGGATGTAAGATAGTGTCGCATGAGGGAGTATGTCGGTGAGGGCATCCATCATGTCATTTCGTGCTTGCATTAATCACAGTATTTAGGAATGTTTGATTTTCTTGCTTTATGATTATCGCTTGATTGATTTGATAACATGTTAACCTTTGCTCTATGATTCCAATGAGTTAGCTACTCACTCCCACGTTACGGGACGGTGTTGTACACATCAACCAGTCCCTATTTTAGTTTTAGGTGATGGCGCTGCTTGTGAAGCGGAGCCGGACTTGTTTGATGATGAGGAGGATTTCTCTTATATGCTGGTTCTGATCGACGGGTTTACAGGGTTACTGATTAGATGCCAATGCACTTGGCGGTTTGCCTTCTATTTACACACCCATGTATATTCTTTTCTTACTATTTTGGAGTATACATGTAATTAGTTAACCTGGTAACATGTTCACACTCTGGAGACTTACAATTATTTATATATTTTATATAATTATCACAGTCTTTCACTTGCTAATTTAACTATCTTTGGAGTATGATATGCTGTTTTGGCTTAGTCCCAATCTTGTTTAATGCCATTCTACAGACAACATGCATTCATCATTATCTATATTACATAAGTGAAGTTTTGGAACTCGGGAGTTGGGTTTCTACCCGACCCCCGATTTTTGGGGCGTTACACGGGGCCTGATCAGTTTGAACGGTCCAGATCTGTTGGGCCCCACTTCACAAATTTTTTGGCAGGTTAGTTGCCCAATCAGTAAATGGTGGGCCCTGATCAATCTAGATAGCCCAAACTACTGTATGGGCTCCAGACTGAGTTGTCTGAAGCTGCCATACTGATCTTGAAAAACTGTAGACAGTCAGCACGGAGGCCAAGCAGAAATTGGAATTCTACTGGGCCCATTTCTCATTAGATTAGGGCTTCCAATCGCACGGGGACAGGCTTGATCAGTTCAAACGATCCAGATCTGTTGCATCTCACTTCACAAATTATTGGCAGGTCAGGGACCCGATCGACCCCAATCAATATGGACGGCCCAACTGCATAGAGGAAAACCAATTTCCCTAGGATAGCCATGATCAACGCACCAAAATGAAAGAGATTATTTGAAATTTCAGTTAAGTGGTAAATACGGGCTAAATGGGTAATAATTATATCACAACACTATTCCCAGTACTTGATTTGACTAGCTACTTTTTAAACACAAAAATCGAGAAGGCCACAGAATATTTGTGAGTCCCACCGCGTTGTATGTTGATTATCCACACTGTTCATCCATTATCCAAAGCTCAGGTGGACTATGTCATGGGAAAATGGAAATCAATCTCTTGGGGCCATTGTTTCTTTTGGTGTGGGCCACTTGAGTGTTCGATTTGCCTCGTTTTTCGGATCATGCCTAAAAATATTGTGGTAAAACAGATGGACGGAATGGATCTATAATACATATTACCTTGGGGTCTACAAATTTAAATTACCTCTTTTGAACTGGTTTCCAAGGTAGAAATTCGTTTGATTTAAAAAGGAGGAAAATGTTAATAATTACCCATTTACATTCATAGGGGTAATTAAAACAGGCCCAGAAGGAGGAAAAGGAAAAATTAAAATCAACAAGCCTAATGGTGCATATTGTAAGATAACTGGCATTGGCTCCACACAACTCTCAGATCATATGCATGTTAAAAACATTCTATGTGCACCATCGTTTCGTGTCAATTTACTATCAGTGAGTCAATTCACAACTGCCATGAATTGTTTAATTCACTTCTTTCCCACTTTTTTTTTATTGTAGGACCTAACTTTGAAGAAGATGATTGGATTGGGGAAGCAGCTTAATGGCTTGTACTACTTTGTTCCTTCAATGAAGTCTGCAAAAACTTCTTATCATATTGATTCTACTACAAACCTTTAATGGCACAAGCGGTTAGGACATCCCTCCAAGGCACCTTCATAATTTTTAAGCCATGTTATTCCCTCATTTGTATTTGATTCTAAACATTCTTGTGAAACTTGCCATTTGGCTAAGCAAACACAACTACCATTTTCTTCAAGCTCTATTCAAACTTTACATTCATTTGATCTTATTCATTGTGATATTTGTGTACCTTTTCGTACTGCAACTCATACAGGGGAACATTATTTTTTAACCATTGTTGATGATTATACTCGATTCACGTGGATATTCTTTAATAAAATTCAAATCTGAAATGCAAGGATTATTAAAAACCTTCATCTCTTTTGTCAACACTCATTTTAATTGCCAAGTTAAATTCATTCGAAGTGATAATGGCTCAGAATTCATTTCCATGAAATTTTGTTTTTCTAACCTTGACATTTTATTTCAAAGCTCTTGCCCATCTACACCTCAACAAAATGGTGTAGTTGAACGAAAATATTGACATCTTTTAAACATTGGTAGGGCCTTAAGAATTGATGCTAATCTTCCCTTACTTTTTTAGGGGGAGAGTTTACTTACCCCTGCCTATCTTATTAATCGTCTTCCTACCCCCGTGCTGCGACATAAATCCCCAAATGAAATGTTGTATAACAAACCACCTATCTACTCTCACTTGAGAATTTTTTGATGTCTTTGTTATGCAACCAATTTGCAACCATCTCAAAAATTTGACTCTCGAGCTAGAAAATACATCTTTGTCGGTTATCCTGTAAGCCAAAAATCCTATCGCTTATATGATCTCAACACTCAGCAATTTTTTTCAAGCCGTGATGTCATTTTTCATGAATTAAATTTTCCTTTTCTTGCTCTAGAAACTTCACCAGAAAATATTGTTTCCCAACCTGAGATATCTGAATATATCACTGATTCACCTCCACTTGCAATTCCTCCTGTTTCTTCATCATTCGAGATCTCTCCTCCATCCTCTCCTTCTTCTCCTTCTTCCTTTATATCTCCTGCTGCACCTCCTCTTCGCAGAAGTGAACGTGTCAGACAGCCATCCACCCTCCTTTAAGATTTTCATTGTGGATAAGTTAGTATAATGCCATCAACTGCAACTTCAAAACAGGCATCTTTGACTAAGTTGGGTACTCGGTATCCTTTAAGTACCTATCTTTCCTATCTTTCTTTGTCTGCTACTCATAAATGTCATATCCCAAACTCGAAAATCGGATTCACAGGGATCCCGATTGCCGAATCCGGTACTAACAGCCTCTATAGTACCCTATTCTCAGCTCCTAGCGTCCATACGCCAAATTCCGATCCTGAGATCTTACAAGGAGGATTTTTTTTCAAGGTATATTTAACTCGTAATAAGCATAACCATAAGATTACCCAATTCACAAAGGCAACATCATCGTCACATATCCACTAATAAAATCATTTGAGTACAATGCTGAAAGGAAAATACATAAATCGAAAATCAATCTCCAGAAGACCGCTGCACGCTTCAAGCTCAACACTACTGCTACCTAACATCACCTGCACGCATCTATCGGGCATAAGCTTATAGAAAACTTAGAGGGTGGTGTTAAGTGTGTGCACAAAGTAAGTGTCAAGTATTCAATACAATGCCATCATCATACAATACTGAAATTACTGGTAATTCATAAATCGTACATTATTGGAATAAGCAGAAATACTAACAAGATCATAAATTATCAGAGTAAGCGAAAATACTGACAAGATCATAAATTATACGATAACAAAGTAATCGGAAGTATGGACAAGTCCATAAATCAATCAATATCAAAATACGCAATATAGAACAGCCATGCAATAAAGAGTCATAAAGAGCTAAATATCAGATGCCGAGGATGCAATGCAATATATAAATCCTGCTAAGTCTATCTAGGCCATATAAGTGCAGAAACATAGCAAATCAAAATGTCATATGCCTGCAGATGTAAGCAATATGCGATACAAATAAAATGACCATGCTGGAGTGTGAAGTTGGGATGATAGTACGTAGTATCGCAGGCTACGGGGTCCACCACAAGGAACTTCTATCCAAACCAGTCCCATACCTAAATTTGGATAGTCAGACTCAACGTGGTAAACTCCTGATCTCAGGTTAGTCGCGCACCCAACCGAAATCCTTGCCATAATGAAGGTACACAATAATTAGTTGCGCACAACTAGCCCGAGTGCATAGTGAATGAATGAATGAATGAGCATACAACTCCTACTCAATAAGTCAGAATTGAAAAATCGATCACGTCAATCGAAATCGACAATCGGTCGTGAAAATCGAAATCGATCGATAATCAGAATCGACAAACCGGTTACGTCAATCGAAATTGGCAATCGGTCATGACAATCGGGGTAGATCGATAATCAGAATCGATAAATCGGTCACGTTAATCGCACCGATAATCAATAAATAAATAAAACTGGGTTCATAGATGATCAGTCGATCAACTATAGTATAAAGATTAACACTCAATCGTGGTTATATTAAATCTGATAACACGGAGCCATCTGTCTACGACGAATGGGGCCCACTTATTTGTATTAACCCACTGAGAAAATGATGAGAATGGGCCTAACAAGGCCTAATGAAAAGTCACAATGTGGACATCCAATCAGCATTGCCCATCAATGTGGATATCTAACCAACATTGCTCCCAAGGAGTGACCTACATAGGGCTAAACATATAGTGGGCCTATGATCTCACGTACAATCATGATGGGCCTCATTTATGTCACATAGGCCTCGTCATATGGGCCAACATACATCACATCGGGCCTCGAATACATAATGGGTGGGCCTCTCACCTAGGCCTCAAATATATCATATGGGTCTCGAATACATCCCCATGAACTCTTATGTCAAGTGGGCCACATCACATGGGCCGTATTATATGGGCCGCACCAACGGGCTGCATGTACATCAAATAGGCCGCACCGATGGCCTCATGTATATCAAGTTGGGCCCACCCTTATGTATATTTGAGATCCGACCAATTTATAAGTTAGCATAAAGATAAATGAAGTGAAAACAGTATCAACTTATTTGTAAACTACCATGGCCCTTAGAAGTTTGAACAATAGATGTCACTATCTACTATTTAAATGGTGGGGTCCACCTGAACTTTAGATCTGACTTCATTCTTTTTCCCATGCCATAAAGTGATCTCACAAATGGTTGAACGACATAGATATAACACATGCATCATGGTAGGTCCCACCATCCAAACAGCAGACCGTGTAGATAAAACACACACATCCCTTAGGGGATCCGCCGAGCTTACTGACGTGTAGCCCATTTACATTAAAGACAGAGGTGGTTCCCACATAGGGCCACCCTCATACATATACACAATATAGTGTGTGTGTGTGTGTGTGTGTGTGTGTATATATATAATATAGCTGCTGTTAGCTTCATGCATTAAAGAGGCACATGAATATAAAATATATAATATATTATATAGATTTAGCTGTTGTTGTGCAGGTTTGCAGTAAAAGGGAGCAGAGGTGGGTCCCACGTAGGACCCACCCTCATATTGTTCACTCCCTAAGTGCAGGGTTGTGATGTAGTAATAACTCGGTAAGACTGAGGTCGAATCCCAAGGGACTGAAACTTGTACGTTATCTAAAATTAAATAGAATTTGAACTAGAAAAAGATGAATTCTAAATCAAGTATAAATTGAGGAATAATGATGGAATAATTATCTAAACTTAAGAGAAATCAGAGGTAAGGAAACTAGGGATTCAGAGGATCCACTTGTAGAGATCAGGGAGATCTTATGCCTGTTTCATGAATCATGGAATTTACTAAACTGCCATTGATCTAGCTTTCAAAGAGATGAAAGGAAGATGAATTAGAATGGATTCCATCACCAAACCATGCCCAAAGACTATGGCAAACAACAGAATTAAACTAATTACCACCCAATCACATGTATGCAAGTTAGGAAGGGTACCGTCATCCGACCATGCCCAGGAGACTATAGTGAACAACGGGGCTTCCTGACGTCATAAATATAAAGGAGAAAAGGACATGCTCTAAGCCATTGCAGACCCATTGTAATTTTAGTCACAACAGACCATTAAAGACTAAACAAAACATGCCATTAATAATCAACTAAAATCAACGTCAATTCAAGAATTAAAATTAAATTAAAGACATAAAATAAAATCTCCCATCTCACCACAAGCTTCACCTCTTAGCCCTAGCTAAGAGGTTCAGCCCATCACAGACATGATGAAGCTGGACATGTTAAAAGAAAATATGAAGAAGAAAAAAAATAAAAATAGCAAAATTACTCTACTCCCTCTGCCCACGTTTTCAGCCCAAGCCTCAAGCTCTCTACCTCCTGATCTCCTTCCAAGACCTGAATGAATGCTCCCCATGTCCAAAACCTCCTTTTATAGCTGTTGGAAGGCTGGAGTCAGTGACAGAGTTGTAGCAGGACACCTAGTACAATTTTCACAGCCAAGTTCGGTGCCTCGAAATACGCCACTTTTCTCGCTCAAATTCTAAAAAAACACCGTCCCTTAGTACTTTCTTAGGTTCTCTACATGATAGATGGTTCAGATCTACCATATGATCAAAGATGGTGGGCCAAAACTGGCTGGAAAAGTCAGTTTTCGCGGATGTGCGAAACCTTTCGCACCATTTCGCTGTTGTGATCAGTGGGCCCCACAGAAGCATTTTATGGAAAATCCACCCCATCCATTGGATTCAGAACGAAATTTCAGTCAAGAATGGGTGGTTTTGAACGTCCATTGACGAAGCCCAGAGAAGAAATCACTAAAAGATCAATTTTGAACGTCCCAGGGCAGCCCTTTTGTGGCCCCTGTATCGCACACGTGTGTACGCATGGATGCAAAAGGTTAGCATGGTTTGTAGTATTCGAACCCCTCTACAAGATGGACGGCTTGGATCAGACGTACAGTCAATGGGTAGGGCCCACAACCGTCCGCAAAAACGGCCACCGGCAGTGCGTCCGCTACACGTTTTTTTTTTTTTTTTGAATTGTAGGCGGAAACGTCGGTCAGCTGTGCTGACCGACTTTTGAGAAATCTCGTGCACAGCAGGCGTGTGTACACTATGTACACACGCTGTACATATAGGGTCCACTGTGAAGCTTTCAAGAAATCCAATCCTCCCATTCTGTTCCTCACATTATTTTACCCGTTGAGAACAATTATCAAGCATATCCAGCTGGTGGGTGGGCCCCAAATTGAAGATTGATGGGCTGATCTGCCCATTAGGCCACTTCCGCAATGATCCAATGGATGATTTTTGACGTGTACAGTTAATTTATGGTCCTCAGGCCACGTATGAAGTTTCGAGCCGAACCGATATTGGGAACCCCGTGATCTTGCGTTCTGGATGCGTTTCAAGCCATTTGAGCTTCAGTTTCTTAGTTTTCTCGAATTTCTAACCATGTATATCTGTCAATCTTGGTCCCCTAGAGTCCGTCCCATGCCCTAGTGATCATCAGAATGTTAAATCCAAGCTTTTGGCATCCTTTTTCAGTCAACTCTCCTAATCACACCCTGCAATAAAACACGATTAAAACTGGACATTAAACACTATTATGCTCGTAAATCCGGATAATATTTGGGGTCTAATATGCACTATTTGACCCTCAACACATATATGTTAGTATATGGTATTATATAATATTATAAGATAATATATAATATATTATATCATATACTAATATAATATAATATAATAATATTATATTAAATGAAAGAGCAACGTCTAGGCTCTGAATGGCCTGGAGTTCATGTGCATCAAGGAAGGCCCCACACATGGGGTGGGTCCCACCGTCCAAGGACGGTGGACATGAAACACATGCATCATGGGTACCACCGTCCACTGCTGGACGGTGTGCATACAAAACATACATCATGGTAGGTTCCATATGGGTGGACGGTGTGGGAAAAACACTTACATCAGTGGGTCCCATACGGGGCCCACCATAACATTTATCTGCCATCCAAATCGTTGATAAGGTCATACAGACCCTGGATGAAGAGAAAAACAAATTTCATAATGATCCAAACTTCGGGGACACCCAAAACAGGTTCCAATGGCAGACGCTCAATCACCACTTTTTCCTACCGTGTGGGTCACCTAAGTGCTGTATACAATAGATTTTTGGGGCGGCCCACTGGGCAGAGGGGACTCAACAAATACATGGTGTTGATGATCAATACACATCATGGTGGGGCCTACGGCTGGGACCGTGGGTTCCCGCCTTTTTCCCTTCATGCCGAGCGCAGCAAGGTACTGTGCGTCCTCTGGATAGCAGCAGTGCCTGCTGCACACACCCCTTTTATTTATTTTTATTTATTTTTTTGAAAAAAGATGTCTTCTGCAGTTTTTTACAGGTGGGGCCCACATCTGGAAGATCCAACCCACCCATTGGATTCCATGGCTCTATACCGTCCAAAAGAGCCTACTATCCAGTATGTTTTAGTATACCGAAACGTCAGAGCAGATTTTTAACGGTGAAAACCACTGTTTTCTATGGTATGCCCCGCCAGAAAGTCAGATTGGCTTCATTTTTCGGCTCAACGCCTAAAATGATCTGGAGAATGGAATGGACGGCGTGGATTAGATTCCCACATTAAGGTGGGGCCTACACAAGCAGCTCACTCAAAAGTTTAAAATGAAGCTGACATTTTTATTTTTATTTTTATGTTTTTTTTTTCTACTACTGTCAGTACACGCCACTGTCTGTTCATACTTCCTGTCTAGCCGCGTCCAGCGTCCTTGGATGCCAGACGGTCCCCATACAACGCATTTTAAGTTGGGCCTCCTTACCAGATGGCTTGGGAAAAATGCATGCTTCATAGTGGGGTCTATTTGGGTGGGACACACAGCCACATCATCACATAAAAATGAAGAAAAGAAGGAGAGAGAAGCACCCACCTTCCTTATTCCTCATTAATGCTCCAAAGCTCCAATGTGGCTCTTTCAATGGTGGAGATGAGTTTTTGATGGCAGGATATGGAGGATCTAAGGTGAGAAAGGGTTGGGAATCTTGGAGAGCTTGGGACGTCCAAGGTCATGGGACAATGGTGGAAATAGAGAATGAAAAAGGGAAGAGAGAGATGAAGGAGAGAGAGTAATAATGATAGCTCTCTCTCTCTCTTAGCTATGTAATGAGTGTTCTGGGGAAAAGGGAGTAATTATGGGCTAGGGTCATTATTGCTTTGACTAGTAATTATGGATGGCTTAGGGTGATGTTACCTTAGCCTTGGGAAAAGTGCCATTGTGATAGGTGGGTCCCACCAAAACACAATCAATGGTCCAAATAGAGTGCGGGGTCCTTACTCTTACCTGGGTGGTAGATTCCTTGGAGTTTCAACACCGGGTCAAGGGTTCGAGTACCCATGGTGGTGAAATCCCACGGTGTGCATGTGTGGGGTGTGTGTGTGTGTGTGTGGCGTGAGTGTGTGGGGTGTGTGTGCATGTGTAAAAAAAAAGTAAAAAAAAATAAAAATAGAGCGCGACCTATATCTTTTGATGTACAACTCGGATTACCGCATGAGACGTGGCGTTAGAACCGTAGCGACAAGGTGGTCGCTATAACATTAATTCCGAGTCAGTTCGGGTCGGGTTTACATGATTGAACTTAAGGGTCATCGCAAGTGAAATCCGTAGGTCGCGGGTCGTCAGAATTTTATCGGGAAGACTGCGGGAGCCTATGGAATGGTACGGGTTAGGATACGGGTCTCATAATAAACATTTTGTTAATACCATTTCGAGTGTCCTCAAACCCACCTCATATGCTCAAGCTGTCTTAGATCCCAAATGGTAAGAGGCAATGCAACGTGAACTTAATGCTCTCACTACCCAAAAGACATGGTCGTTGGTTCCCTTGCCTGCTAGTCATTGCCCCATTGGCAGCAAATGAGTCTATCGTATCAAATACAATTTTAATGGCACAATTGACACTACAAAGCTCGATTAGTCACTAAAATATTTTCTCAATAAGAAGGCTTAGATTACACCGAAACATTTGCTCCTGTTGCCAAGTTAACCACTATTTGCTGTGTTCTTGTTGCTGCTGCTGCTAAACATTAGCCATTATATCAAATGGATGTGACCAATGCCTTCCTACATGCTGATTTAGAGGAAGAGGTGTACATGACTCCACCATCAGGTCATTGTCGACGGGGGGAGAAACTTGTATGTCGACTGCATAAGTCTCTTTATGGGCTTAAACAATCTCCTCAAAATTAGTTTACAAAATTCTCGCATGCTATCAAATAGGTTGGCTTTGTTCTGTCACATTCATATTATTCTTTGTTTGTGAAGACTAAAGGCTCATCTACAACTATGGTGCATATCTATGTAGATGACATAGTAATAACTAGAAATGATGCAACTACTATACAAAGTCTCAAACAATTTCTTCATCAACAATTTCATATTAAAGATCTTGGTCTCCTTAAGTATTTTCTTGGGTTGAAAGTTGCAAGGTCCAAAGCAGGTATTGTTATCTCTCAATGAAAATATACTTTAGAGATCACAAAAGATGTTGGATACTTGGGTGCTCAACCATCAAACTTTCCCATGTAAATGAATCTGAAGCTCACAGATTATCAAGGTGATCTGCTATATGATCCAGTTCGCTACAGGAGATTAGTTGAACAATTAATCTATCTCATAATTATAAGGCTAGACATTACATAGTTAATATTTTAAGCCAATTTATGCATGCTCCGAGAAAGCCTCATTGGGATGCTACTCTTCGCATTATCAAATATTTGAAAGGCAGTCCTGGTTTAGGATTGCTGTTCTCCTCAAGCAATTCCTTTACCTTAAAGGCTTATTGTGATGCTAATTGGGCAAACTATCCTATGAGAAGAAGATCAACTACAGGTTATTGTGTGTTCTTAGGGAATTCATTGATTTCATGGAAAGCAAAGAAGCAGAAAACAGTTTCAAGATCATCCTTAGAAGCTGAGTGTAAGTCCATGGCAACGGTAACCTGTGAGCTAGTTGGCTCAAATTTTTGCTCAATGATATGCATGTTTCTATAGGACCAACAATGTTGCTATGTGATAATCAAGCTACTCTCCACATAGCAACAAGCCCAGTATATCATGAGCGCACCAAGCACATAGAACTTGATTGTCATGTTGTAAAAGAAAAGATACAAGATGGTCAGATTATCACCAAAATTTTTTCATCTCATTTGCAGCTGGCAGATGTTTTTACGAAGGCTCTTGGAGGAAATGTGTTTAAAGAATTAAGAATCAAGTTGAACATACTGGATATACATGCTCCAACTCGAGGGGGAGTGTTAAGATTATGTTAACTTAAATTAAGGGATATTATTTCATGTATATATTTAGGAGATTTGTAATCCCTTCAATCAAGGGAATTAGATAAATCTTTATTTTATTTTTCTGTAATTTAGGATCTTGATTTGCTCTTGTAAGCTTATATATAACAGTCCATTTTAACTGTCGAATACACATAGAGAAAAACACGAATTTTTCTCGTAGGTTACTTGAGAAGATAAAAGAGAGGTATTAGATACTAAAGATGCTATGTGATTTGTTGCACCACTATCAATAATCCAATGATTCAAGACTGTCTTTTGGACACTAAAGGATGAGCAGAAAGGGGTAGAGATACTTGCATAGTTTGCTCTGGCAGAATTTTTACCATTACAGAAAAAGGCTTTTATTTGGGTTAGCTCTTTAGAGGTGATTTGGGGAGTCTCTTCTGTTGGTATCTTGATTGAGTCCTGATGCATCTAGGCACTGGTTTGATGTGCAACATGTTTTCTGCTTCGATTTGATGGCTAGACATCTTTGCCATGGAGCTTGTGATCAATTGGGAATCCAGTCAAGTAGTAACAATGATCCATAGTGTGAGTTGTGCCCTTACAATAAGAACATGACAAAGATTTTTTAGTGCCATGTGACTTGGAATGAGAGGATGACCACTATCTGTGTTGTCGTTGAGCATCAGACTATGATTCCTTATAGTTGTCATAGGTTTTGATACTCATAACATGAATGAGATCAGTACCCTTGGCCTCAGTAAGCCCTCGCTGCTTTTCTTCTTCACATAAAAGTGAATATGCCTTTTTAACAGTTAGTAGAGGGTGCATTAACATGATTTACCCTCGCACAATAGAGTATGTCTCATTCAATCCTATAAGGAATTGTCCCAGCCGAATCCTTTCTTCCTTTTCTTTTATATCTTTTTGTCCTCCACAAGTACATGTGATTAAAGGACTACAGGTAGTTAGCTCATCCCACAACATTTTCATCTTTGTATAGTAAGAAAAAATTGATTCTTGATTTTGTTTCAATTCAACAATAGATCATTGAGTTTGATAATGATGAGAAAAATCACCTTGAGAGAATCATTTTTGAAGATCTGTCTAGATCTCTGAAGGTGTTTCAGCATAGAGTACGCTGTTTGTAAGCTCTTGACTTAGAGAGTTAAATATCCAGGAAAGCGCCATATCGTTGCAGCACTGCCATAAAGAGTATTTTGGATCTTTTTCATCTGGGGTGGAAATTGTTCCTTTGACGAACCCCAGTTTGTTTTTAGCACTGAGACTTACCAGCATAGATCTCTTTCACATAGTATGATTGGTTCCATCTAAGACTTTTGGATCAAGAATCATGCCAGGATGATCAGAAGGATGGAGAAAAAAAGGATTTGCGGAATCAATCACCGATGTAGACATAGTGTGATCAGAGTAGGCGGAAATGATTTACAAAGGCAAAAAGATCATTGGCGATTTGATACCATGAGAAAAATCAGTTTATGGAAAAATCTGTGTTTTTCTCTGTGTATTCGACAGTCAAAATGGACTGCTATATATAAGCTTAAAAGAGCAAATTAAGATCCTAAATTACAGAAAAATAAAATAAAGATCTATCTAATTCCCTTGATTGAAGGGATTACAAATCTCCTAAATATATACATGAAATAATATCCCTTAATTTAAGTTAATGTAATCTTAACAGAAAAGATTAAAGAAAAAAGAAAGCAGAAGAAAATGCATGAAACTGTGATGCTGGACAATGATATGGAGGAGAAGTGAGGAAAAAGGTTAGGAAAATACAATGAGGCCACATTTTATAGGAACGACCATCCATAATGGGCCCCACTAGATGAAACATTTTGGATAGTCAAATGGTGGACCCCACCAGCAAGAAATGCAAGCACAAGCCTCCAATACAAATAGGATTGTGTATATTTCCTTCGAATCTTATCAAAAGCATATCATAAGAAGTAATGATAGTTGAGCAGATATACCTTCAAATGGCGAACTTCTTCTATAAAGTCCTCATTAACGCAACACCTGTGACCAAACCTCACATAAGTTCCTAAAAATCAATTCCACCCATTTCACTGCACAACATAAAAGATTCAAAAACAGAAAACCTTTGTTTTTTTCTTTTCTTTATCAAAACCAAATACTTTGGAACTTTTCCACTCGACCCACTGCCTGAAGATGAACCAGATGGCCTACCAGAAAGCAGCATTTTCATCCGTTTACTCAATGGAAGATTATCGATGTCATCCATCACGAATTCAACATCGTGATTAACTTCGCGCTTGATTCTAAACCTAGTCAAATCTGCAGCTGAAAACCCTGGAGGCACATTTTGGTAAATTCCACCATCGATTTCCATCTTCATAGTAACGCCACTAGAACGCCGACCCGTGCTTGCAAGTTACGCTCCAAATGTCGAAATCAAACTACTGCGATTCAGAGGCATTTCTCAAAGCACAACACATTATCTCTGGGATTGGTAGATTTTAAATAGATAGCGAAGGGGAAGGGTTCTGGTTATGGGTTTCTTTTGCCCTCTCTTTTGGTTCCTGGAGAAAGGATTGAAGAGGAAGAGAGGAGCGAGAGATTGATTGGAACTCAGAGTGGTTTGTCTGTGGGGAAGGATGGAATTTGGGATTTGAGGAGTGTGGGAAAGGCGTTTTCTCTGCTTCTCCATCTTCCTTCGTTCGCATGGCATATAGCGCCAAGGATTGATTGGAAGTCGAAGCGGTTTATTTTGGTGGAGGATAGATTTGGGGATGGCAGGAAAGGCGTTTTCTCTTCCCCGTGGCGTCAGGGATTGAAGGGGAGGGTATGCGGATTTCCTGCAAAAGCTTTTCGCAGGAAGTTCCTGCGCTGGAAACCTAAGTGTGGCCACCGTGATGTTCGTGAGAAATCCACCCCGTCCATCCGTCCATCCATTTTCTGGGATATTTTTAGGAAAAGAGGCCAAAAATGATCTGTATCCAATACTCAAGTGGGCCTAAAATGTGAGTATTGAACGTACATAATTGAAATATTCATGGGGCCATTGAAGTTTTGAATCAGCCTAATATTTTTGTTTTAAGTTCATCCCGGTAGGAATGGCGTTATTATTGGTATGGATGACATGTAAACGTCATTTTCTACCCTTAAAGAGTTTTCAGCGGTAGGAATTTTTTATCCACCTTTTTCTTTAGTGTGGCCTACTTGAGTATTGGATCCTTCTCACTTTTGGTATCAATACGTAAAATGGGCTCAAAGAATGGATGTATGGTTTGGATTTCTCAAAAACATCACGTTGGGCCCCACCCGACTTCCGGTGCAGGAACTTCCTTTTTCACAGGAAATTTGCGTCCGAGGGGAGGGGCTTTTTAGCGGACGCGGATTTCCTACGAAATCCTTTTGTAAGAAGTTCCTGTGCAATGATTTTGGACAGGGCTCACTATGATGTTGGTTAGAAATCCAACTCGTCCATCTGCTTTTTTTTTTTTTTAGCTCATTTTAGGACATGAGACCGAAAATGATTAGGATCCAAAACTTAAGTGGGCCATACTAGATGAAACAGTGTGGAAAGGAATTCCTACTGCTGAAACCTTCCTAGGATCCGCCTTGATGTTTATATTCCATCCAAACCGTTGTAAGGTCATTTTTACTGAGACGAAGTGAAAAAGTCAAGAAATTAAACCGATACAAAACTTTTGTGGCCATATAAATGTTTCAATGGTGGTCACTAAATCCCCACTGTTTCCTCTCATATGGCGCACTTGAGTTTTTGATCCTCCTCATTTTTAGGCACATATCCTAAAATGAACTCAAAAAACGGATGGATGGAGTGGCTTTCTCACAATCATCGTAGTGGGCCCCACACAGAATCTTGCGCAAGAACTTCCTGCAAAAGGCTTTCACAGCAAATCTGCGTCCCTTTGTAGCAAAGAACGGATTGGCTACTCCCCCTGCCACTAGGCCCGTGGTTGATGGTCAGTGCTCTGTGGGCCCCACCATGATGTATGTGTTTCATCCATTTTTACAGATCATTTTAGCGATTGATCCCAAAAATGAGAGGAATATAAATCTCATGTGGACCACACCACATGAAAAAAAAAAAGAGAGATCGAATGTCCCCCATTAAAATCATCCTAAGGCCCACTGTACTGTTTATTTGACATCCAATCTATTGATTAGGTCATACAGACCCAGATGAAGGGAAAAAACAAAGATCATCTATCCAAAACTTTTATGGCCCCCAAAAAAGTTTTTAATGGCCTACATTCATTCAACAATGTTACCTATATTGTGGTCAACTTGAGATTAGGATTACCTCATTTTTGGTCTCATACCATAAAATGATCCAGAAAAATAGATGAATAACATGGATGAAACACATACGTCATAGGCCCACAGGGCACTGACCACCCGCCACCTATCTAATTCACTATTGACACCGTGAGTACCAGTTTTGCTATTAAAGTAACCTTCCTAAGTTTTGTACACTCCAACATGATGTATGTATTGTATCTACAGCATCCATTCATTTGGAGAGATCATTTAATAGAGCCAAAGAATAAGTCAGATCCAGAGCTCACATGGACTCCTAGAAAAAAAAAATGGGATAAATGCCTACCGTTCAGAATTTATGATGCTAGAGAAGTTTTTGCTAATATTTGTGTTTTGCCTTCATCTGCGTCTATGTTATTTTATTAACATGTTAGGTCTCAAATAAACATTAAGGTGATAGGTTTCAAAAGTAGGCACCACTATTTAGATGTTTGTTTATTTATTATTATTATTTTTTTATATTTATAATGGTGGGTCTGTAAGGCCCGTATCCTAGTCCATACCGTTTCGTAGGCTTCCACGATCTTCCCTGTCGAATTTCGACAACCCGTGACCTGTAATCGGCGTTTGTGCATGACCTTAAATCACATCCTATATATCTGAGTCAGCTCGACTAAAAAATTGTACCCTAGCGACTGCGCCGTCGCTGTGGTTCTAGCGCCGCGTCTCGCGCAGCGATGCGATACCTAGGCCAGGAGTTGTGGGCCTGCGTTCATATTGAGGAAAACGCTGCACATGCAAATTCTGAGATAATCTCTACCACCTTTCACATCAATCAAGTCAAGTACACATCCCATCTCACCTATACCTCTCCCACCAACTAGTTAAAGTAACCCATGCTTAGCTCATTCATCTCATCCCAAAAGTCAATAAGACCCAAGCTTCCCATGTCATATACATCACTCCTCTCTCTCTCTCTCTCTCTCTCTCTCTCTCTCTCTCTCTCTCTCTCTCATTTTCCCACTCCATTCCAAGCAATTCCCAAGAAAGGAAACGTCCAAGCTTCCCAAAGAGAGAAGTTAGGTGTGGCCCACTCCCTACCACCCAATCTCCCATCCTAGCCATCCAACCTTCATCAACTTCCATCAAAGGGAAAGCCAAGGAGTTTAGGAGTCCAAGGAGCCAAGGAGTGAAATCGGTTGGTGAATCTTCATTGTTTGTGGGTGTTCTAGAGTAGATCTTGACCTTTGATGTATGGGACAAGTGGGACCCATTTAATATATATGTTGTAAGTCCTAGGGGAGCCCATAGTGGCAAAGCTCCCCCACCTCATGTTTTCACTTGTCTCTCTCTCTCTCTCTCCCCCTTTTTCTCTGGTTTGATGGCCTGCCTTGATGCAAGGATTTGATCCTCGTTGTCCTTCCAAGTAGACAGCCTTGCTGTCCAGACATTGGACACCTGGCAGGGCTCATCTTGCTGCCCGTTTGGGCAGACCCTGCTTGAAGGGGAAACCACAAATTAGGGCTGTTCACGAGTCAAGCAAGCTCGAAAAACTTGCTCGACTCAGCTCGAGTAAGCTCGGATTGACTCGGCTTGAATGGCCGATTCAAGCTGAGCCAAGCTAATTATTTGAAGGTCGAGTTGAGTTCAAGCCAAGTTCAACTAGGGAGCATTTCAACTGGACTCGACTCGAACTCGAGTCGACTCAAAGCTCAAACTCGAGCTCGACTTGGCTCGATTAATAAATATATTAAATATTATATAAATTATATATTATATATAATATATATTATATTAATATAAGTTTTAAGTTAAAAATTTTTTTTTTAAAAGAAAAACAAACAAACCCTAAAGTTTCTACCCGACCGCACGCACTTCCTTTTCCTTTCCCCTTCTTCTCTTTCTCTACCCACTGCTAGCTGCACACCCGCCCGGACCGCCGCCACCAGGTTTCTTCATCTGATTCGAAGCTTTATTTGGTTTTTTCATTGGGTTTTACTTTGATTCTCTTAAAATTTTTAAATTTTTCATCAATGGAGGAGGATCAAGAACAGAATCCATTATTCTCTCACCCAACAAGCTCTAGGTCGACTCGACGTAAACTCGACTCCACTTGAACCACTAGCTCAACTCGACAGCTTTGGCAAATAAGCCAAGCTTTAATGTTGAGCTCAAGGCCAAGCTGGAACTCGAACTCGAGTACATCATGGACAAGCCGAGCCGAGCCGAGCTTGGCCCACCTCGACTCGACTAGGCTTGATGCCCACCTCTACCCCAAATATTAGATTGATCGGAAGTGGGGTGGCCCACTCACGTGGGGACTCGACTAGGCTTGATGCCCACCTCTACCACAAATATTAGATTGATCGGACGTGGGGTGGCCCACTCACGTGGACCCCACGTGACGTATGGGTGTTAACTGCACCGTCCATCCGTGTGGATTCCACCATGAGGTATGTACATCCACCATACATCAGTGGGCCACGTGTACGTGGGACCCATGATATATGTGCTGTATCTTCTCCGTCCATCAGCAGACATTGCTGGAGAGGCAAATCACAAATATCAGCTTAAATTCAAAGCTGTGGACCCACCCAATTTACATGTATGTTATTCACACCATCCGTCCGTGGATCCCATCCACGTGGCCCACCATCGTACGCGTGTGAGATCCACACTGTCCAGCAAGGACGGTGGGTCCCACCGATGTAAGTGTTTTATCTATCCATCCGTCCTGGTGGGCCACATGTGGGACCCACCTGATGTGAAACCGGATTAGCTGGTGTACCTCGCACCGCTATGTAGCTGCTGCACGATGTCAGCAAGCTCTGTGGGTCCCACCAGGAGTATAGCTGCTGACTGACGTCAGCAAGTTCTGTGGCCCCACCGTAAGGCACGTGTATATTCAAACCACCCATCTATACCGTCCAGGTGGGGTCCACCTTAATGTACGTAATGTATATTAGCACCGTCCATCTACACGGGCTATGTGGGGTGCACTGTGATGTACTTGTTATCCACGCCGTCCATCTACTAAGGACGGTGGGCCCATGTGGCATGCGCTCTATATCAGCCGTTCATCTGTGAGTCCCACCTTAATCTATGTACTGTATATCAGCACCGTCCGTCTGTGTGGGATAGTGCTGGTGGGGCCTTACCAGGATATATGTGTTTATCTATACCGTCCGTCCAGCAGAAATATAGGTGCTGGACTAGCGTCATCAGGTTCTGTGGGTCCCACATGATGCATGTATTTCATCCTACGTTGTCCGTTCATCTGGATGGGACCCACTGCTGATGTATATGTTTTATATCCCCACCGTCTATCAAGTGGACCGCACTATAAAAACAGTGGAGGATTGAACGTCTATTATTGTAAGTCGTTTGGGGTCACAGAAGTTCTAGATCAATATGAAATTTGTTTTTCCTCTTAATCTAGGTCTTTGTGAACTTATAATCAGATTGGATGGAAAATAAATGTTATGGTGGGCCCTGTTGATGTATGTCTTGTCCACCGTCCAATAGAGGACGGTGGAACCCACAGGATGTTTGTGTTTCATCCATCCTGGGACATGGACCCCATATAATGCATGCATCCACATTGTCCAGGTATTGGGACAGTGTTGCTGCACCATGAGGCATGTGTTGTATCAGTGCCGTCCGACAGATGAGGCCTTTGATGAGGCCCAATGTGATATATTTTCGGCCCATTTGGTGAGGCCCATCGTAATGTATTCGTGGCCCATGAGTTGTGGCCTATTGTGATGTATTTGGGGCCTAGGTGTGAGGCCCATTGTGATGTATTTTGCCCATTCAGATTGTATGTGGCCCATTGTGATTGTATGAGGCTCATTGAGATTGTACGAAGCCCATTATGTTATATGTGAGGTCATGGGCTTCACTATATGTTTGGCCCTATGAGAGGTACTCCTTAGGAGTAATGTTAGTTAAATGTCCACATTGATGAGCAATGATGGTTAAATGTTCACATTGTGACCTTCCCTTAGCCCCTTTGTTAGGCCGATTATCGATGCCGATTATGAGTATGTGATAGCATAACATCATGATACATACCCATATGCATTATCTGTATGTTTGTTATGGGATGTGGTTGACCATTGCATATGCCATAGGGCATGTTGTTTATGGGACTCCCCGATAGGCGGAGTCGTCCCACATGAGCCCACAGTATGCGTAGGATTGATGCATAGTTGGATTGTGTGACTCATGTATCTCACATTTTGGGATATGACTATTGTATGCCCTAGCGATATCACGGTGGTAGCCTCCACAAGTATATCGTTGATGGCCAGATGGGCCACCGAAAATATTTTTCTACATGGAGTGCTATAGATGTCCCTGGGTAAAAGTCCCTAAACCTCCTTGACTAGGAGGTGCTCTAACGTCTAGACTGAGTGGATATCATGACGCACGAGGGCCGTATACCAGTAGGCCGCGTCTTTTACTATGTCGTGGTCGGTTGGAAAGGGGTGTGACCTTACCCACCTAAGTGAAGGGGCAATATTTAGGTTGAGTTTAACCAGCTTGAGGAATGAGTCCACTATCGATGAGCTGGGCTCGATATTGGTAGGCGGATAGTGAGGCCTCTCACACTTACCCAGTTGTGCGCTTGGATAGGGGCGGCAAGCTGGCGTAGAGTGTACTAGACCCCGGTAATGATCTCAGAGATGTATGGTACTGATATGTGAACTTATTGAGCAGGAATTGCATACTCAACATTTTACTCATTCATTCATTCATTCACTATTCACTCGGGCTAGTGGTGCGCAACTAATTATTATGTGTACCTTGTAATGGCCAAGATTTCGGTTGGGGCGTGTGACCAACCTGAGATCAGAAGTCTAGCACATTGAGTCTGGCTATCTAAATTTAGGTACGAGACTGGTTTGGATAGAAATCCCTTGTGGTGGACCCCATAGCCTGTGATACTACATACTATCATCCCGACTTCACACTCTAGTTTGGTCATTTCATTCGCACCGCATATTGCATTACATCCGCGTCATATATCATTTTGGGTTGCTATGTTTCTGCATTTATATGGCTTAAATATGGCTGTCGGTATTTGTGGACTCGTCAGGATTTACATATTGTATTGCATCCTCAGTATATGATATTTGACTTACTATGTCTCCGTATTGCATAACTGATTTACATTGCTTCCTTAGTATATGATATTGGCTTATTATGTTTTTGCACCGCATAGCCTGGATTAGGCTGATGGTATTTATGGACTTACTAGCATGTTTCTGCATTGATCTGATATTGCATACTTGACACTTACTTTGCACACACACTTAACACCACCCTCTAAGCTTTCTATAAGCTTATGCACGATAGATGCATGCAAGTGGCATTAGGTCACAACAACATTGAGCTTGGAGCATGCAACTGTCTTCTGGAGTTTTAATTTTCGTTATATGTATTTCCCTTTCAGCACTATATTCAACTGTTTATATTAATGGATATGTGATGATGATGTTATTTTTGTGATTTGGGTAAACTTGTGGTTATGCTTCTTATGAGATAAACGTACGTTGAAAAATCCTCCTTATAGGATCCCAAGATCAGAATCTGGTGTATGGGTGTCGAGAGCCGAGAATGGGGTACTAAAGAGGCTGTCGGCATTGGATTCGGCAATCAGGAATTCTGTGAGCCCGGCTTTCAAGTTTGGGGAGTGACATGGTCCACTTGAGCTTTGAATCCGTCTCATTTTTTTCCCTGTGCATTAAAATGATATTTCCAAATGGATGGACGGTATAAATACAATACATACATCATGGTGGGGATAGTCTGCAACGGCGCGTGCAAAAATTCAGTGAAGCTATAAAATTATGGCTAAGTACCAGTGGGGAGTGATTAGCACCAATTTAAAATTTATACCATTAAAATTACAATTACTTACCTTAAATCAATTTACAAATTCAAGCTAAGAATGCAATTAACAGTAAGGCTTTCAAGCCAAAGTGAGTCCAATCATACAGACTACAAATGATGTTCCAATCAAGCAACTAATCTATATAGATAGTGTACTTGTTTGTGTTTAACAAGTATATAAGATACAACTCAATCCAAGCATTCATATGATTTTACTAATCAAACACATAAGCATGAATTAAAATTGCAAACATTCACAATCACAAACACAAGCATGTATAGTGGTTCGATTTTCCTACTTCACTCTTAGCAGACATACTTTCCTTGAATGTACCGGTATTCACTATTAGAGGTTTTAAATATGATTCACCTCTAACCTTTACATGGTTTCTCCTAGGCTAACCACTAACCTACCTGTACACTCTCGTGTTGGAGGCACCATTTTTATTTGTGTCGGTGGCTTCCGTAAGAAACTCTAGTTGGTTTTCTATCGGCTAACCAACAACTAGTAGCGGTTCTAATCCAATGACCTACGCACACTCCTGTCGGAGGCTCCCATGGAGACCAACACGTATGCACCCATACCCGGTGGAGCACGTACACACCTGTGTTGGTGAATTCAACCCTACACAAGAACTTAGGTCTTATATATGAACCTATCAAGTTTGTGTCACAAACTCTTATACTCAATCCTACATAAGGAAATAGTGTATGTGGACTCTTACAAGTGACAACTTACTTGTCGGACTGAGCCACTTTTGATGCGTCGTCTTAAGATGTTTGTTCAATGCTCTTCCATACATGAATCGATTTCTTAATTAGTCCCTTGATGGTTGACGTCGATGCTTCAACTCTTATGAATGTTCACTTTGCAGGAGATGCACCAATAAGGTGACCAAGGCAAGAAAGGATGGTGGAATCTTCTACATCTAATGAGATAGTTCCAAAGGAGATTCACTTAGATGGGTATTCCTAGAGGATATAGACAAGTATATATTAATAAACTTAGTGTTTAATATCTAGATAATGGAGAGCTCATCGGAGAGCATGGAATGCTAATTAGAGTAAATATCATGGATCTCTTTGTTATAGAGTCCAGGGTGAGGGATATGAGTGAGGAATCACCTAAGATTCTATTACAACAAAAACTCATTAGAATACCCAAGAACAAAATGCCCTATATAAAGGAACTGAGTTCTAACAATAAAAAAAGGGCAAAAAACTGCTCTCTCGATTGATCTAACGATGCCTTCAATCGATTGAATTCCCCTTCGATGGCATCAAAGGGTCCTTCGATGGATCGAAAATTTTTAGCTATTTAGTGAATTAGTTGCTGGAGGTTTTTGGTGACCTTCGATTAATCGAGCACATTGTTTGATCGCTTGAACCCTGACTTTCAATTGATTGAAGGTTCGCTCGAGAAGCATCGATGGTTTGTTAATGGCTTCAAGCTTCACTAAACAACGGTTGTTTTGGGCATATGCTTTCATAACAGTTTTGCACCACTTTTAGCCTTATTTATCATGTTCCAATTTGACTCATAAGACTATGTGATGATCAACCAAAGTTTACCAGTAAAGTTTAGGATCATCTAGATGTTAATGTTGTTTAGTGTCAAAGGTTAAGTCACTAAGGTACCTCTTTTATCTGTTCTTCAGTCCTTGATTGTAAGACTTATACCCTAATTAACTCTTTATATGCTTTGTTTCTAGTGTCGGTATACCCGAAAAGGGACCAGAATAGTGAGCACCGATCGTGCGTTCTGTTTTAGTACCGTAACAACCTGAGACTTATACATTGACGACCGCATAGGCATTGTGATTCTAACGTTGCATGGCACACCCTATTGCGATACATATATCAGTTATTGTTTTTGGCATAATTCAAAGTGGACTGTGTAACGCACGTGTGGTGCGGGCCCCACTTGCTGTTGAGACTCAAATAATGCACAATTTTTCCCATTTATATCTTAATTTTATAAACATGAATCAACTTAATGTTCTATTTTACTCATGTTTGTGTTGCAAGGTGAATTTAAGAGCTTGTATTGAAAATGGTGTTAAAAGCATAGATTTGATGCTCAAGAATCACCAAGGCAAGGGATGGATCTTAGGAGACCAAAATTAAAGAATTCACATGCCAAAGATCCAAAAAAACCAAGTGAGGAATGAAGAGAATCAAAGAGTTGAAGTGAAGAATCCTAAAATCGTCCTAAAAAAGCATATTTTGAAACTTTGAAGTCTATTCTGGCAAACTACGCAGCGTGAAGTCTATTTTAATAAACTGCGTAAATTTGATGCAGCTTCTAGAGTTCCAACTTGGTACGAAAGTTGGAATCCTCCACTTATAAATAGGGCTCCCCAGGGCATTCCTGAGCATCATTCAAAGCATCCCAAAACAAGATCTAGGGTTTTTAGAGAATTTTATCTGGGGTTTTTGAAAAGTTTCATAGTTTTAATTTATTTTTCTTTACAAGTTTTTAGATATTTATTCTTTCTTGTTGCTTTTTTTTTTTCTAGTTATGTTTTTCTAATTTCCTCTAACCTAAGCTAGAAGGGAAGCACATGGGTTTAATAATTCTTTAAGTTTTAGTGATTAATTATTTTTATTGATGAGAATAATGGTGTATGCATGTTATATATTGTTTATGTTTAGTTTTTTATCCTTATGTGAGATTTATATATTTCCATCATATGAGATTCACATTGATGGATAGGCTTACCCTGGATCAATTAGATTTCATAGATAGGAGAGTTTCTCAATGTGCTATATTTCTTTGATCACTACAAGAAATTCCACTTTTAGCGACGAAAATTTTTGTCGTTAAAAGTCAAATTTTCGTAACTAAAACGTTTTAGCGATGAAAATTTTTGTCACTAAATTCATCGTTAAAAGACCGAAGTAGTAGGGTTTTATCGACGAAAAATTCAAATCATCGCTAAATGTAACTTTTTTAGCGACGAAAATTTTTGTCGCTAAAAAAACATTACAAGACTTTTAGCAACGAAAATTTTCGTTGCTAAAAATATTCGTTCCACTTTTAGGGACGAAAATTTTCATTGCTAAAAACATTTGTTCCACTTTTAACGAAGAAATTTTTTATCGCTAAAAAATAAATGTTACACTTTTAGCGACGATATTTTTCATCACAAAAAATAATTACAAAACTTTTAGCGATGAAATTTTTCGTCACCAAAAATAATTACTAAAAAACTTTTAACGACAAAATTTTTTGTCGTTAAAAAATATGTAAGAAAATTTTACCTACAAAAATGTTCGTAGGTAAAAGTCTCTTTTTTAAGACAAATATTCCTGCACAAAATTCCACACAAATTCCTGATATACACTTGTTACAATAAATTTCACAGATATTCTTCCTGATATACACCTGTTATAAAATATATTTTATCATATTCACATTCACATCCATCTAAGTACAAAGACTATAGAAGTTAACTATCCTTTATTAGGATTAATCTAGGAGCAGTTCTAAACTTGCATAGTTCCTGTAAAAATAAATCACATGATACAATCCAGTTCACATGAGTGCAAGAAAGAAAGTAACCATTGATTTGGAAGGAAAAAAAAATCATTAATGTGCATCACTTCACAAAAACCTGCAACCCATCACTGTAATCATAGAATAAGTCAATGAATCACGTCACAACCATCCAGCGATCTACATCACTTCACAAGCATGTGCATTAGTTACAAAAGTCTTAGGATCTGTTGCAATAAGGAAAAGTCAATTAGTTACACAAATGAGTTGATGAAACAGGCTACAAATGAGTGCATGAAGCCCAAGTACTATTCCTACATGTGGTGACAAGTCTGCATCGATGGCTATCAGTTTAGAAATGAGTGTACAAAAGGAAAGTAACCATTGATTTGAAAAAAAAAAAAAAACCTGATATCATTTTGTAACTGTGAAGCCCGTATCTGAGACCTTACTGTTCCGCAAGCCTACGCGGTCTTCCCGGTCGAATTTCGGCTACTCGCAATTTGTAATCAGCAGTTGCGCGCGACCCTGAGTCATATCCCATTTTCCAGAGTCGACTTGACTCGAGACCTGTACCCTAGCGACTGCACCGTCGCCGCGGTTCCGATGCCGCATCTTGCGTGTCGAGGCGATACTTAGGCCAGGAGTTGTGGACTTGAGAATAAATCGAGGAAACACCGCGGGCAACATGTGCATCGTTTCCAAGAAGATTATTTGTTAGGAGAATGGAATATCTACCCATACTCCATCTTTTCACCCAGTCAACCAAGATCTTACTTTTCCCATACCTTTCATGCCAACAAGGCAATGCTACCCATACTCCATCTCATCTCATGCCCAAGAAGTCAATTAGCTCCATCCCTCACCCATACACTCCATGTCACCCATCCTTACAACTCCCATCACCCTTTCATTTTCTCTCTTCACCCATTCAAGCATTTACCAAAGGAGAAACTGTCCATGGCTTCCATGGAGAAGCTAGGTGTGGCCCACCTTCCTACCGCCAAACCGACCCTTGGATCATCATCTCAACCGTCGAAAATGCCCTCTTGGAGCTCTAGAGTGCATAGGTGGAAGAAGGAATAGATGATCAAGTGGGTGCTTCTTTCTCTCTTTCTCCCTCTCTTTCAATATTTTGGTGTGATGATATGGCCATGTAACCCACCCGGATGTACCTTACCTCAATGTGTGTCTTATCCAATCGTTTAAGCCATGTGGGCCCTACCCTTGGTGATGAAAAATATGAATATCAGATTGGTTCAAATCATGTGGGCCATGTTCACGTGGGACGCACCAGTCGTGGTCCCCACACGTGGGACCCACCTTAATGAATTACATTTCAACACCATCCGTCCAGCGTCCAGGAGACGCTGGATGTGTTCTTCATAATTGAGTAGACCGTGAGGCTTACTCGCTGGCAGGGAAAAAAAGAAGAAGAAGAAAAAGGGGTGTTTTAGGCTTTTGGAGGGACTGCTCTTACAGGCCCTACCTTGGTGTATGATTTTAATCCAAGACGTCCATTTCTTTCCCTAGCTCATTTTAGGCGTTGAGCCGAAAAATGAAGTTAATCCGATAATCAAGCGGGCCGTACCATAGGAAACAGAGATAGTGACCGTTAAAGACTGTTAAGGCCCACTTTATTTTTGTTATACATGCTGAACATGCTGGATGTTAGGATCGTTGGACTATTTTCAACCATAGAATGTAATGGGTGGAGTGGATCCACCTGATGTGGGCCCCATCTACAAAATCAAAATAAATAAATCATGGGACGTTGTTGCTGTCAGCGTCCTCTGGACGCTGCAGCAAGCAGCGTCCTTGCGGCTTGTTTGCAAGGTGGAACGGTGGACCCCATTACTTGCCCAACTGTGATGTATGTTGAGCATCTGATCCGTGCATTTGATGGGTCCCCTGTAATTAGCGGGTCACCCCAAGAATTAACCGTTCACGTTGCTTAGGTAGCCCACACTATCTTAAATCAAGTAAAGACATGCTTAATTTATAAAAACACTTGCTGTGGGGGGGGGGGGGGGGGGGGGGGCACCGTGACATTTGGGTCTTATCCACACCGTCCAGATAGCTGGACGGTGGGACCTACCGTTGATGTAATTATTCTATATCCACTCTATTTATCAGGTGGACCACGACAGAAATCTGTGGGGATTGAATGTCCACCATTGAAACCATTTTTTTTGGGCCATAGAAGTTTTGGATCTTTATGAAATTTATTTTCCCTCCTCATATGTGTCCGCGTGACCTTATCAATGGAGGAAAAAAAAATAAATAAATAAACATTTTGGTGGGCCCCACGTGGGACTCATCTCTGTGGAAATGGAATGGCTAGCGTACCTAGCTATATAGCTACTGTACTTAGCAGCTCTGTGAGCGCACTATGAGGTCTGTGTTTCACCCAGACGACGTCCGTTGTTTTTAAGATGACGTGGGCTCCATTTGTTGCTTGGGAACAAGCGTCAATTCATGTGGGGCCTACCATGATGGATGTGTTTCATCCAGCAGCCGTCCGTCCGGCGTCTGGACGCTACACGTTGATACTTATACCCTCCCACGCACACATGTCTATATATAAGTATGATATATTATTACTTAATATAATATTTCCTAATAGCTGCTAGGGTGGGCCACTCCTACGTGTGGACCCACCATGATTTCATGCACTAGATCATCACCGTCCAGAGCACCTGGGGCCTAGACGATGGCTTTTTTTTTTCTTGGTAATTCACGTAGGATATGTATATTATAATATATTATATTATAATATATAATAACATATTATATTATATGTATACTGCAGCTGACGTCTGCAGCTTGTAGGTCCCACCAGGTACGTGCACATCCAGCCATCCATCCATCTGCTCCACCTTGACGCTTGTGTTGCATATTAACTGTTCATCCATTCATAACTAGGACGAGGCAAGAACTTTGTGCAGCCATCTTGATGTATATGTTGTATCCCTACCGTCCATTTGTGTGTGGACATGCGGCCCACTTTGGTGACATGTTGGGTGCAGCACGGCCCCACCATGATGTATGTGTTGTATCCATGCTGTCCCACCATTTGTGAGAACATTTTATAGTAGGGGAGAATGGATGAATCAGATTTAAAGTTCAAGTGGCCCCACCATTTAAATAGTGGGTAGTGACATCCACCGTTCAAACTTCTAAGGGCCGTGGTAGTTTCCCATTTAAGCTGGTAGTGTTTTCACTTCATCTATCCCTATGTTAACCTATGAGTAGGTCGGATCTCAAATATATATAAGGTTGAGCCCAATTCGATATAAATGAGGCCCATCAGTGTGGCCTATTTGATAAACACGAAATCCGTTGGTGTGGCCCATGTAATGTGGCCTATGTGATGTGGCCCGCTTGACATAATAGGCCCATTGTGATTTATTTGAGGCCTCGGTGCGGGGCCCACCTGATGTGTATTCGAGACCGCATGCTATGTGTTTAAGGCCCATATGCAGGGCCCACCCATGGTGTATATGAGACCCATTAATGCGATCCACTCAATGTAAATTGAGGCCCATGAGGACCATGAGTCGTGGCCCATGGTGATGTATATTAGGCCCGTGTATTCGGCCCCTTGTGATGTATATTAGACCCTTATATGAGGCCGTGGGCCCACTATATGTTCAGCCCTATGTGGGCCACTCCTTGGGAGCAATGATGGTTGGATGGCCACATTGACGGGCGATGATGGTTAAATGTCCTTATTATGACCTTTCCTTAGGCCTTGTCAGACTCATCCTTACCGATTACCAATCGAGGTCAATTATCGTGGCCGATTGTCGATTGACGTGGCCGATTATCGATACTGTTTGTCATGGCCGATTGACCGATTACCGATCATGGCCGATTATCGTGACCGATTACTGATCGTGACTGATTATCGTGACCGATTATCGATCGAGGCCGATTATCGAGACTGATTACCAATCGTGGCCGATTGTCGATTGACGTAGCCGATTGCCGATTCTGCTTGTCATGGCCGATTGACCGATTCTGATTATTGAGCTAATTACCAATCGAGGCCAATTATTGTGGCCGATTGTCGTGGCCGATTATCGATTCTGTTTGTCGTGGCCGATTATCGATTCTGTTTGTCATGGCCGATTGACTGATTACCGATCGTGGCCGATTATCGTGACAGATTACCGATCGTGGCCGATTATCGTGACCGATTACCGATCGAGGCCGATTATCGAGACTGATTACTGATCGTGGCCGATTGTCGATTGACGTGGCTGATTGTCGATTCTGCTTGTCATGGTCGATTGATCGATTCCGATTATCGAGGCCGATTACCGATCGAGGCCAATTATCGTGGCCGATTGTCGGTTTCGATTGTCGTGACTGATCGCCGATTCCGATTGTCGAGACCCAATGTGATGTATATACGGCCCGTTGTGATGTGTATCCAGCTCATGTTTAAGGCCCAATGTGATGTATATGAGGCTTATGTGATGAGGCCCACTGTGATGCATTTGAGGGCTAGGGGATGGAAACCCATTGTAATATATGTTAGGCCCCTGTGAAAGGCCCATCGTGATGTGTATTAAACTCTTGAGTGAGGCCCATGGTGTTGTATATTTGGTCCTTATGTGAGACCATGAGTCCACTATATGTTAGGCTTTATGTAGGCCGTTCCTTGGGGGATAATGTTGGTTAAATGTCCACGTCATCGATGTCGATTGTCAATACCTGTTATTGATACCGATTATGAGTATGTGACTGCATAGCATCATGATATATGCCCATACGCATAATTTGTATGTTTATTATGAGACATGATTGACCATTGCATATGTCATAGTGCCGATTGTTATGAGACTCCCTGATAGGCGGAGATTATCTCACATGAGCGCACGGTATGTGCAGGATTGTTGCATGACTGGATTGTATGACTCATGCATCTTGCATTGTGTGTTGTGATTACTGTATGCCCTAGCAACATCAGGACCGTAGCCTCCACAGGCATATCGTGGATGGCCAGATGAGACACCGAAAATCTGTTTTACATGGGGTGCTATAAATATCCCTGGGTGAAAGTCCCTAAACCCTCTTGATTCCAGAGGTTGCTCCAATGTCTAGACCGAGTGGGTAGATGAGCGCCATGTGCCGATTACCAGATGGCTGTGCTCTCCACTGTTTCGTGGTCGGTTCGAAGGGGGTGCGGCCTTACCTGCCCGAGAGGAGGGGGCAATGCTAGGTTGAGTCTGACCAGCTCGAGGAATGGGTCTGCTATCGATGAGTCGAGCCCGATATTGGTAAACAGATAGTGAGGTCTCTTCCATTTACCTTATTGCGCGCGATGTAGCGGCAATCTGGTTTAGAGTGTACTAGACCCCGGTGATTTTTCAGAGAGGAACCGTACTGATATGTGGACTTATTGAGTAGAAATTGTATGCTCATTCATTCATTCATTCATTCACTATCCACTCGGGCTGGTGGTGCGCAACTAATTATTGTGTACCTTCGTTATGGCAAGAATTTCTATTGGAGGCACGACTAACCTGAGATCAGGAGTTTACCACATTGAGTCTGACTATCCAAATCTAGGTATGGGACTGGTTCGGATAGAAGTCCTTGTGGTGGACTCCGTAGCCTGCGATACTACGTACTGTCATCCCGACTTCACACTCCAGCATGGTCATTTCATTTGTATCGCATATTGCATTACATCCGCATGCATGTGACATTTTGGGTTGCTATGTTTCTGCACTTACATGGCTTAGACAGACTTAGCAGGAGTTGTATATTGCATTGCATCCTCGACATCTGATATTTGGCTCTTTGTGACTCCTTATCGCATAACTGTTCTATATTGCGTATTCTGAAATTGATTGACTTATGGACTTGTCCATACTTTCGCTTACTCTGTTATCGTATGATTTATGATATTGTTAGTATTTCTGCTTACTCTAATAATTCTTGATATTATTAGCGTTCTGCTTATTCAGACATTGTATGGTTTATGGACTACCAGTTTTCGGTATTGTATGATTATGGCATTGTATTGAATACTTGACACTTACCTTGTGCACACACTCACACCACCCTCTAAGCTTTCTATAAGCTTATGCACGATAGATGTGTGCAGGTGATGTTATGTTGCAGCAGTGTTGAGCTCGGAGCATGCAGTGGTCTTCTGGAGCTTGATTCTCTATTTATGTATTTCCCTTTCCATATTGTATTCAAATGATTATATTAGTAGATATGTGATGATGATGTTGCCGTTGTGAATTGGGTAATCTTGTGGTTATGCTTATTACTAGTTAAATGAACATTTAAAAAATAAAATAAAATAAAAAAAATCCTCCTTGTAGGATCCCAGGATCGAAATCTGGCATATAAATGCTAGGAGCCGAGAATGGGATACTACGGAGGCTGTCGGCACCGGATTCGGTGATCGGGATTCTTATGAATCCGATTTCCGGATTTGGGGCATGACAGTAACCATCGATGGCTATCATTTCCTTCTTTTTTGCTATAAGTTGCAGTAACAGTTTCCTTCCTTTTCCCATTAAAATGCTACTAGCAAAGAAGAATGAAAAATGTACCAATCACTTTCATAGAGAATGACAACATCTGCAGTGGCAAGGATGATACCCAGACTAATGTATCAAGTAAATGCAATTTTGTTTGAGATGATGCATAACAGAAAAGACCAACAAGTTTCCTTCTCACCCTATCAGGTTCGCCACCCTGTGTTTTCACCAGGGCCCAAATATCAGGTTGATTCAAAACTTAGGTGGACTACACCATGGGGAACAGTGGAGATGGGAGGCCCCATTGTTAAAATTCAGGACATTCCAACACTCATGTGGGCCACACCAAATGAATTTAGAGTTTTTAGGGATGATTTTACACCATCCCCTATGACTTGCCTAACTTAAGTCTTGTATTGGACTTATTTTAAGGATCCACAGTGAAAATGTGGTGGTGCACCTGGTGGACGGAGTGGATCTGATGAACATTCTCACCCATGTGGTTGACACAGAGAAGTAACATGTGCAGAAAATGCAGTGCAGAGATGGTATGTCTGTCAAAACAGAGATGAATTGTTAATTAAGTGTCAACACAAAGAAGTAACATGTGCAGAAAATGCATTTCTCATACTCTCTAACATATATTATAACAACTTAGCAAAGTGACTCACCAATAGTTAATCGATTTGCTAGTTTGGACTGCTTGAAACTTGCTTTTGCTTCTTCAGCCCAATCCTAAAATGCAATGCAAAGATGGTATGTCTGTCAAAATAGGGTTGTCGCCATCCATGCAGCCTGGATTGTACATCCAAGTAGAGAAATGCCATTAATATTCTCAAAGGACTTACTTGACGCATGATCTGAGCACCCCAAGTCTTGGAGTTATTACAGCTTAGTAACGTTGTACGTATGGGAGACTGAACATCTAGATTACCTTTCTAGATTGAACATCTGAACAATGGAGCTCATCAGATCACCGCAATGGATCACATAACCATTGGCTCCACTTTTACAAATTGAATAACCAACCACACTATGCACAAAATTTACTAAGCCAAAGTGCATGTGAAGCCCTGACCATCTGCATGCCATACATGCGCAAGATTCAAGCATTCCGTTGGATGGGCCTCACTGTTTGCATGATTTGATACTTTTTCTAAGTCATGGTTAAAGGAGTCAACGATCAAGGTCTTAGTCGCGTAGACACCGTGTCTGACGGAGCATATATATGATGGTACCCTCGCTCAAGAATCAGTTCAGTTTTTTTTTTTTTTTTTTTTTATTTAAATTTTACAATCTAGACTCAAAAATTAGTTATATCAAAATCTCAGGTGGACCATACAACAGGAAACAGTGTTCATTGAATGCCCACAATTAAAAACTTTCTAAGGCTCACCGTAATGTTTAGTTTCCATCCAAACCGTTGGTAAGGTAAGAAAACAAAACAAAAATAAAATAAAATCAGAGATCGTCTTTATCCAAAAATTAACACAATCTAAAATTGGAAAGAAATCAACTTAGATTGGCTGTTAAAAAAAAAGAAAAAGAAAAACTTCTTAATAAGGTAACTTGTAAACCCAGCAAAACTTAGAAGCTATCTTTGACTTGAATTGACCCCAAATGATGAACTCGTCAGACAAAAATCTATTGCAAACTCGCTACTATTGCGTTCATTAGCTCATCTGCGTCCGTAGGCACCTCTCATAGACACACACGCCATGCATGCGAAACGTCATTTTCAAACCAAACAACACTCGCTAGTTGCAAATCTCATGCGGCCACTTCATTCCCCCACTCTCTCCCTCAATTTCCTCACTCTCACCTCTCCGTCTCTCTCTCTTGAAGTAAAAAAGAAAGAAAAAAAATAAAATCTCTTTTATGTTTTTTCAATCCATCTTCCATTTTCTTCTTAACAAGAAAATCCATATTTACTAATATTTCCATTTTTCTATTTTTCAAAAGAATGAGTTTAGACTCTGAAAGCGTCGGCTCCAGCACTCATACTTTCAGCCCAAACCCTAACCAAGAAGGAATCTAAAATTATCAAGTACTCATAAACATTCATTGCAAGCATTTTCTGTCGATGTGCATGATGACCATACTATTACGATCAATCCTCTTATGATGACAAAAATGAGTTTTCTCATCTGCAATAGCATGATATAGGAATCGGATATACGCCTTACCTGCTTCTAATGAAATTCCACTTTTCAATGTTCTTAAAAGCTAGAGACAATTCACACTGATTACAATACTAGCCTTCCTCATGGTTCACCTGAAGTTATATTAATAGTTTATGTTGCAGAAATTAAAAAAGATGATGATGATGCATACTAACAGAACATGAAGGAGAGATGTATGGACATCACTACTATGTGTTCATAAGTTCACCCTTTGCTTTTATAAATGAATAATTAACAAATAAAAATAAATAAAATTTGTTGAGTCCCATTTAGCCAGCAAATGTGTGACATTTGTAGCATTTGTTGTCTAAAATGTAGCTACCATTAAAACATGAGCTAGAATTCAAATAGTACACAATTCTTAATGTCTGATTCTCATCCACCATATGGCATAAATGCATGGCAAGTTGGCAACCCAGATAATAAAAATTACCCCAAAAAACAAAGAGCATACAAAATAACAAATTGAGGCCCCATTGTTGAATGTAGTCCAAATCCACACTTGATTCTGTGATCTTAACAATTTGATATTGCTCATTGAATTTGGGCCTCTAACCATTTTATTTGTTAAATGCCAATTTGATAGATAAATGGTGTTGAACTACCATTGTATCTTTAGTTTAAATCTGTAGTGTTTCAGTAAGCATAATAATCAATAACTTAAATGTGCATTTTGTTAAATGTAAGCACTTAAAGATTGCTTCCCAATTAATAACATAAGAACACATCCTAGCATGATCATGGGACTTGTGATTGCATAAACAACACATGACCATCAAGCAATACGCAAAGATTTGAAACAATCAAGTCAAGAAAAAGGCAAGGACCTTAAACGAATAATTTCCACAGAAATAGATTCCTAGTTGAATTCTTACCTCAAGCACAACATCAGTGTTACGCCCTAAACTCGAAAATCGGATTCATAGGAATCCCGATCACCAAATCCAGTGTCGACAGCCTCCGTAGTACACCATTCTCGGCTCCTAGCATTTATATGTCAGATTCCGATCCTGGGATCCTACAAGGAGGAATTTTTTTTTTTGTACATTTAACTCGTAATAAGCATAACCACAAGATTACCCAATTCACAAAGGTAACATCATCATCACATATCCACTAATATAATCATTTGAGTACAATACTGAAAGAGAAATACATAAATCATAATCAAGCTTCGGAAGACCACTGCATGCTACAAGCTCGATGTTGCTGCAACCTAACTTTACCTGCACGCATCTATCGTGCATAAGCTTATAGAAAGCTTAGAGGGTGGTGTAAGTGTGTGTATAAGGTAAGTGTCAAGTATTCAATACAGTGCCTTAATCATACAATGCCGGAAACATTGATAATCCATAAATCATACAATGTCGAAATAAGCAGAAATACTGACAAGAGTAGAAATTATCAGAGTAAACTGAAATACTGACAAGATCATAAATCATACGATGACAGAGTAAGCGGAAATACAAACAAGTCCATGAGTCAATTAATATCAGAATACGAAATATAGGACAACTATGCAAATAATGAGTCATAAATAATCAAATATTGGATGACAAGGATATAATGCAATATACGATTCGGAAGAGCTAACAAATATCATCACTCTCATCTAAGTCACAGGAATACAGAAACATAGCAACCCAAAATGCCATATGCCGAGGATGTAATGTCATATGCAATATGTGGTCCTAATGGAATGACCATATTGGAGTGTGAAGTCGGGATGATAGTACGTAGTATCACAGGCTACGGGATCCACCACAAGGGACTTCTATCCAAACTAGTCCCATACTTAAATTTGGATAGTCAGACTCAATGTGGTAAACTCCTGATCTCAGGTTAGTAGCGCGCACCAACCGAAATCCTTACCATAACGAAGGTACATAACAATTAGTTGCGCACCACCAGCCCGAGTGGATAGTAATGAATGAATGAATGAGTATACAACTCCTACTCAATAAGTCCACATATCAGTATAATTCATCTCTGGGATCATCACCGGGGTTTAGTACACTCCAAATGGCATTACCCCTCTCCCAGCAGCACAGTCCAAGTGAGCGTAAGAAACCTCACTATCTGCCCAACCAATAGTCTGCCAATACCTATCCGGCACGTCGATAGCCGACCCATTCACGAGCTGTTCAAACTCAGCCTAGTATTACCCCTACCCTCGGGCGAGTAAGGCCACACCCCTTTCCAACCAACCATGACATAGTGGGAGACGCGGCCTCCTGGTATTCGGCCCTCATGTGCTCATATATCCACTCGGTCTCAACGTTGGAGTCATCTCCTGGCCACGGAGGTTTAGAGATTTTCACCCAGGGACATCTATGGTGCCCGTATGCTAGAACCAAACATTTTCGGTGTTCGGTTTGGTCATCTACGATATGCCTGTGGAGGCTACGACCCTAATGTCGCTAGGGCATATAACACACAATGCAAGATGCATGAGTCATACAATCCAGTCATACATCAATCCTGCGCATATCGTGCACTCATGTGAGATAACCTCCGCCTATTAGGAAGTCTCATATCATCCTACCCAATGACATATGCAATGGTCAATCACATATCATAACAAATATGCAGATGATGCGTTTGAGCATGTATCATGATGTTATGCTGTCACATACTCATAGTCGGTATCAACAATCGGCCTCGACAATGTGGACATTTAACCAACATTGCCCCAAGGAATGATCCACATAGATCTAAACATATAATGGGCCCATGACCTCACACAAAGGCCTAATATACGACACATTGAGAATTACTCAAGGGTCATATATACACAATAGGTGGGCCCTGCTCATGGGCCTCAAATACATGACATGTGGGCCCTGCACATGGGTCTCGAATATATCAAATAAGCTATGCATCATGGGCCTAATATACATCACAATGGGCCTTGCCCATGGGCTACGAATACATCACAATGGACCTTGCCCATGGGCCTTAAATACATCACAATGGGACTTGCCCATAGGCCTCAAATACATCACAATGGGCCTTGCCCATAGGCCCCAAATACATCACAATGGGCCTTGCCCATAAGCCTCATATACATCACAATGAGCCTCATCAGGTAGGCCTCATATACATCACATTAGGCCTTAGACACAGGCTGGATACACATCACATCGGGCCTCAAATACGGATTGCATGTACATCACATTGGGCCCCGACAATCGGAATCGGCAATCGCCCATGACAAATCAAAATCGGTAATCGGCCTCGACGTAAGGTGGGGTCCATAGATGGACGACCAATGATGGACCAAATAATATCAATGGGGCCCATTCGTTTGGGTTAACCCACTAGAGAATTATGAGAATGGACCCAACCAGGACTAAGGAAAGGTCACAATGTGGACATTTATCGATCACTTCCTATCAATGTGGCCATTTAACCAACATTGCTCCCAAGCAGTGGCCTATATAGGGTCAAACATATAGTGGGCCCATGGCCTTATACAAGAGTTTAATATACAATATCATGGGCCTCATACAAGGGTTACACACACATCACTATGGGCCGCATCACATGGGCCTTGAATGCATCGCGATGGGCCTCGATCAAGGGCCTCATATACAACAGGTGAGATGCATCAATGAGCCGTACTAATGGGCCTCATACACATCAAGTGAGTCACATCAATGGGCTGCACTAATGGGCCACAAGTATATCAAAGTGGACCTTATCACCTAAGCCTCACATGTACCACATTAGTCCTCACACAGGGCCATATGTAACATTATAATGGTCCCCATATCCAGGCCGCATGTACAGTATAATGGACCATATCCATAGGCCCCGAACACATCGTAATGGGCCACATCCCTTAGGTCTCTCATGCATAACATCAGGTCTTGCCATCTGGGCTGAAAATACATCACAATCCATGGGCCCCAATACTTAATGGGTGGGCCCTACACATGAGCCTAATATACGTCACAGGTGGGCCCTGCACATGGGCCTTATACACAAAGAGTTGGGCTTATCAATGGACCCTAGGGAGAGTGACAATTCGAACATTTAACCAACATTAATCTTACAATGTGGCTGTCAAACCAATATTGCTCCTAAGGCTCGGTTCGCCTTAAATATCATTAAATAAATTATGACAGAATCACACATTGCAATGTGCCTTAGGTACATCCCATTGGGCCTCAAATACATCAAATGGGCCGTATCTCATGGGCCTTATATTCATCAAGTGGGCCACCTCAATGAGCCTCACCAATGGGCCTTAGGTACTTTGCAATGGGCCATCACCCATGAGCCTTAGAATGCATTAAAATGAGCCTAATCACATAAGCTTTATGTGCATCAAATGGGCCTAATCACATAGGCCTTATATATACCAAAGTGGACCATAACAATGGGCCACAAATACATCAAATGGGCCTACACACATGGGCCCATATATAATAAAGTGGGCCACAACATTCGGCCTATATACATGCCAAGATGGGCCTAAATACACTGGTCCATATGCATCCAAGTGGGCCTCAATAATGGGCCTAAAAATACATCAAGATGAGCCTACATACATGGACCCATATTTACCAAAGTGAGCCTCATGTGAGGCCCACCATAATGTTTATTTTCCTCCCAATCTAGAGCCCAACATACTTTTTATTTCCATCCAAACTGATCATAGGGTCACATGGGCCTAGGGCCCACTGTAATGTTTTATTTGCCACCCAATCTATTCATAAGGTCACGTGGACCTTGGGCTCACCGTGATATTTATTTGCCACCCCACCTGTTCATATGGTCATGTGGACCAGGGAGGGGGCTGGGGCCCGTTGTAATGTTTATTTATCATCCAACCTGTTGATAAGGCCACGTGGACCAGGGAGGGCCCACGGTGATGTTTCTTTGCCATCCAACTGGTTCATGTGGTCACGGTCAGGGGCCCACCATACGGTGGTTCACAAATTCAGCCCACTCATTATGTGTGTCCCACCTGACTAAGGGTTCAGACCAAGTTTCAGCCACATCCAAAATTCAGGTAGGCCCCACCAAGTGTTTTTATATGATTTAGGCATGTCTTCACATGATTTAGATGGTATGGCCCACCTAAGTTCCGTTTACGGCTGATTTTTGGGGCAGAGCAGTTTTAGAATGGGGGCCCCACAAGGGACGGTGTTGATGTTCGAAATGCATCGCGGTGGGGCCCACAGCTGGGGCCGTGAGGGCCAGCACGTCCGTCCGCCCGCCCACTAACAGCGACACTTTTTTTTGTTTTGAAAACGGGAAATGCCATAGTTTTTGGTAGGTAGGGTCCGCCTTAGAAAAATCCAACCCATTCATTGTGTGTGTCCCACCAATTTAATGGTCCAAACCAAGTTTCAGGTGGGTCTAAGCTGCATGTGGACCCCAACATTTGATTCCATGTGGTTTGGCATACCATTGCATGAATGGTAATGGTGTGGGCCATTCGAGGACTTTTTATGGCTGATTTTTGGGGCCAACGCATCATTCAAGGGGACCTATTAAATGTACGGTATGGATGTAGAACATACATCATGGTAGGGTCCACAATCGGAGCTAATTGGGCCACCCTCTTTTTTTTTTGTTGGACGTCCAGACTCTCTGGACGTCAAGGCAGAAATGCATGCAATGTATATGTTTTATTTTTATTTTCCTAGGTGGGACCCACATTAATCAGATCTACCTCGTCCATTGCATGTACCCCACAAAATTAGGGGTCCAAAACAAGTTTCAAGTCCAAGATTCTTATGGACCCCAGCAATCATTTTCCAAAGTTTTAATGGAAAATACTAGCATTCTTAATGTCATAGCCTGCCAGAAAATTGGATCGGTCTCATTTTTCGGCTCAACGCCTAAAATGATACAAGGGTTGGGATGGACGGCTTGGATCAACAACATGCATCAAGGTGGGGCTTGTATAAGTAGCCCACCCAAAAATAAAAAAAAACCACTGACGTTAGTACACACCTATGCAAGTACACGCACTCCATGTTAGCCAGCTTCCAGCGTCCAGTGACGCTGGACGACATGGATAAACAAAGCATCACGGTGGGTCCCACATGAACATGGCCCACCTTAATAAAAGGTGAGTTCCACGTGAACGAGGCCTACTTGATGGGGTTTAATATTTGTGTGTTCTCATCATTCATAAGGTAGGGTCCACATGACTTGGACGGTTTGAATAAGGCATACATCAAGGTGGGGTCCATCCAATTGAGCCACATATCACAATATATATATATATATATATATATATATATATATATATATATATATATATATATAGAGAGAGAGAGAGAGAGAGAGAGAGAGAGAGAGAGAGAGAGAGAGAGAGAGAGAGAGAGATGCACCCTCAATGATCTTCTCCTTCATCTTCTACCCATGGGTTCATAAGCCTTCTAGGACCCCTTCCAATGGTGGAGATGGGCTTTTAAGGGTTAGATTAGGAGGGATTTAAAGGTAAGATGGCTGGAAATGGAGCTTGCTTAGGACGTCCATGGCTAGCAATGGAAGTGAAGAGGAAGAGAGAGAGAAAGAGAGATGAGAGAGAAGGTGAAAGGATGGGTTATAATGGCTTGTAATAATGAGTTTTGAAAAAAAAAGGAAAGCATTTATGGGGTAGGCTAGGTAGGGGGGTAGGTTAGGTTGTAGAATAGGGTGATGTCATCCCTAGAATGACATCATCCTCATTATGGTTATGGGAAAAAGTGTACATCATGGCCCACAACGTGCGGTCCACTGCTATGATCATGTACGGGTCATATCTTGGGATCTAGACATCGGATTGATGCACGAGACGTGGCATCGAAATTGTAGCGACGACATGATCGCAATGGCATAGGTCTCGGGTTGAACTGACTTAGGTGTATAGGGTGTGACTCAGGGTCGAGCGCAAATGAAATCTACAGAATTTGACCGGGAGGACCGTGGAGATATACGGAACGGTAGGGGCTGGGATACGGGGCTTACAGCTCTCCCCTCCTAATAAAAATTTCATCCTCAAAATTTAAACCACAACACGACCAATACAGAGCTTACCAAGGGAGCGAAATCCTATTTGAATGCAACATGCCATCATAATCAAATGCCTAAGAGATGTGGACAATGCCTGTGAATCTCAGCTTCTGCTCCTAAAACGCCTCATCAACATTACGATAATCCAACCGGACCTCGAATCTTGGATCAGAAACAATCGAAACTGAAATACTATACAACCTCACAATCTCAACGGTAGGGAGCTATATCAAAAAATCTCTAAGTTATTCGAACTAGGGGATCTAACCATTCTAGGTTCTCAATGATTAGAGAGTATAGGGTAGCTCTCAGCAGATATGTGATGGTTCATTCCCACTGTAGGGGCCATTATTACAAATCGCAGATTGTTCCAAGGGTTCACTACTTATACAAGTTATAGTTAAACTACATAATAACAATAAAATATAAGATAAAAATGGTAGAAATCATTCTCCATATGACCTTCCTGCATGGGCCCCAAGACGATGCCATTGATAAGGTTAAGAAATCGATATTTGAGTAGGTAAGTGTTTTCAACCAAATTTCAGTGGGTGGTCTTTGGTTGATGTTTTTAAAGAGTGGCCGATAGTGGTCAAGACTCAAGAGCCATGCCTCCACGGTTAGATGGACAGAGATGAAGAAGAACCTCTAGCTTGGTCTTTGCATGACATTATAAATGATACCGGTTTATGTTTATCCATGTTAAATATTTCATTTAATAGGATGATGCTAGAATCTAACAATGTAGGTATGACTTTGGATCGTTAGGGCTCTATTAGGTCTTCCTTATGACTTCTCTGTTCACCAGCAACTAACAACATTGAAGCATCTTTTAATCTGAAAGTAAAAAGAAAATTCCAATTAGCCCAACTTTTTGAAGCTATAGAAGTCAGAACCATGGATCTCTTTAAAATATGACAGTGACTAAGAAAAATGTGTAACTTTTCAGCTAGGTCACTAATTTTAAAGGGCTTCTTAGCCCATTAGCAACTCTAGAACCCAAGAGATACATGTGTCATATGAAGGAAACACATGTTGAGCCGATGAAATTTGTAGCAGCGTATAAGTCCATCCTGATGACTGCAAAAAGGTTTTAAGTTAGTCTTGTGAGTTGCTTTAATGCACCGATACATGGATAGATTTTTTTTTTTTTTTTCTATTTTGGATTATCAATTGTCTGAACACTAGAGACCACACACACTCAAATGAGCCGTATGAAAGCAGCATCAATAACACAGGCAAAGAGACCAGATTGATTGGTACTATTTTTGAAAATTCCTCTACAATAATAAAGTGATTTACCTGGAGTATCGAAGAGGAGAATAATACAAAAGATATAACTGGACTCATTTAAAATACAATGAGAATCAGAAAGTGGATAGCAGCCTCTTCGAGTTGATTGCTTCTGAGTTTTAAAATTATGGTTTTGGCCATTTGAGCCCATTTCTGGTTATATAGAGACATGTCTAAAAGCAACAGAGAATCATGAGAGTGAGTGGAATTCTCATGTCATGCTTGGAAATTGGAAACCCAAGTTTGGTTAGTGAGTTTTGGTTGAAATGGAAACATGAAGTCAAAATCTTCAGCATCAAGGTAATCCTACAAGCATATATTATATAAAAAGCAACCTGGGTCCTTCAGTCTTCCAAACTCTAGTTGGGCCACAAAATAACATTGCTACAATGGGTTCTATCAGGGTCCTTCAGCCCAATGTGGGAGATATGGCATTGACGACATCATCTTGGCCAATCACACATTTCCTAAGCTGCACAAAATAAGATGGATTGGAGGGTTTTCCTTTGATGTGATGATTTTTGTTGTTTGGATAGCACAAAATAGGATGGATTGGACTCTGCTTTTCCATAACTTAGATTCTTAACACTAGAAACAAGGTGAGTATTATAAGAAGAAAATGAGATTTCCACGTACTACACAAACAGTAAAAAAAAGCATATGTATACCTCTCAAAAATAAAAAGTAAACGGGAGTCTGGATTCAAAGATCATGTAACTAGTGTAGCCAAAAAAAAAAGAATTACATATGCTTGTGTCTTTCTGAAATAAACGAAAGCGGTTTGATAAAGTCGCAGAAATAATCAACCATGTTGGTTAAAAAAGCATGGGTATTTGATTTTGATCACTTCAAATAAGAAAGAAGAAAGAAAATTGATCACTTCCAATGAGACAATAGAAAGAAAAGAAAAAAAGAAGGTTGTAAGGATGATTAATCTGACATGATAAATATTAACAACTAGCATTAATGGTTCCCACCTTTGCTTTTAGAATGAGACAGCCCTTGGATTCATCCTTCATGTCAACTGTAGACATCAAAATCCCTGCTCATGATGGAAAAATAGATTATTATTATTAATTCACAAGTGTCAACAAGGGAACATGATAGGCAATAACCTAAGTTGGACTTACTCTTCTCAATAGCCAGCCCTCTTTCTTTGGAATCTCTGCAATTGTGACGGTCGTAGTGATTGCTAAGGTAGAAAAAGCAAGCAAGTTGAGCTAAGATAATAAATAACTCAATAATGCTATTGAATCTCAAAACCTGCATAAATGATACCAACCCATTTATTTGGTTCTATGCTTCTATTAATCATGTTAATAACCTATGAAGATTTTTTTTTTTTTTTTAATGATCTCCTACTTGAAGAATCGAATAGTTTGAAACTTTGAATGAAAAACCCTTTTTTTGGGTAGTAAAAAATCTATGAAATTCTTGTAGTTATGTAGAAATGTGAGCCCAATTAAGATCAGTGATTGTCAGATTTCTAAATTGATCATAAAATGGTGGGTCCTACTTTTCACATAACCAAGTATAACATCCTAGCTTGTATGATTCAACTGGGCCCGCAAGCAAAGATCCCATCTTTATGTATACCTCAATATTAATGATACTAAACATATTCTACATAAAACTTATTTCCATGCCAATGAGCAGATGGTATGATTTTTGTCTTATGACATCCAAGAGTAAAATGTCTGAGGAACTTACTGGTTTATCCTCTATGTGATCACCATTGGGTTCAACTACCTTTTTAGCAAGCCAGCCCAATGTGAAACTGTGAAATTTGAATTTGACAAACTGTGAAATTTTATAACATTACGATTAATTACCAAAAGACATGAGTAGATACAAAAGAACTCATCTAGCCCAAATCAAATAGACAAAAACCCAACAGTTCCTCATTCTCACCCCTTGAGCAGATTTTCAAGAAGCAATGGTGGAAACAAAAGCGGGGGAAGATCCCATTCCAGCCCAATGTTCTTTTCATTGCTTCAAATGTAACTTGATTCCATTCCTGCCTCTATATTTTATAATCCTATTCATTGAAAATCCCATGGAAGAATTGTTCAAGGCTAAAATTGAATGTAACTTGATTTATAAAAATAAAAAATAAATAAAAAATAAAAGGAAGCACAAATGATCTGCTAGAAAATAAAAGGCCGTAGTATTACTATATCAAATATGTAAGGCATTGTATCACCATTCTTCCAAGAAGATACAAGAGCCTGCATTCAAATTCCAGAAACAATCAACAACTAAAAATGAATATTTTATTAAGACATGATACTTGCTAAATAACTGTATTTTTATTTCCAGCTGCTTTAAATGGAAGCATGAAAATAAGTAACACCACATAGTACTATTTTTTTTTAAAAAAGATTGTGACTGCATGAAAAGAAAATCTCCTTATTCAACTAACACATGATACTTGCAAATGATTACATGCATACATCTCTATATGTGGTTGTATTTCTGGCCTGTTCACCATGGTAGCGACAATCAATTGCAACAACTATATATCCTCATGAAGCATGTGCCTGAGGAAATGAAATTGGCAGTTGAGAAGCCATGCTATTGTGAATTCTGTATAATGACAAATGAAGGTCCCCATTGTGGATGGATCATAGCTTAAAATCACACTGACCAGATGATCTAAGTAATCAGGATCCACTTGTCAAGTCTCTTTTGAGATTTTGAGTAATCAGGATCCACTTGATTGGAATTGGTAGGATTTACAATAAGGACATCCCTTGTGTCCATCCCTGGGCCCACCAAAACTTTACCCTTTCTAATTCTATTGGTCAATCATCATGCAATACTTTTAGAGGATCCAGAGGGCCAAAGATACACACAATATTCTCCAAAGGGCAGGAGTTCACTTGGCATCCTCATATAACTATTTCACAAGCATCTTTGCATCATCTCTCATGGAAAAAAATAAAAAATAAAAAATCATGCAGTGTCACCCTAAAATCAACAGAAAAGAAGCACTAAAACTACCAGCACAACTAATGCAACAAGCAGGAATATTCATTCCACAGATTTATCATTCCATATTTTGTAAGATATTAGGTACCAAAAAAAAAAAAACCCCAACATCAGGAATTTTCTAGGCAGGTGAATATTGTGATAATTTAATCATAATTGGGCTCCAGCATGATGCAATGAGTCAGAAGCGAACATGAAAAACCCAATGATCACAATCTGGCCTTGATAGACCATCTTAAAGTCACCATTAAAAACTTGGTTGGATCATCATCCTCCGCCACAAGTAACTAGTGAGAATTTTGATATAAAGATAACATGAAGTGGGCCACCATTCATTCATCAATCTCACCGTTTGTTCTAATATACCTGAAAAGTGTTGAGAAAAGAGATGAGCCCTTGAGAGGAGATTGAGCAAGATCTCAATGTTGAATTAGCTCCTTTGTTTCTTTCTACATCTGCACAACAAAAGGTCAAGTCATCTATGTTTAGGCCATAGAAACTTTGGCTCTGTAAATGCCAAACAATTTTGAATCCAAAAATCAAAAATTGGATTTGGGTTTTGAATTTCTGTAGTTGAGGACCTAGGAATTTTAAATCCCAAAATGAAAGTTACCATTTTCTAGCATTGGAAAGCCAATTTCAAAGAAACAAAACAACCAAATGCCATTTCAAAGTCATCTTCCAGAAAAAAAGGAAAAAAGGAAAAGAAAAGAAAAATCCACTTGAGTTCTTTGAAATCTGTACCATAAAGCTTGAGTTGTGTTTCAAGATCATGGATCCCACTTGAATAACCTCCACTACTACCATCGAGCTGTTTATCAATCAACCGCCTCCTTTTCTTGGTCATTGTTTCTTTAAGAATTCAACTCAACAAACATAAAAATACTATCAAATAGATCCCAAACCAATTTCCAAAGAAACCCAACTTCAATTCATTAAAATCGTCAATGAAAACAAAGAATTTTGCATGAAAAAAAATAAAAATAAAAAATAAACCTTTTTCTATGGACACTTCAAGTAGATTTTTTATTATTATTTCATGAATGGCTAAAATATATGTCCAACAAGAAGAAAAGATAATACATCAGCATCTTCTCAGTTTTGAATGCACACGGACACTCCACAAACAACTTTTGCTGAAATTTCTTTCCATCCATCAAGGATTGCATGGACTCATTTTAATTTTTCTTATTCTTTTCGTAAACCAGGTGATGATTGTGGAAATCAGTCCTCTACTTGTCAATGATCTGTATTTTCTGGAAGGATTATGTACATGATTGTTGTGGCCACAACATTTCTTCGGTGGTATTTCCCTTAAACTTTAATCAGAATTGCAACATGGGTTTGCAAGGAAGCAACTGGCTCTGACAATGCTAAAGACCCAACATTCCCTTTATTGTTTTGTTGTCATGAAAAAAATCAGTTAGTCCAGTTATCTATTTTTATGAATTATTTATTGTATTATTTTCTTTCTAAAAATTAGGTCTCCTCCAAAACTTCCTAAGGTTATCTTACTTGAAGACCTTTTCGTGAGCATCGCTTTGTCATTGAGACAAGAAATGAACAATGCTTTTATCATTGGGACTTCGAAAAATATCCGATGGTAATTTTTCTCATACAAAGATATCTTAATGCCCTTGTTATTTGGACATAAATTGATGTTAGCAAAAAAAATCTGTGCATGTGATTGTGGGCTTGTGGGTTGTTTCTATAATTGGTAGTTGATTTAATTTCTTGACTCTCTTCTACATAGGTCAGTTCTCTTCAATTCTAAAATGGAAATTCTAATTTGAAATTGGATATGAGTTGCTTTCTTGGTTTGAATGCAGCTTATCTATTATATATACATATGTATGTTTGCATATGACATGTAGGATGTAAGTTGTCATGGTCATGAATAAAACCATTTTTTGACTCATGTTCTGAAGAATGCCATTTGTCTTTTGGCATTGCAACATTCATGGAAGGTACAGGGATGTAAAGGACTTTTTCAAATAAGGACTCGAAGATGGAGCATGCACGAGAGATTGTTATGAAGCTAAAGGAGAGGTTTCCTAGAACTGCCCAGATGTGGAAGGATTTGGAAGATGGTTGGCCTCAAAAGGGAAGACAATTTAGTTTGTTTGGTTAAGGTGAGACTGAGGAATTGAATAACCATTGTGATTTTTCTCATCCCTTCTTGTTTAAGCTAAATGTCGGCATTTACATCAATTGTGCATCTAAACACGCCCTAGTGCAACTGTTACAACTCCACAGCATCAAAACCCCTGTTGAACTTTAGCTGGACCAAACCCTTAATAACCATGGTTTTACTTTCCCTTTCCCACAACTCCACAGCATCAATCTCATTGTTTCATGTAGATTCAAGAAGGCTCTCCCGTGATTTCAAGAGTGCTTTATAAATTCAAGGTATTTATTGACTGATGAAGATGGCGAACAACCTCGGCACATCCTTCCATGTATGAATTTACAAGATGTTTTGTTATATGGACTCTTTGAAGCTGTTCCAATCATAGAAACAAATAGGATTGTTGAACCACGTGGCTTGCAGCCGTCGATGTTTGTCCAATTAGTTTTAGCTAGGGTGGTACATGGATGAACCGTGTTAGTACTTGGATAAGCTACAAAAAATTTACAGATTATCCAGACACCATAACCTGTTTATCTGTAATCAAAGCCAAATAAGATAGGCTGTAAATTCTCTACAACTTTGCACCTATAATTCAATCACCTGTTATCGGATTATAGCTATAAAGATTTTATCGGAATCCAAAACAATCCATTATGATAGTCTAATCCGCAGAAACTTTAAAACTCCATCTGTAGGGTGAGATCTAATCACCATACACCTGGAATAATGATTGGTTCAAATTGAGACGTCTCTGGTGCGATCCGATCTTTCCATTTACCAAATGAAACAAATAATGGAAAAATAGATGGAAAGAATGGATATCTCAAAAACATGATGGCGAGCCCCACAATTATCTCAATACCCACCGTTTCCTTTTGTGCGGCCTACTTGAGTTGTGGACTTGACTCTTTTTTGGGTCCACTTCCTAAAATTATCTGGTGAAATTAGTGAATGGGGCAGATTTATGGGCCACACAAAATATTCAAGGGAGAGTTTCTATGTGGGTGTTCAATACCCCACTGTTTTGTGCTTATGGCTAGTACTTGTGCTTTGGATCTGCTTTATTTTTAGGTCCACGCCCTTAAAGGATATGGTTAGAGTGGTGAACGGGATAGATTTGTCACATACAACTAGGAAACATATACAAATATCTAAATCCCCAAATTCATAAATCGACAATGAGAGAGAGAGAGAGAGAGTAACCATTGTCAGATTGGAGCTAGAGATGTCTTTCGATCTGAATTTCCTCTCCTTGTTGTTGTTGTTGTTCTTCTTGTTCTTGTTCTTCTTCTTCTTTCAAGTTCTTTCCAAGTATCTATCACAGATCTAAGGTGGGTTTACGGCGAAAGGGGGATTTCAAAACCCTAACGAGAGAGAGAGAGAGAGAGAGAGAGAGAGAGAGAGAGAGAGGGCCAGGCGCGCGAGAGAGAGGGGTTGGGAAATCGAGGGCCGGCCGCAAGTGAGAGAGAGAGAGAGAGAGAGAGAGAGAGAGAGAGTTTGGGAGAGGCGCGGCTGCGTGAGAGAGGTTTGAGGGATTTGGGTTTTGGGAGGGGCGGGCGAGAGATGTGAATTTGGGGACGGGCGGGCGTTTTTAGGAAACAAATTGGCTACTCCCCCTGCCATCAGCCTTTGCTTGGTGGTCGGTGCTCTGTGGGCCCCACTATGATGTATGTGTTTCATCCATTTCGTCCGTCTATTTTTATAGATCATTTTATAGTATGGAAGGAAAAATGAGTTATATCTCAATCTCAAGTGAACCACATTACAGGAAATAGTGTTTAATGAACATTGTGAAAGTGCACCTACTAGTGCCCTGGTTTGTCAATTACGGTGTAAGTTGAGTCAGTCGGACAACAACGCCAACCGAAAGATCAACTCAAGTGTCTGCCTCAACTGGATGTATGGAAGCTCACCATAGGTAAATCATAGCCTCACATCCCATGTCCCAAAACACCAGGTGATTAAAACCCTTAAAAATAAGTAGAACATCTTAGGGTTTTTGTGTAAGAAAACTTTTTACCAAATAGGAAAATCTTCAAGTTTTTCTTACATTGTCAATTATATCAATTCATATCTCGATATGATTGACCTGTTCTGGATCATTTGATATCATGCATATTCGAATATCGATCCTATCAAAAGTAGATCGATATAATCGACATACAGTTTTCTGGCGCCCCTATTTTTCTAAACAAAACCACTATGATTTTCGATATATCGATGACTGTCCGATTCAATCTGAATTCAAATATCGATCATATCGGAAGTCAATCGATCACATCGACAGTGGGCGATGTTTCCTCCAGCATAAATTTTAGGTTGTTTTAATCAGTGATCGGGGTGCCAGTCGAGAAATCAATATTCATATGTTGATCTTATCGAGAACTGGTCGATTGGATCGATACAGGACACAAACCATCCAGCAAGCTTATAGGTAAATCTATACGATTTATCGATCCCATCGACACGGTATCCGATATCATCGACATACAAATTCTGATGACATCGACTGATCCCCGATCATATCGTTAGAACCTGAAATTTTTCAAGGCTTGTCTCTCTTATTTTTCACCTGTCGATAGATCGACTCATCTATCGATGGAATCGGAGTTCAAAATTCGATAACATTGATGTGTGTCTCGATCCTATCGACCAGTTGCCAAAAGGTTTTCAAAAGCGAAAATGACATTTGAGTTTGTATCATCGAGAGGACAATCGAAACAATCGAGAGTATACGCTTGATCATATCGACATTTGCTCGATGATATCGAACTCTGTCATAAATATGACCGTTTTATATCCGTTGGAACCTTTTGCCTATATATAGAGAAGCTTGCCTTTATTACTGGTAGAGAAAGAAGAGAGTGCTTTTGAGTGTTTTAAACTTCATATCATTTACCTTAAGCCCTTTCTCTCAGGAAGTTCATCCTCCAATCCACCCTTATCATTGATATTCAATATAGTGGATTGGGGAATGAACTTCCGCATTCAAGGATCCTCCAGCTACTACCTTATTGGAAAATCATTAAGCTGGGATGCCTTGAATGCTTAGTTGATTAGAATCACTCTATCCTCCTAATAGAAAAATCTTTAGAGAGTGGAATTCTATCATAACCTTGACCCGACCCAAAACCTAGCATAGGTATATCTTTTGTGTTGCGTATCAAGGGAGCTGAAGACCCTTCAACATCAAGGAGGAGATCTTCGACATTACGGAAAAACGGACTCATCAACTTATCTGTAAGTACTCAGAGTCTAGAGGACACTTGTGATCATTCCTTTCTAGGATTGGGTCTTAAGTGTTGCTCACCCTTTGAAGTCCTCAAAGGAGGCCTTCGACAGGAATATACTTATGGTGCGTTGTGTGGACCCTTGCTCTGTGGAGAGCATAAACATCCAAGTGCGTTGTGTGGACCCTTGCTCTGTGTGGGCATAAACATTTGGTTAGGAGTGCGCCAGCAAAACTCCAGGGTTTGAGGTGAACCGAGTAGAATCATCTGTAAAGGTTGAAGGTGAACCTGTTTTATAACCTTAGGTTTGAGGTGAACCATGGAAAACCTCCTTAGTGAAATTCGGTCACTCAAGGGTTGAGTGTAGAAGTCGGTAGTGGAGTAGACAAGTAGTCGAACCATTATAAAATGACTATGTTTGAGATTGATTCTTGCGTTTGATCTTTTGTGTGATTATATTAACTGTATTTATACTTGCTCACACTTCATATATAGTCACATCCATCATAGACTATATTTGCACCATGATTATCATTTAAATTGCTCTGTGATTGGTTCCTCTACTAGGCTTGGAAGCCAATAGAGTTAATTTTAAGTAATCCTAATCTGTACTATGTGATAGGATTTTTAATAATTCATAAAAACTTTAAAAAGTCCTATTCACCCCCCTCTAGGACATATTGACATATTCCAACTTCAACTCAAGTGGTCTTCACCGCTATTTCAGTTGGTATCAGAACGGGTCTCTCTTTAAGGGCTTCACCGCTTAGAGAGTGATCTTAACTGAAGTTGAAATATGGCCAAAGGAGAGGACTCATCTGTCACTAGACCTCCAGTATTTGATGGTTCAAATTATGCTTACTGGAAGGCTAGAATGCATTACTTCCTGAGATCTTTGGATCATGAAGTTTGGGATGTAGTTGAAAAAGGATATGTGGTACCATCTGAACAAATTGTACTTGAAAATGAAACCACAATCTCTAAACCCAAACCTAATGAAAAGTGGACGGCGTTTGACAAAGAACGGCGAAATGCTGAAGCAAAAGCAATGAACGCCGTCTACTGTGTCATGTCCCAAGATATTTTTAATCAGATAAGTATGTGTGGGACCTCTAAAGAAGCATGAGACTTATTGAAAACAACCCATGAAGGCACAAGCACTGTGAAGAGATCTAAACTACAACTTTTAACTTCACAGTTCGAAAATCTCAGGATGGAAGAGCATGAGACATTTATGGAGTTTTTCACCAAATTGAATATCATTTGTAACTCCATGGGTGGATTGGGAGAGAAGGTTCCGGCACCTAAAATATGTAGGAAAATCTTAAGATCCCTACCGGAACGGTTTAATCCCAAGGTAACAATAATTGAAGAGTGTAGGAATATTGATGAGATGAAAGTAGAAGAAGTAGTAGGTTCCCTACAAACTTTTGAACTACACTTCACATAACCCCAAAAATCTAAAAATACTGTCCTAAAAACTTTTAAGAAATCAAAACATGAGGACAGTGAGAGTGAAAAGGAAAATGAAGATGAGGAAGTAGTTTTGCTAGCATAAAGATTCAGAAGATTCTTTCAAAAGAATCGCGGCCTCCCTCTAGAGGTAGAAAGGTGGATGACAAACCTCCTACAGGAAAATTTGGGAAAAGAACCAAAGAACTACAATGCTATGCCTGTCATGAGTATGGATACCTATCTACCGAATGCCCAAACAGAAAAACTAAGGACAAGGCAATGGCCGCCACATGGGATGATACAGAAGAGTCAAACTTAGAAAATAGTGACTCAGAAAGTGATGGAGATCAGAAATCATTGAAAATACTTATGATCTCCATTGCTTCAATCATTCCAACTGAATCTGAGGAAGAACAACAAGCCACTGAATCATTTCCATCTGACTATGAGGAATTAGAGTCTGAAAAAGAAGAGGAAGAAATTAAAAAGGATAAATTGCAAGATGCTTATAATCAGGAGAGCATCCATATCCTTAAAAAACTCGGCATGTCTGAAAATAAGAAGAAATTGTTGCAGAAAGACTTGGATAAAACATTAGAAATAAACATACATTTAGCCAATAATTTGTAATAATATCACACAAACTATGATAAATTAGAAAGAGAAAACCTATTCCTGAAAGCAGAATTATCAAAAATTATGAACCAGGCTGAATTGCTAAGAGATGATAATGCACAACTCAAAAATGAGAACCACTCACTTTGTATTAACTTAGAAAAATCTAGAAAATTTGCCGAGATAAACTACAAATTTTCTCAGAGTGGTGAGAAATTGGAAAAATTGTTAGGGATGGGAAGACCAGGAAGAGGCAAGAGTGGACTAGGACATGAGAAAAGTAAAAAGAAAACTGGAAATAAAGCTCAAACAAAACTGATTGCCTGTAGTAGTAATATGAAAATTTCTCCTGTCTGTAATTAATGTGGTGATGTTGGTCATTATAAATTTGAATGTTTAGCACCTAGAAGGACTCTATATAACTCTGATCAAAATCACATTAAAAAATACAACCAATCAGAGAAACTCAGAATGTTAAAAGTCCATCTAGGAGAAGCACTGATCCATCACCACCTAAAGAAAAGAACAAAATGAAGAAATCTGTCTCAAAATGGATAGTTAAAGGAAAACTGAACTATCTGATGATTAAATCTCATATACCTTGATATATCAAGTAGAAAAAGGAACAAATCCAGATTATGCATCTAGATCTGGATATTTGCTGAAATGATGCAATTTTGTTGAGCCTTCAATATAAAATCTAAGGTTGGAGACCTTGAATTTTTGTATATAAACATTATCATGTTTATAATTGTATAGAACTGGTACAAATTTTTTTTTTGTGACATATACTGATCAAGCTAAGAAATACCTGACGGTGCGTCGAAATTGTGAAAATTCTGAATATTATCTACCCTCGATACGAGTGTCGGCCTCTTTTTGAATTCATCGACTGAGGGTCGATACAATCGACGGTTCTTCAGAATATGAAAAGTCGTATGACCGTAGATAACATCGTGAGCAGTCTCGATAGCATCGATTGACAACTTCTTGATACAATCGATAAGTTGGCCGATATGATCGACAGATGGCGCCCGATAAAAGTCAGCAGGATGAAAAAAAAAGAGTTTTCTTAAAAGGCATTTCGGTCATCTTCTCTGTCTGATCCTCTCGACCAATCATCAGAAGCCAAGTCAGACTAGTGAAATCCCTCCATAAACCAGGTAATATTCTTCCAACATCATCAGAACCTTCTTTTCTTGGTTTGTCGGGCGTTTTTATCATTTTTCTCAAATACTTCAAACAGCCTTTTCATCCACATGGGAAAAGATAAAAATGTAGCATCTAGTTTGGGGGAGTCTTCGAGTGGTACCCATCAAAAAGTCCTTGCCTCAAGGCAAAGAGCAAGGATCCCGGATAGTGGGACCCCCACACGGCAATGATCACGATGCAGTGGGTCCCAAGCTGAAGTTCCTGCACCGTCTCAACCAGCGGCTCCTCCTCCGGTTGTCCAACGGCCACCAAAATATACCAATAGGAAGTTAATTTTTGAGAGAAAAGTAGACAGGGAGTGTTTAACACCGTACAAATTAGAACCCCTATTTGTTGCAATTGGTTGGTTACCCATCCTGAATTTTGGTGTACCATGCCAACTGGAAAGGACACGCAACTTCCTTGCTGCATGTCATTCCCCCGCGGTTGACCCTCCTTCCTTCATGGTATCCTTGGATGGTGATGATGCATTTATCACCCCCGCCACTGTAGCCCACATTCTCAATCTACAGTTGGCTCCAAAAGGCCTTCCAAACTGGGATCTCGATCTTCCGGACGTGCGCTCCAAGATAACCAAATACCTATGTCAAAACAGAGATATTCCATGGCATCAAGGGATGCCATGAAAGCTAGGTATATGGAGCCCCGGTTTAGAGTCATGCATGGGATCTTTACCACTAATTTGTACCTAAGAAGTACAAATCGATCAGATCTAACAATTCTCATGGTCATGATAGTTTACTTCGTTGCAACCGGGACAAATATCTGCCTTCCAACTTTGATTGTCAATCAGTTTGTCAATGCCATACATACTTTCAGAGATTTGTATCTTCCATATCCCTGGATTATTAGCAGAATCTGTCAAAGCATTGACTTTCCATCTACAACTGATCCGGTATTCCCTCTCAAAGTTTTCAATAAGAAGAATATTCAAAAAATGGATCTGATATTTCATGAGTACAAGGAGCAAACCGAGGAAGACATTCATGCAGAAGGGGAAGGAGGAGAAGGTGGCGATCCCATGAAAGGAGATGCAATGGCTGACGATGCACCTCATGGACCTGATGTCGCTCCGTCTACATCAACCGTTGGGTATGGAAAAAGGCTCAAACTGGACAAGATTGGGGCCATTCAGAAGGACATGCACTCTGTAAAGGAATGACTTACCGTACTGAAAAGGATGGTTCAAGGAGTGCAAAGCATGGTCCAACAATTGGTGGATCTACTGACGTGCTAACGGGACGACACGATGCCATCTCATTCAGCTCCGTGAAGCCGAGTTCATACATGCTATCATATACACCATACTCTTATCTTGCGAATGAAAATCAGTATCTTTTTGGATGTTACTGCACTCTCATGGGTGTGTATGACAGCCTTTTAACCACGCACAATTTTTTTTGGCTTGAATATGCCCACAGTTGGGGCGAAATACTGATTTTTAAATTTGGGTGCCCTCAAATGGGCTTTTTTTTTTCTTGACTTAACTGTTGCTGTCTGGGGCAGTTCTGGATATTTCTGCCAATCTTAGGCAGTTTATTTTGCTTATGGCTGAATCTAGTTCTTATCTTCCTGCCATTTGAATTTATGCCTCCCTAGTTTAATGAAGTTTCGGGATTATGGATTGTATGTTTATCTTATGCCTTAAGTGCTTTATTAAATCCATACTGTCTGCTCATGATGTATGTTTTACACTGTTTTCACTTATAAACATCTATCTGACTATGGTTCTCCCATATGCTTCACGTATTTAGTCAATATCACTTTCTATATCTTTGTTAGTGACTGAAAAAAAGGGAGAGAAAAATTACAAACACCCCTGTGAAAAATTGGATATCTGTGATCTTATATGTTGCAGGTGTTAGGGGGAGTAGCTGCAACAAGAAAGGGAGAGTTTTTGAAGTAAGGGGGAGAAATTACTGGGTGTGTACATGGGTGATTAGAATTTATAAATTATGTTAATGTATGTACACACAATTTAGGATGTATCTGTCTAGATATTTTCCTAGGGTGTTTTTGGATATTTTGTCACGTAATTGATAAAGGGGGAGATTGAAAGTGCACCTACTAGTGCCCTTGTTTGTCAATTACAGTGTAAGTTGAGTCAGTCGGATAACAACGCCTAACAGGAAGATCATCGAAGTGTCTGCCTCAACTGAATGTGTGGAAGCTCGCCATAGGTAAATCATAGCCTCACATCCCATGTCTCAAATCACCAGGTGATTAAAATCCTTAAAAATAAGTACAATATCTTAGGGTTTTTGTGTAAGAAAACTTTTTACCAAATTGAAAAATCTTCAACTTTTTTTTACACTGTCGATTATATCGATTCATATCTCGATATGATCGACCTGTTCTGTCGATGTCCTCGGCATCTCAATCGATACAATCGAGTGAGGACAAAAAGCTTCTAGCAATCAAACATTCATCTGGATGATTTATCGATATATCGACGGATCAGTCGATATCATCGATATTCGAATATCGATCCTATTGAAAGTAGATTGATATAATTGACAAACAGTTTTTCGGTGCCCCTGTTTTTCTAAAGAAAATCACCATGAGCTTTGATATATCGATGACTGTCCAATACAATCTGAACTCAAATATCGATCATATCGGAAGTCAGTCGATCACATCGATAGTGGGCACATGTTTCCTCCAGCATAAATTTTAGGATGTTTTAATCAGTGATCGGGGTACCAGTCAAGAAATTAATATTTATATGTCGATAAGGGTACCAGTCAAGAAATTAATATTTATATGTCGATCTTATCGAGAACTAGTCGATTGGATCGATACTGGACACAAACCGTCCAACAAGCTTATAGGTAAATCTATACGATTTATCGATCCCATCGACATGGTCTCCGATATCATCGACATACAAATTCTGATGACATCGACTATTCCCCGATCATATCGTAAGAACCTAAAATTTTTCAAGGCTTATCTCTCTTATTTTTCACCTGTCGATAGATCGATTCATCTATCGATGGAATCGGAGTTCGAAATCCGATAACATCGATGTGTGTCTCGATCCCATCGACCAGTTGGCAAAAGATTTCCAAAAGTGAAAATGACATTTGAGTTTGTATCATCGAGAGGACAATCGATATAATCGAGAGTATACGCTTGATCATATCGACACTTGCTCGATGATATCGAACTCTGTCATAAATATGATCATTTTATATCTGTTAGAACCTTTTGCATATATATAGAGAAGCTTGCCTTTATTACTGGTAGAGAAAGAAGAGAGTGCTTCTGAGTGTTTTAAACTTCATATCATTTACCTTAAGCCCTTTCTCTTAGGAAGTTCATCCTCCAATCCACCCTCATCATTAATATTCAATAGAGTGGATTGAGGAATGAACTTTCGCATTCAAGGATCCTCCAGCTACTACCTTATTGGAAAATCATTAAGCTGGGATGCCTTGAATACTTAGTTGATTGGAATCACTCTATCCTCCTAATAGAAAAATTTTTAGAGAGTGGAATTCCATAATAATCTTGACCCAACCCAAAGCTTAACATAGGTATATCTTTTGTGTTGCGGATCAAGGGAGTTGAAGACCCTTTAAGATCAAGGTGGAGATCTTCGACATTGCGCAAAAAGAGACTCATCAACTTATCTGTAAGTACTCAGAGTCCAGAGGACACTTGTGATCATTCCTTTCTAAGATTGGGTCTTAAGTGTTGCTCACCCTTTGAAGTCCTCAAAGGTGGCCTCCGACGGGAGTGTACATGCGGGGTGCGTTGTGTCGACCCTTGCTCTGTGGAGAGCATAAACATCCAGGTGTGTTGTGTGGACCCTTGCTCTGTGTGGGTATAAACATTTAGTTAGGAGTCCGCGAGTAAAACTCCAGGGTTTGAGGTGAACAGAGTAAAAACCTCTGTAAAGGTTGAAGGTGAACCTGTTTTAAAACCTTAGTTTTGAGGTGAACCATGAGAAACCTCCTTAGTGAAATCCGGTCACTCAAGGGTTGAGTGTGGAAGCCGATAGTGGAGTAGACAAGTACTCGAACCACTATAAAATGACTGTGTTTGAGATTGATTCTTGCATTTGCTCTTTTGTGTGATTATATTAACTGCATTTATACTTGCTCACACTTCATACACAGTCACATCCATCATAAACTATAATTGCACCATGATTATCATTTAAATTGCTCTGTGATTGGATCCTCTATCAAGCTTGGAAGCCAGTAGAGTTAATTTTGAGTAATCCTAATCTGTACTATGTGATAGGATTTTTAATAATTCATAAAAACTTTAAAAAGTCCTATTCACCCCCCTCTAGGACATATTGGCATATTCCAACTTCAACTCAAGCGGTCTTCACCGCTATTTCACATTGACCATTAAAAACATTTTGGGGGCCACAGAAGTTTTGGATCAATCTGATATTTATTTTTTCCCTTCATCTAGGTATTTATGACCTAATCAACAGATTGGATGTCAAAGAAACAAAACATTAGGCCTTAGGAGGATTTTAATAGTGGATATCCAATCATTATTTTTTCCTAGTGGTGTGGTCCACCTAAGATTTATATCTCTATAATTTTTTTTTATTTTGTAAAATACTGAAATCATCTATAAAAATGGATGAATGGAATGGATGAAACACATACATCATTGTGGGCCCAACAGAGCACCGACCACGGAATGGATTGTGACACCCACTGTTGAGACTTTCTTAGGGCCACTATAATGTTTATTTGAGATCTAACCTGTTAATAAGTTTTTTTTTTTTAAAAGACATGGATGATTTGAGAAAAATCAAATATCAGCTTGATCCAAGACTTCTGTAGCCCTCTGAAATTTTTTATTAACAAGCATTCAATCCCCACATTTTTTTTTTTTTTTTTTTTGTGGTGGGTCAACTTGAGATTTTGGTTAGCTTGGTTAGGGATGTACATGAGCAGACTTAACTTGGTTAGCTAGCTCCACTCAACTCGAAAAAGCTCAATTTGACTCAGTTCGAAACTATGTTCAAGCTGAGTCAAGTTTATTTTTTTAGCTTGAAAAAATTTCGAACTGAGTTCAAGCTTTGTTTTTTTTTTTTTTTTGTTTGCTTGTTAGTACACCCACTGTCTGTTCACACTTCACTGTTACCCACCCCCACTAGGGAATCGATACTAAGACCTCGGTGTTGAAACGAGGTATGTTTGACTCAGTGTACCACTTGAGCTATGGATCATGGTGTTAACCAGACCGAGTTCAAGCTTGCCTGAGCTTGTCTCAACTCGGATTGAACCCAACTCAAATCGAACCAGTTCGGTGACTCGGTTACTTTGATATTATTGTTGCTCACTAAGTGTTTGATGAAATGACTCAATGAAATGTGGCTACGATGATGTATGTGCTTTATCCACACCGTCCATCCATTTTTCTATATCAAGTTAGGGCATGAGCTCAAAAATGGGTTAGATTAAATCTCAAGTGGACCCAACATCTCGATGGATTTATGAATCACATCTCAACAAATAATGGAGGGGCTGGATTTATGAACCACGTTTCAGTGGTCCCAACAAATGATTACAAATATTTTAATGGAGGGTAATCCCTCTCAACTTTTGTATGTGGTGTGGCCCAAAAAAGTTACGGATTGACTTGATTTTTTAGCCTCAGGCCCACCATGGAATGGTGCATCTAATTGATTGGGTACATTCATTTTTATAACTCATTTTAGCAGTTGAGCCCCAAACTTAAAGCTATCCACAACTCAAGTGGACTACATCATAAGAAATAGTGGGGATAATGGCATTCACCATCAAAACTTTTATAAGCCCCAAAGTGATGTTTATTTGTCATCCAACCTATTCATAGGGCTGAAAGTCGGGCAGGTTTCGTCGGGTTGGTGCTCAACCCTGGCCCAACCTGAGGTTCTTGTACCTCAACCCTAACCCAACCCAACCCAAACTCAAGTTGGGAATTCTCACCCCAAGCCCAACCCAAACGGGTTCAGTCGGGTGAATACATGCTAATATTTTAATGATTACATTAGTTTATTATATTTTAATACACATCTTATTTTTTATATTTATAATTTTATTAATTACGTATGTCATTATTTATCGTAAAGAACTTCATTTATTATAAACAAACAAGTTAAAATATAGGACAACTACTCATTTAAAAGTTGTGTTGTGTAGCACACAATCTATTTGAGAGAGAGAAAAGAAACATTTGTACATCCAAACAGCCCGAGCCCAACCTACGATTTATCAGGTTAGTGTTTGTATAGCCCAAGCATAAGATCGGACACAATAGATCTTGCCCAAGCCCAACCCAATGTTAGGTCGGTCACGAGTTGGTTGGGTTCAACCCACCCAACTTTCAGCCCTACCTATTCATAAGGTTACAGGGACATAGATAAAGGGAAAATATATATATTAAACTTGATCCAAAACATTTGTATCCTCAAGAAATTTCAACAATAAGTGTTTAATTCACACTCTTATGTTGTGGTCTACTTAATCTTTGGATATATTTAAATTTTGAGCTCGTACCCTAAAAAAAGTACTAAAATGGATAGACAACATCAATAAGACACATAATTTGCGATAGGGCTCACAAAGTTTACTTAATATGTTATAGTGTACTTAATCACTCTCACGAGTGTGGGGGCGTGTGTGTATGTATTTAAAAAATTAATAATAAATTATAAAATTATTATATATCTATCATTAAAATCCTCCTAAGGCCTAATGTACTGTTTATTTGGCATCCAATATGTTGAGTAGGTCATATAGGGCCATATGAAGGGGAAAAACAAAAATACTCATTTAGATGATGAACAAGGCTAGGATGATGAACAAAATCTACATGAGCGAGGGAAGCAAATAAAGACAAAAACAAGTTATGACTTAAATATCATTAACTTGTAGGACTAACAACCTGGAAACGATGACTAATACACAACATGCAACAATTACCAGCCATAGAGACATTGAAAACCTTTTGTGACCCACTCGTCTAGATGGGTGAGGTCGGTATGGACATGAAAATGAAGGATATTGTTAGCAATGCAATGGAAATAGGAAACAAACATGCAAAAGCCAATGCACCAGATCCATTTTTCCAGACCTGTTAAAAATTTGGATCAAATTTGAATCAACTCTTTTTGATCCATTTAGTACAAGTCAGGTCGGGTACCTAATGCAGTACAATACCCAATTGGTAATAAATTAGTTTTAGGCATGGTTATATGCATTAATCAACTAATGTCTCCAACTGGTTGGACTATAAGTTACAGTCCACCCAATGCATAACTACGAACCTTTTCGAGTGTGTGTGACATCTACCCCATTGAATAGGTTGGCCTCATCATGAGGGTCATCTTATGTATAAATCCTCCACGTATACTCATCGAGTGGGCACACATGTATTTTGCTATTTATCAAATGGCTAGAAATTGTTTTCAATGGTGGATCACCATATGAGTAGATAGGGTTGATTTATGCAAATCCCCATGGTGGGGCCAAACCCTATCCATCCATTTTTTTAATCCACACTATCCATCCATTTTTTTCATTGCCATGCAGAGGTCGAGCCAAAGACTTGAAAACCCAAAGCTCAAGTGGACCATACCACAAGAAACAGTAGAAATACTGATTTAGACTGTTGAAACCTTTCTAGCGCCCATAGTGACCTTTATTTGTCATCCAACATGTTCATAAGATCACAAACACCTGGATGAGGAAAAAAAATCAGCATGATCCATAACTTCTGTGGCCCCCCAGAAATTTTCAACGGTATACACTCAATTCACACTATTTCCCGTGGTGTGGTCCTCTTGATCTTTGGATATAGCTAATAATTAGGATTACGACTCAAAATTAAGTATTAAAATGGATGGACAGTGTGGATCAAATACATATATCATGGTGGATCCCACAGAGTTTACGCACTCAATCCCTTCTCGCAGAATACTCAGACGGGCACAAGTGGGCAAGAGTTCTTGAGAACTTTTTGAGAATTCATCAAGGTGTGACTTGAGTCCAAAATCCGAATAGTCCACGTGATGTAGAACTCCATGAAATCCCATTGACCCAACTTTTACTTTGATTCAAAACATTGGTGGGCCATGACAAATGAAAACATTTTCCTACCTTGATTTGCATCTCTCTTTTATATGGCCCACCAGAGTTTTAAATAGGTTTGAAAATTGGTCCCTGATGGTTTCATGGGATTCTGCATCACATGGACCGTTCGGATTAGAGGTCCATGACACGTGTGAAAAAAATGTGCACATGCGCAGGTGCATATAAATGAGTTTGCCTTGTTGAGTAACGTCAAGCCACTGTCGTTTTGAAAGAGAAAAAAAGGGTTGATGAAACCCTACAACTATCAATGAGGAGGAGATGGAAGGGGGTAATTGCAACGCTGAGATTACAGAGAGGGAGGGAGGGACGGGGAGAGATTGCAGAGAGGGAGGAGGAGAGAGCTTGGGATGGAGAGGCGAAACCTTTAGGGGATTCTCCACAAGAACTCAGTTTGATTGAGGTAAGTCCTTCCCCTCAGAACCCTAAACATTATCTCGATTGATTTTGTTCTTGCTTTCATTTGAAAACAAATAGATCTTGTGCTTTCAACAGCTTCTAGCTACAAATATTACTTGAATCTCGTTTGATTTTGAGGTAGGGAAATGATTTTTTTTTTCTTTTTGATGTTGCTAGTTGGAATCCCTTTTGGAAATCATTTTTCCCTGTGTTCTATGTTGGAAGATGTTGTTGATGCATGTAATATGTGGGATAGTGATTGATGCCCGCCAGTTGTTCGATGAAATGCATGAAAGGAACTTAGTTTCTTAGAACACCATTATAAGAGGGTCGGACGATTGGTGAGGGCACATTTGCAAAGGTGAAATTCGTACAGAACATGGAGACTGGAGAGAGTGTGGCCATGAAAGTTCTTGCTAAAAGCACCATTCTCAAGCACAAGATGGTAGACCAGGTAATTTTGATTCGTTTTAGCTCTCTGTCTCTCATTTGAATCTTGTTTTTTTTTTTTTTTTGGTATCTTTGGGTTCATAAAAATCCACAATTTTGCAACAAATGACGATTCTTTAAAATCAAGTAAATGTAAGAGAAATGGCTATTAGAATTTATATGGAGTGATGTCCCCACCATTCATGTCGCAAACATGATGGTTACTCAGAATCAGGACCATTTATCTGCTGGGCCACCATGTGGATGAGCATAACTCATAAAGCTTACTAATTCCTGTATTTGGCATGCTAAATTTGGACCGTTGCTCAGTTTTTCTCAATTCTGAACTCTCTGTCCCTTTGTAGTTGGTGATCGGATGGTTGTCATAGCGCTAATCGTCTTGGTTTTGAGGCTATGGAACATCCACATGATGACTCAGAAAATTAAAGGTCTTGATCGCTGTACACAAGTCTTGCATGTGCAGTGAAGATGCTTTGGTGATAACTTCATGGAAGTCTGTGAAGTGCGCATGATAATTGCATTCCTTACTCATGCTGAATATTCATATTATGCCGTAACAAGAGACGAAATTGTTCAAAATATAAGTGCTCCATCACAACACATGTGAATTGGAATGTAATATGTGAGACTGATTGTGCCATTCCTCTTACAATTGAAAGATAGCCCTATTGAGGCTATTAACATGAGGAGTAGATAGCATATTGTGTGAGATCCAGGCTATTCATCAGGCTGGTCCACAACGTATATGCCCTTTGCTTAAAATATCAGGGTGGTCTACTCATTTGTTTGGTCACATGTAATGGAGATTCAGAAAATTTTGTATAATTTTGTATGTCCACATCAATGTACAAGTGTGGTCAACCTTTAAGCAGACTTGTGTAATTTTTGGGCTGGGGAACATAAGGTGGAATCTGCCTTATGTAAAGCATGGATCCATACATGTGTGCTATGTCACGCCCCAAACTAGGAAACTGGGCTCACAAAATTCCCGATCACCGAATCTGGCGCTGATAGCCTCCGTAGTACCCCATTCTCGGCTCCCGGCACCCATATACCAAGTTTCGATCCTGGGATGCTACAAGGAGGATTTCTACTATCCATTTAATTTGTAATGAGCATAACCATAAGCATAACCCATGAACAATAACCACAAGAACACCATCACAAAATCCACTATGATCAAAACTTTGAGTACAAGGTGTATAAAGGAAAATACAAGATAGTGCTAATAACAAAACTCCAAAAGCTCGACTGCACGCTCCTGCTGCTACTACGCTACGGCCACGTCCTGACATCACCTGCACGCATCAATCGTGCATAAGCTTATAGAAAGCTTAGAGGGTGGTGTAAGTGTGTGCGTAATATGAGCGTGCTCGGAATGTAAATGCGGAAACATGATGCTGGGTATATGAATGCAATCAGCCATACCAAGGCTATGCGGTGTAAGATATGAATGCTATCGGCCATATCGAGACCATATAATGCGAGATGCAACTCAAGTATGTCAATCCTCATCATACTTCAGTACAGTTCTCATTTTGGATAATCACCGGGGTCTAGTACACTCTAGCCAGCCTGCCGTCCCTATCCGAACGCACAACTGGGAGAGCAGAAGAGACCTCACTATCCGCCTGCCAATATTGGGCCCGGCTCGTCGATAGCGGACCGATTCCTTAAGCTGGTCAAACTCAACCTAGAAGTTGTCCCCTCACTCAGGCGGGTAAGGTCACACCCCTTTCCAACCGACCACAACACAGTGGGAGATGCAGCCTACTGGTATACGGCCCTCGCGAACTCGTGTATCCACTCGGTCTCAATGTTGGAGTCATCCTCTGGTACCATCGGGTTTAGAGATTTTCACCCAAGGACATCTATGGCGCCCGTATGCGAGAACCAACCATTTTCGGTATCCAATCCAGCCACCCACGATGCATTTGTGGAGGCTATGACCCTGATGTCGTTAGGGCATACAATAATCACAATCACACAAATGCAAGTGCATGAGTCACACTACCAGTCATGCAACAGTCATACGTGTACCATGCACTCATGTAGGGAAACTACGCCTATCAGGGAGTCCATAAATAGTTCGCCCGAAGGCATATGCTATGATCAGTTACTTCTCATATCAGTCATACATATGATGCGTATGATAATGAATCATGAATCTATACTAAACATGTATATAGAGATGGTTCTGCGTATAACTGAGATGGGCCGAGACAGCCTACTTACTACAAGTATGGGCCTATTAGTGGGCCTTAGGGAGGGTGAAAATACGGATATTTAACCGACGTCGTCCTTACAATGTGGGCATCTAACCATCATTGTTCCCAAGGCTCGGCTCGCCTTAAATATCATTAAATAAATTATGGCGGAATCACACATTGCAATGTGCCTTAGGTACATCCCATTGGGCCTCAAATACATCAAATGGGCCGTATCTCATGGGCCTTATATTCATCAAGTGGGCCACCCCAATGAGCCTCACCAATGGGCCTTAGGTACTTTGCAATGGGCCATCACCCATGGGCTTTGGAATGTATTAAAATGAGCCCAATCACATGAGCTTCGTATGCATCAAATGGGCCTAATTACATAGCCCTTATTCATACCAAAGTGAGCTTCAACATTGGGCCTATATACATGCCGAGGTGGGCCTAAATAAATGGGCCCATATGCATCCAAGTGGGCCCAAAAAAATACATCAAGATGGGCCTAAATTCTTGGGCCCATATTTACCAAAGTTAGCCTCATGTGAGGCTCGCCATAATGTTTATTATTATTATTTTTTTATCCAATCTGTTGATGGGGTCACATGAATAGGGGGCCCACCATAATATTTATTTTCCATCCATCTGTTCATAGGGTCATTGGACCTAGGGCCCACTGTACTATTTATATGACATCCAAACGGTTCATATGGTCACGTGGATCAGGGGCCCACCATAATATTTTTTTAGCCATTCAACCTATTCATAGGTCACGTGGACAAGGGGGCCCACGGTAATGTTTACTTACATCCAATCTGTTGATAAGGTGGCCCCACTGTAACGTTTATTTGCCACCCAACCTATTTATAAGGTCACACGGCCATGGGGCCCACTGTGATTATTATTATTATTATTATTATTATTATTATTATTTTTACACACGCACACACATACCTCACACACTCGCGCCACACGCACACCATGGGATTTCACCACCGTGAGTACTCGAACCCTTGACCCGGTGTTGAAACTCCAGGGAGTCTACCACCCGGGTAAGAGTAAGGACCCAAGGCCCACTGTAATGTTCATTTGCCATCCGACTGGTTCATATGGTCACGGTCAGGGGGCCCACCGTGATATAGTTCTCAAATCCAGTCCACCCATTATGTGTGTGCCACCTGGCTGAGGGTTCAGACCAAGTTTCAGCCATGTCCAAATCTCAGGTAGGCCCCACCAAGTGCTTTTATATGTTTCAGGCATGTCTTCACATGATTTTAGATGGTATGGCCCACCTGAGTTCCGTATACGGCTAATTTTTGGGGACAGCCCCTATTCAAAGGGGACCTATAAAATGAACGGCATGGATGTAGAACATACATCATGGTAGGGTCTACAACTGGGCCAATGCGGCCATCTTTTTTTTTTTTTTTAATGTGTACGTCTCTGGACGTCATGACACAAAGTCATGCCAATAATTTTTTTTTTATCCTAGGTGGGACCCACGTTAACTAAATCTACCCCGTCCATTGCATGTGTCCCATAAAAATAGGGGTCCAAAACAGGTTTCAGGTGGGTCCAAGCTTCCAGTGGACCCCAGCAATCATTCTTCCAAGTTTCAACAGAAAATACTACCATTCTTAATACCACGGCCCGCCAGATGATTGGATCGGTCTCATTTTTCGGTTCAACGCCTAAAATGATCCCGAGAATAGAATGGATGGCTTGGATCATGTATAAACATCAAGGTGGGGCTTGCATGAGTGGCCATGCTAAAAGAGTACCTTTTTCTCTTTTTTTTTGCATGCAAGTACACACCCATGTCAGTGCACACACTCCAAGTGAACCACACCCATCTAGCGTCCAGGGAAGCTGGACGGTATGGATAAAAACATGCATCGTGGTGGGTCCCACATGGGACGTGGCCCACCATATATATAATATTAATATAATATGTATATATATATATATATATATATATATATATATATATATGTTATGCATCACTTCACCCAAAAATGTGATGGACCACACCGTTTGATGGATGGAGTAGATTTAACATGAGTTGGTGGGGCCCACTTCATTCTAGGGGAAGGATAAGAGAGAGAAAGAAAGAGAAAAGAGAGAGAGAACAAGAGAGACGATAATGGAGAGGAGGGACCCCGCCACTATGGGCCCTCCATTGATACAACACGTACATCAAGTGGGTCCCATAACAAGTGGGCCCTTAAATCATGAAATCAACGGTGGAAATTCAAAGATCACCCACCTCTAAGCCTCCTCCTTGCTCCCTTGTCCTCCAATGCTCCTTGCCTTCGCCTTGGACGGTGGATGATGGACCTTTGATGGTGTGGATGAGAGATGAGAGGGTGGGCCGCACTTGGCCTTTGGGAAAACTTGGGAATGCTTGGACGTGTGAAATTTTTATTGCGTGGGAGTGAACTTTTTTTTTTGAGAAATGAGGGAGAGAGAAAAGTGATGGGTTGATAAGAAGTGATGGAGTGATGTGTGATGGGTTTGGTGATGGATGAAGTGATGTGAGAGTGGACTTTGAGTTGCTTGTGTAAGAGAAAGGTATAGGCATGGCATGGGTTAGTTGTACTTGGGTATAGAGTGACTTGACCTGTACTTGACATGAGTGATTGATTGATTGATGGGACATCTCGTAGAGATTCCCTCGTCATTCGCAACGCGCAGCGTTTCTTCAAATTGAACGCGGGCCTACATGTTTTACCCTGGGTATCGGGTCGGTGTGCGAGTGACATTAGAACCGCGACGACGGTGCGGTCGCTAAGGTATAGGTTTCAATTTTACCCGTCTTTAACATACAGGTCTCAGCTTAGGATCGCGCATAAACATCAGAAAGTGGTCGAGGATTGCCGAATTTGATCGGAAGGATCGCCGGAGTCGACGGAACAGTACGAACTAGGATACGGATCTTACATGCTACTCTTGTCTTCAGACTTCTCCATGTAAAAACTTGTTCTAGGGAGAATAACACCCAGTAGTTGAAAATGATACGTCAGGTACGAATGAATATATTAGAACTTGAAATTTCTATGTAAGCTTCATATGCATGATAAACAGGATTCCTGAGTAAGTCGCAAACTATCCGGCAAGTCAAAAAAAAGAAAAAAGAAAAAAAGAAAAAGGAAAAAAAAGAGGAACAAACAATAAAGATTGTTTTCTTGTACTCTAAAATATAGTGATAAGGGTTAGAAGCCCTCCTTAATGATATGCTGTATATCCATTACGTCCCTCCATTTTTCTATTAGGCAGTGAACCTAGTAGATCCAAATCTAAGGTGTATCACACCATAAGAAACAGTGGTGAATGAATGCGCACCATTAAAAATTTCCTAATGCCCACCATAAGTAGATCGTAATGTTTACCTTCCATCCAACCCATTGATAAGGTCAAACAAGCCTGATGAAGTGAAAATATAAAAATATCATCTTGATTCAAAACTTTTATAGCATACAAAAAGTTTTCAACGGTAATTCACCAATATTTTAGTGGTGTAGTTGGCCGGAGACGCAGATCTTTTTTTTTTTTTTTTTTTCCGACAAACTTCCTAGAATAGGGTGAAAAAATTGGATGGGCAACAACATTCATCGATGTGGGTCCTACACGGTGAAGGTAACATCCAGTCAGACGCAGATTGGGTCCTACCCCTGCCCGTCTCTAGCTGGTAAAGGGCAGGAGCTATGAGTGGCCACAGTGATGTGATGTATGGGTCTTATCCACGCCATTTATACATTTTTTCACATCATTTTAAAATAAAAATCTAAAAATTGGGCAGATCCAATGTGAACCACACCACATGAAGCATCAGTGATAATGATTCTCCCATTTAAAATTCTTAATACTGACGGTGAGGTTTATTTTCCATCCAACCTATTCATAAAGTTAGGTAGTCCTGGATGAAGAGAGAACACAGGTATCAACACCATCCAAAACTTCGATGCCCCAAGAAATTTTAGATCTTAAAATGATACGAAAAAATTGGATAGACATCATTGTGGTGGCCATTTGAAGCTCCTACCTGTCCAGCTGGAGACTGTGTAACGCCCGTGAAAAATCCATCCTTGGGCTCGAGTACCAACTCGACCCGAATTTGCGTAGAATTCATTCCTTTGGAAAATTTGACTAGGTTAGCTAGTGCAACGTTAGAATAGCTGGGAAATGGTCCCTGATCACTTTAAATACGTTCTACAAGGCCCGAAGCGAGTGGAACTAAGGGTGCTATAATGCTCTAAAGCCTCGGATCAAACTCTAAGCCGGTTTGTTCTCTGGACCACTTTGAATCTTTGTATTGGATCTAGACCGCACGTTGAAAGTCCGATACCTCCTATCTTAGACCGTTAGGACCGTCTAGCTGGGCCTGACACTCATTCCAAAAATCAAGTCAAACCGGTGATCACAGGCTATTTCATTGAGCCCGGACCGAAGAGAGTGTGAATAGGGACATAGTTGGAATTTCAAATTCAAATCTGGCACACAAATTTGACGCATCAGTATTAAGCATTCTGACCGTCAGAATACAGCCAAATTACACCCTTGGATCAGGAAAAATATCTATTATATATCACGGGACTTATAGGCCTGATCTTGATGCGGTGACCGTTAAACTGAAACTGGGCCGCCACGTGCGATCTGGGAACCCAACCGGTCTGAAAACTGGATGTATGCTAGATCTAGTATGCATGAGCTTAAGTCCGACCGCATCTGGCCTGGGGACCTCCAGAAGTGCCCTTTTGGACCGAAACGGCCCCGATTTGGTTAGGCACCAAGTAAACATTGTTCCCAAGCCTATTTTGGGAATGTTTTAGGCTATAAAAGGGGTTGAAACCCTCACTCCTCTCTCCCATCCGAATTTGAGAGAAGCCCTAGCTTGGGAGAGAGAAAAAGAGTGAGAGATTGTGAGAGAGTGGGAGAGTTCTTCCCGCCACTTGTGCTACGTGTTGCACATGCTTAAGCGACACTCCTTTACCGCTTTCCCGGCGATTCCACCGCAATCCTAGGTAAGTAAAAACCCTAAATAGTTGGTGATTTGAGTTTTTCTTGTTTCCATAGCGATGTAGCTTATGGATCTTATGTATTAGGCTCCTTACTCGCCGTAGACGAAGCATATACACTCCGCTTCAATTCCCGAGTCTACAAGACACTAGGTGAGGATTTTAGACGCTTGGATTGACGGTTCCCAATGCTTTCAATGTCGTTTAATAGTAGATTCTTGACGGCATCGCCGTTTGACATGTACAAAATGCTCTCCGTTTCCCCTTTCGTAAGCTAACGAAGAATATGAGATTTAGGGCATTTTAGTCATTTGTAGGAAGTACTGTTTGCATTCATATTTTGCTGATGTGATTGACATGGTTTGTTGTCGCATTAGGAAGTTAGGAATGCGTGCATAATTAGTTTGGCGAAGAGATTCGCCTAGTTGCATACTTTGGGTCGACATGCTATATGTAGACCTAAGTGTGTAGTGCATGTGTTTGTATAAATGCTTGTATTAGTATGTATTGAACTAAATGATGTTATTTGATACTTTGTGATTGATTTTTCAATTATTATGCCGACCTAAATGATTTTCTACATGTTGACAAAATGCATGATTTCATTATATGCATGGAATGTATGTGCTTGAGGATTTGCTTAAGTTGAATATGCATGGGAAGTATGCCTTGAAGATTTGCTTAAGTTGAAAGTTATAACATGTGTTAACATGCTCACATGATGTATTTCAATTCCAATACCTTGTATAGTAATTCCATAGATGTGTGGGACTTGACTTAGTCCAGGCAGTCGGTAACCGAGCGATTTCGTGGCTGACTGGTCATAGCCACGAACGACGCGTAGATGAATGTGATTCGTGTTGAGAGTTGGCGGCAGTGGTTAGGCCACGCGAAGTGTTTTACGCACTTCATGTCGTTCAATTCGATATGCGATCGCGCTAGTCGAGCCCGTCAAGTAACCCGACTGGCCGATGTTTGTTCACCTTGTATGTAACATAACTGCTTGAACCTAGGGTACTGAACTTACCATTGTAAACCCTATTAACCGTGGTACCTTGATCCACGAAGACTCATGAGCCGGGCATGGTGGTATGGGACACCGTGGTCGAGCTGTCGGCCTACGCTGGGGCCACAAACCTCCCCGTAGTGACCAATGAGCACCTTGACTCGTGAGCAGATTATGGTGGTATGGGACACTATATTCTAGCTGTCGGCCTACACTGATCAGGCGACGAGCCCTTTGTAGTGACCGCGAGCGTATTCTGAGTTCACGGGAGGCGACGACCCTTCCGTGCAGTAGAGTACAGTAGGCCTGTATTGATAAGGTGATGGGGGAGCGGTGCAACGAGTGCGAGCAACAGCCCTGGCAGCCCTTGCAGTGACCTACGAAATGTACATCGTATGAGATTACTAGGAGTGACGACCCTAGACAGGATCCGTGTTGGGATCGATACAAGGGAGGTACCTTAGTTTCCCAATCCTGCTGTTTGAATGGACTAATAATAACTTGGTAATCATATCACCATAGCATTGCATGTGCCTGGAAGATGTGGAGCACTCTAGGGAGTGTGGCATGCCGCGGTCGTAAGATGTTGCCGTATGAGGGTGATCGTCGGTGAGGGCATACATCACGTCATATCATCTTGCATTAACAACAGTTTTAGGACTTGTCTGATTTACTGCTTTACTATTATCGCGTGACTGAATTGTGAACATGCTAATCTTTGCTCTATGATTCCACTGAGTTGATCACTCATTCCCACGTTACGGGATGGTGTTTGCAACACCCACCAGACCCTGTTGTAGTTGCAGGTGTCGATGAGATCCAGGAGGTGGAGCTAGATGATGACGAGGACCAGGATGAGTTCTCGTATATGCAGTATCATGACGGCTTCCCGTAGGTGACCTGGATCGAGGGGACATCAGTGGGACTTTACTTTTTGAACATTATTCTTTTGTTATGTACATGTATATGAGACTCAGAGATGTAGTCATACTTTGGAGACAGTTGAGATTACTTTGTTTTTCCATACAGTGATATATATCTTGTTTAGTCTTCCGCTTGCTTTTATCACTGAATCTGAAGTATGAATTGCAGTTTTGGTATACTTTTACTCATGTGGATGCTTTAAATCAGACAACATTGAATCATAACCATTTTTGTTGCATAAGTGACGGTCTGGAACTCGGGAGTTGAGTTTATACACGACCCCCGATTTTCAGGGTGTTACAAGTTGGTATCAGAGCATGAATGAGAGTATGCTGGGCCTGGGTTATGGTCTTGCGACGTACGCTGTCGCTTCCTTTGACTTAGGTGGGTGCGAGAAGGGTCTAGAAACACTTCTAGGATCACAGATTCGCCGATAGGCGAAGTCTATAAGGATCGATCACAAGATCGAGTCTGTAACGCATCTCGGGTCGCGTAAAGCGACCCGAATCACTTCTAAGCTGTAGGAAGTCGGGTGGAGATGTCCTATGAGCGGTTTTAAACCGCAAAAGTGAATCCATGGGCCGTGGAATGACCACGACTCTAGTAATCAATCGCCAGGGCTTAAAAACCCCGTTTTGCCAAAAATTCTCAAAATTCCTTCTCTAAACACTTCAACCTTCAGTTCTTTCTTATCCATTTCATGTTAGGCATCAAACCTAATGTGAAAATAACACAAATTAGTACATTCACCAAATTTTACAGTGAATAGTAAAATTTCATGAAAAATGGCCATAAAGCCATTCTAACTTCACTTTCTTTAGCAACTAAGGAGCTAGAAAGATGTACTGGATCCTTCTACCCCAAATCCATATGCTGCATCATATGGTTTGGTATTCGGGACTGCGATGTGGACCCGGAAAGCCCCAAAAACATGTTTGGGCTCATAGGGACCAAAATACTATGAACTAAGGGGTGAGACTAGACTTTTTGGGACCCTGGGACCATGGGGGACCAGACCCATGGGGTCCCGCTGGCCAACCTGGAGGTTGGCCGGCGATGCCATCGCCGGCCGGGCGATGCATCGCCGGCCGGCCACCTCGGACGGTGCTGCCCTTTGGGCGCACCCACTTAAATGCCTCCCCCAACACCCCTAGCTACCTCCCATCCCACGAAAACCCCTAAAACACCCCTCTCCTTCACAAACAGCCCCCTTGCATGCCCTAGATTTGAGTTTCAGCGCTCCATTCCAAATCCCGGCGACCCAAACCCATCCTAATCCCATCCTTGGCCAAAACCGACCACCACCCATTGATTATTGGGTGTTGGCAGCCCCTTTCCTTGAAGATTTTCCCATTTGGAGCTCCAAAATCCCCCAAATAGTGCTGAAATCGTGAGCAGCTCCATTCCACCTTTTTGTTTTTATTTTTCCCTGAAACTACAGCCTTGGGAAGCTTGAAGCATCCCTCTACGACGCCTAGATTTCCTTTTGTCAGATTGGGCAGCCATTTCTCCGCATTTTCGGCGTTTTCCATGGCTTTCGTGGAAGCTATTTTGGGTCTTTTGTCACTCTCATCCATCCTGTCTTTGATGGGTAAGAGGAAAACTGCAACAGACGAGGCTGGGCCGAGCCGCCCTGCTCGATTGAGAAGACCGCGGGGTGGTGCCGCAAGTTCAAGCGCCGCCGCAGGTCCAGCTGCAGTCCTGGAGTGCCGTACGAAGCGGGATTTGGATCCCCATGCACACCTTGGACGAACCATCCTATCAGAGATGCCTCATGGTGAATACACTGATCGTAGAGTGTTATTTGAGGCGGACGTAGATGGGCGATTGTTCGGCGAATATCTGTTGTTCGAACGCATTGAAGCTGCGCACTGGGGACCGATCTTTGAAGCTCGCGCTCGTGCTAATGTGAGCACTGTTCGTGCCTTCTATGCTAGCATCCAGAGTCCTACCTTGGAGCCCTTGCAGTTCAAAATCCCTTTTGGTAGAGATCGGATGGCTACGATCGACGTCCAGTTGGTTGCGCGACTTCTCAACGTGCCTCTAGGTGATGTACATCCAAGTGAGAAAAATTTGAGGACTAGACGTGAACGAGATCGCCGCACCAGGTTTCTGTGCGGTAAGTTGGTTCCATGGCAGCCTAATAATAGCCTCAAGGCGACGTACATGTCTGAGGATTTACGTCTGCTGCATCACATCTGCACGTTCAATGTTTATCCTAGGTCGACGAACCGCATTGAATGTACACGTCTTATGGTCGATTTCTTATTTCTGGTGGCTCAGGGAGAGAACGTATGTATGGCCACTTTCATCTTACGGCAGATAGTTCTCATAGCCAGGTCGAGAAGAACATCCGAATCCCTTCCCTTTGGCCGACTCATTTGCAGAATTGCGCTTGAGTTTGCCTATAGACTGGGACCCGAGTTGCCGGTATCGATTCACACCATCGATGAGTCGACGATGGTTAAGATGAAGATTGGGTCGCAATATCGTGAAAAATCAACTTGAAAGGGATAGTGGGGACGACTTTGATGAAGAGGAAGATCAAAGCGAAGGAGAACCTAGTGCAGAAGTTCAGGAAGAGACTCAGGAAGAAGCAGAAGAGGAGGCTCAGGATACTGATGAGAGTCCTCCTCCTTCTGCGCAGACTACTATTGACGATCGCATTGCTCGGATGGAGGAGAGTCAGACCGCTTTGCGAAGGGAAGTCCAAGAACTTCGAGCAGAGGTCGCTGATGCCAAGGCCGTTACGAAGAAGAAATTTGGCAAGGTGACTCGCACCTTGAAGGCAATCCTGTGTTGCTTACAGGATAAGGGTGCTCCTCCTCCGTCGCCAGACTCCGACTAGCGACGCGATCTTTGTTGTTGTTATGAGTAGTTAGCTATTTTCTGTTTCATGTGTGTAAAGCCTATTAGGGCTAGTGCTTTGCTTTTGTCGCTGTTGCTTAACTGTCTTAATTTCCATGTCATTCTAGTCATGATGCTTGTAAGGATATATCCCTTGTATTGTGACAATTTTGATTAATTGAAGTGCATGGAATGCCTTGACTCTTTAGTGAATGATTGTGGTGTATTTGTGCAATTGAGACTGACAAGGTTGCGCCCTATTTTGAATATAGGGAATGCCACCTAAGACTACGAGGAGCGCGGTTCGGCTTTCATTGTTAGAGCAGATGGATCAGGCTCCTTCTCAGTCTGGCACTCGTCCGGACCCTGCTGTGGGCCCGATTCCTGAGACTGTTCGATCGTCTCAGCCTGCTACTGGTCCTACAGATGGACCACCGCCATTTACACCATCAGTTAGAGAGCCACAGCGCGCATCTACTTCCGCACCTCATCCGCCACAGCCTGCTCCACCCCCTGATAGGTTCGAGCAGATGATGGCTATGATGCTACAGCAGCAGCAGCTTCTGACCACCATAGTTGGGACTTTAGCCCAGGGTGGGGGTGCGACTGCATCTACTCCGCCTGCACCACCTGCGCATCCAGCTGAGGATGCCTATGCTTACACCCAGGATGAGGGCGTAGCACTTCCTGCGCAGCCTGCTTTCCCTGCGGGGAACCCTGCCGACACACGGGGCCTTCTGGAGCGATTTCAGCGCTTGCGGCCTCCTACTTTCACGGGTTCTCACAGACCCGAGGAGGCTGAGTTTTGGCTCGACCGAGTGTCGAAGATTCTGCGCATGTTGCACTGTACTGAGGCAGAGCAGGTAGAGCTGGCTACCTTCCAGTTTGAGAGAGAGGCCAGTATGTGGTGGGATAGTGTATTGCGGACTGTTACCGCAGACTTCGTATGGACATGGGCAGCATTCGAGTTTCGCTTCCATGAGAAGTATTATCCTCAGACCTACAGACACGAGAAGGAGAATGAGTTTCTCCGTCTCAGGCAGGCAGCGATGACGGTCACCGAGTATGAGCATCGGTTCACAGAGTTGGGCAGGTACGTCCCGACGATTTTAGCTGATGAGCAGATGCGCATACGGCGCTTTTTGGAGGGCTTGCGACCGGATATTCGGTCGAAGATGTGCTGCATCAGTTTCTCCTCCTATGCGGAGTTGGTTCACATGTCCATGCGGGCAGAGCAGGACGTGGATCGACTTGCGCGATCACGAGGCCCGACTACTTCTAGGCCGCGACCGGAGTTGCCAGATAGGCCCTTCGCGGGCAAGAGACCTCGCATTGATCCTCCTACCAGGACCACGGCGCCAGTAGGACCGTTTCGGCGCCCTGATCTATCATGCACATACTGTGGGAGGACGGGCCACCTAGCGCCGAGTTGCTTTGCGAGGATGCGGGACAGTGGGTTCTCGCCGCCGCAGAAGATTGATCGTGTACGTCCACAGGCGATATCAGCACCGCCTATACGGTCAGCTCCTGCGCAGTCCTCTTTCAGACCCACAGTATCGCAGATTCGACAGCCCCCACGGCCCTTGACACAGCGGCCGAACCGGCCACAGCAGGCTCGAGTTCATGCACTGACCGCTGAGGCAGCTACGACGCCGACTTTCCAGCATTCAGCCTTCGAGGTCACGGGCCATATCGGAGGTACTCCTGTTCTTGTCATGGTGGACACTGGTTCCACGATTTCTTTGATATCGCGTGCCGTAGTCAGACGTCTTGGGTTGCAGACTATTACTATGGATAGCGTGCGAGTCCTTGCAGCTCATGGAGATTATTCGGATGTCACCCAGATGTGTGAGGGTTGTTTACTTGATCTGGGAGGCAGGACGATGACTCTTGATTTGGTCGTCGATCCCTCGCTCGTATATCTCGACGTCATCCTTGGCATGGACTGGTTGACTGCAGCGAGAGCCGAGATTGACTGCGAGGCTCGTGTGGTGACGGTGTACGAGCCTGAGGGCACGCCTTTCACATTTTCAGTGCGGGTAAATCTTCCATTCCGCATTCTTAGCTACGCCACCCTGTTGCACGACGCTGGTGCCCAGGTACTTGAGCAGACGCCGGTTGTTTCTGAGTTCGGGGATCTGTTCAGGAAGATCCCTGGTTTGCCGCCCCGACGTGAGATCGATTTCACTATCGATCTGATTCCTGGTTCTACACCCGTCTCACTGCCGACGTATCGCATGGCACCATGTGAGATGGAGGAGTTGAGGACGCAGATTGATGGTCTACTAGAGCTTGGCCTTATACGGCCTAGCGTATCTCCTTGGGGAGCACCGGTCTTGTTCGTGAAGAAGAAGGATGGTTCGCTGCGATTGTGTATTGATTATCGCAGGCTGAACCAACTCACAGTGAAGAACAAGTACCCTTTGCCCAGGATCGATGACTTATTTGATCAGTTGAGAGGAGCGCAGTACTTCTCGAAGATTGATCTTCAGTCAGGATATCATCAGCTGCGCGTCAGAGATGAGGACGTGCAGAAGACAGCGTTCAGGACCAGTTTTGGTCATTACGAGTTCCTTGTGATGTCGTTCGGTCTCACGAACGCACCGGCCGTGTTCATGGATCTGATGAACCGAGTATTGCGGCCTTTCCTCTATCGATTCGTCGTTGTCTTCATCGACGACATTTTGGTATACTCTAGGAGTCGAGATGAGCATGAGGAGCACTTGCGTTTGGTCCTTGATACGCTCAGACAGCATCAGTTGTTCGCACAGTATAAGAAGTGCGACTTCTGGAAGCAGGAGGTGAAGTTTCTGGGACACGTGGTGTCCAAGGATGGCATGGCAGTTGACCTGTCTAAGGTAGCTGCGGTGCAGGACTGGGAGCAGCCTGGTTCTGTCACTGAGGTGAGGAGTTTCTTGGGTCTCGCTGGCTACTATCGGCGCTTCATTCAGGATTTCTCGAAGATCGCGAGACCCTTATCTCAGTTGACACGGAAGGACGTGAAGTTCGCCTGGAATGATAAGGCGGAGTCAGCTTTTCAGGAGCTGAAGGACAGACTTACGTCCGCCCCTGTGCTAGTATTGCCAGAGCAAGGGGTTAAATACACTATATACACTGACGCGTCTAGCGTTGGTTTGGGTTGTGTCCTTATGCAGAGGGACAGGGTAATTTCGTATGCCTCGAGACAATTAAGGAAGCACGAGGAGAATTACCCTACACACGACCTGGAGTTGGCAGCCGTGATATTCGCACTGAGACTCTGGAGACATTACCTCTATGGAGAGGAGTTCGAGCTCTTTTGCGACCACAAGAGCCTCAAGTACATATTCACACAGCGGGACTTGAATATGAGGCAGCGGCGATGGATGGAGACGCTGAAGGACTTCAAGTTTGAAGTCTCTTACCATCCTGGGAAGGCGAACCTTGTGGCTGATGCGTTGAGCCGCAAGAAGGCGATAGAGTTTGCGGCTCCGCTGATGGTTGCCGAGTGGGATATGGTTGAGTTTTTGCGAGACTTTGAGCAGAAACTCACCGTAGAGGAGCCATTTGAGTTCATCGCACATGTTCAGGTGCGATCCCCGATCGATGACCGTGTCATCGAGGCGCAGAGGGACGACGCGCATCTTACTGAGCTTCGAGAGCAGGCCAGTGATGATGATGACGCCGACTGGCGAGTTGGCATGGATGGGGGTTTACGTTACCGTGGCCGCCTATGCGTTCCTGATGTCCCTGACTTGAGACGAGAGATTCTCGAGGCTGCGCATTCTACTAGACTCGCGATGCATCCTGGCAGCACGAAGATGTATCGTGACGTGAAGAGGACGTACTGGTGGGAAGGTATGAAGACCCACATTGCTGAGTTCGTGTCCCGTTGTCTCACTTGTCAACAGGTGAAGGCAGAGCATCGCCGACCACCTGGACTTTTGCAGCCTATGCCGATTGCAGAATGGAAATGGGATTTCATTTCCATGGACTTCATTTCTGGGTTGCCGAAGACGAGGAAGGGGCATGATTCTATTTGGGTGATCGTCGACCGATTGACGAAGTCGGCGCACTTCCTACCGATCAGAGTTACGAACTCTGCAGACGAGCTGGCTAGATTGTATATTAGAGAGATCGTGCGTCTGCATGGAGTTCCGTTGGAGATCGTGTCGGACAGAGACACGCGGTTCACTTCTATCTTCTGGACTCGCATTCAGGAGGCTATGGGTGTGAAGTTGAAGTTCAGTACTGCCTTCCACCCACAGACGGACGGACAGACAGAGCGAGTGAACCAGATCCTGGAGGACATGTTGCGAGCTTGCGCATTGGACTTCAAGGACAGTTGGGATGACTGTCTTGCATATGCGGAGTTTGCATACAACAATAGCTTCCAGGCGAGTATCGGCATGGCACCTTATGAGGCGCTGTATGGGCGACCTTGTCGCGCACCGCATTGCTGGTTAGAGGTCGGTGAGCGCAGCTTGATTGGCCCAGAGTTGGTGCAGGCGACGTCAGAGAAGATTGATATTATTCGACGTCGGCTTCTTACAGCGCAAAGCAGACAGAAGAGCTACGCCGATACGAGACGGAGACCACTAGAGTTCACAGTCGGGGATCATGTGTTTTTGCGAGTTTCCCCTATGAAGGGAGTCCTTCGGTTCGGAAAGAAGGGGAAGCTGGCACCGCGATACATTGGTCCATTTCAGATCCTCGATCGTGTGGGAGCAGTGGCTTACCGATTGGCTTTACCCACGCCCCTCGCGAGCGTCCACAACGTATTTCATGTTTCTATGCTGAAGAAGTACGTTGCTGATCCTTCTCATATCATCAGATGGGAGCAGGTGCAGTTAGGAGAGGATGTTACTTATATCCTGCGACCGACACGCATCTTAGACCGGAAGGAGCAGGTACTGCGTAGCAAGGTGATTCCCCTTGTGAAGGTACTATGGACGCATCATACTGAGGAGGAGGCTACTTGGGAGACAGAAGCCGAGATCAGAAAGAACTACCCACAGCTTCTCGAGGAGTACGAAAAGGTACAAAATTTCGAGGACGAAATTATTTGTTAAGGGGGGTAGATTGTAACGCCCGTGAAAAATCCATCCTTGGGCTCGAGTACCAACTCGACCCGAATTTGCGTAGAATTCATTCCTTTGGAAAATTTGACTAGGTTAGCTAGTGCAACGTTAGAATAGCTGGGAAATGGTCCCTGATCACTTTAAATACGTTCTACAAGGCCCGAAGCGAGTGGAACTAAGGGTGCTATAATGCTCTAAAGCCTCGGATCAAACTCTAAGCCGGTTTGTTCTCTGGACCACTTTGAATCTTTGTATTGGATCTAGACCGCACGTTGAAAGTCCGATACCTCCTATCTTAGACCGTTAGGACCGTCTAGCTGGGCCTGACACTCATTCCAAAAATCAAGTCAAACCGGTGATCACAGGCTATTTCATTGAGCCCGGACCGAAGAGAGTGTGAATAGGGACATAGTTGGAATTTCAAATTCAAATCTGGCACACAAATTTGACGCATCAGTATTAAGCATTCTGACCGTCAGAATACAGCCAAATTACACCCTTGGATCAGGAAAAATATCTATTATATATCACGGGACTTATAGGCCTGATCTTGATGCGGTGACCGTTAAACTGAAACTGGGCCGCCACGTGCGATCTGGGAACCCAACCGGTCTGAAAACTGGATGTATGCTAGATCTAGTATGCATGAGCTTAAGTCCGACCGCATCTGGCCTGGGGACCTCCAGAAGTGCCCTTTTGGACCGAAACGGCCCCGATTTGGTTAGGCACCAAGTAAACATTGTTCCCAAGCCTATTTTGGGAATGTTTTAGGCTATAAAAGGGGTTGAAACCCTCACTCCTCTCTCCCATCCGAATTTGAGAGAAGCCCTAGCTTGGGAGAGAGAAAAAGAGTGAGAGATTGTGAGAGAGTGGGAGAGTTCTTCCCGCCACTTGTGCTACGTGTTGCACATGCTTAAGCGACACTCCTTTACCGCTTTCCCGGCGATTCCACCGCAATCCTAGGTAAGTAAAAACCCTAAATAGTTGGTGATTTGAGTTTTTCTTGTTTCCATAGCGATGTAGCTTATGGATCTTATGTATTAGGCTCCTTACTCGCCGTAGACGAAGCATATACACTCCGCTTCAATTCCCGAGTCTACAAGACACTAGGTGAGGATTTTAGACGCTTGGATTGACGGTTCCCAATGCTTTCAATGTCGTTTAATAGTAGATTCTTGACGGCATCGCCGTTTGACATGTACAAAATGCTCTCCGTTTCCCCTTTCGTAAGCTAACGAAGAATATGAGATTTAGGGCATTTTAGTCATTTGTAGGAAGTACTGTTTGCATTCATATTTTGCTGATGTGATTGACATGGTTTGTTGTCGCATTAGGAAGTTAGGAATGCGTGCATAATTAGTTTGGCGAAGAGATTCGCCTAGTTGCATACTTTGGGTCGACATGCTATATGTAGACCTAAGTGTGTAGTGCATGTGTTTGTATAAATGCTTGTATTAGTATGTATTGAACTAAATGATGTTATTTGATACTTTGTGATTGATTTTTCAATTATTATGCCGACCTAAATGATTTTCTACATGTTGACAAAATGCATGATTTCATTATATGCATGGAATGTATGTGCTTGAGGATTTGCTTAAGTTGAATATGCATGGGAAGTATGCCTTGAAGATTTGCTTAAGTTGAAAGTTATAACATGTGTTAACATGCTCACATGATGTATTTCAATTCCAATACCTTGTATAGTAATTCCATAGATGTGTGGGACTTGACTTAGTCCAGGCAGTCGGTAACCGAGCGATTTCGTGGCTGACTGGTCATAGCCACGAACGACGCGTAGATGAATGTGATTCGTGTTGAGAGTTGGCGGCAGTGGTTAGGCCACGCGAAGTGTTTTACGCACTTCATGTCGTTCAATTCGATATGCGATCGCGCTAGTCGAGCCCGTCAAGTAACCCGACTGGCCGATGTTTGTTCACCTTGTATGTAACATAACTGCTTGAACCTAGGGTACTGAACTTACCATTGTAAACCCTATTAACCGTGGTACCTTGATCCACGAAGACTCATGAGCCGGGCATGGTGGTATGGGACACCGTGGTCGAGCTGTCGGCCTACGCTGGGGCCACAAACCTCCCCGTAGTGACCAATGAGCACCTTGACTCGTGAGCAGATTATGGTGGTATGGGACACTATATTCTAGCTGTCGGCCTACACTGATCAGGCGACGAGCCCTTTGTAGTGACCGCGAGCGTATTCTGAGTTCACGGGAGGCGACGACCCTTCCGTGCAGTAGAGTACAGTAGGCCTGTATTGATAAGGTGATGGGGGAGCGGTGCAACGAGTGCGAGCAACAGCCCTGGCAGCCCTTGCAGTGACCTACGAAATGTACATCGTATGAGATTACTAGGAGTGACGACCCTAGACAGGATCCGTGTTGGGATCGATACAAGGGAGGTACCTTAGTTTCCCAATCCTGCTGTTTGAATGGACTAATAATAACTTGGTAATCATATCACCATAGCATTGCATGTGCCTGGAAGATGTGGAGCACTCTAGGGAGTGTGGCATGCCGCGGTCGTAAGATGTTGCCGTATGAGGGTGATCGTCGGTGAGGGCATACATCACGTCATATCATCTTGCATTAACAACAGTTTTAGGACTTGTCTGATTTACTGCTTTACTATTATCGCGTGACTGAATTGTGAACATGCTAATCTTTGCTCTATGATTCCACTGAGTTGATCACTCATTCCCACGTTACGGGATGGTGTTTGCAACACCCACCAGACCCTGTTGTAGTTGCAGGTGTCGATGAGATCCAGGAGGTGGAGCTAGATGATGACGAGGACCAGGATGAGTTCTCGTATATGCAGTATCATGACGGCTTCCCGTAGGTGACCTGGATCGAGGGGACATCAGTGGGACTTTACTTTTTGAACATTATTCTTTTGTTATGTACATGTATATGAGACTCAGAGATGTAGTCATACTTTGGAGACAGTTGAGATTACTTTGTTTTTCCATACAGTGATATATATCTTGTTTAGTCTTCCGCTTGCTTTTATCACTGAATCTGAAGTATGAATTGCAGTTTTGGTATACTTTTACTCATGTGGATGCTTTAAATCAGACAACATTGAATCATAACCATTTTTGTTGCATAAGTGACGGTCTGGAACTCGGGAGTTGAGTTTATACACGACCCCCGATTTTCAGGGTGTTACAGACTGGCAGAGGTAAGACGCAACCCGAGTTCACAGCAAGTCATACTGAGGTGACACGTAATCCGCTTCTCAGTGAAGCCATGCCAGTAATAACCCATCTGTATAGATGGAATATTCCATTATAGGGACTGCTTAATGAATAGTTTGGAAGATTGGTTCTCATCCATAAAAAAATAGATGCCTAGCTTGTTTTTAAATGTATTAGCTTGAAATTGATGGAACATACTTGGATGTACGTCGGATCTATCTAGATGTTGAACGGGGGTCCCTAGAAGGTGGGAACCGCTGTTATGACCATGATAAAGTTATCTATTTCCTATGGACAACATTGGAGTGGCTTGGCCATTTGAACAGATCATGTTTATGTCTTTGCTTGAAATTGATGGAGCAGACTTGGATGTGCGTCGGAGCTATCTGGATGAGCAGGGGTCCCTGAAAGGTGGGAATCGTTGTTATGACCATGAAGAAGCTGTCCATTTCCTATGGACAGTATTGGAGGGGCCTGACCATTTGGACAGGCCGTGTTTATGTATTTGCTCGAAATTAATGGAGCAGACCTGAATGTGCGTCGGAGCTATCCAGATGAGCGAGGGTCCCTGAAAGGTGGGAACCGCTGTTATGACCATGATAAAGCTGTCAATTTCCTATGGATAACATTAGAGGGGCTTGGCTATTTGGACAGGTCATGTTTATATCTGTATTTGCAGGGACCATACCCTTAACCTAAACCACACCCTAAACCTAAAACCTAAACCTATTCTTGATTCCTTAAAACTATAACCTATAAACTATAACCTATAACCTAAACCTAACCCTAAACCAAAACCTATAACCTAAACCTTTACCTATAACCTAAACTTATAACCTATAACCTAACCTAAACCTAAACCTAAACCTATAACCTAAACCTATAAACTAAAACCCTAAACCTAAACCTAAAACCTAAATGTATTCTCAAATCCCTAAACCTAAACCTACACCTAATCCTAATCTCAACTCCTTAGCATAAACCTAAACTTGAAAAAAGAAACCTAAACTCGATCCCAAACCCGAACTGGATTTCCTAAACCTAAACCTTAACCTATTCTCAATTCCCTAAACCTAAACCTAAACCTATACCTAAAACCTAAATGTATTCTCAAATCCCTAAACCTAAACCTACACCTAATCCTAATCTCAAATCCTTAGCCTAAATCTAGCCTAAACTTCAAAACCCAAACCTAAAACCGATCCCGAACCCGAACCCGAACCCGATTTCCTAAACCTAAACCTTAACCTATTCTCAGTTCCCTAAAGCTATAACCTAAACCTAAACCTAACCTAAACCTATAACCTTAACCTTAACCTAAAACCTAAACCTAAACCTAAAACCTAAATGTATTCTCAAATCCTTAAACCTAAACTTACACCTAATCCTAATCTTAACTACTTAACCTAAACCTAAACTTGAAAACCCAAGCTTAAACCCGAACCCGATTTCCTAAACCTAAGACTTAACCTATTCTTAAATCCCTAAACCTAAACCCACACCTAATCCTACTCCCTAACCTAAACCTAAACCTAAACTTGAAAACCCGATCCCGAACCCGAACCCGAACCCGAACCTGATTTCCTAAACCTAAACCTTAACCTATTCTCAATTCCCTAAACCTTAACCTATAACTTAACTTAAACCTAAACTTAAACCTAAAACCTAAATGTATTCTCAAATCCCAAAACCTAAACCTACACCTAATCCTAATCTCAACTCCCTAATCTAAACCTAAACCTAAACTTGAAAACCCAAACCTAAACCCGATCTCGAACCTGAACCTGTTTCCTAAACCTAAACCTAAACCTATTCTTAGTTCCCTAAAGCTATAACCTTTAACCTTTAACCTATACCTAAACCTATCACCTAAACCTAAAACTAACCTAAATGTATTCTCAAATCCTTAAACCTAAACTTACACTTAATCCTAATCTCAACTACTTAACCTAAACCTAAACTTGAAAACCCAAGCTTAAACTCGATCCCGAACCCGAACCCGATTTCCTAAACCTAAACCTTAACATATTCTCAAATCCCTAAACCTAAACTTACACCTAATCGTAATCTCAGCTCCCTAACCTAAACCTAAACTTGAAAATCCAAACCTAAACCCGATCCTGAACCCGAACCTGATTTTCTAAACCTAAACCTTAACCTATTCTCAATTCCCTAGAGCTATAACCTATAACCTATAACCTAAACCAAAACCTAACCTATTCTCAATTCCCCAAAGCTATAACCTATAACCTAAACCTAAACCAAAACCTATAATCTAGACCTTAACCTATAACCTATAACCTATAATTGAAACTTATAACCTATAACCTAACCTTAACTTAAACTAAAACTTAAACCTAAACCTATAACCTAAAACCTAAACCTATACCTAAAACCTAAATGTATTCTCAAATCCATAAACCTAAACCTGCACCTAATCCTAATCTTAACTCCCTAACTTAAACCTAAACCTAAACTTGAAAACCCAACCTAAACCCGATCCTGAACCCGAACCTGATTTCCTAAACCTAAATCTTAACCTATTCTCAATTCCCTAAAGCTATAACCTATAACCTATAACCTAAACCTAAACCCTAACTAAAACTTATAACCTAAACCTTAACCTATAACATAAACTTATAACCTATAACCTAACCTTAACCTAAACCTAAAACCTAAACCTAAACCTATAACCTAAACTTATAAACTAAAACATAAACCTAAACCTAAACTTAAACCTAAAACCTAAATGTATTCTCAAATCCCTAAACCTAAACCTACACCTAATCCTAATATCAACTCCTAAACCTAAACCTAAACCTAAACTTAAAAACCCAAACCTAAACCCGATCCCGATCCTGAACCCAAACCTGATTTCCTAAACCTAAACCTTAACCTATTCTCAATTCCCTAAAGCTATAACCTATAACCTATAACCTATAACCTATAACCTAAACCTAAACCTAAACCTTAACCAAAACCTATAACCTAAACCTTAACCTATAACCTATAACATATATCTGAAACTTGTAACCTATAACCTAACCTTAACCTAAACCTAAAACCTAAGCCTATAACCTAAACCTATAACCTAATACCTAAACCTATACTAAAAACCTAAATGTATTCTTAAAGACCTAAACCTAAACCTACACCTAATCCTAATCTCAACTCCCTAACCTAAACCTAAACCTAAACTTGAAAACCCAAACCTAAACCCTATCCCGAACCCAAACCCGATTTCCTAAACCTAAACCTTAACCTTATTCTCAATTTCCTAAAGCTATAACCTATAACCTAAACTTAAACCTAAACCTAAACTTAAACCTATAACCTTAACCTTAACCTAAAGCCTAAATCTAAACCTAAACTTAAAACCTAAATGTATTCTCAAATCCCTAAACCTAAACCTTAACCTATTCTCAATTCCCTAAACCTTAACCTATAACTTAACTTAAACCTAAACCTATATCGTACACTTATAACCTAAAACCTAAATGTATTATCAAATCCCTAAACCTAAACCTTAACTTATTCTCAATTCGCTAAACCTTAACCTATAACCTAACTTAAACCTAAACCTATAACCTACACTTAGAACCTAATACCTAAATGTATTCTCAAATCCCTAAACCTAAACCTACACTTTATCCTAATCTCAACTCCTTAACCTAAACCTAAACTTGAAAACCCAACCTAAACCCAATCCCGAACCCGATTTCCTAAACCTAAACCTTAACCTATTCTCAATTCCCTAAACCTTAACCTATAACCTAACTTAAACTTAAACCTATAACCTACACTTATAACCTAAACCTAAAACCTAAATGTATTCTCAAATCCCTAAACCTAAACCTACACCTAATCCTAATCTCAACTCCTTAACCCAAAACCTAAACTTGAAAACCCAAACCTAAACCCAAACCTGAACCTGATTTCCTAAACCTAAATCTTAACTTATTCTCAATTCCCTAAACCTTAACCTATAACCTAATTTAAACCTAAACCTATAATCTACACTTATAACCTAAACCTATAACTTAAACCTAAAACCTAAATGTATTCTCAAATTCCTAAACCTAAACCTACACCTAATCCTAATCTCAACTCACTAACCTAAACCTAAACCTAAACTTTAAAACCGAAACTTAAACCCAATACCGAACCCGAACCAGGACCTGATTTCTTAAACCTAAACCTTAACCTATTCTCAATTCCCTAAAGCTATAACCTAAACCTAAACCTAAACCTAAACCTAAATTTATAACCTAAACCTAAACCTTAACCTAAACCTTAACCTAAACCTAAACCTAAACCTATAACCTTAACCTAAACCAAAACTTATAACCTAAACCTAAACCTAAACCTATAACCTTAACCTAAACCAAAACCTATAACCTAAACCTTAACCTATAACCTATAACCCATAACCTATAACCTATACTTATAACCTATCCCATAACCTTAACCTAAACCTAAAACCTAAACCTAAACCTATAACCTAAACCTATAAGTGTAGGTTTAGGTTAAGGTTATTTTTCTTTTCATTTCTCTGGATCACCTCGCATATGTTCTCTCTCTTTTCATTTGTTTTTTTTTCCATAGCATTGTTTGTATTTGGATGGATGCAATTTATGTTTGGATGATGTAGTTTATGTCTAAATGGATTTACGTAGTTTGGGTTTAGATGGATGAGAACATGAATATGATGAAATATAATATATAACAGGTGTATATCAGGAAGAATATGATGAATTATATTTTAATAGGTGTATATCAGGAAATTTGTATTTTTTAGAGACTTTTACCTACAAAATATTTGGTAGGTAAAAGTCTCATTAACGTTTTTTAGCTACGAAACTTTTCGTTGCTAAAAATAAACCTTTTGACTTTTTTCCAAAATTGTTTACAGCCTTGAACAACGACAATTTTCGTCGCTAAAAGTCTCCTCCACGTTTTTTAGCTATGAAAATTTCGTAGTTAAAAGTAAACCTTTAGACGTTTTCAAAAATTGATAATAGCCTTTAGCAACGACAATTTTCATTGTTAAAAGTCCCTCCACGTTTTTTGGTAACGAAAATTTTTGTAGCTAAAAATAAACCGTTTGATTTTTTTTCAAAATTTGATAACAGCCATTTTCGTCGCTAAAAGTCTCCTCCAAGTATTTTAGTTACAAAAATTTTCGTAGCTAAAAGTAAACCTTTCGATTTTCTTCAAAACTACGAAATTTTTTGTAAAATTGATAAAGCATTTAGCGACGAAAGTTTTCATCACTAAAAGTCTCCTCCACGTTTTTTAGCTACGAAAATTTTCGTAGCTAAAAGTAAATCTTTCGATTTTTTTTAAAAAAATGTTTACAGCCTTTAGCAGCGAAAATGTTCATCGCTAAAAGTCTCCTCTACGTTTTTTAGCTACGAAAATTTTCGTAGCTACAAGTAATTTTGATTTTTCTCAAAAATTGTTTACAGCCTTTAGCGACGAAAATTTTCGTCGCTAAAAGTCACTTTTAGCTACGAAATTACAATTTCATCGCTAAAAGTTTTTTCGTCGCTAAAAGTCATTTTTAGCAACGAAAAAAATTTTCGTCGCTAAAAACCCTATTTCTTGTAGTGGATATTCATTATCTCATTGATATTGAATTCTTAAAATCACTGACGCTTGAGAATATATATCAATGGTGCAAATTCATGATTTTCTAATCTTTTATATCATTTATTAAAATATTCAAACTATTTTATTTTCTTATTGAGGTGACCATAGTGCTTATATTCTAGTTGTGTTATCCAAGTCATCATGATTTTAGAACATTAACGTATGTGTTGAACTTTGAAGATTGGGTGTTGTTATAATTCAGTTGAATTATATTCATTCAAAACTCCTAAAATCAAATCATCAGTTTGGTTTTTTTATTACTTAGTTTGTTTTGTATTTGATTTTCTCCTTCTCGCAATTCATCTCCTTGTGGGATCAACCCTGTATTCACGGGATACTACTTACGAACCTCTATACTTAGAGGCAAGTAATCAAGTTTTTGATGCCATTTCTGAGGAGACTGAGATAGATTAGATCTATGTAAGATAGATAAGGTAAGTTCTTTTCTAAGATAAGTTCTCTTGTAAACCCTCCAAAATTTTTGTAGATTTTCTGTTTTTCTTTAAAAGTAAATTTAATTGAGTCTTTTAAGCACTAACTGTGACATAGGTTGCCCTGCTTGGGATTTTATCACCAGAGTGTCGTGGTTGTCCTACAGTTGCTGTTTAATCACAAAGATCATCCGCTGAATCTATTTTTCAGATTAACATAGTTTAATTTCTACATTAGTTTTACTTTTGTTGATTTATTTATATTTTTGTTTTGTGGTTTGAATCCTTATGGTTGGCTCTACCACCTGGGTTGTTGATTTATTTTTACTTTGTGGATTGAACCCTCATGGTCAGCCCTACTATCTGGGTTGTTGATTTATTTTTGTTTTATAGATTGAACCCTCAAAGTTGGCCCTGCCGCCTAGGTTGTTGGTTATGTTTTTATTTTTATTTTAAGTATCATACTTACTATTTGAATTAGTGGTATTTATTTTGTGGTGTTGATGGTTTATGTCCCGTTGGAGTAGGGATCAAAACAATCGACTTTCCTCTGAAGGCGGACTAGTTCCACGCCTTGATCATTCACTTAGAAGAAGCACTCAACATCACTTGGATTCCATGGTAGACCCAGTTGATAATCCAAATCTAAATCTGTCAGATCCAACTATAAATCAAAACAGAGAAAATCAACCTATTCCTCCTTTTGAAGATGAAAATGAAGTTCATAGGAATGTATTAAACTAACCACGGACTTTACAAGAACATCTATACCCTGAGAGACAAACTTTACCATCTTGCATAGTGTTCTCTGCTCACATAGGGAACATTGATTTTAAACCAGGTGTGATTCAATTGATTCCTAAATTTCATGGCTTAAATTTTGAAAAACCCTACTTGCACCTCAAGGACTTTGAGGAAGTAATTGTAACATTACAAGTAAACAATGACAATAGGGATGCATTTAAGCTTAGGTTATTCTCATTTTCTTTAAAGGATCGGGCAAAACATAACTCAACTCTGTAAGACCTAATACCATCTATAACCATCCCGAATTTTTCACTGTTTTGAATTTTCAAAAATTCTTAAATTTTTTTTTAATTAATTAACTTATAACATCACTTAATAACCATTAGCACTCAATATTAGTTTATACAGGGGTGGTACCAGTAAAGAACCGCACAAGTCCAATTAATCAACCGTAGGAAGTCAACGAATCCGCCTGATCGCTTGAACATTAGGCGTAGCCCATAATTTACTCACATAGGACCTAAATCTAACTAACCCGTCGTTAACTAATCAAGATAAGCATAACTAAATTAAAGATCTAACTAAAGCTAAGTCAGATGAGGCCCGGATCTCAACTAATAAACCAAATCAACCCTTGTAACGTCCTGTCCAACCAGCACAGTGTCTTGGGTCGTCCACGTAGGATTTGCCGCAGGACCATTAGTTTAAATTGCTCGTGGTGAGGTATCACAAGTTAATTAATCCACGATTAGGCCGTTAGAGTAGACTAGACAGGCCATGATAGGACCTGGTGTGGACCTCCAAGCCAGATTGCAGTTGCACCTGACGACAGCCCATGCGGGCCCTATAACGACATGGGAAGGTCAGAAAATTATAAAACTTTAGGGAACCACAAATCTCACTGGGCTTGTAGTCCAGCGCAACCACGGACTCATTGGGCACTCAAAAGTTAGTTATCCGAGCCGTTCCATCAGCACTTAACAACCCACCCAAGGCCATAGTTGGAATCTGGCATGGGATAATGAAACTATTACACCTGGCCTTCCAGTCGTCGGATTTCTTCAAAATTCATGGTGAAGGTCTAATGTGGTGTCCTTCACCCGTCCACAAAATCTGGAACCCGATCATGGTACTGTAACAGTTGATCTTAAATTGGACCCGTACGATCAAACCAAATATCCGATCGTCCCCAAATTTTGTATGGCCCTTCATCGGGCCATGGTCCACCTATCCTATAAGTTTCATGATCAGGGGACCACCAGAACCTCTCCAATCACCGGAATAGACCCCATAGGGCCACTTAAGGATCGGGACCATATGGTCAAACCCCATATCCGATCGTTCCTAAATTTTGTATGGCCCTTCATCGGGCCATGGAGTACCTATCCTATGATGTATATCAATATGTATACCCCATAGTGGGCCCTATATCTTAGAAAGACCCTTCCATAGGTCTAGTATAGTAAAAACTTAGCCCTTAGGGCCATTTACACCAATTTTGACATTATAAAAAGGCCTTCTTTTGGGCACCCCTCTTCCCATACGATTTTTGCCCTAGGGAAAGAAAAAAAGAAAGAAAAAGAAAGAGAGAGAGAAAGAGAAAGTGAGGAAGAAAGAGTGAAAGAGAGAGTGAAGGAGAGCTAAGGTGGACGTTAAATCGAGGTGGGGCCCAAGGGAATCAACCCTTTTAACTCCTTATCTTTTCTCCAAAGGAAACCCTCCTCTATAACCTCAACAATCGTCCATAGGTCGTCTAGGTAGGATCTTTCACTCCTTCTTAAAAATCCATGTATTAGAAGAGATTGGCTTGGAATTCTAACATATAAGAGCTTGTTCTATGGATTCTGGCCGATTGACCACAAGCCCTCAATCGTAGGTCATTTTTCGAATCTCCAATGATCCATATGTGCGAACTATTGCTCTTAGGTGGCTTAGCACCAATTCTATTATAAGTTTAATAATTTTGATTACTTGGATGCTATGATTGGAGAATCTAGAGAAACCCTAGGAATTGTATGTCGGTATGGAATTGTATGTTTGACTCTCTTATGATATGTTCTTGTCTCTAACATGATTTTATGTATGATTGATTACATGTTCATGCCTTGTTCATTTTTTCATATGTTGTTGCTTCATAGTATGCATGATCGCCTTACTCTTGAGTATGTGATTTCTTGAGATGGAGGAAGTGCTTAACTTCCTCATACATGCACACACATCTCCATACACTTGTTTCATGACATGGTTGGGCTTTCTTGTTATGAGAATTGAAATTGTATGTTGGGATGCACGAGAATATGAAATTACTTAGGCTAGATGATACTTGGTAGACAGCATGCTATGAATCATTATTCGTACCCTTGGGTCGGTCAGAAACATGAGGAGAGCGAAGGTGGTTCCATCGGTAGGACCGCCTCGAGGCTAACCCATGAATTTGGGCGAGCACATGTGGGCGGCAGTAGTTAGATTACATAGGTTGCTTGCACCCGATGCCAATCCGTCACGTACTTACCTAGATTCGTGCAGCCTAGCCTATTGTCTGACCGACTCTGTTTGTTAACCCTGTATGCTCACATATGTAAGGAACCTGAACCACCCTACAACCTTTGTAACCCATTAATAACTTACTTGAAATTGGTCCACAACCTCGTGAGCCGGGCATGGTGGAATGGGACACTGTGTCTGAGCTGTCGGCCTATGATGGGGTGCCGTGCTTCCCCGTAGTGACCGCGAGCGATCCTTTTCTCTTGGCACTCCTCATGTGCTTGAAGTCGGGGATGAGGAACTCGACAGGATCACGGACTGCGAGGTCTCGGCCTCACGCATTGGGGGGTCTTGGCCTCACAACCCGTTTAGGGCATTGATACGTGGGGTGTATCAATTTTCCAAACCTGTTAGATGAATGGACTTAATTAATAACTAGGCTAACACGATCGCATTGCATCACATTAGTTAGGGTGACAACTCGGAAGTCGAGGTCGCTCTAAGGGAGTACTGACATATGCGATCGTTAGATGGAGTCACTCGAGGGAGTGTTGTGGCGAGGGCATGCATCATATCATTATCCATACATGCATTTTAAATAAGAGTTGCTAGGTATTGTTGATTATCTTCTTTTCATTAAGTTCATATTATAATTGATGCATGTTAAAACTTAAGACTAATAGCACTCACTGAGTTGATCACTCACTCTCACTCTGGGATGATATTTTAAAATATCAACTAGACTCTTTAGTACTTCTAGGTGACGTAGGGTGTGAGGGCACTGGTGACACGAGCCTCGAGGAGGAGGATGAGTTCTCCTACTTCCAGTTGATGGGCAGTTCTCAATCGGCTTAGGAGATGGGATTTTGGGGTGTTGAGTCATGGGCTCAGCGCACTATTCTTTTGGACATAGGATTCTCTTGTGAATTTAGTTGGGCAATGCCTTGGGCGACCCATTTTTATTCTTTTGGACTTGTACATATATGAATATCTCTTTCACTTCAGTAGACTAGCTGTGGTTACACTTCATGTTCCAAGTAATTCAAGACTGCGCGTCTAAACTTAATTAATCATAAAATCATAAAATTGATGATAAGTAACACCCGGGAACTCGAGAGTTGAGCATATGCACGACCTCCTATTTTCAGGGAGTTACAAGTTGGTATCAGAGCAATAGTTTGGAATCCCTTGGGCCATGGGTCATGAACTCACTAACGCGTCCGCTGATGTGAGAGGATACGTATTAGATTACGTAATTAGGACTTAGAATGCTAGGAACCATCCCAGGCCCTGAACGAAAAATCTCGGACGAAGGGTAGGACTTGCTAATAATTAGGAATGGGTAGCGAGAGAAGGAAATCTGAGGGTTTAACCTGACAGTGAGATTCGCTTCGATTGACTAGGAGGTTTAGCTCGTTAACCCACCAAATTCGTAGGGCCCATGGGCCTACTGAAATAGATGGGTTTAGGGTGAAACGAATGCTGGAGTAACGATCAATGTAGGTGTGAAGTAAAGTCCATGGGATGAGTGCATCCCATGTTCCATGATGCTTTATTGGCATGTATCCAACTATAGGTAAAATTTTAGGTTTCCTTTTGAAATTTACTTGGGAAGTTCATCATGGGATTTGGAAATCCCACATCACGCCTCTTAACACCAGACTTATCTAGCAAGCCTAAGAAGTTAGTTTGGAATCCCATCCCACACTCATTTCAGACATGTCATTCCTAATAGTGAGTTGGGATTAGCATTGTAATTCTGTTTCGTACAGCTTAAGGCCACTAGCTAATCAGACCAAAGATTAAAATCCTATTTTTTCTGATATAGTTCTTAAGACAATCACCTGTCACCACACTATTCTTGAACTCCCTCGCGTAACATTAGAAACGAGCCATAGGCAGAAGGATTTGACAGTAGAGGCCCACGTCCAAGTCCAAATGAACCAATATTAGGTTGATCATGCTAGTTCCAACCCGTTTTGGGGTTATTAGGTAGGGACAAATGAAATTTTTTTAGAAATAGAGAGGAAGGAGGAAAATGGGATTTTGGCCTCTAACCGGGAAGAATCTCATGAAATAGATAGTCCCACTACGAAGATCGGCTCCTCCTACCCCAAAATCATATGTAACACTCCCTATGGAGCCTTTCCGATACCTAGAAAATTTGAAAGACACCCGTGCCTCCAACTGGCGTGGCCCCCTCCAAGTCCACATGGCCCCCGCCGAACGCCCGCGTGGGCCCCGCCGACCACCTGGATGGCCCCCACCGGTCTTAGAATGGGGCGCGTGGCCCCTACCGTCCATCTAGGGGAGCGCATGGCCCCCGCCGTCCATCCAGGGGAGCGCGTGGCCCCCGCCGGACCACCTTTGCCCTTCCCTTGCAAAAATTCAAAATTTTGGTGGGGCCCACTGCCTTATACACTTAAGGACCCCCATTCTCTCTCTCTTATTGCACTCAAAACCTTCCCAAGGAGAAGTTTCTCCCCTCCAAACCCTTCAAACCCTTTCTCTTGAATCTCACCTTAACCTCAAACCCATCCCTCATCATCCTTTCTTCAACATTTCTCATTCCCTCAAACCACTCCACTCCCAAAACCCCTACCTCAAACCTATTTCTAACCCAACCTTAAACTCTCTCTCAATCCATTCCCTCCAACAATCCAACCACCTATCTCACCCCCAATTCCATTTAGCCATGGGAAATTGCGTTCTTAGCAACTATCATTTCCTCTTTTTTCTCCATCTCGGTGATCTTATCACTTATGGGGAAGAAGAGACTGACTCCCGCCGAGCCGAAACCGCGCCAAGAAAGATGAAGTAAGAAGAAGGCTGATCCGAAGGGGAAGGAAATAGCAGAAGCCCGACCCAAGAGTAAAACTGGCTCTCAAAGGGCTCTCGCAGTTCAAACCTCCCGACCACTCGTCGAGGACATGGGAAATTTTCTTGTACGCAACATCACCTTTGAAGCATCCGTGGAAGAGCACCTGTTCGATGATATCATCTTACTCGGTCGGCTTATGGAAAAGAGATGGGGTCCAGTATTCTATGGAGGCTCCCAGGCGGATGAAGGACAAGCTAGGGCTTTCTATGTGCGGATTAGAAACCCTCAATTCACACCGCCGGGCTTTGATCTGGTGGCGGGAGGCAAGAGGTTCCCATTTGGTGTGAAGATCGTTGCCAGCGTACTCGGGGTGCCACGAGGTGAAGTACAGATTGATGAAGAAAATTTGGATACAAGTTAAGCCCGTAATGAGCGAACTCGCTTCTTGTGTGGACGAATTGCCCAGTGGAGGTGTGATGCTAGCTTAAACTCATCTAACTTGACTGCGGAATATCGTACGCTTCACCGCATCTGCACCCACAATGTCTATCCGAGGCTGAAGAATCGTACCGAGTGCTCTCGCTATATGGTGGAGCTCTTATATCAGATAGGCCAGGGAGGAGACGTGTGCCTTCGCAGCATAGTACTGCACCAAATCGTGAGGGCCATAAGGGCAAGGCAGGAAGGATGTATGTCTCCCTTTTAGTTGCCTAGTTTTTCGGTTGGCCCAGTTATATGGTGTGGGCGGATCGGATGGAAATTTTATACCGACACAAATATGGGGTGATAGTATGTTGAACAATATGGGAATTGGCCCCAAACAACGACAGGCCCACATCGACCAATACGGGGAGCCTGTTGAAGAAGAAGAGGAGAGAGATGGAAGCGATAAGGGTGAGGATGAAGCTGAGGGGGCGGAAAGAGTTGATGAGATCAAAGAAGCTAGCAGGGAGCCGCTTACTACTCCAGATATACGTGAGCGCTTGAATGCACTCAAGGACAAGGTAGTAGAGATCAAGGAGAGCTAAGCCAGGAACCAAGTGAAGCAGGAAAAGTGGAACAAGAATATGTATCGGGCTATAAGGGCCATGATCTGCTGCAGCAAGGGCGAAGAAGCACCTCCACTTTCGCCCGACTCAGATGAGTAACAGCACCACCTTACTGATGATCTGTAGTTTGCTTTAGGTCGTTGAGGTCTAATCTCATGTATTGAAATAATCAGGACTTTTGCTTAAGTAGGTTGCATTTCCTTTTCGTCTACCGAGTTTAATGATGTTGGTAATCCATGTTGTAGCATGTAACTGGCCATGTTAATGGCATTTTGAAATTAATATAAATGTATGGGTGGCCTAGCAAATTTCTTGTCATCGTGAGAATGCATGTATGTATAGTTGCTTCTGTCTACAAATGAAATGTATATGGATCGTGTATATGTACACATGAACTTGGTATGGGCAATGTTCTAGTACCAAATCCATCCAAGGGCGTTACTCAAGTGGTGCCCATTTCCCTTACTATTTAGGACTGTCTAGAGTCCATAAACCTATCTCTACTACTCCCACTACCCTCCACTATCCCACTTAAACCCTAGAGAAAACTCTCCCTCTCCCAATCCCTAAACACACCATATTCTTCTTCACTCTAACCCATCTCAATCCTCATTCTCTCATGCCCTTTCCAAACTTTTCTCAATATAATTTCTTCAACCATCTCCAAATTCATCTCACTCAACATCTCCAGACCTATCTTCTCTTCCTTCATGAACCCGTCACCAAATCCATTCTCAACATCATCTCAAACCCATTCACCAGACCCATTCTTATCACCTTCCCCTTCAACAAAATCCATTCAAAACCACCCACGCATTCACTCCCATAAGCTCATTCACAAAATCCAACGATTTGTATAATATATATATATATATATATATATATATATATATATATATATATATATAAAATTAATTTTATATACTTTATCATAGATTGATCATTACATTGTTGCAATTGAAAATATTTATATAAGGTTTGATAATAATCAAGAGGCAACAATTTACTATCCATTTTTAACTTCATTCTAGTTTAATTATTAATCTTTTTCATTCCCTTCCTTTCATAGGCCAATTGGGGCTGTTGCCAACACATAAGCACAGACCTTAATTTCTTTCCGTTCTCCAAAGCTTCCCAGATAAAGAAAGCCACTAAGGATGCTATGTAGCCCACCTAATCAATGGGATTTAAGTTGCCTCTAGTATCCAACACACCGACCTAGATGGTGTGATCTGACCCTTCAATAGCTTGGGCTAGGTATTCCATCTGATAAGTTGCTCTTGTTATCTTGTTAGAGCTATAACAAAAGTTGAGTCTTGATTGACTCCATTAGCTCTCTCCAAATCACCCTCATCACTTTCTGAGCCTTAAATTACTGCGACAAAGAAGAGGAGGTAGCCCCGTCCTCGTCCGACCCAGAAGAATAATAGCTTAACTTTACGGAAATAGCAGTTGTTCTGAGTTAGTTAGGATTACTGCCATGTATTGAAGATAGTTAAAACTCCTGCTTGATTTGTCTGTTTTTTTCTTTATGTTTAGAGTATCTAGTAATACATGTAAATCTATACTGCAGGATATAACTGGCCATACTAATGGCATTTTGAATTCAATATGAATGTATAAATTATTTTGGAATTTTCTTGTCGTCTTGTGAATGCTTTTATGAATAATTGCCTTATTGCGTCCATATTAGCGTTATTAGCACTTTAAACCACCTAAATACCTTAAAACTTTTGATTCTTCCCTCCTTGTTAGAATTTATGAAACCAAAGCGTGTTTTGCCCATCACTCACTAACCATAGGATCAAAATGGTAATGTCGAGAGGAACCTTAAGTTCCAAATTATTTTTTTTAGGGTAGTCGTTTGATCATAGGTACTGTGGGATACTTACCACCCACTAAAATATTATAAATGAGAAACTTGAACTTTTAAATAAATTTTTATATCTTCCAAATGTTAAGAATAATCGGACTACAGAATTACGGAACCATACATAAGCGAAGTATTCGCGGCCTAACCCAATTCTCAATCCTGTGCGACTACCAATGGACTCACTGCTTTGACCGAGTAGAAGACCAGGATCCACCAGGATGAAGAAGGGATACAATAAGCCTTCGACCCTGGTCAGGTAGATGATCGACGTATCGGGTTGAAGCCCACTACGACCGTCTGTCCGTATTGGTCTAATATTAAAAAAAAATATTTTTACTCTAAATAGAGGGAAGTCGTTGCCATAAATTCAAACCTTTAAAAATAAATAGATAATTAAATAAATTGTAGTACACCATCAGGGTTAAAAAGTTTTAAGGGGGGTAGACTAAAATGGGCCAAACTATTATACATAGTATACCCCCTACCATGCATATAAACTTGGAATCAATAAAAAAACTTAGGAAAATAAAATAAAAGTATCTTTACTTAATACCCTAAGGCAATTTCGGGGATGAAATTATTTTTAAGGGGGGGTAGATTGTAACATCCCAAATTTTTCACTGTTTTGGATTTCCAAAAATTCTTAAATTTTTTTTAATTAATTAACTTATAACATCATTTAATAACTATTAGCACTCAATATTAGTTTATACAGGGGTGGTACCAGTAAAGAACCGCACAAGTCCAATTAATCAACCGTAGGAAGTCAACGAATCCGCCTGATCGCTTGAACATCAGGCGTAGCCATAATTTACTCACATAGGACCTAAATCTAACTGACCCGTCGTTAACTAATCAAGATAAGCATAACTAAATTAAAGATCTAACCAAAGCTGAGTCAGATGAGGCCCGGATCTCAACTAATAAACCAAATCAACCCTTGTAACGTCCCGTCCAACCAGCACAGTGTCTTGGGTCGTCCACGTATGATTTGCCGCAGGACCATTAGTTTAAATTGCTCGTGGTGGGGTATCACAAGTTAATTAATCCATGATTAGCCCGTTAGAGTAGACTAGACAGGCCATGATAGGACCTGGTGTGGGCCTCTAAGCCAGATTACAGTTTGCACCTGACGACAGCCCATGCAGGCCCTATAACGACATGGAAAGGTCAGAAAATTATAAAACTTTAGGGAACCATAAATCTCACTGAGCTTGTGGTCCATCGCGGATCATGAACTCATTAGGTGCCCAGAAGTTAGTTGTCCGAGCCGTTCCATCAGCACTTAACAACCCACCCAAGCCCATAGTTGGAATCTGGCATGGGATAATGAAACTAAGACACCGGGCCTTCCAACCGTCAGATTTCTTCAAAAATCATGGTGAAGGTCTAATGTGGTGTCCTTCACCCGTCCACAGAATCTGGAATCCGATCATGGCATGGTAACCGTTGATCACAAATCAGACCCGTACGATCAAACCAAATATTCGATCGTCCCCAAATTTTGCATGGCCCTTCATCGGGCCATAGTCCACCTATCCTATAAGTTTCATAGCCAGGGGACCACCAGAACCTGTCCAATCACCGAAATAGACACCATAGGGTCACTTAAGGATCGGGACCATATGGTCAAACCCCATATCCGATCGTTCTCAAATTTTATATGGCCCTTCATCGGGTCATGGAGCACCTATCTTGTGGTGTATATCAATATGTATACCCCATAGTGGGCCCTAAATCTTATAAAGACCCTCCCATAGGTCTAGTATAGTAAAAACTTAGCCCTTAGGGCCATTTAAACCAATTTTAACATTATAAAAAGGCCTTCTTTTGGGCACCCCTCTCCCCATACGATTTTTACCTTAGGGAAAGAAAGAAAGAAAGAAAAAGAGAGAGAAAGAGAGAAAGAGAAAGAGAGGAAGAAAGAGTGAAAGAGAGAGTGAAGGATAGCTAAGGTGGACCTTAGATCGAGGTGGGGCCCAAGGGAATTAACCCTTTCAACTCTCTATCCTTTTTTCAAAGGAAACCCTCCTCCATAACCTCAACAATCGTCCATGGGTCGTCTAGGTAAGATCTTTCATCCCTTCTTCTTGAAAATCCATGTATTAAGAAGAGATTATCTTGGAATTCTAACATGCAAGAGCTTGTTCTAGGGATTCCGGTCGATCGACCGCAAGCCGTCAATCTTAAGTGATTTTTTGAATCTCCAACGATCCATAGGTGCGGACTATTGCTCTTATGTGGCCTAACACCAATTCTATTATGAGTTTAATGATTTTGATTGCTTGGATGCTATGATTGGAGACTGTAGAGAAATCCTAGGAATTGTATGTCAGTATGGAATTGTATGTTTGACTCTCTCATGATGTGTTCTTGCCTCTAACATGATTTTGTGTATGATTGATTACATGTTCATGCCTTGTTCATTTTTCCATATATTGTTGCTTCATAGTATGCATGATCGCCTTACTCTTGAGCATGTGATTTCTTGAGATGGAGGAAGTGCTTAACTTCCTCATACACACACACACACACACACACCTCACATGCACTTGTTTCATGACATGGTTGGGCTTGCTTGTTATGAGAATTAAAATTATATGTTGGGATGCACGAGAATATGGAATTGCTTAGGCTAGATGATATTTGATAGACGACATGCTATGAATCATTATTCGTACCCTTGGGTCGGTCAGAAACATGAGGAAAGCGAAGGTGGTTCCTCGGTAGGACCGCCTCGAAGCTAACCCATGAATTTGGACGAGCACGTGTGGGCAGCAGTAGTTAGACTACATGGGTTGCTTACACCCGATGCCGATCCATCACGTACTTATCTAGATTCATGCGGCTTAGCCTATTGTATGACCGACTCTGTTTGTTAACCTTGTATGCTCACATATGTATGGAACCTGAACCACCTTACAACCGTTGTAGCCCATTAATAACTCACTTGAATATGGTCTACGGCCTCGTGAGCCAGGCATGGTGAAATGGGACACTGTGTCTGAGCTGTCAGCCTACGCTGGGGTGCCGCGCCTTTCCGTAGTGATCGCGAGTGATCCCTTTCTCTTGGCACTCCTCATGTGCTTGAAGTCGGGGATGAGGAACCCGACGGGATCATGGACCGCGAGGTCTCGGCCTCACGCATTGGGGGGTCTTGGCCTCACAACCCATTTAGGGCATTGATACGTGGGGTGTATCAGTTTTCCAAAACTGCTGGATGAATGGACTTAATTAATAACTCGGCTAACACGATCGTATTGTATCGCATTAGTTAGGGTGGTGACTCGGAAGTAGAGGTCGTTCTGAGGGAGTGCTGATATATACGATCGTTAGATGGAGTCGCTCGAGGGAGTATTATGGCGAGTGCATGCATCATATCATTCTGCATGCATGCATTTTAAATAAGAGTTACTAGGTATTGTTGATTATCTGCTTTTCATTAAGTTCATATTATAATTGATGCATGTTAAAACTTAAGACTAATAACACCCACTGAGTTGATCACTCACTCCTACTCTGGGACGGTGTTTTAAAACACCAACCAAACTCTTCAGTAATTGTAGGTGACGTAGGGTATAAGGGCACTGGTGACACAAGCCTCGAGGAGGAGGACGAGTTCTCTTACTTCCAGTTGATGGGCGGTTCTCCATCGGCTTAGGAGATGGGATTCTGGGGTGTTGAGTCATGGGCTCAGCGCACCATTCTTTTGGACATAGGATTCTCTTGTGAATTTTATTGGGCAACGCCTTAGGCGACCCCTTTTTATTCTTTTGGACTTGTATATATATATATCTCTTTCACTTCAGTAGACTAGCTGTGGTTGCATTTCATGCTCCTAGTAATTCCAGGCTGCGCATCTAAACTTGATTAATCATAAAATTATAAAATTGATGATAAGTGACACTCAGGAACTCGGGAGTCGAGCGTATGCACGACCCCTGATTTTCAGGGCGTTACAAGGATCGGGCAAAGCATAACTCAACTCTGTAAGACCTAATACCATCACTACATTGTAAGCCTTATTTAAAAAGTTTTTGAAAAAATTCTTTCCCGAGCATAAAACAAATGCACTTAAACAGAAAATCATGTCGTTCTCCCAAAAGGGGAATGAACTATTTTTCTAAGCTTGGGACCACTTCTAAGACCTTTTACTTACTTGTCCACATCATGGTTATAAACCATGACATTGTGATTGATGCGTTCCGAAAGGGGCTCACCATGGATACCTGTCAGTTCATAGAGATGATGTTTGGTAGAACCTTTTTTTATAAGGATCATAATGAGGCTTGGGATTTTCTAAACATGTTAGTAGAGAATATGCAGACATAGGATGTCTTTACTAAACCAGACCCATTCCTAGAGAGAAAGCTCGGATGCATGTCCTAAGAGAGGAAGATGGCCTTAATGCAAAATTCATTGTATTAGCTAGAAAAGTCGAAGCGTTGGAAATTAGGAAGGTTAATATGGTTAAAGCAAACACTTCCTTAGGTAATTTTTATAGCATTTATGGTGGTGAAAATCATGACACAAAGGATTATCCAATAATCTCAGTTGTACAAAATATCATGCATGAACATAAGTAAGCAAATGCTCCAAAGGTCAGTTATGCAACCAATGGGAAGCACATATAATCCAAATTGGTGTAACCATCCTAATCTTAGTTGGAGGAATGGATCACAAATTAATGTGCCCAATGCATCTCAAATGCTTCCACAAAATAACTTCTTTAGGGCATCTAACAATGCATCATATGTGCCCCCATCAAAGCAATTATCTGTGGAGGATGCATTGACTGCATTCATGAACTCTTAAGCTCAAATGAAGCAGTCTCTAATCCAATCAAATCAGTAATTAAAGATGGTCCTGGCTAGGATTGAGACTCAACCAAATGCTAAAGAAAAAGGCACCCTTTATCTTCTTAACCTATGCCAAACCCTAAAAACACACATTTCATTGGAGACTCAATCCAAGTGAGCTACATCATGAACAAGCTAAGGCCATCATTACCTTAAGAAGTGGAAAAGAGGTCAATAACAAGATAATGCAATCAGTAGAAATACCAGAGGATAAACCATCATCTCAAGAGAATGATGAACCGACTATGGTTCAAGAGCCACAAAAATAAAAGGATGAAGAGACTAAGTCACATGAGCCTCCTATTCCGTTCCCATCTAGACTTCGGAACCCGATTGTCCCCATGAAATATCAAGAAGTGTTGAATGTGCTCCAAAAGATTACTCTCAATATTCCTCTTGATGTCATTAGACAAATTCCATCATATGCTAAATATCTCAAGAACTTGCGCACTGTAAAGAAGAAACTAAATGTGTACAAAAAGGCCTTTCTTACTGAGAAAGTGAGCACTATTGTTCAACAAAGGGCCGTACCTAAATACAAAGACCCCGAAAGTCCCATTATTCCTTGTATTATTGGAAAATTTTAAATTGATCATGCTTTGCTAGATTTAGGTGCAAGTGTCAACTTAGTACCTTATTCGGTTTACAAACAAATGGGGTTAGACAAGCTTAAACCAACTACGATTACACTCTAATTCACTGACTGCTCCCTTAAGGTATCAAGGAGAATTTTAGAGGATGTGCTAGTCCAAGTGGAGAAATTCTACTTCCCCATGGATTTTATTGTACTAGACACTGAACATTGTGTAAACGCTAGCACTCAAGTTCCTATCATCTTAGGGTGCCTATTCCTAGCAACTTTAAATGCAATCATAAATTGCAGGAAGAGAATGATGAACTTGTCTTTTGGTAACATGACTCTAGAGCTAAATATTTTCAATCTATGTAAGCAACCCATTAACAATAATGAGATCCATGAGCTGAATTTCATGGATTGCTTGATAGGAGAAGAGGAATTGGAATCTAATCTGATTAAGGAATTAATTCAAGTCTTTGGGGACTTTTTGATTTAGAAAAAGTACTTGTTGAAATTTATGATGATAATGAGAGCACTATCACCTAGGACATTGGTATGTACCAATGGAGACCGCGCACTCAAATCCTATCTATCGAGGACTCGTGACCTCTGCCATCACCAACTAATGTTTAAAAGCTTGATCTAGAACCATTGCCAAATGAGCTTAAGTATGTATACTTGGGTGAAAATAAAACTTATCCTGTGGTGATCTCTTCATTTTTAGACAAGGATTAAGAGATTAAATTGTTGAATGTTCAAAGGGACCACAAAGGAGCCTTGGGATGGACCATTTCTGATATTAAGGGTATAAGCCATATGCACCCATCGGATCCACCTAGATAAGGACGCCAAACCAATTAGATAACCTCAAAGGTGTCTCAATCCAAACATGATAGAAGTTGTAAAAAATGAGATAATCAAATTGTTAGATGTGGGAATCATCTACTCAATATCCGATAGTGTTTGGGTGAGTCAAGTCAAGTAGTCCCAAAGAAATCTGGAATGACTATTGTGCAGAATTCTAACAATGAACTCCTACCAATGCGTATCACCACAAGTTAGCGTGTTTGCATTAACTATATAAAATTGAACTAAGTCACAAAAACGAACCATTTCCCTCTACCATTTATTGATCAAGTTTTAGAGAGGGTAACAGGTCACTCTTTCTATAGTTTTCTTGATCGATATTCTGAATATAACCAATAGAGATAACTTTGGAAGACCAACAGAAAATTACGTTCACTTGTCCATTTGACATGTTTGCTTTCAAACGGATGCCATTTGGATTGTGTAATATCCCAACAACTTTTCAACGGTGTATGTTAAGTATTTTTTCAAATATGATTGAAAAGTTTCTTAAGGTTTTCATGGACGACTTCTCTATATTTGGGAGTAGTTTTGAGGAATGTCTCAACAATTTATCTTTTGTCTTATATATGTATGAAGAGAAGCATCTTGTCTTAAATTGGGAGAAATGTCATTTCATGGTTTAAAAGGAAATTTTTTTTGGCCATGTTATCTTCAAAAATGGAATCGAGGTAGATTGCTTAAAAGTTGACATTATTGCTAATCTACCTATCCCTCGAACTGTTAGAGATATTAGATCACTTCTAGGGCACACTGGTTTCTATAGAAGATTCATTAAGGACTTTAGTGTCATTACTAGACCCTTGACTAATATTCTCCAAAAGGATGCCCCATTTAAGTGGACAGATGAGTGTGCAAGTGCCTTTAATAAAATTAAATCATCTCTTAGCACTACACCTATTATGTGTTGTAACACCCTAGATTTTTGGCAACCTTGGGTTAGACGTCCTTATGCAATGGGTCAACTATAACACCTTGGTAACCTCTCGGAACCCAATTCCAAAGCCAGAGAAATCATTTAGAACCTAATTCTTTAGAAATTTAACGTGAATTAGCCAGCGCTATACTAGATTTTCTACAAAATTAGCATCAACCACTTTAAATACGATCTGTAAGACCCAAAACCTATAGAATCATTGATGCTACGTTACCTTGAAATCCAAGATCAAACTCTAAACCTGTTTGTTCTTAGGAACCCTTTGAAACTTTGTATTGGATCTAGACTGCGCGTCGAAAGTTCAATAGCGATGAACTTAGACAATTACGACCGCCTAGCTGGACTTGACAATCGTTTTGAAAATCAAGCCCAACCGATATCTTGAGACCATTTTACTGAGTCCGGAGTGAAGAGAGTGAGAAAAGGAAAATATTTAGAAAATTAATTCAATTTAAATAAATCTGGCACGTGTCGCTTGTGCGACATTTTTTAAGCATTCAGATCGTCGAAATCTGACGTAAATACACCCTCGGATTAGGGAACATTTCTCACTCAGGTCAGTGTACTTGGAATCCTCGATCGAGTCTCAGTGACCATTGGATTGAAACTGGTCTGCCACGTGCGATCTGGGAACCCTATCGAACTGAAAACTTAATGTGATCAGGATCCAACATCCATGAGCTTATGTCCGACCGCATTCAATCAGGGGACCTCCAGAAATATTCTTTTGGATCGGAAAAGAACCGATTTGGCTATAACCCAAGTATACCTTGACTTGGAGTCCATTTTCGTTATGTTTGGTCTTATAAAAGGGCCTTAAACCCTTAGCTTTCTAACCCATACGAATTTCCCAAACCCAAGAGAGTGAGAAGAGAGAAAAGAGAGAGAAAGTGAAGGAGAAGTTGGTGCTAATTCCTGGGATTCTTCCCAGCCTCTCTACGTGCCTCATCCACCTTTCTATATCATTATTCCGGCGATTCTGGTTTCGTTCTAGGTAAGAAAACCCTAACCCTAACCTATTTTAAGGCTCCTATGAGTACAAGTAGCCAACTCACCTTGTGTTGTAGGTTGCCAATCAGTCGTTAATGACGACGTAGAGTTCCTATTCGATTTATTACGCTCTTACGGCGTAAGGTGCGGATTTTAGACGCTTAGGCTGTCATTTTTCAAAGCTTTCAATGCTGTTTAATGGTAAATTGTTGATAAGGATGTTATTTGACATGTAGAACATGTTGTCTGTTTTTCATTTCGAATACGTACGAAGAATATGAGATTTAGGGTATTTTAGGTATTTGTAGGAAATACCGTATACATATAAATTTTACTGGTATGATTACCATAAGTATTTGCCGTGCATATATACTAGTTATGAATGTATGATCTATTTGGCGAAAGGATTCGTCCTAATACATGTTTCGGCCAACGTACGCTATGTATGTTATTAAGTGTAGTTTAAGTGTTTGTTGAAATGCCTAGATCAATATGATTTATGCCTGCCATATGTGTTGAAAGTAAGAACATGATTGCTGTGTATTAGACATCTCCTTGATATAAGGATCTATCATATTATATGTTGAAATCAACATACGTCAAGTACGTTGGAGTTGTGCAGTCTAAGTGTTTGTATAAATGCTTGCGTGAGTAAGCACTTAGTAAGTAGTGTTGTAAACTAGTGTTGAGATAGGATTCTCAACTACGTTGATGATGTGTATGATTTCCTCCATGTACGTTGTTGAATTGATTCCTTATGTATGAAATGCTTGTGTATGCTTAACTGTGTATGTTGTACCTTATAACATGTTGCTAACATGCTTGAATTATTTGTCATTTCAATTTAGTTTATCTCATATGATTACTGATTCACATTACATGTGTTTGGGGCTATACTCTAGTCCAGGCAGTCGGTAACAGTTTAGAATTCGTGGTTGGATTCTATTCGCCACGAAGGATGTGTATGACGAACCCGAGTCGTACTAGAGTCGTCGGTAGTGGTTAGGCCACACATTGTGCTTGTGCACTTCATGTCGGTCGATTCAACGTGCGCTCGTGCTAGTCGGACTCATCAAGTAACCCGACCGACCATTGTATGTTCACCTTGTATTTGTCATAACTGCTTGAACCTAGGGTACTGAACTTACCAGTGATAACCCTGATAACTGTGGTACCTTGATCCACTAAGACTCATGAGCCGGGCATGGTGGTATGGGACACCGTGGTCGAACTGTCAGCCTATGCTGGGGCCACAAACCTCCCCGTAGTGACCAGTGAGCAACCCAGACTCGTGAGCCGATTATGGTGGTATGGGACACTATATTCGAGCTTTCGGCCTACATTGATAAGGTGATGGGGGAGCGGAGCAACGAGTGAGTGCAACAGTCATGACAACCCTTTGTAGTGACCTTGAACGTACTTTAAGTCTACGTGAGGCGACGACCCTTCTGTAGCAACAAGAGTATAACTAGGCCTGTATTGATAAGGTGATGGGGGAGCGGAGCAATGAGTGCATGCAACAGCCCTGACAGCCCTTGCAGCGACCTAAAAATATATCATCATATGAGAATACTAAGAGTGACGACCCTAGACAGGATCCTTGTTGGGAATGATATAAGGGAAGTACCCTGGTTTCCCAATCCCGTTGTATGAAAAGGACTAATAACAACTCGGTAATCATATTCATATCGCACTGCATGTGCCTGGAAGATGTGGAGCACTGAGGGAAGAAAGCATGTCGCGGACGTAAGATGGTGTCGCATGAGGGAGTATGTCGGTGAGGGCATCCATCATGTCATTTCATCCTTGCATTAATCACAGTATTTAGAAATATTTGAATTGCTTGCTGTATCATTATCGCTTGATTGATTTGATAACATGCTAATCTTTGCTATATGATTCCACTGGGTTAGCTACTCACTCCCACGTTAAGGGACGGTGTTGCGCACACCAACCAGTCCCTATTTTAGTTTCAGATGATGGCGATACTTGTGAAGTAGAGCCGGGCTTGATGATGATGAGGAGGATCCCTCCTATATGCAGGTTCTGATCGATGGGTTTATAGGGTTACTGATTAGATGTCAATACACTTGGTATTTTTGCCTTTTATTTCCACATCCATGTATATTCTTTTTTTTCTATTTTAGAGTATACATGTATTTAGTTAACCTGGTAACATGTTCACACTCTGGAGACTTACAATCATTTATATATTTTATATATCTATCACATTCTTCCGCTTGCTAATTTAACTGTCTCTAGAGTATGATATGCTGTTTTGGCTTAATCCACTTCATGTTTTATGTACTATTACAGCTGACATTCATCCATAATTGAAAATGTTGCTAATTTAACTGTATCATTATCGCTTGATTGATTTGATAACATGCTAATCTTTGCTATATGATTCCACTGAGTTAGCTACTCACTCCCATGTTAAGGGACGGTGTTGCGCACACCAACCAGTCCCTATTTTAGTTTCAGATGATGGCGATACTTGCGAAGTAGAGCCGGGCTTGATGATGATGAGGAGGATCCCTCCTATATGCAGGTTCTGATCGATGGGTTTATAGGGTTACTGATTAGATGCCAATACACTTGGTATTTTTACCTTTTATTTCCACATCCATGTATATTCTTTTTTTTCTATTTTGGAGTATACATGTATTTAGTTAACCTAGTAACATGTTCACACTCTGGAGACTTACAATCATTTATATATTTTATATATCTATCACATTCTTCCGCTTGCTAATTTAACTGTCTCTAGAGTATGATATGCTGTTTTGGCTTAATCCACTTCATGTTTTATGTACTATTACAGCTGACATTCATCCATCATTGAAAATGTTGTACAAGTGATGTTCTGAAACTTAGAGTTTATGCTCGACCCCCGATTTTCAGGGCGTTACATGCATCCACCAGATTGGACACTTCCTTTTGAACTAATGTGCGATGCAAATAATTATGCCATAAGGGCTGTTTTGGGCCAAATGAAAGACAAACGATCGTACATTATTCACTGTGCAAGTAGAACTCTAAACTCGACCCAAGTGAACTACTCAACAATTAAAAAAGAGTTACTTGTAGTAGTTTTTGCTTTAGATAAGTTTAGGTCGTACTTGCTGAAATCTAAAGTGGTCATTTTCACAGACCACTTAGCTCTGAAATATTTTCTATCTAAGAAGGATGCAAAGCTGAGACTTTTGAGACAGATCCTCCTACTCTAAGATTTAACTTGGAGATAAAAGATAAGAAAGGAGTAGAAAACGTAGTGGCCGATCACCTTTTCAGATTGGTTTTAGATGATTCTATTGAGTAGATGCATATCCAAGACACTTTCCCTGATGAAAAATTATTTGTGATCTCCAAATTGCCTTAGTATGAGGATATAGTGAACTTGTAATGGAAAAAATGCCGTATTATTGGAAGTCACAAGATATGAAGTGTTTTGAAACCAAGGTTAATTAGGAACTTCTTTTGGGATGACCTGTATTTTTATAAATATGGGATTGATCAGATTTTTATACGTTGTGTCCCAGAGGATGAAGTTCAGAATGTTATTTCCTTTTGCCACATGGAAGAATGTGGTGGCCATTTTTCTACTAAGAAAGTCACTACAAAAATCTTGCAGTGTGGTTTTTACTGGCCTACCATGTTTAAAGACACCCATGCTTTCTGTAGTACTTGTGATAGATGTCAAAGGTTGAGAAGAGTGTCCTGGCGCAACATGATGCATTTATCCCCAATTTTACCATTGAAGATATTTGATTGTTGGGGTATTGATTTTATGGGTCCATTTCCATCTTCTTTTGGATTTCTTTATATATTGGTTAGTGTGGACTATGTTTCAAAGTAGATTGAGGCAGTTTCAAGTATGACCAATGACAACAAAGTGGTCATACGATTCCTCAAGAAAAATATTTTTTCTAAATTTGAAACTCCAAAGGTCATCATTAGTGATGGCGGGTCTCACCTTTTTAATAAGACATTTGAGGCTTGGATGAAGAAATATGACATCAAGCATAAAGTGAGCACCCCATACCACCCACAAATGAGTGGGCAAGGTAAGATTTTTAATTGAAAAATTAAACACATTTTAGAGAAAACCATAAGGCCAGATAGGAAGGATTGGTCCCTTAGACTATCTGATGCTTTATGGGCTTATAGGACTGCTTATAAGACCCTGATTGGAATGTCCTCATACAGATCAATATGTGGGAAGGCTTGCCACTTGTCTGTGGAATTGGAACATAGAGCCTACTCAGCAGTAAAGAAATTAAACTTTGATATAGACCAAGAAAGTAGACAGAAGAAATTAGAGTTGAATGAATTAGAGGAGTTGAGGAGACTCCTATGAAAATTCTAAAATTTATAAAGAAAGAACCAAAGCTTTTCATGACAAAAACATCCTGAGGAGGAATTTTGAACCTCAACAAAATGTCCTATTGTATAATTTTCGTCTCCAGTTCTTTCCAGAAAAATAAAGATCAAGATAGACAAGCCTCTTCATTATAAAGAATGTTTATACTCATAGGGCTGTTGAAATTGAGAATCAACGTAATGACAATGTATATAAGGTTAATGGTCAGAGATTGAAGCCTTATGTAGAAAACTTTCGTTTGGAAGAGAGTCATCCCTTTTCATAAGCTAGAATATTTAGATTGATGCTCCTAGTCTGAAGGAGCATTTATGTAGGATTTGTATTATATTTAATTTTTTAATGTCACCTAGCAAGTGAGTTCTTCATGGTAGGTACTATCCATAATTTCTTTTATTTTTATTGTTCTCTACATTATATTATCATTACATTGGGGACAATGTATATTTTAGGTTGGGGGTGTGGATAGTCATCTATGTGAGTTTTTTTTTTTTAAAAGTTTCAGTCTATTTTTTTTTATTTTTTTAAATTTTAAATTTTTATTTTTTAGGTTTAAGTTTATTTTTTAGGTTTATAGAATTTTTTTTAACATTTTCAAAATAATATGTTTATATACAAGAATGTGAACATGATATTATGCGAATTCTAATGGCAAAGTTAATACTTAGTTTAGGTTGATAGTAATCAGAATTTTGATAATTGAAAATTATAAACTTGAGTTCAATTATCTAATCACTAGTTTAAAGTGAGTTATAATTTGATGTACTGAATTCACAATACGCTTTAGTTAACTAAGTGAGGAATATGATATGTGAACCAGAATAATAAATTTTGATTCAAACAAGGTTGAATGAACTAGTACCATTGATATATACCTAAGAGAGAGAATATTGAAAAAAAAAGTAATGGAAAAAATAAAATTTTATTATAAAGCATGAATGTAATGACCATAACAATCGTGTCAATAATCCAGAGTAAGGATACCTAAGTATCCATTATTGTTACCATTACAAGTACGATACCTTAGGTTGTGAAGCAAACTCGGCGGGAATCTTCATCTAAGGGTGGTTTATAATAATGAGGATATGATGATACAAGAAGAAATGACATGAAGGAAATGAGATAACTAGAGATTTTATATTCTTGGGATGATTAAAAGGAATTAGAATATGGAATATGCATATTTCTCAAAGTTAGACTAGTGTCGCCGAGCACCTAAGTATATTGGTTCACAACTATTCTAAATTTTGATTAGGTCTCTAGGCTAAAAAATGTAATGGATTAGAAAATTGAAACTTTAACTAACTTCAGACTTAGGGTGTAACATCCCGAGATTTCAAGGCCAGAGTTTATACTCGTGCTCGAGAAAATCGAGTGTTAATAATGTATAAACTGGATGCTCTGAAATCGTATCCTATTTTTTTCATTTGGTTTACATCCAGATACATTCGTGAAGGTAACATTCATAAGAATAAAATCAACTGTATTGCTTATATTTCATCAGAGTAAAAGAATAATTAAAGGTCTTCCCAATGAAAACTTATTACATTCATCGAGTTTGTAGCAGAAGTATAAAACAAAATAAATAATCTGTCTTCATATTCTTTCAGTGTAGTCTTCCATAGAAAGCTGGTCCTCTAAGTCGTTAATCTGTACGTCACCTACAACATCTATGCGGTTGGGAGAGGGTCAATGCCCTACTCATAATGATGGTTATTCTTTAAGATTAACAGTAATTCAAGAGATTCATGAAAGCAAGATAAATGTTCTGATATGTCAAGTACTCTACACTACAAGAGGTATCAATGCACAAACGATCTACATGAGATGCATGCCTAGCAAAGTATATGCGGTGTATCACACTTAGCGATCACCATAATGTGGAATATGATTAGAGTTATCTGACTTGCCCCGCATCCCATATTACGAAGATTTGCCTGCGTGTCCCACGTTTAACATGGTTTTACACGGTTGTCCTAAGACGACCACAACACATGAACCAGGAGAATACGCCCCCAGAGATTAGAGTGACTATTTGCGACAACCAACCCCCCATAACTCGGAATTGACATAGTGCATATACAGAACGTCTCACATATACCAACTAGGACACCATCAACCTGAGAAACATGGAATTACGTATTGCCTCAGGGCCGCTATCGAAAACGCATTACATCCACGATACTTAATCGGTTGCCAAAGGAGGGATTCCTATCATAGTACTTGCATAAAGAGAGAATTCCTTTACCCATGGTCGGTTAAGAATATCAAGATACCTGCCGAGCCCTTAAGGTAAAAGAGGCGTGTGACAATAACCAGCTCGAATTAGAGGCGAGTGACAAAGGTCAACTCGAATGTGAGGAGAGTGATTAAGGCCAACTGCGAATGACAATAACTAATTCGAATAAGAGGTGAGTGACAAAGGTCAACTCGAATGTGAAGAAAGTGGTTAAGGGCAACTCATGATGATTAAAGACAAGAGCAAAGCTTGTAGCCTCACATAACTCAGGAAAGCCTCTTACGAAGGATATCATGTAAAAATCTCAAAAGACCAATAATCGATGATAACAATTTAAAATAAAAACCTAGATAATGTAATAGAAATCAGAGAACAGATAAAAGGCAGGTAAAGGACAAGTGTAAAGGCAAGATAAAAAGTATCAACTCAATTAAGACAAAAGGCACGTAAAAGACACGAGAAAATATCAAGAAGGCATGAAAGACGAAATAAATATATCATCTTAAATTCATGTAAACTTAAATTAAAGGATGAAACCCTCACCTCAAGTTGCTATTCTGTTTTGTCTAACCCAGCACCACCTTATCCTAATTCAAATATTTTGAACATGTTAGGCTAAGTTCTCACTCGTACTAATGTTAATCCTAATTAAATCGAGTAGAATTCTTGATTAAGGTATGACTCGTGTTATACTCGAATTCACCCTTGTTGGTCTTTATGGAAAATCTCCACCAGCATTGCAAGGAAAGGGAAAATAAAAATCTAAAAGTTTCAAAGGAGAGATCGGAGTTGAACCTGACATGAATTTCCTTCTTCCATGCTGCCGGCGACGGCTGGAATTGCTGAACCCAAATTTCGCTGAACTCCTGTTTTCTTGATCTTTCTCTCGTTCCTTCTCTTTCTCTTCTCTTCTTTTTCTTTCTCTCTTTCTTTTCTCCTTTCTTTCCTTCCTACGTGGAATCGACTGATTCCTTTCCCGTCTCATCGTGGAGCTTTTCTAAGCTCTAGGCCCTGCGGAGATGAGTTCTGTTTTGGACGGAACCAGTCCCTTTTGCATTGTTTGCGCACGAAGCTACGTAACCGGCAGACAAGTGATTGTACAATCACAATTCCGTTATAGCCTTTGATCAGATCGACTCTTTATGGGGGTTTTCTTTGATGGAGGTCATTAAATGGATATTTTGGATGTCTGTCCCAGATTTGGTTTTTCTGTGTTTGATCAGTCAACCGCAACTTTGTTTTTTTAGCGGCAGATTTTCCCAATTCTCCCTGCATTGGTTTATTCTGTGGGCGGTCTGAAATCATCATCTAATGGTCCTTGGCCCAGTGTTTTAGTGATCCGATCATGATATTCTTTGCGAACGTGAAGTTCGGAAGGGTTGTGAACGTGATCTTCGGGGCGTGTTTCACGCAGGAGAGGTGGTGGGAAAAACCGATTCCCTGTTTTTTCCTTCTTTCTTTCGGTCATCTAGGGTGGGTCGGAATCCCCATCATCTTCAGTTTGGACAACTCGAATTAAAGCTAAGATCCAGGGCCAGGGTGTCCTGCGTGTGGAGACGAAACTGTATCCAGTTCCTCTCCTTACGAATGAACTTCGGGCAAGGAGATGTCTAGTTTCCTGGTCGCGTTGGGAGAGAAAAAGGGTCAGGGTTTGGTCTCTTTGACCCTGTGGTTTTAATGAACGATTCGGATCATCTTGAATGATTATGATCGTGGCCCACCGTAGGTCTCAACACGAACGTTGTCCGTCCGTTGCGGGTGGAATTACATAAGGAGAGAGGAATCTCTCTCTTTTTGTAGATTTTCTCGGTCAAAAATTGTTTGAGCAAGCCATGCGACCGACTGCACATCGGGTGCACATGCCCTATGCACGTGCATCATGTGCATGGGTCCATCTTGATGTTCGTGGGAAATCTATACCATCCATTTTCTTTCCCATTTAATTTAAGGGGTTGATTTCAAAGTTGAAGCATACCCAACGATCCAGTGGCCCCTAAGATTGATGGTCAATGGTTTATTTGTCCATTGAGTCACTTCTACCAGGATCTAAGGGCTAAAATTCATTATGTATGGTTAATTTATGATAATTAGGCATGGTATAAAATTTCATGTTAATCGGATTGTGGGAACTGCATTAGTTAGAATTTTGGGTTTAGGTTAGTGGTGATTTCGTAGTTATTGCTAATTTGTGAGTTTTGTAAGATCTAAAGGTTCTATATGGTTGTAGGTATGTTTCTAAGTGCTTCTTATAAAAGAACTTACATGTAAATCCTTATGAATAAGGAGTTATTTGTCTATTCATTTAAAGGAAGGTACGCGCGTCAAATTCTATGATGGATGGTCTTGTCACAAAATCAATGGTCAGATGGCTTGATTTATGAATGGAGATTATCCTCAATAGTTAGGTTAGAGTCAGGGTAAGGATGTAAGGCTAGAATAGTTGAATTGGTAAAGTACACACAAATACGTTATGTTGAATCTTATGGTAATGCTTGAGAACTTTCGATGCTCGAGTATTGAAAAGTTTGGGGCATTACATAAGGTAAGTATTATTTTATTTTAGAATTTATATGATGAATGGAGGCATAATTGTGTAAATTTTTGAGTGTACGTTGAATTATTTTTCATGTTTTCAATGTTTGTGGGTAACATTTATGGAATCTCTCACGAGACTATAACTCGTCCACTAGGAGAAACCTAAGGGTTTAAAGGCTTATTACATATGCTAAATATAATCAAGATTACCTACAAAAGTGGTGTAGTCACTACAAGAAAATGGCCCTTAGTCGACTGATGGGCCATCCCTTTGCCAGTGGCTAGTTTGAACGACTGCTGGCAGGGTCCTGATATATAAAAAGAAAAAAAAATACGAAACCTAATTCCCTCTCTCAGGTGGCGCGCACGACCCTCTCTCTCTCTCTCCCTCTCTCTGCCGTTCCTCTCCCTCTCTCGCACTCTCCCTCTCTCTGCCGCTCCCTCTCCCTCTCTCTGACCCTCTCTCTCTTACTCTCCCTCCCTCTCTTTGTCGCTCCTCTCCCTCTCGTGCGCTCTCCCTTTCTCTGCCGCTCTCTCTCCGACCCTCTCCCTCTCGCGCACGCTCCCTCTCCCTCTCTCTCTCCCTCTCCGTTCTCTCTCTCTCTCTCTCTCTCTCTCTCTCTCTCTCTCTCTCCTCGGCCCTCTGCTACAACATTAGGTATCTCTCTCCGCTTGATCTACAGCACATCAAGGAGCATTCTGCTGCAACATCAGGTATCTCCTTCTCTCTCTCTCTCTCTCTCTCTCTCTCTCTCGTTATCTATTCAGATTAATTTGGACATTTTTTGGCATTTTTTAATCCTTCAAGTAACATTGTGCAATGATTTGTGTATTGAGAATTTTTGAGTTTTGAATCCCTAATTAAGGATTTGTAGTGTCGATTTCTTAATTAGGGATTTTCTGATATTACAAATTAGGGATTTGGGGATTTTAAAAATTTGGGGATCTTGAGGATTTTTGAAATTGGGAATTTCAGGTGGTTTTGATAGCTGATTTGGTAGATTTGATGTTTATTTGTTCATATTTTATTTATTTATAGGGTTTTGATGGCTGATTGGGAGGATTTGACAGTTATTTATTCATGTTTTCTTGATTTTTAGAGTTCTGTTATGTGCACACTCAATTTAGCATTTCAAACTCTTTCTATTTGATTTGGAGCTTGCTGTCAAAGGAGAGATCCATTTTCCTTTTGTCACGTTTTGTTGTTTTAATTGGATTTAGAAATTGTTTGGGAGGAAAATGGCATTTGTAAGTGTTGGGCATTAAAGTTGTTGCTGTTTGATTTGGGTAATGGTTTCTGGAGAAGAAAATAGAACTACATCCGCCATTGATATGTAGTGATTTGGGCATTACAGCTGATTTCCTATTAAATGTTAGCCATTGGTTGGGACTTTTTTAACCATCTTTTTGTAAGTATTGAAAGTCTTCTAGTGGCTAGGATCACCTAACGTTGTGGTTTTCTGAGGGTACAGCTAGAAGAATGGTCCAGATCTCATGCATGGCATCACATGTTTGGAGAAGTACTGCTGGACAAGTAACTATGATGCAAGTGTCGAAACTGGCTCCTTTCTCAACTTGTTCAATGCGAAAGCTTGTAAAGTCTAAAATGAGCCTGTTTTTTTTTCTAGTGTTTGGTATACTTCGATATAGTCATATGCATTAGTTTTTAATTTCTCTATAATCCATTTGGTATAGTTATATGCATTTAATTTATTTTTTTCAATGGACATTGCTCTTGTCATGTGGCATGTTATTAACATATACTCAAAGAGATAGGAATTTCCTGAATAATCGGCCATTCAGTATACATTGTGATATGTAGACATATGATTTGCTGACTTCCAATTGCAAGGAAAAAAAACCCACTTGAATTGACTGAATTAGTTATCTTGTTTATCTTATTATCTACGTTTTTATTGTAACCTGATATTGTAGATCTGTGTGTGTATGATTGTAAGTGCCATTGATTTGATAGGAATTTTGGTGTCTTTCTTTGCAACCATTATTTATTAATGTTTTCACCTGCTAATACCTATTTGATTTGTGATTAGTGTATTTGTGTTTGGATGTATTATGCTTAATTAAAGTAAAACCAATAGTTTAGAATAGAGGCTTAAAACAAACTACAAGAAAAACAGGCATAGCCGACCGATGGGGCTAACCTTTGCCCGCGGCCAGTTCTAACGGCCACTAGAACAGGGGCCCTATTTAAAAAAAATTTCCGCAGCCCTAATTTCATTTCCGCCCCTCGATCTCTCTCTACCTCTCCCTCTCCCTCTCCCTCTCACTCTCCCTCCCTCTCGCTCTCTCTCTCTATCTCTCCGTCTCTCTTGCGTGCTCTCAACTCAAGGTATGTGATGAGTAACTATTGATTGCTTTATGTTTTAGAATTACACTAATCTTTGTTTATACTACCAAGCTTTATGAATTAATTAGGAAGCTTCTCCAGGAGGGCTTCTTTTCTCCCAAGCTATATTCTGAGTCAGAAGGTACTTTCAGTGAGGAGTCAACAGATGATGGGATCTTGGAAGATGATGGATACCATGACGCCCAAAATGACCTTGATCCGGGGACAGATGATGATCATAAAGGCACATTAAATGTGACTCTCAGTGAGCACAGTGGCAATGGAGGCAGTAATCTATGTCAAGATAAGGTTTGTACCTGCAATTGCTAATCGACACACAGCTCCATAACATGCACTCTTTGATCAGATTTGCAGTTCTACATTTTCTATGATGTGGCCCACACTTTCTTGTTTCCTTCAAGATTTTTGCTTGCTTATTGAATTTTCTATAATCCATGTGTATATATTAAATGCCTCAATGTTGGATTTGAATCACTGAAATTCCATCTAACCATACCATGATCAAAATATACCCTTGTGTTCAGTTTCTATGCAGGTAAGCAGATATTTACAAGAAAAAGCTTGTGTGGTTTTGTTAACATCTGTTCAACTTTAGGTTGCTTGCATTTATGAGTAGGTTTTTCTTGATGTTTCATGTGTTGACTATTACAAAATGATTTAATCGTGGGATAAGCTTAGCTTCACCTGGATGAACTTAAATGTAATTTGTAAGTTAAGCTTAACATACAAACAAAGCTTTTTATTTGATCTGGTTCCATTTATCTTTACTAATTCAAATATCCTTCCCTTGTACAGGGACGTCAGTAACAATAGCATTCATGGTGTAATTCCTTTATTTTTGCCCCCCAGTGCAACCCATATGCAAGATGTCTATAACTTTTTTATGGCTTCCTTTTCCTATATAGGATTTAATCTTATTTTATTTTATTTTATTTGAATCTCAATTCCAAGATATATATTTGTTTTCTTCCTGCAATGCAGAAACCTGACATTCAATCGGCTGAGATGGGCTTTCTTGCTTTTTGTTGTGCAATTTTGTTAAGTGGTTTTGCCTATTGATTGGCTGGTAGAAGATGTGTGCCTTTGTCAATCCATTGAATGTTTCTTTTGAGCAGCTTGTGCAAGGTGGTGCTGCTATGGGAACTGGATTGAATTCCAAAAAAGCGTATGAATTTTTCTGGGTTTTAAGCAATGTCGCTTTATGGCTATTTGTCAGTGTGATTTGTTGTGGTAGTTATGTACTCATCATTTCTTACAATCTTCATATTTGGGATACTGTTTCTTCTTTTCTTTGCTTTTTTGAGTTTACATTTGCCTTGATATTTGTTAAGCTTGATAGATTTGTACTTCTTGTAGTCTCCTTCAGCATATCTCTTGTAAATATTACTGCTGCAATAGCTGATTGATTCATTTTTCTTTTACTGGCAAGAAACCAAATATTTCAGTGTAAGAAAATTAGTGTTAGTGGTATTATTACATTAAAATGATTTTATGTTTTATTGATCTTCTCTATAATATGATTTTACAGGTAGAAATGGTGGCATGGATAGGAAGAAGATCATTGCCATAGGTATTATGCTCTAAACCTCTGCATTCTTTTTTCATTGCTTCTTGTTCAGTGGCGTTTTGTCAATACGAGGGGATAATTTATAGACCATAGCTGTCCTGAAAATACCATTTTGCCGAAACTGAAAACATTTTCAATTCATCCAACACAAATTGGCACAAAATATTTAATATGCTTGGATCTCATTCTTAAAGATGGTGGGCTCAGGTTTGTTTCTTGCAAATGAGATTGCTGAGCTTGTGGCCATGCTGATTCTGTTGCGAGTATTTTCCACTACTTTCATAAAATTGTGTAATTTCTGTTGCTTATGTATGTATGAAAAGCCTTGCTCTTAGTCTTTGTTTGATTGAGACAAAGAACCCAAGTTTGGCAATTGTTTCAAAGAAGACCATGCAGCAATTGCTGCATTCTTCTCAGCTTGCTTCTTTGTCTTTGTTGGATCACCTGCTAGGATTTCTTTTCAAGTTTTTGCTGTCTTGGATTTTGCACTTGAATGTCTTCCTTTGTTTAACTTCAGAAAACATCATCAATATTTCAGGTGTCTCTCTCAAGAATGTGGCATCCACCGCATGTGAGAGATTGCACTTCGCATTCCTTGTCTGTATTTATTATGCAATGAGGTTTTCTTGATACTGTTCCCAGCTAACATGCTTGTTATGTTGACTGCATTGCAGTGCACCACTTTGGGGATTTGTTGTTGCTTTCATGTTGTTTAACATAAACGGTAAGGCATGATGGTTTTTTGTCTTGCGAGATGTAAGTTGCCCCATCGTCTTTACTAATATAGAATGTTCTAGATTATTTATATTGTCAATTGATTTTTTAAAGACATATATCTGTTTCATGATTTGTGGCTCACTTCATTATTGGATTGACCTGATTCTTTTACTGTGGACGTCAGCATAATGGGACCCTTGTGATAGATGGTCCGATCCTGTACCTTTATGCGACCATTCAGATGTGTGTAGGCTTAGCGAAGCTCCTTTTTTATTGTAATATGGCTTTTCTTTCTTTCTTTTCTCATTCTTTTTTCTTCTTCTTCTGCCCCTCTCTCGCCCATGTCTCCAATGATAGTCCAAGTAAAATCCTTTTGATGTTGATGCAGATTGACTTGTAGCAATCTGCTCCAACTACAACTAGATCGAACACTGAGCTTTGATTTTTCAATCAAATGTTGCCACAACACACATCATCTTGATTTTGGTAAAGAGACTGCATGGTGGGGACCACCTATGAACACAGATAAAGTACTAGCTTCTATATATAGTCTTTCTTTTTTTTCATGTACATCACAATTTGTGCTAGCTATGTTTTAGGGGTCATTTAGCAACCTAGAATTTAGAAATTACTAAAGAATTTATTTCCAGGAAACAAATTCTCCGAGAAATTGAATCTGTTGGTTATGTCTGGAAACTGGGAATAAAATTCAGCAGATTCTAGAAATGTGCTTGGAAACTTGAAATTCATTACCTTGGATTATCTACTTATATGACAAATTAAAGAAATATTCACATTTCCCTAGAGATTTGGAAGCTTCCCTTAGGCCAAGAATTCAAGAACTGGCCTTTTTCTGGAATTGGCTTGATAACTTGATAGGATTTGTATCCATAATTAGCTGATTCTCTCTCTTTTAATTTTTTTTTAGTTGACATAGTTATTTTTTATTCTTATGGCTTAAATTGATGATTCAGGAGATGAAATGACTTGTGGTTTTTGAAAATCAATCAATGCAAGAGTTGGAAATTGAGGATCTTGCTAATTTGAATCCTCTGTTTTGATGTACCTCATGGCTTATTTTCCCATTTTTGGAATCCGCTTCTATTTCCCTTTGTCACCTCTATTTCTAGCTGTAGACACTTTATCAACATCTCATTGATTTATATAAAAAAATCAATTTCTTCAGCCTCAATTTCACCTAATCTCATGCTCTCTCAGACTTTGTGAAATGCCTCTCCCAAGCCATCCCTTGTTTGGCCCTTCTTTCCACTCCCACCCTTCGTTCTCATTTTACGTGTATTTGATTCATTGGATTGTGTTTGATAGATCTGTTTTTTTTTTTTACTGCCTGTTTTGTGTTCGCTGATAGATCAAGTCGGGGAAGCCACGAGTGGTTAGGAAGGAAGCGGGTCTTGTTAAAGTTCGGAGATCGTCTCGTGTTGCAAACAAACCAGCTCCGATTTATAAGGAAGTGAGTTTTTTTTTTTTGGTTATTCATCCTTCGAAGCTTGAAGAATGGTTTTCAATTGTTATTGGAATTGGCGATCTTGAAACAAAGCCTAGGGCTATGTTCTATGTGAAGTGTATATAAAAAGGGAAATGATGAATAGAGAAGACAAAAATACTGTAGTAAAATGAACAAATTGAAAGAAGAAAATACTAATGGTTGGAGAATATATGGGATAACAGTTTGTCCCCCTCAAAGTGGTAATCAACTTCAATGGTTGGAGATGAGTGGTAGATGGGACCAGCCCATTTGCCCATTTTGGTAATTTAACAGATGCATCCCATTTCTACAACCAAAGGAATATGATAGATTATATTGAACTCCATGATTGGTTTGAATCCCCTATTTGGATTGATCTGTCAGTGGAAATTTTCAAATTATTAGATTTGGTGTTTATATTGTCATTTCCAAGTGGACAACGATTGAACGCTTGAATAGACTGTTCTCACCTCTGTATATGGGCTGCAACATATGGATACAAGGGTCCACCTAAGAATGCTTATGTGAATAGATTGTCCACAACTAGGAACTGATGGCTTCTTGATTTTATGTGTGTATCCTCAAGACGCGCCCAAATCATGTGCCTTTTTTCTTTCATATAAATACAATGTGTGTGTACACTTGTATCCACTTCGTATATGGTTTGGAGAAGTTCTCTCCTTCTCGAATTCCATGTGCCAAACAGTCCTATAAAATAGATGCATGATAGCTATATTCTGAAAGAAATGCTTCTTTTCAAACATGAATGCACAAACAAGCATATGACAATGATGCTTGTTCTGCTTATGTGGAGGTGAACTTGTCCACATACAAGTCTCTCTCAAAGCATTGCTCCATGTTAAAAACCACATATTAGAATCTAGCAAACTATTCTACGGAATGTGTCTTGGCGAAATTTTAAATATTTTAGGGTATGATGATATTGTCCCATTGAATTGAAAGTTGATTCTACATATTAAAGTAATGTAACTAAACTGATATGTAATTCTCGTGATGTATGGGTAGGCAGTGGTTGAATATGTGGAGAGGCCTAGAAGGTTAGTGGACACATTTACATTTCATAGACTGCTTTTATAGGATAAAATTTGCCTTATGGCAGCATTGTTGTTTTTGCCTCTTCTAACTGCTACTTTTGGGAGTTGATCAAAGTTACAAGCGCAGATCTTTGCTCAATAGAGTATATGCTTCAGATGAAGGTAGGTCATATGCTATAGAGAAAGCAAATGAAGTTCAATCAAATCTGGAGCCTGAATTTCCAAGCTTTATAAAGCCCATGCTCCAATCCCACGTTACTGGTGGGTTTTGGCTGGTAAGTTTTATCATTCATCAAAATACAACATTTCAACATCAATAGATGAATGTTTTCCAATCATGTATCCATGATGGGTTCTTGGGCATTGGGTCATGAAATGGGCCTACACGTGAAGTATTTGAGCTACTTATTTTTTATTGATTTGACAACAGGGGCTTCCCGTGCAATTCTCTAAGTTAAACTTACCAAGACACGACGCTACAGTTACTTTAGTTGATGAAAATGGAGATGAGTACCCTACAGTATATCTGGCCCAGAAGACCGGGTTGAGCGGTGGATGGAGAGGTTTCTCTCTCGCTCATGATTTGGTTGATGGGGATGCTTTGGTTTTCCAATTAGTTAAGGCTACAATATTTAAGGTGATGGTTTGGGTCCCTTGCTAACATATTATTAGTATCATTTGTTATATTTTTTCCCCAACTTCAATGTTACCTTTCTTGAAATGCTTAATCTTCGATATATATGGTGACATTGATTTATATAAAAAAATCAATTTCTTTCAGCCATTTACCACATGATGCAACTTTTTCCATGTGTTTGTCTTTTTAGTTTTAATTTTTTTCTGCTTGCTTCAATGATAATATGAGGATGTATTTATGTGGTATGAGCAGTTTTCTTGTAATGGTTGTGATTTTTTTTCTCCTACTGTTGGTGGAATCTATTTCTTCTCTCTCTCTCTCTCTCTCTCTCTCTCTCTCTCTCTCTCTCTCTCTCTCTCTCTCTTGTGTGTGTTCTTTCTAGGAGATGTGTTTCATTTTTATGCTGGAAATTTTTGCAGGGAATGCGATGTTTCAAAATATTGAGTACTCTAGCTGAAGTTTGATTGCATTTTAAATTTTTTTGTACTTGGATGGGAGTGGATGTTTGTGGAGGACTATGCCTGTTGATAAGATGTCTTGTTTTTTCAAGTTGTTGTACTTATTCTTTTGTGATGGATTTTTTTTCTTTTTCTTTTTTGCAGAAGTGCATCATTTCCTCTGCTGATTTCGTAGTTCTTTGTATTTTGTTAGTGTGTTTTAACATTTTAATCAATGCTTGTGATGCAGATTTCTTCCTATCGTGGTTTTGCTGGAATATGACTTTTGAACTTTCCTTGACGTGTTGAGTAGCTACTACTGCATGCTTAATTTCTTTAACCATTATGCAATACATAAGCTATGTTAAGTGAGTTGTCTACACATCTAAACACCATCTTAAGGAACTCAGATTTTGCTATTGTCTACACATTCAATTTGTGGCCACAACATATTATGTTTTGACTAGGAAATGGAACTAGCCAGCCATGACATCTCTGTGGGCAATGTAAGTCATTTTACCTCTTCTCATGATATGTCATTTTATAATTGGTTCCTTATCCTGAAACTTATGATATTATTTTTAAGGAAATCATTAATTTATAAGTTTGACTATATTGAACGAGATTGCCGAGCTTGTGGCCTTGGTTGCAATTTTGAATTTCAGATGTATGTTTGGAGAACTTTCAAATTTCAGATTACCTCTTTGTTTCTATGGATTGGTAAAGCAAAATGTATGTTCATTGTAATTTTCAATTTCATTTTGTTGCTAGTAGGTTCATTGCAATGTATGCTACTCTTGCCAGTCGAGATGTGGTATGTATTATCATTGGTCATCTTGCATTATCAGATCTTCTTTTTCTGTCATGGCGCCATTTCATTTTAAATTGCATAACTGAAAGTTTTCAACTTGTGGTTTAGATCTTCATTATTTGTATTTTAACATGCTAAGGAAAATTGTCATTGCCATTTTCCTTAGGACTGTTGCTTGATTCTAGAGTCACCCTTTTATCTAGAAGGACCAGGTGGGCTTTTCGAGTACGTGGAAAAAAAACTCAAAGAGAATGGACTCATGGTTATTGTTGTAGTTGAAGGTGCAGGATAGGAGCTTGTTGCCGAAAACATCCATTCAATGGACTAAGAGGATGCTTCAGGAAACAAGCTACTGCTTGATGTTGGGCTATGGACTCTATTTTTTTGCTTTTTGTGCAGATTTTGAATACCAATTAATTTCTTTTCGCTATTTTGTTTTGCAGGTTTTAGGCATGGATGAATGGGAGCTATAAATCGATGCATATTATTTGTTTTTTTTTTTTTTTTGAAACTATTCGATTTATTATTGTAAATATTATTCGTGGCAGCTCGATGCATGTGAAAGGGCCACATAGGCATGTATTTTTTTATAGGAAAACAATCACTAGGTACAATCCACTTCTCAGAGGAATGTGAATTCAAGTGGGCCTTGACCAAAAGGGTCAATGATAAAGTCCATCATTTTATGAGTTGGAGAGGTAGGACTCATAAAATGGGACTCACTGTAGAGTCAGGCATCTATTTTGTGTCATTTCCTCTTCTTCTTTTTTTTAAAATTATTATTATAAAATGAATGTTTACAATCTAATGAGCCTATACTTCTGAAACTGCAGCCAACATGAAGCTGCCATAGGCAATGGAAAAGAGAGCATGAGGCATAGGGAAAAAAAAAATCAAATCACAATTATAGATATGTTTATAAATGCATATGCATTAAGGAATTAGGATCTTAAAGGCTAATTGAAGTGTTAGTAAGGTTAAATCAGCCCCACATGGATCTAGAGTAAAAAATTCACATATCACAACCTTACCATGCATAGTGTCGGTAAATCCCCCAAGCAGTGGCGGCCTGCACAACAGCCAGTAAAGCCTCTATGCAGCGGCGGCTTGCACAACCGCCAGTATAGGGAGCACAACCGCAGGTAAAGCCTTTACCAACCGAGGCTTCATCGGCATTTGCCAAACCGCGGGTAAAGGCTTTGCCGGCGGTTTTCTGGGCATTTGCCGGCAGTTTTGACCCCCGGTAAAGGCCAGTTTTCTTGTAGTGAGTTAAAAAAATTTTCGCTTTAATTTTGTTTCTAGAATTAGTTTTTATTCTTATTTTTATTTTTCTTTGCTTATTTTGTTCGGGACTAGCAAAATGATGGTTGGGGGGTGTTGAGACTCAAATAATGCATAATTTCTCCCATTTATATCTTAGTTTTATGAACATGAATTAGTTTAATATTCTATTTTACTCATGTTTGTGTTGCAAGGTGAATTTAAGAGCTTGGATTGAAAATGGTGCTAAAAGCATGGATTTGATGCTCAAGAATCACCAAGGCAGGGGATGGATCTTAGGAGACCAAGATTGAAGAATTCACATGTCAAAGATCCAAGAAAACCAAGTGAGAAATGAAGATAATAAAAAATTTGAAGTAAAGAATTCTGAAATCGTCTTGAAAAAACGTATTCTTAAACTCTAAAGTCTATTTTGACAAATTGTGCGTGAAGTCTATTTTAACAAATTGCGTAAATTTGAGGCAGTTTCTAGAGTTTTTCAACTTGGTGCGAAAGTTAGAGTTCCCCACTTATAAAGAGGGCTTCCCAGGGCATTCCTAAGTATCATTCGAAGCATCCCAAAGCTAGATCTAGAGTTTTTAGAGAGTTTTATCTAGGATTTTTGACAAGTTTCATAGTTTTAATTTATTTTTCTTTACAAGCTTTTAGATATTTATTCTTTCTTTTTATTTTCTTTTTTCTAGTTTTCTCTAGCCCAAGCTAGAAAGGAAGTACATGGGTTTAATAATTCTTTAAGTTTTGATGATTGATTATATTTTAATGATGAGAAGAATAGTATATGCGTGTTATTTATTGTTTAAGTTTAGTTTTTTATCCTCATGTGAGATCAATATGTTTCCATCATATGAGATCTATATTGATAGATAGGCTTATTCTGAATCAATTAGATTTCCTATATAGGAGAGGTTCTCAACCTATTATATTTCTTTGATATTTATTATCTCATTGATATTGAATTGTTAAATTCATTGGCGCTTGAGAATATATATCAATGGCACAAATACATGATTTTATAATATTTTATACCATTTATTAAAATATTTAAACTATTTTATTTTCTGATTAGGTTGACCATACACTACAAGAAATATGGTTTTTACCGACGAAAATAATTTTCGTAGGTAAAGATGCCTTTTACCGACGAAAATTATTCTAGTTGGTAAAAGTTTACTTATCCCGACAAAATTTACTTTCGTATGCAAAAGCCATCTTTCGTAGGTAAAGGGTGTTTCGAATTTTTCAACATAGAAAAAATGGAAAACTTTACTTTTACCTATGAAATGTAATTTCGTAGGTAAAAGTTATATTTACCTACGAAAATATTCGTAGCTAAAGGGTGTTCTGAATTCTTCACAAACCAAAAATATCGAAAATTTTACTTTTACCTGCAAAACTATATTTTGTAGGTAAAACCCATCTTTACCTACGGAAATTTTAGTAGGCAAAGGGTGTTTTGAAATTTTCAAAATACAAAAAATCAAAAACCTTACTTTTAAAAGCCATAGTTACCTACAAAACGTTTCGTAGGTAAAGGGTCATCTGAACATTTCAAATAAATCAAAAAGTTTACTTTTACCTATGAAATTAGGTTTCATAGGCAAAAGCCATCTTTACCTACGAAAATGTTCATAGGTAAAAGGTGTTTTGAAATTTTCAAAATATAAAAAATTGAAAACCTTACTTTTACCTACGAAATCTAAGTTCGTAGGGAAAAGTCATGTTTACCTACGAAACTTTTCGTAGCTAAAGGGTGTTCTGAATTTTTTAAAAACAAATCAAAAAGTCTACTTTTACCTACGGAATTAGATTTCGTAGGCAAAAGTCATATTTACCTACGAAACTTTTCATAGGTAAAGGGTGTTTTGAAATTTTCAAAATACAAAAAATCGAAAAGCTTACTTTTACCTACGAATTCTTAGTTCGTAGGGAAAAGCCATCTTTACCTACGAAACGTTTTATAGCTAAAGGGTTTTCTAAATTTTTCAAAAATCGAAAAGCTTACTTTTACCTACGAATTCTTAGTTCATAGGGAAAAGCCTTCTTTACCTACGAAAATTTTCATAGCTAAAGGGTTTTCTGAATTTTTCAAAAAAATCGAAAAGCCTACTTTGACCAGTAGGTAAAAGCCATCTTTACCTATGAAACGTTTCGTAGGTAAAGGAATAGACAAAATCAAAAACCTTAGTTTTACCTACGAAATATAAGTTCGTAGGTAAAAACCATATTTACCTATGAAAATTGTCACACCTAAAGGGTGTTCCGAATTTTTTAAAAAAATTGAAAAGTCTACTTTTACCTACGAAATTATATTTCGTAGGTAAAAGCCATATTTACCTACGAAAATAGTCGTAGCTAAAGGGTATTCTGAATTTTAAAAAATTGGAAAGTTTACTTTTACCTACGAAATTAAATTTCGTAGGCAAAAGCCATCTTTACCTATGAAAATGTTCATAGGTAAAAGGTGTTTTGGAATTTTCAACTTACTTTTACCTACGAAATCTAAGTGCGTAGGGAAAAGCCATCTTTACCTACCAAAAGTTTCGTAGCTAAAGGGTTTTCTGAATTTTTCAAATAAATCTTAAAGTCTACTTTTACCTACGAAATTTTATTTCATAGGCAAAAGCTTATTTACCTACAAAACGTTTTGTAGGTAAAGGGTGTTTTAAAATTTTCAAAATACACAAAAACGAAAACCTTACTTTAACCTACAAAATATAAGTTCGTAGGTAAAAGCCATCTTTACATATGAAAATTGTTGTAGCTAAAGGGTGTTCCGAATTTTTCAAAAAAATCAAAAAGTCCACTTTTACCTACCAAATTAGATTTCGTAGGTAAAAGCCATATTTACCTACGAAAATATTCGTAGCTAAAGGGTGTTTTGAATTTAAAAAAATTGAAATGTTTACCTTTACCTACGACACTAGATTTCGTAGGTAAAACCTATCTTTACCTATGAAACATATTTGTAGGTAAAGGGTATTTTGAAAATTTCAAAATACAAAAAATCAAAAACCTTACTTTTACCTACGAAATCTAAGTTTGTCGGTAAAAAGCCATATTTACCTACAAAAATATTCGTAGCTAATGGGTGTTCCAACGAAAAGTCTACTTTTACCTACGTAAAAGTCATCTTTACCTATGAATAGTTTCGTAGGTAAAGGGTGTTTTCAATTTTTCAAAATACAAGCAATTGAAAACTCTACTTTAATATATGAAAAGTAAAAGCTATCTTTACCTACCAAAATTTTCATAGGTACGGTGTGTTTTGAATTTTTCAAAATACAAAAAATCGTCGGTAAAAGTGTTTTTCCTAATGTAAAAATGTATATATTTTTGTAATAATGTAAAAATATTTTAATTTTTAAAAATATTTGTTGGTAAAAATGTGTGTGTGTGTGTGTATGTTTAGTTTTTATATCATATGAATGGAAATTTTTTAATATATATAAAATTAAAAGGTAATATTTAAATGATTTGTAATATCATATAAAAAAGAATAATGAAAAGTTTAGAAATTTTAACTTTGTTTAAGAAAAATTTTGAGAACAAAATAATGCTTTTGAAGAAAAAAAACGGCATTTTGAAATTTTTGAGAAAAAATTAAAATATGAAATTTTTTTTGAGATTTTGAAAATAAAAAATAAAAATTTGTATTTTAAATATTTTTGAAATATTTTATAATAAAAATGATATTTGGTTAAAAGAGTAAAAAAAAAAAAAACATTTTGAAAAAAAATGTTATTTTGAAAAGGAAATTGAAATTTATTTATGAAAAATAAAATTACTAAATTATTAGGCACATCCCCTAATTGAACATTTAATTGTTTTTGGACAATCTAATCAGTTCAAATTGAAGAGTAAATAACTTCAGATGTTTAAATCAAATTTCACTGAAATTGTTGATCAATCTGTATGCCCAATATCTTTCTCATATGTGGCCTGATTGAGGTTCCAAAATTATTCATATGATAATTTCAATAGGACGGTGAGAAGCTTCTAAAATTATTCATTTGAGTTTGGTATGATTTTCATCTTCTGAAATTCTATATTGATAATAGAAAATGATAGTAAATCGTAGAGCTTTGCTAAGTGCACACGCGTGTGCAATTAAACTCGTGTACATGCCACACATATGCCAACATGGCACCTACATGCTAGATCTCATCCATCCATCAGGTTGGTCCTATTCTGTATATGTTTTTTTCTTCAAAATAAAATCTGGTCCAATGAATATGTGGGCCTCAATTTGGAAACAGCGAATGGGTTAGAAAACTTCAACTAGGTTTTTCAAAGCCATACTTTTTTTTTACAAATTGTGGCCCACATAACACGTGGACCAAACAGATTCTTAAATTAAGTTATTATTATTGTGTTTATGTTCTGATGGATGGACTGGATCTCAGATCTATTGTGCCATGCTGGCAAATATATGACATGTACTGGAGCTATATTGTACATGCGTGTGGGCTTAGCAAAGCTTAGAATACAATATTGATATTTCAACATTTTAAAAAGAGAACTAATCACCTACATGCAATGGAACCATGGCTTGCGTAACCGTGTCATTTATGGAGGACATCAGTACTATGAAAAAGGTAGGCCCCTCAATGAAGATTGCCCTTCTCCAAAAATAAGCTGATCGTCCATTCATTCTCCTTATGCATGACAGTGATGTACAACTATTCGGACCATCCAAATTGTGAGATTAAGCAAATCTCTAGAGCCACAAGGTCATATGTTAACTTATTATATTTTTGACTAAATAATACAAATTAAATGTCAATCATGTTAAGTATAAAAAACCTCCAACTCGACCTAATCCAGTCCTCCCAACCCGATCCAAACCCTAACCTAACCCAACCTAGCCCCCCAACCATAAATCTAAAATAAATCTACAATCATATAAATATACAAGTTAAATAAATAAAAAAACAACTTAAACACCTACTTCAGAGAGATCAGGTCGAGTCGGGATTGGGCGCAGGTTGGCTCGAAGCCTCAAAGAGACCGGGAGAATGAGAGAAAGAGAGAGATAGAGGGGGCAAAGATGGTGATTGGTGAGCAGCGTGCTGGACTGTTGGGTGTGGCCGTGCAAACAGCGGCTAGGGTAGAAAAAAAGAGAGGCGGGGTATGGTAAGGGAAACAAATGGATCACATGGATATATAATATATAAATTAAAGTGTTCCCACATCTACCCCATCAGTCAGATGCACCATTCCATGGTGGGCCTAGGGCTTAAAAATCAAGTCAATCCATGACTTTTTTGGGCCACACCACGTACAAAAGTTGAGAGGGGTTACCCTCCATTAAAATATTCATAATCATTTATTAGGCCCACCGAGATGTGGTTCACAAATCTAGCCCATCCATTATGTGTGTCCCACTTGGATGAGGAGTCAAACCAAGTTTCATATGCATAAAAATTTCAAGTGGGCCCCACCAAGTGCTTTTAGATGTTTTAGGCATTTATTCACATGATTTTAGAAGGTATGGCCCACCTAAGATCCGTATACGACTGATTTTTGGGATATTTCATAATTTAAAGCCGGCCCATCAAATGCACGGTGTTGATGTTTGACACATGTCATGGTGGGGCCCACACAACTTAACCTTTGTGTTTAATCCATGCCGTCCCCATGAGGTCAAACTGTGTGGGCCCCACCATGACATGTGTCAAACATCAACACTGCATTTGATGGGTCCCCTTTAAATTATGGAATATGCCAAAAATTAGTCGTATACGGAACTCAGGTGGGCCATACCATCTAAAATCATGTGAAGACAGGCCTAAAACATATAAAAGCACTTGGTGGGCCCCACCTGCAATTTGGATGCATCTGAAACTTGGTATGACCCCTCATCCAAGTGGCACACACATAATGGATGGGCTGGATTTGTGGACCACATCTCGGTGGGCCCAAAAAATAATTATGAATGTTTTAATGGAGGGTAACCCCTCTCAGCTTTTGTATGTGGTGTGGCTTACACAAGTCATAGATTGATTTGATTTTTAATTCCTGGGCCGACCATGGGATGGTGCATCCGACTGATGGGGTAGATGTTTGACATGCATCATGGTGGGGCCCACAGAGCCATACCATACCCCGGAATCTCCATTATCTCTCCCTCTCTCTCGCTCTCGCTCTCGCCGTCTGCTACCCTCTTCGTTTGAACTTCTAAATCCCCCCTCATTTCCTGCATTCTCCTCCCGAACCCTAATTTTCTCTGCAAACCCTAGCTCTCTTTATCTCTCATCCATCCACAATGATGTCTCCTTCGTACGCCATGGATTCTCAGATCAAAGCTTAGGATTTTGCCTCCACCATCCTCTCATCCTCATCCCCGCCTCAGATCTCCACCGCTTGCTCCACCACCGAATCCTTCCTGTAAAAGAACATCCCCGATCAGACTCGATCCTTCTTCACTGATGGCCTGCTTCCGCACTTGCCGCCTCCTCCCATTAGCACGAGCCTTCATCGCTCGCCTTCCATAAGCGAGAGCCTCCATTGCTCGCCTGCCGTCATCATCTTTCCTTCGATCGTCGCTTCCTTCTCCCGTGGTCCTCCACCGGGTAAGTACTACCATATGTTATTTCTTCCTTCACTTTCTTTTTCACTGAAACGTCTCTCTTTCTACTTTTGTGGTCTCACAGAATCCCTGAAGAATGACTTCAATTGAGGTGGCCTGCGCGTCCAATGGTGTCGCCTCCGCCACTTGCTTTACATCTGATCTGGAGCAGCTGAAAAGCGTGAGGGAAGATATCAAAGAGCTTCTCAAAACTACTTTCTGACATCCCATCCTGGTAATATTGCCCCCACCTTTGATTTCCTTTCCCATTTTCGATGTTTTGAGTTCTCTGTTTCTAGATTCCTACTGGCGATTTCTCTCTACTGGAAATGGATGTTCAGTCGACTCTAGATTGATGCAATGTGGGGAATAACGCGGTGGAGATAATGTTACTTAAGTGATCTGTTTGATGAGAAAACAAGTAGGCAGTGTTTGGATGTTCAATCCAATTGAACTGTGAAGATGTCCAAGTAATCATGATGAGGAAGTAGCCCTCAAGGAAGAGTGGCTGCGTTTCTTTTGAATCCAAACTGAAAGTAGTGCAAATGCAGTCCGGCCCGGTCCTTCCATGTGAATACTAAGGAAGGAAATCGTAATTTGGTCATTTTAATTTTTTATTAGACTGAGTTGGAAATCACAATCACTGAAGAATTTCAACATCTGAGTGATTGCATGCAATATCGAATTGGATTGGCTAAGGATTTGACATTGCATACAATTGCTTAGATGTTTTGGAAATCACGATTTTCGAAGAATTCAACACATAAAGACAAAGTGTTGTTTGGTTGCTGCTTAATAACGACTTCACCTCATTTTAGTTAACAGTCAGTAACTATGTATTAGAGATTTGGTTAGGGTTAGAAATGATCTTGATTATGATCTCTAATATGTAATTACTGAGAGCTAAAATGAGATGAAATTATTTTGAAGTGGCAACAAAACAGGGCCTAATATTTCACCAGAATGCGGGTCAATTACTATTACATAAAGAAGGGGATTAGATGTAAGCAGCTCAATGCCAAGAGGGGGGGAAAACAAAATAGCAGAATCAAACAGTTATAGCCGAGTGCTATTAATGAAGAAAAGAACAAACAGTTGTTGAGATACTTGAAGTGCAGGGACTCTTACTGAAGGGCTTTATACCACTTCCAATTTTAGCAAAGGTCCTGTCAAGATGGAGGGGTCTTCTCAAGAGATATTGGATTCGGCATCCAAAAAAAATAAAATAAAAATAGAGCCATGGAAGTTAGGTGTTATGTTTTATGAAATTCAGCTTTTTTCTGGCTGGTTGCCCAGAACGTGAAGTTGGAGTACTCTTTGCCTGGCATCCCAGCTGCTGATGGTGTTGATTCAGAGAGATGTGTGAACCTATTCCCAACATCCTTCTTATAGGGAAGGATTCATGTGTACAAAATGCTCGGTTTGATGTGAACAAAGTAACAGTTAAACATACATCGAGGCTAAACATTTAGTTTGCCCATGTTGGCAGAGAGGTGAAGTTGTTATCAGATGTTTTTAGTCAGAGGACTGATGGAATTGACCATTTGCAGAAAATGTGAAGTTTTGTAATGCTATGCACAGACTTTACCTTGAAATGCTCTCTTGGTTGACTTGACTGATATACTCTTTGCAATAGTCTGATATTTCTTATTGTTATGATCTTAATGCTTAATGCAAGCCTGATATTTCTTATTGTTATGATCTTAATGCACCTGGTCTGTTACCTTATATCCTTAATATTTTTAGCACTAGGTTACCCTAATTTATTACAATTCTTTTCTTCTTTTTTTCTAATTGATCCTAAACCGAACACGCTGTTAGACATTGAGGATTTTGCAGAATCTCTGGTTGCAATCCACCATTACTGGAGCAATTAAATGTGGAATTTATCTCTCTAGTTTATATTTCTAATGTAGTGCTTCAGTTGAATATGCCATTTCTTCAACTGCCAGAGAATGCTTTCACATTTCTTTTTGTAGACTCATTTCCTCAGTCTTGTGGGCAACAGTTTGAGAATTAGGTTGGTTTTGAGCTACACTATTATTCCTCTTAGCTGAGAAACAATAATGATGGAAATAATACATTGTATAGCAACTTCTTCCATTCTTGAAGTGCAATTCTTACCCAAGTCCTCCAAAAGCCGCAACCAGTGTTCGAGTCATCAATTCACAAATTATTGTTTACATGAAAGAAAACAATGGACAACCACTCAAAATCTCAAAATTCACATTATTAATGATTCGTTTGGTACGATTTATGAGGAAAACATGATTCCCTGCAGTGTCAATTATTTTTCCGGCAATTCCATAGAAAAACATTATAATTTATGTCAGTTCAGAATTAGTTCAGGAAAAAAAACCTTTCTAAATTAAGAATTTTTAAAAAGACTTCAAAATAAGGACAAAAATCCATAAGTACAATCCTTACTTGAAGTAATTTTTGGATTATAAAATGTTCCATCTATATTTTTAAGCAATACCCTCACTCTTCCTCTTTGCATGAAGTCTCGCGGATATGTCGGGGTACCTTGGTCGGCCTAGGGTATAAATGTGGACCAGGTTCTTCTATGAGTGTGGCACCTTGGTCGGCCCAATCATGAGTCAAACAAAGCATCCTTCTCTAATATCATCAACAGCTTTAGCAACATCAGAATTGCAATGTTCCAGTGGACTAGTGAACTCCAACAGGAAGTCCATGAAAATTCACAGCTTTACCATCTATGACGCGTGGGACGAGCATGCCTTTTGCTATCCGTGACATGCGGGATGAGCAGGCAGTGATGTTGGCAATCGCCGATTGACAGAGATTAGAGAGCTTGCTGGTATATTAAAGTAAACTAATGTTTTTTTTTTCCTCATCACACTCCCAACCAATTTGGAAGAATGATGCCCGAAATCTTGTTATTTAAATCTTAATGTGCTAGTGACAATCCCAAAACAATTATGGGAAAAAGTATTGGTCTAAGAGGCCGACTGCTATCTAGCACATACCAAAGGGTTTCTGAACAGAAACCCAAATCCTATTCAGGATTCCTCCTAAAATATTTTCTAGGAGGAATCATTTGGAAATAGCTCATGTATAGAATCATTTGGAAAGTAAAAAAGAAGAAAAACTTAGCAATTGTTTCCTTATATTTTTTAGGAGGGGTGGTTGGGTTTCAGGCCCATTACAATGTTTCCAGCAAAACATAGTTCCATTCACATAGTGGCATTTCCGCCACCTTTTTTGCGGTATTCACTACTTCATGAACAGTGCATGCTATTTCAAATTTCAAACTAATAATCACGGGATAAAAAAACTGAATCATTCTCCAAAGTTTTGAATTGTTTCCCTCTTTCAAATTTCAAGGTTGAATGTGCTGATATTTTATCAGATTGGAGTCGAGATTCTGTAAATTTGCTGAGTTCTGTGAGTGGGCTGAAATAGAATTGGCACATCTTTGGGGAGTTAAATGAACAGTGCATGCTCAATGTGTTATTCTTCATTATTAGTTTTAAGTTACTTACTCTGAATGACTTTACTAATTATAAGCACAATGTTTTAGCTTTCATTTTATTTAAAATTATTATATTTTTTGTTGTAGGCCAATGATAATAATGTCGATGATGATTTATTTTGCTATGAATGTCAGGTCAACGAACAAGGCACATGCTTCAAAGTGGCTGGAGTGTCTTTGTAAGTTCCAAACGGCTCGTGGCAGGGGATGCATTTATTTTTCTCAGGTTTGATATCTTGATTAACATTCTACAATTTTGAGGCTTTTAATTGCTTTCGTGTTGGATTACCAACTGATTTGCAACTTGTAGAGGTGAAAATGGCGAACTTCATGTTGGATTGAGGCATGCTGTGAGACAGCAAACTAATGTTACATCCTCCGTCATATCCAATCACAGCATGCACCTTGGTGTCCTTGCAACAGCATGGCATGCTGTTTCAAAAGGAACCATGTTTACTATCTATTACAAACCCAGGTGCATTGTTGGTGCTCTATTGCATCTTATGTGCCTTTGCTACATTCTTTCAAATTTGTAATACAGCATCTGGCTTTAAGAAAAACCTAGAAGATCTTTAGATATGGTAAAAAGAATTGAAATTTTTGAGTCTATTTTACGGTGTAATAGGTTACTTCTAATTTCATAGCAAGTTCGATTGGAGGCATTTGCAAATTCTGGGGTTGCTGAGGTAATTATCAATATGAGTTTTTGCTTTCAATTGTTAAAGCAGTCATCTATTCTTCTCCATTGATTCTCATTGTCTTCTCCATTTATACACTTTCTATTTTTCCTACGAGTGTTTGCATTTTCTTATTAGAATTGACTCTTACTGAGTCAATGCCTGAGCAGTTAAAGTGGGATGGACAACAAATTCATTGGCAATATGTTTACGCTGCCTCAAATCCAGCTAAGTACCATTGTTGTAAAGAGAAACATTTGATACTTTGAAACAATGTGATGTTTCATACACATGCACACAGAAATTATGCTGCGGCAAAGAGGTAACTAGAACTGAACTGTGTAAATCATGGCTCACTTTACATGGGTCGAGAAAAAAAATTTGATGGAACTGATGTGTTACCTGGCTAGTTGGTTACAATGAATCCTGAAACCACACAGGTATTCTGCATTTCCTCCATTCATTTTCCCCTGTTTCAATGGTGCTTATTGGCAAGTGTCATGTATCTGTTACTTCTCTTGGGCTGTAGTGTGCTTTATTTTTTTCCCCATGCCAGAACTGTTATTTCTTTCCTAACAGATGGAGATGCTATTTTGCTCCACTGTGATTGGGCTTCCTTTCTTGATTCCACCCATGCTTTTAACGGGAGAGCTATTCATGGCCTGGAATTCCTGCTCTCAGGTGAGATCCCCCTGCCTATTATTTCATGAGTAAATACACGATAATGAGCTTCTCATTGTTTGCAATGCATTTGGTATTTTGCAAATTGACACGAAGGATATTCTCTTCATATGCGGTGGTGCTTTGATTGACTTAGAAAAGACAATCTGATAAAGGCATATGATTAAAATGAGAAAACCAACTAATGTGCTTGTGCTAATTGCCTTATGTTGGTGGTTCATTTATGGAAATTTAACATGTTTTTTTCCATGCCCAGGCATCAAGATTCTTCTATAGGGTTTGGAGCCCCGGTACATGCAAACATGAGGGCTGGTGGTCTAACAAATTGTAACATCCCGAAAATTGGGGGTCGAGTAAAAACTCAACTCCCGAGTTTTAAAACGTCACTTATGCAACATAGATAATGATGAATGCATGTTGTATGTAGAATGACATTAAACAAGATTGGGACTAAGCCAAAACAGCATATCATACTCCAGAGACAGTGAAGTTTTGCAAGCGGAAGACTGTGATAAATACATAAAATATATAATTGATTGTAAGTCTCCAGAGTGTGAACATGTTACCAGGTTAACTATAGACATGTATACTCCAGAATGGAATAAAAAGAATATACATGGGTGTTTAAATAAAAGGCAAATTATCAAGTGGATTGACATCTAATCAGTAACCCTGTAAGCTCGTCGATCAGAACCTGCATATAGGAGGGATCCTCCTCATCATCATCAAGTCCGGCTATGCTTCGCAAGCATTGCCATCATCTGAAACTAAAATAGGGACTAGTTGGTGTGCGCAACACCGTCCCGTAACGTGGGAGTGAGTAGCTAACTCAGTGGAATCATAGAGCAAAGGTTAACATGTTATCAAATCAATCACGCAATAATGGTAAAGCAAGCATTCAAACATTCCTAAACACTGTGATTAATGAAAGAATGAAATGACATGATGGATGCCCTCACCGACATACTCCCTCATGCGACACCATCTTATGTCCGCGGCATGCTTTCTTCCCTCAATGCTCCACATCTTCCATGCACATGCAGTGCGATATGAATATGATTACCGAGTTATTATTAGTCCTTTTCATACAGCAGGATTGGAAAACTAGGGTACTTCCCTTATATCATTCCCAATAAGGATCCTGTCTAGGGTCGTCACTCCTAGTAGTCTCATACGATGATATATTTCTAGGTCGTTGCAAGGGCTGCTAAGGCTGTTGCACGCACTCATTTCTCTGCTCCCCTATCACCTTATCAATACAGGATTAGTTGTACTCTTGTTGCTACGGAAGGGTCGTTACCTCATGTAGACTCAGAGTACGCTCGAGGTCACTACAAAGGGCTGCCAGGGCTGTTGCACGCACTCGTTGTACCGCTCCCCCATCACCTTATCAGTATAGGCCGACAGCAAGAATATAATGTCCCATAGCACCATAATCTCCTCACGAGTCTAGGTTGCTCACTGGTCACTACAGGGAGGTTTGTGGCCCCAGCGTAGGTCGACAGCTCGATCACGGTGTCCCATACAATCATGCTCGGCTCATGAGTCTTAGTGGATTAAGGTACCATGGTTATCAGGGTTATCACTGGTAAGTTCAGTACCCTAAGTTCAAGCAGTTATGATAAATACAAGGTGAACATACAATGATCAATCGAGTTACTTAATGAGTCCGACTAGCACGAGCGCACGTTGAATCGATCGACATGAAGTGCACAAGCACTTCGTGTGGCCTAACCACTGCCGACGACTCTAGTACGACTCGGGTTCGTTATACACATCCTTCATGGTGAATAGAATCTAACCACGAATTCTAAACTGTTACCGATCGCCTGGACTAGAGTATAGCCCCAAGCACATGTAATCTAAATCAATAATCATATGAGAAAGACAGAATTGAAATACAAGAAATTCCAGCATGTTATCAGCATATTATAACATACAGCATAAGCAGTTAACCATACACGAGTACTTCACACATAAGGTAATCAATTGAAATATAACAAGCATGGAGGAAATCATGTACATCATCGAATTAGTTGAGAATCCAGTCTCAATGCTAATCTACAACACCATTTACTCAATACTTACGAATACATACATTTATACAAACACTTAGACTACTCAACTCCAACGAACTTGACGTATGTTGATTTCAACATAAAATATGACAGATCCTTATATCCATGAGTTGTCTAATACATAACAATCATGTTCTTACATTCAAAATATATGGCAGGCATAAATCATATTGATTTAGGCATTTCAACAAACACTTAGACTACACTTAATAACATACATAGCGTACATTGGCCGAAACATGTATTAGGGCGAATCCTTTCGCCAAATATATCATACATCCATAACTAGTATATATGCACGGCAAATACTCATGGCAATCATATCAGTAAAATTTATACGTATACGGTATTTCCTAAAGATACCTAAAATACCATAAATCTCATATTCTTCGTATGTATTCGAAACAGAAATCGGTCGGCATGTTCTACATGTCAAACAGCATTCTTGACAACAATCTACCATTAAACGACATTGAAAGCTTTAAAAAATGGTAAACTAAGCGTCTAAAATCCACACCTTATGCCGTAGAAGCGTAATGAATTGAATAGGAACTCTATGCTTCCGCCAACGTCGATATGACGACATATAACACAAGGTGAGTCAGCTACTTAGCTACTCGTACCCATAGGAACCTTAAAACAGGTTAGGGTTTAGGTTTTCTTACCTAAGAACGGAGTTGGAATTGCCAGAATAGCGATCCAGGTGGATGGATTTGGCACGTAGAGCAGCAGGGAAGAATCCCAGGAGAAAGCCCCAACTTCTCCCTCACTTTCCCTCTCTTTTCTCTCTTCTCTCTCCTAGGTTTTCCAAATTCGTATGGGATTTGTGAGAGAGGGCTTAAGGCCTTTTTATAAGCCCAAACATGACCAAAACAGACTTTAAGTCAAGGTATACTTAAGTTATGACCAAATCGGGTCTGTTCCGATCCAAAAGGACGTTTCTAGAGGTCCCCTGACTGAATGCGGTCGGACTTAAGCTCATGGATGTTGGATCCTGATCACATTAATTTTTCAGTTCGATAGGGTTCCTAGATCACACGTGGCGGACCAATTTCACTTCAGCAGTCACTGAGACTCGATCGAGGATTCCAAGTACACTGACCTGAGTGGGAAATGTTCTCTGATCCGAGGGTGTATTTGGGTCAGATTTCGATGGTCTGAATGCTTAAAAAATGTCGCGCAAGCGACACGTGCCAGATTTATTTAAATTGAATTAATTTTCTAAATATTTTTCTTTTCTCACTCTCTTCACTCCGGACTCAGGAAAATGGTCTCAGGATATCGGTTGGGCTTGATTTTCGAAATGATTGTCAAGTCCAACTTGGCAGTCGTAATTGTCTAAGTTCATTGCTATCGGACTTTCGACGCGCGGTTTAGATCCAATACAAAGTTTCAAAGGGTTCCTCAGAACAAACAGGTTTAGAGTTTGATCCTAGGTTTTAGGATAACGTAGCGTCAATGATTCTATAGGTTTTGGGTCTTACAGATCGTATTTAAAGTGGTTGGTGCTAATTTTGCAGGAAATCTAGTGTAGCGCTGGCTAATTCACGTTAAATTTCTAATGAATTAGGTTCTAAATGATTTCTCTAGCTTTAGAATCGAATTTTGAAAAGCTACCTAGGTGCTATGGTCGACCCATTGCCTAAGGACGTCTAACCCCAGGTTGGCAAAAATTCGGAATGTTACACAAATGCTGCTGTGACATCATCTCTACTAGAATCAGTGAGTTCAAAGCAGTTGCTACTAGACTACTTGTTCAAGAGACATTTGTCTGGTGCACCAGTCCATATAGATGGGTCCCATGGTTTGGTGATTCAAATGGGTTGATTTCGTGGGAATCACTATGGATGGTAGATGTCTCAAAAAATCCTAAATTTGGTGATCCTAATTCTTAACCCTCAAACCATTGGCCTTCAAAGGGGTGGTTAAGAAAATTTAAATGGATGACATCAAGATAAACAACCAAATAAAAAGATTTCATTCTTTTTGTTGTAGATTTTATGATTTCATAGCTTGTTTATGGAAGCATTTTGATTTTGTTTATTTACTTACAATAGGCACTCGGACATTGGTGAAGATGAATTTTCTAGATTCCATTCTGGTACCAAACGTGGCGATATTGTTGGTGTCACTGGATTTCCAGGTTGGTTGGTTTTCATTTATTTTCTTCAAATCTAGCTAGCAAAACTTTTCCTGTATCTTATCCTTTAGGTATTGGCTGTACTTGCATGTCAAAATATTGATTTCTTCCTTTGTAAACAGTGACACTTGAGTTTTGTAGGAGAAAGTGGAACACTGATTATGTTAGACTTTTGGTATTTACAAAAGAGCGGAAAGCAACAGCAATGTGTTCAAAGTCTTATGAATAAAAGTTCATCTATATTGTGGTAAGCTAAATAGTTTGTTTCCACAAGTGCGTAGCATGGCTAATGATATGTTGGATGCATGACCCACCCATAGTATGGATTTGGGAGTCTACTAGGGGGCATCTAAGAATGGTGATTAATGAAGTTCCTCTCCCGGAATGTGCATGGTTTGGAGCATAAAGATAGGATGCTAATCCTTATGATTGTTGGTCAGGGAAAGGAAAATTGATGATTTAGGAAACGTAATGGGTAAAAGATCTGATGATATGCTAAAATTTCCAACATTTGTGGTAGGAAAATGATTATTATTATTATTATTATTATTATTTGTAATACTTATATGCTTTGATGAAGTATCCAACCAAATCTCAATCTTTTATGTTGATGCAAATCAGGGTGGAATTGGTCTGGCTGGCTTGTCTGCTGAGGATCTAATTGTCTGGCTGTCTTGGAGAATGATAGGATCTAATTGATGCAAATCTTTTCTGTTATGATCATATTAGAAAATGATCCTGCAAATATTTGGAAGGATCCAATATGCAAATCTTTTCTGTTATGATCATATCCAAGGGAGCTGCTTGCATGTCTGGTTGTTTGCTTGTTTCTTTTTACCAATTGTCTTTATTTGATGGAAGTGGTGTTCATGTATGTAGGGTAGTTGTGCTACACCAAAAATCAGGCCTTTCAAACTCTCAAGTGGGCTCCACCTGTTAGACGGGCTAAAAGTTATCACTGCTCCTCATCAAACGACTTCCGCCAAAGGTTGCTACTCTCATTTGTTAGCAGTTACAGAGGCATAAACTGTGTGCATAGATTTTTTATGTGGGTTAGGGATGGATTGGTTTGTTGCATGGAAGGGAAAAAAAATTTGGATTTGAGATGGGTTTGGATTGGTTCAGCTTCCTTGAATACAGGTGGATGCAACCTAGTGCCTTAAGATATGTTTCTAATACACAATTTCTTTTTAACTAAAATGAGATGAAATCATTCTCAAGTGCAACCAAATAGGGCCTAAGCATTTACAGGCAGATTGAAACTTTTTCTATGGGATTGGACCAGTTGTGTTTATGGGGTCGAAGATATTTGAATTTGAAGGATAAGATGCCATCTTAGTATAGGATTACAAAACTTGACTGAAATGTTGAAAATGAGTGGTTTTATTCCTGATTAAGATTCTTGTTCAATGACCTTTATGGATATTGATCCCAAAAACATTTTAGTGCACTATTTCTAGTCTATATCCATTATATTATGAACTTACGTTTTGTGTTTGCTCTAATATAATAAGATGTCAATTTTAGATTTCTTCTCTCCCTCTCTATGCTTGAAAGAATGGGATTTTGGTTCAAATGCATAAGATGGACATTGAAATCATTGGACTTCTTTGATTTTTTTTTTCTTTACCATTTCTTCTGTAAAGTGCTTCTAAGTTGTTTGAACTGATGCAGGTGAGAAGTTCTGGAATGTGTTTCATTTGCAGCCTATGCGTGATCAGAAGGTACAATTCTTTAAAAAAAATCATCTAATTTCACATTATTTCCATTGCTTTATGATTATACAATTCCAAAAAAATGAGAACCAGAGGTTAACAGTACACAGACTGTTGAAATTGATGTTTTACCAATAGATCACTACTATGATGCCTTAGGAGGGCCTGAATTGGATACTCCCAGGGTACATGGACTTTTGTTTTTTTTTTTTTTAACTGCTACTGTTGTAGTGCTCCATTTACTTCGTTCAGCTGACAGGATGGGGGCAATAGTAATGGACTGAAGACAACTGATGCAGGTAAGGCATCTAGAAGACAGTCCATCAATTTTTTTTATTATTATTTTTCATTTTCTTCAGATACTGAATCTGCTAAGGCATCTAGAAGACAACTGAAAGAGACAATCTACTCAGTACTGTTTGATATGAATGTTCCTGCTGTTTGTAGAAGAACTGCAGGCATGCCAGCCGAGACCACTTCTCATCACATTGTTGCTAAAGTGTGCAACATTCGTAAGAAGACAAATAAATCTTCTTAAAAAAAGGTGAAAGAGTGTGTTTCTTTCTCCCAAAGCAATTTATAACCTCTTGACAAGAGTGCAAGATCTCTTCCATGCTCCGGTCGAGTCCTTTCAAGCGCATCTTATCAAGGTGAATGTGGCCAACAAGGCCTGTATCCACTTCTGAACTTTCTGGTATTTGTCGATGCCTTTGGTATTCAATGGAGAAGTCAAAAGCAACATCCTTTAAAGTGACTTTTTTCAAACGATTCTGAACTAAATATGCTGCATTCTCCTTGCAATGCATTTTCCCGCAGAAGCACTTATTCAAATATAGAATAACTCTCCGACTAATAATATCATTCTTGAAGTTAACTTTGCACGAAAGTATTTCCTTCATCGATTCTCATGAAGAGTTGTTGCTCTGAGAAGAATCAAGAACTGCTTTATATGCAGGATTTGATACTGCAGTAGCAGCTAATACACCAACCGGTTCACCAGCAAGAGAACTTCCAGGACTATTTTTGTCCACCTGTCCATACTCAAATTGAATTATAGAATTGCTACATAGGTTTCTACCTGTCCCATCATAACAGATAATGACATCTCTAAGTGTGGCCATTAGATTTTTAAACAAAATTCCTGGTTCAGTAAGTTCTCTGGAAGAACGGATCAATACTTCCCTAGATGATATGGAATGGACCAACTCTTCATAGGTCAGACCTTGAAAAAAGGAGCTCTTAACTAACCCAAATGCCTCAGCAGGATAGTCAACACCATTAACAAAATACTTATTTTGGAAGTGGAAACTCATATCCTCAACCAAACGTCTTGAATAAAACTTCCCTCGGTCATAAAGTTGAAGCCCCAAAAAGCCAAGTTGTTGAACAACCTTACTGATAGCTATATCATTTTTAGAATCTATCAAATTACCCAAAGCAGCTAACTTTAGAATACGAGTCACGATAGGCAGTTTTACAGTTTTTAGGTAGCTTTCCACTTGCAACTCTACAAGTTCATTGTAATTTGATCTCAAGTGAAGCAGCAAAGGTGATATGTCCTGAATCTTCTTCTTTATATCTTCAGTAAAAGCCTTGGGAATGTCAAAATCATTCAAGTGTGCAACTGCAAGCATAGCCAATTGTTGCATAGTCGCTTTGTTCAAGAAAAAAGTCCAAAACATGAGTTTAAATGACAATAAAGAATCATGCACCAATTGTAAATTCAGACTACCACTATGAGAACTGCGAATTTTCTTTTCAACACTAAATAGCTCCAAAACTTCTACCTTTGCTGCTAGAGGCTGTGGATAAAATATATGAACACAATCCCCATCAAAATCTGCACATAGGGGAGCACAAATAAGAGGATTGATCTTAAATGTATGGTCATCATGCACATAGACAGAAAATGCTTGTAATGAATGTTTATGAGTACTAGGTGGCCTATTAATGAAAACAATGTCTCTGTCCATAATATGCCTATTTATGATTTGACCAACTTTCAAATCTGATTTAGTTTACTTTGATTCTCTTTTTTCCAATTTGATTTTGAAAATTTTGAATGTTAGAGAAGTGCTATTGTGATTTGTCTGGATGTATTTAAGTGACTATTTTGTGTGTTCTCTACACCATAATGAAGGACCACAGCTGGTCACAGAATGTTGTGCGGTGCAGTGGACACAGAAAGCTAAAGGAGATCTAATAGTCTAATGCTCCTGAGCTTTCACAAGGACCATTTTTCCTGGAGAGTTGAAGAACTGATTGGGAGCCTCTCCGCATTTTATGTATTTTGATAGTTATGCAGATAGAAATTTGGTAGTTAGATCGATGGAGATTTGATTGTAGGATAGCAATTATAGGATAGGATTAGTCAGAATCAACAAGAATTTGTGTGAAAGGATTAGTAGGAATATCTATTATCGGTACTTTTACCGGCGTTTCTAAAAAAATTTACCTGTGTTTCTTATCACTTTTAGCGGCATTTTTATAGTTTTTACCAGTGTGTTTTATAGCTTTTAACTGATGTTTATCGGAGTTTTTAGCGGCATTTGTACAGTTTTACCGACGCTTCGTACAATTTTTAGCGGCGCTTCGTGGAGTTTTTAGCGGCGCGTTTCCAATTTAAGAAAAAAGTCCTAAACAATGTTGTGGACATATTGTGTGATTTCATCAAGCACAAACTGCTATAGCTTTGTTCTGGTCTAGTAGATGGTTAATACTCAACTGCTATTATATCCTTAGTTCTGTGATATTGCCTATGCTCATGAGTACCATAAGACACCAATGCCCTTGAATTTCAAAGATGACCACCATTCCCTTTCTCCTCAGCTCTTGGTTTGAGCCAATGGGCTGCACATTTTGTAAAAGTTTGCATGAAACTCTAACATTTGTTCTTTATGCTACATGATGTTCTGCTAGTTGAGATCCACAACTTACTGATTGTAAATGGATCTAACTTGCAAAATGGGAAAAGGAGACGTTGCAAGATTGAGTGGCCTTAATTTCAGGTTAGAAAGCATCCACTGCATATGCTTAATGAACATCCCAGATCTTGTATGCATGTGCCATGACGCATGTGTAGGGCTTGTATTTGGAGCATTCATTTGTGTGCTTCAAATAGCCTTTCCCTGTATTCATTGAGAAGCACTTACTAACTTTATGGCACCAAAAGCCTAGCAATGGTGGTGCAATATAATCTTCAATTTGTGTATTTTGGGAATGGTCCATGAAACATGATTGCATCTATGGTGCTTATAAAAGAAGCTTGTGCTTTTACATCGTTATCTCACATCCAACCGAGGAAATTCTCTCAATAGCTATAATGCAATTCCAAGAATATGTGGAAATACTAGGCCTTGTCCTCCAGGCCTAGGGGAATAGATTTTGCATCTAATTGCATCAATCACTTCTATATTCACAATTGAATTGCATTGGTGTGTTCTAAAATTGGCTTCCAACCTTTGGCACTGTTAGTGTACAGGCCATAATGGCCATTACGACCTTTTCTTTTCTTTTCTTCTTCTTCTTCTTCTTTTTTTATTTTTTATTTTTTTTATTTTTAAGAAACTGTAATGGCTCTGTAACAGGCTGTTATGGGCCATTTTTTGTAATGGTCAGCCCTAGAACTCCTAACAGTGCACATCGTTACCGTTACACAACTGTTTTGGGATACCTTGGGGTACATGATTGTTTTTTCTTTATCACTAATTACATTACATGATTTTTAAGCTAGTTAAAATACATTACATTTTCTAGTTTGTTTGTTGGTCCAATTTAAGATCCTAACTTCTGATTCACTTTGGAATGAAATGTTGCATGAACTAGTCTTATTTCTCTAATGTCTCCCAGATAGGTTGGGCTCCCTAGATGACAATTTCCTTGGTGAGAGAAAATATGGTGTAGCTGAGAAGAATCAACCATTTCAAATGGACTATGATTCTTCTAATTCCTTAAGAGCTGCAAATCATGAAATGTATGACTATGGTTTTGAAGATCCCTGTATAGCAAACCGAAGGTCGTCTTTTGAAATGTGACTTTCTACCTTTTGAAAGCTATAGTTTTACAGCTTCATGATGAAATTGTTGCAGCTCTGACTTATTTATTTGAAGCTGGTACAAGTAGGGTTGATGTTTTAGAGCTCCTAAATTATTGGGCTTATTACATTTCCCTTGCTTATAGGATTATGTTGCAACAAGATGGTATAAAGCTCTTGAATTGTGTGGATCCTTTTTTCTCTAAGGTGCATGAATTTTAGTTGGCTAGATATGTGGAATCAGTTTAATAATGTACTAACCTTTGCCCTATCCTTTGGTAGTTCTTATTTCCTTTGTTTTTATTATAAATTCTGTTTATTCTTTCTGTCATTACACTGATTGTTTCAAAGATTTTATTTCGAATGAAGCTTGGATAGTAGCAACAACGTGTGATCTAGGTTTTATGAATGAAACTATAATAGTTATCAGCTGCATCTGGTTTATCTACTTCAGTGCTTCAATATAACAAAGAGTTCCCATAATGTTTAACTTGAGCAATTATTTAGAGGGTAGGCTCGAGTGTCCGCAATGCTTGCATGGATGCATGATCAAAGCTATTCATCAAAGTGCAACCACAATATGGCTTTCGTTGTGTGGAATTCAGGTCTGTCCACTCATCTAATGGCCACACATTTACTGAAAATGCTGACCACATTTGTGTGGAGCCTTACCAATCACATGCACTAAAATAGCATTAGTGTGTGTGGTAAGAGCTTTTTCATTAGATGGACCAGTGTGTACAAAACAAATGGATGTCTAGAAGAAAACTATATCAGCGAATCCGTTTCTTTTGTATAGTCTCCGACCTGAGAAGCAAATCTGCCTGATTTTTGCCCAAGAACATCTAATCAATCTGGTTCATGTAATGGAATTATGGAAAGCTGGGATCTCATATACATCTTCCATATTTGCATGTGCAGCTATATGTGGATGTGCATAGCTCCACACACCTGTGGGCTTAGCAAACAACTGTTTCAGATTTACTTAATTTGGTATTGATTTGGTTGGTCCTTGTATATGATATTTTCCTTTACTGCATGCGTAATTCTTTAACTGCGGTAGTGTAATTTTTGTTGTCGGCTGGGAACTCAACAAGGAGCAAGTACATTTGGATTTGGAGGAGCAATAGAGGAGGATGGAGGAGCTGACGAGGCAAAGGGAGGAACAGGAGAGGAGGATGGAGGAGCAGGCGAGGCTGAGGGAGGAGCAGGAGAGGAGGATGGAGGAGATGCGGGTGGAGCATGAGTGACGGATAGTGGATATGTTTCAGGCTCTCGCCGCACGCTTACCCATCAATGCCCCATCACCTCCGCCTCCATCTTTGTGATTTTTTATATTTTATTTGTGATGTTAAACTTATATGTATCTATGCATGATGTAGTTTATGTTTGGATGAATTTATTTATGTACTTTGGAGTTAAATGGATGTGAATGTAAATATGATGAAATATATTACATAACAGGTGTATATCAGGAAATATATTGCAACTAGTGTATATCAAGAATTTTGTACTGGAATATGGGGAAAAAAAAAACTTTTACCTACGAAACTTTTCGTAGATAAAAGTCTCATCAAAGTTTTCACCTACGAAATTTTTCGTAGTTAAAATTCTCATCCATGTTTTTACCTACAAAAATATTCATAGCTAAACGTTTTATAAGTATTTTCACTACGATATTATTCGTAGTTAAAAGTTTTTGTAAATATTTTAGCTACAAAATTATTCGTAGGAAAATGTTTGGTAAATATTTTTACCTTCGAAAAAATGTGTAGTTAAAAGAATTTTTAGCTACAAAATTGGTGGTAGGTAAACGTTTTGTAAGTATTTTTACCTGCGAATATATTTGTGGGTAAAAGTCTTGTAAATACCTTTTAGCTACGAAACTATTGGTAGGTAAAAAGTGTTTTCAATATTTATAGTTACGAAAATATTCATAGGTAAAAAGTCTTGTAAATATTTTTAGCTACGAAATTGTTGGTAGGTAAAAAGTGTTTTAAATATTTTTAGCTACGAATTTATTGGTAGGTAAAAAGTCTTATAAATATTTTTAGCTACGAAATTGTTGGTAGGTAAAAAGTCTTGTAAATATTTTTAGCTACAAAAGTATTCGTAGGTAAAAAGTTTTGTCATTATTTTTACCAACGAAAAATAGCGTTAGTAAAATGTTTTGTCTACGAAAACTTTCGTCGGAAAAAGTCTTACCTTTGCCAACGAAATTTGTTTTCGTGGGTAAAAGGTTTTCCCCTCGGACTTTTAGCAAGGAATTTGGCAACGAAAATTTTCGCAGGTAAAATGTTTTGCCTACAAAATTAAGACTTTTGCCTACGAAAATTTTCGTTGGTAAAAGTGGCTTTTCTTATAGTGATAGTACTCAGATCCTAGTTGTGTTATGTAAGTCATCATGATTTTGAAACATTAACCTATGTGTGGAACTTTGAAGATTGGGTGTTGTTTTAATTCAGTTGAATTACATCCATTCAAAACTCCTAAAATCAAATCATCAGTTTAGTTTTTTTTATTACTTAGTTTGTTTTACATTTGATTTTCTCCTTCTCACAATTCATCTCCTTGTGGGATCGACCCTATATTCATGGGATACTACTTACGAACCTCTGCACTTGGAGGTAAGCAATCACTTGCACAAATCTCAAGATAGTCCAATCAATCAATCAACCCATCAATCATTCATGTCTCTCTCTCCTCATTAGTCAAATAAGCCCATGCCTCCCATCACTCACCCATATCCTTGCCCATGCTAATCCACTCCCCTCTCTCTTTCCCTCTTTCCATTCAACCCCTCCCTCTTTTTATAATTCCCTCTCAATCTAAAAAATTCTACCACAAAAGCTCCCAAACCCCTTTCATTTCTCTAATTTTCTTAGCAAATGAGTTTGAGAGAAGGGAGATTAGAGAGAAAGAGAAGGAATTATGGAGAGATTAGAGATGGAAGAAAGAGTGCTTAAGGGAGAGAGAAGTGTTTGAGAAAGAAGTATTTAAGATTGAGATTAAGAGATATTAGAGCTTGAGGGAATGTTAGAGCAGTTTAGGGAGGAGCTTCACCATCTGAAGCATCCGATCGACGATCCGACCCAATCCGGTTGTTCATCATCATTGTCAGTGCAAGGGAGGATAAAATCTCAATTTTCTTTAATTTTTTTCATTTTTATGGGCTCACAAGACTGGGATCCACTTGGTGTATGTGATAGTTATGTGTGGAGGGCCCCATAGTGGTGGTAGCCCATCCAATGGCCGATCTCTTCCTTCTTCCCTCCTCCTTTTATTTAATGTTGTAGACCCTTATGGGCCACGCTGTGAGACAACATGCTCCGCATGTTATGACAACGTGGCCCATCTTGTGTGGTCTGCCATGATATTGATTCACCATTTAACCTATTGATAAGATCACACAAATCTAGATGATGGAAGATACAAGAATAAGCTTGGTCCGAAGTTCTTTGGGCTCACCATAAGCTGGCCAACCTAATGGATGGTGTGGATCATCCACATGTGGACCCCACTTGAGGAAGAAAAAGAGAGGACACTGCTTGGACACTGGTCCCTCACAATGTTAGGGACGTTGGAAGTAACCAACACCTAGGTTCCTGCCTAGTCCAAGTGGGAGGTGGGATCACCATTCATGGGCCCCAAAATGATGTATATGTTGAATCCACACCGTCTATCATTTTTTCTAGATCATTCAAGAAATGAGCCCAAATTTGAGCCAGATCAAAGTTTGAGTGGGCCACACCATAGAAAATAGTGGTGATAATGACACCCACTATTGAAGCTTTCTAAGTCCATTATGATGTATATGTTGAATCCACAGCGTCCATCATTTTTGGTAGATCATTTCAGGCAATAAGCCCAAATATTAGCCAGATCCAGATTTCAGGTGGGCCATATCATAGAAAAATAGTGGTGTGATGACAACACTGTTGAAACTTTAAAAGGGCCAATGTGATGAGTGTGTAGTGGGACTCATCAAAGGCAGGGCTCCTTGGGTCATGACGAGTTAGCTAACAAGATGAATGGTGCGAATCACCTCAGTGTGGGCCCCATTCATCAAAAAACACAAAAAAAATAAAAATAAAAATAAAAACAAGAACATAAACAAAAAGTGCACGATGTGCATAGGCACTCCTGCCCGTTGACGAGTGGGACCCACCATGACGTGTATGTGTCATCCGCATTGTCCATCCTCTTTCCACTTATTTTAGGAATTGGGCCCAAAAATGAAGAACATCCAAATCTTAGGTGACCCACACCACTAAGGATAGAGGGCTAGGGGTGTTGCCCCTTCCCGCAGCCAGCAAGTGGGCCACCCGTGGGGCCCACCTTAGTGCGTTTGTTGCATGCGCACAATTCATTCTCTTCTCCATGTTATTTTTGGGTTGGGCCCAAAAAATGAGCCTATCCAAATCTCAGGTAGACCACATTGTAGGGAACAACGGGGGTATGGGGACCACCGCGCCCTAGATGCTGCTTACTTCCAACATTAGGATACTTGTCACGCCTTGAAATTCGGGTACCCAAGTAGGGTATTCGGGACCCGAATCCCAAGTTCATGAGTTTTAATAGATTAATATGTATTATAATCCACATAATTTCATCAAATTTAATAGATACTCAGAGTCATCCAAAAGGAAAATAATACTATTGAAATAATATTATGTTTACTAAATTCAACTGTCTTGATAGTTTTCTTTTCTATATCAAAATTTGGAATTCAAACTAAACCTAAAGAACAAAAACTAAATTAAAATTCAAACTAAACCTAATTTTTTTTTATAAAAAAAGAAGATTTAACAGTAAAGGCCTATTTGCTCGCAGTATTCCAGCTCTGCACATGTGCATTTTTTTAAAAATATGGTGAGCATAACAACCCAGTAAGATCATTTCTTACCCAAATTTTAAAATGTTCAAATTATATCAAATTTTTATAAATAAGAGAGAAAAATAGAATATGGATAATAAGATAATATGAATTTAAGCACTAAAATCGTAAATACATTATGCATGTGAGCTTTATTTTACCTTCTAGTCAATACATCCCTCAGTATTTGATGTTGAGGTCAGAGTTGGACGATGAGCCTTATTACTGAGCTTGGTTATTTAGTTCGGTCGTCAGGTTTCCTTACTCAGCTTGGCTTCTTTTAGCATTTACTTCGGCTTAGTGTTCAAGGGAGTGTACCAATAGAAGTGACTTTTTGGATGTTAGTTGGTATGCTAGCCTCTGTCTTGGTCATCTTCTTTCTTTCTTTTGGCATTACCGGAAGAGTGCTCCTCTTCTTCCCTTTGCTTCCCAAGTTGTTTTCTCTTCGAGCAACTCTTTATGAATTAAAGAGGTGCTTGGCATTAGAATATTTTTTAGCTTGATTAAGACAGTCGGCGATAATAAGCAGGGGTTTCTTTCCAATAGAGAAGAGAAACTTTCCTTGTTTGAGGCTGACCACCATGGCGATTAAAGATATCTGGTCAGAATAATCATCGACTTGGATAGCTTCTGCGGGCGTTGAAACGAATGAGGTAGTCTCTTAACAACTTGTCCTCCCTTTGCTTGATCATGAGAAGATGAGTTAACGGCTTCATTCTGTCTCTCCCACCAATGAACTGTGTGAGGAAGGCTTTGTTGAGCTGCGAGAAGGAACTGATGGACCTTGGCATCAGCTCCTGAAACAGTACCGATCAGATCCTGATAAGGTCAAGGAGAATGTTTGGCACATCAGAGGGGCCAAGGCACCATGAAGCTCTATCCAGGCTCTGAAGGACTCAATGTGCTCGGCCGGGTCTGCGGTTCCAGAATAGGGGGTCATCTGTGACATCCGGAACCTGCGCAGAAGTGGAGACACTATAAGACCCGTATCCAAGACTGTACCGTTCCATAGGCTTCCACGGTCCTTCTGGTCAAATTCCGACAACCTTCGACCCATATCTGACATTTACGCATAATCCTAAGCTGAGTTCCGCATACCTAACTAGACTCGACCCGAAACTTGTATCTTAGCGACTACACCGTCGCCGCGGTCCTAACGCCACGACTCGCGCACTGATCTGATACCCTGGCTAGGAGATGTTAGCCGGTGTTTATTTCAAAGAAACACTGCGCGTTTACAATTCCAAGAGAATCTCTACAACATGTCCCATCAATCAAATCAATCAAATCAATCACTTCATGTCAAGTACAAAGCAACTCATGCCTTCGTTCTCCACAAGTCAAGCAACATCACAATTCAAGTCTTTCTCACCCTCTCTTACACACCCATACATGTCAAGTACACTACACATCCATCACCCATCACTTCTCTCAACCATCATACCTCTCTCTTTCTCAAATTCAAAAAAAAATCCCAAGTAACCAATAAGCTTCACACGTCCACAATTTTCCAAGGAGAGAAAAAGAGAAAGTGAGTTGTGTGGCCCACTTTCCATCCCAAAAACCTATCATCCAAGCCATTCATCTCTCATCTCCCTCCATCAAAGTGAAGCATAAGGAAGTCGGCTTTCTAACGGACTAAGAAAATCAAACGGTGGGTGCTTCTATAGGTGTAGATTTCTTGTTTGATGATGGGCCAAGTGAGGCCTACCGATCAATGGTATGGATCTCATTTTGGACCCTAAAAGTGGCTAATGGCCCACTTTGATTTCAAGATCAATCCATGATGGGGCCATTCTCCATGGACCCCATCATGATGTTTACTCTCTTTGCATAACATGGTCATTTAGACCATTCATTTCAGTAGGGAAAGGATCTCCATCGTTGATTTTGATCGATGGACCCATATGAAATGGGACCCACTTAATGTATATTGTAGATCATACAACGGAGGGCCCATAGTGGCGGGGTCCCTCCACCACTTGTTTATCTTTCTCTCTCTCTCTCCCTCTCTCTTTCTCTTTATGTGTGTATGAGATGATATGGCCTTGTGACCCACCCGGATGGACCCCACCATGAATCATGTATTTTATTCAAGCCATTCGTAGGTGGGACCCACTTTATTTATGCGTTGTGACCATTAACCCACCATGTGATGGCCCATCTTAGCAAGGGCCCACCTCAAATGTATGTGTTATGCAAACCGTCCAGGGAAGTTGGACTCCCTGGACGTGTTTTGGAAAAACACAAATATTTGCTTGATTTACAAGCTTGATGCAGGGGCTACTCCTGTAGGCCCCACCTCGATGTATGAGTTTAATCCACGCTGTCCATTCTATTCTCAAGCTCATTTTAGGCATTGATATGAAAAATGAGATCAATTTGACTTTCTAGCGGGCCATAGCCTTAAAAACAGTATTTATACCATTGAAATATGCCTCGATGTTTCTGTACACCAATAATCATCGAATATTGGGCTTGATGGGTTTGTATTGAGTCATAGGGAACAATGGTAGGGTCGGATTTTGTTGATGCGGGCCCTACCCCAGAAAAACCTCAAAAAAAGGTATTTCTAAAAAAAAATAACAATACAGCAGCAGCCATTATTGCTGCTGTCGTCAGAGGTGCAAGCAGTGCCTGCATGCGCTGGCAGGTGTAAACGGGCAGGGACCCACTAGTCCCAGCCGTGGGCCCCACCATGATATATGTGGATCATCCGCACCGTCCATCTCGTAGTCCTTTAGGGCGTGGGGCTCCCCTCCAAATATCAGCTCAATCTGGAACTCGGGTGGCCCACATTAGAGGAAACAGTGAGATTGAACGTCTACTTTTGAAACCTTTTGGGGTCTCTGGAGGTTTTGGACCAAGTATGAAATTTATTTTTTTCTCTCATCCAGAGGTCCACGTGACCTTGTCCACATATTGGATGTAAAACAAACATTATGGTGGGCCCCACGTGGGACCCACATGCATGTATAACCACACCATCCACACCATGGGACGGTGGTGGTGGGACACACCTAGATCCGTAGCTCAGTGGCAGGCTGAGTGGAGATACCTCGTTTCAACACTTAAGGTCTTGGCATTGATCCCTGGTGGAGGTGGCTTGCATGGAGTGTGTGTGCTGACAGGGTGGGACCCACCGTGATGTATGCGTTCTCTCCTCACGATCCATCTTTTGGGACCTATCATGATGCATGTGTTGTATCCAACCTGTCCAGCCATTTTGGATTCCATTTTTAGGCATGAGTTCAAAATAATAATAATAATAATAATAATAATAATAAAGATAAAATAAGAATGAATCAGATCTAGAGTTCAAGTGAAACCATACCATGATGCATGTGTTACATCTAGACCATCTAATCATTTTAGAAGATCCTTTTATGTCATGGGAGAAATATATGTTTGGTGGGCCTTAAAAGAAATTTTTGGTGGAAATCATTGCCACCACTATATTTGGAGTGCGGTCCAATTGATCTTTTGATAAGATTCATTTATATATGAGGCCCATTTGAGGAGGCCCATCTTGATTTACTTGTGGCCACCAATTGAGGCCCACCTTGGTGTGTATATATATAAGGCCCATATGAATAGGCCCATCTTAATACATTTATGGCACGTTGTTGAGGCCCACATGATATGGCCCATTAGACGTATTTGAGGCCCATGGTGTAACGACTCGAAAAATTTCGTACCAAGACCCGAGTACCACCTCAAGCAGAAATCACTTAGGATTAATTCCCTTGGAGATTAAACATAAGTTAACTAGCGCTAAGTTAGACTAGCTGTGAAATTAGCACTGTTCGCTTTAAATACGTTCTACAAGACCCAAAACTTGTGGAATCGTTAACGCTATAATACCCTGAAATCTAGAATCCAACCCTAAACCCAGTTGCTCTCGGGAGAACTTTAAAACTTCGTATCAGACCTGGACCGCACGTCGAAAGTCCGACAGTGATAAACTTAGAAGATATTGACTGTGTAGTTGGACTTGACAAGCACCGTGAAAATCACATCCAAACGATGCTCTGGGACAATTTCCTTGAGTACGGAGTGAAGAGTGTGAGAAAATGAAGATTTTTAAGAAATTAAATATAATTTTAAGAAATCTAAGACGTATCGCTTGCGCGTTATTTCTAAGCATTCTGACCGTTGGATTTTGACCCAAATTTACCCTCAGATCAGGATAGGTGGCCCTTACATGTCATAGTAATTGTAGCTCTAATCGAATTCCCGTAACCGTTAAACTGAAACTGGTCTGCCACGATCGATCTGGGAACCCGACCGAACTAAAAACTTAACTTGATCAAGATCCAGCATCTATGAGCTTAAGTCTGACCGTACACAATAACAGGACCTCCAGAAATGCTCCGTTGGATCGGAATAAGGCCGATTTGGTTATAACGTAAGTATACCTTGGCCCTGGGTCTAATTTGGTGAGTTTTTAGCCTATATAAGGACCTTAAACCCTCTCTCATTCCTCACATATGAATTTGAGAGAAACCCTAGGAGAGAGAAGAGAGAAAAGAGAGAGATAGTGTGAGAGTTGTGGGAGAAAGTTCCTGTTACTCTGCCTTGCCATCATATGTACCTAACCATCCTGATCTAATCGCTATTCCGGTGATTCTGACTTCATTACTAGGTAAGAAAACCTAACCCTAACCTGTTTTGGGGTTTCCATCGATGCAAGTAGCATGATAGCCAACTTAATTCATATTGTAGGTTGTTATTCAACCGTTGACAAGACTCAGTGTCTAAACTGAATTCGTTACGAGTTTATCGGCGTAAGGTGCAGACTTTAAACGTATAGGTTATAGTTTTCAAGGCTTTCAATGTCGGTTAATGATTTATAATTGACAAGGGTGCGATTACAAATGTAAAATGCATCGTCTGTTTCGTTATACGTGTTCACATGAACTATGTAGAATATAGTGTATTCTATGCATATGTTGGAATGTTTGAATATGTTTGAAATTTGGATTTATGCTTAACATGTTTATTTGTCGTGAATATATGTCCAATACATGTGCGACAACTCCTTAGCGAAAAGACTTGCCCAAAATCACGTCACGACAAATATACGTTATATATGACTAAGTGTGTAGCCCAAGTGTTTGTAGAAATGTCCAAATGAATATGGAACCCGGATTCATGCATGTCATGATAATCCGTTGTGGGTATATGTGCGTGGTATACGGGGCAACTCCCTAGTAAAATAATTTAGCCTAATACATGTGTAGCCAACACACCATATGTATGATGTTATGTGTAGTCTAAGTGTTTGTAGAACTGACTGAATGAGCTAGTTGTTACCAAGTTATGCTTGTATGAGGGCTGAGATGTAAATCTTGGCTACCTTACTTATGTGTATGATTTCCTCCATGTACGTTTACATTATGATTTCTGCTTTCTTTATGGAATGAATGTGTGTGAACTCATGTTTGTGTTGCACTTCACACCATGCTCATATGCTTGTAAGAATCGAACTATCTGTTCATTACTGCTTTAACTGTTTCATATGATTACTCATGGAAACGGAATGAGTTTGATGCCATGTTATGGTCCAGGCAATCGGTAATAGGTTTGGAGTTCGTGGCTGAGATTCATTCACCCCGTAGGACACGTTTGATGAACCCGAGTCGTACGTTGGTCGACGGAAGTTGTTAGACCACACGAAGTTCTTATGCATTTCATGTCGATCAATACGATGTGCGCTCGTACTAGTCGAGCTCGTCAAGTAATCCGATTGACCGTTGTATGATCACCTTATATTCGTCATAACTGCTTGAACCTAGGGTACTGAACTTACCAATGATATCTCCGTTAACCTTGGAACCTTGATCTGCTAAGAGTCATGAGCTGTGCATGGTGGTATGGGACACCTTGGTCGAGCTTTCGGCCTACGATGGGGCCACGAGCCTCCCCGTAGTGACTAGTGAGCAACCAAGACTCATGAGCCGAATATGGTGGTATGGGACACTGTATTAGAACTGTCGGCCTACACTGATAAGGTGATGGGGGAGTGGTGCAACGAGTGCGTGTAACAGCCCTGACAGCCCTTTGTAGTGACCTCGAGCATACTCTGAATCTGCGGAGAGCCGACAAGCCTTCCCATAGTAAAAAAAAGTATAAATTAGGCCTGTTTTGATAAGGTGATGGGGGAGCGGTGCAACGAGTGCGTGTTACAGCCCTGATAACCCTTTACAGCGACCCACAACCGCATCATCGTATGAGATTATCTAGGACTGACGACCCTTGAATGGATCATTATTTGAGAATGATACAAGGGAGGTACCTTAGTTTCCCAATACTGTTGTATGAAAAGGACTAATAACAACTCGGTAATCATGTCCATATCGCACTGCATGTGTCTGGAAGATGTGGAGCACTGACGGACGAAAGCATGCCGCGAATGTAAGATGGTGTCGCATGAGGGAGTATGTTGGCGAGGGCATACATCATTATTACATCTCATCCTTGCATTAATCACAGTATTTAGGAGTGTTTGATTGTACTGCTTTATCATTACTGCTTGACTGAATTGATAACATGTTAACCTATACCTTATTATTTCACTGAGTTAGCTACTCACTCCCACATTACGAGACGGTGTTCTGGACACCCATCAGACCCTGTCTTAGATACAAGTATTGGTGAGGTGCAGGAGGCTATGCCTGACTACTACGATGATCAGGATGGGTTCTCATATATACAGTTCTCTAATGGTTTCGCCTAAGCCATTCAGATTGACGGGGCTACAGGGTTCACCATGCTAGTGGAACTATTCTTTTGACATTTTGATTTTTGTACTATGGCATGTATATGGTAGCTCAGTGATGTATTCATACACTGGAGACCGAACATGATCTTTGACTTCTATATGTTATATTCCCCTGACAGTCTTCCGCTTGCATTTTATAAATTAATCTAGAGTATGAATTATTGTTTTGGTATAATCTCACTCATGATTAATGCACTAACACAGACAACATTCAATCATAAGCATTTATGTTGCATAAGTGATGTTTTGAAACTTGAGTGTTGAGTTGCTACTCGACCCTCGATTTTCACGGTGTTATAAGTTGGTATCAGAGCATAATTTGGATTAAACCAGACCTGAGTTATGGTCACACGTCGTACGCTGACGCCACTCGACTTAGGAGGGTGTGAGGAAAATCTAGAAGCAAAAGTAGGATTCCCAGTTTCGCTAATTGGCGAAGTTCATCGAAATCGATTGCGGAGATCGAGTACCTCCGTGATCGCTCGAGGTGACCCCAGACCTTTCCTAGACCGTCTATCGACGGGTTTAGACAGTACATCACTCCATCCCAGCCCTCAATGTGTAGATGCGCCTATACATCAGATAACACCCGAGAGGGCCCGAAATGATTCAAAACGGAGTCGGGGGCCAAACGGGACCCTTCCAGGGGGACCGAGGGTGGGACCCACATGCATTTGACGTCCAAGGGGGTAGAGAAGAGATAGAAGAGGAACAGGAAGAAGAGGAGGAGGCTCAAGATACTGATGAGAGTCCTCCTTCTGCGACACCGGAGCAGGATGTGGATCAGGCCACTAGTGATGCCCGCATAGCTCGACTCGAGGAGGACCAGGTCTCTCTTCGACAAGATATAATAGATCTGTGGGCCCTCGTGAGGCATAAGTTCAAGAAAGTAACCCGCTCACTGAAGACTATCTTGTGTTGCCTGAAGGATAAGGGTGCCCCCTTCTCCGTCGCTAGATTCAGATGCTTAGTCATCCATGTTGTTACCCCATAGTTGTTTGCCGTTCATTTGTAGTTGATAGTTTTGTGTGTATCCTCTGTAAGCTTTCTAGTTTAGTAGTTATTTTAATGTTATAGCTCAGTGTTTGGAGTTTAGTTGTATTAGCTCACATGCATCTTCTGTCGTGATCCATGTAAAGCCTATGTCTCATGTATTATGATAATTTTGGTAATGAAATGCATGAAGTTGCCTTAATTTTTTATGTGAATGCTGCGTGAATGGATTGTGATTATATGAAATCTAATCTGAGTTGCACCCTATGTTGTGTAGGGAATGCCACCTAAATTCACGCGGAGCACGGCACGCCTAGCGTTGTGTGATTCGATGGGTCAGGCACTTCCCCGGAGCGATAGCAATATGGACCCTGGTTTGGGCCCGAATCATGAGACTATACCTACGTCTCAACCATCCACTGGTCCTACAGCTGGACTACCACCATATACACCACCGGTTCGCGAGCAGAACCGTGCGTCTTCCTCAATGCAGTACGTGCCTCAGCCTACCCCACCCACCGATAGGTTTGAGAAGATGATGATGTTGATGCAGCAGCAGCACCATTAGCTCTTAACCACTATTGCAGGGGCCTTATCTCAGGGTGGGAGTGCGACTCCACCTTCACCATCTGTACCTCCTGTTGAGACTGCAGAGCCTTCTGCTCAGGCTGAGGATGTGCCTCCGCCTGTACCTGTTGCATACCCTACAGGGAATTTGGGTACTAGTGGCCTTCTCGAGCGATTCTAACGCTTGAGGCCTCCTACTTTTATGGGTTCTCACAGACCCGAGGAGGCTGAATATTGGCTAGACCACATTTTCAAGATGCTACGGATGCTGTATTGTACCGAGCCAGAGCAGGTTGAGTTGGCCGCCTTTATGTTTGAGAAGGAGGCCAGTATGTGGTAGGATAGTGTCCTAGGGATGGTCGCGGTTGGTTACGTGTGGACTTGGGCAGCTTTGGAATTTTGTTTCCACGAGAAGTACTACCCTCAGACCTACCGACATGAGAGGAAGAATGAGTTCTTGCGCCTCAGGCAGGGAGGCATGACAGTTACCGAGTACGAGCATCGATTTACTGAGTTGGGCAGATACGTTCCTACAATACTTGCTGACGAGCAGATGCTGATACGACATTTTTCTGAGGGCTTGCGACGTGACATTCAGTCGAAGATGTGCTGTGTCAGCATACCCTCCTATGCAGAGCTGATACATATGTCTATGCAGGCAGAGCAGGATGTAGATCGACTGACACGCTCTCGTGGCCCTATGGTTGTTAGGCCACGACCAGATACCCAGAGCAGGCCATTCCTCAGCAAGAGGCCTCATATTGACTCTCCTCCTAGGATTGTGGTGCCAGTAGTTTCGATGAGGTGTCCAGACATGACCTGTGCTTATTGTGGGAGCCCAGGTCATGTCTCGAAGAGCTGCTTCACGCGGATGAGAGATATCGAATTTTCACCACCGCAGAGGATTGATCGTCCTCGCCCTCAGGCTTTATCGACTCCACCTCTACGGACAGCACCTGCACATCCATCCTTCAGACCACCTACACCTCACTTTTGGCTGCCTCAATGGCCTATGGTACCACAGCTGAACCATCCACAGCAGGCTTGAGCACATGCACTGACAACTGAGGCATCTGGGACAGAGACTGCACCACCCTTGGCCTTTGAGGTCACAACCCACATTGGAGGTACTCTTATATTTCTGTTGGTGGATACGGGATCCACTGTCTCAGTGATATCTTATTCAGTAGTCAAGCGTCTTGGGCTACAGACTACTCGGATGGTTGGGGTGAGAGTTATTTCTGCACACGGGACTTTTACTGATGCCACTACGATGGGTGAGGGTTGTTTGCTAGATCTAGGGAACAGGACGATGGCCATTGACCTTATCATCGTATTCGCTCTCTATCATTTCAACGTCATCCTTGGCATGGATTGGCTAACTGCAGGGAGGGCTAAGATTGACTGCGATACCCGTTTAGTGACAGTTTACGAGCCGGAGGGCACTTCCTTTATATTTCCGGTGCAGGTCAGTCACCCCTCTCGAGTACTTTGTTATGCTTCCTTATTAAGGAATGTTGACGTCCCGACACTTAGAAGAATGCCAGTAGTCCGTGATTATGAGGATATTTTTAGAAAGATACCTAGGTTGCCTCCTCGGCGTGAGATCGATTTTACTATCGACCTAGTACCCGGTTCGATGCCCATCTCATTGCCGACGTATCGCATGGCCCCGTCTGAGATGGAGTTAAGGAAACAGATCGATGATTTGTTAGAGGCTGGCTTCATACGACCGAGTGTATCTCCTTGGAGAGTACCTGTGTTGTTCGTGATGAAGAAAGAAGGGTCACTGCGGTTGTGTATTGATTATCGCAAACTGAACCAAGTGATGGTGAAGAATAAGTATCCTTTATCCAGGATAAATGATTTTTTAAATCAGTTGAAGGGGGCGAAGTATTTTTTGAAGATTGATCTATAGACAGGGTATCATCAGTTGTGCGTCAGGGATGAGGACGTGCAGAAGACGGCTTTCAGGACCTGTTTTGGGCACTATGAGTTCCTCGTGATGTCGCTCGGTCTTACAAACGCACCGGCCATGTTCATGGACTTGATGAATCGGGTATTTCGGCCTTTCCTATACTGATTCATCATCGTATTTATTGATGACATCCTGATATACTCTAAGAGTTGGGAAGCTCACGAGGAGCACCTGAGGGCGGTCCTCGATACTCTTAGAAAGTACCAGTTATTCGCATAGTACAAGAAGTGCAACTTCTGAAAGGAAGAAGTCAAGTTCTTAGGGCATGTGGTGTCCAAGGATGGGATAGCGGTGGACCTTGCTAAGGTAGCCGCGGTGCAGGACTGGAAGCAGCTTGGTTCAGTTACCAAGGTGAGGAGTTTCTTAGGACTTGCTGGCTACTATCGACGATTCATTCGGGACTTCTCCAAGATAGCCAAACCCTTGTCTCAGTTGACACTGAATGATCTGAAGTTCACCTGGAATGAGAAGGCTAAAATAGCTTTTCAGGAGCTAAAGGACAGGCTGACGTCTGCCCCTGTGCTAGTATTACCAGAGAAAGGGGTTAGATATATGATATATATGGACGCGTCTCGCGTTGGTTTAGGTTGTGTCCTTATGCAGAAGGACAGGGTGATTGCATATGCCTCGAGATAGTTGAGGAAACACGAGGAGAATTACCCTACACACGACCTAGAGTTGGCAGTTGTCATCTTCACATTGAAGCTCTGGAGACATTACCTCTAGGGAAAGGAGTTCGAGCTCTTTTGCGACCACAAGAGCCTCAAGTACATATTCACGCAGTGAGACCTGAATATGAGGTAGCGATGATGGATGGAGAACTTAAAGGACTTTAAGTTAGAGGTTTCCTACCATCTGGGCAAGGCGAACCTTATGGCTGACGCGTTGAGCCGCAAGAAGGTGATAGAGTTTGTGGCTCCGCTGATAATTACCGAGTGAGACATGGTTGAGTTTTTGCGAGACTTTGAATAGAAACTCACTGTGAAAGAGCCATTCGAGATTATCGCACACGTTCAGGTTTGACCTCTTATCGATGACAGGGTCATCGCAGCGCAGAGGGACGATGAGCGTCTGACTGAGCTTCGAGAGTAGGCCAGTGACGATGCAGATGCCGAGTAGCGAGTTGGAATGGATGGGGGCTTACGTTATCGTGGCCGCCTATGTGTCCCAGATGTTCCTAACTTGAGACGAGAGATTCTCGAGGCTGCGTACAGTTCTAAGCTTGCGATGCATCCGAACAGTACGAAAATGTATCGTGACATGAAGATGACGTATTAGTGGGATGGTATGAAGACCCACATCGCAGACTTTGTCCCGTTGTCTCACTTGTCAGCAGGTGAAGGCAGAGCATCGCTGACCTCCTGGTCTCCTTCAGCCTATGCCTATAGCTGAGTGGAAGTGGGACTTTATTTCTATGAATTTCATTTCGGGACTGCCAAAGATGAGGAAAGGACATGATTCTATCTGGGTGATCATCGACCTCTTAATGAAATCGACGCACTTTCTTCCGATCAGAGTTATAAACTCTGTAGACAAGTTAGCCAGACTTTACATCAAGGAGGTTGTTCGTCTGCATGGTGTTCCCTTAGAGATTGTGTCGGACAGAGAAATGCGGTTTACTTCTATTTTCTAGACTCGCATCCAGGAAGCGATGGGTGTGAAGTTAAAGTTCAGTACTGCATTCCACCCACAGACCGATGGGTAGATAGAGCGGGTGAACCAGATTTTTGAAGGTATGTTGCGGGCTTGCGTGTTGGATTTCAAGGACAGTTAGGATGATTGTCTTCCATATGCAGAGTTCACGTACAACAATAGTTTTCAGGCGAGTATCGGTATGACACCTTATAAGGCCTTATATGGGCGTCCTTGTCGAGCACCGCATTGTTGGGCTGAAGTTGGCGAGAAAAATTTGATTGGTCTTGAGTTAGTACAGGCGACCTCAGAGAAGATTGACATCATCAGGCGTCGACTTCTTACAGTGTAGAGTAGGTAGAAGAGTTATACCGATACAAGGTGGCGACCACTAGAGTTCGCGGTTGGAGATCACGTATTTTTGAGAGTTTCTCCTATGAAGGGAGTTCTTCGGTTCGGGAAGAAGGGGAAGCTCGCACCATGATTCATTGGCCCATTCCAAATACTCGATCGTGTGGGTGCAGTAGCATACCGTCTAGCTTTGCCTACACCTCTCGCGAGCGTACACAATGTATTTCATATTTCTATGTTGAAGAAATACATTCTTGATCCTTCTCATATCATTAGATGGGAGCAGGTGTAGTTAGGTGAGGATGTTACATATATACTACGACCGACGCGTATATTAGATAGGAAAGAACAAGTATTGCATAGTAAGGTCATCCCCTTTGTGAAGGTATTGTGGACGCATCATATTGAAGAAGAGGCTACCTGGGAGACAGAAGCCGAGATCACAAAGAACAACCCACAGCTTCTCGAGGAGTACGAAAAGGTACAAATTTTGAGGATGAAATTTATTATTTTAGGGGTTTAGATTGTAACGACTCAGAATATTCCGTACCAAGACCCGAGTACCACCTCGAGCAGAAATCACTTAGGATTAATTCCCTTGGAGATTAAACATAAGTTAACTAGCACTAAGTTAGACTAGTTGTGAAATTAGCACTGTTCACTTTAAATACGTTCTGCAAGACCCAAAACTTGTGGAATCATTAATGCTATAATACCCTGAAATCTAAAATCCAACCCTAAACCCAGTTACTCTCGGGAGCACTTTGAAACTTCGTATCGGACCTAGACCGTATGTCGAAAGTCCGATAGCGATAAACTTAGAAGATATTGACCGCGTAGTTAGACTTGACAAGCACCGCAAAAATCACATCCAAACGATACTCTGGGACGATTTCCTTAAGTCAGGAGTGAAGAGTGTGAGAAAATGAAGATTTTTAAGAAATTAAATATAATTTTAAGAAATCTGAGACGTGTCTCTTGCGCGTTATTTCTAAGCATTCTGACCATTGGATTTTCACCCAAATTTACCCTCAGATCAGGATAGGTAGCCCTTACATGTCATAGTACTTGTAGATCTGATCGAATTCCCGTAACCGTTGAACTGAAACTGCTTCGCCACGGTCGATCTGGGAACCCAACCGGACTGAAAACTTAACTTGATCAAGATCCAGCATCTATGAACTTAAGTCCGACCGTACACAGTAACAGGACTTTCAAAAATGCTCTTTTGGATCGAAATAAGGCCAATTTGGTTATAACATAAGTATACCTTGGCCCTGGGTCTAATTTGGTGAGTTTTTAGCCTATATAAGGACCTTAACCCTCTCTCATTCCTCACATACGAATTTGAGAGAAACCTTAGGAGAGAGAAGAGAGAAAAGGGAGAGATAGTGTGAGAGTTGTGGGAGAAAGTTCCTATTACTCTACCTTGCCATCATACGTACCTAACCATCCCGATCTAATCGCTATTCCGGCGATTCTGACTTCTTTCCTAGGTAAGAAAACCTAATCCTAACCTGTTTTGGGATTTCCATCGATGCAAGTAGCATGATAACTAACTTAATTCGTATTGTAGGTTTTCATTCCACCGTTGACAAGACTTAGTGTCTAAACTGAATTTGTTTCGCGTTTACCGGCGTAAGGTGTGGACTTTAGACGTATAGGTTATGGTTTTTAAGGCTTTCAATGTCGGTTAATGATTTATAACTGACAAGGGTGCGATTACACATGTAAAATGCATCGTCTGTTTCGTTATACATGTTCACATGAACTATGTAGAATATAGTGTATTCGATGCATATGTTGGAATGTTTGAATACGTTTGAAATTTGAATTTTTGCTTAACATGTTTATTTGTCATGAATATATGTCTAATACATGTGCGACAACTCCTTAGCGAAAAGACTTGCCCAAAATCACGTCATGGCAAATATACGTTATATGTGAATAAGTGTGTAGCCCAAGTTTTTATAGAAATGTCCAAATGAATATGGAACCAGGATTCATGCATGCCATGATAATCCGTTGTGGGTGTATGTGCGTGGTATATGGGGCAACTCCCTAGTGAAAGGATTTGGCCTAATACATGTGTAGCCAACACACCATATGTATGATGTTATATGTAGTCTAAGTGTTTGTAGAACTGACTGAATGAGCTAGTTGTTACCAAGTTATGCTTGTATGAGGGCTGAGATGTAAAACTTGGCTACCTTACTTATATGTATGATTTCCTCCATGTACGTTTACATTATGATGTCTGCTTTCTTTATGGAATGAATGTATGTGAACTCATGTTTGTGTTGCACTTCACAACATGCTCATATGCTTGTAAGAATCGAACTATCTGTTCATTACTGCTTTAACTGTTTCATATGATTACTCGTGGAAACGGAATGAGTTTGGGGCCATGTTATGGTCCAAGCAATCGATAACAGGTTTGGAGTTTGTGGCTGAGATTCATTCACCACGTAGGACACGTTTGACGAACCCGAGTCGTACGTTGGTCGACGGCAGTGGTTAGACCACACGAAGTTCTTATGCATTTCATGTCGATCAATACGATGTGCGCTCGTACTAGTCGAGCTCGTCAAGTAACCCGATTGACCGTTGTATGATCACCTTATATTCGTCATAACTGCTTGAACCTAGGGTACTGAACTTACCAATGATATCCCTGTTAACCTTGGTACCTTGATCTGCTAAGACTCATGAGCCGGGCATGGTGGTATGGGACACCTTGGTCGAGCTGTCCGCCTACGCTAGGGCCACGAGCCTCCCCGTAGTGACCAGTGAGCGAACCAGACTCATGAGCCGAATATAGTGGTATGGGACACTATTCGAGCTGTCGGCCTTCACTGATAAGGTGATGGGGGAGTGGTGCAACGAGTGCGTGTAACAGCCCTGACAGCCCTTTGTAGTGACCTCAAATATACTCTGAATCTGCGGAGAGGCGACGAGCCTTCCCGTAGTAAACGGAGTATTAATTAGGCCTGTATTGATAAGGCGATGGGGGAGCGGTGCAACAAGTGTGTGTAACAGCCTTGACAGCCTTTTATAGCAACCTAGAACTGCATAATCGTATGAGAATATTTAGGACTGACGACCCTAGAATGGTTCATTGTTTGGGAATGATACAAGGGAGGTACCTTAGTTTCCCAATACTGTTGTATGAAAAGGACTAATAACAACTTAATAATCATGTCCATATCGCATTGCATGTGCCTGGAAGATGTGGAGCACTAAGGGACGAAAGCATGCCACGAACGTAAGATGGTGTCACATAAGGGAGTATGTTGATGAGGACATGCATCATTATTGCATCTCATCCTTGCATTAATTACAGTATTTGAGAGTGTTTGATTATACTACTTTATCATTACTGTTTGACTGAATTGATAACATGTTAACCTATGCCTTATTGTTCCACTGAGTTAGCTACTCACTCCCATGTTACTGGATGGTGTTCTGGACACCCACCAGACCCTGTCTTAGATGCAGGTATTGGTGAGGCGCAGGAGGCTGTGCCTGACTACTACGATGATCAGGACGAGTTCTCATATATACAGTTCTCTGATGGTTTCGCCTAGGCCATTCAGATTGACGGGGCTATAGGGTTCACTATGCTAGTGGAACTATTCTTTTGACATTTTAATTTTTGTACTATGGCATGTATATGGTAGCTCAGTGATGTATTCATACACTGGAGACCGAACATGATCTTTGACTTCTATATGTTATAATCCCCTGACAGTCTTCCGCTTGCATTTTATAAATTAATCTGGAGTATGAATTACTGTTTTGGTATAATCTCACTCATGATTAATGCACTAACACAGACAACATTCAATCATAAGAATTTATGTTACATAAGTGATGTTTTGAAACTCGGGTGTTGAGTTGCTACTCGACCCCCGATTTTCAGGGTGTTACACATGGGTCGAGGCCCATTGGGACGTACGCAAGCCCATTGAATGTAATTCCATCATGGTTTATGAAATGACGTTTATAGCAGGCTAGGTCTTAGGATCAATGATGGTTTGACGCCCACATTGTAAGTACAATGTTGGTTAAATGTCCGCATTGTAATTCTCCTTAGGGCCCATTGATAGGCCTATACTTGCTGATAGCTTATCCTCTTATAACATGCTTAGTATAGTTCCATGACTCATGCCATATGCATCATATGTATGCTTGATATGAGTAGTGACTGATCATAACATATGCCATTGGGCAAACTATTTAGGGGACTCACTGATTGGAGTTACCCACATGAGCGCGTGGTATACGCAGGATTATTACATGATTGGACAGTATGATTCATGCATATCGCATTTATGTGTCGTGATCCTTGTACGCCCTAGTGATATCAGGGTCGTGGCTCTACAGACACTTCGTGGATGGCCATATTGGATACTAGAAATACTGATTCTATCATTGGGGCGTCATAGATGTCCCTGGGTGAAAATCTCTGAACCCGATGGTACCAGAGGATGACTCCAACGTCAAGACTGAGTGGATATATGAGCACACGAGGGCCGAATATCAGGAGGCCGTGTCTCCCACTGTGTCATGGTTGGTTGGAAATGGGTGTGGCCTTACTCGCTCGAGGGTAGGGGGCAAACTAGGCTGAGTTTAATCAGCTCGTGAATGGATCCGCTATCGACGTGCCAGATAGGTATTGGCAGACTATTGGCCAAGTAGATAGTGAGGTTTCTTATGCTTACTTGGACTATGCGGCTGGGAGAGCGGCAGTGCCATTTGGAGTGTACTAAACCCCGGTGATTATCCAGAATGAGAACTATACTGATATATGATGAGGATTGACATACCTAAGTTGCATCTCGCATCGCATGGTTGTGTTATGGACGATAGCATTCATATCTTGCATCGCATAGCCTTGATACGGCTAATTGCACTCATGTACTCATCAGCATGTCTCCACATTACTCTGACCTTGCATTCTGAGCACGCTTATATTGGGCACACATTTACACCGCCCTCTAAGCTTTCTATAAGCTTATGCATGATTGATGAGTGTAGGTGACGCCATGACGCAGCCATAGTCTTGCTACAGTTGGAGTGTCTAGCTGAGTTTCTGAAGCTTTTGTTACTTTCAGTATATTGTATTTTTCTTTTATACGCCTTGTACCCAAAGTTTTTTATCATAGTGGATTTTGTGATGGTGTTCTTGTGGTTATTGCTCGTGGGTTATACTTATGTTTATTCTCATTATGATTCAAATTGATGATTAGAAATTCTCCTTGTAGCATCCCAAGGTCGGAACCTAGCGTATGGCTGTCGAGAGCCGAGAATGGGGTACTACGGAGGCTGTCGGCGCCGGATTCAGCGATCAGGAATTTTATGAGACCGGTTTCCGAGTTCGGGGCGTGACAGACACCATTATGTCATTGGTGAATGGTGGTTTGGTTTCTCCTAACATGGCCTTTACTAAGGTAGGCATGCCCCGAATTTCGTAACCCAAGTTTTGTACTCGTTTTTCAAAATCCCGAGAGTTAACCTACAAGGATAGCCCACATTTTACAGTAATAATTTTTTATTCCTTTTATAAGTATAAATGAGCAATTAAAACAGAAGCAAATAAACCACACATGGAGGAAGTGTCCAAAATATATTTTATCTTATACAACTGGTTGCCCATAGGGCTTATACAAACCAATGACTCAAAATAATCAAATGAAATATCTTAACAAAAGTAGAAAATGTAGAATCAAGAATTGCAAGATTATCTAATTTTTCATGCTCCACATTGATGTTAACTTGTACGTCATTTTTATAACCTGCACCAACTAAATACGGTTCGATAGCATCAATGGCTATCCCAGTGAGGTATACCCTTCAAGATTACCAAGCATTACAATAGTCAAGAATTGAATTCAAATAACTCAGGAGAATGCAATATCCAATGTAATGTTCATAAGTAAAATACAAAAACATACAATTTATGCTTCTCAAGTGACATATAGGATGATACCACATGTATATACGAAAAAAAATACGATTTATAAGTACAATCCAAGGAACTATAAAATCTAAGTTACATTTCACAATTACAAGGATAACACCAACTTCTTATCCACAAGAAGTTCAAAGTATAATATGTAGAGATATAGTCCATATCTCACAAATATAACACAAACAGTTATTGCATTCAAACTTCAGTTTAATATATGATATAGGAAGGTATAATCCATTTCATAAACAAATTCAGTCGCCAACTTAATCTTGATTAATGAATGAATGTATGAATGCAATCAGCCTGGGGATGCACATCCAGCTGAACAATTGAATGAACTTTTCAAACAGTCGGCCCATTTATTCAAGATATCGGGTCTTTCAAACAGTCGAACCATTCAAAATGTAAAAAAGGTCGTTCGAATAGTACACTGGTCTTTCAAACAATCGACTAGGCACCCGATAACGCCCACGTGCCATATATGCATGATTAGCCCAACCATTATTAGCCCAATTTACAAATAAAATATCGGAGAAGCTCAAAGGTCACTATAGGGGGCGCGTACAACCTAGCATAGGCCGACAGCTCAGGCATAATGTCCCATTCCACCATCCCCGACTCATGAGACTTAAACAAGTAAGATTCTAAGACATTCAGATGATTATAAATAATATTTGTAACATAAAGAATCCAAGACATTCCATTTATAAAAATCTCTACAACTAGTGGCCACTCATAATTCGACATGTAGACATTACCATCACAAGTCTAGATATACTTCCAACAACAAGAGTCCTTCTAATAAGCTACATTGGCACCAGGTCCTTCAAGGACACCACCAAATATTACAATCCACAAACTACATGAACACAAATAATCCATAAGATGGTAAGTCTACGACCACATAACATTTAATTTATTCACGACCGGCTACTAGCTTGAGAACACTCCAATATACATATTCACTAATATATAATATTAAATTTTCAATTATAACTTAACACAATTAAGCGTTAAACCAAATTACAATCAATTCAATATATGTTATCAAACAAATACACATGCAAGTACACATCTAAACTACACTACAGAAAATAATTTCACATTTAAATAAATCATAACCTATAGGATTTAGATCATTAATTTCTACAAATCAATAGATGTACTTACACGCAGATGCTAAACAAAACAAGGAATGTGCACACATAAAGGTGAGTCATCCTAAAATGAAGATGAATGATTCATAACTCGATCATACATGTAAAATAGTCATTAACATGATTTGGTAATTAATTCAAAAGAGAATTAAATTAACTATTATAAAGAAGGTAAGCTTGAAGGGTGAATCCTCACCTTTAAGAATTGGATCATTATCTAAACACATTATAATACCGGTATGGACTTTAGGATTAAACCCTTGAATGTTTGCTTGATTCGACTTGAATTAACTCCATAAGGTTCCAATTCGATCTAATCTTTGAATCTAGAGGAGGTGATTAAAAATCACCATTTCCTACATTGAAATAAAATTTAACATCAATTTACACAATTCAAATAACATTAGGATTTTAAGATTCTGAAATCTAATCTCGTGTTTGGTGGGTTAACTCAGCTTGACTCAATACAGACTTAAACTGAGTTAACACGACTAAGTCGATATGCTTTGACTCAACTCGACTTTTATGCGGTCCAAACAAGGGAAAATTAGAATCTCCTAAATTCATTTGGTTATGATTTGACTCGACGTGAACCCGCTAATGATACTAAAACTGAACTTAAGCCAAAATAGGCCCAACTTAGCGAGTTGACTCAATGAGTCGACTCGATGGGCCGCCAAGTTTATTAAAGGGACAACCAAAATTTCAATTTGCTTGAAATTACTATTGCATGAAATATTGTACATGGGAAAAGCCACCAACCTGAGTGAACTCGAGCCGGTTTGCTACAGACCAGTGGATTGACTCAGTGAGTCAACCCGTTGAATGGATCATCTCCTCTTCTTCTTCCTTCATTTCCCTTTTCTTTTCTTCTTTTTTACTTCCGTTATGGAGTTCTAGCAAGATCTGGACCCGATCAGATAGTGACTCAGAGACCCGGCTCAATTTTGAGCCCTGTCGACTCGGTGACTCACCCCACTTCCTCTTTTTCTCTTTCTTCTCTCTCTCTCTCTCTCTCTCTCTCTCTCTCTCTCTCTCTCTCTCTCTCTCTCTCTCTCTCCCCTCCTTTCAACTATGGCTAGCAAGAGCATCTCCAAATCGACCAAATATCACCCCGACTCAAGGCGACTCGGGCAGCTTGGACGAAAAGAAGAAGCTCGGCTCTAATGGCGGATTGCAAATGAAGCTGCATTTCTTTGAAACCTTTACATTGGATTGTTTGGATACATCTCTGGAAGCTTGAGGGACCCCAAAATCAAAGATTAGATGAGTTTCTCTTGGTGGGTTTGGAAGAAGAATGGAACGTGTGGTTTTCTCCTATGGCTATAAGAAAGGGAGAAAACTCCTTCCTATCCAGATCCTAGGGTTTCCTTACATATAAGGGTCTCTAAATCGATGATCTAGATTGATTTGAGAGAGAGTTCTAGAATCGGATGGGTGGTTAGGATTGTGACAGTGCACGAACGAATCCTCCCATCGCTGTTCTCTCTCTCCATATTTTTCTTTTATAAAACCCTAGCTTTAGAGGGTTAGGATTGTGTGAGATGGATGGTTAGGATAGAGGGAGGGGTGCTCACGTGGACTGCCAGCTTTGCAATGAAATAGATTTCTGTTTTCGAAAATAACCCTTGAATATCTCCGCTTGTGCTTGTATTTAAGTGAACACATATGTGTTCCATCATGGAAAGACCTAAGGGTTTTCATCAGATCCCTCGTCTACATGTAATGGACAGTTCAGATCTACAGGTAGGTCTAAGATGGTGGGCCATCACTAGATCGAACGGACAAGTGTCTGTTCGAACAATCTCTAGAAGGAATCCCTAAAAAAGGAGAGAAATCTCTCTCTTTATAAAAAAAAAAAAAATTCTCGGGTCAGCGCCCATTGTAACTGAATTAATAGTCTAGTACACTTCATGTGCACACAATCTGTACAAATGCACAATTTAAAAGTGGGGTCCACATTGATACTTTGTGGAATCCATTCCAACCATTAGATTCTAAACGTCCAACTAGGACATCTGTCTGAAGATAAGAAAGATCTCTAAAGCTTAGGTGGGCCATACTAATGAATATTGTCTATTTATTTAACATTTTAAACTAACACTCCATACTTAAAATATGGGGTGTTACAATGTTGCCCCTTCCCGCAGCCAGAAAGTGGGCCACCCGTGGGGCCCACCTTAGTGCATTTGTTGCATGCGCACAATTCATTCTCTTCTCCATGTTATTTTAGGGCTGGGCCCAAAAAATGAGCCTATCCAAATCTCAGGTAGACCACATTGCAGGGAACAACGAGGGCATGGGGACCACCGTGTCCAAGATGCTGCTTACTTCCAGCGTTAGGATACTTGTCACGCCTTGAAATTCGGGTACCTAAGTAGGGTATTTGGGACCCGAATCCCAAGTTCATGAGTTTTAATAGATTAATATGTATTATAATCCACATAATTTCATCAAATTTAATAGATACTCAGAGTCATCTAAAAGGAAAATACTATTGAAATAATATTATGTTTACTAAATTCAACTGTCTTGATAGTTTTCTTTTTTACATCGAAATTTGGAATTCAAACTAAACCTAAAGAACAAAACTGAATTTAAATTCAAACTAAACCTAATTTTCTTTATAAAAAAAGAAGATTTAATAGTAAAGGCCTATTTGCTCGCAATATTCCATCTCTGCACATGTGCATTTTTTTAAAATATGGTGAGCACAACAACCCAGTAAGATCATTTCTTACCAAAAATTTAAAATGTTCAGATTATATCAAATTTTTATAAATAAGAGAGAAAAATAGAATATGGATAATAAGATAATATGAATTTAAGCACTAAAATCGTAAATAAATTATGCATGTGAGCCTTATTCTATCTTCTAGTCAATACATCCCTCAATATTTGATGTTGAGGTCGGAGTTAGCCGATGAGCCTTATTACTGAGCTTGGTTATTCAGCTCATCGTTAGGTTTCCTTACTTAGCTTGACTTCTTTCAGCATTTACTTCGGTTTAGTGTTCAAGGGAGTGTACTAATAGAAGTGACTTTTTTGGATGTCGGTTGGTATGCTAGCCTCTATCTTGGTCATCTTCTTTCTTTCTTTCGGCATTACCGGACGAGTGCTCCTCTTCTTCCCTTTGCTTCCTATCCTCAACGAAGTTGTTTCCTCTTCGAGCAACTTTTTGTGAATTAAAGAACTCCTTGGCATTGGAATATTTTTTAGCTTGATTAAGAAGGTCGGCGATGATAGGCAGTGGGTTCTTTCTAATAGAGAAGAGAAACTTTCCTTGTTTGAGGCCGAACACCATGGCAGTTAAAGATATCTGGTCGGAATAATCGTCGACTTGGATAGCTTCAGTGTTGAAATGGATGAGGTAGTCTCTTAACAACTTGTCCTCCCTTTGCTTGATCATGAGAAGATGAGTTGATGGCTTCATTTTGTCTCTCTCACCGATGAACTGTGTGAGGAAGGCTTTGCTGAGCTGCGAGAAGGAACTGATGGACCTTGGCTTCAACTGCCTGAAACAGTGTTGAGCAGATCCTGATAAGGTCAGGGAGAATGCTCGGCACATCACAGGGGCCGAGGCACCATGAAGCCCTATCCAGGCTCTGAAAGACTTGATGTGCTCGGCCGGGTCTGTGGTTACAGAATAAGGGGTCATCTGCGGCATCAGGAACCTGTGCAGAAATGGAGACACCGGTATGTCATTGGTGAATGGTGGTTTGGTTTCTCCTAACATGGCCTTTACTAAGGTAGGCACTCGAGCATGGTAGGTTTGTCTAATGTTGTTGATCTACCCTCGAAGTTTCCTAAGCTATGCCTCTTAGGACCCTCATTCTCAGCCACTGCTTCGGAGACTTTTCCACAGCTCTTCCTCTTTGGCGCAAGGCGCAAGTCGGAGTCTGCGAGTGTGGCTACCCCCGAAGTGTGGGAAATAGCCCGGGCTGACGGCTCAGGAGGTTGCTTGTTTCTTTGTGAATTGACCAGTGCTTGAGGTGATGTAATGGCAGTACCCTCCTCTGCATTACGTCTGAGGGGTGGATTGTAAGGCCCGTATCATAGTTCGTACCATTCTGTAGGCTTCCGCGGTCCTCTCGGTCAAATTTCGACAACCCTCGACCTATATTCGACATTTGCATGCGATCCTAAGCCGAGTCCTTCATATCAGAGTCGGCTCGACCCAAGACTTGTACCCTTACAACCGCGCTGTTGCCGCATGTTATGCGCTAAAGCAATACCCAGGCCAGGAGATGTGGGCCAACATTTAGTTCGAGAAAATGCCGCGCATTTGTAAAATTCCAAGAGAATCTCTACAACATGTCAAATCAATCAAGTACATATTACATCACCCAAAAGCAACCCAAAGTCAACTCTCTCTCTCCACCTATCCCTTTTTAAGTACACCCATCACTCACCCCATCTCTCTCTCTCTCTCTCTCTCTCTCTCTCTCTCTCTCTCTCTCTCTCTCATTTTAAAATCCATCTTCAAGCAACCATGGGAGAGGTGGACGTCCATGGGAGAGAAGTCATGTGTGGTTCACCTCCCTACCACCCAATCCAACCATCCAATCTCCATCATCCTCTGTCAAAGCCGAAGCCAAGGAGTTTGGCATTCCATTGGACCAAGAAGGTGGCCAATAGGTGGGTGATTTTTGTTTTGATTTAACGATTTGAGGGCCCAAATATGTCTATGCATCTATAGGAAGGGCCCATAGTGGCGGGGTCCCTCCCCTCTCACGATCGTCTCTCTCTCTTTCCCTCTCTCTATTAATGTGCGGCCCACCTGATGCGTGTGATATATCCACTCCATCCATCACGTTGGGCCCACTTTGATGTGTGTGGTGTGTCCACACCGTCCAGCAAGTTAGATGGTGAGATCCACCCCGACGGATATGTATTATCCACACCATCCATCTGTTTGGAGTGTGTGGCCCACCTGACGCATGTGCCATATATCCATGCCGTCCAGCCACGTGAACATGGGCCCCACATGATGTATTTATTTTATCCACGTTGTCTATCCAGCAGGCAGGATCCTCCTGTTCGTTTGGACAGGCCTGGCTGGAGAGAAAACAAAAATATCAAGTTGATTTAAACAAGTGGGCGATGCTGATGTGGACCCACCTTGATGTATTTATTAAATCTACACCATCCAGCAAATCTAGACAGTGGAGATCTGCCCACCTTGATGTATTTTATTAAATCTGCACCATCCAACAGATCTGGACGGTGGCCACACCATGATGTTTGGGTTTTATCAACACCGTCCATCTGACAGTGGAGCAGACCCCATTTATGTGGTCCGTGTTACATCCAGACCGTCCAGACGCTGGGGTCTAGACAGTGGTAAAACTCCTAGCCAGCTCCTTCAAATGTTGGTGGGTCCACACGTGTGGACCCTTGATGTATGTATGAGGCCCTGACCATCCATTACCCCATCGTGATGCACGTTTGTAATCCACACTGTCCGTCCAGACATGGGTCTAGATGGTGGACCATTTTAATTTTAAAAAATAAATAAAATAATAATATTATTATATTATTATATATATGTATGTATGATAGGTCCCATGTGGGGACCCGACTTGATGTATTTGTTTCATCCACACCGTCCAGATGATCTGGACGGTGCTAGATCTATTTAGGTGGTGCTGATTCACATGGACAATGTTTGGATGGTGCTGATTTACTTGGGAAGTGTTTGGATGGTGTTGATTTACCTGGACAATGTTTGAATAGTGTCAATCATCATTGGTGGACCATGTGCCCCATAGAATGATAGTGTATAGTGATACACATGTTACACCTACAACTATTGAAATAATTTTTGGTGTGGTCCAAGCCCACTTGAGACCCATTGGTGCAGCCCGTCCATGAAGCCCACCTATCTTGTATTAAAGGCCTAGATGATGGATCCCACCTGCTTAAATCTGAGGCCTAGCAAAGCTCATTATGATGTATCCGAGGCTTATGGGCAAGGCCCATTATGATGTATTTGAGGCCCATAGGTGGTGGCCCATTTGATGTATTAGGGGCCCATTAGTGCAACCTGTTGGTGTGGCCCCACTTGACATATGTGAGGGCGCGGCCGTTGATGTGGCCCACTTGATGTATGTGAGGCCCGTTGGTGCGGCCCGTTGATGTGGTCCACTTGATGTATATGAGGCCTGTTGGTGCGGCCCATTGATGCTGCCCACTTGATCTATACGAGGCCCATTGGTGCGGCCCGCTGATACGGCCCACTTGAAGATTATGAGGCCCATTGGTGTGACTCGTTAATGCGGCCCATTTGATGTATTTGGGGCCCATATTGATGAGGCCTGATGAGATGTATTTGGGGCCCATTTGATGAGGCCCAATGTGATGTAATTGGGGCCCATTTGATAAGGCCCGATGTGATATATGAGGCCCTTGTATAAGGCCCAATATGATGTATTATGGCCCATTCGATAAGGCCCAGTGTGATGTATATTTGACCTTTAAGTGAGTCCCATGATGATGTACATTAGGCCCTTGTGTGAAACCATGGGCCCACTGTACGTTTGGATATGTGGGCCACTCCTTAGGAGTAATGATGGTTAAATGTCTACATTGATGGGCGATGATGGTTGAATGTTCATATTATGACCTTTCGTTAGGCCTTGTTAGGCCCATTCTCACCGATTCCAATTTCGATTATCAAGGTCGATTGTTAAGGATCGATTTTGATTCTGATTGTCAAGGCCGATTCTGATTGTCAATATCGATTCTGATTGTTGAGGTCAATTCTGATTCCAATTGTCGAGGCCGATTATCGAGACTGATTCTTATTTTTGATACCGATTCCGATTATCAAGGTCTATTTTGATTGTCAAGGACAATTTCGATTGTCAAGGCCGATTCTGATTCCAATTGTCGAGGTCAATTTTGATTGTTGAGGCCGATTCTGATTGTTGAGGCTAATTATCGAGGATAATTCTGATTGTCGAGGCCGATTTCGAATGTCGAGGCCGATTGTTGAGGCCGATTTCGATTATTAAGGCTGATTCTGAATGTTAAGGCCAATTATATAGGTCGATTACGATTATCGAGGTCAATTCCGATTGTCGATCTCGATTCCGATTGTCGAGGCCAATCGTTGAAGCCGATTCTAATTCTGATAGTCGAGGCCGATTATCGAGGATGTATTCAATTATCGATACCGATTTCGATTGTCGAGGCCGACTTCAATTATCAAGGTCGATTCTGATTGTCGAGGCCAATTGTTGAGGCTGATTTTGATTGTCAAGGTCGATTCCGATTGTCAAGATCTATTCCGATTGTCAAGGCCAATTGTCGAGGCTGATTCTGATTGTTGAGGCTGATTCCGATTTTCGAGACCGATTATCAAGGCCGGTTATCGAGGTCGAATGTCGAGGCCGATTTCGATTGTCGACGTCGATTTTGATTGTTGAGGCTGATTATTGAGGCCGATTTTGATTACCGAGGCCGATTGTCAAGACCCATATGATGTATATATATGAAGCCTGTAGTTAAGGCTCATTGTGATGTGTATTCAGCCTATGTTTGAGGCCCAATGTGATGTATACGCAGCCCATTTTTGAGGCCCAATATGATGTATATGCAGCCCATATTTGAGGCCCATTGTGATGTGTATTCAGCCCGTCTTTAAGGCCTAATGTGATAAATATGAGGTCATGTGATGAGGCCCATTGTGATGCATTTGAGGACCAGGTGATGGAGCCCATTGTGATGTATATTAGGCCCATATGAGAGGCCCATTGTGATGTATATTGAGCTCTTGAATGAGACCCATTATGTTATATACTAGGCCCTTATGTGAAGCCATGGGTTCACTATATGTTAGGCTCTATGTGAGCCACTCCTTGGGGGCAATGTTGGTTAATTGTCCACATTGTTGAGGTTGATTGTCGATGCCGATTATTGACACTGATTATGAGTATGTGACATCATAACATCATGATACATGCCCATATACATCATCTGCATATTTTTTATGAGATGTGACTGACCATTGCATATGTTATTGGGCAGGTTATTATGAGACTCCCTGATAGGCAGAGTTTATCTCACATGAGCGCACGGTATGCACAAGATTGATGCATGACTGGATTGTATGACTCATGCCTCTTACATTGTGTGTTGTGATTACTATATGCCCTAGCGACATCAGGGTCGTATCCTCCACAGGTATATCTTAGATGGCCAGATGGGACACCAAAAAACTGTTTTGGCATCTGGCCACCATAGATGGCCCTGGGTGAAAATTTTTAAATCCTCTTGGTACCAGAGGATGCCCTAACATCGAGACCGAGTGGATACATAAGCACCCAAGTGCCGAATACCAGGAGGTCTCGTCTCCCACTGTGTCATGGTCGATTGGGAGGGGGTGTGGCCTTATCCGCTCGAAAGTAGGGAGCATAGCTAGGCTAAGTTTGACCAGCTAGTGAATGGATCTGCTATCGACGTGCCGGGTAGATATTGGCTGACTACTGGTCAGGCGGATAGTGAGGTCTCTTCCACTTACATGGTCGTGCATCAGTGGGTAGCGATTTACATGTAAAGTGTACTAGACCCCGGTGATGATCTCAGAGATGAACAATACTGATATGTAGACTTATTGGACAGGAGTTGCATACTCATTCATTCATTCACTATCCACTCAGGCTAGTGGTGCGCAACCATTTGTTATGTGTGCCTTCGCAATGGCCAGGATTTTGGTTGGGGCGCGCGACTAACCTGAGATCATGAGTTTACCACATTGAGTCTGATTATTCAAATTTAGGTATAAGACTGATTTGGATAAAAGTCCCTTGTGATGGACCTCATAGCCTATGATACTATGTACTATCATTCATAATTCACACTCCAGCATGGTCATTCCATTCACACCGCATATTGCTTTACATTTGCGTTGTATGACATTTTGGGTTACTGTGTTTCTATATTTATATGTCTAGATACGACTACCGGTATTCATGAACTCATCGAGAATTGTACATTGCATTGCATCCTCGGTATCTGATATTTGGCTCTTTATGACTCCTCATTTGCATAGTTGATCTGTATTACATACTCTGATATTGTTTAACTCATGGACTTGTCAGATTTCTGCTTTACTTTGATATCATATGATTCATGATCTTACCAGTATTTTCTATATTACATGATTATGGCATTATGTTGAATACTTATGCACACACTTACACCACCCTCTAAGCTTTGTATAAGCTTATACACGATAGATGCGTGCAGGTAATGTTAGGTTGCAGCAGCGTGGAGCTTGGAGCATGTAGTTGACGTCTGGAGGTTTGATTTTGACATGTGTATTTCCCTTTCAACATTGTATTCGAATGTTTATACTAACGGATATGTGATGATGATGTTGTTTTTATGATTTGGGTAAACTTGTGGTTATGCTTCTTACGAGATAAATGTATGTTGAAAAATCCTCCTTGTAAGATCCCAAGATTGAAACCTGGTATATGGGCACTGAGGCTGAGAATGGGGTACTACGAAGGCTGTCGGCACTGGATTCGGCGATCGGGATTCCTGTGAATCCAATTTCTGAGTTTGGGCATGACATGGATTCTGTCTCTTTAAGAGTTGCATGAGTCGATCCATATTTTTATTTAGGGCTTCAACTCGGTTCTCTAAGGAAACTAATCGACCATCTCGGGTGCGAGATCGAGGCCCGCTATTTTAGGGTTGGGCACCCTGCTCGGTTGATGATTCAGGAAGAGATGTAATGGTTGTAGCAGAAAATTCAGGAAAAGTTAGAATGGTTGTAGCAATGACATATACAGCTTTCTTTTTTCCTTTCGCCATTGTGGTTTTATGGTAATGCAGGAATGACTTTGACGTCAATTCCCATAGACGATGCCAAAATGTTGATGCAAAAATCTGGTTCACCCTTGCCGAGCTGCTAAACCTTTAAACACCTGCACAGGAAGAAGACAAATGAGACCTTGGTAAGAGCAGGGGACCCTCTGATGCTAAATTCATGCTAGGATTCATGCTAGGAATCTGGGTTTAGCAGTGTTGGGGGGTTTTTGGGTGAGAGATTTTATGTACCTTTCACTGTAGATAGGTCCTTTATTTATAGGGCGAGAGTCGATTACGTGGGTGGAGACATTTCTTGAATTATAGGTGTGCATTCAGCGGACATCTCTTAACCATTTCATGCGATCTCTTGTGAAGATAAGATCAATTAGTCAAACTCCGAGAAAGTTGAGACAGATGGCTGAGGTTGACGTCTATGGCTGAGCTGACCCACCAAGGCCGACCTGAACTGTTGAGGCCGATCTAACCTGTTGAGGCCGATCTAACCTGTATCCCTTGGCCATTGAAGAGCTCATTAGTCATAACCGGCACTGGTCGACCTCATGTCCCGTTGAGATGTCCGAGCTAACCACTTCTCTTTAGTTAGTCCATTTTTACCCATAAAAGCCGCAATTAATCAATACACTAATAAATTAATTATCGCAACTACAAGAAAGAGTACAAAGCAACAAATCGGGAAATTCTACTTTATTTGGACATTTCATCGAACATGCAGGCATACCACCACCAATCATCATAATTCGGCTAAGGTAGGCATATTGAGTGCATATGCAGGTGGGTAATAAGAAACATGAGTAATAAATTCAGCAATTTCAATTTATTCTAGCATCCAATTGAATGTACAGGCAACATTACATGTTGTTAGCAATTTATGGAAGACAAACAACCATAAGAGTATGCAATGGTTAGCATGTAATCATTTATTTACTATATAAATCATTAATTGTGACATGAGGTTCAATAAACGACAACCTAGGGGTAATGGTCCACACCTTGGGTTGGTATGATGAGTTCAGGCTTGCTACTAAGGTTAGGGTCCCGATGATTGGTTCACCGGTGACCTGTACCAAGGTAGTTGGCTCGTAAGAGTCAATGCATTCAGGCCTCAAGGACCAATTTCAAGGAGAGGCTTGTTAATTACCTCTAACTATCGCCAGGGAGATTTTGGCAACATGGCATGGTGCGGCTCTGTTGCTAGCTAGTGGCGACAAGGTGGCTCCTCCTATTAACTTCCCTCTCACACTTTCTCCCTCTCCTCTCCCTCTCTCCCTAATTGCAATGAGAAAATCGTATGGGAGTGAGGGGGTGGTAAATGAAGGCTATTTGTAGTGTCAATAGGTGAACAAATAAACCCGATGCCCCTTTTTCCTATAAACTTGCCTTGGGAGAGGGTGTTTTCAACTTGCAGAGCCTTCCAGGGGCCCACTACTTTATCTACACCATGGGGAAGGTGGTCCACTATGGGATCTATGTTTTGTTACAACTAGGCGCCCATTAGACACTTTGATTGGTTGTGAGGGGGCATTCATGATTGACGGTCGTCAGTGATTGATTGGGGCCTCGACTATACGAATACAAGTGGAAAAATATCTTTAGCTCATACCTCAAGTTCGGTTGTGATTTGATAGTTGGGACACTACATTTTCATGAAAGAGTGGAAGGTATATTTCACTCAATTTTCAGGTCTCATAGGCTATTCGGGTATTCCAAACTCCCAGCTTTTGGCCCAAGTTGAGCCGTTCTGGGCACTTTCTTAGTTCGGCACCCGTGATGGGGTTGAGTCCAATGAGACGGTCGATTTCCTATAGACTTGGGCTTAACGGACATACAATGCTCGACTTAGTTCTATTTTGGTTTGTCAGGGGGAATCATGAGGAAGTAAACCCCTGAGGTTCATTTTAGGTCCTAGTCATACTTAGGTTTATCTATGTTTGTGACGTTGTCCCTTCACAATTTGTGGAAGTGGTTGTTTGACTCTCTTCACCCCTAGTTTCTAGGTTTTTTATATGTTTGCCCTATGTGGTCTGCCTGACACGGTCCTGGGGCATATTAGTTCGTGGGTGCCCTAGGATTTAGTGTCGATTTGGCTCAGGTGTTATCATCTACCCCCCTTAAAATAAAATTTCATCATCAAAATTTATACATGTTTATACTCCTTGAGTAATTGTGAGTAATGCTTACGAACTTCTGCTTCCATGTCCCATGTGGCCTCTTCTTCGATGTGGTGCGTCCACAACACCTTTTACTAACGAAATAACATTGTTGCGCAACACCTATTCCCTTTTATCTAAGATGCATGTAGGCCGAAGGACGTAGGTAGTGTCCTCCCTAAGCTCTATATTTCCCACTTGATAATGTGCGTAGAGTTAGGGATGTACTTCTTTAACATTGATATATGAAATATGTTATGCACACCTGCGAGTGGCATAGGCAGGGCGAGGCAATACAATACGGAGCCCATGTGGTCTAGTATCTGGAATGGTCTAATGAATCATGGAGTGAGCTTCCATTTCTTACTGAAATGCAACACCTCTTTCATTGGCGAGATCATGAGGAACACATGATCTCCAATCTTAAACTCTAAGTCCCTCTTACTTATATCCGTGTAGCACTTTTGTTTGCTTTGGGCTGCTAAGAGGCGGCATTGGACAACTTTAATCTTTTCGGAGGTTACTCCCACTATGTCTTGCCTTTCCAAGCTTTTCTCGCCAATTTCTACCCAACAGTATGGGGCTCGGCATGGACGCCCATATAATGCCTCGTAAGGTGTCATGCCGGTATTAGCTTGGAAGCTATTGTTGTAGGAAAACTTGGTGCATGAGAGAAAATCATCCCAGTTGTCCTTCAAGTCGAGTACGTATGCTTGTAGCATGCCTTCCAACACTTGATTTACCCACTCCGTCTACCCATCGGTCTGTGGATGGAAGGTAGTACTGAACTCTAATTTCACCCCCACTGCCTCTTGTATTCGGGTCTAGAAAATGGATGTGAATCATGTGTCTCGATCCGACACGATTTCCAAAAGGATACCATGTAGTTGCATTATCTCCTTGATATATAATTTGGCCAGGTCATCGGTGAAGTTAGAAGCTCGAATCCGAAGGAAATGGGTCGACTTCGTCAACCAATCTATAATCACCCATATAGAGTCATCCCTTTCTAATCTTTAGAAAATTGGTAATGAAATCCATGGATATGAAATCCTACTTCCATTCAGCTAGCAGCATGGTTTGTAAGAGTCCCAGCAGTTGGTGATGTTCAACCTTGACCTGCTGACATGTGAGGCATCAAGATACGTAGTCCGCTATTTGGCTCTTCATATTGTTCCAGCAATAGGACTACTTCGAGTCTTTGTACATCTCTGTGCTCCCCAGGTGCATCGTTAATTTGGAGCTTGAGTAGCATTGAGAACTTCTTTCCTCAACTCATGGAGGTTTGGGACGCACAAGCGACCACAATATTGCAAACTCCCGTCGGAGCCAATTCTCCATTCAAATTCCTCGCTATCATCTGCCCTTTATTTCATTCTCATTAACAGTTCATCTCCCCCTTGGGCTATCCATCAACGGCTGAACTGGAAGTGGGCTATGGTCTCGTATGGCTCCTTCACTGTCAATTTCAGCTCAAAGTCCTGTAAAACTCCACCATGTCCCACTCTTTCACCATCAGCGGGGCCACAAACTACAAGGCTTTCTTGCGGCTTAAGGTATCAACCACAAGGTTGGCCTTTCCCGGGTGGTAGGACACCTTGAACTTGAAGTCCTTTAATGTTTCCATCGGCATTGTCTCATGTTTATGTCCCTTTAAGTGAAGATGTACTTGAGGCTCTTGTAGTCATAGAAGAGTTTGAACTCTTCGTCATAGAGGTAATACCTCCATAGCTTCAAGGCAAAGATCATTGCTGCCAGTTCCAAGTCATGAGAGACATGGGCGATTGCTCTATCCTTCTATATTGCACGCATCCTAAGCCAACCTGGGAAGTGTCGGTGTAAATGGTGTACTTAACACTTGCTTGGGTAACATAAGTATAGGTACAGATGTCAACTTGTCCTTCAGCTTTGGAAAGCCGCATCTGCCTTCTCGATCAAGGCAAACTTAATGTCATTCCGAGTGAGTTGGGACAATGGCCGAGCTATTTTCTAGAAGTCCTTGATGAACCTGTGGTATTTGCCAACGAGTTCGAGGAAGCTTCTCACTTTCGTTATTGAATCGGGTTTCTTCCAATCTTGCACTCCGCCACCTTGGTGAGGTCCACGGTTTTGTCTTCCTTTAAGACTACATGCCCTAAAAATTTAACTTTTTCTTTCCAAAAGTCGTACTTTTGAAATTGCGTAAATAGTTAGTTTTGCCTGAGTGTATGGAAGATTGCCCGTAGGTATTCTTCGTGGTCTTCTTAACTCCTTGAGTACACTAAGATGTCATTGATGAATACAATGACGAATCTTTATAGATAAGTCTTGTCCGAGAGCGATGAAGATTACGCCTCCATCCTAGGTCTTGAGCCCAATCGTAGGCGAGCTTGGGAGACCCGCTCCCCATCCTGTTTAGACCGTAGGGACATCTCCACCAGGTCAGCGCACGCATGTATGTTGGCATAGCACATCTTTCTGCAAATACCTGCTCATAGCCCCTCAGAAAAATGCCGCATTTTCATTTTTTCTTCCGTCACTATTCGAGCATATTTCGATAGCTTCGTGAAACATTTCTCCTATTTGGCTACCGACATCTCTCCCTGTTGCAGGCGGAGAAATTCACCCTCGTTATGGTAGGTGAGTGAGAAGTACTTCTTGAAAAAGCGCGACTCAAGCTCATTCCACGTTCATACGAAACCCACCAGGATGGACCTCAGCACACTATCCCACCACAAATCTGCCTCCTTCTCGAACACGTAAGTGACAAGTTCAACTTGCTCCGCCTTGGAGCAATGGAGTGGCCTGATCATCTTAGAGACCCCAATTTAGCCAATACTCGGCATCTTTGGGTCGGTGGGTGGCCCGAGCCTTTGAAAGTGCTCAAATAAACTGCTCATTATGGTTGTGGCGAGGTCCTGTGTAGTCTACACCGGTCGAGCTGTGTTTAGATTTTGGGCAATGGCTACCCAAGTGCTACTAGAGTCCGTTGTTGCTGTTATTATTGTTACTGCTGCTGTTGTTGCATTAGGAACATCATTGCCCCATTATAGCCAACGTTGGGGCTGCATGAGGCACATGTGGGGCAAAGGATGCAGCTTGAGTTTAGCCAAAAGCTGGCACCGCTTCTGAGATTGCCTCTCGTGCAGCATCTCCCACACCATCCCCCACACAAAGTGAGTCTGCCAATCGATCTTAGGTGACCTTGCCCTAGTGAAGGTTGCTGCTACTCTGTCACACCTTCCAGACTCTAGGCTTGTTCTTCCTCAACTAATCCGCCACGCTAGAGGCTAACTACTGTTGGGAGGCATCTCTTGTATCCATGTTACAAGCGTGCGTCAGACTCATAAAGAAATTGTGTGTATTCAAGCACACATGTAACCCAAAATTTGTGTAATTCAAATAATGTGGGACGATTTCATTGCAACAGATAAGTTTTAGCACAGGGATCCCTTACATCGGTTGTTACCATCAAAGTAAGCTACCATACCCAATACATCGAATAAAATTAAACTCCAGTCATTACATGTCAACGCAAGTAAGAAAGGAAACCAAATCCTAACTATTTCAAGTTAAGTACACAAGCATCTAACAATTAATAAGGCCTATTAGTAGGAGTTAGAGGGGTTGCTCCCTCCTTTTGTACGCAGCGCAATATCACCTTCAGCACGCGGTATATTTTCTTGCTCCATTTTTCTATTTCAGGCAACTTTGACTCAAGTGCATCCAAGCGCTCTTCTATTCTCCGAGGAGCAAGAGGCTCTCTGCCAACCCCTTTGATCTCATCTCTAACATCTCCTTCGCCTTAGTCTCCCCCTTCACTTTCTTCCTCCTCCTGGTTATTCACCTTCGAATGGCGAGCTTCTTTTCTAACAGCCTCATCAACGCAACACCTGCGACCAAACCTCACATAAGTTCTAAAATCAAATCCACCCATTTTAATACACAACATAAAAGATTCAAAAACAAGTGTTTTTTTTTTTTTTTGCTTTTCTTAATCAAACCAAATACTAACATCGGAACTTTTCCAATCGACCCACTACCAGACGATGAACCAGACGGCCCACCAGCAAGCAGCATTCTCATCCGTTTACTCAATGGAAGATTATCGATGTCATCCATCACAGATTCACCATTGTCATTAACTTCATGCTTGATTCTAGCCTTAGTCGAATCTACAGCCGAAAACCCTGGAGGCACATTTTGGTAAATTCCACCATCGACTTCCATCTTCACAGTAATACCACTAGAACGCCAACCCATTCTTGCAAGTTACGCTCCAAATGTCAAAATTAAACTCATACGCATGGCTTGCAACGACTAAGATTCAGAGGCATTTCACAAAGCACAACGCATTCTCTCTAGAATTCGTACATTTTAAATAGATAGAGAGGGGGGGAGGATTCTGGTCAGGGTTTTCTTTTGCCCTCTCTTTTGGATGGTGGAGAAAAGATTGAAAGAAGAAGACGGGCCAGAGATTGATTGGAACTCAAAGCGATTTGTCTGTGGGGAAGGATGGACTTTGGGATTTGGGGAGTGCGGGAAAGGCATTTTCTTTGCTACGATTGGAAGTCGGAGCGGTTTTTTTGGGAGAAGGATAGAATTTGGGATCTGGGGATGGCAAAGAAGGCATTTGCTCTTCTCCGTGGCACCAAGGAATGGAGGGGAGGGGTTTTTAGCGCTCTCAAGGAAGAGAAATTAGTGAGTCGATTTGCGGCGGAAGCAGATTGGCTAGTGTACCATGCACCACCGATATGTCTGATATGTTAACGTGACTGATTCTATGGGTCCCATCATGAGGTATGTATTATATCTCAACCGTCCTTTCATTTGGTTAGCTCGTCCAAAGCCTTGAACCGAAAGATAAAACAGATCCAAAGATCAAGTGGACCACACTGCAAAAAGTTACGAGGGATTGAACGTCTACCATTGAAACCTTTTTGCGTCACAAAAGTTTTAGATCGTTATATATTTGGTTTTCCCCTTCGTCTAGGTCTATCTAACCTTACGAATAGATTAGCTTGAAAATAAATGTTATGGTGGGCCGATGAATGTTTTAATGGTTAGAATAATTATCCCACTGTTATTTCTGGTGTGATCGACTAAAGCTTTGGATATTAATAAATTTTTGTAACATACTCTAAAACGATCTAAAAAATGAATGAACGGTGTGGATATACAAAATACAATTTTGGGGCTACGTAACTTTGATCTCCTTTGAACCGTTTGTAAACTCGAAGATCGAGGAGCTGCGACGCTCGTCTTTGCACGACATGTACCCACACCAGCTATATCGCTGGTGCGCGGTACATCAGCCAAATCTGCTTCTGTTTGAGCTAGGGGATTCCACTGGAATGTGTGCGTGGGATTCGAAGATTGTTCATTGGGCGGGGCACACCTTTGTACGGACGAGATTACTTTCAATTGAGGGACGCGCAGGGAAGTGGATTGGCTGGTGTACCTCACACCAGCATTTTAGCTGCTGTATTGACGTCAATAAATTATGTGGGTTTGATCACGAGATATGTATTATTTCCAAACCGTCCTTCCATTTGGCTAGCTGGTTTTAAGGTTAGAGATAAAAAATAACACTGATCTAACTATCAAGTGGACCACATTGTAAAAGGCAGTAGAGGATTGAACGTCTATCATTGAAATCCTTTTTGGGGATCACAGAAATTTTGGATCACTATAAAATTTGTTTTCCTTCTTAATTTAAGCTTTGTGACCTTATGATGGATTGGATGGAAAATAAACTTTATGGTGGGCCCTATTAATTTTTAACGATGAAAATTATTATCTCCGTGGCCATTTATGGTGTGGTTAACGGTGTAGATATAATAAATACACCCCTACGGAGCCTACGTATCCTTGATATCCTTTGAACCGTTCGTATAACTTGGAGCTCAAAGAGCGTCAAAGCTCTTCTTCACATGACACGTACCTACAGCCCAGCTAATCCGCTTCCAACGCACGGATGCGAATTGGGTACACTGGCCTATCCGTTTCTGTCCCCGTCAGTCCAAACGCTGATTCGCTACTTATATCGTCCGTACCAGTTTTGCTACTAAAGTGTCATCACTATGATGTATGTTGTATGAGATGTCATCCATTTATTGAGATCATTTTAAGGCATGGTAGAATGAGTCACATCCAAAGATCATGTGGACCCCTTCTAGATTATAAAAAAGTAAAAAGGAGGATTGAATGCTTACCATTAAAATTTTAAATTTTTGCTAGTAGTTGTGATTTCACTTCATGTACATATATGTTGTTATGGTATGGATATGGTAGATCTTCAAAAAACATTATGGTGAGCATAAGAAGGTTTTAATATTATGTGTCACTGTTTTGTTGTTTTATATGTTTTGCAGTTTTTTATGATGGGGTTCACTTGAGCTTTGAATCTATGTCACTCTTTTGGTCATGCCTTAAAATAATCTCTCAAAATGAATTGTACCGTGTAAATACAACACATATATCATGGTGGGGATAGTCTACATGACACTTGTGGAAACTTGACGAAGCTATAAAACTATCGCTAAGTTCTAATGGGGATTGACTAAGACCAATTTAAAAATTATACTATTAAAAATACAACTGCTTACTTTAAACCAATTTATCAATTAAAGTTAAGAAGACAACTACTAAGAAGGCTTTAAAGCTAAAGTGAGTCCAATTACATAAACTACAAATGATGTTCCAGTCAAGCAACTATATTATATATATATACCGGAACACTCACCTACGAACCAGTTTGCACGGACTACATACGAACTTTTTTGAGAACTCATCATATCTGATCAGTCTCAAAAATCTAAACAGTCCACATGCAGCAGAACCTCTTGAAACTCCTTGGTACCAATTTTTACTCTGAACCAAAACTTCGGTGGGCCAAGAAAAATGCAAACAGTTTCTTCCCTTGGTTTGAATTTCTCTTCGCTATGGTCCACCAGAATCTTAGATCAGGGTGAAAATTCACCCCCTAAGGTTTCATGGGATTCTGCATCTTATGGACCGTTTGGATTTGACACGTGTGCAAAGGTGCGTAGGTGAGTATGCCTCTCTCCCTCTCTCTACACACACACACACTTATGTGTACTTAATAATTACATAGCATACAACTCAATCTAAGCATTCATATAATTTAACTAATTAAACACGTAAGCATAAATTAGAATTGCAAACATTCACAATTACAAGCATAAGCATGTATAGTGATTCGATTTCCCTATTCAACTCTTGGCGAATGTACTTTCCTTGAGTGTACTGGTATTTACTATCGAAGGTTTTAAATCTGCTTCACATCTAACCTTTACATGGTTTCTCTTAGGCGAACCACTAGCCTACATGTACACTCCTATGTCGGAAACACTGTTTTTATCCATGTCGGTGGCTTCCGTAAGAAACTTTAGTTAGTTTTTTATCGGCTAACTAACAACCATTAGCTGTCCTAATCTAGTGAGTTACGTGCACTCCTGTCAAATGCTTTCATGAAGACCAACATGTATGCACCCATGCCTGGTGGACCATGTACACACCCACGTTGGTGAATTCTACCCTACAAAAGAGCTTAGGTCTTATACATCCCTACACCAACATCATAAATTTGGAACGGCTACGTCTTTGGCCATTCTAGACTTGGAACAATTTTAAACTGTTTTAAACATTTTTTTTTTTTTTTAAAGACAACCCTAAAGAGTTTGTCTGCTCGATACCTCTAATTCCCCAAATCATCTTACGTGTCTCTCTCGTCTTCTCCTCCCTAAAAAACCCACTGACTAACCTTACCTCCCTAAGAAAACCCCAATCTCTCATCTTCTCCTCAACCCACCGACCATCTCTCTCTCTCTCTCTCTCTCTCTCTCTCTCTCTCTCTCTCTCTAATTGAAGATGGTTAGTTCTGCATCCCCGCCGACATTGGCGTTGACGAAGGCATAGGAGTTCGGGGACAGTCAGATCTCTGAGTTTAAGGAGGCATTTAACATGTTTGACAAGGACAAAGATGGTCAGGTCCATTCAATCTTCGATTTTCTCCCTTTTTTTGCTGGAAAATCTGTTGATTTTATGATTTTTTATAGATTTATTTACAATCGAGGTTTTTTTTTATATTGATTTCATTAACTCTTAGGGTTCAATGCTTCAATTCATTGGAATCAGGCTTGGTAGAGAGCCATGTGGTCGGAAATTTGCTTATCGCATTTCCTGATGAGTACCACATCCAGTGAGATCTTTTCCTTTTACTCACTATAAACTGTTGATGCAGAAATCTGGTTAACCTTTACTGGACCTCCGAGCACCTGCACACAAGGAAAATAAAAGAGATCCTAGCTACAACAGGGGACCCTCCAATGCCTAAGTCAGAATCTAGTAAACTGGGTCTAGTAGAATTGATGGTTCACTAGTGCGTACCTTTTACTGTAGATGAGCCTCCTATTTATAGGCTACGAGTCAATTATGTGGAGAGAAATGCTTCCTAAATCATAGGTGTGCGTTGAGCAGCTGTTTCTCAACTATTTCGCGAGATCATTGGCGATGATAAGATCAAGTTGTCGACCTCTGAAGACAATGTGGTCGGAGACTGAGGCCGAGCATCCGAGATGATCTTCTCAATTATGCTGAGGAAGAGCTCCTCGAACTGGGTTCTCCTATGGGCTATGTTCAACATGCCCATGAAGGTTGTATCCAAGCACTGGTGGTTATATCCAAGCACTGAGGCTGAACTCTCTTCCTTAGCGAAGTATAAATGACATTGGAGATGACCATCCTCTTGATCTTATCATATGGTATAGGGACTTCACCGTAAATTTCGAGTTGCACGGCCCCGCATATGGGATCACAGCTTGGACGGTCCTCAGTAGATCACAGACAGATTTCCTTGCAGGAGCTCGAAAATGGATAGGACCATGAAAAGGCCAGTAGCTCGTCCCCTTTCACAAGAAGCAGATATACTTCATCTTTTGGTGGACGAAACATCAGGCAGGCCAATCTCCTAGTGTTCAATCGATGCTACTCTAGCTGCTGAGGAGCTCCTTAGTTAGACCACGTGACATCCGACCATGTGACGTATATTGATATCTGAGCCGTCCTCATCTTCTCGATTAGTTCAATTTTTCCCATAATAGTAGCCCCCTACTTTCGAGATAACTGCGCAAGTTCCGGAAGTAAGTCTGTGTAATGAGGTTGGATTGATGATATCTGTTGTATATGGAAGGTTGAGTCAGTTCATCATTAACACAGAGAGGGGCGATGAACGCGGAGATCGATGAGGATTTGCAATGATAGTTCAACATGGTTGAGGTGGCAAGCGCTGGTAAGGCACCTTTTCGGTTCCCGACCTATGGGGCGTGGACAAGTAATGCTGCTTGGGAAATCGGGTCAACCATCAAAGGGGAGGCCTCCACGTGGCTGTGAGCACGTGTCGAGGAGCATCTTCGGCTATTGCATTAAACGCAAGCAATTAATACTTGTGGCCGAGCTAGTTATAAAAAATGGATGAACCCTAATCATTGCAGCCATTTGCTCCCGCTTCTTCTTCTCAAGCTCCCAGACTTGGCAACTTTCGCTAAGTCAGAAATCTTCTCCTCCGGTGACCTCTGCTTCCTCAAATCTTCTCTATTCTTCCATTTTCTTTCATTTTTCCTCTTCGTTTTTGCTTTTTGACCCATTTCTTACTGAAAATGTCCAATATATTGGATGATTGAGATGAGCTCATTGCCTTCGAGGGTGACTCGAAGTCAAAGGCTTGGGACTTGCCGCCGGGGACTTCCCAAGATCCACCGTCCTTGATCCCGCTACTGAATGAAAGGGTGGTGACTCAGTCCTCGATTGAACAGTTGAAAGATGCTAAAGCGAGTCCTGCCTCGACAGAAAGAGATGCGGCTTAGTCCCCTGTAGAAGGATCTGAAGAGATCTGCTTGTTTGGGTCGAGACTCAAGGAATCTGACCTGGTGTAGATTAGGCCAGAATATCACATCCCTGATTCGGTGATACTACATACTCCTATACTTGGTGAAGTTTCGGGTGATCCCGGTGAGGGTAAGGTGGATGTGTTCTTGGTAGCCTTGCAGTGCAGCCTCAAACTTTCCTTTCATCGCATTGTTAAGGAAGTCATAACTCGTCTGAGGTTGGCCCTTGGCCAAATAATCCCAAACGCCTAGAGGGCCTTACTGAGGGGCTTTTATACTATGGTTTCAGCTCGAGCATACCGAGTCAACCGCTGATGAATTCCTCCATCTCTACCAGACGAAGTCCAACCTGAAACATATGAGTTGGTACTACTTCTCGGCATGGCCGAGCAGGGGAAAAGCCCTCATTACAGGCAACCGGTCTTCTAACAAGAACTAGAAAGACAAATGGTTTTAGGTGTTTGGAGATTGAAAAGCTCCAACGGCTGTTGGACTGTGACCTCGGGTTTTGACCCGCTTTGCCAATCCAGTCAGGTATATCCAAACTGCTGACATTGTAATTTGCATTCATTTTTTTTCTTCTAACTGTAACGGATTTTTGCAGTTCTTCCCAAGAAACCTGTTGTGATAACTGAGTCAAAGCGTAATCGGATTCCTCACGTAAGGTTGGCGGACGCTTCTGATAGATTTTAGAAGGTGTTGATCACTCCCGGGCTCCTTCATCTGTTCGCTCTTACTCATCCATCTTGGGAGGTAGACAGACTATCGTTTCTTATGAACTTAACCTTTTTTCTTTTCTTTTTATTTCTGATCGATATTTCTGGTCACGTAGTAATGGCCGATCTCCCTCGTCCCTCCAAAAGAGCTCATGTCCCTTTTGATGTCGAGTTAGCCTAGAAGAAACCGCCTTCAAAGAGGAGGGCGATTATAACCCCCACCAAGTAATGGGCGATCTCTTTCACAGTGGTGGAAGGGAGATCAACATCGGGTGCTGGTCAGCCCGCGACAGAGCAATCAAACTCGACTACCATCGAAGGGAGGGCTCGGGATGCCCTCACAAGTGTGAATTCTCCGGTGGCTCCGGAGGTGGTGGACTTAGAACCCTCTCCTATATAGAAGGTCATTCCCACCACTGAGGCTCAGCCCCCCTCGGCCCCAGCTCAAGAGGGCAGTTTGTCTGATTAGAAGGTGGATGAAGCTCAAGAGGGCCCCTTTTCGCAAGGGTACTACAAGTAAGGTCTTGTCCCCTGGGTGGCCTGACACGTTCTTGAGGCCGAGATCATGACTTTAATGAAGATGCAACCAGTCACCTTTCTTAGGTGAGGTGGCCGCGACGTTTTATAAGGTAGAGCTCTTTCCTTGCATTATACTAATTTTCATAATTTGATGTTATCTAATGTATTTTCTTTTTAGATTGCCCTTGTTGTCCTGTCTGCCCGCCGAGCGATGATACGCGTCGAGGAGGAGAGTGAGGAGACAAATGCGAAGCTTCTCGCTAAGACCGCAGAGGCCAATTAGCTTCGCTCTACTTTGGAGAAATCTAGGGAGGAGCTGACGGCTTTAAAGATCCATGCGGAGGAGGCCAAGAAGGAGGCAGCTCAGGCGAAGGCCCATCTAGAGGTGATGCGGTCACACCAGAACGAGGCGAAGGCTAAGGCCATTAAGCTGAAGGCCGAACTAGCCGAGGTGAAGGTCAGCTCAACAGCGAAGCTGGTTGAAGTTAAGGCATTCATCCCATCTTCTCGAGCGGCAGCGGTAGAGGAATTCAAGGCCTCAAAAGAACAAGTAGACGAAAAGGAGCTACTTTACAACTATGGGTATCATAAATGTCTCGAGGATATCAAAGAAAAGTACCCTAAGCTCGACCTATGCATCCTTGAAGATAGTTATGACTAGGGCCCAATCCCATAAGGAGACGAAGACCTGACCCCAACAGAAGTCAAGGCCCTAATTTCAACAGAAGCCGAGCAGCCTCCTCAGGGGGATTAGCCTCTCCTAACCCTTTTCCCTATACTCTTGATGTAGTTTCTTCTCTTTATATATATATATATATATATATATATATATATATGGGAAAAGGTACTATGCGCTCGACCTCACAATAAGCTCCTGTGAGGTCAAGCTGTGTGGGCCCCACCGTGATACATGTCAACCATCAACATCGTGCATTTGATGGGTACCCTTTAAATTATGGGATATCCCAAAAATCAGCCGTATACGGAACTCAAGTGGGCCATACCATCTAAAATCATGTGAAGACACCATTAAAACATATAAAAGCACTTGGTGGGGCCCACCTAAGTTTTGAATGCTGCTGAAACTTGGTATGAACCCTCATCTAAGTGGGACATACATAATGGATGGGATGGATTTGCAAACCACATCTCGATGGGCCCAAAAAATTATTATGAATGTTTTAATGGTGCACGGCCCCTCTCCACTTCTGTATGTGGTGTGACCCACACAAGTCACGGATTGACTTGATTTTTTAGACCTAGGCCCACGATGGAATGGTGCATCTGACTGATGGGGTAGATGTTCAAAACACATCACGGTGGGGCCCACACAGCTCAACCTCATGGGACGGACTCGTGAGGTTGAGCACATAGTACCTTTTCCCTATATATATATATATATATATATATATATATATATATATATATATATATATATATATATATATATATATATTAATGAAAGTATGATTTTTGGTTTGCATATTCTTCGTGTGTTATGTTTTTAAGTTTTAATAGGTCAGGTGTTGTGTGTTAGTAGTTTGGTCATGTCGTCTTGAAGGTCGAAGCGTTTAGGAGGTGTTCTTCCCTTTTCTTTGTGGAAGTCCTGCCCTTGTAGGACACAAGAAGAATTAACTGCGCCAACTTGTTCACAATAGGTTGAGCAGCTTGACGAGAGGACTATTTTCCCTTACATTAAGAGAAGTCCTAATAGTAGGCCGTGTAGTTTAAGTAGAAAAATCGACAAGTAAAAATTTAAAATTCTCATCCTTAGGAATTCTTATTATGGATAAGTAGACAAGTCGTTCTGACCTTATAGGTTGGTTATTTTTGATTTGAGACTTAATTGGTCTTCATGTAATGTAGATTTTCAAATGCTCGGCATTCCGTGAGTACAGCAGAGGTCGTCCATCCATATCTTCAAGTCAGTATGTTCCTGGTCAAGTCATGCCAGTTATCTTGTAAGGCTCTTCCCAGTTCGGCACTAGGGTTCCTGAACCGGCTTCCTTGGTATTTTGAAAGGTTCTACGAAGTACTAGGTCTCCCAGCCGGAACCTTCGTACTTTCACTTAAGAGTTGTAGAACCGAGCAACTTGCTGCTTGCAAGTCGCAGTCTTTAGCTACGCTTGCTCCCTTTCCTCTTCAAGTAGGGCGAGGTTTAAATCCATTTTTCCGATGTTTTGAGATTCATTATATGATTGAATTCGCACAGTAGGAAGCCCTATCTCGATTATAATGACGACCACTAACCCAAAGGTTAGGAAGAAGGGAGTTTCTCCTGTAGACGTTCGGGTAGTAGTTCGGTATGCCCAGAGGACATAGGGAAGCTCCTTGGCTCAGGCTCCTTTGGTCTTTTAGAGCTTGGTTCTGAGGTGGTTTTTGATGATTTTGTTAACCGCCTCTATCTGTCCATTGGTCTGAGGATGTCAAGGTGATGAATAAGAATTATGAATTCCAAGATTTTCACACATGCCTCGGAACCGATCATTGTTGAACTATTTATCGTTGTCCGAGTTGATTGTATGTGGAATCCTGTATTGGCAGATGACATTTTTTCAGATGAAGTCAATGATCTTCTGCTTGATAATCTTGGCTAGCAGTTCGGCTTCGGCCCATTTGATGAAATAATCGACTACGACGACAACGAACTTAGTCGGTCCTTTGCCTGTTAGCAATGAGCCAATAATGTCTATCCCCCATTGGGGGAACGTCCATGGTCCGGTCATGGGGGTCAGCTGCTCAGGCGATTGACGAGGTATCATCGTAAATCTTTGACACTTGTTGCATCTCCGGGTATATTGCTTAGCATCTTCTTGGATGGTCGACTAAAAGTATCCTTGTCGGATGACCTTATGGGTAAGAGCCTAGCCGCCGGAATGGTTGCAACAAATTCCTTCATGTATTTCTCTCAAGACGTACTCGGCCTCCTTAGGTTGGAGACACCTCAGATAATGTAGAGAAAAACTTTTTTGGTAGAGGGTGTCTCCTACCATGGTATACCAAGCCGACCTAGCCCAGACCTTGCGCGCCTCGCCCCTCGAGCCTGTCTTCGAGTAGCTTGCCTTCTCGGAGATACTCGGTGATTGAGTCCATCCAGCTCAGGGTCGAGATTATGGGACAAGCTATCTGAAGGTCGGGCTCGTTGATACTAGGGTTTGATAGAAACTCAATGGGTATTGATTTCGGGATGTGATCCTCAATTGCCGTAGCCAACTTTGCCAATGCGCCTGCCTTAGAATTTTTCGCTTTGGGAACCAGGACGACATTGCATCTTTGGAACTTGCCAATGAGTTTTTGTGCTTTCTAAAGATAGGCGATCATTTTTTCTTCCTTGGCCTATTACTCGTTGGCGACTTGGTTGACGATGAGCTGTGAATCGTTTAGGACTTTTGGAGTATGGGCCTCCATTGCTGCTGCTAACCTGAGTATGGCGAGCAATGCTTCGTATTCGGCCATATTATTCAATGTTTGGAATTCAAATCTCAAGGCATATTGCATGCATGTCTGGTCGGTTGCTATCCCGACCCCACTGCCTTTAGAGTTGGAAGAGCCGTTGACGTACAATGTCCAAACCTGTTAGTTGGCTTCATTATTCGGGTCAGTTGGCGCTTCTGGGTTTTGTCCATTGGTGAATTCAACAATGAAGTCGGCCACTATTTGGCCCTTGATGGTGGTTCGAGGCTGATATCTGATATCGAACTCGCTGAGCTCAATTACCCATTTTGTGAGCCTACCTGACACCTCAGGCTTCCGGAGCACTTGGCGAAGATGTTGGTTTGTTGGGACTATGATCATGTGGGCCTAGAAGTAAGGACAGAGGCGATGAGATGACACAATCAAAGACAGAGTGAGCTTCTCGATGTCGGGGTATTTGGTCTCGGCTGGGATCAATGTTTTACTGACATAATAAACTGGGAGTTGCTTTCCCTCTTGTTCTCGAGGCTGAGCTTACTGCCACGGTCGAGATTGCCAAGTAGAGCAGTAGTGGCTCTCCTTGCTTCGGCTTGAAGAGCAGTGGAGGTGAGTTTAAGAATTGCTTGAGCTGTTGAAATGTTTGCTCACAGTCCTCAGTCCATTCTATCTTGTTTTGAATGTTGGGAAAGTTCCAGTAAAGATGGTGGCTGAAATGGAAATTTCTTTTCCAGTATACCCAAGGAAATATGCTTCCCTTATTTTTCCTTGAGTTTCTTTATAGTTCCACCTCTTTCATAAAATGAAAATCAGACCCATTTTTTTCCTAGGAAACATGTTTCCCACTTTGTAGATGGTTTCCCGCAACTAAGGTGCAACTTAACTTCATGCCTCTTTAAACTTTAAAGGACCAAAATTTTGATAAGGAGATAGCAATGTTGGCTTTCTTCATGGCCATTTAAAGGATGTGACTGCTATCATATTTTACTTTTGGGGTTGCATAATCTATGATTGAGGTCATGACCCACAATTCAAATTTATGAGTGTTGCACAATGTTCCACCCAATAATCAGGAATGATTTCACACACTTCTGTGTTTTATAATATATTGGACTTACAAAATCCAAGGTGGGCCCCAGATTTATCGTCCAATTTTCTTGAGGATATATTAAGAAAGCGTTTGGCTTGTTATAAGATGGACTTGCATAGATAGAGTGATTCATGCCATTTTAGTCTTATTTCATGGAGGATCTTCTCTCTCTCTCTCTCTCTCTCTCTCTCTCTCTCTCTCTCTCTCTCTCTCTCTCTCTCTCTCTCTCTCTGTGTATTTTCAGAATACATTCCACTCCCAAAACCAGACACTCTTGTAAAATGCCAAAGATCTTGCTGCAAAGAAGGATACAGCTGCTCTGGAGGAGCTTTCTCACAGAGAGGTTTGTTCAATTGGTTGTGTTCTACTATCTATATTCATTATTCAATTTCCACTCTTGTGGTCTCATCTTACCTTTTCCTTGCTTGCCATGATTAGGTTGAGAAATTTATGGCACGATGGAGCAGTAATAAAGCCTTTAGAGATTATAACAAGAAAAGGATATTGCCATCACTGTACAATCAGCGTCCTATTTGAATTTAATACCATTTTGGAAAAAAAATAAAAATTTCCAGATTCCTATTTGAATTTAGCACCATTTTGAAAATGGTAGTGACACATCCTCACACATGTCACGGATGTACAGCCATCCAACCCATTCAAATTACGAGGCCCATTGTAGATGGATCATATCTCTAAATTACATTAATCAAGCAACCCTAATAATCTAAGTAGTGGCTACAAAATGGATGGTGTAATGTAATGAGTGGCCCAACTTCAAAGGGAAAAATCACATGGTTAATACTATTTTCTCAGTATAACCTATGCTCCATCCACAACTGGTTTAGCAGTTTGGACGGTCTTAACTGCTGTACAAATATGGTATGCGTATGATGGAAGATTCACACCACTTTTTAAATGGTGGTGAACTGACATGGGAGTCTAGCCCATGAAAAATGTAGGCTTAGAAATTAAGCATAATACAAACAAGTTGTTACATGTTGTCTTGTATGATTTCTAAAATTCTCTTGCTTACTGACCAATGTAAATGCTGAAGATGTTTTGTTGACATTTGACATCTTGAAACATCCCATTTCTGCTTACTGTGGTAGCCTTTGGAAAAAGGTTATAGCCAGTACAGTGAATTAGTGAGGGATTGAACTTTGGATGATGTGGTGAAGGAAATGGGCTATCTTATTTGGAATGACATATCTAAATTCAAAGATGGGTTGAGAAGAGTTGGTGAAATCTTTCTTCTTTTTTTTTCTTTTATTTTTTTTTGCATCCAAATCCTTTCTTTGTCTTTCAATGCTCTCCAGAGTTTCAAATAAAAGAAACACTACAACACTTCACTCAATGACGCGTGTTGTCAGAAAGATCACAATCGTTATTGCTTCCTCTGCATGTCTTTTATCTGGTCACAAATTTGGTATTATTGAATAACTGGTTAAACATTCTTTCTTTCTTTTTTTCAACCTATCGAAAAAAAAAATAGCAACGGTTTTCTTTCGAGTACCATAGGCTTATCTAATGCTTTTATAAGTTCATCTATTAAGCATTGATTTTATAAAATTTGATATTTCATTGTAAATAGTTGATCAATTCAATGATTCAATGGTATGATTTTACCTATCCCATATTAAATGATCATTTCTTCTTCTTCTTCTTCTTCTTCTTTGGTATGTAAATTGGGGTCGAACCAGATACCTCAGTGTTGAAATGCCCTATCTACCAGTGAGCTACAGTCTCAAACCCTCGATCATTTATTGTTCTGAAAGCAGGTGGTCTTATTTATGTCATGTTAACTCATGTACAAAAGTAGACTATCAGAGGGTAGTGATGATGGGTCTGATGATTCATCCAAATGCTAAACAGCTGATAAAGTAACAAAAGTATAATGATGCATTGGATGTTCTTGCCATGAGAGAGGTTAGTTCCAATGCCCACTGCACCTTTAAAAATAAAAAATAAAAATAAAAAAACTACACACCATCACACCCACACACCACAATGGGTACTTTGTTATGTTTTAACAAGCATATCTGTTTGTTTCAGCTTAGCATGACGTAGGCCAGCTCCATCGCAGATACTCTTATGAAGGCATCTCTAAACCAGCCCATTGCATTGCAGGTACTGTTTGTTTCAAAATATCTTTTTAAACAGTCGTTTCTCTTATTCTCTTCTTCATTTCCTTTTGCTCTCGATTTGCAGCAATGTCTTTCCAAATGGTAAGATTCTTCCGATCCTTTGCTAGATATTTCCTTGTTGAGAAAATGCGATTCTTTTAGATCTGACTTCTTTCAGTTTATGTATTAGGTTTTTTTTTTTTTTTTTTTTTTTTTTGGAATTGCATGTCTTAAACCGCTAGATCTGATGTGATCTTTGTGAAACTACAACATGAAACGATGGAGATATTGTTTATGTGTTTTTCTCGGTTTTGCTGTCTGAATTAGGAATGATTTTATTGGAGTGGATTTGATTCTGTGACTTGAATCATTCTTTACTCGTAGTTGTGGGAAGTTTTAGTGAAAATCTTGAACTGATAACATTTGTTCTTCATTTTAGGGCAATCTTTTTTATGAAAATCTTTGTCATCTGCATATAATTAACATCTAATTAAGGAAAATCACAGGAGAGTGATATTGAATTCTCTGTATTTTGTAAGGATTTTGTCCGAAATAGGACAGATTTAGACGAAAATCTAAACTTCAGTTACTATGGATGGATCACTTGAAGCTGTAAGCTTTTCTCCTCCAATTTAGGCCAGATTATGTTAAAAATTTGGATCACTTGCATTCCCCAACAATGAGGGGATGTTGCGACCGAGGCTTCTTCTTCTTCTTCTTCTTTTTTTTGGTAGGATTTTTTCTCCAAAATAGTACAGATTTTGCTGAAGATTTTAGATGAACAGTTTGGATTTACATATCAACCTTTCCTCCGTTCAGATTTGATGAAGATATTATGATCATTGACATTTTCATCCAAGTGAGGGAAATTTATGACAATGATCCTGAATTTCATTGCATATTGTAAGATTTATTCTACTAGTTAGGGAAGATCTTCCGTTCATCTGGTTTTCTTCATGGTAGCTTATTTGGTTTTCTTCTTTTTAGAAGTCTTCTCCATAGGAACTATTTGTTAGTTGACTAATTGAAGCCCAACTTGTTCATATAGGAATCATGGATCTTTTGGGATCAGACTTGCCCGTTGAGGGTGACGAAGGGATAAAATGATCTTTTCATGTAAGTCACATGCTTTACCGTAGTGTTGAAAGGTGGTTATCTTCACTCACACTACCACTTGAGCTATGGATCGGTGTGTAATCCAAACACGGCCTTAAAGGCATGAGATCTGCTTCAACTTCCAAACCCCTCCAGCAGTGTGGCTCCTTCGAGAAACCAATGCTCGGAAAATAATACTTGGGAATCAGTCTTTTTCTTTTTCTTTTTTATTTATGAGAACCTGATTGTGACGCAGGGGAGGACGTGAGGTTGAGCACCGTCTTCCTCAAGAGGATAACTACTCCAAATTCACGGAGCTTCTCTGGACTCCTCACAAAGACTTCTTGAATCCACGAGGAAAGAAAACAAAAGAATAAAAATAAATTCTAATAAAATTCGTAATTAATTGATGATTGAAATAAAACGAGTTCACACCCCTTTAAATAAGGGAATCAAGCAATAGGAAAGAAATCAGACTCAAACTACAACTAAAACTCCTAGAATCCGCGACTTACTATAAATAGTAAACTTACTATTTATAGACGGTTGTGATGTCTACTAGTGCGCAAGGTTTTCGGCCAAAAATACTAAGTGTCCTATTTGGCTTCACCAAACCGTTCTCCTAATTATCCTAAGCACTTTTCATGTTGGACACAACTCCTAAAGCCCAACGGATGAAGAGCTATAAACAAATTAAAACTTATTATTTATAGTAAAAACGAAATTAAAATGAGAAAACGACCATCAATCAGAGGGTTTCTCACAAATCCAGGCTGCGCAACTTGGTGTAGCAAAGTTGGTTGGCTAAAGTAGCTCATTCTACCCCAAATTCGTATATTTTACGTCAAATAACTGTTGAGGGTCAAATATTGCATATTAGACCCCAGATATTGTCTAGATTTACGAATATAATGCTGTCTAATGGCTCGTTTTCTCATTCTTATGTGGCAAAGTGATTTTATGAGCATGGATGGAAAAAGAACGTTAAAAGTTGAGATTTAACGATCTGATGACGCCAAAGTCAAGGGACACACTCCAGGGGACCAAGATTGACAAATATACACGGTCAGAAATCCGAGAAAAGTTAGAAATTGAAGCTCAAGTGGCCTGAAGGACGTCCAAAATGCAAGATCACGAGGTTCCCACCATCCGTTCGGCTCGAAACTTCATACGTCGCCTGAGGACCATAAATTAACCGTACATATAAAATTTCAGCCATTGAAGATCTCGGAAAGTGCCCCCAACTGACAGATCAGCCCATAAACCGTTGATTCTGGGCCCACCTGATATCTGGAACTGCCTCAAAATTATTATTGACGCCTTAAATGAGGAGTCAAAACAGATGGACGGTACAGATTTCTCCAAAACAGTGCAATGGACCCCATATGAGATGAGCGTGTACAGTACACAGGTGCACTCACCGTGCATGGCAAGTGTCAGAGACGGCTTGACCGTCTCTGACCGAAAGAAAGAAAAAAAAAAAAAAAAATTTTCGCAGCGGACGCACGGCCGCGGCCGTTTTTGCGAACGGTAGTGGGCCCCACCCATTGCTCGTATGGTAAATCTGATCCGTTCACCGTGTAGAGGGGCTCGAATACTACAAAAACATGCTGAATTTTTGTACCCATGCGTGCACACGTGTGAGATACAGAGGCCACAAAAGGGCTGCTCGGTAGCGTTCAAAACTGATTCTTTTGTGATTTCTTCTCTGGGCCACGTCAATGGACGTTCAAAACCACCCATTCTTAACTGAAATTTCGTTCTAAATCCAATGGATGGGGTGGATTTTCCAGAAAATGCTTCTGTGGGGCCCACCGACCACAACAGCGAAATGGTGCGAAAGGTTTCGCACATCTGCGAAAACTGACTTTTCCGGACGGTTTTGGCCCACCATCTTTGATCATATGACAGATCTGAACCGTCTATCATGTAGAGGACCCAAGAAAGTACTAAGGGACGGTGTTTCTTTAGAATTTGAGCGAGGAAAGTGGCGTGTTTCATGGTACCGAACTTGGGTGCGAAAATTGCACTCCGTGTCCTGCTACAACTCTGTCACTGACTCCAGCCTTCCAGCAGCTATAAAAAGAGGTTTTTGAACGTGGGGAGCATTCATTCAAGGTCTTGGGAGGAAGAACAGAGGGCTCGAGCTTGGGTTTCAACGTGGGCAGAGGAGAGAGAGAGGAGCTTGGTTTTTTTCTTTTCCTTTTCTTTTCCTTTTCTTTTTCTCTTTATTTATTTGGATTGAGCCCATCCATGGCAGGCTAAATCCTCCTAACTAGGGCTAGGAGGTGAAGCTTGTAGTGAGATGAGAGATTATATGCTTTTAATTTAATTTTAATTTTTGAATTGAAGTTGGTTTTAGTTTGATTTTAATGGAAATATTTTTGGTCTTTAATGGTCTGTTGTGACTGAAATTACAATGGGTCTGCAATGCTTTGAATATTTTCTTATCCCTTTTATGTTTATGACGTTAGGACGTCCCGTTGTTCACCATAGTCTCCTGGGCATGGTTGGATGACGGTACCCTTCTTAACCTTCATACATATGATTGGTTGGTAATTAGTTTAATTCTGTTGTTTGCCATAGTCTGTGGGCATGGTTTGGTGATGGAATCCATTCTAATTTATCTTCCTTTCATCTCTTTGAAAACTAGATCAACGGCAGTTCAGTAATTTTCATAATTTTTGATGCAAGCATAAATTCTCCCTGATCTCTACAAGTGGATCCTCTGAATCCCTAGTTTCCTATCTCTGATTTGTTTCCTAAGTTTTAGATTAATTATTCTACAAATATTCCACCATTGCTAATTGATTTAGAATTCATCTTAGCCTAGTTCTAGTTCTAGTTAGTTTCAGATAACGTACAAGTTTCAGTCCCTTGGGATTCGACCTCGGTCTTACCGAGTTATTACTACATCACAACCCTGCACTTGGGGAGTGAACAAGTTTTTGGCACCGTTGCCGGGGACTGACGGCTACGTTTTTCTGAAATTAAGTAGTTTTAGGATTAGTTTAAGATTATGATTTTTACTAACTTTAGTTTTAGGTTTAGATTTTCCTGATTTTTTTTTATAATTAACTTGACTTTTCTGTTTTGTAGGATTATGAGATAGAAACTTCTAATTTGGTGATATCTTTTTAATTTCTTTATTTTATCTATTTTTAGAATTAGGATTTTATTTTTAGAGATTTTCTAATCCTAGACTTTCTCTTTTCAGAAACTAACTTGTTTTGTCTTATTTTGCAGGATTTTAATATAGGAATCTCTAGTATGGTAACATCTTTCTAACTTCTCCCCCTCTTACCTTTCACTTTGCTGTAGGACATTCTCTTCTATTTTTCATAGGATTAAATTCAAGTTAAGGGTTTCATCATGTATATGCACGAGTGGCAACGTCAGTATGCTGAGAAGAATAACTTATTTTGGGATGATGATGATATAAATCAACCTATATCTCAAAACTTTTCTGAAACTATCATCGAAAACCGATCAGAATATAAAAATCCACCGGTTAAGAAGTCGTTACGTGATTATATGCAGGAGAACAATTACACCCCACAGATTAACAAAACAGTACGTGAGTGTTGGGGTTATCATAACTATGGTTGTGAGAATTATTATCACTCATCCGATAAAACAATGCGTGATTGTATCATGAGTGATAATAAGTATTACCAACCAGCAGATTCTCCCACTTATGATCAGTATGACTATAACCAGTGGAAACATCAAAATTGGGAAAATGAACCAACTACATGTTATGATGATTATTCTCTTGGATCCCCTACCTTTGAAATCCATCCAGAAACGATCCAAGAGGATTCATATCAGCGTAATCTTTCAGCCTGTCTTGTGGAAATGAGAAAAGTAATGGAAACAATGAAAGGACTCGATGCGCGTCTTGATAGGATAGAGGAGGCTCGGTCATCCCAGCCACGACCTAATCTAAAAATACAATGCGAAGAAAGTGATCCGCACTCACTTTTAAAAGAATCTGAAATTTGGAATGAGGAGTTGGATTCCGTTAATGAGCATGTGGTTCAATTTTCCGATGAGTCAATCTCGATGACTGTCCGAAAGAATGGTGAAGATACATGGGTGTCTTTTAAATACATTGATGATGACACAGTTTCCTTACATGACACACAAGATTTCAATGATGAGGAAGAAGTTAGTTTATGCAAACCTCAACCCATGTTAGGTGTAGAATGTGAGGAAAGTGATCTCATCCCGAATGTGCACTGCACTGGACTAGACAATGATGCGTATTGGGATGATGGTCATGAATGTGCAGCCCAAATTCTCCCTGAATCAATCTCAAATCTGGTCCAGGTCAACGATCAAGACGTGCACGAGGTGATCGGTCAGGAAGATCTACTCCACTCATCTGACATGCCTGATTTAAATGTGGAGAATGAACCTCTTACAACCGACTCTTCTAACTCTTGTGAGGCATGTTTAGACCACTCCCTTGAATTGAATGATGATATGATAAGGGAGGAGGAGTTGCCCGCTACGACTCTGGAATTTGAAACCACTCAGTTGAGGCCACCATCTGAGCTGCAAACAATTGAAAATTCAGCGCCTCAGTTGAATAATTTCAATGAACAGAGTGATCACATCAATGCTTCACTTACTGATTTTCAATCTATCTGTGCAGGACTGGAGCAAGAGAGCGCACCTCCATCCACTTTCAAAGATGAGGGATTCTTTGCGCAGATCATCACAAGCCACAAAAACGAGTCACACTCATCTGAATTTCCCAACTCGTGGGATTGCTTGGCACACTTTGCGGTTTCAAACGATTTCATATTAAAAGACAAAGTGGATACCTTACGAGACAACATCTCGGTAGTCATCACTGACCAAACGAACCCTTATTCTGAAACCCTCTCTTCCCCTGATCCTAAACGTCTACTAGTAAAGGAAGAGGAGCTGAATCTAAAACCGAAGTTTGGAACTTCGGAATATGTTGAGACTACATTACTTTTTAAGAAGTTTTCTAAACTTTATTTACTTGTAGTCTTTGATTCACCATGTAATACTAACGTTAAAACTTCTTCTGTCTTAGGTGAATCGTATATATTACGGATACCTCCAGCAATTCAATGGAAGATTTCTTATGAGGTACATAAGTCTTTCTGGAAAGTCATGCTCCAGGGCGCCCAAGCCTATTGCAAAAAGGGCTTTTGGATGATCCTGTTGAGGAGCTTACTGAGAGACTTATCAAGATATTGGCCGGAAGGAGAACCTTGCGGCATGATCGATTCAATGTTTGTGGGTAACATTACTGCAAACCCTCACGAGACTACAACTCGTCCACTAGGGGTAACCTAGGGGTTTAAAGGCTTGTTGCATACGCTAAATGTAATCGAGAGCACCTGCGAAAGTGGTATAGGTAGGATTTTATTTTTGTTATTTTTGTTCTGCTTTCTCTCTCATGCTAACAAGCTTCCATGCCGTGATCTATTGGAAACTCTCTTGATTCGTTATTCAGGTACTATCTTCCCATCACTTGTCATTTACTTTCGTTGTCCCATGTGCATTGCATGCTCATATCTTTTACATTGAGGACAATGTAGACTTTAGGTTGGGGGTGGGGGATTAGGTAACCTAATCAGTATTTTCTTGGTCTTGAGCAACAATTGTGAAAAAAATTTTGAATTTTTCTGAAAATTTTTATGAATTCGAAGTGATTTTGACAGATATCCCTAATTTAAATTTTCAAGGTACATAATGGTGGATTTATGACTCTTGGATTCCGTATCTGTTAGATTTCATAGTTAAGTGAATTATTAATCCATGATTAGAAGTTGTAAACATTGATTGAATCATGATTTCAGGACACGTCTTGCTTGCACATTAAGACTTCAGTCTGATATTGAAGGGTTAATTTGGTAATCACTAAGCACGAAAGGAACCAGCCTGAAATATCTTGCCATCATGGTATAAAAATTGGAAAGGTTGGATAATTAATCTTCACCATAGGTTTGCTCCCTATAGGTGTAGAGTTAATTCCCCATGAATGATATTTAAAAAGAGTTAGGTGTACGATCTTCACCATAGGTTTGCTCCCTATAGGTGAGAATTTGATTCCCCTTCCTTGGCATTACTTTGAATAGAAAAATCACAAGTTAATAGGCTAAGCTATGAGGCAAGTTTTGGATTAAGTTTGGTTATCATGAATTCTCTTGCTAGTTACCAATGAGATCCTGAAATAATAAATTCAATCTTAATGTGATTAGCTGAGATTACACTATACATCCATGGATCTCAATGTTTAAAATTTTTCTAATTGATGGATTAATGCTTTACACTTGATTATGAAGTCTACGGTGCGTTTGAGCTCAGGAGAATACAATTTTTAACATTCATAAATATTAAATTTCACGTATTTTGTTCAAAATCTCACTTGATTTCATAGAAAGTTCTCCTATAATTCTCAACTTATTTTTCGCATACTTTGCTCGGGACTAGCAAAATGCTGGTTGGGGGTTGTGTTGAGGGTCAAATATTGCATATTAGACCCCAGATATTGTCTAGATTTACGAATATAATGCTGTCTAATGGCTCGTTTTCTCATTCTTATGTGGCAAAGTGATTTTATGAGCATGGATGGAAAAAGAACGTTAAAAGTTGAGATTTAACGATCTGATGACGCCAAAGTCAAGGGACACACTCCAGGGGACCAAGATTGACAAATATACACGGTCAGAAATCCGAGAAAAGTTAGAAATTGAAGCTCAAGTGGCCTGAAGGACGTCCAAAATGCAAGATCACGAGGTTCCCACCATCCGTTCGGCTCGAAACTTCATACGTCGCCTGAGGACCATAAATTAACCGTACATATAAAATTTCAGCCATTGAAGATCTCGGAAAGTGCCCCCAACTGACAGATCAGCCCATAAACCGTTGATTCTGGGCCCACCTGATATCTGGAACTGCCTCAAAATTATTATTGACGCCTTAAATGAGGAGTCAAAACAGATGGACGGTACAGATTTCTCCAAAACAGTGCAATGGACCCCATATGAGATGAGCGTGTACAGTACACAGGTGCACTCACCGTGCATGGCAAGTGTCAGAGACGGCTTGACCGTCTCTGACCGAAAGAAAGAAAAAAAAAAAAAAAAAAAAAAAAAATTTCGCAGCGGACGCACGGCCGCGGCCGTTTTTGCGAACGGTAGTGGGCCCCACCCATTGCTCGTATGGTAAATCTGATCCGTTCACCGTGTAGAGGGGCTCGAATACTACAAAAACATGCTGAATTTTTGTACCCATGCGTGCACACGTGTGAGATACAGAGGCCACAAAAGGGCTGCTTGGTAGCGTTCAAAACTGATTCTTTTGTGATTTCTTCTCTGGGCCACGTCAATGGACGTTCAAAACCACCCATTCTTAACTGAAATTTCGTTCTGAATCCAATGGATGGGGTGGATTTTCCAGAAAATGCTTCTGTGGGGCCCACCGACCACAACAGCGAAATGGTGCGAAAGGTTTCGCACATCTGCGAAAACTGACTTTTCCGGACGGTTTTGGCCCACCATCTTTGATCATATGACAGATCTGAACCGTCTATCATGTAGAGGACCCAAGAAAGTACTAAGGGACGGTGTTTCTTTAGAATTTGAGCGAGGAAAGTGGCGTGTTTCATGGTACCGAACTTGGGTGCGAAAATTGCACTCCGTGTCCTGCTACAACTCTGTCACTGACTCCAGCCTTCCAGCAGCTATAAAAAGAGGTTTTTGGACGTGGGGAGCATTCATTCAAGGTCTTGGGAGGAAGAACAGAGGGCTCGAGCTTGGGTTTCAACGTGGGCAGAGGAGAGAGAGAGGAGCTTGGTTTTTTTCTTTCCCTTTTCTTTTCCTTTTCTTTTTCTCTTTATTTATTTGGATTGAGCCCATCCATGGCAGGCTAAATCCTCCTAACTAGGGCTAGGAGGTGAAGCTTGTAGTGAGATGAGAGATTATATGCTTTTAATTTAATTTTAATTTTTGAATTGAAGTTGGTTTTAGTTTGATTTTAATGGAAATATTTTTGGTCTTTAATGGTCTGTTGTGACTGAAATTACAATGGGTCTGCAATGCTTTGAATATTTTCTTATCCCTTTTATGTTTATGACGTTAGGACGTCCCGTTGTTCACCATAGTCTCCTGGGCATGGTTGGATGACGGTACCCTTCTTAACCTTCATACATATGATTGGTTGGTAATTAGTTTAATTCTGTTGTTTGCCATAGTCTGTGGGCATGGTTTGGTGATGGAATCCATTCTAATTTATCTTCCTTTCATCTCTTTGAAAACTAGATCAACGGCAGTTCAGTAATTTTCATAATTTTTGATGCAAGCATAAATTCTCCCTGATCTCTACAAGTGGATCCTCTGAATCCCTAGTTTCCTATCTCTGATTTGTTTCCTAAGTTTTAGATTAATTATTCTACAAATATTCCACCATTGCTAATTGATTTAGAATTCATCTTAGCCTAGTTCTAGTTCTAGTTAGTTTCAGATAACGTACAAGTTTCAGTCCCTTGGGATTCGACCTCGGTCTTACCGAGTTATTACTACATCACAACCCTGCACTTGGGGAGTGAACAATAACTCATTTCGGATTGCGAGATACGCCCGATCTAAGGTCTGATGGTCCGGATCACTTCTGTTGCCGACCATGCCTTTTCTGATCCATCTTGGCTATGAAATTTTCCGTGACCTACTCTACATCAGTCCTCTTCACTTGAAAAGAACTCGTCCTCGAGTTCTCCTCCTTCTCTGGTTCATGATACTCGGTCAGGTCCGCGACGTTGAAAGGCCATGAGATCGCCATGTCATCGGGAAGATCAACAACATAAGCGTTATCATTGATCTTTTGAATGATTGGTACTGGTCCAATCTTTTTATTCTTCAATTTGTTGTACGTCCCAGTCGAAAATCTTTCTTTTCGTAAATAGACCATACCTGGTCCTCCACCTCGAACACCTTTCGTCGCCGATGCTTGTCCGCTTGTTCCTTGTACTTTTCGTTCTAGGCATGTAGCTTAGTCTGCACCTCCGCATGAATACCCATAATCCTGTCTATCATATGTTCAGCTGCAATGCTCATGCCTGGGAGCTTGGGCAGAGGGACCAAGTCTAGTGTGTAGCGAGGTACTCGTCCGTAAATAACCTAGAACGGAGATTTTCCTATCGAGCGGTTCACCATGTTATTGAATGCAAACTCCACTTGAGACAAGGTCAAATCCCACTACTTCGATTTTTCTCCTAAAATACATCGAAGGAGGTTTTCCAAAGTGCGATTCACAACCTCAGTTTGACCGTAAGTCTGTAGGTGGTAGGCACTGCTGAACTAAAGTCGTGTATCGAATTGAGTCCACAAAGTTCGCTAAAAGTGGCTTATGAACTTCGTATCACGGTCAGAAGTAATAGTCTTGGAAACCCCGTGTAGCCGCACAATTTCTCTGAAGAATATATTCACCACGTACGTTGCGTCAAGAGTCTTCTTGCATGGAATAAAGTGCATCATCTTGGAGAAACGATCTACTACTACAAACACTGAATCCATGCCACGTTATATTCGTGGGAGACCAAGCACGAAGTCCATAGATAAATCCTCTCAATGGCCATCTGGCATGAGCAACGGGGTATAGAGTCCCGTATTATGAGATTGCTCCTTGGAGGTCTGACAAATATAACAACGTTGGACTGTCCTTCCCACATCACGTACTAATTGCGGCCAGTAATATCGTTCTTTCACAAAAGCTCGTGTCTTGTCTCGCCCAAGGTGTCCACTAAGGCCACCTCCATATAGCTCTTGGATTATTTGTTCCCTTAGCGAACTGTTGGGGATGCACAATTGATTTTCCTTGAAAAGGAACCCATCTTGCATATGTAAGTCACCAGAGTGACCTTCTTGGCATCTAACCCATGCATCCTTGAAGTCATCGTCGTCGACATATATGTCTTTGAGGCACTCGAACTCGACAACTTCATTGCTCATAGTTACTAACAAATTTGCACAGCGACTCAGCGCATCGGCTACCTTATTCTGTTGTCCTGACTTATGTTTTAGCACAAACGTGAATTCCTATAAAAATGAGATCCATCTAGCATGCACATGGTTAATGTTAGCTTGACTATTAATGAATTTGAGAACTTGATGGTCCGTATAAAGTATAAATTCCCTTTGAATCAAATAATATTGCCAATGTCGCAGTGCTTAGACCACCGCATATAACTCGATCTCGTATTTAGACCACTTCTTGCGTGCATCGCTAAGTTTCTCACTGTAAAAGGCTACCGGCCTACCTTCTTAAGACAAAACTCCCTCAATTTCGACATATGAGGCATCACATTCGACTTCAAACAGTTTGTCGAAGTTGGGAAGTACAAGAATCGAGGTCGCGGATAATCTGCGCTTGATTTCGGCAAAACTCCTGTCGGCTTCGTCAGTCCACTGAAACTACCCTTTCTTCATGTAATCTGTAATTGGTGATACAATAGTACTGAAATTTCTCACGAACAGACGATAAAACGTCGCCAGTCCATGAAAACTTCGCACCTCGTGAATATTTGTGGGAACCGGCCATTCTCTGATTGCTTTCACCTTTTCCTCATCCACCCGAATGTCCGTGGATGTTACGACAAAACTCAGAAATAATAGGTTCTTAGTCATGAAGCTGCACTTCTTTAAATTGAGATACAGTTTATTTTTAGTAAGCACCTGAAGGACCTTTTTGAGGTGTTCCATATGGGCAGTTTCATCTTGACTGTATATCAAAATATCATCGAAATAAACCATAACGAATCGCCCAATGAAAAGTTTCAGAACTTGGTTCATCAATCTCATGAACGTGCTAGGCGCATTCGAAAGACTGAAGGGCATGACCATCCATTCGTACAATCCTTCCTTGGTCTTAAAGGCTGTTTTCCACTCATTACTTGACCGTATTCGAATCTGATGGTAGCCACTCCTTCGATCCAATTTAGAGAATATTTTGGCACCCTCTAGCATGTCTACCATATCGTCCAACCGTGGTATAGGAAATATGTATTTTATGGTGATTTTGTTGATGGCTCGGCTGTCTACACACATACACTAACTCCCATCTTTCTTTGGAGTTAATAGAGCTGGTACAGCACATGAACTCATGCTTTCTCGAATAGGACCCTTACGGATCAACTCTTCCACTTGCCTTTGAAGAATTTCGGACTCATTCGATAATGAAGCCGATTGGGTAGACTAGATTCGGGGATAAAGTCGATATGGTGTTTGATATCCCGCATGGGAGGTAACCCATCGGAAAGGTCATTGGGACAGATTTATTTGAATTCATGTAGCAAGGGCTTTAGTCTTTCAAGGATGATGGTAGGCTCGAGTTCTTCCCCTTTTACAATTAATGCATAAGCCTATCCTATTTCTTTGAATTCTTCCACGAAGTCCCGTATGGTTAAGAGAAAATGACCCTCCACTTTAGAAGTTTCAAGTGGTCCCTCTGGATCCATAGGGGCCAATATGGTCTTCTGGTCACCTTGACGAATGTATATATGTTATCTCGCCCTTTATGAGTGGCGTTACGGTCAGATTGCCAAGGTCGACCGAGTAGTATGTGACATGCTTACATGTCAACCACATCGCATACCACTTCATCCTTATAATGTTTACCAATTGAAAAGGATATGGTGCACCGTTCAGTTACCTTTGTTTCGCTAACCTTTTTGATCCAACCGATTGTATATGGAGAGGGATAACGCTCCGTTTTCAATTGTAATTTCTCCACCATGATCATGGAGATGATATTCTCGCTGCTGCCACTATCAATAATCACGTCACAAACCTTTCGATTTATCGTACACCTAGTGCGGAAGATGTTATGCCTCTATGGATGCACTTCTTTTCTTGGCGCATATAATAGTCGCCTTACGACGAGCGACTCACTGTGATCTTGTTGAACCCAACCTGAATCATCTGCCTCGTCCTCAGTAGTATGCTCCTGTTCTTCAATATCTCGATCTTCATTAGCATTATCGGTACTACCATCATTGATGACAGGGTTTGTCACTTTTCGCTGGGGACAAGTATTTGATAGGTGGCCCGGTTGGCCACAACGATAGCAATTGTCAGGCCTTGGCCGAGCATATGGGTTCGGGATTCTACTTGGACCAGCAGCAGTCGATACGCCCCTTTGAGGTCTAGCTTGTCCGCTTCCTTGATCTCGGTTCTCAGACGTAAGAGGTTGAGTGCGTGCTCCTACGAGCTCCTTCCCCTTAGCTTGTGGAGGTCCCTGGGGTGGACCCGTCGTAGTGATCCTTGCGGTAGAGTAGGGCCGTGTGGTAGGACGTTCAAGTTGTGCTTCTGCCCGAGTAGCCAACTTGATCGCATTATTCATCATCCAGACGGGTTGCATCTGAACCCGATCCTGGATCGCCATACGCAATCCACCGTTGAATCGGGCGACTTGCTATGATTCAATCTCGACTAAATCATTACGCGCCGTCAGTCGGTAAAATTCTTTTACGTATTCTCTCACAGACCGATTACCCTATCAACAATTTTGGTATTGTTGGAATAATACCTGATCGTAATCGCTATGGAGGAATCGGGCACGTAGTAGCTGCTTCATCCGCTGCCATGTGCGGATTGGTGCTTTCATCTGTCTGGTTCGTGCGAGTTGCAGTTGTTCCCACTAAGCTGAAGCTCCTCCTTTTAACTTGTAGGCTACAAGCTTGACCTTTTTTGCTTCAGGGATATCTATATAGTCGAAAAATCGCTCAACTTCAGAAAGTCAATCGAGGAAATCCTCAATGTGTAGTTGGCCATTGAAGTTAGGAATATCAACCCGCATCTTAAATTCTCGATCTGTCCGATCTACTCGATCACCGCCTTGCCTGAGGTGTTGAAATATTATGTCATTGATTTCCTCCTCACTAAAGCCCCCTTCCTCAGGAATGACTCGTGGATGCACTGCTGGTACTATCCTGCGATCAGGGCAATTGCGAGTTTCAACAATCGACGGTGGAGGATTACCACCAGGAACACGGAGTTGCCGTAGGGTTTTCGTCAAGAGATTCGCTATGCAGTCCATAGAAGCCTAGAGCCCTTGCATGGCTTGTCGATTCTCTTGCATGGTTGCTTCAAAAATTTTCGCCGTTAAAGGTAAATTCCTTAGGGCACCGCCCATGGGATTGTTGCCCGACCTGTCGTTAGAAGCCATCAATCCGAGGAGAGACCTCGCTCTGATACCAAACTGACGCAGGGGAGGACGTGAGGTCGAGCACCGTCTTCCTCAAGAGCATAACTACTCCGAATCCACGGAGCTTCTCTTGACTCCTCACAGACACTTATCGAATCCACGAGGAAAGAAAACAAAAGAATAGAAATAAATTCTAATAAAATTCGTAATTAATTGATGATTGAAATAGAACGAGTTCACACCCCTTTAAATAAGGGAACCAAGCAATAGGAAAGAAATCAGACTCAAACTACAACTAAAACTCCTAGAATCCGCGACTTACTATAAATAGTAAACTTACTATTTGTCATGCCCCAAACTCGGAAACCGGGCTCACAAAATTTTCGATCGCCGAATCTGGTGCCAACAACCTCCGTAGTATCCCATTCTTGGCTCCTAGCATTCATATGTCAGATTCTGATCCTGGGATCCTACAAATAGGATTTTTTTTTTTAAAATGTACATTTAACTAGTGATAAGCATAATCACAAGATTACCCAATTCACAAAGGCAACATCATCATCACATATCCACTAATATAATCATTAGATTACAACATTGAAAGGAAAATACATAAATAGAAAATCAAGCTCCAAAAGACCACTGCACGCTCCAAGCTCAACACTGCTACAACCTAACATCACCTGCACGCATCTATCGTGCATAAGCTTATAGAAAGTTTAGAGGGTGGTGTAAGTGTGTGCACAAGGCAAGTGCCAAGTATTCAATACAATGCTATAATCATACAATACCGAAAAACTGGTAATCCATAAACCATACAATATCTGAATAAGCAGAAACACTGACAAGAGCAGGAATTATCAGAGTAAGCAGAAATACTGACAAGATATAAATCATACGATAACAGAGTAAGCGGAAGTATGAACAAGTCTACGAGTCAATCAATATCAGAATACGTAATATAGAATAGTGCAGAAATAGCAATATGCGATGCGAATGAAATCTATCTAGGCCATATACAAATCCTGCTAAATCTATCTAGGCCATATAAGTACAGAAATAGCAATCCAAGATGCCATATGCATGCGGTTATAATGCAATATGCGATGCGAATGAAATAACTATGCTGGAGTGTGAAGTCGGGATGATAGTACGTAGTATCGCAGGCTATGGGGTCCACCACAAGGGACTTCTATCCAAACCAGTCTCATACCTAAATTTGGATAGTCAGACTCAACGTGGTAAACTCCTGATCTCAGGTTAGTCGCGCGTCCAACCGAAATCTTTGCCATAATGAAGGTACACAATAATTAGTTGCACACCACCAGTCCGAGTGGATAATGAATGAATGAATGAATGAATGAGCATGCAACTCCTACTCAATAAGTCCACATATCAGTACGGTTCCTCTCTGGGAAATCACCGGGGTCTATTACACTCCATACCAGATTGCCGCCCCATCGGGTGCAACAAGGTGAGTGGAAGAGACCTCATTATCCTCCTGCCAATATCGGGCCCGACTCGTCAATAGCGGACCCATTCCTCGAGCTGGTCAGACTCAGCCTAACATTGCCCCCTCCTCTCTGGCAGGTAAGGCTACACCCCCTTCCAACCGACCACGACATTTGCACTCGGCGCTCATCTACCCACTCAGTCTAGACGTTGGAGTAACCTCTGGAACCAAGAGGGTTCTGGGACTTTCACCCAAGGATATCTATAGCACCCTATGTAGAATACATTTTCAGTATCCTATCTGACCATCCACGATATGCCTGTGGAGGCTACAGCCCTGATATCGCTAGGGGGTACGGTGGTCATGTCACACAAATGCGAGATGCATGAGTCACACAGTACAATCATGCATCAATCCTGCGCATACCGTGTGCTCATGTGGGGTAACTTCGCCTATCAGGGAGCCCCATGAATAACCTGCCCTATGGCATATGCAATGATCAATCACATCTCATAACAAATATGCAGATGATGCGTATGGGCATGTAATTATGATACTATGCTGTCACATACTCATAATTGGTATCAATAACCGGCATCAACAGTAGGCCTCGACAATGTGGACATTAAACCAACATTGCCCCCAAGGAATGGTCACATAGAGTCAAACATATAATGGGCCCATAACCTCACACAAAGGTGTAATATACAATCCAATGGGCCTTACTCAAAGGCCACATATACACAACCGGTGAACCCTGCTCATGGGCATAATACATATCACAATGGGCCTTGCCCATAGGCCATGAATACATCACAATAGGCCTTGCCCATGGGCCATGAATACATGTCATGTGGGCCCTACACATGGGTCTTAAATACATCAAATGGGCTATGCATAATGGGCCTAATATGTATCATAATGGGCCTTAACTACGTGTTGCAAGTACATCATATAGGTCTCGGCAATCTGCCTTGGCAATCGAAGTCGCAATCGAAGTAGGCCTCAGTAATCGGAATCAGTCACGAAAATCAAAATCGTTAATCGGCCACGACAATCGGAATTGATCGATAATTGGCCTCAATACTCGGCCTCGATCACTAATCGATCAATCGGCCACGATAATCATAATTTATCAGTAATAAGAATCAGCAAATCAGTCACGTCAACCGGAATCAGCAATCGGCCATGTCGATCAAAATCGATAGATAATTAGAATCGGCAAAATCGGTCACGACAAATCAGAATCGGTAATCGGCCTCGATCGATAATTGACAATCGGCCACGACAAATCAGAATCGATAATCCATCACGACAAATCAGAATCAGTAATTAGCCTCGATTAATAATCGGCAATCGTTCACGACAAATCAGAATCGGTAATCGGCCTCAATCGATAATCAGCAATCGGTCATGACAAAATCAGAATCGGTAATCGGCCTCGATCGATAATCGACAATCGGTCACGACAAATCAAAATCGGTAATCGACCTCGATCGATAATGGGCAATCGGCCACGATGTAACATCCTAAAAATCGGAAGTCGAGCATAAACTCCACTCCCGAGTTCCAGAACATCACTTATGTAACATTTTCAATGATGGATGAATGTTGGCTGTAATAATGCATAAAACATGAAGTGGATTAAGCCAAAACAGCATATCATACTCCAGAGACAGTTAAATTAGCAAGCGGAAGAATGTGATAGATATATAAAATACATGAACTGTTGTAAGTCTCCAGAGTGTGAACATGTTACCAGGTTAAACATATACATGTATACTCCAAAAATGATCAAAAAGAATATACATGGGTGCTCCAAAAATATAAAATGATAAGTGTCAAGGCGTCTAATCAACCTCCCTATAATTCCGTCGATCAGAACACGGTCTACGTAGACCCGCCTGATAACCGCCTACAGAAGAAATCCTCCTCATCATCAAATAAGTCTAGCTCCGCTTCACAAGCAGCTCCATCATCTGAAACTAAAACAGGGACTGGTTGGTATGTACAACATCGTCCCGTAACGTGGGAGTGAGTGGCCAACTCAGTGGAATTATAGAGCAAAGGTTAATATATTATCAAATCAATCAAGCGATAATGATAAAGTAAGCAAATCAAACATTCCTAAATACTGTAATTAATGCAAGGATGAAATGACATGATGCATGCCCTCGCCAACATACTCCCTCATGCGACACCATCTTACGTCTGCGGCATGCTTTCTTCCCTCAGTGCTCCACATCTTTCAGGCACATGTAATACGATATGAATATGATTACCGAGTTGTTATTAGTCCTTTTCGTACAGCAGGATTGAGAAACTAGGGTACCTCCCTTATATCATTCCCAAACAAGGATCCTGTCTAAGGTCGTCACTCCTAGTAATCTCATACGATGATATATTTCTAGGTCGCTGCAAGGGCTGTCAAGGCTATTGCATACACTCGTTGCTCCGCTCCCCCATCACCTTATCAATACAGGCCTAGTTTGTACTCTTATTACTACGGAAGGGTCGTCGCCTCACATAGACTCAGAGTACGCTCAAGGTCACTATAAAGGGCTGTCAGGGCTGTTGCACGCACTCATTGCTCCGCTCCCCCATCACCTTATCAGTGTAGGCCAACAGCTCGAATATAGTGTCTCATGCCACCATAATCGGCTCACGATTCTGGGTTACTCACTGGTCACTACGGGGAGGTTTGTGGCCCCAGCGTAGGCCGACAGCTCGACCACGGTGTCCCATACCACCATGCTCGGCTCATGAGTCTTAGTGGATCAAGGTACCATGGTTATCAGGGTTTTCATTGGTAAGTTCAGTACCCTAGGTTCAAGCAGTTATGACCAATACAAGGTGAACATACAATGGTCAGTCGGGTTACTTGACAAGTTTGACTAGTACGAGCGCCCGTTGAGTTGTATGACATGAAGTGCATAAGCACTTCGTGTGGCCTAACCACTGCCGACAAGCAACGCATGACTCAGGTTCATCAACGCGTCTTTCGTGGCGAATAGAATCCAACCACGAATTCAAATCTGTTACCGACTGCCTGTACTAGAGTATAGCCCCAAGCATATATAATCTGAATCAGTAATCATATAAGATAAACAGAATTGAAATAATAAGTAATTCAAGCATGATAGCAACATATTATAAGATATAACATAAACAATTTAACCATACACAAGCATTTCATATATATAAAGTAATCAATTCAAATATAACAAACGTGGAGGAAATCATATACATCATCAAAATAGTTGAGAATCCTATCACAACGCTAATCTACAACCTCATTTACTCAATACTTATACAAACATTTATACAAACACTTAGTCTGCACACATTAGCCTACATAGCATATGTTAGACAAAATGTGTATCAGGGCGAATCTCTTCGCCAAACAGATCATACACGCATAACTAATATAGGTACACGACAAATACTCATGGCAATCATATCAGCAAAATACGTACGTATATATTATTTCCTACAAATACCTAAAATACCCTAAATTTCATATTCTTCGTACGTATTCGAAATGAAAAACAGACAGTATGTTCTACATGTCAAACAACATCCTTGTCAACAATCTACCATTAAACGGCATTGAAAGCTTTGAAAAATGATAACCTAAGCATCTAAAATCCGCACCTTAAACCAGAAATTGTGAAACGGAGTTGATTCAGACGATAAGTCTTCGTCAACGGCTCAACGGCAACCTATACCACGAAATAGGTTAGCTGCATCATCACTTATGCTATTTGGAACTCTAGAACAGGCTAGGGTTATGATTTCTTACTTAAGAGCGGAGTTGGAAGCACCGGAATGGCGGTGCAGAAGCGGCGTTGAAGCACAAGGAGTAGCAGGGAAGAATTCATGAAAGAAAAACTCCATCTTCTCCCCCACTCTCTCCCTCTTTCTCTCTCTCTCTTTTCTCTCCTCTCTCCTAAGGCTTAGGAAATTCGTATGGAATGAGAGAGTAAGGGTTTAAGCCTTTTATAAGTCCAAAAGTGACAAAAATAGACTTGGTGCCAAAGTATACTTATGTTATGTCCAAATACGGACTGTTCCGTCTCAATGGAGCACTTCTGGAGGTCCTCTTATCAAATGCGGTCGGACTTAAGCTCCCTAACATTGGATCTAGGTCAGGCAGAGTTTTCAGTCTGATCAAAAATCCAGATCGACCGTGGCGGACCAGTTTCAGTTCAACGGCTACCGGTACTCGATCAGAGCTACAAGTACTATGACATGTAAGGGCCACCTATCCTGTTCCGATGGTAAAATTTGATCAAATTCTGACGGTCAGAACGCTTAAAAAAAGGTGCGCAAGTGACACGTGCCAGATTTCATAAATTATATTTAATTTCTAACATTTCTCACACTCTTCACTCTGGGCTCAAGGAAATCGTCGTGGGACATCATTTGGTCTTGATTTTCGAGGTGATTGTCAAGTCCAACTAGGCGGTCAGGATTGTCTAAGTTCGGGATAATCGAACTTCCGATGTGCAGTCCAGATCCGATATAAAGTTTCTGAATGCTCCCGTGAGCAACCGGGTTTAGAGTTTGATCCTAGGTTTTAGGGTATTGTAGTGTCACCTATTCTATACGTTTTGGCTCTAGCAGATCGTATTGAAAGTGATTGGTGAGAATTTCATAGGTCATCTAGTGCAGCGCTAGTTAATTCTCGTTTGATTCTAAAGGAAGTAGCCTTTATTAATTTTTGTTTGAGATGAGATTTGAAGGGTGGAGTGAGGGTGCTTGGAAACGGAAGAAGGAAGAGTTTGGAGGGGTGGTTTTTGTAAAAAATCAGACGTTTGAGAGAGAAAGGAGAGATTGGAGGGTCACTTTGTGAAGGAAGTAGGTGATTGGGATATTTTTAAGGGACGGCCCATGTACCAGGGGGTTACCCTAACCCCCAAAGACCATCGGCGCAAAAGCCCAACCGAACCCAGCCCGTTTATTGGCGAGGCCTCGTCGATCTGGCGAGGTCCTCGCTGACCACTGGGCCATCTGGCGAGGTCTCGCCATCTGGACGAGGTTCTCCTGTCCCCTGGGTCCCAAAAAGGTGTGGGGCCCACCCTGGGTCCTCCTAGATTAGCGTGGGTAGGCCCCCGACTCCATTTGAGGCATTTTCGGGGCCAATTTACAAACCGAAATGAGTTTATGCAATGTGTAGTATATGATTTTGGAGTAGGAGACGCTAATCTATCCAACTAACCCATTTATTTTGTTAGATTTCAAAAGGTTAAGGGTCAAAATCCATTTTATCCATTTATTTACTATTTATGGTAAGTTTTAGTTTCGATATTGTTTTTCCTTATTTAAACTGTAGGACTTATATCTAATATGAAAGTACTTGGAGAAATTTTAAAAATGAGGTGGTGAAAGGTGAGATTTTTGAAGAAAATGGATTAAAAAGCAATGTTTAGACTTTGGGATTGAGCTTTAAGAGTGATATGGTTGACCCATTTCCTAAGGACGTCTAATTTCAGGTTGGCAAAAATCTGGGGTGTTACACACGATAAATCAGAATCGGTAATCGACCTCGACCGATAATCGGCAATCGGCTACGACAAATCAGAATCAGTAATCGGCCTCGATCGATAATTAGCAATCGGTCACGACAAATCAGAATTGGTAAGAATAGGCCTAACAAGGCCTAATGGAAGGTCACAATGTGGACATTAAACCATCATTGCCCATCAATGTGGCCATTTAACCGACATTACTCATAAGGAGTGGCCCACGTAAAGTCAAACATATAGTGGACCCATGGCCTCACTCAAGGGACTCAATAAATGGGCCGCACATGCAACAAATGGGCCGCATAACTTGGGCCTTATATACATCACATTCGGCCCCATTCAAAGGCCCCGCATACATCTCATTGGGCCTCACTCGTGGCCCTTATATACATCACATTGGGCATCAACCTATGGGCCATCAAATACATCAAGCGGATCGCAGCCACGGGCCGCACCAATGGGCCTCATATACATCTAGTGGACCGCATCCATGGGCCACACCCATGGGCCTCGTGTGCATCAAGTGGGCTGCGACAATGGGTCGCAACGCATGGGCTTCAAATACACAATAAGTGAGCCCTACACATGGGCCTAATATACGTCATAGGTGGGCACTGCACATGGGCCTTATACATATCAAGTGGGCTGCAATGCATGGACCCCGAACACATCAAGTTGGGCCGCACCATGTGGGCCTCAAACACGTCACTATGGGCCTTGCCCATAGGCCACAGATTCAAGCAGGTGGGCTCCATCTTATGGGCCTTAAATATAAGGCAGGTGGGCCCTATCACATGGGCCATAAATACATCACAGGTGAGGTCCATGGGTTGGACAGCACTGATAAAACACTCACATCATGCAGGGGCCACGTGAATGGATGATGTGAATATACAACACATCACAAGGTGGGCCTCACGTCCAAGGGACGGAAGGCGAGGGTATAGAGTACATACATCATGATAGAGTCCGCCAGCATCCCAACCCGATGGACAGTGTGAATAAACAATACATCAAGGTGGCCCCACGTATCAGAAAACAGATGGACGGCGTGAATATATAATGCATACAGGAGGTGGGGTCCAGTAGTTTGGACGATCATGATACAACGCATACATCAGGTGCGTCTCACCATCTGGACAGATACATCACGATAAGCCCCACACATCACCGTCCAGTCCAGATGGAAGGTGAGAATAGAATACATACATCAAGGTTGGGACCCACATAACTCACTAGCGTCACCACAGCAGCTTATAGCTGTGTGTGGTTAACCAGCCAATCTGTTCCACTCATCAGGTGGGTAGATCTCCACCGTCCAGTTCTACTGGACGGTACAGATATAATAAATACATCATGGTGGGCCCCACGCAGTGGATAGATGGATGACATGGATTATAAAATATACATCATGGTACGACCCATGCTGTAGCGTCCAGACGGACGGTCTAGATGAAACGCTGGGGTCCCACCGTCCAGATGGATGGTGGGAATGAGATACATATATCATGGTGGGTCACACCGTCCCACGTGCAAGGACGGTGTGGATGTGATCAGACCCACCGAACTTGATGTTTCAACACAGCAACTGTATAGCAGGAGTGAGGTACTCCAGCCAATCGGCTTCCCAGATGGGTGAGTCCCTTGCACTGGAGGCAGTTTTTCTAGGTGGGCCCCACCTCCAGTGACCACACGTGTCACCAAGGTGGTCCAGCATGGATGGACGGGGTGGATTAAAACCCCTACATCAAGGTGGAATCCCACGTGGGGCTAGCAGCGTGAATAAAACACTTAGATCACGGTGGATCCCACGTCCTCATATGGACGGTGAGGATGTCACACGTGTACACCAAGGGTCCCACCGTCTTGGACGTACGGCATGTGAAAAAACCATATATCATAGTGGATCCCACCGTCCAGATATTGGACGGTGAGGATACAACATATATATCATGGGTGGGTCCATGTGGTGGCTCATCAGAACTTTATTTTATATATATATTATCATACTAATATATCATTTGTATCAACGTCCAGAGTTGGACGCCCATTGACGGACGGTCTGGATTTCAACACATGCATACAAGGTGAGCCCCACGTATGTATGGCCACACGTGCCACCAAGGTGTGCCCACGTTCCTCATCAAGCTAACATTTGTATTTTCCTTTATCCGGATCTGTCAGATAGTGGCCTGTCCACAGGACGCCAGCGAGGTGGGCCCCACGAATGGGACGGTGTGGATGATACATCATGGTGGGTCCACAACATATGGGGAAGAGAGAAAAAGAGAGAGAGAGATATCGATGAGAAGGGGAGGGACCCCGCCACTATGGGCCCTCCCTATATAATGCATACATCAAGATGGGTCCCACTATAAGTGGGCCCTTAAATCGTATCAACACAGAAAATCACCCACAAAATAAAGGAAAAAGAGAGGGAGAAAGAGAGAAAGAAGCACCCACCTTTAGATCTCTCCTTCCTTCTTCCGCCAATGTATGATGGAATTTCAAATTGACAATTTCAACGGTTGAGATGGGCTTAGGATGGTGGGATCGAGTGGTACAAAGGTGGGCCACACTACTCTCCCATGGAAGCCATGGACGTGATTTGCTCCCATGGAGCTTAGGAGAAATGAGAGAGAAAAGAGAGATGAGAGAGAGAGGTGTAAGAGAGAGAGGGATGCGTGAGTGATGGGTGAGTGATAGATGTGTACTTGTGTAAGAAGAGTGTTGACTTTTAGGGAGGGCAGTTGTACTTGGGGATGGGATGGAGTGATGGGTTGTACTTTTATTGATTGATGTGATGTGTCGTAGAGATTCTCTCGAGATTGTAACACACGATGTTTTCCTCAAACTGAACACGGGCCCACATCTTCTGGCCCGGGTATCGCCTCATCTCGCGAGTCGCGGCATCGGGACCGCAGCGACGGCGCGGTCGCTATGGTAAAGGTCTTGGGTTGAGTCAATACGGGTTGACGGCATACGAATTAGGGTCGCACGTAAATATCGGTTATGGGTCAAAGGTTGTTGGAATTTGACCAGTAAGACCGCAGAAGCATATGGAACGGTACGAGCTAAGATACGGGTCTTACGCTATTTATAAACGGTCGTGATGTCTACTAGTGCGCAAGATTTTCAGCCAAAAATAGTAAGTGTCCTATTTGGCTTCACCAAACCGTTCTCCTAATTATCCTAAGCACTTTTCATGTTGGACACAACTCCTAAAGCCCAACGGATGAAGAGCTATAAACAAACTAAAACTTATTATTTATAGTAAAAATGAAATTAAAACGGGGAAACGACCGTCGATCAGAAGGTTTCTCTCAAATTCGGGCTGCGCAACCCGGCATAGCAGGGTTGGTTGGCTAAAGTAGCTCGTTCTACCCCAAATTCATATATTTTACGTCAAATAACTCATTTCGGATTGCGAGATACGCTCGATCTAAGGTCTGATGGTCCAGATCACTTCTGTCGCCGACCGTGCCTTTTCTGATCCATCTTGGCCATGAAATTGTCCGCGACCCGCTCTACATCAGATTGAATACATGAAAACTAACCTACAGAAATTGTAGTTGGGCTCTGCACTCAAAGTCTGGTGAAACACAGTTGACTAGGTTAAGTTCTAGGCCAATCAGCAAGTTTCTGATCATTACGATGATTCCATTAACCCCAATTTTAACTCAATTAAGTTCATGCTATGTATTTTTTTATTTTTTTTTCATTTTCAAATCTAGATATAAGTTTTTATAAGAGACAGTTAACAAGTTTTATTTTTATATTAAATATAAATATACTAGCAAAATATATTATCAGATATATAAATATTTTAAATTCTTCAATTTTATTTTATTCAAATGTTTTGTACATTCTCCTGCTTCCTAAATATCTCCCATTGTTTGTGTGTTGATGGAAGGAAGGTAGAGATGGGATCATACTAGTTAGTATTCTTTTGAAATGCATAAATCACTCGTCTTTTTATCTGTTCTTTTTCTTCTTATTTTAGGTTGTATCATTTAGTCTACTTTAGTAGCATAGCCTACACAATAACTGGGACGTGATGACGACGATGAGTCTTCTCCATGGTAGTATGTTAATCGCACTTTTCTCAAACAAGTATGCCCGACTTTACAGTATATGCTGGATTTTATGAGGTCTGCTCGGTGAAGAGGGGGGAGTATGTGTAACACCCCAAATTTTTGCCTACCTGGAATTAGACGTCCTTAGGCAATGGGTCAACCATAGCACCTTGGTAGCTTCTCAAAATTTGATTCCAAAGCCAGAGAAATCATTTAGAACCTAATTCTTTAGAAATTTAACGTGAATTAGCCAGTGCTACAATAGATTTTCTGTAAAATTAGCACCAACTACTTTAAATACGATCTGTAAGACCCAAAACCTATAGAATCATTGACGCTATATTACCCTGAAATCTAGGATCCAACTCTAAGCCCAGTTGCTCTCGAGATCATTTGGAAACTTCGTAATAGATTTAGACCGCACGTCGAAAGTCCGATATCTATAATCTTAGACGAATATAACCGCCTAGTTTGACTTGACAATTACCTAGAAAATCAAGCCCAGACGATGTCCTGAGACTATTTCCTTTAGTACGGAGTGAAGAGTGTGAGAAAAGGAAGATATTTAAAAAATTAAATACATTTTTTAGAATCTGGCGCATGTCACTTGCGCGATATTTTCTAAGCATTCTGACCGTTAGAATTCAACCAAATTTCACCCTCGGATCAAGATAGGTGGCCCTTATATGTCCAAGTACTTGTAACTCTGATCGAGTTCCCGTAACCATTGAATTAAAACTAGTCCGCCACGGTCGATCTGGAAACCCGACCGGACTGAAAACTTAACTTGACCTAAATCCGATATTAGAGAGCTTAAGTCCGACCGCATGTAGTAACAGGACCTCCTGAAATGCTCCGTTGAGACGGAACAAACCCGATTTGGCTATAACATAAGTATACCTTGGCCCCAAGTCTATTCCCGTCATTTTTGGGCTTATAAAAAGGCCTTAAGCCCTCTCTCACAAATCCCATACGAATTTGGAAAACCTAGGAGAGAGGAGAGAAAAGAGAGGGAAAGTGAGGGAGAAGTTGGGGTTTTCTCCTGGGATTCTTCCATGCTTCTCTATGTGCCAAATTCACCTGTCTGTATCATTTTTTCGGCGATTCCAACTTCGTTCTTAGGTAAGAAATCTAAACCCTAACTTGTTCTATAGCCCAGGATAGCTGCAGTGATGTTGTAGCTAACGTATTTCATGCCTTAGGTAACCTATTCGCCGTTGACGAAGACTTATCGTCTGAATCAACTCCGTTTCGCAATTTCTGGTTTAAGGTGAGGACTATATACGTTTAGGTTATGATTTTCAAGACTTTCAATGTTAGATAATGATTTATTCTTGCTTAGGACACTATTTCACATGTATAAAGTGTTGTCCGTTTCGTTTTTCAGTTATACATTAACTATGTTGAATATACTGTATTCCTCATATTTGTAGAAAATACCGTATACGTATAAAAGTTGGATTTGTGCTTAACATAATTATTTACCGTGAATATATGCTTGTTACATATATGACAACTCCTTAGCGAAAGGACTTGCCCTAGATCACGCCACGGCCAATATACGCTATATATGTTAAAGTGTGTAGCCCACGTGTTTGTGAAAATGTCTAAAGGAATACGGAATCTGGATTCGTGCATGCCATGATTATCCGTTGTGGGAATACGCAGGTGGTATATGGGGCAACTCCCTAGTGAAAGGATTTGGTCTAATACATGTATAATCAACATACACATGTATGATAATGTATGCATTCTAAGTGTTTATATAAATGACTGAATGAGTATGGACTTCGCTTTCGTGCTTGCTATGACAATATGTCGTGGATATATGGTGTTATATATTCGGTAACCCTTTGACGAAAGGATTCGCCCTAGTACGTATTCTATTGAATACATAAGATGTATGATATAATGTGTAATCTAAGTGTTTGTATAAATGCCTAAGTGACTTAGTAATTAGTAAAAATGTGATTGCTATGGTTGTTGAGATATGAATCTCAATCACAATACTTGAGTATATGATTTCCTCCATGCATTGTGTAACTTAGATTAATTGTATTAACTGTGTATATGATCTCCTCCATGGATTATGTACTTAGTTGAAACATGTTAAATGTGTGTATCAATTCCTGCATGTACTGTTTATATTCAAGTTATACTTCATAATTGTTCATATGGATACAGGATATGAATCATATGCTAGTTATTAGATGTGTATGTGATTGGGGCTGTGTTACAGTCCAGGAAATCGGTAATCGTTCTGTAAATAGTGGTTGAGGTTGTTTCGCCACACATAATGAGTTTAACGAATCTGAGTCGTGCTTGGAGTGTTCGGTAGTGGTTAGGCTACACGGAGTGCTTATGCATTTCATGTCGTTCAACTCAACGTGCGCTTGGCCTAGTTAAGCTTATCAACTAACCCGATTGACTGATGTTTGTTCACCATGCTTGGTCGCAACTGTTTGAACCTAAGGTACCAAACTTATCATTGTAAAGCCCCTCTAACCTTGGTACCTCGATCCCCTAAGACTCATGAGCCAGGCATGGTGGTATGGGACACCGTGGTCGAGCTTTCGGCCTACGCTAGGGCCACAAACCTCCCCGTAGTGACCAGTGAGCAACCTAGACTCTTGAGCAGATTATGGTGGTATGGGACACTATATTCTTGCTGTCGGCCTAAACTGATAAGGTGATGGGAGAGCGGTGCAACGAGTGCGAGCAACATCCCTGACAGCCCTTTGTAGTGACCTCGAGCATATTCTGAATCTGCGGAGAGACGACGAGCCTTCCCGCAGTAAACAGAGTATAAACTAGGCCTGTATTGATAAGGTGATTGGGGAGCAGAGCAACGAGTGCATGCAACAGTCCTGGCAGCCCTTACAGCGACCTAGAACCGTACTTCGTATGAGATATGCTAGGACTGACGACCCTAGAATGGATCATTATTTGGGTATTGATATAAGGGAGGTATCTTAGCTTCCCAATCTTGCTGTATGAAAAGGACTAATAACAACTCGGTAATCATATTCATATCGCACTGCATGTCCCTGGAAGATGTGGAGCACTGAGGGAAGAAAGTATGCCGCGGACGTAAGATGGTGTGGCATGAGGGAGTATGTTGGCGAGGGCATCCATCATGTCATTTCATCCTTACATTAATTACAGTATTTAGGAATGTTTGATTGTACTGCTTTATCATTACTGCTTGATTGAATTGATAACATGTTAACCTTTGCTGTATAATTTCCACTGAGTTAGCTACTCACTCCCACGTTACGGGACGATGTTCTGGACAACAACCAGACCCTGTTTTAGTTTCAGATGATGGCGTTGCTTGCGAAGCAGAGCCAGACTTAATGATGAGAAGGAGGATCCCTCCTATATGCAGGTTCTGATTGACGGGGTTACAGGGTTACTGATTATATGCCAATACACTTGGTATTTTGTCTTTTATTTACACACCCATGTATATTTTTTTCTTTCTATTTTGGAGTATACATGTATTTAGTTAACCTGGTAACATGTTCACACTCTGGAGACTTACAATCATTTATATATTTTATATATCTATCACATTCTTCCGCTTACTAATTTAACTGTCTCTGGAGTATGATATGCTGTTTTGGCTTAATCCACTTCATGTTTTATATACTATCATAGCCGACATTCATCCATCATTGAAAATATTACGTAAGTGATGTTCTGGAACTCGGGAATGGATTTTATGCTCGACCCCCAATTTTCGGGATATTACAGTATGTTTTCGTCTTTGCAGCACCTGGAGCAAGGCACACTCAGGGTGAGCAGGGCCCACGGGGGAGGTCTCATGTTCGAGACTCCTCACCGGGGGTGATTAATGCCTATTTCACACCGAGCTAGAGTGGGGTAACCTGTGGGACGTGGGGACATACTTGGGTTGGGCGGCCCGTGTGAGGCGGTACCCATGTGATTTAGGGCCCACGATGGGGGGTTCGGCCAGGGTCCTAACCCATGAGATGTAGGGCCTGGGCTATGAGATAAAGGGACTAATTTAACATGCTCTAACAGTTCGAGCTTTTAGAGCAAATGGTTAATTGTCTTGCATCAAATTGCTATAGAGTGGGTACTCCTCGCTGAAGATGATATTATGCATATCTACATATATTTTGGTGATAAAACCATAACTTTTCTTGATATACACCCAACCAAACACTTTTCTGTACATATATGGCATGAATAAAAATTTTGGATAGGAAGGGTGTTTTACATAGAGAATAAAGCTCGAGACAAATCAAGTTCCTTTGATATTTTCATTCTCTCTCTCTCTGTTTGTTTTTTTTATTTTATTTTTTTTTTTTATTTGAATAGTCTCATTTGTTGATCAAGCTTATTATACAAATGTGGGTTTGAAGTTTATCGTGTTGTGTGCTTGATATCCAATCTATTCATCACATTCGTCACCACAGTTTCTCCTTATATCCCAAAACTTAGGCCCATTCAAGACTTATGATTCAACTACATTAATTGTTTTGGTGGTTTAATCTAAATTGCCCAAATTTTATTTATGGATCTAACTTTGCTTTATACTTTAGTTTGAATGTAATCATTATCTTAACTAAGAAAAATGAGAATTATCTTATATATTCTTGAAATCAAATTCTCCAGCCAAATGAGCTTTTAATATTGTAATAATATCTTCATTAATACCTACAACCAATATGTTATTTATATGTAATAAACAAGATAATAAAGTCACTATTATCATAGTTATAAACATAAGTAATTAGTTTGTCACTTATCTATGAAATTCTAAAATTCATAATGAAATACTATATATCAGCTATAGGACCCCACAATTTGTACAACTTTATTAGATATATTAAAAATAAAAGATAAAAGGCACAAAATTTTATATAGTTTGATGATATGCCTATATTTATAAGGTATTTATATTTTTTTTTTCTTTATTAAAATAAGAAAACAAAATTTTCTTCTTTACAAAAATGAGAATAGTAAAAGGAGAGAGAAAGAGAGACATCTCTAACATGGAGTCGCAGCACGTCATATGTCACAAGTAATAAAGGGAGAGAAAGGAAGAGACGAAGTCCCACCACGTCTTTCAGCAAGAAATGTGGCCCCAAAAGTCTCATTTACCATATAATCATAATCTTTCATTTCAATGCATATAATTACTTGGCTAATAATAAAAATACATTGAAAAATGAATCAAATAAAAATCCTTAACAAGGCATGTGAAAATCATGGTCCAATTATAGAGATTCAGGTTGTACTTACGTGCCCAAATGTCCAATTTGCGACTATTGGGACGAGAGCACAACGCCCCGCATGTCACGTGTTCAGATCACCGTTGTCCGGATATACTGTCATGATACGTGGCATTTCATGATACGAGCCGTTAGTGCTACGTGTCATGTTGTGGCAGCGGAGGCAGCAAAATCGGGTCGAGTTCAATCTCTATCGTTATTGCATCCGTAGCATGTTTGTCCGATGGTGGTCCACTAGCTATCAAACGGTTAGGAAAATTACAAGGTGGCCCATCTGCCACATGAACATCCAACCGTTCAAATCGCCATCGGCGTGCTAAAGTTGATGAAGATTGACTCTGGACAGTATGCCCCTCGAAGTCTTATCTGATGGCCAACCGTGATTGATGGTGGGGCCACATGACTTCTCAAGTTCGATCATCATTCGTTCAACTACTGCACCATTCCTCATTAACAAGGGCATCTTTTTGTACTCTGGCAGAGCGTGGCATGTGATACAATGGCACTTAAAAATTGCTTAGAAATTGCATACGTGGCATAAAAGCGACATTAAACGGTCAAAATTACGGGACCCACTTGATATTCCATGAACCAAAAATTAAGATTTTTTTAATCATCTGACTAACGGAATGGTGACATTTATTGGACGGTTAAAAATGAAAGCGCATCCAATGGCCCTAATTCAACAAACGAGTGTCCAATAAATCAGCGGTTAGAATTTGTTCAACCAATCTGATTTGGGCCTATGACTTAGAGACAAGGCGTTCCCCAAGGGTGCAATTTCTGAGAGCCTGAGTATGAAGCGTCATACGCTGCCGGTGCCCGTATAAAAATCATAGGATATTCGCGCACCGTGGTTGGGTGATCCAAACCGTTTCTCTTCTCGATTTGCAAATGACAAGAGATGCCAGAAAACTTCCACGTTGGAGGATCCTAACCCTTTAAACGTTGGACCATCTTCCAAATGCTTTTATATGTCTCCTTAAGAAGTTATCAGTCATTTCTACGCCATTCATTTAAGGTTCAAAATCTAACGATCTGTACGATACTCAATGAAGAGTATCCGTCAATCTGAATTATTTTATATTTTTCACTAATCCACTATGGGCCTCATCATATGAACGATTCGGATCAGAAAATTACAATTCCATATATACGATAACATGTGAACAATCAACTGTGCGTTTGCTGACGAGCAGGACCTGTAATTCGCAATGAAAACTTCAGTACTCTGGCATGGCGTAATAGTTCACCCACATGCACTCACAAATTATAAAAGTGGGACGGACTCTTTTTTTTTTGTTAGCTTATCAGTACATTTACTGTCAGTTCAAACTTCACTGTTAGCCGCCCTCACTGGGGAATCGATACTCAGGCTTAGTGTTGAAACGAGGTATCTTTAGCTCAATCTACCACTTGAGTTATAGATCTAGGTGAAAAGTGAGACATACTTGATTTAAACAAAACTGTCTAAATCGTGGGCCCCAAACTTTAAATGGGTAATAGACAGAAACTACACTTAAATATGTTGTATTTGTTTTAAAATAATATTAAAAATTTGAATTTTCAAATTTCGGTGTTTTCCCTCTACATTTAAATTTTGGTGTTTTTGAGGTGTTGGTTTTGTCCCACATCGAATTTGACAAGAGAAATTCTCTTGTTTATATGATAGGCTTTTTGCCTAGGGCTTGAGCCCCTTTCAGGGGGCATGTGAATTTGATCCTGTGGGGGGGGCTATGCCAATAGCTCTAATTTATGCCATTAACCACACACGCGCGCGCGCCGAGCCGAGCCGTGCCGAGCCGATCCGATCCGAGCCGAGTCCGCGTCCGCGTGCGCGACGGGACGGGACGGGACGGGCTGGGCTGGGTGCGGGTGCGGGTGCGGTGTAAGTGTACTCGCGTGGGTGTGTGTGTATGGGTACTCGCAGGACTGTATGTGCGAGAGTGTACTCGCACTTGCACCTTTTCGTTTTTAAACCAGAGAGATGCTTCCCTTCCGGTTGGTCGTCCCTGTTGGGTTTAAACCCAACGGACCTAACCTTTTGTAAAGGGTGCTTATGCACCATTTCGGAGTCTATATAAAGACTTCCGATTCCAGTTTCAACATACGAAAAATTCCCTGCCTTATAAAACTCTCTCTGATACGGTTTTGTTACTGAGTTCATTGCTGAGTCAACTCGGCACTTTCGAATTAAACTGCAAGTGGTTCGAGCCCGTGTACAGTGAGTGCACCGTTGGGACCTGGTCATAGTCGTTGTATCCTGGAGGTCGATTGCTCTGGAAACCTGTTGCACTTGGGACGCTGTCCAAGGGGAGCAAATTCGATTTCAAGCCGAGTGACTCAGTCAAGCCTCGACTCAATTCAATAAGTTTTTCTTTCTCTAAATTTATTTTCCTTTTTTGGTTCTCGATTTTTATAGTCTATTTAATTCAACATTTTATCCAACAATCTTGAAATCGGAATTTTGTGTTGAATTACATAGACTATGGCTACAGTAACAGTAAATGCTTCTACTGAGTTAGCCAAAATCGAACCGTTCGCTGGACAATCCTTTAAACGGTGGAAACAGAAATTGATGTTCGCTCTTACCACCCTGAAAGTTTCATACATTTTATCTGAATCATTTACTATAGATCCAGCAAATCAAAATGAAGTAACAGATGAAAATAATTGCAAAAATTATATTCTAAACTTTTATCCAACGAATTATATGATGTGTATGCTTCTTACGCCTCTGCTAAAGATATATGGATTGCTTTAGAAAAGAAATACATATTAGAAGATGCAGGCGCTAAGAAACATGCAATTGCTAATTTCCTTTACTATGAAATGACAGACGATAAATCTGTCACAAATCAGATTCACGACTTTCAAAGTCTAATTCACGAACTATCGACAGAAGGAATTAAGTTGGATGAGGTGTTTCTGTCAGGAGCGTTAATAGAAAAGTTACCGCCCTCCTGAAAAGAATATAAAAATAGAATGAAACATAAGAAGAATGGTGTTTCTTTGGAAACCACTTTCGTACACATACGAATAGAGGAGGCCAATAGAATCAGGGACCAAAAAGGAAATAAAAATGAGATAGATTCAAAAGCGAATCTTGTGGAATCAAGTCGGACAAATAATAAGAAAAAGGGCAACTGTCATAACTGTGGCAAACCTCGACATTATGCAAATGAATGCAGGCTCAAAAAGAAGAATGCAAACAATCAATTCAAGAAAAAGGGAAACTGCTACAACTGTGGAAAGCCTGGGCATCATGTTAAAACCTGTAGGCTTAAGAAAAATAAAGATAAGCCGCAAGCTAATCTTACAGAAACAGGCAATGAGTCTGACATAGTAGTGACTGTGGTGTCAGAAGTCTTCCTTGTAAACAACTTGGAGTGGGTGCTAGATACTGGTGCAACTAGACACGTGTGCAAGGATCGTAGCATGTTTACCTCGTACCAAGTATCAGGAGATGATGAACAGGTGTTCATGGGAAATGCTAGAACGTCTCCAGTTGTAGGGAAAGGGAAAGTACTTCTGAAACTCACTTCTGAAAAGACTCTAATGTTAAATGATGTTCTCCATGTGCCTGACATTAGAAGAAACTTGGTCTCTGGTTCGCTCGTCAATAAGGCTGGTGTCAAATTAGTATTTGATTCAGATAAGCTTGTAATGACTAAAAATGGAACCTTTGTTGGTAAGGGGTACTGTAGCGATGGTTTATTCATTGTAAATGTATCCAATGATAATAAGAAACATCTAGTTCTGTTTATATTGTTGAACCTTTTTATCTATGGCATAATAGATTAGGTCATGTGAATGTGGCATCTTTAAAGAAAATGAAAAGATTAGGTTTATTACCTAATATATTTAATGAAGAGTTTGAAAAATGTGAAACATGTGTAGAATCAAAATTTATTAAAAAACCCTTTAAACAAATAGAAAGATCATCTGTTCTATTAGAGTTGATACATAGTGATTTAGGTGATTTTAGAAATCACATGTCTAGAGGAGGAAAAAGATATTATATAACTTTTGTAGATGACTACTCTAGGTTCACTAGAGTATATCTATTAAGAAACAAAGATGAAGCTTTAGATGCTTTTTCTAAATACAAAATTGAAGTTGAAAATTAATTAAATATAAAAATTAAAAGACTTAGAACAAATAGAAGAGGTGAATATGAATCTTCTCAATTTAGAGAATTATGTGAAAAGAATGAAATAATTCACGAAACTACAGCTCCTTATACACCATAACAAAATGGAATAGCAGAACATAAGAACAGAACTTTAAAAGAAATGATGAATGCCATGTTAAATAGTTCAGGCTTACCCTCAAATATGTGGGGAGAAGCAATTCTGTCTGCTTGTTATATCCTAAACAGGATTCCATCTAAATCTTCTGAGCAAACACCATATGAACTTTGGAAGAATCATATTCCTAGTTATAAATATATTAAAGTGTGGGGGTGTCTTGCTAAAGTAGGATTGCCTGAAACTAAGAAAAGAAAATTAGGTCATAAAACGACCGATTGTGTATTTATAGGGTATGCACAAAACAGTGCGACCTATAGGTTTCTAGTTTTAAAAACTAAGGATAATATTCTAGATCCTAATACAATTATAGAAGCTAGGGATGCAGAGTTCTTTGAGAACGTATTCCCTATGAAATCTAAATCTATAGGAATAGAAAAAGTTAATGAATCAGATATTGCGTCTACTAGTAAAAATGCTTACGAGAAAGTAGTAGAAGAGATACAACCAAGAAAAAGTATTAGAGTTAGAAAAGAAATTAACCTAGGAGATGATTTTTTCACATTCTTAGTAGAAGATGATCCTACGACTTATATAGAAGCTATTAACTCTCCAGATGCAACCTTTTGGAAGGAAGCAATAAATGATGAGTTAGAATCTATTATATCTAATAATACTTGGGAACTTGTAGATCTACCACCTGGTAACAAACCAATAGGCTGCAAATGGGTGTTTAGAAAGAAACTAAAACCAGATGGAACTATCGATAAGTTTAAGGCTAGGTTGGTAGCGAAAGGCTTTAAACAAAAGGAAGGAATAGATTATTTTGATACATATTCTCCTGTAACTAGGATTACAACTATTAGAGTCTTAATAGCGATAGCCTCCATATATAAACTAGTGGTACACCAGATGGATGTTAAGACTGCTTTCCTAAATGGAGACTTAGAAGAAGAAATATATATGGAGCAACCTGAGGGTTATAAGATATTAGGTAAAGAAAATAAAGTATGTAGACTAATTAAATCACTATATGGTTTAAAACAGGCTCCTAAACAATGGCATGAAAAATTTGATGGTGTTTTAAAATCAAATGGTTATCATATAAATGATATAGATAGATGTGTATATAGTAAAATTTCTGGAAATGATTATGTTATCATATGTCTTTATGTTGATGACATGCTTATTTTTGGAACTAATATTAAATTAGTTAATGCAACTAAGAAATTCTTGTCATCTAAGTTTGACATGAAAGACTTAGGAGAGGCAAGTATAATATTGGGTATTGAAGTAACCAGGAAAAATGGTGTTATTATATTATCACAATCTCATTACATTGAGAAGATATTGAGAAAGTTTAACCATTTTGACTGTTTACCTGTCAGTACTCCTTATGATTATAGTGTGACTCTCATGAAGAATACAGAAAATAGTGTGTCTCAATTGGAATATTTCAGAATAATTGGTAGCCTCATGTATCTAACAAACTGCACTAGACCTGACATAGCTTTTGCAGTAGGAAGGCTAAGTAGATATACACATAACCCTGGAAAAGAACATTGGAATGCATTGTCTAAAATTTTGCGATACCTAAAAGGTAATATGACATATGGTTTACATTATAATGGTTATCCTACTGTATTAGAAGGATATAGTGATGCTAACTGGATCAGTGATTCAGATGAGACAAAATCCACTAGTGGATATGTCTTCACTTTGGGTGGAGGAGCAGTCTCTTGGAAGTCCACCAAGCAGACATGTATTGCTCGGTCGACTATGGAATCCGAGTTTATTGCCTTAGAAAAGGCTGGATCAGAAGCTGAATGGCTTAGAAATCTCTTAGCTGATATACCATTGTGGCCAAAGCCTGTATCGGCCGTATCTATTCATTGTGACTGTCAAGTAGCTATAGCGAAAGTAAAAAGTAAAATATATAATGGAAAAAGCAGGCATATTAGACTCAGACACAACATAGTGAAACATATGTTGCGTGATGGAGTCATATCTATTGACTTTGCGAGGTCAGAAAAGAATCTAGCAGATCCTCTGACTAAAGGACTATCCAAAAAGTTAGTCAATGATACATCGAAGGGAATGGGGCTGAGCCTAATATATGAGCTGCCAGTGTCGGTAACCCAACCTATACAAGTGGAGATCCCATGAGATAGGTTCAATGGGTAAACAACAAGACACGAGGTAGACGATTGCACTGAGTTATATGAGCCCCTTTTATGGTGTACAGTGCGAGCAGCAACGCAGAAGGATGAGTTTTTAGAACTCTTAATGGATCCATAGCCATATATTTGGTGGTGTATACAGTTACTGCATACACTTGATGGAATTCACCTATATAGGTGTGGAGGTGGAGGCCGCTTCCTATGAGAATCTAGGCGAATTCTCTAGAGCACTCATGAAATCCAGGTAATGGTGTATGGCCGAAACGCACCGAACCACAGAATCACTTGCAGAGGAAGAGTTGTGTGAGTGGCATGTACTTGCGATCTACATTAAAAGGATTCAGGTTCAAGACTATGGTGTCACCTGATTCCTGTAGACCTGTCTTGCTTACTCTAATGTCGGTTCAAGTCTATGGTGACACCGGCACCATTGCACAACTATTTCGCTTTAATCCGAAAGCATTTTATTTTAAAACATATGGGGGATTGTTGTATTTGTTTTAAAATAATATTAAAAATTTGAATTTTCAAATTTCGGTGTTTTCCCTCCACATTTAAATTTTGGTGTTTTTGAGGTGTTGGTTTTGTCCCACATCGGATTTGACAAGAGAAATTCTCTTGTTTATATGATAGGCTTTTTGCCTAGGGCTTGAGCCCCTTTCAGGGGGCATGTGAATTTGGTCCTGTGGGGGGGCTATGCCAATAGCTCTAATCTATGTCATTAACCACACACGCGTGCGTGCGCGCCGAGCTGAGCCGTGCCGTGCCGAGCCGATCCGAGCCGAGTCCGAGTCCGTGTCCGCGTCCGCGTGCGCGACGGGACGGGACGGGACAGGCTGGGCTGGGCGCGGGTGCGGGTGCGGGTGCGGGTGCGGTGTAAGTGTACTCGCGTGGGTGTGTGTGTATGGGTACTCGCAGGACTGTATGTGCGAGAGTGTACTCGCACTTGCGCCTTTTCGTTTTTAAACCAGAGAGATGCTTCCCTTCCGGTTGGTCGCCCCTGTTGGGTTTAAACCCAACGGACCTAACCTTTTGTAAAGGGTGCTTATGCACCATTTCGGAGTCTATATAAAGACTTCCGATTCCAGTTTCAACATACGAAAAATTCCCTGCCTTATAAAACTCTCTCTGATACGGTTTTGTTACTGAGTTCATTGCTGAGTCAACTCGGCACTTTCGAATTAAACTGCAAGTGGTTCGAGCCCGTGTACAGTGAGTGCACCGCTGGGACCGGGTCATAGTCGTTGTATCCTGGAGGTCGATTGCTCTGGAAACCTGTTGCACTTGGGACGCTGTCCAAGGGGAGCAAATTCGATTTCAAGCCGAGTGACTCAGTCACGCCTCGACTCAATTCAATAAGTTTTTCTTTCTCTAAATTTATTTTTCTTTTTTGGTTCTCGATTTTTATAGTCTATTTAATTCAACATTTTATCCAACAAAATATCCATATGACTTGAAGACTACTAGACATCTAATGGACGGTTAATAAAGATAGTTCAATGCTCCATTCAAGGAGCAACGGCCCACTAGTAAAATATCACGATCATTCTATGAATCTGATTTCGTATTCTGACCATATAAAGTGGGTCCCACATGTATCTCGTTTGACTTGAGTTACACGTATGTCAGGTGTACAAGTACTGAGTGCACGCGTATGAACCATTGTCCTCTGCCAGAATATTAAATTACTCTGCAGATTATTCTCAAATAAAAGGCATTTTGATAGATTTACTTTGTATGATTCGGGATATTTTTGGTTAACACAAATTTGATCTCTGTATCTTATATTTCTACAGCTATTTTTTATTTTTTTAAAAAAGAAGTTGGCTTGTTGCTTCTTTATAGCTATTTTTTAATTATTATTATTTGTTTTTTATAAGGAATTGGCTCGTTGCTTCTATATTATTATTTTTTGTTTTTTGACGGTAAATGACTACCGACTAAACTATAGTAATTGACACATAGCATTTGCTACTTTTTTGATACAGATATAGTCTGTAGCAACTTATTTAGTAGCTATGACTATGGAACAAATAGCTACGGATATGCTATGGTCCAAAACCGTAGCTATAGAGATATAACTATGGATTTAGTCTATGACCCTTCCTCCGTTTCAATCTAATCTTTTAATGTTGGTCATATTATTATACTTCTATTTTACACAAGCAATAAATTGGATGGTTTGCATATCTAAGGTGAGAGATTAGTGCCTTTAGAAGTGAGGCAGGTAAAACATTAATGGATTTGGGACATGCAATTCAATTGACAATAAATTTCAGCATCTTATTTGTGCAAGTGTTATAAAATGTTAAGTTAATTTTGGTTTCTAGAGTTTATAAAAAAAATTTGAATATACATCAGATGAAAGTCAACTTAAGTTACATTCTACGTCTTTTACCACATCTTCTCGTATGCTTAATGGTATAGGCTTGTGTTTTGTTTCATTGTTGTTCATATTAGCGAATGGTTTCCCTAATTCCTAGTGAAGTCAATTAACTTATGGTACGGAATTTCTACTTGCTAGAGGAATTTCTAGGCAAAACATCTGTTGCATAGTGAATCATTATGCTTGTATTGTTGATCTTTTTGGCTGGGTTGGATATTTGGTTGATGTTGTCTACTCGGATATGGATTCCTTTAAGAAACATAAAGAAAAAGAAAAAAAATGAGGATTTTATGTATGTTTTCTGTCCTTTTTTCATTTCTTAATTCCTGTTATGTGCTTGATATGTAGGCCTTTGGTTGCTCTGATATAGTATACATTCAATTAATAACATACTCAAGCAACTATTCATTTATCTTGTTTTTTGTGGGAATTAAAAATATGCATTTTAAAATCTATACTATGTCTTGTTTAACTTACTTCTATACGTGTTTGTTAACATAAATTTCAAGATCAAGGCTTTGGTAGTGACTATTGCAGATGTACCAACACTGCTTGGTTGAAATGATGTGTGAACAAAAGAGGCTTAAGATAGTTGTATTGGCCCAACTATGAGTGAACCACATAGAGGATTTGTTTAATGTATTTAAACAATTTTCAACTTATTGTTATAAATATTATATATCTTTTATTGTAAAATCGTACAACATTTGTTTAATATTCATTTTTAATTGTACTGAAATATTTTTTGGGTTTCAAATATTAAAAAAATATAAGTTCCAATTAAAAAAAAATAAAATTTATTGCCCTTCGTCAATAGTTGCATGACATTTACCGGCGCTTCCTAAGTAAGGAAACATACCATTCATAAAATACTGTTCCCAAAATTAAGAAGGATTTAGAACTGTTTCGAAATTGAAATTTTGCGATGGTTTTCAACCGTCTTCAAGTTTTTGTGGTGCATGATTTAGGAACGGTTGAAAATTATTCCGAAATGGTTCAGGAACAGTTTTCATTCATTCATAAATATGAATTTTGGTATGGTACGTGAACTTATTTTGTTTGGGTCACAAACTCTTACACTTAATCATATATAAGGAAAGATTATATATGGACTCTTACAAGTGACAACTACAGGCAGGCATCGAGTTGAGTTGGACCGGATTGGGTCCAACTTAACTCGATCTGAATTTTTCAAGTAACTAACCCGAACTTAATTCGATCTGAGATCGAGTCCGGGTTAGCTAACTCGTTCCAATCGGAGACTGAGTTTGGGTCAGCTGACTCGATTCAATCTGATGTAATGCTAGCCTAATTCGAACTAAGTCCAACTCGGTCAAGAAAATTAAATCGGATCGGATTAGGTATGATTCAGATTGGATTGGGTAGCAAAAGGGAATGAGTGAGATAAAAGACCGCTTCCATGAAACATGGGGAAACATTCATTCTATTCAATTATTTATTTATTTATTTTTTTAACTTTAATCTAAGCTGTCTATTTATTTTGAAAGCTAATTTTATAGCACGAGCAGAAAAAGGTAGGTAGCTCTAAGGCCAAAGTGAACCACACCATAGGAAACAAGTATATATTGTCTACCATCCATACGTGGCGTCACATTCAGCGCTTCAATTTACCTAATTTTTGGGATAGTGCCCTAAAATAAAGTGTAGAAATGGATGAATGGAGTGGATAAATAACTTACATCATGGTGGGCTCTACAAAGCCCTAACTGGACCATATGTATCTGGCTCCGGCCATTGTGAAGTACGGAAGCGAATTGGCTGGTGTATCACACACCAGCAACCTAACTTTGTGGGTCGACGTTAGTAAGTTCCGTGGGTAAGTATGAGTTATATTCAATCCGTCTGTCGACTCGGTGAGTTAGTGATAAGCTTGATACGAAAAATATGACACATACCAGTGTAAAAAGCATTGAGGGATTGAACGCCTGCCATTGAAACCCTATTGGGGTCACCGAAATATTAGATCAATATGGTATTTGGTTTTTTTCTCTTCACCCATGTACATGTGACCTTATGAACAGACTGGAAGGTAAGTAAATATTACGGTGGTCCCTACTTCCAGTCTAAGTAAATATTACAGTGGTCCCTACGAATATTTTAATGGTGAGAATCATTGTCACCGTTGCTATTTGGGGTGTGGTACACTTGAATCTTAAATTACTCATTTTAAGAATCAAGATCTAAAATGATCTCACCAAATGTTTTGGGGTGTGGTACACTTGAATCTTAAATTACTCATTTTAAGAATCAAGATCTAAAATGATCTCACCAAATGGATGAACGGTGTAGATATGATAAATACATCATTGTGGGCCATGTAACTCTTATTTCCTTTTAACCGTTTGAAATCGCGGAAATCGAGGAGCGTCAGGTGAGGGCTGATCTCCTGCCAAGGCCTTTCGCACGAAGATCCTCCGTTGGGAACCCAGGTGGGCCACTGTGTTGTTTGTGAGAAATCTCTACCGTACATCTGTTCTGTGAGTTCATTTTAGGATACGAGGCCAAAGAATTAACCGTATCCAATGCTAAGTGGGCCGGAAACATGATAATCAAAATTCCACAGTTGAAATGTTCACGAGGCCATGTAAGTTTTGAACCATGCTAATATAAGTTTTGAATCATGCTAATATTTGTGTTTGTGTTTTCAGTTACTAACGGTATAGATGGCTTGCAAACACTGATGAACCCAGGCACGTATCAATGGTAGGAATTTAACTACCTTTTCCTTTTGCAGGGCTTACTTGAGTCTTGGATCCTGTACACTTTTGGTCTCGTATATTAAAATGAGCTCACAAAATGTATGGCTCGGAACATCACGGTGGGCCCAACTAAGTTTTCCGCGGACGAACTTCGTGCTTTTGCAGGAAAGCCGCATCCAAACGGATGGGCTACTCCCCTGCCACTAGACAATGGCTATGGTCGGTGATCTGTAGACCTGAACATGATGTATGTGTCTCATCCAAGCCATCCAAACATTTTTCCAGATAGTTTTATTTTTAAAGTTAAAAATGAGGTAGATCAAAATCTCAAGTGGGCCACACAGTGTTGATTGAGCTTTCACCATTAAAAACTTCTTAGGGCTATAAATTTTTTGGATCAAGTTAATATTTGTTTTTTACCTTCATCCAAGTCTGTATTACCTAACCTGCAGCTACATACAGGTATATATGACCTAATCTAAAGGTTGGATGTGAAATAAACATTCCAAAGGGCCTTAGGAGGTTTTTAATGGTATACGTTCAATCACTACTGTTTTCCCATGCTGTGGTCTACCTGAGATTTTTTTCTGTCTCATTTTTGGGATGGATTTTTAAATTTATGTGTAAAAATGGATGGACGGTGTTGTTTTTTCTAAAATATATAGATTATGATGGGCCCACATAGCACCGACCATTGAAATAATGGGAATAATGATTTCCTGTGGTGTGGTCAACTTGATATCTGAATATGTTTCATTTTTTGTCTGAAGCCCTGAAATTATTTTTTAAAGTGGATTGTCGGAGTGGATTTAACTAATTTATAACGGTGGGCCCACGGAGTTCACTCAGAATGCTAGTACGCCGTCCGCTTTCCACTCGCCCAAATCCGCTGCTCCCTCTCTGTTCCTCTCTCACACAAATCCCCCTCCTCTGTCTCTCTGTTGCCCTAATCCCCTCCCTCTCCTCTCTCACTTTATCTCGATCTCTCACCCTCCTCTCTCTCTTCCCACTCGCTCTCTCTTCCTGCTCTCTCTCTCTATCTCTCTCTCTCTCTCTCTCACGGCTGCCTTGGGCTCTCTCCAGCCGCAGCAACTCGATAACCCATCAGGTATCTCGATCTCTACACTTTGCGAGGTTTTTTTTTACTGGTTATGGTGGGGATTTACTAGATCTAGAGCTAGGATATGTTCACAGTGGGACCCACCTGATGATTGATCTGGATCTCACGTGTGTGTCACCAACATTTCTCTGCTGCATTATTGACAATTTGCAAAGAGATTGAGAAAGGGAGCAAGATTATGAGCCTTGGCCCCATGTTCCTCGATGTGGGACCCACCATTCATCTATCTAGACTGTTGAATTGTTTTAGCTCGTCTCCACCACCTGATTAAGAATTTGCAAAGACAGACGTAGAAGGGAGGCATTAGATGATTCCTGGCTTAGGTTCCTACAAGTGCGGTGCATGGTTCAGTCACACTGAACATTCCTGGGTTAGGTTCCTACAATGGTACTTAGAAATCATACTCCAAATCAAGGGCCTTGATGTAAAAAAAATAAAAAAAATAAAAAAAATCTAGGTTTCCTTATTGATGGTGTTAAAAACCTAACTAATATCTTTAATGCATAAAATGAGAGCCGGGAGGAGCAAATGGACATTTTTACCCATGCAATTAGTTATTTGAAGTGACAGAAATCTCAGGCATTCAATCTACATTGTTTGATGTCATGTGGCCAACATGAATTTTGATTCTGCCTGATTTTTTTCAGTCCCCTCTAGTTGTAACAGAAACTAATGGGGAGTATTTTTGGTATCATGATCTAAAATGATATGTCAAAATGGATGGACGGGGTGGATGTAAAGCAAATACATCAAGATGGACCTCAGAGTCAGGGATACACCCCCCTCGGTGGACCCCACATACTTCCAACCACAGCAACTTCCAGTGGCCGGGAGGGGCACCGGGTTTTAACCAATGAATCTGCGTCCGAATGAGCAAAGCTCTCCTTTGTTTTTTTTTTTTTTTAAATTTTTTTTAAAATTAATTAATTTATTTAAATTAATCATTATTGGCAGTCGTAGGGCAATGGATGAATCGATGTGGGGGCATCTTCCGCTGTTGGTGAGATCCAATTCAAAGGAATCTGTGGAGTACATTCTCCAAGCACTGTGGCGCACTCGCAACACTGGCCTTGACTCCGCTGACAGAGATATCATCCGTGATATGCTTCAGCTCCCAACTGACTCCGACCTCGACCCGGTACAGACACCATACTCCACCCCTTTTTCTTCTTCTCCTCAATCTCTCTGTTTCAGAAACACCAACATCGATATTCTGCTCTGGGTGTTTTTCTAAATAAATGAGCTTCTCCTAAACATGATGGTGTTGTTTGTTTCTGTACATACAGATTTTATTTTATTTTTTTGCCATGGTTTCTCTGGTATAATTTCAAAATGTAAATTCAATAACTAATGGCTTAAAAATATCCATGACTGTAATAGGGATTTTTCTGTCTTGAGATGATTCCCCATCATCTCTTGTTATATCCTCCAAAAAGAAAAAGAAAAGCAGAAATTATAAGGTCACAATGAAGTTGGATGAGCAAGGAAATGACTTGAAAACATACACTTCACCTGGTCATAGGATGTGGATGTTTTCCACAGACCTAAATGTCTGATTTTTCAGATTCAAATCCTTTCTAATGTATGGATTCTCCTTCAAATATTCTGTAAAGGTCTGTTTGTTTGGAGACAAAATTGTCGAAAAGAATATGAATTCCTCTTTCCTCTGCTTTAGAATCCCAAAGAAGGGGGAAATCAATTTTTTCCCAAAGAAAACCTGTTATTTGTAGATTTCCACTGTGCGTTTCTACTCTTGAGCTCATGGGTTCGAGAACCCATGTGGTGTGTGTGTATTCACCTTTCAATTTTTTTTTTTTTGTAGATTTCCACTGTTACATGAGACAGCTCTTGCTCTTTGAATGTTCACATTTTAACATTTCCAGTAAAAATAACACTCATAACCATACAAAGGAATTGTTGTTGGATTCCACAGTTATCCATTTCCCAAGAATTCCACAGGGGTTTTCAATTTCCATATATTGGATTCTCTGTATCAAAATAGGTCTAGAGTCTACTTACACTCCTATTAAAGAAAGCATTTATACAGCTAATGACCGACTTGAGAGGGTGCCATCTGCCATGAGATATTGAGGCTGGGCATCGCCTTCGTGATGGGATTATTTACGAGCAGGAAGGTAAGCTGCAGCTTGATTTGTGTGTGCGCACTCACATTTTCTTTATTTATTTATTTCTTTTATTATTTTTTTTTCCCAGTACACAGGGTTGTTGCTCTTATATCCTTGAACAGGCTCAAAACGTCTTGGATTACCCTGCTCGGATTTGCTGCAACACAAAGAAGAAATGTTTTTAGAATTTTGTTTCATAACAGGTTAAAAGTAGTGGTGAGTCAAGATTGCAATCTCTTAGTCAAAGGAGGCCCATTGGCAACTCAACACATGTGTCAACAACTCTAAAACCATGATACCCAATGTACTAGAAGCTTGAACAAATGTTAAAAAATACACCAAAAATCTATAAATGCTTAAATTACCTAAACCACCCGTTAAATTGCACATACCCAATCCTTCTTTAGGCATGTCAAGGAATGAATTCTTTCTCATTCTGATTCAAGGACGCTAATTTATGCTTGACTTTGCAATTCCATTATGTACCTTTGTTCATTTACATTTTTAATTTGCAGCTCTTGGTGTGCCTTCGCATACTAATGCGAAGGTGTGTGTATGAAAATTTTAGCAAGGATGAGATTCATAAGCTGTTTCCTCAAGAGGTCTCACCTGAATTACAAAGATTGCTTACCCTTTTGTTGCAAAAGTTTCAGCGGGAGTGGCGAGATGATGCAGTCAAGGACCAGGTTTGTCATTTCGTTGCTGTTTCTGAGTTTCAACCCTTCGATTATTTCTGTAATGAGGAGCTTCATGAGATTGGTCAAAGCCATCAATAGAGTTTCTGAGCTCTTAGTTTCTTCAATCCCTCCACCATAGTTAGTGGGTGTTTGGGTTACACTACAATATGTGTTTGCCGCTAATTACTGAGTTGCGCATATCATCCATGATACACATGGCATTCAATGCATGCAAATCCAGACCACCAAAGTGGATCATAGCTTGAAGTCGCACTGACCAATGTTCTTAACCATCTTTGTTTGACTACGGTATTTGGACCATTGACCATTTTATTTGTAAGCATGAATTTAATGGCTGCCAATCTGATGGTTATGATTTGTCTGATCAGCCTGATTTTCAGGCTATGCTTTGCCCACAATGTGGCCCACTATTTGGACTGTTTGAATTGATCTGCAGGTATGCCATATGTAGCATGGACGAGTTGCCACAACTTAAGCCTCATGATTTGAGCAATTCACTCAGAGGAACCCTTAGTTTATGTCTATCATGTCTATCAACTTTTGAGATCATTAGATTTTTTGGATGTATGGATACAAAACCAAAGAAGCAATTCAGGAGGTTTTTTTTTGGCTTATAAAAAATTATTGACATCATATCGATCGATTTGTATGATACTATGAGCTAAACTGCTTCTTATTTTTCCTTTTCTTTTTTCTTATGAAACTTTTTCAGGTTTCTTTGCCCCGTTTGAAGGCAATGACATGGAATATGGCAAACCAAGATGCAGAATCCACAGATCATGTTGCAGTTATTAATTTGAAGGTATTCAAACAATTTATTTTACTTGGTACCAATGTCGATATACCACAGAATGATATGGGTCCATATGGGGCTTGGGTGGGCAATGCCCATTTTGCAGAATTGGGGACATTTGGCACATCCGGAATATGCGATGGCACATCATGGCAGGATGCACTAAAGTCTCCTGTTTGTGAAATGTGCTCCAGAATGAGGATGTGAATAGAATGGCTAGGCCCATTGAGAATTACATAGAGATAAGGGTCAGACCTGACCCAATCTCATCCGGAGCTGCGGAGACATGCTCCCATCCGCATTTGGTGATTTATTAAATTGACCAATTTATTACAGATTGCAGTCAAGTCTATGCCTAATTGTCTAGTGATAGTGATAACGTTTTATCTTCTTTTTTTTTAAAAAAAATTAATTTAATTTTTAATATTTATATCAAAGAGTGGCCCTGATAGGAGATAAAATGATGGATGGCTAGTTGAGACAGTTAGGTCATGTGCTAAGAAAACTGGAGGTGGCCTTGATAAGGAAAGGAACCTTGACTAGGGTTGAAGGTCCTGAAAGGAGGTTGAGGGGAAGATCTAAAAGGACTTGGATTGAGTTGGTGAGAGCTGAGAAGAGATATGAAGGCTTGTTCACTCACCGAGGATAGGACCTAAGATAGGAATGGTAGGGCCTAAGATGACGATGATTTACGATTCAAAAAAAAAAAAAAAAAAAAAGGTAAAAAAACATTTTAACAACTACTTATTTTTTGTCTTACTCTAGATAAATAATACAAGAGTAAAATTGCAAATTTTAATACAATACGTATAAAAAAAATCATAGAATAACATATGATATAGTTTGAGCTCACATTGGGATTGGATTGAAATTGCAAACATCATGACTCAACTCGATCCAGTATGTGAAGCATGCACCATATGCAATTAATATGTCCAAGCCTTCTGGACATATTAAAATACACTGTTGGTCATGCACCATACTCATGACAACAACTAACTTTATTAAAATACACTGTTGGTCATTTGTATTTATTGTGAGGGCATTTGTGCAGCTTCAAGATGATACACAGTCTTTATCAGGGGAAACAGAGGTCAAATTCCAATTGGCAAAAGATACAATGGAAACAATGCTCAGGTCCTTGCACTATATAAGGAATCAGTTGTCTAATACTGTGAGTATTGTCACTGATAATGTGGTGGAAAAGTTTGTGAGGTTTGCTAATCCTAGATGCCAGCAGGTGGGCCTCACTATGTCTGAGATCCTAGCCACTCATCAGGTGGGCTCTGCTCTCAATGCCAGAAGCAAGACAGTTTGGAATGGACAGCCCTAATTGCTGGATTTTTTGTGTTTATTGTGGGTGGTTGGTTGCATTTCTTTTTCTAATAGTCCATTTTTCTTCAAACCCAGGGATTAGATTTGTTGATCCGCCTTCTTTTCAAACCAGGGCACATCTGCTCTGTGGTCTGCTGAATGAGTAGCTGGGGGCTCGCACATGGGACCAACTTGTAGGTTGGATGTAGGGCAGCAAAACTCTTTGATAGGTTCAGTTATCTGATTCGTGCCATTGTCTTATGATGCATGGTTTCAGGGTGATACATCAAACGGACATCTGCAAAGACCAGAAACAAGTTGAACGCTGTATGTTGAAATGAAATGACTGGCAAGGTACGGTTAGATTGGCTTACTTAAACCGTAGAAGGCCATACTCTACAAGTGGGCTATAGAAGAAACATCAATTCAGTTGACAATTATAGCATGCCACTCCTGAATTTGTATTTTGATCCATTTTATAGTGATAGCATCATTTAAAAAATTTGCAAATCGAGTCACTACTGCTTTATGGTTATACTTGTTGTATTTGGCTCGTCTCCTTTGTTAATGAAATCGTTACCCTGAGCTTTGCTAATCCCACACATGCAGCCATACATGCCAACCTGTCAGGTATGGGAGAACCAGGCCGTGCATCAAGTGGGCGCCCTTGTGTAGATGTGTTGGCCCAAACATAGGCCATTTTGCTCAGCAGATGGGCAAATAAAAACAATGGATTGTTTCGGTGGTCCACATTCAGTGTACAAGTTGGCCTTCTGATAAGTGGACCATTCTAATTTTATGGGCTAGTCATCAGACACAGTGGACCCATCTGATGGTCAGCTAGGATGTCAAACACACATGTAGCTGCAGGTGGTGCATGGAGAAGTGCCTGTGGACTTGGAAACGCTCACATTATCCCCTTGTCGAGCAAAAAACTACAGGCATACTGTTCTTGAGCTCAATTGGCAGCGCATACCGTTCTCATTCCAGCGTCCTGCATTGCAAACTCTCCTGTAAATCAAATGCTCGCAAACAGCCATTCTCTGTTGATTCTTCCAACTCTGCTGATGATATTCTTATGAAAATCGCAACAAAAATAAGCAACATCATATTCATTCATGAAAATCGGTAGAATACTAATCTCTTGGGTTGCATCTTGGTGCACTGTTGGATTGAATTGTACTAACTAATTCAATAGACAGGAAATGACCACATTGCAATTACCATTCTTTGTATTCATAATGGACAAAGCAGCCATCAAAATTTTCAAGTCCAACTTGAAAGTAAATAATGGCAATTCGGAGTGTACTCCTTTGATTGAACTGATTATTGCAATTCAATCCAACGGTACATCCAAACGCATCCTGCAAAATAGGAGTGGATGGCCAAACACTGATTTTAGGAACTTAAAATGCCAACTTTGTATCAGAATAATGCCTCACTGGCAGCTGAATTATTATTGAAACAAACGGTTGCTTCACCCAATTATATTTAGGGCACTCACAATGAAAACAATACAAGAAAACAGAACCCCACTCTTGACAGTGGATTTCGATCCACATGAAGCAGCGTGAAGAACCACATCATCAATCACAGATTCACAGGGCCGCAAAATGCGAAATCCTTTGTCTGCCCGTGAGTGAAACTACTGAAACTGATAGGAGTCGGATTTGAATCTGCTTTGAACTACACAATTTTTGGGTAGTGCCCATGCCGTTGCTTTGTAATGTGAAGTTTTGAGCAGATGGGCCTCCTTGGGCTCCTACTATGAAATTGTCTGTGCATGAATTGTTGGTGTCACCCATCACAAACTCCAAGTTGTAGGTAGAACCCTTCTTGAGCACCACTGTTGTTCGGATCCTGGAGATTTCGCCTGAGATGATCTCGATTTGCAGCATTGCCTTGTGGGACTAAGAAGTGTTTGGAGTCTATATATTTCACTATTCCCATCACAGACCACTGTTGTAATGCAGATTGACTGAAATCTGTCTTCTTCCAGTAGAATGCCCTCAGTGGAGTTGGTCACAAAAGCGGTCCTCACCTCGAATCAACTGTTTATCAGCAAGTTGTCTGGAATTTCGACCATCGGATCATCCGTTAGGAGAGCAGCAGCAGAAAATACTAAAATTGGAAATGATTGGGAATGTAAAGGGATTCTATATTTACTAGAGAATAACATGTTTTGATATTCTGGTTGCTGGTTGTTGTTTGTTTGTTTGTTTTTTGCCCCCATTTTGGGGAGCTACTCTTTGATAGATACACGCCTTTTTTTTTGGGGGTAAGAAGATGTACTACTTTGTGCTCTGGTATTACCGAATGAGAAAGAAAGGGCTGTAGCTTTGCTCAGCCCACAAGCCTGCACAAGACAGCACATCTACAGCCCACTCTGAAGATGCCTTGGCCTAAAAATCACGCTTATCCACAGTTTAGAAATAAATTGATGGCTTGAAAATGCTTCTTCATATGTTTTATAGACCATTAAACTGCTTCTAACATTGTAGCCCACCTGAAGAATGGAACAGCCTGATTTTGGGGCCTGATCTTCTGCATGGTCAGATCCATGGACTGCTTGGATCTTGCTCCAACCAAACTGGCATATGTAGCAGGTATAGGTGGGATGCCCTGGAGACACCTCTTTTCCTTTTCCAAATTTTCATTTAGTACCAACATAATATAGGTCATTTTCTTTTCCTTCTTCACTGATGAAACTAGAGCAATAGGCTTGTGTGTCTTGACCAATTATCAGGCATCTCCATCCATCAGGTGGGCCTTACATTTACATCTTAAGAAATTGCCAGCATTCTGTGCTATCTCCAAGTGGGAGAGAACAACTCACCTTGAATTTCAACTGGCATCCCGATCGCCTTGAGAATAAACGTGTTGACCACGGGCCCACATGTGATATTGGGCTGGCTTCATTCAGTTGGCTACAAAGGTTGAGATTGATTGGTCTGCTGTTGGCACCCCACCTCCCCATGTAGCAAGCATGGCTCTCCCACTACTTGCTTCCATACCGCTGTTCCAGTGCAACCAGTGATGATCTACCCGGAGCGGACACATTCATGGTGGTAGACGTAGAACAGTTGTCGCCTCATGGAGCGAGCGTGAAGGTAAGTACATAATCCATCACTGTTCCATTAGCTCTAAAGGTCTGGTTTATTTTCCCATCAGTGCCCAGCTCTATGGCGTGGCCATTTCCTGGAAATGACATGTTGGGGCCTGCTGTAACATACTGGACCGTCCTGCTAAAGTTCCAGCCAGGTATGGGGTTGGTTTGTGTCAAGAGCACGAATGGTGTCGTGGAGTTTGCCGTTAAATGGTAGTGATTCAAAGCCAGCATTTTGGAGTAGATCTGTGGAGGTGGTTGCTTGTTAGGCACGGTGATTCTGTAATTGTGTCGAAATGCTGGGGTCAGTGGAAGAATTGCAACTTACCTTCTTCAGCTGCTGCTGCTGCTATGAAGAGTAGGAGCCACGGCTTTCCCTGCATCATGTTTTGAGAGAGAGAGAGAGAGAGGCTCCAAACTGCTAGAGTGCTGGGTTGACTTTGACTAGATGGGATTTCTAATGGGAACGATTTGGTGCTATTGATCTCATCTCAGTCAAGAAGCACTCCTGTTTCCATACGTGTGTTACACATGTGCAGGATCCGGGCTATACATCCGGTGGCCCCTACCATTTATGGTCTATAGCCTAGAATAACATCAAGATCATCTCTGGAACAAAAAGGTATGGTCGATCCAATCATCAGATGAGCTACACTTCAATTTGGATATTTTTGGGCAGGGGATGTTATTTTCTATGGTGTGGCCCACTGTTTGGTTGGATCCGATTTTTTTTTGTTCTTCTAAATTTTTTAAAAGATGACTCCTCAAGTAAGCATAGCATGGTCATATGGCGGTCTAGACCGTCCAAATCATTAACCTAGCCATGGATGGAGTTCGTGCAACATTTTTTTTTTTTTTTTTTTTTTGAAATCAAAGTTTTAGCAATCTGATTTCCCTTTGAATTTGGACTACTTACAATTTTACTTTTAATCATTTATTGAATAGAAGATTGCTCAATCATGCTCTTTATAGCTGTACATCAACACCATCGCCACAACTGAGGAGGTCAATCAAACACAGTAATGGTGCAGAATCGAGGAGAAAAGAAAACTTGAGATGCTCTAACGAAGTGTGCTGCATTGTTTTGGGTGGCTGGCCCTGGCCCCAGTAACCCAACCCTCATGGGTGGAGCTTGGGCTCCTAAACTTGGCTTAGGTGACAATCCAGGATGGATGTTGCCATGATAATACCTTAGTGGGTGTTACCCTTACTGTGTGGGCTCACCTTCATGAATATGTTGTATATTCACGTCACCCATCCTCTTAAGCAGGTCCAAATCTACGGTGGACTATACAATGACGACTCTTTGTAGGCCACAAATCATTCCGACGGTTTTTAACCGTCGGCGTTGCCCTGTTTTGTATCAGCCTTGTCCCAAGCTCGTGGCGCACTAGCCAGAGGGTTCCACGGTGATGTATGTGTTCCATTCACGTGACCCGCTGTCCAGTGGGGTCCACCATGATGTGTGTGTAGTTGAGGGGTCTTCTGGATAGTGGGGTCCACCGGGATGTATGTGATTATTCAAGCGGCCCTCTAGACAGTGGGACACCTTGAATGTAATAGTGAGGATGTTGTTGGCTACCGTTGGAACATTTATAGGGCCTACCATAATGTTTTGTGCCCGTACCATTGGCCCGCCTTAATGTACGGGTTGTATGGGCACCATGGCCCTACCTTGATGTATGAATTGTATTCACGCAGTGAAATCCACCCTGATGCGCATAATGTGTCCATACCATGGGCCATCTTGATGTATGAGTTGTGGCAGGCAGGTATTGTGATGTGACAGGTAGCTTACTGTAGTGTATGTATTATATGTATGTGAGGGCCCATTTTAGTTAGTTGTGGGCCATCCTTCTTGGGCCTGTTTTGGGGATAGACTCTCCACAGTAGACTTCTATTTTTAACACATTGACAACCTAACTTTCACCATGGGTAACTTCACTGGCCCACCACGATTTATGTCTTAGATCCACACCATCCATCAACTTTTCTAAATCATTCCAAAGCATGAAGCAAAAATGAGACATATCCAAAGCTAAAGTGGACCATGGAAAGCAATGGAAATTAAATGAAGTATCATTGAAACCTTCTTAGGGCTAACCGTGAGGCTAATTTCTCATCTAACCTGTTCATAAGTTAACACATATAGACGAAGGTAAAAGCAAATATCAGCTTGATCAAAGTCTATGTAACCTAAGAAGTTTTCAATAGTAGCATCAATTCCTACTATTTCTTATGGTGTGGTCCACTTGATTTTTGTATCTTCCTTGTTTTTGGGCCCATATCGTAGAATGATTTAGAAAATGGATAAACGGCGTGGATCTAAAAAACATACATTACCCTGAGCCCACCTAAATTTCATAGGTCAAGAAATTTCAGTCACTCATGCGTGGTGCGGCACATTCGTGTGAGAGAAGGAAACACACATGAAACTTCCATCGGGCATGCCGTAATGTATATATCATATCCACACTTTCTATCCATTTTTATATACCATTCTTAGGAATTGGACATCAACTGTTGAAAACTTGACGGAGCCATAGAAGGCTACAATCATGCCAATATTTGTGTTTTTGGTAGGTGTGGGCATACGAGACCTCGTGAAGGGATTAAATGGCAAATAAACCTCATAAACCTAACGGTGGACCTCAAGGAGTTTTCAATGGTACTTATTAGGGGTGCACACGGTTCGGTTCGGTCCGGTTTTGGGGTAAAACAGGAACTGAACCGTTATTAACGGTTCTGAAATTTTTGGAATCGGAACCGAACCGTTAGCATACTAGAACCGAACCAGAACCGAACCGTGAAAACCGGTTCGGTTCCGAATCAGTTTCACGGTTCTGGGTTTTTAGACCAAAAAAAAAAAAAAAACAAAGGTGGAAAAAAAAATCATGTGTAGTAGAACTCATCTGCTCACCCCACATGTGCCATCATGCACATAAGTGCGAGATCCAATCCATCCATCAGGTTGGTCAGACCTTCTACGTGTTTCCCCAAGTAAAAATAATCTGGTCTTCTTAGCATGTGAGCCCCAACATTGCAAATAGAAGGATGAGTTGGAGCTGTACATTTGTTTTACAAAGGGTGGTTTGCGGAAACCTCTTTAAGTAAAGAGCAGTGGATCAACCCTGATGGTTGGGTTAGTCATCAGTGTAATCTGTCCTTTTCTGATGGATGGATTGGATCAGATCTATCATGCCATGATGGCACGTGTGGATTGTACATAAGCTTTTTACCCACATGAGTGTGGTTAGCAAAACTCTTCATGCATGAATGAAAAATGTCATCTCAGGCATGATACATGTGTGTGCGTAATCAATGGTCTAAAACGTGGTCCCCATGCTAATAAACGGACAAGATTTAAGATTTTTAACCATCTTCATTTTAACTGCTCATTTGACAGTTAGCATTAAATGGTTTTGGATCAACGGTTTAGATCCATGGTTCAACGGATCGGTTCCACGGTTCGGGTCCACAGTTTAGTTAACTGTTCGGTTCGGTTTTACATACCCCTAAACCGGAACCGAACCGTTCCTAACGGTTCTGAGATTTTTGGAACCGGAATCGAACCGTTAGCATACTAGAACCGGACCGATCCAACGGTTCTGGTCCGGTTCCACGGTTCTACCGGTTAAATGTGCACCCCTAGTACTTACATGCGTTATGTGGTGGGGTATAGTTGAGCTTTGGATGTGCCTACGGATTAGCTACCGAATGGTTCAGTAGCAACGACTAAGTGATGTCATCAGGTTTAGTAGGCCTCACCATGATGTATGTATTGTATCCATACCATCCATCCATTTGGAGAAACTATTTTAGGGCATGAGCCAAAGATTAAGATAGATCTAAAGCTTAAGTGAAGGATTGAATGCTTACTATTAAAAATTTCTTAAGCCCACAAAAGTTTCAGAACAAGCTGGTATTTTTGTTTTCCCTTAGTTGAAATTTTTTTTTACTTATAAACAAGCTGGACTTCAAATAAACATCATGGTGGGCCTTAGGAAAGAATCATTGGCGGGCTTCATTGTCCTACTATTTTCTATGACAGGGTCCTCTTGAGCTTTGGATCTGCCACATTTTTTTTTGTTCATACCTTAAAATGGTCTCTCCAAATGAATGGCCGGTGTGGATATAACACATACACCCTAGTGGGGCGTACAAAACCTGATAACATCACTTCAATAGCAAGATTCACTATTGGACCATTCAGTAGCTCATCCGCGTACATTTTTGGACTCGTGCTTTAAAATAATTTTTAAAAATTAATGAAAAGTGTGGATCTAATTTCTAAATTACGATGGACTTATAAAGTTTCACAGGTGAAAAGTTGTACGTTAAAAGTTAGAAGTTAAATGGTATACAGGCAGCCCCCACTAGAGAAAACCGGAATTCTTTGGCAGGAAGATCCCGAGAAAGGAGGCTGGGTGGGGCCACTGCACCGTACGCGAGAAATTAATTCCGTCCGTCAATTTCAAGCGGGGGAAGTTGGGAAAAGAAATTTGTACCGTTGAAACCTTGTTAGGCACGGTACGGTTGAAACCTTTTGTCCAAACGTCATTCGGATGAAAGAAAACACCAAAAATACAGTCTGATTCAAAACTTTTATGGCAGTAAGAATGAGTAAACCCTATCTTAATGTTTATATCCTATCCAAACCGTTTATAAGGTCGTTCCAGGATGAAGTGAAAACAAAATATAGCTTGATACAAAACAGTTATGGCCACAAAAATGCTTCAACGCTGCTCATTCAATTCCCACTATTTCCTCTCGTATGGTTCATCTGAGTGTTAGATACATCTCAGTTTTGGTCGTACGTCCTAAAATGAGCTCCAAAAACGTATGGACGGAGGATTTTTCTCAAACATCGAGTTAAGCCCCACCCAGCATGCTTGCGCATGAACTTCTTGGAAAAGCTTTTTAGCAGGAAACCGCCGGACTGAAATCTCATTACTCGTCGGGCAAATCAAATCGGAAACGGATCGGCTACTTCCCCTGCCACCAGTTCCGTGGCTGATGGTTGGTTCGTTGTGGGCCCACCATGTTTCATCCATTCCGTTCATCCATTTTTACTTATCATTTTATATCCTGATACAAAAAATGAGAGGGATTTAAATCTCAAGTGGGACACACCACATGAAAATAATATTGATTGGATATCAACTATTAAAATACTCCTAAGGCCCACTATCCTGTTTATTTGACATCCAACCTGTTGATTAGGTCATACAGCCCCAGATGAAGAGAAAAAGAAAAGATCATCTTGATCCAAAACTTTTATGGTACTTAAAATGTTTTTAATGGTCGACCCACATTCAACACTGTTTCGTGTAATGTGGTCCGTTTGAGATTTGTATATAACTCATTTCAGGAATCATGCTGTAAAATGATCTGTAAAAATAGGTGGACAGCATGGATGAAACATATTCATCATGGTAGGGCCCACGTAGCACCGACCACGCTTGTGTCAGGCGGAGTAGCCAATCCGTTTCCAATCAAATCACCGCGTTAAGTTCACTTCCTGTAGAGGGCGAAAAATCACGTCGCCGCCATTTCTCTATCTTCCTTTCTCTTTCTCTAAAATCACTCATTTTAAAAGAGGTGAGCGCGGTGCCAGCTCTGCGTGTGAGTTTGATTTCAATCTTCCTTGCGTCACTCGTAAGCATGAATCGTTTTTACTAGGAAATCTATCCTGATGTGTTGCTGGTGAAATTTTTCATTGCAAAAATGGAAGTTGATGGTGAAATTTTTCCAAAGGTCCCTCCGGGTTTTTCGGCTGCCGGAGGTGTCACCTTATTGAGGGTTGATGATGACGATCTTATCGAAGAAGATGACCCTTTAAAGGTATATATATATACACGCTTACACACACAACTAATGGATGGGAATTAAATAGAAAAAAAGCTCCTATGAATATGCATGAGAAATTATCCTAATTAATAAAGATAGAAACATGGGTTAAAAGTTTTCAATCCATTTATTAAATAGGGTGTAGTAAAGTAGTAATTAGGGTTTGGCGCCTGCATTTCTTGCTGGTATGGTCCACCGTTTGACAATCCAAATGGTTCATCTGGTGGAGACAACTATGGATGGCGGTTGCTGTAAAACGTTGCCCCATTGGATTTTCTTTTTCTATTTTTCTATTGCATGTTGTTGATTTGAATTTCCTTTTTCCTCTCTCCTTTTTTATTATTTTTTTATTTTTTAGTTTTTAAAAAGAATCTTTTGGTTCGTTGATCGCGTGGGCCGCTGTTCAATTGCTCGTGTTGGCCCCAGGGGAATCAGCTTTCCATTAGGCAGTTTGGGCCGTTCAAATTGATCAGGGCCCACCCTTGTGCTGATCGGGCCCCTGACTGCCAATTTTTTTTGAAATGGGGCCCATTAGATCTGGACCATTTGAACTGATCAGGATCCGCCCCTGTGCTATTGGAGGACCTGATCTGATGATAAATGAGTCAAACGAGCCCAGAGGAAATCCGATATCTGCTGGGGCTTACTGCTGACAGCTCGAGGTCTACTCAGATGAGATTGTTTCAGTGCGAAGCCTATTGGGCTTCAGACAACGGACGCGGTTTGGCTAGTGACCCCAACACCAACCATCTTTCTGGTGTCAAAGCTTTGTGGACCCCACCATGATGCATCTGTTTTATCCACGCCATCCATAAATTTTTCCATCTCATTTCAGGGCATGAACCCCAGAATGAGGCAGATCCAAATCTCAAGTACACCACACCAAAGTAAACAGTAGGGATTGAACGCTTACATTTGAAAACTTTTTGTGGGCCACGGAGGTTTTGTATCTGGCTGATATTTGTGCTTTCCCTTCATCCAGGTTTGAGATAACTCAACTAGTTGGATGGAAAATAAACATTACAGTGGACTTTAGGAAGTTTTTAATGGTGGACATTCAGTCAATACTGTTTTCATGTGGCGTGGTCTACCTGAGATTTGAATCTGCCTCATTTTTTTGACGCATGCACTAGAATGAGCTGGAAAAATAGATGGACGGCGTGGATAAAACAGATACATCATGGTGGGGTCCATAGAGCATTGAAACCAGCTAGGCTAGCTGGTATAGCCAAACCGCCTACTGAGACAACACATTGTGGATCGGATCCCTTGGCATATGGCCACTCTGGCTGGATGAGCCTGATGTGGGGCCTGCTTCTATTTGATTACTCAATCCCTACTTTCCTAGCAATTTTATTTTATTATTATTATTATTTTTTTACATACCTGAATTGTTGAAGCTCTCTCTTGTTGCTGATCCAGCGTCCACCATGCATTAGTTCTGAAAGTGATGTCCCCCTGTTTTCGAGCAGGGCCCCGGAGAATGATCCATCCGTCGAAGGTGAGATCCGTTTCCCTTTTCCTCCTCTAGTGTTTTGATGGCGATTACTGTGTTGTCGTGCTCGTCATGAGCAATCTTGGCCATTGGATGGGCCTGATCTTGAGTTGCAGATGATCAGTTTATATATCGCTGCCTGATAGTTAGTGGGGCCTATCTCATGATTACTGTTGCCCGGATGATTGATCTGACTTGTTAGATGTGTGGCTGTCTTGCTTGCATATGTTTGGGCATCCATTCTATTGTAATCAACTGCATCTGGTGGGCTAACAGACAACTAAAAGTCTGTCCAAACAAAGTTAGCTGAGCCACACCAAAGTGAATGGTGTGAAATCATTCCAAACCCTCTAAATTCAAGTGGTGCGCCCTTTTTATTTTTAAATGCCTGCACCTTCGCACCCACACACACCACAACCCAAGTGGTGCGGCCTGCATAAGTCTTGGAATGTACTGAATTTTAGGAAATCTATCCTGGTGTGTTGCATTAGATAAGTGGAATGGATGGCATGTACACGCAATGGTAGACCCAGCATACAATTTGAAGGATTCTGACGGTGGGACTTCCATCGTAACAGTTTTCCACTTTTGAGTGTTAAATCTCTCTCTCTCTCTCTCTCTCTCTCTTTCTCTCCCTCTCTCTCTCAAGTCTAATCCTTGAAACTATAATTCTTAACATGGCCCTACCTAATTCCTAGATAGATCTTGTATTTGTGCTCTAGGCCTATATTTTTGTTCTGTTATTTAATAGTTAAAGAGTAAATTTCATATAATCAGCGTAATAGGCCCCGTAAAAATCATGGGTGGATGTCTCTCTTCCAATTATTTCCTTTATTATGGCCCTACCTAAATCAGATCTTGGCATCAACTTTTAACCACGGGCATACACATTAAATGGTTGAAGTGAATTTTCCAACACATATCATGATGGCCCTGAAAACTCAAGGGTGCATGTCTATCACGCAGTTGTTGAAAAAAGTGACTTTGATTGTAACAAACATCACTAGTGTCAATACCGTACATTACTGGAAAAGCTCTGTAAACCCACCGTGATGTATACATTTTATTGATGCTGTCCATTTGTTTTGCCAACTCATTTTAAGGCATGAGTTCAAAAATTAGCCAATCCAAATCAGGTAGACTACACCATAGGAAATAGCAGTGATTGAACACCCACCATTAAAAGCTTCTCATGAGCTAAAAAAGTTTTGGATTAAGCTGATATTTGTGTTTTTCCTTCATCAAGGTCGGTGTGAACCAATCAATAGGTTGGGTCCCATGAAGTATTTAATGGGGGCATTCAATTCCCACTTTTTATTTTTTATTTTTAATTTTTAAATTGTGTTTTCTACTGGCCTCAATTTTGGGCTTATGTCCTAAAATTAATATCGAATTTTTATTGCAAATTTCTTTATTTTTTAATGATGAACATAAGATTCAATCTATGGGCAACCTCATGGCAAGGATAATATGTATGGTTCTGATTAGTCATTGATTTTGCCTCAATCAGACTCTCATGGCTCTCCTTCGAAGTGATTTGTGGTGGGATCCTCTATGGATGAGCTTGACCATAGAATGGACCATTTCTTGTCCTAGTGATGTTTCTTGGATGTTTCTTGTTATCCATGAGGAATGCGGGTTGTGATTGATGCTTCCCTGACTTGCTTGGATGATTCGTGCGGTTGAGATGAGGTGGGGCCTGATGTGGGTGATTGTGGCTATTTAATGGGCCCCATTTCGGCTTTGCATGTTTATGTTTTTATTTTTATTTTTTATTTTTCATTAGGTATCTTGTTGTCCACTCCGAGTGGGGCTTGGATGTGATCTTAGTTCGCGTAAGCCAGATCATTAAAATGATGTTGGGGCATCATGGATGATCGCAACCTTTGGATGGTTTTGATTTTGCCATGCATGACCATTTTCCCCATTGACATAATGCTCACTGGACGCGGATTGCGTCCTCCCACCATAATTAAGTGTTTTATCTATGCCTGTTATTGCTTTTCTTATATAATTTTAAGGTATGGCCCTAAAAATGAGACAAGTCCACAGCTCTAGTGTGCCACACCAAAGGAAGCTGTAATGATAATGACAACCACAGTTGAAACCTTTCAAAGGGCCACCGTGATGTGTTTTTACCATCCAACCTATTCATACGGTCATGTAGACGTGGATGCAGTGAAAACACAAATATCAGCTTTGATCCGAAACTTCTCCACAACTTCAAAAAGTTTTTAACGGTGGATGTTCAATCTCCACTTTGTGGTCTACTTAAGCCCTATACATGCCTCATTTTTTGTATCATGAATTAAAATGATATGATAAAAGCGATGAATGGCGTGGATAAAACACTTACATGGTGGGCCCCATAGAGCCCCAATCTACGTCCATTGCTCAACATGTGAAAATGGAAATTGAATTGCGTGCTGAGTTACTCAGTAAGTAAGCTCTTATCGTACTGAGTAAATTCAGTTTGCCCACATTGAATGTATGTGGTCTATCCACGCCATCTATCCGTTTTTCCATCTAATTTAAGGGTTGAGCCCAAAATTGAAGCATATCCAAAGATTAAGTTGATCATACAACTGGAAACACTGGGGATAATGATTTCCACCCTTGAAACATTTATAGGCCCCACAGTGATGTTTATTTGTCATCCAACCTATTCATGAGATCATAAAGATATGGATGTGTATATATATATATATATATATATATATATATATATATATATATATATATATATATATATAAAATTCGGTGGCCGTCAAGAATTTTTCAACGGTAGATGTTCAATTCAACTATTCTATTTTCTACCGTGTGATCCATTTGAACATTGTATATGCCTCATTTTTTGGCTCAAGACTTAGAATTATCTTTTAAAATGAATGGACAAAGCAGATAAAATATATAAATCATGGTGGACCTCAAAGAGTTTACTTGATACAGTAAGGTAGTGAGTTACTACGCAATCGTCTTCCGTGAAAATGTTGTCAAAATCGACCACTAAATTGACATATTACTCAGGTGGGCATCGGATCGAGTCGGATCGGATTTGGTCCAACTCGGTTGGGTTCGAAAGCTGCCTGGACTAATCCGAATCCGATCCTATCCGGGACCGTGTCTGGAGCATCTTATCCGAACAGATCCGTCATGTGGTTGGCCTGACCCAAACCGAGTTAGACTCGGTTAAGAAAACTAGTCGGATCGGATTTGGCAAGAATTGAATTTTTGAACGGTGAAAATCATTATCCTCACTGCTATTTTCGGTGTGGTCCATTTGAGCTTTAGATATGATTCATTTTTTCTCCAAATGCTTTAAAATGACCACAAAAAATGAAAAAATGGTATGGATATAATAAATACATCATTGTGGGGCCCATCTAATGTAGATCTCATTTGAATCGTTCGTACAACTCGGAGCTCGAGAGTACAGGTGGCCTGTATTGGCGTGCAGTGCACGCTAAGCAGGGATGGGATTTCCTGCGGAAGCCATTCGCACAACATTCCTGTGCTGGGATCTTAGGTGGGGCCCACCGTGATGTTTTTCAAGAATCCACTCCCTTCATCCGTTTTTTGAGATCATTTTAGAATATGAGACCAAAAGTGAACAGGATCCAAGACTTAAGTGGGCTGTATTAAAGGAAAAGGTGGTTAGGTAAATTCCTACCGTTGAAACCCCCCTGGGTTCGACGGTGAAGTTTACATGACATCCATATCGTTAATAACGTCATTCCTACTGGGATGAACTGAAGAAAAAAATATTAGCATGATTCAAAACAAATAAACACCACGGTGGGCGGCCTTAGGAATGTTTCAATGGTGGAAATCAATCCTTCCACTGTTTCCTGTAGTATGGTCCACTTGAACTTTTGATATATTTAAATTTTTGTCTTAACCCCTAAAATGATATGGAAAAACAGATGGACGGTGTGGATAAACTACATGCATTCACGGTGGGCCGAACAAAGTTTCCTCAGTACAATAAGAGCCTACTGAGCTCAGTACGCAATCCGATTCCAGCTAGCTGCTATCGTTCTTGCTGTCTTATCGGCTATAGCTCTTGCTGTCTTATAGGCGATAGCTCCTACCAGCTAAATGACTGCTCTATGTACGAGTGCAAACGATTTGGCTACTCCGGTCGATGATTTGTGGGCCCCAGCATGATGTACGTGTTTCATCCATGCCGTTCATCAATTTTTATATATCATTTTAGGTTTGGTACAAAAAAGATAGGGATATAAATCTTAAGTGGGCCACACCTCAGGACAAAAATAATGAATGAATATTCACAATTAAAATCCTACTAAGGTCCACTATACTGTTTATTTGTCATCCAATCTGTTGATTTAGTCATAAAGACCTAGATGAAGGGAAAAAATAAATATCAGCTTGATCCAAAACTTTTATGGCCCCAAAACGTTTTTAACGGTGAAAATTCATTCAACACCGTTTCCTGTAATGTGGTCCACTTGAGATTGAGATATATTTCATTTTTTTTACCATATCATAAAATGATATATATTAAAAAAGATGGACGGCATTGATGATACACATACATCATGGTGGGCCCCACAGAGCACCAACCATCAACCAATGGCTGGTGTCGGGGGAGTAGGCTATAACTCCTACTAGCTACACAGCTGCTCTGCATGTGTCGTGCGAAGACGAGCACTGACGCTCCTCGAGCTCCGAGTTGTACGAACGGTTCAAAGGAGATCAAAGTTACATGGCCCCACAGTGATGTATTTAGTAAATCCATACCATTCATCTATTTTTAGAGTTCATTTTAGAGCATTATCCAAAAAATTGATCATATCCGAAGATCATCTGGACCACACCATAAATAGAAGCGAAGATAATGATTTTCACTGTTGAACAATTTGTATAGCCAACCATAGCGTTTATTTTCATCCAATCTGTTCGTAAGGTCACAAAGACCTCAGGGAAGAGTAAAAACAAATTTCTCATTGATACAAAACTTCCGTGAACCCAAGAAGGGTTTCAATGGTAGACGTTCAATCCCCCACTACTTTCCATAGTGTGGTCCACTTAATAGTTAGATATGTCTTAATTTTGGTCTCAAGCATTAATATGATATTGGCAAATGGATAAACAGTTTGGATATAACACATACCTTGCTAACGTTACACCCGCAAATCCACGTCGTATACCAGCAAATATGCTTTCGTCAACCAGCAGGAAAATATTTATATGCCAACCTTGCTTGCTATGGCTCTCTCTGTCTCTCTCTTCATTACATAGCTTTATACCAATTTTCAATGTATTTCCCTCTCCGACATAAAAATCGATCTCCCAAACCCAACGGCTCTCCGTGCATATTTCTCTCCCACAGAGAAATCCCATAAAAACTCCAAAACCCACCGCAAGATATCTAACTAGCATTCTTCTTACCTTTTTCTTCAACAAAAAAAGGAGAGACGGATATAGGGAGAGACATATAAAGAAAGATAGAGAAATAGAGTTGGGGCTATATTGGGCTGGGTTTTTTGGTGCCAAACGAAAAGCTAAAGATGTGTGGAGAAAAATTTTTGCAAAAAAGAGGGATATTTATATCCAGGGTCGGGTCGGGTCGGACCCTTCCGGTCCGGGTTTTCGGATTGGTTCTGTTTGGATACACCCTTATCCGAATCCAATCCGAAAAACGATCGGATCTGGATGGATATATTCGATCAGGCCGATCTAGGCTGTCGGTTCTGTTCGGAACGGTACCGAGTCGGGTCGGATCTGGTTGGATCTACCGGATCGGGTCCAACTTGCCCACCTCTACTCGTTACGTGAAAATGATATAAAATCTGACCCTCTCTGTCTCTCTCCCCCTCCAGCGATGCCTCTCCCTCGAGTCTCCCCTCCCTCATCCCTCCCTCCAGCGACAACCCCCCTTCAGACAGATACTCTCTCTCTCATCCGCATCGTCCGGTTGGGATTGGGATATTTACATTTGTGGCATGGCATGGATATACATCACAATTTCCAGAAGGACGGCATGTGTGTGTGAGATATATATATATATATATATATATATATATAGAGAGAGAGAGAGAGAGAGAGAGAGAGAGAGAGAGAGAGAGAGAGAGAGAGAGAGAGAGATGCTCCCCTACGCACCTACGCACGTGCACACCTTTGCACACGTGCCATGAGTGTCTAATCTGAACGGTCCATGTGATGCGGAATCCCATGAAACCTCATGTGCTAACTTTTCACCCCAATCTAAAATTCTGGTGGGCCATAGCAAAGAGAAATGCAAATCAAGGAAAGAAACTGTTTTTAATTTTCATGGCCCATAAAAGTTTTAGATCAAAGTAAAACTTGGGCTCGGGGGGTTTCACGAGGTGCTGCTTCACTTGAACGATTTAGATTTTGGATCCACATCACATATGATGGGTTTTCAAAAAAGTTCTTACGTAGTACATACGAACTGGTTCGCAGGTGAGCGTTCCGCTATATATATATATATATATATATATATAGGGAAAAGGTACTATGCGCTCGACCTCACGATAAGCTCCCATGAGGTCGAGTTGTGTGGGCCCCACCGTGATGCGTGTTGACCATCAACACCGTGCATTTGATGGGTACCATTTAAATTATGGGATATCCCAAAAATCAGCCGTATACGGAACTCAGGTGGGCCATACCATCTAAAATCATATGAAACACCGTGTGGCCCACACAAGTCACGGATTGACTTGATTTTTGAGACCTATGTCCACGATGGAATGGTGCATCCGATTGATGATGGTGGGGCCCACACAGCTCGACCTCATGGGACGGACTCGTGAGGTCGAGCGCATAGTACCTTTTCCCACACACACACACGGGAAATGGTACTATAAGGTCGAGCGCATTGAATAAACATTCAAAATGCGTAGGAAGATGAGACAACTTCTCAGGAAGCTCAATGTGATAGAAAGTTAGTTAGGGCCCACCATCATGTTGTGAGAAATCCACACCGTCCATCTGTTTTTTTTTTTTTTTAATTTCACGTTATGGCATGAGACAAAAAGTGGGGCGGATCTGAAAATCACGTAGTCTTCACGATAGGAAATAGTGAAGAATGGATGTCTGCTTCTGAACATTGGTGGGTTACAGAAGTTTTGGATTGAGCTAATATTTTTGTATTTTCAGTTCACCCTAGTAAGAATGACCCTATGAACAGTATAGATGGCATATAAGAATAATGGTAGACTTAGGAAGGTTTCAACAGTAGGCATTTAACTTCTCACATTTTCTTGTTGTATGGCCCGGTTGATTTATAGATATACCTCATTATTTTAAAAACGTCCTAACATGACTAGAAAAAATGAATGTACGTGGTAGATTTCTCATAAACATTATAATGGGCCCACCTATATGTGTAGATAAAAATTCCTTCCCACACAATCCAGAGGACAGGTTGTCTGCGAGGTGATTATTCAATCACCACTGTTTCCGATAGTATGGTTCACCTTAGAATTGGATCTTCTTTATTTTTAGAATCAAGACCTAAAATTGTCTTCCAAGACAGATGGGTCATATGGGTACACAATATGTAGATCAAGTTGGGCCCCATGATGAGGGATGCACTGTCCTAGGTTAGGTTAGGCGAGGCCACACCTAATCTGATCCCTTCCGCAGGGCGCTGATTAGCTAGTGACTAACGAGACTGGCTACCAAAGTGACGTCACCAAGCTCATAGTCCCCACCATGATGTATGTTTTGTATCCACACCTTCCATGCATATGAAGAGATCATTTTAGGGCAATATCCAAAGAACGAGTTAAATCCAAAGCTCTAGTGGATCCCAACAGAGAAAACAGTGGGACAGTGACACTTACCATTAAAAACTTCTAAAGGCCACAAAAGTTTTAAATCAAGCTGATTTGTGTTTTCTCTTATTTCATGTCTTTTTTAAACTTTTAAATAGGTTAGATTTCAAATAAACATTATGGTGAGCCTAAGGATAGTTTCAACAGTGGGAATCACTCTCCCCACTGTTTTCTGTGGTGGAGTCCACTACAAGTTTTTAATTGCCTCATTCTTTGGCCCATGCCCTAAAATGATATCTAAAAATGGATGGACGGTACGGATATAACACATACATCATAGTGGAACCCCGTAACTTGGTGGCGTCACTTCAGTAGCCGACTCGCTACTCGACTTGTCAGTATCTAATCCGCGTCCCCTTCCGCGTGGGAAGCGGAAAGGCTGGTGTGCCACACGCCACCGACGTGTTGCCATCGCTAAGGTACGTGGCCTCACCATTATATAAGTATTACATCTATACTGTCCATCCATTTGAAAAAATCATTTTAGGACATTAGCACAAAAATTAAGCAGATCCAAAGCTCAAGTGGACCATAACATAAAAAGTAGTAGGGATTGAATGCCTACCATTGAAAACTTCTTGGGGCCACAAAAGTTTTAGATCAAGATGATATTTGTTTGGTCCCTTCATCCAGTTTTGTGTGACGTTATGGACAGGTTGGATGTAAAATAAATATTATGATGGGCCGTAGAAAGGTTTTAATAGTGGGCACCATTGTCCCCACTTTATGTATCGTGGTCCACTTCAGGTTTTGATCTGCCTGTATTTTACAGGAAAGCCTTAAAATGATATCTGAAAATGGATAGACGGTATGGATATAACACATATATCATGGAGGACCCCACACAATTGGTGACAGCAATGCACCCCAAGATTGTATAACTCTGATTTATCCGGTTTTGCCTCTTTTTTTTTTCCGAGACGGCATCTCCACTGTATATTTTGAAAATTTATCATCCAACGGCTCACACTGAGACACGACTCGGCCTTAATGTTATGGTTCTATGCGCTCGACCTTATACTACCATTTCCCTATATATATATATATATATATATATATATATATATATATATATATATAGCACACTGTAGTATATATATATAGCACACTGTAGATGGGGTCCATCATGGTGGGCCCCTAAACAATTTCAATAGAGGGTGTCTTTGTCACCACTACTTCCTATGGTGGGGTTTACTTGCGATTTTGGATTTGCTTCATTTTTGTTGTCATACCTTGAAATGGGCTGATAAGTACTGGGGTTGAAATGCATGCATCGTGGTGCACCCTAAAAGGTTCAGTGATGGTCATCATTATATATCTCCAATGTTCACTGAGTTGAGGTCCATTGAATGGGTGGATAAAACACATAGATCGCGGTAGGACCACACAAATATCAGGTTGATCCAAACTTTTGTTGCTCATCAAAAGTTTTTAATGATCCAAATATCATTGTTTCCCATGGTGAAACTACAAGGAATTAGCCTTTTATCAACGAACTTATTTCCGAAGAAATCAATTTTATCGGTAAACATGACTTTCCTCGATGAAATCATATTTCATTGGTAAAAGATTCCCGCCATGACCAAATATGTTCTCGCTACCATTTACAATGACGGCCTGGAAACTTTTCCTGATGACGTTATGTATTGTCGGTGAAAACTATTTTCCCGACGATTATTTCATCAGTAAATGTAATTTTTCCCGACGAACCAAATAGTTCGTTGGCAAAAGATCACTTGGTGTCCCTTTCAATGACGGAGAGGCTATTTTTATCAACGTTATATAATATCGTTGGTAAAGAAACTTTTTACCGATAAATGAGTTTTTTACTGACGAAATAAATACATTGTTGGACAAAATGAACGGTGAACATATTATTTCTTTGTGTGGTTGATCATGGATGTTGAGTTGTAATTTTTGTTTTTGGTATAGTTAATGAGTACATTTAAAAACATATGTACGAAGTGAATGAGGTTGATAGAGCACGGGTGGGCCCAAAATTTTTTGAATCCTTTTATTGACGAATTGTGAAAACTATCACCAACGAAAAGTTTCGTCGATAATAATATTATGTTTTAAGTTGAAAATATGTTTTACCCTCCCTCTTCTTACCCTACCCCCCTCTCCCGCCCGAATGAGCGTTGTTGCTTGCCTGACGCCTTTATTTTGGTCACCCTAAACCCTAACTCGCTGCTGCTTGCCCGATGCCTGATTGTCTCCCTCTCCGTCTCTCTCGTCTTAAATCTCTCTTATGTTGGTCGAACAGATAATCTGTATATTTTCTCTCATCGATTTCTTCCCTTTCACTTTTTTTCTAATTCTACTTTCTACGGATTCGATCTATTCTATATAGATTACAATCATTGGATGGATATCTATTGTGCATTTTTCTGTTTTTGTCTTTCGATTTGATGATTGATGGAAGATTCTAGGGCTTAGATGGTATTTTATTTTGTTCATATGATTCCAGTCTTTTTGAAATGGGGGTAAATCAATTTTCGTTTGGATGCCTGTAAATGGTTTAAGTACTAATCAATCATTTATAGCATGTCCTGTTTTGGCTGCAAGGTGTAAATGATTGTCTGTCTTTGGATAACCTGTAAATTTTTTAAGTCCTTTAAATGGAGAGCTAATCTTTCCATTTGGAGAGCCTGTAAATGATATCTGACCTTTTTTCCTATAAATAAAATGGGGGTAAATGTTGTACCCATAACACATGTCAAAAGTTTTTATGAAATTCCTATCTTAGGAGAGTATTTTGGTATATATGTGTGTGCCCAGGGATACACACATATTAGTGGCATCCCCTCCCATGTTTGGTGTTAGATTTTGGCCTCTGTTGAATAGGGATTGAGCAACTGGAAGGGGCTTTCAGGAGCCCATGTAACACAATGCTTGGTCGGGCCCATCACAATGGCCCCACCATAAGAAACAACAAATATTAAATGCTTGGGGTTGGCAGAAGTTTTAGATCTTGTTGATATCTCGTTTTCCCTTCATCCTGGTGGCAATCACCTTGTGAATGGGCTAGATGGCATATAAATATCACGGTGGACCCCACATCATGGATGGCATATAAACATCATGGTCGGCTCATCACATTTATTTATTTTTTTGGTTATTTCATAGCTCAATAGAGCAATCTGCTTGGTTGCCATTTTCAAAAATGATCCATGCCTTGTTCTGCCTTTAAAATAAGGAAAAATCCCCTTATGCTTTGTTGCATGTAGATGTTTGCCAGAATACTCGGGTGTATTTTAACGATATATGTCTAGAATCTAGCCTTTGTATCTGGGGTTATTTATAATGATCCAAACCTTCAATCTATTTGGTTTACTGTCCATAGTCCATATGGCCTACCTCAAAAAATCACATTACTCAAGTGATTCTAACCATTAGCAGGCTCTCTAGGATTACAAAATCCTCAGACCAGTGGCTAGGATCATCTGATTGGTGTGATTTTGGCATATACTCCATCCATGCTTAGGTACAATATATGAACAATCTGGATCTCATGTATGCTAGTGGACAGATATTGAGTGCTTGACAACAAACTTAAATATTAGTATGTAACACTGGAATTTGGATGCTTTCTTTTAAAATAGGAGAAATATTAGTAACAACAATATTAGAAAATTTGGCATGCCATTTCATATTATAATCTTATATGAACATTGAAGTAGCAAGTGCTGTAAGACCCGTATCCCAATCCGTACTATTCCGTCACTTCCCGCGATCCTTCTCGTCAAATTTCGGTAGTCCGTGACCTGTAGTCGACGTTGCGCACGACCGTAAGTCGTATCCTATACATTTGAGTCGGCTTAATCCAAGACTTGTATCATTGCGACTGCACCGTCGCCGCGGTTCCAACGCCGCGACTCACGCACCGATCCAATACCCTGACTAAGAGATGTGGGTCGGTGTTTATTTCGAGAAAATGACGCGCATTTGTAATTCCAAGAGAATCTCTACAGTGTGTCCCATCAATCACATCAATCAATCACCCATCAATCACTTCATGTCAAGTACAAAGCAATCATGCTTTCTTTCTCCACAAGTCAAGCAACCATACCTCTCTTACATCACCCTTACCTAAAGTCAACTCTCTCCCTCTCTCTCTCTTACACCACCTTACATGTCAAGTACCACTCACATCACTCCATCACTCACCTCACATCCCTCTTACAAACTCTCTCTCTCTTTCTCATTTCTCAACAAATACCAAGTAACCAAGAAGCACTCCCACGTCCAAGCTTTCCCCATGGGAGAAATGTGATTTTGGTGGCCCACCTTCCCATCTCCAAATCCCATCATCCTAGCCATCCATTTCCCATCTCTACTATCAAAGTGAAGCTCTAGGAGACCGACATCCCGACGGACCAAGAAGATCAAGTGGTGGGTGTTTCCATAAGCTAGATTTTCATATTTTTATGATGGACCAAGTGAGGCCCACCGATCAATGGTGTGGATCTCATTTTGGGACCCTAAGATATGGCTGATGGCCCATCTTGATCATTAAATCATTCCATGATGGGGTCATTCTCCATGGACCCCATCATGATGTTTACTTTTCTTGCATTAAGAGGTCATATAGACCGTTCATCTTGGATGGAGAGGGATCTCTACCGTTGATCTTTTGTTTGAATGACCTATATGCAATGGCACCCATTGATGTATGATTGGATGGTTGAACGGAGGGCCCATAATACCGGGGTCCCTCCATCACGCGTGTCCCACTCTTTTACTCTCTATCTCTCTCCCTTCTCCTTTGTTAAATTTTGTGTGATGATATGACCCTATGGCTCACTTGGATGGACCCCATAATGGGGCATGTATTGGATCTAAACCATCTAAAGGTGGGGTCCACTTTACATATGTATTGAAACCACACCACCTCACCATGTGGTGGCTCACCTATGAAGGGCCCACCTTAACACACGTGCTGTTCAAAAAAAAAAAAAGAAAAGAAAGAGAGTCCCGAGAGTCCAGGGACGTCTCTGGACGTGTAAGAGAAATTGCCTTGGTTAAGGCAATGAAGGTGGCCCACTTGTACAGGCCCCTCCTTGAGGTATGTATTCAATCCAAGCTGTCTATCTTTTTCCCCATCCCATTTTAGGCGTTAAGCCGAAAAATAAGGTTGATCGGGGTATCTAGTGGGCTATAGTGTTGAAAACAATATCAGTGCCGTTGAAAGCTACCCAGATTTTTATTACACGCTTGAAAATGTCCGTTATTGGTCTTGATAGATTTGTTTTGGGCTTGGGAATGCAATGGATGGTGTGGATGCACTTGGAGCGGGCCCCGCATATTAAAAACCACAGAAAAATAGTTTTTCAAAAAAAAAAAAAGAAAAAAGAAGACGCAAGCAGCAGAGGCTGCTGCCTCTGGACATTAAAACGCCCACGGACGGGCGGACGCAGGGGGTCCCACGGCTGACCATGTGGACCCCACCTTGATGTTTATTTACCATCCGACCTGTTCATATGGTGGCCCACCCTCTGAGGAGGGCCCTCCCCAAAAATGAGGCCCATCCAAAGCTCATGTGGCCCACACCATAAGAAACAATGTGAATTGAATCCTACCTTTGAAACTTTTTTTTTGGGGTCTACAGAAGTTCTGGATCAAGCTGAAATTTGTTTTTACCCTTCATTTAGGTCTGCGTGACCTAATGAATGGGTTGGATGACATGTAAACAATATGGTGGGCCCCATATGGGACCCACAGCGATGTATGTGCCTAAAATCCACCGTCCGTACGGACGGTGGAGCCCACTGTAATGTATGCGTGTGTGAGTGCGCGTGTGTGAGTGCACGTGTGTGCGTGTGTGCATGTGTATATGCGTGTGTGTGAGTGCACGTGTGCGTGTGTGTGTATGCGTGTGTGAGTGCACGTGTGTGTGTATGTGTGTGTATATATATATATATATATATATATATATATATATATATATATATATATATATATATATATATATATATGTATGTATATGTATATGTATAAATAATATTATATTACATATAATATTGTATATATATATATATACTGTATATAAATTAGATATTATATTAAACATAATATGTTTATGATGGTGGGCCTTCATGTGACCCCCCACCATGATGCATGTGTTCCCTCTCACCGTCTATCCATTTTGAAAACTCATTTCTTGAGCTAAAACTGAGCCAGATCTATGGCCCATATGGGACCACTTTGGTGTGTATGTAGGGCCCATGTTGATCCATTTATGGTCATTCATTTAGGCCCACCTTGGTGCACATTTAAGGCAATGGGATTAAGCCCATTTGGCATATGTAATGCCCATGGGATTAAGTCCATTTGGCATATGTAATGCCCATGGGTTTGGGCCCATTTGACATATGCAATGCCCATGGGATTCAACCCATTTATTCTATATAGGGCCCGCGGGATTCAAGCCCATTTGATATATATATTAAGCCCATGGGATCAAGCCCATTTGATGTGCATGGGGTGCAAATGGAGTGACCCATTTGATATATTTAAAGCTCATGTGTGTAGGCCCATCTGATATATTTAAGGCCCAAGTTGTGAGGCCCACTTTGATGTATTTCAAGGCGCCCCTGGATCATGGACCATTGCAATGTATATAAGGTTCATTGGTGAGGACCATTAACGCAGCCCATTTGATGTATCTAAGGCCCATGGGTCGAGGCCCAACAGATGACCTTAGGGTCCATTGCAATGTGTGACTTCCCATGTTCATATAATGATATATATGGCGGGCCGTGCCTAGGGAACAATGTTGGTTTGACGTCCATATTGTATGTACAATGTTGGTTAAATGTCCGCATTGTAACTCCCCTTAGGGCCCATTGATAGGCCTATGCTCGTTGCTATCCATCGCCTTATAACATGCTTAGTATAATCTCATGACTCATGCCCATACGCATCATATGTATGCTTGATTTGAGTAGCGATTGATCATAGCATATGCCATTGGGCAAACCACTTATGGGACCCATTATGAAACGGAGTGCCCTACATGATCTCGCAGTACGCGCTGGATTTCTGCATGATTTGACGTGTGTGTGACTTGATCACTACACGCCCTAGCGACATTAGGGCCGTGGCTCCACAGGTACATCGTGGATGGCCGTATTGGATATCGAAAATACTTATTCTAGCACTGTGGGCACTTAGGATGTCCTTGGGTGAAAGTCCCAGAACCTTTTTGGTACAAGGAGATGATCCAACGTCTAGACCGAGTGGATACACGAGCGTCCGAGTGCCGAATACCAGTAGGCCGCGTCTTCCACTGTGTCGTGGTCGGTTGAAAGGGTGTGTAGCCTTATCCGCCTGAGTGAGGGGGCTATAAGCTAGGCTGAGTTTGACCAGCTCGCAAATGAGTCCGCTATCGACGAGCCAGGTAGGTATTGGCAGAATACTGGTCAGGTGGATAGTGAGGTCTATTCCGCTTGTTTGACTGTGCAGCTAGGGAGGTGGTAGTCTCTGCGAAGTGTATTAGACCCCGGTGATATCCAGAGAGGAATTGTACTGATATATGTACTTGATGAGTACTGACTTGCTTGGATTACATTTCGCATGTGACATTCGGTTATGTAGGCCTTGCATTGCATCGGTGTGGCCGATGACATTCATATCTCGCATCATGCCTTGCATTACATAGCCTTGGTATGGTTGATTGTATTCCTGTACTTACCGCATACTTCCGCATTACATGATGTTGTACACTCGGCGTTTGCCTTTCGCACACACTTACACCACCCTCTAAGCTTTTGTAAGCTTATGCACGATAGTTGCGTGCAGGTAGCGTTGGACAGCAGCAGCGCTGAGGCAGGAGCGCGTATCAGATCATTTTGAAGCTTTTTGATCATCTTGTATTTCTCTTCTCGCATTGTACTTAAAAGATTTTGATATAGTGGATATGTGGTGATGTTGTTTTGTGACTTGGTTATACTTGTGGTTATACTCCATTACAAAAAAAAAAAAAATTTATTCTGAAAATCCTCCTTGTAGGATCTCAGGATCGGAATCTGGCATTTGATTGTCAGGAGCCGAGAATGGGGCACTACGGAGGCTGTCGGCACCGGATTCGGCAATCGGGATTTATGTGAATCCTATTTTTGGGTTTGGGGCGTGACAAGTGCCATGCTGGGTATACTGTCTATAGTTCATATTAAATGCTAATGATCGGATTGTTATAGTTTTCAAATTGGTGTGGTATATGCATCGTATTGTATGACATATGTTGGATCCAATGGATAGGCTATATATATATATATTATTGCATTGTCTAAGTGTCCAAATGAAACTACAAGTACCATAACTTGTAGTACTATGAGAGCATTGAAGCATTTTTCTTAGATGATACTTATATTAGAATGAATTTTGAGCTGCACTTTTGGTGATTTTTCTTCTTGGTACGGGATTATTCAAAGAAGAGCTGGCAGGGTGTGGTGGATGATAAACGGGCGTAGAAAGTTCCAATAAAATAGTTCAGTTTAAATGGATCCTTCTGTCAGGGAATTAATGCCATCCATTTGCATGCACCCATTTTTTATTTTATTATTATTATTATTATTTTTTAATTTTGCGTTAGATGTAACAATCTGTAAATTTAAAATGGGTGTATGTAAATCAAAGAGAGTGTGCATAAACATCAATTCCCTAGATAGAACGATCCATCTAAACTGCACTGTTTGATTTGAACTACTTGAATGCTATGTATGCAATTTCATAGTAATTTCTCAGTATTAAACACTAATTCCCTAGATAGAATGATCTATATAAACTGAACCATTTGATTTGAATTATTGTATGCTGTATATGCAATTTGTAAGTAATTTTTCAGTATTAAACATCAATTCCCTAGATAGAATGATCCATCTAAACTGGTCTATTTGATTTGAACTACTTATATGTAGCTAATGCAATTTCTAAGTAATTTCCAAGTACCTGAAATGTGTGTTGGACCTACTTGAAAATCTAGACAGATAGACTGTTGAAGTGTACCACTGCAACTCAGAGCATTGAAACTTATATTGATCTAAAAGCACTGTAGCATCTCCCAATAATCTGTTTGACAAATGCTTTAGGGATAACATTATTGTCAGTGGGCCGTGTTTGATCTCGCCAAAATCGAAATTTTGAATAGGATTGGCCCATCAGCCCAGCTCAAACAATTTAAAATCCATGAAGAAGCCAACCCCAAGCCCGTAAATTAGATATCCTAATCCCAAAAATTGTATAATTAACTAATTGTAGTACATTACTTCTTCGCTTTTCTTATTATTGTCCATTGTATACAGTTAGCTTGATATGTATTACATTTTTTTTCTTAAAATTATTATTGTGACTTGTTAGTTTATAGTTGTGACTTGTGAGACAGTTTTTTCTCAAAACTCCAGCAGTTTTATTCTTCGGTGGGCCACAATATGCAAAGTGAACTGACAATCAAATGGATATTTTCTATCTATCCATTTGTTCTATATGCTTTAGCCTACCTGAGTTTTGAAAGAACATGACCCACCTGATGGAGCATATCCGGATGTGCGTCGGAGCTATCTGGATGTTGAGCGGTGGTCCTTGGACGGTGGGAACAACTGTTATAACCATGATGAAGCTATCCATTTCCTATGGACAACAATATGGGTGGCCTGGCCATTTGGACAGGCTCGTGTTTATGTATTAGTTCGAAATTGATGGAGTAGACTAGGATGTGTGTTGGAGCTATCCGGATGTTGAGCGGGGGTCCTTGGAAGGTGAGAACCGCTGATATTTATTTTTTCCCTTCATCAATATCTATGCGATCTTGTGAACAGGTTGGATGATAAATAAACATCATTACAGGCCCTAGAAAGGTTTCAATGATGGAAATCATTATACCCACTGTTTCTTATGGTATGGTCCACCTGAGTTTTGGATATGATTCAATTTTAGTTTGTACTCCTTAAATGATCTGGAAAAGCAAATGGACGGTGTAGATAAACTACATATGTTTACTGTGGGCCCAACTAAGCGTACTGAGTATCTCAGGACGCAATCCGATTTCAGGCGTAACTAGCTTAATGGGTTAGGCCTTGGCTGTGGGACCCAACTCAATTTATGTGTTGTACATCTACGTTGTCCATCTGCATTTACAACAGCTCATTTTAGAGGATGTCCCAAATTGAGGTACATCCAAAGATCAAGTGTGGATCACACCATAGGAAAACAATGGTGATTGAATGCCCAACGTTAAAAACTTCGTCAGGTCCATTATAATGTTTATTTAGCATCAAACATGTTGATAAGGTCAAATAGATCCCTAACCTAAACCTAAACCTAAACTCGAAAACCTAAACCTAAACCCGATCCTGAACCTGAACCAGGTGGGAGATCTGGTCGTTTGCGCACTGGATTTACCCGTTCCACCTGTGATGCGATGGATATAGCATTGACATTGCATTCTGCATCACAAACATTTGAGCCCTCGATTGAGCATACATCGGACATTGTATGTAAGTTTAGACATATATTTTTTTAGTGACTTTTGTTTATGTTTAAACTTATATATTTCTTTTACGACAGCATCGTCAACCAGCCGACGAGGATGTGGACCCACGCGTGGGTTAGTTTTAGAGCGACTTACGCATGAGGGTAGGGTGATAGTAGAGTTCCTACAGAACTGCCTTAGACTTGTTGGGGATAATGCCAGGTTATTTACGTCTGAGGTTTGTGTCCTATGCCGATCTTTGATCCCCACCATCACCCCCCGTTGGACAGACGTGACAGATGATGTGCGACAGCTCATCCATCAGCACTTTCAGGTAGATATTAATAAATTAAATTTTCTTTTATGAAAGTTCATTTATAGTTAACTTATTTTCTTAATAAGTTTATTACCTTAATCTATTATTTACGAAACTGCAAGATAAATTTATCTTGGATCTGAGTATTCCTTACATTTTTCATGCCGTCGATGACATGGTCAGGGAGCGATGTGAGGAGTACCGCGGAGAGTTAAACCGGCGGTACAAGCGGTGCAGGACCCATGATGAGGTCGTATTATCCACACCGTTACACGTGACCATAGACGACTGGCGAATACTCTGCTAGAGATTTTCGTTTGAGGCTTTTCAGGTAATATTTACATATTTTCAATATCTTAAGGTAATAATTAAATTCGCAATTAATAATAATGTATTATGAATAATGTATTCAGAAGAGGAGCAGAATAAATTCTGCGAATAGGAAAAAATTAGAAGTGAATCACGTAGCTGGTTCAAAGTAATTTGTACGACATCGTCATGACATGGTAAGAAATTACTGGTGATTATTAAGTTGATATCTTCTTTTCATGCATTTATATTCACTTTATTGTCCTTTCAATTGCGCAGCGAGATTCTGTTACCGGCCAGGAGCCTGGACCAGTAGACCTCTATAGAGGGACTCACTGTTAGCAGGTGACAGGATCTTGGGTTCATCCTAGAGCAAGCGAGAATTGGGTAAAAAATTTAATTGTATTGAATAATAATAATGTCATTTGTTATAAAAATTCATATGTTTTCATTATAGGCAGCAATGGACACCATACGCAGTCAACTCACTCCCGATGGTAGTCAGCAGAGTGAGTTAGATATCCTGAGCGAGGTGCTTGGCACTCGTTCTGGATATATGCGTGGGCTTGACTATGGTGCCAAGCTCATGACACTTGCTAGACCTGCCTCCAGCCGATCCGTTGTTGGCAAGAGCGCCTTACGTTGAGCTTATATCATAGAGAGAGGTTCAGAAGCTACGGGTCATCGTTGATGAGATTAGTGAGCAACTGGAGAGACAGAGGGAGGAGGACGAGAGGCGACGGGAGGAGCAGGAGAGGAGAATTGAGGAAATGCAGGTGGAGCATGAGCGACGGATGCAGGAGATGTGGGTGGAGCATGAGCGACGGATGCAGGAGATGCGGGTGGAGTATGAGCGACGGATCGAGGATATGATTCAGGCTCTCACTGCACGCGTAGCCACTGATGCCCCACTACCTTCGCTTTCATTTGATGCCCTACCACCTCCGCCTTCATCTTCGTGATTTTTTATATTTTATTTATGATTTATTTTATATACGAATGTTAAACTTATATGTACTTGTGTGTGGATGAATGTGATTTGAATAAGATTGCTTGTGTGTGGATGGATGTGGTTTGTGTTTGAATAAATGTAGTTTGTGTTCGGATGGATGTGGATGTAAATATAATACAAATGTATTGTAACAGGTGTATATCAGGAATTTTCTCCTGAATTTTGAAAAAAAAGACTATTACTGACGAAATATTTTGTTGGTAATATTAAGTCGAAAACTTATACCGACGAAATGTTTCGTAGGTAGAAATTAATATAAAGATTTATACCGTCAAAATATTTCGTTGGTAATAGTAGGTTGAAAACTTATACCGACGAAATATTTCGTACGTAGAAATTAATATAAAAATTTATATACGAAATATGTCGTTGTTAATAGTAAGTTGAAAACTTATACCGACGAAACATTTTATAGCTAGAAATTAATACAAATATTTATACCAATGATCTATATATGAGATATTCTAACAAAATAAGTTGTTGGTAATAGCGGGCTTATGCCGACGAACATACTCGCCGGTAATGTCAGTATTAGTGGGCTGATGCCGACGAGCATACTCATCAATAATGTCGGTATTAGCGGGTTGATGCTGACGAATATACTCGTTGATAATAGTGGGCTTACACCGACGAATTATTTTGTTGGTATTATTGTTTTACCGATGAAGATATTCGTCGGTATAAGATGTATTTACCGATGAAATATATTATTTTTTCCTACAAAAGGTAATATGTTTGGCTGACGATTTTATTCGTCGGTATTTATTTTATCATTGCCGATAAAGCTATATTTCGTCGAGAAAAGCCTTCAGCCACAGTCTTATTGCAATGATCCTAGCGACGACATATTTCGTCGGTAATAATCATTACCGATGAAAAAAGATGAAATTTGATGAATTATGTCGTCGGTAAAAGAGCAATTTCATGTAGTGTGAGGATGTTGATTGGATCGTATATAGGGTTTACATACCAAATAATATAGTATATAGCTGAGTCGAATAGCCAATGAGATAGAAAAGCTCATTGTTTGATTGAAGGTTTGAGATTGCCCACATGATGAGATTTTTGTCCACAAACAACACGGCCACCGGATCAATGGTTTGGTTTACCGAACATTAAATCAAGGTTCCACATTAGATTTTGGAAAAACCATGTAAAGGTTAGAAGTGAACCATATTAAAAACCTTTGATAGTGAATACCAATACACTTAAGAAAAGTGCGTCCGCCGTGAGTTGAGTAGGGAAACTGAACCACTCTATATGTTTGTGTTTGCAATTATGAATATTTGTAATTTTAATTCATGCTTATATGTTTGATTAGTTAAATTATATAAGTGCTTGGATTAAGTTGTATGTTATGTACTCGTTAAGTACACACAAGTACACTATCTATATAGACTAGTTGCTTGATTAGAACATCATTTGTATTATATGTGATTGGACCCACTTTAGCTTGGAAGCCTTAATATTAATTTTCCTTTTTATCTTTAATTGATAAATTGATTTAAGGTAGGCAATTGTGTTTTTAATAGTAGAATTTTTAAACTAGTCCTAATGATAAAAAGTCTTAGCTTTAAAGTTCCATATATTTAGTATCACATGTTTATTGCTAAAACTATCATTGATCATTGTTATTTCAAATGATATATCTTTTCAAATGACCATATATGCATGCTCCATATATTTAATGTTTATATGCACCTTATAATCTCTTATTAGTATGTGGTTATAGTAATATGTATGATTTAAAGATTTTTTCATAATTTTCTTTTATTGGTATATTAATGGATTTAACTATTTTTCAAATACTAATAAAAATGGAGAGAAAGATCAAATCCAACCAAAATAAGTTTACTACTGTTTTATAAGATTTGTTTGTTGTTGCAAGGAATTGATGAAGATAGCGAGAGCAATTATGAAGGAGTAATGTAAGTGTTATATGTCCTTGTGTACTCGAGTTGTAAATCTTTATATTAGATATATAATATTTTAGTTATTTTGGTTTGTCATTGGTTTGGACCATGACAACGTCTAGGTTAAGTTTTTATATTATAATTAACAATGTGGGAGATTATTAGTGCACTGATTTGTGCACATGTTTTATCAATCACGTGACTCAGTGTGTCATATAATCAGTTGAGCCCTTGGAAGTTGAAGATTAAAGACACAGGTAGACATGGATCATTAATGTCATGCCCCAAACTCGGTGAACAGGCTTACAGAATTCCTGAGCTCTGAATCTTGCAGTGAAAGCCTTCTTAGTACACCACATTCTCAGCTCTCAGCTCACATATGCCAGGTTCCGATCCTGAGATTCCACAAGGAGGATTTCAGTGTGATTTTTTTTTTTCTTTTACATGAGCATAACCATAAGTGTACCAAAACTCAAGACATCATCACATTTTTACTATAATATCAGTTTAGTACAGTGCTGGAAGGGAAATATATAATATAACAAAAGTCTAAGAGATCAGGCATATGCTCCTGCCTCAATGTTGCAATAGTCTAGCATAACCTGCATGTAAACAGTGTGCATAATCTTACTACGAAGCTTAGAGAGTGTGTATGTGTATGTGCAATGCATGTGCCAAGCATACAAATATCAAAGTAAGCTTAATAATGGAGGGCTAGACTAGCAAGTCCATAGATATTATCAGTCATACCCAGGCTATGCAATGCAAAGGGGTTGAGGGTTAAATATTGCATTTTTGACCCCAATTATTACCTGATTTTACGAATATGATATTGTTTAACAGCTTATTTTAATCGTGTTTATGTTGCAAGGTGGATATAAGAGTTCAGATTGAAAAATGGTATTAAAAGCATGGATTTAATGCTCAGAAATTACTAAGGCCAGGGACGGATCCTAAGGGACCGAGATCGAATAATTTACATGCAAGAGATTCGAGAAAATCAAGTAATTGAAATTTAAGTGGCCTAAAACTCGTCCTGAATGCAAGATCACAGGGTTTCCGCCATCTGCTTGGCTCAAAACTTTATATTTGGCCTGAGGACCTTAAATTAACCGTACACGTCAAAATTCAGCCCTTAGATCTCTTTAGAAGTGGCTAACGGACAGATCAGCTTACATATCAGCGATTTGGAGCCCACCTGATTTCTGGATATGCTTCAAGTTTGGTCTCAACCCCTTAAATTAAATGAGGAAAGGGATGGACAGAGCAGATTTAACATAAGCATTACGATGGGACTCGACTTGGGTTACTTGTGTGTATAACACACGTACACACTTGTAACACTGGATCACAAATTCAATCAAGGCATCGAGACTCGAGCTCTCCTTAAAATCGGATTTCTACCAGCGTCTGCATGTTGTCCGGCACGTGATCTCAGTGAGCCATCCAGATCAGTCTAGATGGACAATTTGGACTGACCATTCGCTCAGGGAGATGGCCACGACCCTAGCCATGCTGACCTTCTACATCTATGCACGTGGACACACGCAGATCACTATCAAACGTAGGATGAATGGTGGGACGATTTGATATAGTGGGCCACACCAAACTCGACCAAAACCACCCCTTCTCGACTGGTTTTTCACTAGGAATTCAATGGACGGGGTGGATTTCACCGAAAACATCACTGTGGGGCCCACCGATCATCGCAGCATGCTATGTTTTTCGCAGTCCCTGCATCCATGAAAACTAGACGCTGTGGGTCGTTTTGTGATCAAGGGTATGATCGGATGGCCGATCTGGACCGTCCAAAATCTTCACAAGCGGGTGTTTACCCTAACCAGGGAAAAAAAATTAGGTTTTTCGGCGCTCTTCTAGCTGAAAAACCAAGCCAAACGCAGGTCGGCTTGCGCTTTCGCTGCGCAGACTCTGTTGCTGTGCAAACACCTCACTCCCACCAACTTGGCCGACCTAGTCTCTTGTGCATATAAAAGAGAGAGAGAGAGAGAGGACGTGCATGAGGATCATTTGGAGCCATCAGCTGGACGTGGGGCATCCATCAGGCAGTTGTGGAGGTATCATCAGAGCGAGCATGGAGGGAAGCTGTTTGCAAAAGAGTTTTTCTCTTTCTTTGCTCTTGTCTATTTATGTTTTTTCGACTATTTTAGTCTAATCATGTTCATGATAGGCTAAACCTCTTAACTAGGGCTAAGAGGTGAAGCTTCTAGCGTGATTGGGAAGTTGGATTTGTTTTGATTCATGTTTGGTTGAACCTTATGGATTCTAGTTTGATTATTGAGGAATATTTTTAATTTTAATAGTTTGTTGTGACTAAAATTACAATAGATCTGCGATAGCTTGAGATATTCTCTTTTCATGTATTGAGATTGTGAAATTAGGCAATCCCGTTGTTCACCATCGTCTCATGGGCATGGTTTGGTGATGGAATCCTCATAATCTTCTCAATTTTCTTATGATTGGTTGTGGGTTTGGTAAATTGCTGTTGTTTGCCTTGTCTACTGGGCATGATTTGGTGACGGAATCACTTCAAATCTTCATCATTATTATCTATTGATGATTAGATCCATGAGACGTTCAAAGATCTGAGAAATCTCTTCTTACCAACTGGATAAGATAGGACTCTAATTTCAGTTGTGTCCTTGAATTATGCAAGGTACCTTTCCAATTGCTATATGTGGATCCTTGGCACCCTAGTTTCTACCTTTAATTTTTTAGTTTTAATCACTTTAATCACAATTATTTCCTTAATTCTCATTGGTTTAGATTATATCTTCTTCTAATTCTAGTTCTAGTTACTTTTAGATTACGTACAAGGTTTAGTCCCTGTGGATTTGACCTCGATCTTACCGAGATTATTACTACATCACAACCCTATACTTAGGGTGGTGAACAAGAGGCCTACGAAGCCAAATGTCATATCTAAGGATGCAATGTAACATACCAATCCTGATGTCTAATCTGCATCTCAGTACAATTCTCATCTGGAATCATCGGTGTCTAGTACACTCAAACACTGGCCTGCCGCCCCATCGCACACATGACCCATCAAGTGAAAGAGACCTCATTATCAACCTCGTTAGTGATATGTCAATTCCCACCTGGCTCACCAATAACAGACTCATTTCACGAGCTAGTTAGACTCAACCTAGCTAGTAGTCCCCTTCACTCGAGCGGATAAGGTCACACTCCCTTCCAACTAACCCCGATACAGTGGAAGACGCGGCCTACTGATTTTTAGCACTTGAGTGCTCATGCTATCCACTCGGTCTTAATGTTGGAGCATCATCTGACCTATAGGATTTAGGGACTTTCACCCAGGGAGATCCTACGTGCCCAGTAAATGTAACCAAATTTTCGATGTTCATACTAAAGTTACCAACCATGATGATCCTATGGTAGCCACAACCCTGATGTCGCTAGGGTATAGATGCAAATGCATCATGCAATGCATGAATGCATTAGTCCATCATCTGAGTCATGCAACCATATCTTGCAAGAAATACATACATGTAGGGTGGCCCCATCTCGTATGAGTCCCTTGAAAATGCCCTAAGTTGTAAGGCCATCAATGTATCTTTGCCGCACATAGGCAAGTAAAAAATCATGAATTAGCCATCATCCAAGTCATGCAACATGATGCAGATGAGATATAATAACGTGATACCGCATCAAGTATAATAAAGGTACTATATTATCAAACATAAGAGCAATGCTAAATCAGGAGTTAAATAAATGCTACATCTAGCATGGAGTAAGTGCATCCACAATATAAAGAAAGTGTCACATCAATGTAAAAAAAAAGTGCAATAACAAGTACAAGTGTAAACCTTACACCAATCACTAATGTAACACTACATAAATCATTAAGTGTCATACCAACACAAATGTAAAACATTAAACCATCATAATGGGGCAATGCATCATTCACAATAGGGGAAACCCACCTAGAAACCAACTCTAATAGGCCCTGAAGAGCTACACTTGAGTGGGCTTTCAAGTCGGTGGGCCCACTCAACAAGCTCACATGTAGGGGGCCAAAACTTACAACTATTGGCACCCGAACAAGACAACAAATTGTAGGATCCACAAAAAATGATGGTAGGATCAAAACCATCATCAAAATGGACCCTGCATCTATCCCAAATGAGGCCCAAGAAGGATGGCCCACAACTCAACATGGCCCTCACATACATATAATACATACATTAAGGTAAGCTACTCGTCACATCACAATACCTGCCTCAAGGTAGACCCGCAACACAGCCACAACTCATACATCAAGATGGCCCATGGTATGGACACATTATACGCATTAGGGTGGGTTTCACTGTGTGAATACAATTCATACATCAAGGTAGGGCCATGGTGCCCATACAACCCGTACATTAAGGCGAGCCAATGGTACAGGCACAAAACATTGTGGTAGGCCCTATAAATGTTCCAATAGTAACCAACAATATGCTCACTATTACATTCAAGTTGTCCCACTGTCTAGAGGACCACTTGAATAATCACATACATCCCAGTGGACCCCACTATCCAGAAGACCCCTCAAATACACACATCACAGTGGACCCCATTGGACAGCAGGCCATGCGAATGGAACACATACATCACCGTGGAACCCTGTATAGTGGGCCACGACCTTAGGACAAGGCTGATACTCATGCTCTCCGTTGGTAAAAAACCGGGCGTCGCCGTTACTCGCCGACAGATTTAAACCGTCGGCGTCTTCAGAACGAATCTACTTTATTATTATTATTATTATTATTATTATTATTATTATTTTCACATCCTTAAATGATACAGGAAAACAGATTAGCAGTGTGGATATACAAAAGGCATACCAAGTTAGGCCCCACATGATAAGGTAACACCCACCTAATTTGATCCGGTTTATTTCCCAAACAGAGCCACATCAATCTAGAAGATGGGAATACAAAAACCAGCTTGACCCAAAACTTACGTTGCCCACAGTAAGTGTTCAATCCCCACGGTTTATTATGATGCGGTCTGCTCAAGCTTTACCTCATTTTTTGGTTCATATCTTGAAATAATTCAGAAATATGGATGAACGACGTCATTAAAACAAGTACATTATGGTGGGTCCCACGGGGCTTTGACCAGTACCTACCATTTTCAAAGGTATGTGTTTCAAGGGTTACTACCAAGTTCAATTTCAAGTCCGAATCCTGAGTCGGAGTCGAAGTAGGAGTCGCGGTAGAAGAAGTGGTGATGGAAGCAAATTAGGTGCTACCGTGTTAATAATAGTAGGTGTTACCCTTATCGTGGGGCCCACCTTGATGGTATCTTGTATTATCGACATTGTTCATATGTTTTTCAGCTCATTTTAGGACGTAAAATTAAGCAAATCCAAATGTCATGTACACCACCCCAAAGGAAACGGTGGTGATTGGACACCAACCATTAAAAACATGCCGGGACACACCAAAAGCAGATCCCTAATGTTTATTTGCCATCCAACCCGCTGATAAGGTCAGCCAGACCTCAGTGAAGGGAAATGCAAAGACGAGATTAATCCAAAACTTTTGTAGCCTTCAAAAAGTTTTTAAAGTGGTGTAGTCCACCAAAGATTTGGATCTGGTTAAAGGATGGGTGACGTGGATATAAAACATATTCATGAAGGTGAGCCCCACACAGTAAGGGTAACACCCACTAAGGTATTATCAGGGCAACATCCATCCTGGATATAGTCACCTAAGCCAAGTTTACGGGCCCAAGCTCCACCCATGAGGGTTGGGTTACTGGGGCCAGGGCCAGCCGCGCGTACAATGCAGCACACTTTGTAGAGCATCCCAAGTTTTCTTTTCTGCTTGATTTTGCACCATTACTGTGTTTGATTGACCTCCTCCGTTGTGGCGATGGTGTTGATGTACAGCTATAAAGAACATGATTGAGCAATCTTCTATTAAATAAATGATTAAAAGCAAAATTGTGAGTGGTCCAAATTCAAAGGGAAATCATATTGCTAAAACTTTGATTTTTTATTTTATTTTATTTTTTTGTTGCACGAACTTCATCCATAGCTAGATTAATGATTTGGACGGTTTAGACTGCCATAGGACCATGCTATGCGTAGTTGAGGAGTCATCTTTTAAAAAATTTAGAAAAAAAAAAAGAAGAATTTTTACCACAAAATTCATTCTTCAGGAGTGAGAATTTTATGAAATAATAATGACTAAGAATAAAAAAACACAGATGAAATTAAAAAAATTACACCCATTTGTTTTTCTTAAAAAATGATAAATTTGAGAATTGTGGGGCACATGTTGTGTGTATATGACATCGAACCTGTCCCACAGCTAAATCCTATTCGAAGATCAGACAAATGAAAATTCCGGCAGATCCAACCAAACAGTGGGTCACACCATTAAAAATAATATCCACTGCCCAAAAATATCCAAATTGAGGTGTAGCTCATCTGATGATTGGATCGACCAGACCTTTTTGTTCCAGAGATGATCTTGATGTTATTCTATGCTATAGACCATATGGTAGGGGCCACCAGATGTACAGCCTGGATCCTGCACATGTGTAACACACGTATGGAAACAAGAGTGCTTGTTGACTGAGATAAGATCAATAGCACCGAATCGTTACCATTAGAAATCCCATCTAGTCAAAGTCAACTCAGCACTATAGAGCCTCTCTCTCTCTCTCTCTCTCTCTCTCTCTCTCAAAACATGACGCAGGGAAAGCTGTTGCTCCTACTCTTCATAGCAGCAGCGGCAGCTGAAGAAGGTAAGTTAAAATTCTTCCACTGACCCCAGCATTTCAACACAATTACAGAATTACCCTGCCTAACAAGCCACCTTCTCCACAGATCTACTCCAAAATGCTAGCTTTGAATCACCACCGTTAAACATAACCGCAAACTCCACAACACCATTCGTGCTCTTGACACAAACCAACCCCATACCTGGCTGGACCTTTAGCGGGACGGTCCGGTATGTTACAGCGGGCCCCAACATGTCATTGCCAGGAAATGGCCACGCCAAACAGCTGGGCACGACCTTTAGAGCTAATGGAACAGTGATGGATTATGTACTTACCTTCATGCTCGCTCCAGGAGGCAACAACTGTTCTACTTCTACCACCATGAATGTGACTGCGCTGGGTAGATCATCAGTGGTTGCACTGGAACAGAGGTATGGAAGCAAGGAGTGGGGGAGCCATGCTTGCTACTTGGGGAGGTGGGGTGCCAACCGCGGACCAATCAATCTCAACCTTCGTAGCCAACCGAATGAAGCTGGCCCAATATCACATGTGGACCCGTGGTCGACATGTTTATTCTCAAGGCAATCGGGACGCCAGTTGAAATCCAAGGTGAGTTGTTCTCTCCCACTTGGAGATAGTTATTTGATGGTTTAGATGAAATAATGGGCAGTGATTTGATAAGCCTATGCTGGTCTCCATGGCGTGTGGGCTCCATTGAAGATGAACCCGTGCAAACATCAAGCCAATCATCTCATGTGGTGGGCTGCACTGTATCTAGAAGCACAGAATGCTGGCAATTTCTTAAGATGTAAATGTAAAGCCCACCTGATGGATGGAGATGCCTGATAATTGGTCAAGACACACAAGCCTATTGCTCTATTTTCTGTTGTATTTATTTTAAAATAATATTAAATTTTTTGAATTTTTAAATTTCGGTATTTTCCCTCCACATTTAAAATTTTGGTATTTTTGAGGTGTTGGTTTTGTCCCACATCGGATTTAACAAGAGAAATTCTCTTGTTTATATGATAGACTTTTTGCCTAGGGCTTGAGCCCCTTTCAGGGGGCATGTGAATTTGGTCCTGTGAGAGGGCTATGCCAATAGCTCTAATCTATGCCATTAACCACACTCGCGCGCGCGCGCGACGCGACGGGACGGGACGGGCTGGGCTGGGCTGGGCTGGGTGCGTGGGTGTGTGTGTATGGGTACTCGCAGGACTGTATGTGCGAGAGTGTACTCGCACTTGCGCCTTTTCGTTTTAAACCAGAGAGATGCTTCCCTTCCTAATGGTCGCCCCTGTTGGGTTTAAACCCAACGGACATAACCTTTTGTAAAGGGTGCTTATGCACCATTTCGGAGTCTATATAAAGACTTCCGATTCCAGTTTCAAAATACGAAAAAATACTATTCTCTCTGATACGGTTTTACCATTGTTACTGAGTTCATTGCTGAGTCAACTCAGCACTTTCGGATTAAACTGCAAGTGGTTCGAGCCCGTGTACAGTGAGTGCACCGCTGGGACCGGGTCATAGTCGTTGTATCCTGGAGGTCGATTGCTCTGGAAACCTGTTGCACTTGGGACGCTGTCCAAGGGGAGCAAATTCGATTTCAAGCCGAGTGACTCAGTCACGCCTCGACTCAATTCAATAAGTTTTTCTTTCTCTAAATTTATTTTCCTTTTTGGTTCTCGATTTTATAGTCTATTTAATTCAACATATTATCCAACAATCTTGAAATCGAATTTGTTGAATTACATAGACTATGGCTACAGTAACAGTAAATGCTTCTACTGAGTTAGCCAAAATCGAACCATTCGCTGGACAATCCTTTAAATGGTGGAAACAGAAATTGATGTTCGCTCTTACCACCCTAAAAGTTTCATACATTTTATCTGAATCATTTACTATAGATCTAGCAAATCAAAATGAAGTAACAGATGAAAATAATTACAAAAATTATATTCTAAACTCTTTATCCAACGAATTATATGATGTGTATGCTTCTTACGCCTCTGCTAAAGACATATGGATTGCTTTAGAAAAGAAATACATATTAGAAGATGCAGGCGCTAAGAAACATGCAATTGCTAATTTCCTTCACTATGAAATGACAGACGATAAATCTGTCACAAATCAGATTCATGACTTTCAAAGTCTAATTCACGAACTATCGACAGAAGGAATTAAGTTGGATGAGGTGTTTCTGTCAGGAGCGTTAATAGAAAAGTTACCGCCCTCCTGGAAAGAATATAAAAATAGAATGAAACATAAGAAGAACTGTGTTTCTTTGGAAACCACTATCGTACACATACGAATAGAGGAGGCCAATAGAATCAGGGACCAAAAAGGAAATAAAAATGAGATAGATTCAAAAGCGAATCTTGTGGAATCAAGTCGGACAAATAATAAGAAAAAGGGCAACTGTCATAACTGTGGCAAACCTGGACATTATGCAAATGAATGCAGGCTCAAAAAGAAGAATGCAAACAATCAATTCAAGAAAAAGGGAAACTGCTACAACTGTGGAAAGCCTGGGCATCATGTTAAAACCTTCAGGCTTAAGAAAAATAAAGATAAGCCGCAAGCTAATCTTACAGAAACAGACAATGAGTCTGACATAGTAGTGGCTGTGGTGTCAGAAGTCTTCCTTGTAAACAACTTGGAGTGGGTGCTAGATACTGGTGCAACTAGATACGTGTGCAAGGATCATAGCATGTTTACCTCCTACCAAGTATCAGGAGATGATGAACAGGTGTTCATGGAAAATGCTAGAACGTCTCCAGTTGTAGGGAAAGGGAAAGTACTTCTGAAACTCACTTCTGGAAAGACTCTAATGTTAAATGATGTCCTCCATGTGCCTGACATTAGAAGAAACTTGGTCTCTGGTTCGCTCCTCAATAAGGCTGGTGTCAAATTAGTATTTGATTCAGATAAGCTTGTAATGACTAAAAATGGAACCTTTGTTGGTAAGGGGTACTATAGCGATGGTTTATTCATTGTAAATGTATCCAATGATAATAAGAAAACATCTAGTTCTGTTTATATCGTTGAACCTTTTTATTTATGGCATAATAGATTAGGTCATGTGAATGTGGCATCTTTAAAGAAAATGAAAAGATTAGGTTTATTACCTAATATATCTAATGAAGAGTTTGAAAAATATGAAATATGTGTAGAATCAAAATTTATTAGAAAACCCTTTAAACAAATAGAAAGATCATCTGTTCTATTAGAGTTGATACATAGTGATTTAGGTGATTTTAGAAATCACATGTCTAGAAGAGGAAAAAGATATTATATAACTTTTGTAGATGACTACTCTAGGTTCACTAGAGTATATCTATTAAGGAACAAAGATGAAGCTTTAGATGGTTTTTATAAATACAAAATTGAAGTTGAAAATCAATTAAATATAAAAATTAAAAGACTTAGAACAGGTAGAGGAGGTGAATTTGAATCTTCTCAATTTAGAGAATTATGTGAAAAGAATGGAATAATTCACGAAACTACAGCTCCTTATACACCAGAACAAAATGAAATAGCAGAACATAAGAACAGAACTTTAAAAGAAATGATGAATGCCATGTTAAATAGTTCAGGCTTACCCTCAAATATGTGGGGAGAAGCAATTCTGTCTGCTTGTTATATCCTAAACAGGATTCCATCTAAATCTTCTGAACAAACACCATATGAACTTTGAAAGAATCATATTCCTAGTTATAAATATATTAAAGTGTGGGGGTGTCTTGCTAAAGTAGGATTGCCTGAAACTAAGAAAAGAAAATTAGGTTCTAAAACGACCGATTGTGTATTTATAGGGTATGCACAAAACAGTGCGGCCTATAGGTTTCTAGTTTTAAAAACTAAGGATAATATTCTAGATCCTAATACAATTATAGAAGCTAGGGATGCAGAGTTCTTTGAGAACGTATTCCCTATGAAATCTAAATCTATAGGAATAGGAAAAGTTAATGAATCAGATATTGCGTCTGCTAGTAAAAATGCTTACGAGAAAGTAGTAGAAAAGATACAACCAAGAAAAAGTATTAGAGTTAGAAGATAAACTAACCTAGGAGATGATTTTTTCACATTCTTAGTAGAAGATGATCCTACGACTTATATAGAAGCTATTAACTCTCCAGATGCAACCCTTTGAAAGGAAGTAATAAATGATGAGTTAGAATCTATTATATCTAATAATACTTGGGAACTTGTAGATCTACCACCTGGTAATAAACCAATAGGCTGCAAATGGGTGTTTAGAAAGAAACTAAAACCAGATGGAACTATCGATAAGTTTAAGACTAGGTTGGTAGCGAAAGGCTTTAAACAAAAGGAAGGAATAGATTATTTTGATACATATTCTCCTGTAACTAGGATTACAACTATTAGAGTCTTAATAGCAATAGCCTCCATATATAAACTAGTGGTACACCAGATGGATGTTAAGACAGCTTTCCTAAATGGAGACTTAGAAGAAGAAATATATATGGAGCAACCTGAGGGTTATAAGATATTAGGTAAAGAAAATAAAGTATGTAGACTAATTAAATCACTATATGGTTTAAAACAGGCTCCTAAACAATGGCATGAAAAATTTGATGGTGTTTTAAAATCAAATGGTTATCATATAAATGATGTAGATAGATGTGTATATAGTAAAATTTCTGAAAATGATTATGTTATCATATGTCTTTATGTTGATGACATGCTTATTTTTGAAACTAATATTAAATTAGTTAATGCAACTAAGCAATTCTTGTCATCTAAGTTTGACATGAAAGACTTAGGAGAGGCAAGTGTAATCTTGGGTATTGAAGTAACCAGGAAAAATGGTGTTATTATATTATCACAATCTCATTACATTGAGAAGATATTGAGAAAGTTTAACATTTTGACTGTTTACCTGTCAGTACTCCTTATGATTATAGTGTGACTCTCATGAAGAATACAGAAAATAGTGTGTCTCAATTGAAATATTCTAAAATAATTGGTAGCCTCATGTATCTAACAAACTGCACTAGACCTGACATAGCTTTTGCAGTAGGAAGGCTAAGTAGATATACACATAACCCTGGAAAAAAACATTGGAATGCATTGTCTAGAATTTTGCGATACCTAAAAGGTAATATGACATATGGTTTACATTATAATGGTTATCCTACTATATTAGAGGGATATAGTGATGCTAACTGGATTAGTGATTCAGATGAGACAAAATCCACTAGTGGATATGTCTTCACTTTGGGTGGAGGAGCAGTCTCTTGGAAGTCCACCAAGCAGACATGTATTCCTCGGTCGACTATGGAATCCGAGTTTATTGCCTTAGAAAAGGCTGGATCAGAAGCTGAATGGTTTAGAAATCTCTTAGCTGATATACCATTGTGACCAAAGCCTGTATCGGCCGTGTCTATTCATTGTGACTGTCAAGCAGCCATAGCGAAAGCAAAAAGTAAAATATATAATGGAAAAAGCAGGCATATTAGACTCAGACACAACATAGTGAAACATATGTTGCGTGATGGAGTCATATCTATTGACTTTGTGAGGTCAGAAAAGAATCTAGCAGATCCTCTGACTAAAGGACTATCTAAAAAGTTAGTCAATGATACATCGAAGGGAATGGGGCTGAGCCTAATATATGAGCTGCCAGTGTCGGTAACCCAACCTATACAAGCGGAGATCCCATGAGATAGGTTCAATGGGTAAACAACAAGACACGAGGTAGACGATTGCACTGAGTTATATGAGCCCCTTCTATGGTGTACAGTGCGAGCAGCAACGCAGAAGGATGAGTTTTTAGAACTCTTAATGGATCCATAGCCATATATTTGGTGGTGTATACAGTTGCTGCATACACTTGATGAAATTCACCTATATGGGTGTGGAGGTGGAGGCCGCTTCTTATGAGAATCTAGGCGAATTTTCTAGAGCACTCATGAAATCCAGGTAATGGTGTATGGCCGAAACGCACCGAACCACAGAATCACTTGCAGAGGAAGAGTTGTGTGAGTGGCATGTACTTGCGATATACATTAAAAGGATTCAGGTTCAAGACTATGGTGTCACCTGATTCCTGTAGACCTGTCTTACTTACTCTAATGTCGGTTCAAGTCTATGGTGACACCGGCACCATTGCACAACTATTTCGCTTTAATCCGAAAGCATTTTATTTTAAAACATGTGGGGGATTGTTGTATTTATTTTAAAATAATATTAAATTTTTTAAATTTTCAAATTTCGGTATTTTCCCTCCACATTTAAAATTTTGGTGTTTTTGAGGTGTTGGTTTTGTCCCACATCGGATTTGACAAGAGAAATTCTCTTGTTTATATGATAGACTTTTTGCCTAGGGCTTGAGCCCCTTTCAGGGGGCATGCGAATTTGGTCCTGTGGGGGGGCTTGAAATTCAAGGTGAGTTGTTCTCTCCCACTTGGAGATAGCACAGAATGCTGGCAATTTCTTAAGATGTAAATGTAAGGCCCACCTGATGGATGGAGATGCCTGATAATTGGTCAAGACACACAAGCCTATTGCTCTAGTTTCATCAGTGAAGAAGGAAAAGAAAATGAGCTATATTATGTTGGTACTAAATGAAAATTTGGAAAAGGAAAAGAGGTGTCTCCAGGGCATCCCACCTATACCTGCTACATATGCCAGTTTGGTTGGAGCAAGATCCAAGCAGTCCATGGATCTGACCATGCAGAAGATCAGGCCCCAAAATCAGCCTGTTCCATTCTTCAGGTGGGCTACAATGTTAGAAGCAGTTTAATGGTCTATAAAACATATGAAGAAGCATTTTCAAGCCATCAATTTATTTCTAAACTGTGGATAAGAGTGATTTTTAGGCTAAGGCATCTTCGGAGTGGGCTGTAGATGTGCTGTCTTGTGCAGGTTTGTGGGCAGAGCACAGCTACAGCCCTTTCTTTCTCATTTGATAATACCAGAGCACATAGTAGTACATCTTCTTAACCAAAAAAAATGAGCAAAGCTACAGCCCTTTCTTTCTCATTTGATAATACCAGAGCACAAAGTAGTACATCTTCTTACCCAAAAAAAATGAGCAAAGCTACAGCCCTTTCTTTCTCATTTGATAATACCAGAGCACAAAGTAGTACATCTTCTTACCCAAAAAAAAAGGTGTGTATCTATCAAAGAGTAGCTCCCCAAAAAGGGGGAAAAAACAAACAAACAAAGACCAGTAACCAGAATATCAAAACATGTTATTCTCTAGTAAATATAGAATCCCTTCACATTCCCAATCATTTCCAATTTTAGTATTTTCTGCTGCTGCTCTCCCAACGGATGATCTGATGGTGGAAATTCCAGACTACTTGCTGATAAACGGTGGATTCGAGGTGGGGGCCCGCTTTTGTGACTAACTCCACTGAGGGCATTCTACTGGAAGAAGACATAGATTTCACTCAATCTGCATTACAACAGTGGTCTGTGATGGGAATAGTGAAATATATACACTCCAAACACTTCTTAGTCCCACAAGGCAATGCTGCAATCAAGATTGTCTCGGGTGATATCTCCGGGATCCGAACAACAGTGGGTTCTACCTATAACTTGGAGTTTGTGATGGGTGACGCCAACAACTCATGCACAGGCAATTTCAGAGTAGGATCCCAAGGAAGCCCATCTGCTCAAAACTTACATTACAAAGCGATAGCACGGGCACTACCCAAAAATTCTCTATGTTGTTCAAAGCAGATTCAAATCCAACTCCTATCAGTTTCACCAGTTTCACTCAGGGGCAGAGAAAACATTTTGCATTTTGCAGCCCTGTGATTGATGATGTGGTTCTTCGCGCTGCTTCATGTGGATTGAAATCCGCTGTCAGGAGTGGGGTTCTGCTTCCCGGTATTGTTTTCATTGTGAGTGGCCTCAATATAATTGGGTGAAGCAACTGTTTGTTTCAACAATAATTCAGCTCCCAGTGATGTAGAGCAGGTCAATATGGATCAGAAAAGGCACGGTCGGCGACAGAAGTGATCCGTACCATCGGACCTTAGATCGGGCGTATCTCGCAATCTGGAATGAGTTATCTGACGTAAAATATATGAATTTGGGGTAGAACGAGCTACTTTAGCCAACCAACCCTACTACGCTGGGTTGTGCAGCCAGGATTTTCTAGAAACCCCCTGATCGACAGTCATTTTTCCGTTTTAATTTCGTTTTTACTATAAGTAGTAAGTTTTAGTTTGCTTATAGCTCTTCATCCGTTGGGCTTTAGGAGTTGTGTCCAACATGAAAAGTGCTTAGGATAATTAGGAGAACGATTTGGTGAAGCCAAATAGGACACTTACTATTTTTGGCCGAAAACCTTGCGCACTAGTAGATATCACGACCGTCTATAAATAGTAAAGTAAGTCGCGGATTCTAGGAGTTTTAGTTGTAGTTTGATTCTGATTTCTTTCCTATTGCTTGGTACCCTTATTTAAAGGGGTTGTGAACATGTTTTTATTCATTCATTAATCAATTTCGAATTTATTAGAAATTCTTTTTTATTTTCTGCTTTCTTTCCTCGTGGATTCGAAGAGTCTCTGTGAGGAGTCCAAAGAAGTTTCGTGGATTCGGAATATTTATCATCTTGAAAAAGATAGTGCTCGACCTCACGTCCTTCCCTGTGTCAGTTTGGTATCAGAGCAAGGTTTCTCCTCAAATCGATGACTTCTAACGACAGGTCGGACAACAATCCCATGAGCGATGTCCCAGAGAATTTACCTTTAACGGCTGCAGCTTTGGAAGCAACGCAGCAAGAGAATCGGCAAGCCATGCAAGGGTTGCAGGCTTCCATGGACCGCATAGCGGATCTCTTGGCGGAAACCCTAGGGCAACTCCATATTCCTAGTGATAATCCTCCACAGCCGATTGTTGAAACTCGCAATCGCCCTGATCACAGGATAGTACCGGCAGTAAATCCACTGGTCATTCCTGAGGAAGGGGGCTCCAGTGAGGAGGAAATCGACGACATAATCTTTTAACATCTCAGACAAGGCAGCGATCGAGTAGATCGGATAGATCGAGAATTCAAGATGTGGGTTGATATTCCTAACTTTAATGACCAACTACACATTGAGAATTTTCTCGATTGACTTTCTGAAGTTGAGCGACTTTTCGACTCTATGGACATTCCTGAAGCAAAGAAGGTCAAGCTTGTGGCCTACAAGTTAAAAGGAGGAGCTTTAGCTTGGTGGGAACAACTGCAACTCGCACGAACTAGACAGATGAAAGCACCATTCCACACATGGCAGCGGATGGAGTAGCTATTATGTGCCCGATTCCTCTATAGCGATTACGATCAGGTATTATTCCAACAATATCAAAATTGTCGACATGATAATCGGTCGGTAAGAGAATACGCAAAAGAATTTTACCGCCTAGCGGCGCGTAACGATTTAGTCGAGACTAAATCGCAGCAAGTCACCCGATTCAACGGTGGACTGCGTATGGCGATACAGGATCGGGTCCAGATGCAGCCCGTCTAGACCATGAATGATGCGATCAAGTTGGCTACTTGGGCATCAGCGCAACTTAAACGTTCTACCACACGTCCTTCCTTGTGTCACCCAGTGAGGCGTTATTCTAATCCAAAGTTGGCATTTTAAGTTCCTAAAATCAGTGTTTGGCCATCCACTCCTATTTTGCAGGATGCGTTTGGATGCACCGTTGGATTGAATTGCAATAATCAATTCAATTAAAGGATTACACTCCGAATTGCCATTATTTACTTTTAAGTTGGACTTGAAAAGAAGGAGCTTCAGATTGGTGGGAACAACTGCAACTCGCACGAACCAGACAGATGAAAGCACCAATCCGCACATGGCAGCGGATGAAGCAGCTACTACGTACCTGATTCCTCCCTAACGATTATGATCAGGTATTATTCCAACAATACCAAAATTGTCGACATGGTAATCGGTCGGTGAGAGAATACGTAGAAGAATTTTACTGCCTGGCGGCGCGTAACGATTTAGTCGAGACTGAATCGCAGCAAGTCGCCCGATTCAATGGTGGACTGCGTATGACGATCCAGGATTGGGTCCAGTTGCAGCCTGCCTGGACGATGAATGATGCGATCAAGTTGGCTACTTGGGCAGAAGCGCAACTTGAACGTTCTACCACAGGTCCTTCCCTGTGTTACCTAGTGAGGCATTATTCTAATCCGAAGTTGGCATTTTAAGTTCCTAAAATCAGTGTTTGGCCATCCACTCCTATTTTGCAGGATGCGTTTGGATGCACCGTTGGATTGAATTGCAATAATCGATTCAATTAAAGGATTACACTCCGAATTGCCATTATTTACTTTCAAGTTGGACTTGAAAAATAATGCGTCTGCAATTTGATGGCCGCTTTGTCCATTATGAATACAAAGGATGGTAATTACAATGTGGTCATTTCCTCTCTATAGAATTAGTTAGTACAATTCAATCCAACAGTGCACCAAGATGCAACCCAAGAGATTAGTATTCTACCGATTTTCATGACTGAATATGATGTTGCTTATTTTTGTAGCAATTTTCATAAGAATATCATCAGCAGAGTCAGAAGAATCAACAAAGAATGGATGTTAGCGAGCATTTGATTTACAGGAGAGTTTGCAATGCAAGACGCTAAAACGAGAATGGTATGTGCTGCCAATTGAGCTCGAGAAGAGTATGCCCATAGGTTTTTGCTCGACAAGGCGATAATGTGAGCTCGAGAACAGTATGCCCATAGTCATACTTCTCCATGCACCACCTGCAGCAACATGTGTGTTTGACATCCTAGCTGACCATCAGATGGGTCCACTGTGTCCGATGACTAGCCCATAAAATTAGAATGGTCCACTTATCAGAAAGCCAACTTGTACACTGAATGCGGACCACTGAAACAATCCATTGTTTTTATTTGCCCATCTGCTGAGCAAAATGGCCTTTGTTTGGGCCAATACATATCTACACAAGGGCGCCTGGTTGATGCACAGCCTGGTTCTCCCATACATGACAGGTTGGCATGTATGGCTCAGTGTACCTATTTCATTAACAAAGGAGACGAGCCAATTACAACGAGTATAACCATAAACCAGTAGTGACTTGATTTGCAAATTTTTTAAATGAGGCTATCACTATAAAATAGATCAAAATACAAATTCAGGAGCCCTCAATGATAATTGCTTTGGCGTGCTATAATTGTCAGCTGAATTGATGTTTCTTCTATAGCCCACTTGTAGAGTATGGCCTTCCACGGTTTTAAGTAAGCCAATCTAACCGTAGCTTGCCGGTCATTTCATCTCAACATAAGCCTTCAACTTGTTTCTGGTCTTTGCAGATGTCCGTTTGATGTATCACCCTGAAACCATGCATCATAGACAATGGCACGAATCAGATAATTGAACCTATCATAGAGTTTTGCTGCCCTACATCCAATCTACAAGTTGGTCCCATGTGCGAGTCCCCAGCTACTCATCCAGCAGGCCACAGAGCAGATGTGCCCTGGTTTGAAAAGAAGGCGGATCAACAAATCTAATCCCTGGGTTTGAAGAAAAATGGACTTCTAGAAAAAGAAATGCAACCAACCACCCACAATAAACACAAAAAATCCAACAATTGGGGCTGTCCATTCCAAACGGTCTGACTTCTGGCATTGAGAGCAGAGCCCACCTGATGAGTGGCTAGGATCTCAGATATGGTGGGGCCCACCTGTTGGCATCTAGGATTAGCAAACCTCAATAACTTTTCCACCACATTATCAGTGACAATACTAACAGTATTAGACAACTGATTCCTTATATAGTGCAAGGACCCGAGCATTGTTTCCATCGCATCTTTTGCCAATTGGAATTTGACCTCTGTTTCCCCTGATAAAGACTGTGTATCATCTTGAAGCTGCACAAATCGATCGATATGATGTCAATAATTTTTGATAAACCTGAAAAATTTTCATAAGAAAAAAGAAAAAGAAAAAAAAAGTAGCAGTTTAGCCCATAGTATCATACAAATCAATCGATATGATGCAATAATTTTTGATAAGCCAAAAAAAACCTCCTGAATTGCGTCTTTGGTTTTGTATCCATACATCCATAAAATCTAATGATCACAAAAGTTGATAAACATGATAGACATAAACTAAGGGTTCCTCCGAGTGAATTGCTCAAATCATTGAGGCATAAGTTGTGGCAATTCGTCCATGCTACATATGGCATACCTGCACATCAATCCAAACAGTCCAAATAGTGGGCCACATTGTGGGCAAAGCATAGCCTGGAAATCAGGCTGATCAGACAAATCATAACCATCAGATTGGCAGCCATTAAATTCATTCTTACAAATAAAATGGTCAATGGTCCAAATCAGGCTGATCAAATCATATCCATCAGATTGGCAGCCATTAAATTCATGCTTACAAATAAAATGGTCAATGGTCCAAATACCGTAGTCAAACAAAGATGGTTAAGAACATTGGTCAGTGCGACTTCAAGCTATGATCCACTTTGGTGGTCTGGATTTGCATGCATTGAATGCCATGTGTATCATGGATGATATGAAGTAACTCAGTAATTAGTGGCAAACACATATTGTAGTGTAACCCAAATACCCATTAACTATGGTAGAGGGATTGAAGAAACTAAGAGCTCAGAAACTCTATCGATGGCTTTGACCAATCTCATGAAGCTCATCATTACAGAAATAATCGAAGGGTTGAAACTCAGAAACAGTAACGAAATGACAAACCTGGTCCTTGAGTGCATCATCTCGCCACTCCCGCTGAAACTTTTGCAACAGAAGGGTAAGCAATCTTTGTAATTCAGGTGAGACCTCTTGAGGAAACTGCTTATGAATCTCATCCTTGCTAAAATTTTCGTACACACACCTTCGCATTAGTATGCGAAGGCACACCAAGAGCTGCAAATTAAAAATGTAAATGAACAAAGGTACATAATGGAATTGCAAAGTCAAGCATAAATTAGCGCCCTTGAACCAGAGAAAGAATTCATCCCTTGACATGCCCGAAGAAGGATTGGGTATGTGCAATTTAACGGGTGGTTTAGGTAATTTAAGCATGATAGATTTTTTGTGTATTTTTTAACATTTGTTCAAGCTTTTAGTACGTTGGGTATCATGGTTTTAGAGTTGTTGTTGACACGTGTTGAGTTGCCAATAGGCCTCCTTTGACTAAGAGATTGCAACCTTGACTCGCCACTACTTTTAACCTGTTATGAAACAAGATTCTAAACACATTTCTTCTGCGTGTTGCAGCAAATCCGAGCAGGGTAATCCAAGATGTTTTGAGCCTGTTCCAGGATATAAGACCAACAACCCTGTGTTCTAGGAAAAATAAATAAATAAATAAATAAATAAAGAAAATGTGAGTGCATACACACAAAATCAAGCTGCAGCTTACCTTCCTGCTCGTAAATAATCCCATCACGAAGGCGATGCCCAGCCTCAATATCTCATGGAAGATGGTACCCTCTCAAGTTGGTCATTAGCTGTATAAATGCTTGCTTTAATAGGATTGTAAGTAGACTCTAGACCTATTTTGATACAGAGAATCCAAGATATGGAAATTGAAAACCCCCGTGGAATTCTTGGGAAATGGATAACTGTGGAATCCAACAACAATTCCTTTGTTTGGTTATGAGTGTTATTTTTAATGGAAATGTTTAAATGTGAACATTCAAACAGCAAGAGCTGTCTCGTGTAACAGTGGAAATCTAGAATTTATTATTATTATTATTATTATTATTATTATTTTGAAAGGGGAATACACACACACCACATGGGTTCTCGAACCCATGACCTCAAGAGTAGAAACATACAGTGAGAATCTACAAATAACAGGTTTTCTTTGGGAAATAATCGATTTCCCCCTTTTTGACAATTTTGTCTCCAAACAAACAGACCTTTACAGAATATTTGAAGGAGAATCCATACATTAGCTTTGGTCGTCTTCGGAGATTGCATATCGAGGAGAGCCTTGATCTTCTCGTGATTTGCTTCAATTCTTCGCTGACTGATCAAGAAGCCGAGGAACTTTCCCGAGCTAACCCTAAAGGCGCATTTGCTTTGGTTTAGCTTTATTCGGTACTTTCGAAGGATAAAGAACATTTACTCAACGTCGGCGATATGATCTGTAACTTGGATGCTCTTGACGAGCATGTCATCAATATAGACCTCCATTGTCCGCCCTATCTGTTGGGCAAACATTTTATAGACCAAACGCCAATAAGTAGCGCTCGCCTTTTTCAATCCAAACGGCATGACTTGGTAACAATAAAGACTTTTGTCAGTGACAAAGACTATTTTTTTTTAATCATGTGGATGCATTACAATTTGATTATAACCGGAATACGCATTCATAAAACTCAGCAATTCATGTCCTGTTGTGCTATCGACTAGTTGATCTATCCGAGCGAGAGGAAAGTTATCTTTGGGATAGGCCTTGTTTACGTTTGTATAGTCTACATAGACCCGCCATTTCTCATTAGCTTTCTTCACCAACATGATGTTGGCTATCTAGTCCAAATAATATACTTCCTCAATGAACCCGACCTTGAGGAATTTGTCAACTTCTTTGCCGATCACTACGTATCTTTCAGGGATGAGCGTACGTCGCTTCTATTGAACTGGTCGATGAGCGGGGTCGACGTTTAGTCGGTGTTCGATGACCTTTGGTCCAATGTCGGGCATGTCTTTGAGAGACCATGCGAAGATGTCCACGTTATGTTGGAGGAGGGTTATCATGTTGTCTCGTAGGGGCATGGCCAGGGATAACCCAATTTGGATAGTCCTTGATGGGTCGGATTCATCAAGCGGGATTTGAATGAGATATTCCATGAGACAAGCTCTTTCCTCGGATTCTTCACGCAGATCCGAGGAATTGATAGCATAGTTTGGTATGGAGTCCTCAGTGCCATTGCGTAACACTGCCGAGCATCGTATTGATTGCCTTTCACTGTTCCAAGGAAGTAATAGTCACTCTTCTCTTTATTATATTGACTTTGTGCTATTTATCTTTAAGGCTTGGGCATGTTTCTTGATATTCCAAAACTCCCATAATTCAATCTATCTTTATATAAGTGCAAGTGATGTGTAAGATGTATCATAACTAGTGATTCAAATATTTTACATGGACGTAATGCGCTCTGCGTAGAGACACTCTTGGTTATCACATAATTTCATGGGTTCTTGAGTAGTGGTGCATAAATCGATGTGTGTAATTCAAAAATGTAGTGTCACATTACTTCCGGGATTGGACGTCGCAATTAGTCGCTCCATGATCAAATCATGTCAGGTAATTTACTCGACTCCTGTGTTGTACGCCTTGAGGTGTTCATGTAAATTCACGGTAGCGTTGGCCATGCTAGCGAATATCCGTAATTATGGGATGTGGGTCAAGCTGGATTTTCTATAAATCATATTCTACATTGTAATGATCACTACGTATGATGAGCCCCACACACTTTGCTAAGCATGCATCTCATGTAGGTTGTTTGCACATTCTTATATTCTCCTATTAGTGGACTACGGGACATCAGAACCCTTACATAGTTCTATGAATATCTTGAATTATTGTTAATCTTAAAGGATAACCATCACTATAAGTAGGGCATTGACCCTCTCCAACCGTACGGATGATGCATGTGACATATGGATTAAAGACCTATAGTACCCTCTCCCTATGGAAGATTATGCTGAAAGAATAAGACGATAGTTTTATGAATTGATTTTATACTTCTGCCATGAACTCTGAAATGTAATAAGCTCTCATTGAGAGGGCATTTGATTATTCTTTTATTCTGATGAAATAATCAATACAATCGAATTTATTCTCGTGAATGTTACCTTCATGAATGTATATGGATGTGATCCAAATGAAAAAAAATAATAATGTGCAATTTTTAAAGCATTCAAGTAATACATTATAAACACCCGATTTTCTAGGGCACAAGTACAAACTCTGGTTATGAAAATTTGAGATGTTACAGTTAGTATTAGATCATGAGAATGATATTAACTAGGCCTGAGGGAGTGGACCATCATAAGCTTTACATGACTAGGATAGATTCTTAACTTATATATCTATATTTAGGACTATTTCCTAAAGGAACTAGGAAGTTGAAGAATTAGAAACCCACATTCAAGTTCCTTATTGGAAATGTTGAGTTAGACGTAAAATTTAGAATCTAGATACCCCGAAATAAATCCCCAAAATTCCAAACAGATTTGTTCTAAACTAAAAGTTATCCTTAAATAGTGTCACCACCAAGAATAAATAAGTTTCCCTTACGAAAATAAAGATTTCCTAATTTTTCCAGAAATTTTGACTTGTTCAATGAAAATTTGACATGCTGTGAAAGCTCCACTGATTATGGTAAGAAGACACATAAAATTTTTTTGAAGATTTTCCAATAGATCACTTAGGTCTCCATCAACCTTCACCTAAAATTTCATCTCCGTCGTAGTCTAGTTGGTTAGGATGCTCAGCTTCACCCAGGCAACCATAATTAGGTAAGGCATAAGCAAGTTAATCCAATTACCGAATCTCGAGGTCAAGATTTTTGTTTAAGGGGAGTAGGCTATAGCGCCCCAATTCATATGACCAATCATATAGCCTCTCTCTCTCTCTACACACACACACACACACACACACACACACACACACACACACACACACACACTGTCACACCCCAAACCCGAAAATTGAATTCATAGAAATCTCGATTGCTGAATCCGGTGCTGACAACCTCCATAGTACCCCATTCTCGGCTCCTAGCGTTCACACACCAGATTCTGATCCTAGGATCCTACAAGGAGGATTTTTTTTTTCATTTAAAACGTAATAAGCATAATCACAAGGTTATCCAAATCACAAAAGCAACATCATCATCACATATCCACTAATATAATCATTTGAGTATAATGCTGAAGAAAAAATACATAAATCGAAAAAATCAAGCTCCAGAAGACCGCTGCACGCTCCAAGCTCAACACGGCTGCAACCTAATATCACCTGCACGCATCTATCGTGCATAAGCTTATAGAAAGCTTAGAGGGTGGTGTAAGTGTGTGCACAAGTTAAGTGCCAAGTATTTAATACAAAGCCATAATCATACAATATCGAAAATACTGGTAATCCATAAATGGTACATTATCAGAATAAGAAGAAATACTGACAAGATCATAAATCATACAATGACAGAGTAAGCAGAAGTATGGACAAGTTCATAAGTCAATCAATATCAGAATATGCAATATAAAACAGCTATGCACTAAGGAGTCATAAAGAGCCAAATATCAGATGCCGAGGATGTAATGCAATATACAAATCCTGCTAAGTCTGTTTAGGCCATATAAGTGCAGAAACATAGCAACCCAAGATGTCATATGCCTGCAGATGCAATATAATATGCGATGCGAATGAAATGACCATGTTGGAGTGTGAAGTCGGGATGATAGTACATAGTATCGCAGGCTACGGGGTCCATCACAAGGGACTTCTATCCAAATCAGTCCCGTACCTAAATTTGGATAGTCAGACTCAACGTGGTAAGCTCCTGATCTCAGGTTAGTCGCGCGCCCAACTGAAATTCTTTCCATAACGAAGAAACACGATAATTAGTTACTCACCACCGCCTGAGTGGATAGTAAATGAATGAATGAACGAATGAGCATGCAACTCCTATCTAATAAGTCCACATATCAGTACGGTTCCTCTCTGGAAAATCACCGGGGTCTATTACACTCCATACCAGATTGCCACCTCATCGCGCGCAATAAGGTGAGTGGAAGAGACCTCACTATTCGCCTGCCAATATCGGGCCCGGCTCGTCAATAGCGGACCCATTCCTTGAGTTGGTCAGACTCAGCCTAGCATTGCCCCCTCCTCTCAGGCAGGTAAGGCCGCATCCCCTTCCAACCGACCACGACACAGTGGAGAGCGCAGCCATCTGGTAATCAATACTTGGCGCTCATCTACCCACTCGGTCTAAACGTTAGAGCAACCTCTGAAACTAAGAGGGTTCTGAGACTTTTACCCAAGGATATCTATGACACCCCATGTAGAACAGATTTTTGATGTCCCATCTGGCCATCCATGATATGCCTGTGGAGGCTACGACCCTGATGTTGCTAGGGCATACAGTAATCACAGCACACAATGCAAGATGCATGAGTCATACAATCCAGTCATGGATCAATCCTGTGCAAACCGTGCGCTCATGTGAGACAATCTCCACCTATCAGGGAGTCTCATAACAACCAGCATTATGACATATGCAATGGTCAATCATATCTCATAACAGACATGCAGATGATGCGTATGGGCATGGATCATGATGCTATGCAATCACATACTCATAATCGGTATCAATAACCTGCATCAACAATCGGCCTCGACAATGTGGACATCTAACCAACATTGCCCCAAAGAGTGACCCTCACAGAGCCAAACATATAATGGGCCCACGACCTCACACAAGGGCCTAATATACAACACAATGGGCCTTACTCAAGGGTTACATGTACACAACAGGTGGGCCCTGCTCATAGGCCTAACATGCATCACTATGGGCTCCTTCGTCTGGCCTTCAAATGCATCACAATGGGCCTCATCACCTAGGCCTCAATATACACCACATTGGGCCTTAGACACGGGCTGAATACACATCACGTCGGGCCTCAAATACGGGTCGCATGTTCATCATATTGGGCCCCGACAATCGGAATCGGCAATCGGCCATTGGAATTAGTAATTGCTCTCGATCGATAATCGGCAATCGGCCATAACAAATCAGAACCGGTAATCGGCCATCAGAATCGATAATTGACCTCGATCGATAATCGGCCTCGATCGCTACTTGATCAATCGGCCATGATAATCAGAGTCAGCAATCGGTCATGACAATCAGAATCGATCGATAATTGGCCTCGATAATCAGAATCGACAATCGGTCATGATAATCGAAATCAATCGGTAATAAGAATCAGTAAATTGGTCACGTCAAATCAGAATCGGTAATCGGCCTCAAGACGAGGTTATAGATGGATGGCCGATGACAGTCTAAGCAATACCAATGGGGCTCATTCGTTTGGGGTAACCCACTAGAGGATGATGAAAATGAGCCCATCCAGGCCTAAAGAAAGGTCACAATATGGACATTTAACCATCACAGCTCATCAATGTGGACATTTAACCAACATTGCTTCCAAGGAGTGGCCCACATGGGGCCGAACATACAGTGGGCCCGTGGCCTCACACAAAGGCCTAATATACATCGCAATGGGCCTCGTACAAGGGCTACATGTGCACCACATTGGGCCACTTCTTAGGGCCTTATATACACAACGGGTGGGCTCTACACATGGGCCTCAATACACCGCATACGGCCCTACACATGGGTCTCATATACATCAAATGGGCCTTATAAATGCCAAGGTGGGCCTCAACAACCGGCCATAAATACATCAATATGGGCCCCAACCCATGGGCCCTATACACATCACAATGGGTCTCAAACCATGGGCCCTAAATACATCGGAATGGGCCTCGACCCATGGGCCCTAATATATCACCATGGGTCTCAAACCATGGGCCATAAATATATCAAATGGGCCTTGTCCATAAGCCACGAATACGTCACAATGGGCCTTGCCCAAGGGCCTAACATATATCAAGTCGGGCCTCATCACATGGGCCTAATAGGTATCGCAATGGGCCACTCACACGGGCCTAATATGCATCACGATGGGTTGCTCCAACGAGCCTCATATATGTTAAGTGGACTGCATCAAGAGGCCGCACTAATGGGCCTCATATATGTAACAAGTTGGCCCCATCTCACGCCAGCAGGTGGGCATCATGGATACATAACACATACAAATCCGTGGCCACTTATTGGATGTTCAGTCCACTAACGTGGGGGCCACATGAATGGATGGTGGATACAATGCATATCTCATGTGGACTCCACTAGCTGGAGATGGATGGCATAAATAAAACACAATTATCAAGGTGGCCCGCAAAGAAGTTGCTGATAGCAAAACACAGCTAATAGCTGGTGTGCGGTAGCTGGCCAATCCATCCAGCGGGTGGGTCCCACATGGGCTCACCGCATACGTGTGTATATATATATATATATATATATATATATATATATATATATATATATATATATATATATATATATATATATAATATAATATAATATTTTATTTTATTATTTGATGAGAGAAGTCACGGTGTGTATAAAACACATGCCCTTGTGGGTCCCACTGATCTAGGCGGTCTGACCGTCCATACTATGGACGGTATGAATACAGCATATACATCATGGGTGGGTCCATGCACGTGGCCCACCATAGTTTTAAATCTGCCTCATTTGGCCAGGGGATTGGATGAACGGCGTTGATGAAGTACATACATCAGGAAGGGGTCCACGCTCGATAGATGGATGGACGGTTTGAATATCAGCAACGTGGGCTCCCACGCGGTGTGGCCCCACCATGAAATAATATATTATATTATTTATATATAAGATCATGTACATCTGGTGGGTCCCACGTGGTCCCACCACAATATATTTATATTATATATATATATGCGCGCGCGCGCACACACACACACACACACACACACACACACACACACACACACACACACATATATATATATATATATATATATATATATATAAAGTATTTTATATATACTAATCGTCCAGCGTCTAGGGAGTCTGGACGCCAAGACGGACGGTCAAGATTTAAAATCCATACAGTGGCTGGGGTCCACACATGATGAATGGTGTGGATATAAAACATACCTCATGATCGGTCCCACACTACGTGTGGACACCAAACACACCTCATGATTCAGACCCTCTGTTCGATTGACATGGGACCACCAGCAGGTGAATGGTCACCTGATGGATGGTCACCTGATGATCGGGCCCACGGTACTTGTAGGCGTCCCACTATCCATTAAAACAGATGGACAGCTGGGATGTAAAATATATACATGAAGGTGGGTCCCGTCCCACATGTATAGCATGTATGGTATGGCTCCACACGTGCCAAAAGAAAGGACAGTTTGAGTATTGCACATACCTCAGGATGGGGTCAGTGTCTGCACTGCAGCAGGGTGCTGCTGGAAGGTGTAGATGCAAAACACGTGCATCAATGGGTAGGGCCCACTGAATACAGGTGGATGACGTATATAAAACACGTACATCAAAGTGTTCTCCACCGTCCAGTGATGGAAATCATGTGTGGGGCCCACGTCCACTAGCAGGGACTAGACGGCCTTGGACAAAACGCATTTATCATGGTGGGTCCTACCAATGGACAAATGGCGTTGGTAAACACATATATCACGTGGGCTCCACAACCCTTGCTGACCTAAGGCTAGGACGTAATGCATACAACACATACAGCGTGTTGGGTTCCACCGTCAAAACACATACATCCTGTGGGGCCCACCATAATGCTTATCTTACATCTAACCCATTAATAAGGTCACGTGAACCTGAATGAAGCGGAAAAACAATGGGTCCCACGTGGGGCCCACATAATGCTTATCTTACATCCAACCCATTAATAAGGTCACGTGAACCTGAATGAAGCGGAAAAACAAATTTCATAGGGAACCAAAACTCCCGGGACACCTAAAACGGGTTTCAATGGCAACCGTTCACTCATATTGTTCCCTGTGATGTGGGCTACCTGAGCTTTAGATAGTGCCTATTTTTGTAGGGGGCCCACTTCAAGAAGAGGCCCACCCAATGAACAGTTTGGATGACAAAAATACATCATGGTGAGGGCCCACGGCTGGGACTGTGGTCCCTGACCCGTCCGCCTACGCAGCAGGACGCCGCTGGCATCCTCTGATGGTAACCACCAGCAGCAGCAGCTGCTGCAATTATATATATATATATATATATATATATATATATATATATATATATATATTAAAGGGTTTTTTCACAGTTTTTCCATGGTGGGGTTCACATCAGGTGAATCCGACCCACCTAATGGATTCTATAGTCCATAACCAATCCATCAAACCCAATATTGGGTATGTAGAAAAATTCAAATCAATTTAAACAGTGAAAATCGTTGTTTTCTATGCTATGGCCCGCATGAGAGTCAGATTGGCTCCATTTTTTGGCTCAACGCCTAAAATGAGCTAGTAAACGGAATGGACTGCTTCGATTAGAAACATTTGTCAGGGTGGGGCCTGCATGGTGCCCCTTCCCAAAAACCTTAAAACCCTTCCTTTTTTTTTTTCTCTTTTCTTTTTTTTTTTTTTTTTTCTCTTTTGCAGACGGTGCACCTCACTGTCTCTCACTCTTCAGCGAAGATGCCCAGCGACGTCCAGCGTTCGCATACCCACATTAATCAAGGTGGGTCCCACGTAGACGTGGCCACCCCACACGGCAGGGATGAAATACATCAATGACAGTGGGGTCCACATCTACCAAGCTGATATTTTTTTTCCCTCCATCTTAGCTGGCCCAAAATGGGCAACAAGACGGGCCCCATTCACTGGACGTCCAGGAAATCTGGACAGTCCAGATTGTCGATCAGGTGGGCCATACACACATATCTTCATATCATGAAAAGAAATAAAGAGAGGAGAGAGGAAGAAAGAAGGATCTAACCATAGAAGACACCCACCTCAAGATCTCTTCTTCCTTCTTCCGCCAATGCGATCTAGAGCTCGAATGGATGGACTTCAAAGGTTGAGATCGGACTTGGACGGTGGAAATGGAATGTAGGAAGGTGGGCCACACTAATTTCTCTCCCATGGAAGCCATGGATGGTTGCTTGGAGAGAATGAGGGAGAGGGAGTGAGAGAGAGAGATTGAAAGAGAGCGATGGGTGAGTGATGTGGTGGGTGTACTTTGTGTAAGAGAGAGTTTGACTTTGGGGTTGCTTAGGGATGGGGTTGTACTTTGACATGAGATGTGATGTGGTACTTGATTGATGTGATGTAATGTGATTGATTTGAAAGATTATCTTGGATTTGTAAATGCGCGGCGTTTTCTTAAACTGAACGCGGGCCCACATCTCCTGGCCTAGGTATCGCCTCGGCGCGCGAGTCGCGGCATCGGAACCGCTGTGACGGCACGATAGCACTGGTATAAGTCTCGGGTCGAGTCGATTCTAATATATGAAACACGACTCAGGATCGTGTGCAAACACCGATAATAGATCACGGGTCACCGAAATTCGACCAAGAGGACCGCGAAGGCATACAGAACGGTACGGGTTGGGTTACGGGTCTTACACACACATACATACATACTTCCCTTATGAATAATACATCGAAGACTTTAGCATAAAGAATCAGTGAGAACGATAGTAGCGATTAAATTTCAGGTGGTACATTAGATAATTAGAGTACGCAACGAAAGCGTAATGGGCCACATAAACTTATCACTTACGAGAATATGAGATATCGTGATATCCCCTTAAATTTAGAACAATCAAGGTTATGGACTGATGGAACCAAGTTTACGCAAAAGTGCGTGGTTTGACTTAGATTTTAAGTCCTAGAAAATCTCAAATGATCCTGATGCATTGATTAAGCAAAGGATCGATTTTTAACAGGATTATGAATTGATACTAGTAAATCCTCTGTATTGCATAAGTGAAGGATCTGTGTATTGGGCGTAAACTTGCTACAACCATCGATTTGTATTACGTCGAACACAGGATGTATAGAATCTTTAAGAGGCATGGAAAATGGCTTGTGTATTAAAAGCACTAAATTTCGGGGGTGAAATTATGTTTAAGGGGGGTAGATTGTAACACCCAAAACATTTCAATACCCAAATATTAAAAGTTCTTTTGTGTTATCATGAAATATATCGTAATACGTACCTGTGTTTGATATCAATCTACCTATCCTAACCTTACACTTATTCTCCATCGTGGATCTGACCGTTGGGAACGATCGTCGTCTATGGATCAAGTCATCCGTCCGGTGATTTTAAGACAAGATCATCATATATTCAAGTGAACCCACTTGCGATCATCTGCTTACAAAACTGACCATACGCCCACCTACGTACATGACTAGATTACTAACCATCAAGCTTTCCTATTCTGAACATGTCATCTAACCATTCATCATGTGGTTTGATACATGTGCATTCTCTTGATTAATTTGGTACACAACTCATTATTCATAATGATTTAGATATATATCTTTTTGTAAGAATTGCTTAAAAACGTGCCTATAACCATTAGATTTCTCAAAACTCTTGAATTATCAATAATTACGAAAATGTCACTAACATAGATCCCTGAATTCTAGATCACTTGGTTCCCATGATCCATTTGATGTGAAATTTTATATCATGCCTACCTAACAATAATTAATCATACACATCGAAATTTTATATCATGCCTACTGAGCCCTCCTTGACACGAGCTTGCCTCAAACAATGAAGGAGATCCGGTGCTTCATTGGAAGAGTTGGTGCACTCAATCGGTTCATCTCCAGGGCCACAGATAAGTGCCTCCTATTCTTCCAGTAGCTGAAGGGTCATAAGAAGGCGGAGTGGACTTTGGATTGTGAGCAGACTTTCCAGCAGCTAAAGCAATATCTAGGGTAGTCCCCCGTTGTTGTCTAAGCCAGAGAAAGGGGAGCATCTATTTCTCTACTTGGCGGTTTCAGCATCAGCCATCAGCTCGGCTCTCATCAGAGAGTCTGGCAGAAAACAACATCCTGTTTACTATACTAGGAAGGCGCTAGTTCCAGCAAAAACAAGATATCCGAGCATGGAGAAGCTTGCCTTGGCCATAGTCGTGTCTGTATGACGACTACGCACATACTTCCGGGCATATTCCATCATCGTCATCATTGATTCATCACTTCGACAGGTGCTCAAGAAGCCTGAGGTATCCGAACACTTAACCAAGTGGGTTGTTGAGCTCAGTGAGTTCAACATCCAATATCATCCGAGGACTGTCATCAAGGGACAGGCAGTGGCCGACTTCATAGCGAAGTTCACCACTCAAAATGATGAACCCAGAGGATCTGACCCAAATGCACTTGCAGGCTTAATGACGAGCCCCGTCATTCTCCAAGTTCCTCCACCATTCGAGGATGCCGGAGTAGAGATGAGAAAGACTGATAAATGGACCCTATTCATAGATGGGTCATCCAATTCAAAACAAAGAAGAGAGGGAATCGTTCTGGTCGCGCTCGATACGACAACTATTCAATATACTATAAGGCTTGGCTTCTGAGCCTTGAATAATGAAGTAGAGTACGAGACCCTGTTGGCTGAGCTCAGGGTAGCAGTTACCCTAGGAGTCCAATTCCTTGATGTTCGGTGCGATTCTCAACTCGTCGTAAACCGGGTGTCGTCAGAGTATGATGCCAAGGAGGCCAGAATGATAGCTTACCTGGGCGAGGTACGAAAGCTCATGGGTAAATTTTATGAGTGTATTTGTAATGCCCCGGGTTTTTGGAACCCAAGTAAATGACTCTTTTTCAAAAACCCGAGTGTTAACCTCTAAAGATATAAATTCCACATGAGGGTGTGTGTGTGTGTGTGTGTGTGTATTTCAGAGTGAGCATTCAGGCAGAATATGAACAAATCGAGCATAGATGGAATCTTCATACATTCAAATATACGAACGGTTGCTCATAATGATGTATACAAACCAATGTCTCAACGTTTAACAAGTACAAGAATTACACAGTTTAATACATGAGAAACATTAAAATGCATATAAACTTAAGCCACAAGATCGTGTAGTTTCTCTTGGCAGATACAGTCATGCATCCCTAACACTTATACTATGCTCCTCATCAAATATGAATATGCATATCATTTAAGCCACCTGTACTACTTGTACGGTTATATATTTGATGAATGAGTGGTCAACTCAGAGTGAATTCCTTTCAAGATTACACACCGTCACATTAGGTAAGCATAATTATAAACAAAAAGGCATTCAAAACAATACACGATTTAGTCTTATTAAATGTATGGATGTGTGAGTGTATATCAACTGGGGATGCTCATCTAGTTGGCTTTTGGGCAAAACCCATGCATGTGGCTGGTCACCAACAAAAGTACATCGTACATGCGTAGTGCCAAACTCACCAAAAGTGGGCCAATAGTCAGTGGTCTGGGAGCTAGCGAAATGATACCCGAACTAAATCATATTAAACACGTGCTACAACATCCAGAATTAGTCACCCATCATCGCCGTATGCCATGAATGCATGATTAGCCCATCCGTTATTATTCCATTTACAACCAGCCAGTTTAATAAAGCTCAAAGGTCACTACAGGGGGTTCATCACCAACATAGGCCGACAGCTCAGATAACGTGTCCCATTCTACCATCCTCGCCTCATGAGACCTCCACCTTAGGATATTTAATGGAAGCCCATTGACTAGTGACCAATCATAATTCAGTATATGGGGCTTACCATTGCATGGTTGCACAAAAATAATACACCAAGCCCACATAAGGCAAATACCAAAACAAAGCCAGATAGGACAATATCAAAGCTAAGCCACATAAGGCCAATATCATAAATATGCGATAAGAGACCATCCTCAAAAATCACTTAGACGTAATAACCTATGGATGGTAAGCCCACATCAATATTCCATTTAATCCATCATTTAAGTAGCTACTAAGTCGAAGGTCCATTATAATCATAATCAATCAAGTTACATCCCAAGTCTGTGTGTACATCTATAAGTGGGGTTTCTTCACAATGTACCAATTCAAATTTCACAAGCAATCCACATGCATGAGAAATATGTACAAGTGCAACATATAAATGTTCATGCAGGATAATATATTGAGCACATAATCTAGGATTCAATTCCAACAACCAGCACATCTAATTATAAGATGAATATATCAATTATCAACCGAAATTAAAATAAAAACTATCACTTAAGCTAATGGGAAAATGGAAAGCTCGAGGGGAAGAAATCATCAGCTTTATTATAAACTTGAAAGAACTTCTCAAATCCTTAAAATGAAACTTTGTACTTTAGACACAAATCCTAACCCAAAACATCATCAATGGATAGTTAGGATAAAACTTAGAGTTTTAATTGAGAACCCTAATGTAGCTAAATCCACAACCCCGATCCTAGGGTTAATGTTGGAAAATTTAAGTTTCATGACATACTTCTTACAATGCAACTGAATATGGATTTCTACAAAAGAGGCATATAAATTACTAACCTCTCGGTTTGAAGTTGTATGATTCGATCTAGATCAACCAAGATTGGATGCAACTCGATGAAGCGTGAATTCAAATGGAAAAGTTGGGAGAACAAGATCTCTGCACCCAATCTAAAAACATAAATCCATAAACTTATATTCTAAATAAACTCTCAAGTAAGGTTTGAGAGGGAATCCTACCTTGCAAGCACAGTTCGTACTTGTCTTGGTTTTAAACCAAGTCGACTCGGTGACTCCTCTTCCTCTGCCTTCTTTACTCTCTTTCTTTCAAACCTGTCTAGCAAGGTTGTTAGACCAAGATTAACCTGTAACTCAGTCAACAACTCAGCCAAGTCGAGTTGGTGCGACACAAATGCACTGACTCGCCTCAACTCACTTTCTTTCTTTCTTTCTCTACTTCTCCTTTCATTTTCCTCTATCTTAGAGATGGGGCATCCAACAGCCCTAGGTCTGAACCAGACTTGCCCCAAACACACCAGCCTTGACCCGTGACTCAAACGAGTTGAAGCGGTCAAGTGACCAAGCTCAACTTGGTTTCCTCTTCTTCTTCTTACTTTTCTTTCTCTCTTCCTTTTTCTCTCTTTCTTTTCTCCCTTCTGTTCCCACCGATGGAAATGCCCAGCAAGATCCAAATTAATAGGTTAGCAACTTGACTCGACCCGCACCCCAGTAGACTTGCCAACTATCTCCTTCCCCTCATTCTTCTTCTTTTCTTTTCTTACAGAGAGCACTTGGTAACTCCAGATGACTCCGACCAAAGAGTCAGGAGGTTGACTCATTCTTGAACTAGGTCGAGTCGCCTAGCGAGTCTCGACTCGACAGTGAGTTAGTGTGGCACGAATCCCCACCCCCTCACCGCTTTCTCTTCTCTTCTTTTCCTTTTCTTTTTTCCTTCTACTTCTTTCCCTCTCTCTTTCCATAAGCTAGAGGTCCTGTAAGGTCAAGGCTCGACCTCGACTTGTGGCTTGGGTGGGTCAGCATGGTGCAACACCTATGACGAGTAACAGCTACCTGCTTCTCTCCCGAACTCTCTCTCTCTCTCTCTCTCTCTTTCTCTCTCTCTCTCTCTCTTCTCCATTCTCTTTCTCACCTTTCATTTTTGTTTCTTTCTTCTTCCTCTGCTCCTCTTCCATTCCTTTCCTCCCTACTGCACCTAGAACGTAGCCAACAACAGATCAGTGATCAAGGATTGTTGAGGAAGACGACCAGCTCCTATGGTGGATCTCGAATGGGAGTCTATCTTCTCATAACGAAGCCACACAGCTCTAATCGGTCTCACAATGCTTCTAAATCATAGATTTTGAAGCTCCAATGACGATAATCCAGTGGGTTTGAGCTTGGAAGCTCTCGACTCAATTTTCTCAGGTGGCTGCAATAACAAGAAGGGTGCTTTTGCTGAATCTCTCCCTTTTTGAGCCGTACCCTAATTCCTCCAGGCCGTTGGATGAAAGATAAACAACTTGGATTAGGTCTAGGGCCTCCCACTCGCCCTCTCTCTCAATAACCAGCTTCTATCTTTTGTACAGCTGGTAATCCACATTTTGTAGTTTGAACGGCCAGGATAGCATCACATGGATGGCTGAGATTAAGGGATTCCACCTCACTCGGATTGCCATCCTGACAAACTAAAAGAGAAATGGAAGTTTTTCATTTTCTGAAAGAACCTACAACACATAACTAGTTTTCACCCATGTTTGTGTCCATGTGTGCGCTTGTCATCGTGTGAAATAGACGAGGTTTTGGTCAGGCGTAGACACTCCATCAGATGGGTGGTTTGGATCATCCAACTGGGATGAGATGGTGGGCCATATCTCGATCAAACAAGAAGATGAAAAACCATAAGTCGTTTCAAGCGGCTGCAGGCGGGAGTAGCTGGAGAGAAAATCTCTCTTTTTTGGCATTTGTTGGGTCAGTTGTGTTTGACTGGCCCAACAGGTCCGGTGCATAGCAGGTGTACCACCCCCGGTGTACACGCACCTTAATTGTGGGGTACACCGTGATGTACTTCGTAAATCCACTCCGTCCATTCCACTTAGAGGGCCGAATCAAAGTTCTTGACCAGATATTAGGTGGGTCCAACGCTCAGGTGGGCCCAAGGTATCCCCTATCGGTATCGGTTGGCTTAATGGTGCTCACTGATACTGATACAGATACGAGGGTGTATCGGCGATACGGGGGCGTAATGGCCCATAACAGTGCAATTTTTTTTTTTGCCAAAAAAATATGGATTAAATCTGGAATATTCTAAGCATTCCAAATATGCATTCATTTATAAATTGAAACATGTTTATGGTAGTGTAACGGTCCACTCTTTGGTGAGAAGCTGTATCGGATTGGCTGATGAATTTATGAACCAGACAACCTGGTATTGGTTATATATATTTTATATTTAATTATCTAACTATATAACCATATAATATCAATATAAATTAATTAGAATGAATCTAATACCAAAATATCTCATATTTGTAGGTATTGGTGTATTACATACCTAGTGACTTATGTACATTTTATTTCAACATACAATCTAGAGACTTTTATGTCCAATTATATAATTCATATATCTAATAAATTAATATAATTTTTCCTAATAAATCTTAAGAAAAAATTTGAAATTATATTTAACTAAATAGTGTTGTCGATTTAGAGTTGATTTGGGTGGATCATTTAATGCCCCAAATCAACGTTGAATTCATGCAATCTATTGGCACTTATCTCACTAATGGATTGGTGGATTTTATTGAACAGTGATGAATGAAAAATATTAAATGATCCTATTTCAGAAAAAAAAAGTGTTTGTAAATTAACAGTGAAAATCATCTCAATAATTTAATTTGAAATTGTGACATGGCAACAATAGTGCCATAATTTAATTTATTAATTTTGAGTTAATGTATGCCTCATGGACAATTTTTATGGCCATGTACATAGGGCCACCACGATGTATGTATTTTATATCAATGACTTGCATCCATTTTATCAAATCAGTTTAAGGCATGGTCCAAAAATGAGGTAGATCCATATATGAGGTGGACCACTAGTGGTTGAGGCTTTGAAATTGGGGTCCACCTTAATGTATTTGTAAATTTGTGTCATCGATCTATTTTGCCAGCTCACTTTAAAGCATGATCCAAAAAAACAGGTAGATTTAAACCTTAGGTGGACCGTTAGTGAATGACGCCCTGAACATAGGACCCATCTTGAATTCTTGATGCATTTGTTGTATATCCATGCTCTCCATCCTTTTTGCCAACTCATTTTAGGGCATGGTCCAAAAAAGAGGCAAATCCAAATCTTTGGTGGACCACATAGTACGGATTGAATTCCCACAATTAAAATTATTGCTATTATTATTATTATTATTATTATTAAGCTACGACTTTTGTTTTCCTTGGTCCAAGTCCATGCAACCGTATCAATAGTTTTGATGGTAAATTAACATTACAGTGGGCCATAATAAGTTTTTAATAGTGGGCATTCAATCTTATTGTGCAGTCCACTTGAGATCTGGATCTGCATCATTTTAGGGACCATGCCTTGAAATGTTGAGTAAAAACTGATGGGTAGCATGGATACATAATACAACACATAAATCAAGGTGGGCCGCATGCACTAAAACAATGCAAGTGCACAGTGGGCATTCAATCCTATTGTGCAGTTCACTTGAGATCTGGATCTACTTCATTTTAGGGACCATGCCTTGAAATGATCAGGAAAAACTAATGAGTGGCATGGATAAATTATACAACACATAAATCAAGGTGAGTCACATGCACTAAAACAGTGCAAGTGCACAGTGGGCATTCAATCATACTATGTTGTCCACTTAAGATTTGGATATGCTTCATTTTAGGGACCATACCTTGAAATGATTAGGAAAAAATAATGGTTGGCATGGATATATAATACAATACATAAATTAGGCCGCTTGCACTAAAACATTGCAAGTGCACTAAGCGGCGTGCACCACAGACCACTTAAACAAATAAAACCGCCACACACCCATTCATTTTTTTTCCAAATCGAGAGAGAGGGAGAGAGAAGTGAGGGAAAAAAGAAAAAATGAGAAGGAAAGAAAGGGAAAATGAGAGAGAGGAAGAGAACGAGAGGGAAAGAAAGAGAAAATGAGAGAGAAGGAGAAAACGAGAGTTGTAGCTGCAGCAGGGCCACAACCGCAACCCGAGAAGATGAAGAAGAAGAAGGAGAAAACGAAAGGGGGGCCCGTAGCCGCAACTCGAGAAGAAGAAGGAGAAGAAGAAGAAGGAAAGAAAGGAATTTTTTTTTCTTTTTTTTTCCTATTTTTTAAGGCCCATAATAGCCGTTACGGGGCCGTAACGGCCGTTACAGTCATAGAATCGGGGGGTACCCATTTCAACCCCGTATCGCGTAATGGTCTGGGCCATTACCGTTATGTATCAGCCGATACGGCCGTTACGTAAGCGATTCGGGATACCTTGGGTGGGCCATAGTAAGTGATTTTAGGTTTTAATTGTGGATTCCCACTAATCTGCTGGTTGAATCATCCCGAATTTGAAATTATTGGTCAAAAGACTCCGAATAGGATATATGTCCAGCGATCAAGTATCTCTAATATCAAGGGGTTTCTATGGACAGAAGAGTATCAATTTCTATCGATCTGACGGTCAGATTGTTATCAAACATGATCAACTCTCTTCTATGAGTCATAGGGACCTAGCAACTAAATAGGTAAGGTTTTAAAGTTGAGTTTTAAAAAGGCTGGTTATTGAATCAGTGTAGTTACGTTGTGCATTGATTGATGATCCGTTGTGAAGCGAATAAATGGTGATCCTAATGATTTAGGCCCCGATTCTAAGATGATCTAAGATAAGGGCCTTCCATGGCCCGTATTGGATGGTTCTGATGGTTGATTTAGGGGTCAAATGCTTTAGATTTCCAATTAACCCAAGTCTCACTCATTTGATGACCATCCTTGCAACCCAACAACTAGATTGTCTCAAAAATTGCACTATAAGTGTCCCATGACGTCTTCTTGGAATATTCAAGCCTAGATGTACAGATGATCCATACGATTAATGACTAGATCTGCACACATACACCATGAAAGGCTTGCAATGCTTTATGGTGTACTTCCCACCATTAGGATTGGATTTCAATGGTACAAAGGACTCGTTTTCATATTGGGTTCATGATTTAAATGATCAGAGTCATTGATGGTCATTCCCTAAGAGTTAGATCACATATAAGGTTGGTTTCCATGGTAATACCCAAGTATAGAAAAGTATGGGGTGTTATAGTATCATCAGTCAAATACCAAGAGACGAAATTTCCTGGGCTGATGCCCTCACAAATTGGCCTCAGCAACTGAAGGGAGTATCCCAAGGATCGTCTCGGTGGAATTCCTGGATAAGCCAAGCATCGATCGCGCCGACCAAGGGACCGTCCACCCTGTACAGATGATGAGTTGGATGGATCCTATAGTCGGGTACCTTATGGTCGGCGAGGTTCCTGAGGATAAATTGGAGGCTCGACACCTGAGGGTCAAAGCAGCACAATACACGATCATAAAAGATACTCTATACAAGAAAGGGTACTCTTAGCCGTATCTGAGATGTCTGCGAACCGATGAGGTAGAGTACGTGATTCAGGAGATACATGAAGGAATTTGTGGGAATCACTCCGACAACTGAGCCCTGGCGTAGAAGATCATGTGATAAGGGTACTTTTGGCTGACGGTCTAAGAAGACTCCAAAGATTTTGTTCAAAAATGTGATAAGTGCCAGAGATTCACTACTGTCCCGAGGTAGCTAGTGAAAGAGCTAACCCCCATGAGCAGACCATGGCCATTTGCTCAGTGGGGGATCAACATCATTGGGCCCCTATCCTAAGGTAAGGGACAAACCAAATATGCGATCGTAGCGGTGGAATATTTCACCAAATGGGCTGAGGCCGAGCTTGTTGTAAAGATCACCGAGTAGAAAATAACAGATTTTGTCTAGAAGAACATTATTTATTTATCAGTTTGGCATCCCACACACCATTGTGTCAGACAAAGGGAAGTAGTTTGACAACGACAGATTCAAGGGTATGTGCCAAAGGCTCGACATCATCAACACTCACTCATCACCTCGGCACTCTCAGTCCAATGGCCAGGTGGAGACCGTGAACAAAATCATCAATAATTACCTCAAGACTATGTTGGAGAAGGCCAAGGGTAATTGGGCAGAGGAACTCTCGTTCGTTCTGTGGGCATACAAAACTACAACTTAATTAGCTATGGGAGAGACCACATTCTCCCTCTCTTACGGCATGGAACAGAACCCTGAGCAGATTATGATAGGCCTCGACATGCTCGAAGAACTAAGGGACACCATAAGACTGCAGATCGTAGCTCGACATCAGTAGGTCGCCTATTTCTACAATTCCAAGGTCAAAATGAGACGTTTCTGAAGGGGAGACCTCATTCTTCACCATGTTTTCCAGAACACAATGTAACCTGGATTAGGGTCCCCAGGCCCAAATTGGGAGGGACCCTCTCAAGTAGCTGGCTCGGCAAAACTTGGATCTTATCGCCTTAAGGATCTGGAAGGACGACCACTGCCGCATTCCTGGAATGTGGAGCATCTGAAGATCTACTATTCCTAGGGAGAACAATATAAGGGTCGGGACTACTTGTTGTAATAGCATTTTGAATAAAAGATGCAATTTTCTACATGAAGTTAAGTTATTCTACGTGGTCTACATGAGACTTCCCCTATAAGGAAGAAGATCCCGATGATGGGTTGACCACTTAAAAAAGTGATCGCCTCGTTAACCGAGCATGCTACGAAGGTTCATTTCTCATGTGCAGAAATGGAATCCTTCGACGAGCTAACTCTTAAAGAAGAGGTCGGCTCGTCACTTGACAACTCCTGCAAGCATAATCCACAATCAACAAATGAAATCATCAACTAAAAAGTCAACTAAGTAGGAGCGCTGAAGAGTCATAATGTCTGATTACAAAAAAGAAGAAGGTAAAATCATTCGATGCAAGGGGAGGGTTGGCATCAAAGCTAAGGGGCTAGACAATAGGAGCATCTTTTGCTTCGACAGTGCTAGGAGGTTGGGCAGTAGGAGCATCTTTAGCCTCCTCGGAAGCCAAGGCGTCAAGGTCAAGGTCTAAATAGTCCCCTGACATCGCCCAGACAGGCGTTATAGGCATAGTAGTAGATTCTATCAATCTTGGCAGACTACTTTGTTGAAGACTTGAACTCCTCAATAACCGCAACAGCTCTTGAAACAACCGAGGCTTTGAGCTCAACACATTGCGCAGCCAGGGCCTCTGCAGTGTCAGGCTTGGTTTGCTCCAGTTCAGCTACCAGTCGCATATTTTCTTACTCAGCTCGTTCAAGATGAGCCTTTGTGCTTGTCAACTTGAACTCGGCCAGGTCCAAGCGAGACTAAAGCCCATGGACCTCTCCTTGGAGCATCACCTCCCTCAATTGGCCTTCTCCTACCAGGCCCTCCAGCTTCTCCTGTTCCTCAGTCAAGGCCTTCAGGAGCTCCTCCAGCTCGGCTTTCTCCCTTTCGATCTTGGTCATTGCTTGTAGCCTCTCCCGAATCAAGAGAAACATCGGCAACGCTTGAGAAAGAAAAAAGTCAGAAAGTCTAAGATAACGATCAGAACCAACAAATCGAGTAAAGTTGAGAGCTTACCATATAATAGACTGAGGCATAATCATTGATGAATGACTCGGGACAGCGGGTAAGGGCGTTAACGATCGACGTCTTGGGCACATGCTTTGCTGCCCAGTCTGCTAGGAGAGACATGTGATAGTTGGGTGAAAATATCTTCATCCCAAAGGGGGAACTAGTTCAACAGCTCCCCCCGACACCGTTAGCAGTCGAGGCCTGAGGCTCGGCCTCGAGCATGGCATCACCTCTGACCAAGGTGTCGGTTTTGCAGGCCAAAAAATCCACTTTAACAGCTATATGGTTGACACCCTCAGCCTCCTTCATGATGTCCCTCTCAAGCCTATCACGAGAGGCACTCATGACAGTAGTCTCTCCTACCACTTCCCTCTTCATCCCGGTGGAGGATGAGGGTGTAACACCTTGTACTTTCTAGTACTCTGGTATTACCTTGAAAGTCTAAATTAATTACACGTGCATGGAATCACACGTGACTCACCTTACACGTCATCATCTGGTGGTCCTCGATCTATTCATCTCGACCATCTAGTGTAATCTTCACTCATATAGCGAGTCATCTGACCGTTGATTCTCAAGAACAAACAATCATCTCATTCCAAAAGTGACATGGATCTTTAGGAACCCACTAAGTTGCTAGGATCCAAATGATGATAGAAATCTAACCCTAATTTATTAGAAAGATTAAGCTATGTATTGTCAATTGTAGGCCTTAGATCATCAGAACCACCATTCTTGGATCCACAACATCCAACTTAAAGATCTGCCTCTTGTTCATCACAATCAAAGCATCGAACCACCAATTCAACCATGGATCTTCATCTAACCTTATGAGAGTTAAGACCGGTGAAAGTAACCTTCATTCTCAGATCAGCCGATTCGACCATTGAATTAAGGGAATTAGCAGGAAGTCAAGAAATTAAAATTAAATGATCACATGGAGTGACCCACGTTTATGCTGGTCACCCTAATATTAAGAAATGAAACCAAATGATGCATAGAAAGAATATCCCACATCTTAACCATATATAATAAATAACAACAACAACAATAATAAAAACTAATATTTAAATATTATAAAATCATAAGATGGGTAATCCTAATAACCTATAGAGTGGACCCATAACACGATAAAGTAATAAAAAAAAAATGAAATAAACAATTATAATAATAAATAGTTTATGATAGAGTAGTAGTAATAAAAATTTATATTAGTACTTGGTTAGTAATATGTTATAAGAATCTTACAAATAATCCACTAGGACCTTTTGACCGTTGATGGTTATATTGGAACGAATTCAACCACCAGATCGGTGAGAAATCCATAAATAGGGCCCAAATCAAGTTATGGGCCCCACCTAGGCATCTCATCTGCCTGATCCTTGTTCAAGGGCCCCTCGTAGGAACCTCCAAATGGAATGAACGGAGTGGATCTCACCAGAGCATCATGGTGGACCCCACATCGAGTCGTGAGTACGAAGGAGAGGCGTACACTCGATGTGCACTGGCCAAGCAGCCCGGTCAAATCAGAGCTGACCCGATCCTTCCAAATAAAGAGAGAATTTTTCTCTCTTCGATCTTCACCAGCGGACGGACTAACGTCCGAGGTTTTCATCGGTGGCCCACAAACCATGGCCCATCTTCATGATCGGGACTGTCCATCTAGTGCGGACGGTCCTTCTGACCAAAACCCGACTGCTACAACTGGTTTTCCGGCACGTGGGCATACGAGAACTGGCGCAAAACAGTCCTACAAACACATACTTTCCGAAAACGGAAAGCTTCCGTTTCTCCTTTCGTTTGCCAGCTTGGAAAAATCCCTCCATCTTAGCCGTCCGTGAGGTGCTTGTATAAAAGAAAGAAAAGGAGAGAAGGGATCGGCCGCAAGCTTCTCCTTCGAACCCACCAGACAGCACTTCTTTGAGCTTCGAAAAGAACCCATTCGTGAGCTCCCTAAGGTCCATACGGACCATCTGCAAGAGGCAGATCGGAAGAGGAAACCTCCGCTCGAGATCCGCTGTTAATGGCGGATCGTCTTCCTCGTTTGAACAGCACCGAGTCGCGGTCTGAGTTGGGACGGTTCGTGCCATGCTGAGGTTCCAACAAAAGGAGAAGAAGAAGAAAGGAAAAGGAGGAAAAGAAAAGGGGAGAGTGGTGAGAGGTTCGAGCGTTCGGACAGGTCGCTGTCTCCTTCGCTTCCTGCTTGTGGCAGTCATTGTTGTGAGTTCAGCTGGTTGTCGGGGCCGTTTCCATTTCATCAGACGGCTAGGAGCATTTGGGAGGCATCCAGAGGATATCCTGGGCCAACCCGGGCTTCCAACGACAGCTCTGGATCGAGCCAGACGTTTCAGCTGAGATGCAGGCCGAGAACCGCCCCTTGCAGGGCTGAATCAGACCTCAGATCCGGACTGAAATCAGTCTCCGATCTGGACCAAACCAGCCGTCCATCAGGGCAAAGATCGGCCGCAATTTTGGGTCAAGGTCGGCCACAGACCATCAGGACAGATCAAGGGTAAGTAACTGTAAACTAGAGTTGTCAGTAGCCGGTTGTTGGTAATCAGTCATTAATCTCAGAACATCAGCTGAAATAAGCAGGTGGATGATCCATTTGAAATCCACGGTTGAGGCCCAGAAGCATTTTGGCTATGGGAATTCACCTGCATACACTTGAAATTGCTAATTCCACATGTAAAATGGGACACCGGTGTGAGATATGAGATTTCCAACAGGTGAGCTGCACTGTTTAGATATTCTATAAAATGCACCTCAGGTGGGCCGAGATCAGCCCAGGTATGGGCCGTGGGCAGCCACTAAATTGGGCCATGTGATGGGCTGAAATCAGACCTAGCTAGAGCTGGGCCAAAATCAGTCCCAGAAACAGGCTGAAATCAGCCCAAGTCTAGGCCAAAAGAATCGGGCCAAAACCGTGCAGTGGGCCGGGACTAGGCCCAGCCTCAATTGGGCCTAGTTTGCATGGGTTGAGCCCAATTTCACGGGTTGAGTATATCCCAATAATCCTATATAGTTGTGATTAACCATTAGTAGGTAAATTTTGCTAACATTAGTTATTATGGATACTTGATATTAACAAATATCATTATTAATATTATTCTTATGTTGTCATTAGTAGATTTTTATGTTGAAACCAGTGATTATAAACAAAGTTGTAATTATCAAATAGAAGTATTTTATTTAACCCTCTTAAATATTATCCTTAATGGTAGACCATAGTATTTATTATCATGGGTAGATCGATTAATGATAGCTATTGTTATAATCATTAAAAAATATTATCATTTTCATCAGGGGATTACTATAATTCTTGTTAACATGATTTTTAGTATTAGTCCTTATCATATTACTATTAGTAAGAATTTTTATAATATTACTTGTATTAGCTAATAGATTATTAGTCATTACAAGAATATTAAATAACATCGGCATATTTAACTATGAACTTGTGGATCGTCATTATTAAAATTTATCGGTTAATACTCCCATTTTGAGTATTATTCGATCCATTCTACGATAATAATATTAATAATAACTTAGGATTCAAATCTTATAACCTAAGCTATGATCTTAAATAACTAAAACCCTAACCCTACATCAAAACCCTAAAGATAAATATCTAAAACCCTAGGCTATGATCTTAAATCCTAGCTAGTGTGTGGAACTTGGATCTAATTGTATAAGTTCCTGATTTATGGTGAGATTCGATTCTAAGGGAATGTGCATTCCCGATCGATGCTGGCAGGCGATGCAAATTATGAGGTGATGATTTCTTCCCCTTGAGCTTTCCATTTTCCCATTAGGTTGAGTATAGTTTTATTTTAATTTAAATTGATAATTGATATCTTCATCTTATAATCACATGTGTAATTGTTGGAATCAAATTGCTAGATTTCATGCTTAATATTTATCCTGCATATTATCTCATGCTTGTGGATTATTTATGGATTGCTTATGTAACTTAAACTGGTACATCAGTGAGAAACCTCCACCTATAAATGTACACCCATACTTGGGATGTAACCCGACTGATTGTGATTGTAATGGACCTTTGGCTTAATGGTTATTGAGTGGTGGTTTAAATTGATCAATTATGTGGGCCTACCATATAGGGTTGTTATGTCCTATGGTTTTAAGGATGGTTTCCTATCGCATGGTTTCGATATTGGCCCTACGTGGCTTAGTTTTGCTCACCGCCCAATGTGGCTTAGTTTTGATATTCGTCCTATGTGGTTTTGTTTTGGTACTTGTCCTAGATGGGTTTGATGTTTTATTCTATACAACCCTGCGATGGTAAGCCCTATATACTATAATATGATTGACTATTAATCGAAGAGTTTCCATTAAACATCCTAAGGTGGTAGTCTCTTGAGTTGGGGATGGTGGTATGAGACATATGCCCAAGCTGTTGGCCAACGCTGGTGACGAGCCCCCGTAGTGACCTTGAGCTTATTTAAATTGACTGATTATAACTGGACTAATAATGGCTTGGTTAATCATGCATACATGCCACAGACAAACGTCTATCGTTATCATACGTGATGTACGTATTTTGTTCGACTAGATGAGTATTCTCAGGTCGATGATTACATGAGTGACGAGCCCACTGTTCGCATGGATGAGTATCCTTGAGGCAATGAATGCATTCACGCATCCATGCATATAATAAGACTGCATCATATATTATTTTGTTATATTTTCATAACTATGCTTACCTAATGTGGTGGTGTGTAATCTTGAAGGGAATTCATACTGAGTTGACCACTTATCATTAAATATATAACTGTATAGGTAGCATAGGTGGCCCAGATGATATTCATGTTTATATTAATGAGGAGCAAGCTATGGTTGATAAGGGTGCATGACTGTATTTGTTAAGGGTTGCTATAGGATTTCACAGTTCAAGATTGTTGTAAATTTACTTTTGTTTCACAGGTAATATTATTTTATTTCGTAACCGCAAGAATGAGGACATTGGTTTGTATAAGTCATTATGGGTAGCTTCTTGTATATTTAAATGATAAATCAACTTTCCTTTACGTTTGATTTGTCCATATTACGCTAACTGCTAAGTCTGAGTGAATAAACTCTGACGAAAAAAATATATATGTGAACTTTGGCTCTGTATAGGTTAACACTCAGGTTTTTGGAAAACAGGTCATATACTCAGGTCCTAAAAAGTCAGGGTGTTACAGAGGGGTAGTCAGAGGAGCCTCGGGGACTGGAGCAGGAGCTACCGCAGGCTCGGCCGTGGTGGGGGTAGTTTTTTTTTCTCGCCGTGATCATCACGCGAGGCTCGGAGTTCATCATCACACTAAGAGGGGGACGTGACGCCCTCTTCCTCTTAGAACTTGAAGCTTCAGCCATACCTGATCAAAGTGGCTCAGCTTAGAGGCATATCCTCAAGGAAATCTTAGATCATGTGTAAGGTTGCATAACTTACCTAGGGTAATAGGGAAGGGCTTGAATCTACAAAGCCCGGATTGAAGAAGGTTGTTCGGACTAATGATACTATGTTAGACGCGATATTAACGACTTGGGCTCAGAGGAAGGGAGAGAGTTCAAAGGGGCCCTTCAGATAATCTACAAATAGAAGACAAGAATCAGAACTGAGAGAGCATATCAGATATCTAAAGTGAAGCGTAAATCTCAATAGATTCAACCTGGGTCGAAGAACTTGGTAGGCACTTTGACTCGCAGATTTTTAAGCTCAGAGGCAAGCACTTCCCACTCTCCCGAGGCCCAAAACCACTTACTCTTCCAATCTTTATTGGAGGAGGGGAGTTTAGCAACAAGGCATAGAGCGCATTGGCACCTCACCAAGAAATAATACCAGTACGGCTCAAATGAGTCGTGCTTGGCTTGGTACGTGGACAAGAATTCGTCTGACGCTAGCTCTTGGTTCTTGAGCTGACGCTAAATAATGTAGGAGGAAATCAGGGTTCGCTAGGCATTAGGGATGAGCTGACCTGACGTCATCTTTAGATGTGCGGACATCGTGTGCACAAAGGGGTGGATCAGGAACTGGAGCCCGCATTGGAGGGCGCAGATGAAGATTGTAATATCTCCATCGGCCGGGTCCCATGGAGCATCGAGAGGGGAAGAAGCTCTAATATGCACTAAGTCAGGAATCTGATAGTCTGCCAGGATCTGAGCCATCTGAGACTCGACCAAGACCGAGCCCTTGGGGACAACCACTTCAGAACGACCTCCTAAAGGCCTGGCCATGGCTCTTCTAGCCGGGTCTCGAGGTATTCTCTTCGTCCCTTTAGCGCAGCCTTTTGCCTTAGGGCCTGTAGTTTTCTTCGCAAGAGGTCGGAGGGGTATTGCCTCAAATGGACCTTTCGAGCCCCCGTGCCCGAAATCAATGTTCTTTGACTCAGAGTCATTCCCGACGGCTTGGACTGCTCAAACTTCGTCTTACTCGTTTGACATAGTGAGACTAAAAGAAATTGAAAGAAGATTTAGAGAGGGAAGAACTCATAGGAAATCGCTCTCTGGACGACAATTGGTAGCGCAAACTCTCTGAGAAAATGGAATGCAGGAGGATTTAAATGGAAACGGAGGGTGACTTTTATAGCCTTAGTCGACCATTCGTAATCATGACGGATAGTTGTTTCTGAAGCTAAAACAACATGATGTCAAGCCCTGCTGTATACGAGACGACAGATCATTCGTTCGAACTGACATCCTCCGAGCCATGTGCTGCCAACATTAAATAACATTTAATGTGTAGATGACCCTTCACCTCCCGATGTCCACACGGCAACGCCTTGCTCGCCTGGTCGATTTGAATCTCTAACCGTCGCCACGTGTTCGCCAACCGCAGGCTCGTGCCTAAAAGGTTGTTGTCGTAGTATGACGCCTTGATAGCGGAGAGCCATGATTACAGTTATTCATTTCATTCTTGCCGACTTACCATCATGGAGGGAACAACTATTCATTTCCCTAGGCATTTACTCCCTGAGTTCGAGCTCGAACTCAGAGAGTAGGGGGCTTCTGTTATGGAAAAATCTGGGCCGACTTCGACAGAGGTAGACTTGCCTCAGTCAACTGAGCACTTGTGCCAAGACAAGTGTATTCCGACCCTAATTGAGGAAAGCCCGACTCAGTCAGTTGAACAAGCTCCTCATTGTAAGACAGACGACAGAGGTCGATGAGCCGAGCCTTAGATCGATGATAGTTCGCCTACACCGATATAGTCATAACAACCAAGGTTCATCTTCTAAGTTTTTTTGTAGAGCTTTGACATCAATCTGGAATCCGGAAGAAGCCATTACACACCTCGCCCGATTATCCCAACCAAACTCTCGTCAGCAAGCAACCAGGGCTGATTGTCTGTGGGCTCGGACTGTAAGGGTTGGTTTGGATGGAGGAGTGTCCTATAATCACGCTCAAGGATCAACTCCAGTAACGCACGTCTGGAGTAACATCCGACGCACGATCTCAAGGTAATGGCCAACATCAGTGCACACCATTCTTACTCAACGACATGAATCATACCGAGAATGACAGACATGTTCATCTCAAGAGAAATGTATAAATAGGAGACACATCTACATGAATAGGTACACAATATCTCACACCCTAAGCCCCTACTACACTACTTAGACCCAGATTCCTAGCCTGACTTTGGCATTGGATAGTCCCCTGCTCTTAACAGGGTCTCCTTTGCTTTCCTCCTGTGCAGGCTTAAAGGGCTCGGTGTGAGTGCTCGGAACTCAGCGAGGGTGGACCAAGTTTCTGCATCAATAAAACCCATATAGTTGCCCTTTCCCTTCCTAGCTAGTGACGGACAGGGATGGTACCCAATCTTCTTTCATGCGTCCCTCCCATTGTTTTCTGTGGTAGGGTCCACTTGCACTTTGGATATGCTTAATTCTTTTGCTTACTCCCTAAAATGATCTCTCTAAATGGATGGATGGTGTGGATACAACACATACATCATGGTGGAGCCCAAAGAATGTGGTGACGTGACATCGGTAGAAAGACTCATTACCTCTGGTTCAATAGCCAACCCGCGTCCCAACTCTATTTAATTTGAGAAATTTCCTACTGTACGATCCATTTATGGCTCATTCCCCTTTTTAAGCCCACTTATTTTTAGCTCCCAAGAATAAGCCCCAGTTGTACAAACAGTTTTTCACAGGTCTAAAATGCCCCTGCTTTTTCAGAAACATGGTTTCTGAAAGCTGGGGCTCCCTATGGCTATGGATTATAACTATAGCCATAACCATAGCCATTGAAAAAAGTCGACGGGCTGTGCACTTTTTTTTTTCTACATGGAGAACTTTATTCTACATACATTTTTCTCTATTACATATTTATAAAAATATGTATATATAAGCATATAATTTTTTTTTCTCTCTTTTTTCCATTTCTTTCTTTATTCATTTAACAAGAATATCTTCTAAACCAAAATTAGTTACTTGACGTACCCTATATGATTTTGGGGTAGGAGAGGCTACTTTATCCACCAACCTAGTTATTTTCTAAGATTCCATCAGATCGATGGTCAAAAATCCATTTCATTCAGTTCGCGATCAATTTCAATTAGTTCACAATCAATTTCATTCATTTCTTTTACTTCGCGATCAATTCCATGCATTTCACGGTCAATCCTGGCAATTTCCCTTCACTTCACGGTCAATACTATGCATTTCATGGTCAATTCCCTTTACTTCATGGTCATTTTGGTGCATTTCATGGTCAATTCGGTACATTTCACGGTCAATTCCCTTCATTTCACGATTAATTCCATGCATTTCACGGTCAATTCCAACAATTTTCCTTCACTTCATGGTCAATTCAATTAATTTCACGGTCAATTCCATTTACTTCAAAGTTAATTCCGTGCATTTCACGGTCAATTCCCTTCATTTCACGGTCAATTCCGGCGATTCCCTTCACGGTCAATTCAATTCATTTCACAGTTAATTCCCTTCACTTCACGGTCAATTCCTTTCACTTCACGGTCAAATCCATGCATTACAAGGTCAATTCCCTTCACTTCACAGTCATTTTCATTCATTTCACGGTCAATTCCGGCGATTTCCCTTCGTTTCACGATCAATTCCATGCATTTCACGGTCAATTCCCTTTACTTCAAAGTCAATTCAATGCATTTCACGGTCAATTTGCTTCACTTCATGGTCATTTCCATGCATTTCACGGTCAATTCCCTTCATTTCACGGTTAATTCCATGCATTTCACGGTCAATTTCGGCGATTCCCCTTCACTTTATGGTCAATTCAATTCATTTCACAGTTAATTCCCTTCACTTCACGGTCAATTCTATACATTTCACGGTGAATTCCCTTCACTTCACGGTCAATTTCATGCATTTCACAGCCAATTCCCTTCATTTCACGATCAATTCAATGCATTTCATAGTCAATTCAATGCATTTCATGGTCAATTCGCTTCACTTCACGGTCAATTCCCTTTACTTCATGGTCAATTCCATGCATTTCACTGTCAATTCCCTTCACTTCATGGTCAATTCCATGCATTTCATGGTCAATTTCCTTTACTTCATGGTTAATTCCTTGCATTTCAGGGTCAATTCTCTTCATTTCATGGTCAATTCCATGCATTTCACGGTCATTTTCGACGATTCCCCTTCACTTCACGGTCATTTCCATTCATTTCAAGGTCAATTCCCTTCATTTCACGGTCAATTATATTTCATGCATGTCACGGTAAATTCCGGCATCCCCTTCACTTGATGGCTAATTTAATTCATTTCATGGTCAATTCCCTTCACTTCACGATCAATTCTGTGCATTTCACGATCAATTCCCTTCACTTCACGGTCAATTCAATGCATTTCACGGTCAATTCGCTTCACTTCACAGTCATTTCCATTCATTTCATGTTCAATTTCGGTGATTTCCCTTCACTTCATGGTCAATTCCATGCATTTCACGGTCAATTCCCTTTACTTCACGGTCAATTCAATGCATTTTACGGTCAATTCGCTTCACTTCATGATCATTTTCATGCATTTGACGGTTAATTTCTTTCATTTCATGATCAATTTCATGCATTTCATGGTCAATTCCGGTGATTTTCCTTCACTTCACGGTCAATTCTCTTAACTTCACGGTCAATTTGCTTCACTTTATGGTCAATTCAATGCATTTCACCGTCAATTCGCTTCACTTCGCGGTCAATTTCCTTTACTTCACGGTCAATTCCATGCATCTCATGGTCAATTTCCTTTACTTCGCGGTCAATTCCATGCATTTCATGGTCAATTCCCTTCACTTCAAGGTCAATTCTATGCATTTCACAGTCATTTTCGGCGATTTTCCTTCACTTTACGGTCAATTCCATGCATTTCACGGTCAACTCCCTTCACTTCACGATCATTTCCATTCATTTCACGATCAATTCCCCTACACTTCACAGTCAATTCCATGCATTTCATGAATACTTGAATTTAACAATTTAAAACAGGATAGTCAAATCTTTCAAGATCTAAAGGTTTAGATCCTGGATCATAATTTCAAAAAGTTTTTCTATCTACTGGCGACTGTTGCATTTTCTGTCTTTGTGCATGTAATGCGTTAGCCTATGTATCATTGACAACTTTGTACATAAGACTATGATGCTAGAGAACACGAGTCCCCACATGAATCACGACAACTTTGTACATATGACCAGCTTCAGATACCTATGGCTACGGTTATAATTTGTAGCCATAGGGGGGCCATCGGACCGGCGTGGCCCCGCCGGATAGGCTAGTAAGTGACGGGGGGGCTACCAATTCGATGAAGCCCACCACAATTCAAGTTTGATTGTTGGGGAGAGGTCTCTATAGCTACGGATTATGGTATTTATGGCTACGGTTATAATTCGTAATTGCTGCGATTGTGGGTGAAAAGTCTAAGTTGGTAAGGTAAGGTTTCTATTCTTCATAAAAGTCACTAGATAAAAGGCAGCATCTATAATGGTAAATTTCTTGAATATAAATGTTACAGTGAGCCCTACAAAATTTTTAACCATAAAAATCAATTTTCCCTGGTTCTCTTTGCAGTGTGGTCCAGTTGATCTTTAGATATGATTTTTTTTTTTTTTTTTTTTAGGATAATGCTCTGAAATGATCTCCAATTCTGGATGAATGTCATGGATATAATAAATACATAACTATGGGCCACGTAACTTTGATCTCTTTTAAACTGTCTGTACAACTCGAAGTTCGAAGAGCGTCCGTGCTCGTCTTCGAGCACCAGCCGATCCCCTACTGGAAGGAAAAAGCGGGGGGCATTTTCGACCTAAGAAAAGCTGCCGTACAGCTATGAATTATTCGTGGGAGTTAAAAATAAGTGGGCTTATAAAGGGATATGGGCCATAAATCGATCGTACAGTAAGAAATTTCTCGTTTAATTTAAAGAATTAAAAATCCTTTACTAAAATTTGGTCACATGAATATTAAAAGTAGTAACATGTCTAAGTGGCATCCACTTTAATGTTTTTGATATATCTATCGTGCCCATCAGTTTTTCTAAATTATGTTAAAACATGGACCTAACAATGATATTGATCCAAACTCCCAGTGGGTCACACGATAGGAAAATGTGAGGATTGAGCTTCCGCCATTGAAATATTCAAGCGGCTACAAAAGTTTTGGATTATGTTAACGTTTTTATAATTTCAGTTCATCCCAGTGGTAATGACCTTATGAACGATGGATGACATATATACATCATGGTGGACCAGGAAATTTTCAACCATAGGAATTTCCCCACATACTGTCTCCAGCGTACGACCCAAATGAGTTTTAGATATGCCTTATTTTTGGGCCTACATTATCAGATGATATGGAAAAAATAATGGACAGAGTGGATTTCTCAAAAATATCATGGTGTGCCACACCTAGCCTGCCGTCGAAGGAAGTTGGCCGCAGTTGGAAATGGAGGTGGGTTGGCTTCTAAACCAGTAGGATGTCATGTCACGACATTCTTTGGGCCCCACTATGATGTATGTGTTGTATCCATACCATTCATCCATTTAGAGAGATCATTTTAGGGAGTGAACAAAAGAATTAGGTAGATCCAATGTGCAAGTGGACCCCACCGCAGAAAACAGTGGGTGGTGACGGCCACCATTGAAACCTTCCTCAGGCCGACCAAAGAAACAGGAATAAGGTAAAGCACAGATATTAGCTTGATCGAAATCTCCTGTTGCCCAAAGAAGTTCTGGTGGGAGGCGTTCAATCTCCATTGTTTTCTACGGTGTGGTGCACTTTAAATTTGGATCTTTCGCCTAAAATGATATCACAAAATGGATGGTATGGATACAGTACATATACCATGGTGGCGCCCATAAAAAGTGAAGACGTCACTTTCGTGTGGAGCCAAGAAAAGATATGATTTGAAAATAACGTTAACCCGTACGTGGTCGAGTGCCTGCACCGGCAGACGGAGAGGGACGTCTAAGGGGCCTTTGGCGCATGGTATTAGATGGGATTCGGTGGGATGGAATTACAATTGGTCCCGTGCCAATTCCACTAAGTGGAAAAGCTTGTAATTAGATTAGATGGAATTGCATTGGGTCGGGTGCCCATTCCACCCAATGTTAGCAAGTTGTGTAGGTCTCACTATGATGTGTGGGCTATATCCACACCCTCCACCTATTTTTCGAGATCATTTTAGAGCATGGGCTAAAAATCAGGTAGATCTAAATTTCAAGTGGACCTCACCATAGAAAGTAGTAGGGATTGAATACCTACCATTGAAAACTTCTTTGGGGCCACATGAGTTTTGGATCTGTCTCATTTTTAGGCCTATACCATAAAATGAGGTTACAAAATAGATGAACATTTTAGATATAACACATGTATTATTCTCAATAGTTTCAAATGGATGGTGGGTATATCCATCACAATAGTTTCAAATGATGGTGGGTATATCCATCCCATGTACCACCGTATTACAAACATAGCATGAAATTAAGCTTATCCCATGATAACAGGGACAGTCTTGCCATGTGTAATAGTTACGTTTTTTTAAATCCCATCTCACCTAATCCTTCCCAATACCATGCGCCAAACACTCGAAAAGAACATTAATTGTAAGGAAACATGCTCTTGGTATTCAACCAATTGTATTTCACCACGTCACTTCAGTAGTGCCTTGGCTACTGAAGCGTTCAGTATCTAATCCGCTCCCACAGCAGACGCCTTCCTTGTCGTCCCCAGATCCCAAATTATATCCTTCCCCCCAAAAAGCTACTCCGACTTCCATGCGAAGGATAAAAGATATAGAAGCAGCTCTCTATCTATTTGAAATGAACAAAGTCTAGAGACAACGCGTTCTGCATTGAGAAATGCCTCTGAATCGACATTTGGAGCGAGACTTGCAAGCAAGGGTTGTCGTTTTAGTGGCGTTACTGTGAAAATGGAAGTCAATGGTGGAATTTACCAAAATGTACCTCCGTGGTTTTCGGCTGCAGATTTTTCTAGGGCTAGAATCAAGCGCGAAGTTAATGACGATGGAGAATTTGTGACGGATGACATCGAGAATCTTCCATTGAGTAACAGATGAGAATGCTGCTTGCTGGTAGGCCATCTAGTTCATCATCAGGCAGTAATTCGAGTGGAAAAGTTCCAACATTAGTGTTATGGGAAGATCTGAGTCCCTTCAATTCCGAGGTCTAACGCCAGACTAATTGGATCAGACATATAAGAGTAAAACTGTAGGACTGATCTGAAAGAAGATTCTCGGCTTGACCTCAGTTGAGCTCCTGCACCGAGGTTGTTAGTTTGGAGTAATTTAAGATCGAGGCAGTCAATGTGAAGATCTTACTAGAATCTACTTGCAAGATCTCGGACCGCCCCACTACTGCCCCTCCAGAGATGAATCGTCCGACCACTCACATCTGTGTCACCCGTTGCGGGGAAACTCAACTCGACGGGTTAAGTCCGCCGCCCACCTCGGAGCTGGAAGGGGAGACCTCTAGAATACCTGACAGACATGTAAGGTCGGGTCCATCATAAGTCAAAATCAGAGCTTGGCTCGGCCTCGGGATGCGGTCCTCACTTAATAACTCAATGGCAAAAGCCCATGTGTATGCTGGTCTAGGTTCGAGGCTCAGAGTTAAGGCCTCTTTGTCTTGAGATCCCGATCCAAGGTCGAAGCGAGATGTAGACGTTTCATACGCTAAACTAAGAAACTACCTTAAGCGGATATGACCAATTATCTCGCCTGTAGATACGCACGATACGCTACACGATCCCCGAATTATAGATAATATCTCCATGATCATAGTATCTTGCTAATTGAGTGAATCGTGCCGAGATTAATGGATCCAGTCCGTCCGATAGTCAGGTATAAATACAATGAGACTCTATTGTTAAAGGTACATAACATCTTGACTTTCTTACTACACCCAAACTTAGACCCAGATTCCCTTGACCTGACTTAGGCATCGGAGGGTCCCCTGCTTAGACCAGGGTCTCCTTTGCTCGTTGCTAATGTGCAGGTTCGAGATGTTGAAGCGGTTTGGAGTTGGTGGATTGGAATGGAGAGCCATCCAGATTTAGTCATCAATATTTTTGGTGCCGTCTGTGGGAATCTAATACGAAAGGTCAGGTTCCTATTCTTAAGCATTATGATGAGAGGGAAGAGGAAAGTGGCAGCTGTGGAACCAGAGAAAAATGATCAGACCCATTCCTCTTCACTACTTCATGTCGAATCGGCCCCAGGGCCTTCCTAGCGTTTTCACAATCGGGTGAGTAAGTATCGAGCTATGCAAATTAACCAGATGAAGCGGTAACAGGAGCCGTGGCCATGTCCTATTCAAGAAAACCCTGTTAAGGAAACGGTTGGTCCAGTAGTGGAAGCTAATTCCGTGTCGAGGAGTATGAGACCTGAGGGGTCTCAGCGGCAACCCGCTCAGGCACTAGCTTCGGTTCAAAACCCTCCCCCGACCCAAATCCGAGCTCTGGCTCGGGATACTGCAACTTGGGTTTCAACGAATACCTCAGTCACCTCGGCCCTGACACCAATAGATCTCTGTCACGAGTTGGAAAGGAGGGGAAGGAAAACTCCTGAAATAGAAGACACCCAAGAGATAGTGGCTAAAAACAAAGATCCGTAGGAGACACGGTTCACGGAGCTCAACAACAAAATCGTAACACTAGAAAAGAATCAGCAACCATTGTTAATTCCTACTGTTGTTTAAGAGATGATGGAAGAGACCGATCCTCCCTTCACCTCTGCGATCATGAGCGAGGTGATGCCCCAAAGGTTCCAGATACCTCCCGTCATCCAATACTCTGGGTTTGGTGACCCATCTGAGCATGTGGAGGCTTATCGCTCATGGATGCAAATCTAGACAGCAACAGATTGATGATGTGTAGAGGGTTTTCAATCACACTCTTGGGATCTGCTCAGATTTGGTACCGCCAGCTTAAACCCAATTCCATTGGTTCCTTTACGGAGATTAACGATCATTCCTTAATTTATAAGCGGTAAGAAGAGTCAGAAACTAAATACTCATCTGGTCACCATCAAACAAGAGCGAAAGGAATCATTGAAAGACTACATCGCTCATTTCAATGAAGAAACATTGTACGTGGAGGACTATGACGACAAGATGGTACTCTATACAGTGTTCAGTGGTCTAAAAAAGGGGAAGTTCGCCTTCTCCATTGGGAAGAATCCTCTAAAGACATTAGCCGAACTCATCACCAAAGCTTAAAAGTACGCTAACGCTGAGGAATTCCCCAATGCCTGCAAGAATGTTCAAGTAGTAGAGCCAACTGACAAAGGAAAGAGGACAAGGAACGAAGAATCTCAGATACCCAGAAAAGGGCCAGATGACCACACTCTCCACGATCGTCGTCCAAACAGAAAATCAGAGGGTAAATTCCGTTCGTCCAAACAGAAAATCAGAGGGTAAATTCCGTTCCTACACCCCCCTCAACACTTCCACCGAGCAAATTCTACTGGACATCTAAGGGCAGAAGCTTTTGAATTGGTCTGTTTGTATGAAGGTCGACCTAGATCATCAAGACAAATGCAAGTGTTACCGTTTCCACTGAGATCACGGCCATAATACAGCCGACTGCGTGGACCTCAAGGATGAGATTGAGACCCTCATTCGCAAGGGCCATCTGTGCCGATATACTAAGGAAGAAAGGATGGCTCAAAAAGAAGAGTGAGAGCAACTAAATAACACCTCAGAAGATCTAGTCGAAATCTGCATCATCTTCAATAGCTCGTCCAGTGGAGGAGACTCAAACCAGGCCTGAAAAGCCCACTCTCGGAAGTCTAACCTGGAACATTACATCCACATGACCGAGCGGCCTAACAAAAAACTCGAAGTTAACCCATGCAGTCTCACCTTCATAGAAGATGATACGCGCGGAATCCAGCATCCGCATGACGATGCCCTAGTGGTTACTAAGACCATAGCCAACCATAGGCTGTATCGCATCCTAGTCGACACCGAAAGCTCAGCCGATGTGATCTATTCTAAGGCTTTCGAAAGAATGAGGATTCTAAGGTCACGCCTCAGACTTGTGAAGACCCCCATACACGACTTTTCCAGAGAAAGGGTAATCTCCGAAGAAGCCATCTCCTTCCCAGAGATTGCGGGAGAAGGACAACACCAAGCCACCCTTATGGTAGACTTTCTTGTTGTCAATGTGCCATCAGTGCATAACGTCATTCTGGACAGACCTTCTCTCAATGTAATGAGGGCAGTCGTCTTCACCTATCATTAGATGATGAAGTTTCTCACCGAGGGCGGAACAGGTTACCACCGAGGCGATCAATGCGAAGCTCGAAGATGTTACGCTATAGCAGTAAAGAAAGGATCCATGAAATAAGCACTCACTGTCAATGTCCTAGATCCTAGAGGACCTACAGAGGACTCATCTATGGAAGACCTGGAGAAAGTACCGCTTAAAGAAGCAGACCTGAGTAAGACCGTTCAGCTTGGAACGTCATTAAGTTCTGAGCAACAGTCTAAAATGCTGACTTTGCTACGGCGACATAGGGATGTCTTTGCATGGTCGCATGGGGACATGCCTGGGATCTCTCCGGATGTCATGGTCCACAGGTTGAATGTGGACCCGTATCACAAACCCGTCAAACGGAGGAGAAGACTGTTCGATGTCGAATGGTATAATGCCATAGCCGACGAAGTCTCCATTCTTCTCGACGTCGACTTCGTAGAGGAAGTATACTACCTCGATTGGATTGCAAACGTGGTCCTTGTTAAGAAAGCCAATGAAAAATGGTGGGTCTGTGTGGATTACTCGGATCTGAACAAGGCTTGTCCGAAGGATAACTTCTCATTACCTCGGATTAATTAGCTAGTGGACAGCACAACGGGGCACAAACTACTCTCCTTCCTGGACGCTTATTCCGGGTATAATCAGATTACGATGCATCCCCCAAACTGGCAGAAGACTACCTTCATCACTGACAAGGGACTCTACTGTTATCGGGTCATGCCATTTGTCCTGAAGAATGCTGGGGCCACATATCAAAGGCTGGTAAATCAAATGTTCACAAAATAGATCAGGCATACTATGGAGGTGTATGTCAACAACATTCTTGTGAAGAGTATCAAGGTGTCCAATCACTTAAGAAATTTCAGAGAAAATTTCACCATCCTCCGAGAATACCAGATGAAGCTGAATCCCATGAAGTGTGCCTTTCGTATTGGCTTCGGTAAATTCCTCAGGTTTCAAGTCAGCTAGAGGGTCATTGAAGTGAACCCCAATAAGATCAAAGCACTCATTGACATGAGTTTGCCTCGGACTATCAAGGAGATACAATGCCTCACTGGACAAGTAGCAGTGCTCGGATGGTTTATATCCAGAGCTACAGACAAATGCCTCCCCTTCTTTCTGCAGTTGAAGGGTTATAAGAAGGCAGAATGAACGTTAGAATGCAAACAAGCCTTTCAGCAGCTAAAACAGTATTTAGGTTCTTCACACCTACTTTCTAAGCCTGAAGAAGGCGAGTCCCTTTTCTTGTATCTTGCAGTCTCATCCTCAACTGTTAGCTCAGTCCCGATTAGAGAGTTAGGGGCAAACAAAATCCCGTATATTATATGAGTAAAGCCATGGTGCTCGCCGAGACGAGATATCCAGCTCTGGAGAAGTTAGCGCTCTATCTCGTCATCTTGACTTGGAGGTTACGTCCATACTTCTAAGCTCATTCCATAGTCGTCTTGACCGACTCTCCCCTTAAACAGGCCCTCCAAAGGCCCGAAGTGTCGGGTCGGCTAACCAAGTGGGTCATTGAACTCGAGGAGTTTGACATCCAGTTTCGACCGAGAACAACCATTAAGGGCCAAGCTGTGGCCGACTTCATTACAGAATTCACCACCCCGAATGAAGAAGGGATCAGTGCCAAAGTCGAGATGACTTCTTCTCCTGTTCCTCGAAGCAATCAAAAGGCAATATCAGAACTAGGATGGATTCTCTATGTAGACAGGTCATCCAATGTCAAACGTGCTAGAGCAGAAATTGTCCTGATCGTGCTTGATTCCACATCCATCCAGTACGCGATTAGACTTGGTTTCAAGGCCTCTAACAATAAGGCAGAGTATGAGGCTTTGCTAGCCGGACTCAGGCTGTTGGCTAGTTTGGGGGTCCAGTCTCTTTAGGTATGATGTGATTCTCAGCTAGTTGTAAATCATATCTCCACCGAATATGAGACCAAGGAGACTAAGATGATTGCTTACCTAAACGAGGCTAGGAAACTGATAGAAAGATTTTGGAGCTGTACTATCCATCAGATTTCGAGAGCAAAAAATTCCTGGGCCGACGCCCTAGCGAAGCTAGCCTCGGCTACGAAAGGGAAGATCTCGTGAATCATTCTCATGGATTTCATAGAACATTTGAGCATCAACCAGACGGAGAAGAAAACGGTTAATCTAGTAGATGATACTCTGAGCTGGATGGATCTGATTTATAGCTACCTCACATCTGGTGAGGTCCCCTTGGATAGGCTAGAAGCTAGATGCCTGAGAGTCAGAGTGGCACGATATGTAGTCCTGGATGGGATCCTGCATAAGAAAGGACATTCACATCCCTATCTCAGGTGTCTCCGATCCGATGAGGCAGATTACGTGATTCGGGAGATTTACAAAGGAATTTGAGGAAATCATTTTGGCGGTCAAGCCCTGGCTCTGAAAATACTCCGACAAGGATATTTTTGGTTGACCATCAAGGAGGACTTGAAGAACTATGTTTAAAGGTGTGATAAATGTCAACAGTATGCGGCTGTGCCGTGACAACCTGCAGAAGAAATGACTCCCATGAGCGGTCCATGGTCGTACGCTCAGTGGGGGATCAACATCATCATACCTCTACCAATGGGGAAAGGGCAAGTCAAGTTTGCCATTGTCGTAGTGGACTACTTCACCAAGTGGGCCGAGGCTGAGCCCGTTACAAAGATCAAAGAACAAAAGGTGATCGATTTTTTATAGAAAAACATTATCTGTCAGTTCAGAATTCTACATACTATCGTGTCTGATAACGACAGACAGTTTGATAACAACAAGTTTCGAGGTATGTGTCAAGAGTTCGGCATTACGAATGCGTATTCCTCGCCTTAGCACCTGTAACCCAATGGATAGGTGGAGGCAGTTAACAAGGTCATTAAGCACCACCTTAAGACAAAGTTTGAGAAAGCAAAAGAAAATTGGGCTAAAGAAGTCCCATTCGTCCTCTGAGCTTACAGGACTACAACTCAGTCGCCTACTGTGGAAACTCCGTTCTCACTCATATATGGTTCAGAGCAATGGCGCTAGTCGAGATCGGTCTCCCTACGGCTCGAGTCAGAAATTATCAGGAGAATCAAAACACCGATCAAATGACAGCCAACCTGGATCTACTTGAAGAAGCTAGAGACAACTCTAAATTTCGGGTCACTGCTCAACATCAACAGGTGGTACGATTCTACAATTCTAAGGTCAAGACCAGGCGGTTCCGTCCAAGGAACCTAGTCATTTGCCAAGTCTTCCAGAACACTGCAAAACCGAGGGCTGGGGCACTCGGGCCTAATTGGGAAGGGCCATATCGTGTGGTCCGATCGAATAAACCCGACTCCTACCACTTAGAAGATCTTGAGAGCCGTCAGCTCCCTCACCCCTGGAACGCCGGGCACCTGAAAGCCTATTACCCTTGATGTAATGGTCGTTGTGGGCCTCCAATAAATGTAAGCATCCGAGCGACTAGCCTTTAACGCTCTCAAAAAAATTCACATCTCTTCTTATCTACATGAACGAATTATCTACAAAGAAAAAGTTACATCTCATAAGCAAGGGCGGACTTAACGAACTGATCCCTTAAAGAAAGGGTTAGAACGTTATCCTACGAAAGTTCTACAAGACATCCCCTCATAATTAGGGAAAAATCCAATAGACGACCCAACTCCTTGATAGAGGAGTCGGTTCATCGCCCGACTAACAGATATATTAAAAAGTTGCTTGCTAATCATGGGAGGAGCCGATCCCCTAGGGGTCTGGACTTAATAATTACAATACCACTAAGTTTGAAGTTCTACGAAACCACGTTGAAATGAGCTAACCCGTCAAGGAGTTGACTTGGCAATGCCCCGAAATAAACTAACTTGTCACCAAATCAGTTCGGTAATCAGCAATCATCATCCAAAAACCAACTACAGATTAATATATATATATATATATATATATATATATATATATATATATATATATATATATATATATATATATATATATATATATATATAAATCATCATCCACACGCCCTCTCCAGAGGGTCAAAAAAAATATCATCCACCAAATCATTCATCAAAAAGGCAAGTTTAGAAAATCATGAAAAAAGAAGTATTAAAAGCTAGTCAGTCGGAACTGGAGGAGGAGAAACTTGGGAGCTAGGGGCCTAATCCGGGCAAGCATCTCCAGAGGGCTTCTCTCCTGTGTCTTCAGGCAGCAGAGGCTCAAGGTTGAGGTTTGGATACAAATCCTGAACTGCATCAATGCAAGCGTCGAAGTCACAGTTGTAAAAATTGGTAGCTTCGGCGACCCTCTCCTCTGATGCCTTGAAGGCATCCACTACAGCAGCCACCGCTAAGGCCAGGGAGGCCTCATCCTCAGCTCGCTGAGCCTCCTTTAGCTGGGAGATGGCTCGGCTCTATTCTTCTACCGCCTCGGCTCTCGTTAGCTCAAGCACTTCCCCCAATTGGGCGTTCTCCTTGGCAAGCGAGTTTGCATGGGCCTTGACTCTGGATAGCTCGGCCGAATCAACACCACATCAGGATTCGAGATCAATAACCCCCCGTAACTGGAGCTCTCGAGCCCTCCCATCGTCAAGCTGTCGACGCAGTTTCGCCTGCTCCATCCGGAGGAAGGTAGCCTCATCTCATAGGCTCCCGGCCTCGCCCCTGAGGGCTTCCACCTTAGCATCTTTCTTTGCAAACTCTCTTCATCTCTCCCGAGTTAGGAGGAGCCTCAAATTGGACTGAACGAAAATAAAAGAATGATCATTCAAACAGAGTAAAAACTGAAGGCAAGAAAAGTCAATAAAAGTACCCGGTAGAAGACAGAAGTAATGTCGTTGATGAAAGACTTCGACTTGGTGAAAAGGCTGGCTATCTCCTCCTCCGGGGCATGCTTGGCAGCTCAGCGGACCAAATATGACATATGATAGCTTGGTTGGAACCTCTCTCCACTCGTCCCCACCTCAGCCAACCATGTCGCTTCCCTTGCCCCAGTTCGGCTGCCCGCTTAGGCCTGAGCCTCAGCCCCGAGATCGTTCCCGACTTCGAGAGGGGAGAGCATGACATCAGTCATCCGATCAGCCTCCTCCTATTCGGACAAGGATGGGATGACTATGCAGGGCTCGGGGGTTGTAGGAGGCGCTTCAACAACATGAGGGGCGGCGACGGGAGGAAGGGTTAGAGCCAGAGCGTTAACAGAAATGACCTCGGCCGTAGCGGGCGCTGGAGCCAGAGCTACGACAACAGAAATTGAAGATGCAGTTGGAGCTACAGCAATAAAAATTAGGGTTGAAGGGCCCTCGTCGCTGGGAGCCGCTGGCCTCCTTTGAACAGTTGTCTTCGTTCGGGGTTCGGGCTTCAGCATCTCCTCTACTATCGGGGCGGCCTTCCTCCTCCGGGACCCAGAAGCCTCGGCCATGCCTGCATACAAAGTAATGAATCAATAACCAAGTTAAGAGATCCAGTCCTTTCAAGGTAAGTAGCACAGGAAAAACTTACTAAAGGAAGTGGTGAGGGGCTTGGACTTGCAAAGTTCGGACCAATGAAGGTTGATAGCTGTGATCAGATCCGACCAGGAGCGGAGGTCTCCCAATCGCACCTTAACTTTAGCGACCTGATTCTTCTGGTCCAAGGTAAGGAGAGGCAAACCTCTCGGGAAGTCTACAGAAATAAAAGGAAAGCTTCAGTCCAACTATAATAGAACGGAGAAGGATGTAAAAAGAAATATGTGTGAGATCCAACTTGGTGTAGTAAATCGGGTGGAAACTCGAGTTGTCAAGTCTCTGAATTCTGCTGTCGGGGCCTTCCATTCGCCCGAAGCCCAGAACCATTTGTTCTTCCAATCTTTGTTAGAGGACGGAAGATTCATGACCAGCCCTGACCCTTTGCTGCCACGAGTCGCGAAGTAATACCACAGCTCATGGCTATTGTGCTTGACTAAGTACAAGCTTATTAATTCTTCTGGAGTCAGCTTTAGGTTCCCAACTTGATGCCAAATGATGTAAGAAGAGATCAAAAACCTCCAAGCATTGGCGGTAAATTGACCAGGAGCAAATCCCAAGTAGGCCATCATGGCTTGGACGAAGGGGTGCATATAGAGTTAGAGTCTGCACTGCAGAGCACAAAGGAAAATTGTGACTTCCTCATCAATAGGAGCACCGATGGTGTTAAGGGGCTTTGGTTCCCTTATTTGCATGAAGTCAGGGATCTCGAACTCCGATCAGATCCATCCCATCTGAGACTCCGTCAGCACGGAGTCTCCCGGGATGACCCCCGAGGCCCGTCCACTCGCGGGCATCTCAGCATCGCTCGCCATAGAGTCTCGGGGGACTCGAGCGGCCCTCTTTTTGCCTGTGCGGCGTGTCCAAGCCCTGGTTTCTTTGCCCCTTCTTGGTTGGGGAAAGAGAGGTACTACTTTCAAGGGGCCTTCGAATGCCCCCCTCCTGTCACCCGAGCTCCCCGAGCTAGAGTCATCATCAAAATCATAACTTCCTTGGACCATGTTTGAATCGTTCAACATCCTGTGAAGGAAAAAGAAGTGATGCTAAAAGAAGGGAGGAAAGGCTCACCGGATGTCTACCGGGAATTGCCTTTGTCAGAAACCCCTGATCAGTCGGAATCGCCTCGCTGGAAAATTGAAATCGGTTGGAATCGCTTTCGCTGGAAATCACCTCCTCAGGGAACTAGCAGCCACACGAATTTAAAACACAGAAATGAGGAATGTTTTCGAAGAGCTAACGTTTATCTAGCCTATAATGGATCCTGACATTAATGACGAGGCATGATGGCTGCAGTTGAATCGTCGTAAGCCGATTCCGGAGCACACGCGACCATAGGGTAATGGTTCAGGCCTTGTTAAGTGGCGTGCATCTAACATTGGGCAACGAACTTTGGGTAGCAAAAGTGGCACTCGAGCAGAGGAAACGTCACTCAAACGTCTCCTAGGGCATATATGGTAGTCGACCATAGGCTCAACAATGATTCGAGATCTTAACCATTGTCATGCATCCACTAGAGGTTAACTCATGGACAAAAAAGCCCCGAGGACATGACACTTCAAACGAGGAAATCATGATTGCAGCTGCACGCATGGAAGACACGATGGGACATTGTTGATCTTCCACATGTGTTTACTCTCCGAGTGTAACACCTTGAAAATCGGGGGTCGTGTATAAACTCAACTCCCGAGTTCCAGACTGTCGCTCATGCAACAAAAATGATTATGATTCAATGTTGTCTGATTTAAGGCATTCACATGAGTAAAAGTATACTAAAACTATAATTCATACTTCAGATCCAGTGATAAAAGCAAGCGGAAGACTAAACAATATATATATCACTGTATGAAAAAACAAAGTAAATCTCATCTGTCTCCAAAGTATGACTACATCTCTGAGTCTCATATAATATACATGAACAAAATAAATATCCAAAATGGTCCCACTGAAATCCCATCGATCCAGGTCGCCCACGCGAAGCTATCGTGATACTGCATGTACGAGAACTCGTCCTGGTCCTCGTCGATGTCTGGCTCCACCTCCTGGATCTCAGCCTCACCTGCATCTACAACAGGGTCTGGTGGGTGTTGCAATACCATCCCGTAACGTGGGAGTGAGTGATCAACTCAGTGGAATCATAGAGCAAAGATTAGCATGTTCACAATTCAATCATGCGATAATAGTAAAGCAGTAAATCAGACAATCCTAATACTGTTGTTAATGCAAGATGACATGACGTGATGTATGCCCTCACCGACGATCTCCCTCATACGGCAACATCTTACGACCGCGGCATGCCACACTCCCTAGAGTGCTCCACATCTTCCAGGCACATGCAATGCTATGGTGATATGATTTTCAAGTTGTTATTAGTCCATTCAAACAGCAGGATTGGAAAACTAAGGTACTTCCCTTGTATCAATCCCAACACAGATCCTGTCTAGGGTCATCACTCCTAGTAATCTCATACGATGTTTATTTCGTAGGTCACTGCAAGGGCTGTCAGGGCTGTTGCTCGCACTCGTTGTACCGCTCCCCCATCACCTTATCAATACAGGCCTACTGTACTCTACTGCAACGGAAGGGTCGTCGCCTCCCGTGGACTCAGAATACGCTCGCGGTCACTACAAAGGACTCGTCGCCTGATCAGTGTAGGCCGACAGCTAGAATATAGTGTCCCATACCACCATAATCTGCTCACGAGTCTAGGTGCTCACTGGTCACTACGGGGAGGTTTGTGGCCCCAGCGTAGGCCGACAGCTCGACCACGGTGTCCCATACCATCATGCCCGGCTCATGAGTCTTCGTGGATCAAGGTACCATGGTTAACAGGGTTTACAATGGTAAGTTCAGTACCCTAGGTTCAAGCAGTTATGCTCATACAAGGTGAACATACATCGGCCAGTCGGGTTGCTTGACGGGCTCGACTAGCGCGATCGCATCTCAAGTCGAACGACATGAAGTGCGTAAAACACTTCGCGTGGCCTAACCACTGCCGCCAACTCTAAACACGAATCACGTTCATCGACGCGTCGTTCGTGGCTATGACCAGTCAGCCACGAATTCGCTCGGTTACCGACTGCCTGGACTAAGTCTAGTCCCAAGCACTTATGGAATCACGTCAACGATATATGTAAAAGTATTGGAATTGAAATACAATCATGTGAGCATGTTAATACATGTTATAACATTCAACTCAAGCAAACCTTCAAGCACATATATTCCATGCATGTAATGAAATCATGCATTTAGTCAACATGTAGAAAATCATTTAGGTCAGCATATTAATTGATAAATCAATCACAAACTATCACATAACATCATTTAATTCAATACATACTAATACAAGCATTTATACAAACACCTACACTACACACTTAAGTCTACATATAGTATGTCGACCCAAAGTGCGCAACTAGGCGAATCTCTTCGCCAAACTAATTATGCACGCATTCCTAACTTCCTAATGCGACAACAAACCATGTCAACCACATCAGCAAAATATGAATGCAAACAGTACTTCCTACAAATGACTAAAATGCCCTAAATCTCATATTCTTCGTTAGTTTACGAAACGGGAAACGGAGAGCATTTTGTACATGTCAAACGGCGATGCCGTCAAGAATCTACTATTAAACGACATCGAAAGTGTTGGGAACCATCAATCAAAGCGTCTAAAATCCTCGCCTTATGTCTTGTAGACTCGGGAATTGAAACGAAGCGTATACGCTTCGTCTACGGCGAATAAGGAGCCTAATACACAAGATCCATAAGCTACATCGCTATGGAAACAAGGAAAACTCAAATCAACAACTATTTAGGGTATTTACTTACCTAGGATCGCGGTGGAATCGTCGGGAAAGCGGTAGAGGTGTGTTGCTTAAGCACGTGCAACGCGTAGTACAAGTGGCAGGAAGAACTCTCCCACACTCTCACAATCTCTCACCTTTTTCTCTCTCCCAAGTTAGGGTTTCTCTCAAATTCGGATGGGAGAGAGGAGTGAGGGTTTCAACCCCTTTTATAGCTTAAAACATGTCCAAAATAGACTTGGGAACAATGTTTACTTGGTGCCTAACCAAATCGGGGCCGTTTCAGTCCAAAAGGGCATTTCTGAAGGTCCCCTGGCCAAATGCGGTCGGACTTAAGCTCGTGCATACTGGATCTAGCACACATCCAGTTTTTAGACCGGTAGGGTTCCCAGATCGCACGTGGCGGCCCAGTTTCAGTTTAACGATCACCGCACCAAGATCAGGCCTATAAGTCTCGGGATATGTAATAGAAATTTTTCCTGATCCAAGGGTGTAATTTGGCTGTATTCTGACGGTCAGAACGCTCAATACTGATGCGTCAAATTTGTGTGCCAGATTTGAATTTGAAATTCCAACTATGTCCCTATTCGCACTCTCTTCGGTCCGGGCTCAATGAAATAGCCTGTGATCGTCAGTTGGACTTGATATTCAAAATGATTGCCAATCCCAGCTAAGTGGTCATAACGGTCTAAGATGGTAGACATCTGACTTACGACGCGCGGTCTAGATCCAATACAAAGTTTCAAGGAGGTCCCGAGAACAAACCGGTTTAGAGTTTGACCCGAGGCTTTAGAGCATTATAGCACCCTCGGTTCCACTCGCTTTGGGCCTGGTAGAACGTATTTAAAGTGATCAGGGACCATTTTCCAGCTATTCTAACGTTGCACTAGCTAACCTAGTCATATTTCTTAAAGGAATGAATTTTACGCAATTTCGGGTCGAGTTGGTACTTGAGCCCAAGTATGGATTTTTCACGGGCGTTACACCGAGTCTGAGCCCGAACTTGGAGTGTAGGGGGCTTCTGTTATGGGAAGATCTGAGTCCCTTCAATTTTAAGGTCCGACGCCAGACTAATCGGATCAGACACATAAGAGTAAAACTGTAGGACTGATCTGAAAGAAGATTCTTGGCTCAACCTCAGTTGAGCTCCTGCACCGAGGTTGTTCGTTCGGAGTAATCTAAGATCGAGGCAGTCGCTGTGAAGATCTTACTAGAATCTACTTGCAAGATCTCAGACCGCCCCAGTCTGCCCGTCTAGAGACGAATCGTCCAACCACTCACATCTGTATCACTCGTTGCGAGGAAACTCAACTTGAGGGGTTAAGTCCGCCGCCCACCTCGGAGCTCGGAGGGGAGACCTCCAGAATACCTGACAGACATGTAAGGCCGGGTCCATCATAAGTCCAGACTAGAGCTCGGCTTGGACTCGGGATGCTGTCATCACTTAATAACTCAATGGCAAAATCCCATGTGTATGCTGGTCTAGGTTCGAGACTCGGAGTCAGGGCCTCTTTGGCCTAAGATCCTGAGCTAAGGCCGTGGTGGGATGTGGACATTCCATGCGCTAAACTAAGAAACTACCTTAAGCGGACATGACTAATTGTCTCGCCCGCAGATATGTACAATATGCTACACGATCTCCGAATTACGGATTATATCTCCACGATCATAGTATCCCGCTAATTGAGTGAATCGTGCCGAGATTAATGGATCGAAACCGTCCGATAGTCAGGTATAAATACAATGAGACTCCATTGCTATAAGTACACAACATCTTGTACTCTCTTATTACACCCGAACTTTGATCCAGATTCCCTTGACCTGACTTAGGCATCGGAGGGTCCCCTGCTTAGACCGGGGTCTCCTTTGCTCATTGCCAGTGTGCAGGTTCAATACATTGAAGCGGTTCAGAGTTCGTGAATTGGAGTAGAGAGCCACTCCAGATTTAGTTATCAACAATTAGTATTTGGTTTTATTTATTTATTTATTTATTTTAAACCGTGTTTGTTTTTGAATCTTTTATGTTGTGTAGTGAAATGGGTGGAATTGATTTTAGGAACTTACGTGAGGTTTGGTCGCGGGTGTTCCGTTGATGAAGACGTTACAGTAGAAGCTCGCCCTTCAAAGATTTATTAGTTGAAGTGTCGTTACTTTTTAGGAAGGGGATTGGCTGGTGTACCGTACCCCCACACCACCAGCCCATATGGCAGTTTGGGCTGGTCCAGTTTTATCTACTCCCGTCCATTCATTTTAGCATATAATTTGAGGTCTTGATCTCAAAAATCAAGTATATTCAAATCTCAAGTGGAACTCACCACCGGAAACAGTGTGAATTGAAATTCTATCGCTGAAAATTTCTTGGGGCACACAGAAGCTTTGGATCAATCTGATATTTGTGGTTTCCTTTCATTCATCTCTTTGTGATCTTACAAACAGGTTGGATGAAAAATAAACATCACTTTGGGCCCTAGAAAGGTTTCAACGGTGGAAGTCATTATTCCCACCGTTTCCTGTGGTGTGGTCCACTTGAGCTTTGGGCATACTTATATTTTGGACTCAACAATTAAAATGAGCTGGAAAAACGGATGGACAGCCTGGATAACCTACATACATTTACAGTAGGCTCAACTGAGTTTTCTCAGTACAAAGAAAACATAATGAGTAACTCTATATACGCAATCCCATTCCGACGTGGGTCCTGCTTCTATTTGATCGCACAATCTCTAGTTTCCTTACAATTGCAATTGAAACTCATCTGACCTCACTCTCGCATTTCGATCAGCAATCAGAGCTCGACTATTTGAAGAAGGAGATAGAGACGATATTGACTTTGGATCTAACCGGTCTCATGGTTAATGATCGGCTAGAGGCTCTGGCAACTCTCATTGATAAACTAGAGTTTGCGGGGGCTTCTGATGTCGACCTCTCAGCTCAGATCAACTCATTAGCTATGAAGAAGCCAAAGATGAGGTCGATCGAGCTGAATACTCTATAATGCCTCTTCAACAGTCGATTTTGATTATGACTGCCTCTATCCAGAACGTGGGAGTTCATTTTAAACAGATCAGGGATTTATCTATCGAGTAGAATTCAATTACCACAACTGAGGAATCAATCCGGATGCAGATTAGCAGCTGACGAAGCGATGAGGTGGTGAAAGCATCGGAGAAAGAGAAGACGAAGGATCTGAAAGCTACATATGCAACTTATCATTCTTCATACGCTCGGATCTTAACATTCAAAGACAAATTGTCATCGGCGAAGTGGGAGGTTGCAAGAGTCGATGAAGAAGGCGAGTGGTCGAATGGAAATCTCGGTTGAGAGATTTCATGACTTTAAAAAGTTTAAATTTTAAATAATTTAGTTTGTAATATATTTTGGCCGTAGTGGCCATTTATTCACTTTTCTTTACCCCTTTCTAACCGTTAGAGGTGTCGCTTGGTAAACTATAATAAGGTCTCAAAATTAATTGAAGTATTAAAAACTTTTTAGTGATGAATTTTAGTACTTACTAATATTGAAAAATATGTTTCTTAAGTTGTCTATCAAAAAAAGTCCTAATATTTGAAAATAAATTATTTTTTCATAAAAACTTGTTTGGTAAACATAAATCATAAAATTTGTCATACCTATGGCCAATTTCAATATATTTCTCAAACATAGCTATTTGATTGGTTGACCATGTACTAAGTTATTCATGATAGAATAATTATAACCATTCAGTTGATGCCCTTGAAATAGATAACCAATAAGAGAATTATAACATCTAACATTTAGCTAATAATATTTGATTTGAGAGTTAAGATTATCCTCTTCTTGTTGCTAGGCAAAGTGCATCCATAGCAGACCTCATATTGACAATATTATTCATCATGGAATCAATGAACCCACACTACACCAAAATCGTCAAACTGGTATGGTTGGGATTTTGGTTCAGAAACGGCTTTAAGCCGTTCCTGATTTGAAACGGTATTAACCCGTACTAGAATTACTACTGTTATGCATTGTTATTTCTGTTGTTTTGTTAGTGTCTCAGTTGAGTGTTGGATCTTCTTATTTGGTACTATTATGTTTTATTGTTTTATTTTGAAACAGATGGACGGAATGAATTAGATTAGTAACCTCTAAGTGGACCCCACATGGCCCGAGAATCACATTACTATAAATCTACTACAGACTATCGAATTATTTTCATCATTTCCTTATGACAAGACCCCCTAAAATCCCTCATTTCGCATCAACGCCATCTTTGTCTCCCTCTCCCTCTCCCTCTCTTTTGATCTCCTGATCTCAACCCTCTCTCTTGATCTCCATTTCACTTGGAAAATCAGATATCTAAAAGCCCGATTTCTCTATTCACAACGATAGTCGATCATGCGTGATCTTTCGATTTCGATGTGCGGCAGTGATTTCGTCAAAATACAGGATTTCCAACAGTAAGAGCAATCGATTTTGTGAAATCTCATTTTCCTAATTTTTTTAAGCATGGAGACTTCTAGTGCTCTGAGCTTGAAATCTTGCCCACGGATCGGTTTCGAGAGGATCGAAAAGAAACTGAAAGGTTCCTTGTGATTCTCTATTGAGGAGAGGAGCCTTCAGAAGCTCAATCTGCAGGATTTAAAGTCGCGGAGTGGCATTTTGATTCAATCCAGACTCGTTGCCTCGAAGATTTCGTGCTCATATGAGAAAGCCGCTGGTATGATAAGCATCCCGTTGTGTGCGATGTATTTTCTTTGGTTCAATTCAATTCCATAATTTTATGGCTGATTTACTCTTATTAAACTTCAGATTTGATTGCAGTAGTTTTGAATCATCATAAATTTTAGAGTTTTTCTTAGAACTAGATTTTAATTGCGGTAATTTCCAATTTGCTACAGTGAGATTGTTTCCAATGCATATTTGTTACCTTGTCATGCTTTGTATTTGGAATTGATATTTTTGGTAGGAGTTCCTTTTGAGGAAGTGTATGATGTTCAACTGGGCAATTTGCTCGGTTTGACGAGCTGTACAAGTTTGGTGCTTGTTTTAATGATCGGAATAGTTTATGTAGTGGGTTAGGTCTTGGATTAGGGAGATTCCAAAATTCTCTTACATCTGATGATCCGAACCATCGGATTGAGGCCTCATCAGATGTGGACCTTGGTTGTAGTTGTTCATTCACGAGCCACCTATTGAATCGGTAGGATCATTCAATGTGGAGATATCCACTACGCCAAAACAACGAAAAAAGGACGGTTAAAAATCGTCTCAAAAGGCCAAAAAGGACGGTCCTGGACCGTCACAACAGCCATCAAATTTTGACGTGTCGTATTTTTTAAAGGACGGCCATAAACCGTCTCTAAAGAAGGACAGTCATGGACCGTCTATATAGAAGGACGGTCATAGACCATCTATAATGATAAGTAATTAGTGGACTTATATAAAGCTGAAAAGGATGGTCTATGACCGTCTGTAAAAAGGATGATCCTAGACCGTCCATAAAAAGGACAGTTATAGACCGTCTCTTATGAACTGGAAAAGGATGGTCATGACCCATCTCTTATAAGACTGAAAAGGACGGTCATGGACCGTCTCTTATGAACCTGAAAAGGACGGTCTTAAACGGTCTTTTAAAAGGACGGTCTTCAATCGTCTCGTATTTCCATATACACCTGTTCATATCATATGCTTCCTAATATACACCTGTTATATACACCTATTACAACATCGTATTCTTCCTGATATACACCTGCTATATAATATATTTCATCATATTCACATTCACATCCATCTAAACCCAAACTACATAAATCCATCCAAACATAAACTACATTCATCCAAAAATAAACTACATCCATCCAAACACAAACAATCTTATCCACATTACATTCATCCACGCATAAATACGCTCACACCAACCCTGCAAAACTCTAAATCATGAACCAAAATACCAAACAGTTTCTCATCCAACAAAAACCAAAACAAAATCATAATATTCATACTCTATAGAGAATCCTAAGGTGAAGAATTACCTATAGAATATGATGTGATGAGGCTTCTGTTCCGTTGCTTGCCTAAATGCAATCAGTTGTTCTCTGCCAAATACCATAGATATTCTTTAAACACTGAATTCAAACACTTGCACCAAAGATCATACAAAAACAGAGGAGAAAAAGACTTATCGGATCATCCCTTTGTTCATATAACCTCTCTGAGGATCCTTCACAACTTGAAAAAGATCTCTTATCATCTCTTACCGATGCGTTAAGGTTAAGGTTATAGGTTATAGTATATAGGTTTAGGTTTAGGTTTAGGTTAAGGTTTAGGTTTAGGTTATAGGTTATAGGTTATAGTATATAGGTTATAGCTTTAGGGAATTGAGAATAGGTTAAGGTTAAGGTTAAGGTTTAGGTTTAGGAAATTGGGTTTGGGTTCGGGATGGGGTTTAGGTTTAGGTTTTTCAAGTTTAGGTTTAAGTTGAGGTTAGGAAATTGAGATTAGGATTATGTGTAGGTATAGGTTTAAGGATTTGAGAATACATTTCGGTTTTAGGTTTAAGTTCAGGTTTTAGGCTTCGGTTTAGGTTATAGGTTTAGGTTATAAGTGCAGGTTATAGATTTAGGTTTAGGTTAGGTTATAGGTTAAGGTTTAGGGAATTGAGAATAGGTTAAGATTTAGGTTTAGGAAATCGGGTTCGGGTTCAGGATCGGGTTTAGGTTTGGGTTTTTAAGTTTAGGTTTAGGTTTAGGTTAGGGAGTTGAGATTAGGATTATGTGTAGGTCTAGGTTTAGGGATTTGAGAATATATTTAAGTTTTAGGTTTAGGAAATCGGGTTCGGGTTTTAGGTTCGGGTTTTCAAGTTTAGGTTTAGGTTTAGGTTAGGGAGTTGAGATTAGGTTTAGGTTTAGAGATTTAAGAATACATTTAAGTTTTAAGTCATAGGTTTTGGTTTAAGTTAAGGTTATAGGTTTAGGTTTAGGTTATAAGCTATAGGTTTAGAGAATTGATAATAGGTTAAGGTTTAGATTTAGAAAATCAGGTTTAGGTTTGGAATCGAGTTTAGTTCTGGGTTTTGAAGTTTAGGTTTAGGTTTAGGTTAGGGAGTTGAGATTAGGATTAGGTGTAGGTTTAGGTTTAGGGAGTTGAGAATACATTTAAGTTTTAGGTTTAGGTTTAGGTTTTTGGTTATAAGTTAAGGTTTAGGTTTTAGGTTTAGGTTAAGGTTAGGTTATAGGTTATAGGTTAAGGTTTTAAGTCATAGGTTTTGGTTTAGGTTAAGTTTATAAGCTTAGGTTTAGGTTTAGGTTATAAGATATAGGTTTAGGAAATTGAGAATAGGTTAAGGTTCAGGTTTAAGAAATCAGGTTCAGGTTCGGGATCGGGTTTAGGTTTGGGGTTTCAAGTTTAGGTTTAGGTTTAGGTTAGGGAGTTGAGATTAGGATTAGGTGTAGGTTTAGGTTTATGGATTTGAGAATACATTTAGGTTTTAGGTTTAGGTTTATGTTATAGGTTAAGGTTTAGGTTTAGGAAATTGGGATCGGGTTTAGGTTTGGGTTTTCAAGTTTAGATTTAAGTTTAAGTTAGGGGGTTGAGATTAGGATTAGGTGTGGGTTTAGGTTTAGGGATTTGAGAATACATTTATATTTTAGGTTTAGGTTTAGGTTATAAGTTAAGGTTTAGGTTTAGGTTTAGGTTTCAATTATAAGCTATAGGTTTAGGGAATTGAGAATAGGTTAAGGTTTAGGTTTAGTAAATCAGGTTCAGGTTCGGGATTGAGTTTAGGTTTGGGTTTTCAAGTTTAGGTTTAGGTTTAGGTTTAGGTTAGGGAGTTGAGATTAGGATTAGGAGTAGGTTTAGGTTTAGGGATTTGAGAATACATTTAGGTATTAGGTCATAGGTTTAGGTTTAGGAAATCGTGTTCGGGTTCGGGATCGGGTTTTAGGTTTGGGTTTTCAAGTTTAGATTTAGGTTTAGGTTAGGGAGTTGAGATTATGATTAGGTGTAGGTTTAGGTTTAGATATTTGAGAATACATTTAGGTTTTAGGTCATAGGTTTTGGTTTAGGTTAAGGTTATAGGTTTAGGTGTTGGTTTAGGTTAAGGTTACAAGCTATAGGTTTAGGGAATTGAGAATAAGTTAAGGTTTAGGTTTAGAAATTGGGTTCGGGTTCGAGATCGGGTTTAGTTTTGGGTTTTCAAGTTTATGTTTAAGTTTAGGTTAGGGAGTTGAGATTAGGATTAGGTGTAGGTTTAGGTTCAGGGAGTTGAGAATACATTTAGGTTTTAAGTCATAGGTTTTGGTTTAGGTTAAGGTTAAGGTTTAGGTTTAGGTTATAAGCTATAGGTTTATGGAATTGAGAATAGGTTAAGGTTTAGGTTTAGAAAATCGGGTTCAGGTTCGAAATCGGGTTTAGTTTTGGGTTTTGAAGTTTAGGTTTACGTTTAGGTTAGGAAGTTGAGATTAGGATTAGGTGTAGGTATAAGTTTAGGGAGTTGAGAATACATTTAGGTTATAGGTTATAGGTTAAAGTTTAGGTTTTAGGTTTAGGTTAAGGTTAGATTATCGGTTATAGGTTAAAGTTTTAGGTCATAGGTTTTGGTTTAGGTTAAGTTTATAGGTTTAGGTTTTGGTTAAGGTATAGGTTTAGGTTATAAGATATAGGTTTAGGGAATTGAGAATAGGATAAGGTTTGGGTTTAGGAAATCGGGTTCGGGTTCGGGATCGGGTTTGGGTTTTCAAGTTTAGGTTTAAGTTTAGGTTAGAGAGTTGAGATTAGGATTAGGTGTAGGTTTAGGTTTAGGGATTTGATAATACATTTAGGTTTTAGGTTTAGGTTTAGGTTATAAGTTAAGGTTTAGGTTTCGGTTATAAGCTATAGGTTTAAGGAATTGAGAATAGGTTAAGGTTTAGGTTTAGGAAATCGGGTTCGGGTTCAGGATCGGGTTTAGGTTTGGGTTTTCAAGTTTAGGTTTAGGTTTAGATTAGGGAGTTGAGATTAGGATTAGGTGTAGGTTTAGGTTTAAGGATTTGAGAATACATTTAGGTTTTAGGTTTAGGTTTAGGTTATAGGTTAAGGTTTAGGTTTAAGTTAGGTTTCGGTTATTAGCTATAGGTTTAGGGAATTGAGAATAGGTTAAGATTTAGGTTTAGGAAATCGGGTTTGGGTTTAGGTTTGGGTTTTTAAGTTTAGGTTTACGTTTAGATTAGGGAGTTGAGATAAGGATTAGGTGTAGGTTTAGGGAGTTGAGAATACATTTAAGTTTTAGGTTTAGGTTTAGGTTTTAGGTTATAGGTTAAGGTTAGGTTTTAGGTTTAGGTTAAGGTTAGGTTATAGGTTATAGGTTAAGGTTTTAGGTCATAGGTTTTGGTTTAGGTTAAGTTTATAGGTTTAGGTTTAGTTTTACGTTAAGGTTTAGGTTTAGGTTATAAGATATAGGTTTAGGGAATTGAGAATAGGTTAAGGTTTAGGTTTAGGAAATCGGGTTTGGGTTCGAGATCGGGTTTAGGTTTGGGTTTTCAAGTTTAGGTTTAGGTTTAGGTTAGGGAGTTGAGATTAGGATTTGGTGTAAGTTTAGGTTTAGGGATTTGAGAACATTTAGGTTATAGGATTAGGTTTAGGTTATAGGTTAAGGTTTAGGTTTAGGTTTAGGTTTCAGTTATAAGCTATAGGTTTAGGGAATTGAGAATAGGTTAAGGTTTAGGTTTAGGAAATCGGGTTCGAGTTCAGGATCAGGTTTGGGTTTTGAAGTTTAGGTTTAGGTTTAGTTTAGGGAGTTAAGATTAGGATTAGGTGTAGGTTTAGGTTTAGGGATTTGATAATACATTTAGGTTTTAGGTTTAGGTTTAGGTTATAGGTTAATGTTTAGGTTTAGGTTTAGGTTTTGGTTATAAGCTATAGGTTTAGGGAACTAAGAATAGGTTAAGGTTTAGGTTTAGGAAATTGGGTTTAGGTTCGGGATTGGGTTTAGGTTTGGGTTTTCAAGTTTAGGTTTAGGTTTAGGTTAGGGAGTTGAGATTAGAATTAGGTGTAGGTTTAGGTTTAGGGATTTGAGAATACATTTAGGTTTTAGGTTTAGGTTTAGGTTATAGGTTTAGGTTTCGGTTATAAGATATAGGTTTAGGGAATTGAGAATAGGCTAAGGTTTAGGTTTAGAAAATCGGGTCCGGGTTCGGGATCGGGTTTAGGTTTGGGTTTAGGTTTAGGTTAGGGAGTTGAGATTAGGATTAGGTGTAGGTTTAGGTTTTGGGATTTGAGAATACATTTAGGTTTTAGGTCATAGGTTTAGGTTTTAGGCTTAGGTTTAGGTTATAGGTTTATGTTTAGGTTATAAGTGTAGGTTCTAGGTTTAGGTTTAGGTTTAGGTTAGGTTATAGGTTTATGTTTAGGTTATAAGTGTAGGTTCTAGGTTTAGGTTTAGGTTAGGTTATAGGTTTATGTTTGGGGAGTTGAGAATACATTTATGTTTTAGGTTTAGGTTTCGGTTTTAGGTTATAGGTTAAGGTTTAGGTTTTATATTTAGGTTAAGGTTAGGTTATAGGTTATAGGTCATAGGTTTTGGTTTAGGTTAACTTTATAGGTTTAGGTTTAGGTTTAGGTTAAGGTTTAGGTTTAGGTTATAAGCTATAGGTTTAGGGAATTGAAAATAGGTTAAGGTTTAGGCTTAGGAAATCAGGTTCTGGTTCATGATCAGGTTTAAGTTTGAGTTTTCAACTTTAGGTTTGGGTTTAGGTTAGAGAGTTTAGATTAGGATTAGGTGTAGGTTTAGGTTTAGGGATTTGAGAATACATTTAGGTTTTAGGTCATAGGTTTAGGTTTAGGTTATAGGTTTCAGTTTAGGTTATAAGAGTAGGTTCTTGGTTTAGGTTTTGGTTAGGTTATAGGTTTATGTTTAGGGAGTTGAGAAAACATTTAGGTTTTAGGTTACGGTTTAGATTTTAGGTTTTAGGTTATGGTTTAGGTTTTATGTTTAGGTTAATGTTAGGTTATAGGTTATAGGTTAAGGGTTTAGGTCATAAGTTTTAGTTTAGGTTAAGTTTATAGGTTTAGGTTAACGTTTAGGTTTAGATTATAAGCTATAGGTTTAGAGAATTGAAAATAGATTAAGGTTTAGGTTTAGGAAATCGGGTTTGGGTTCGGGATCGGATTTAGGTTTAGGTTTTCAAGTTTAGGTTTAGGCTTAGGTTAGGGAGTTGAGATTAAAATTAGGTGTAGGTTTAGGTTTAGAGATTTGAGAATACATTTAGGTTTTAGGTCATAAGTTTTGGTTTAGGTTAAGGGTATAGGTTTAGTTTAAGGTTTAAGTTAAGGTTTAGGTTTAGGTTATAAGCTATAGGTTTAGGGAATTGAGAATAGGTTATGGTTTAGGTTTAGAAAATCGGGTTCGGATTCGGGATCGGGTTTAGGTTTGGGTTTTCAAGTTTAGGTTTAGGTTTAGGTTAGGGAGTTGAGATTAGGATTAGGTGTAGGTTTAAGTTTAGGGATTTGAGAATACATTTAGGTTTTAGGTCATAGGTTTAGGTTTTAGGCTTAGGTTTAGGTTTTAGGTTTAGGTTTAGGTTATAAGTGTAGGTTCTAGGTTTAGGTTTAGGTTAGGTTATAGGTTTATGTTTAGGGAGTTGAGAATACATTTAGGTTTTGGGTTTAGGTTTAGGTTTTAGGTTATAGGTTAAGGTTTAGGTTTTATGTTTAGGTTAAGGTTAGGTTATACGTTATAGGTTAAGGTTTTAGGTCATAGGTTTTAGTTTAAGTTAAGTTTATAGGTTTAGGTTTAGGTTTTGGTTATAGGCTATAGGTTTAGGGAATTGAAAATAGGTTAAGGTTTAGGTTTAGGAAATCGGGTTCGAGTTCGAGATCGGGTTTAGGTTTGGGTTTTCAAATTTAGTTTTAGGTTTAGGCTAGGGATTTGAGATTAGATTAGGTATAGGTTTAGGTTTAAGGATTTGAGAATAGGTTAAGGTTTAGGTTTAGGAAATCGGGTTCGGGTTCGGGATCGGGTTTAGGTTTAGGTTTAGATTAGGGAGTTGAGATTATGATTAGGTGTAGGTTTAGGTTTAGAGATTTGAGCATACATTTTGGTTTTAGGTCATAGGCTTAGGTTTAGGTTATAAGTGTAGCTTCTAGGTTTAGGTTTAGGTTAGGTTATAGGTTTATGTTTAGGGAGTTGAGAATAAATTTAGGTTTTAGGTCATAGGTTTAGGTTTTAGGCTTAGGTATAGGTTATAGGTTTAGGTTTAGGTTATAAGTGTAGGTTCTAGGTTTAGGTTTAGGTTAGGTTATTGGTTTATGTTTAGGGAGTCGAGAATACATTTAGGTTTTAGGTTTAGGTTTAGGTTTTAGGTTATAGGTTAAGGTTTAGGTTTTATGTTTAGGTGAAGGTTAGGTTATAGTTTATAGGTTAAGGTTTTAGGTTATAGGTTTTGGTTTAGGTTAAGTTTATAGGTTTAGGTTTTGGTTATAGGTTTAGGTTTAGGTTTAGGTTTAGGTTTCGGTTATAAGCTATAGGTTTAGGGAATTGAGAATAGTTTAAGGTTTAGGTTTAGGAAATCGGGTTCTGGTTTGGGTTTTCAAGTTTAGGTTTAGGTTTAGGTTAGGGAGTTGAGATTAGGATTAGGTGTGGGTTTAGGTTTAGGGATTTGAAAATACATTTAGGTTTTAGGTTTAGGAAATCAGGTTTGGGTTCGGGATCGAGTTTTAGGTTTGGGTTTTCAAGTTTAGGTTTAGGTTTAGGTTAGAGAGTTGAGATTAGGATTAGGTGTAAGTTTAGGTTTAGGGAGTTGAGAATACATTTAGGTTTTAGGTTTAGGTTTAGGTTTCAGTTTTAGGTTATAAGTTAAAGTTTAGGTTTTATGTTTAGGTTAAGGTTAAGTTATAGGTTATAGGTTAAGGTTTTAGGTCATAGGTTTTGGTTTAGGTTAACTTTATAGGTTTAGGTTTAGGTTTAGGTTTAGGTTATAAGTTATAGGTTTAGGGAGTTGAAAATAGGTTAAGGTTTAGGTTTAGGAAATCGGGTTCGGTTTCGGGATCAGGTTTAAGTTTGAGTTTTCAAGTTTAGGTTTAGGTTTAGGTTCGAGAGTTGAGATTAGGATTAGGTGTAGGTTTAGGTTTAGGAATTTGAGAATACATTTCGGTTTTAGGTCATAGGTTTAGGTTTTAGGCTTAAGTTTAGGTTATAGGTTTCGGTTTAGGTTATAAGTGTAGGTTCTAGGTTTAGGTTAGGTTATAGGTTTATGTTTAGGGAGTTGAGAATATATTTAGGTTTTAGGTTTAGGTTTAGGTTTTAGATTTTAGGTTACGGTTTAGGTTTTATGTTTAGTTTAAGGTTAGGTTATAGGTTATAGGTTAAGGTTTTAGGTCATATGTTTGGGTTTAGGTTAAGTTTATAGGTTTAGGTTAAGGTTTAGGTTTAGGTTATAAGCTATAGGTTTAGGGATTTGAAAATAGGTTAAGGTTTAGGTTTAGGAAATTGGGTTCGGGTTCGGGATCGGGTTTAAGTTTGGGTTTTCAAGTTTAGGTTTAGGTTTATGTTTGGGAGTTGAGATTAGGATTAGGTGTAGGTTTAGGTTTAGATATTTGAGAATACATTTAGGTTTTAGGTCATAAGTTTTTGTATAGGTTAAGGGTATAGGTTTAGTTTAAGGTTTAAGTTAAGGTTTAGGTTTAGGTTATAAGCTATAGGTTTAGGGAATTGAGAATAGGTTATGGTTTAGGTTTAGAAAATTGGGTTCGGGTTTGGGATTGGGTTTCGGTTTGGGTTTTCAAGTTTAGGTTTAGGTTTAGGTTAGAGTGTTGAGATTAGGATTAGGTGTAGGTTTAGGTTTAGGGATTTGAGAATACATTTAGGTTTTAGGTCATAGGTTTAGGTTTTAGGCTTAGGTTTAGGTTATAGGTTTAGGTTTAGGTTATAAGTGTAGGTTCTAGGTTTAGGTTTAGGTTAGGTTATAGGTTTATGTTTATGGAGTTGAGAATACATTTAGGTTTTAGGTTTAGGTTTAGGTTTTAGGTTATAGGTTAAGGTTTAAGTTTTATGTTTAGGTTAAGGTTAGGTTATAGGTTATAGGTCATAGGTTTTGGTGTAAGTTAAGTTTATAGGTTTGGGTTTAGGTTTAGGTTAAGGTTTAGGTTTAGGTTATAAGCTATAGGTTTAGGGAATTGAAAATAGGTTAAGGTTTAGGTTTAGGAAATCGGATTCGAGTTCGGGATCGGGTTTAGGTTTGGGTTTTCAAGTTTAGGTTTAGGTTTAGGTTAGGGACTTGAGATTAGGATTAGGTGTAGGTTTAGGTTTAAGGATTTGAGAATAGGTTAAGATTTAGGTTTAGGAAATCGGGTTCGGGTTCGGGATCGGATTTAGGTTTGGGTTTTCAACTTTAGGTTTAGGTTTAGATTAGGGATTTGAGATTAGGATTAGGTGTAGGTTTAGGTTTAGAGATTTGAGCATACATTTAGGTTTTAGGTCATAGGTTTAGGTTTTAGGCTTAGGTTTAGGTTATAGGTTTAGCTGTAGGTTCTAGGTTTAGGTTTAGGTTAGGTTATGGGTTTATGTTTAGGGAGTTGAGAATACATTTAGGTTTTAGGTTTAGGTTTAGGTTTTAGGTTATAGGTTAAGGTTTAGGTTTTATGTTTAGGTTAAGGTTTTAGGTCATAGTTTTTGGTTTAGGTTAAGTTTATAGGTTTAGGTTTTGGTTATAGGTTAAGGTTTAGGTTTAGGTTTAGGTTTAGGTTTCGGTTATAAGCTATAGGTTTAGGGAATTGAGAATAGTTTAAGGTTTAGGTTTAGGAAATCGGGTTCGGGTTTAGGTTCGGGTTTAGGTTTGGGTTTTCAAGTTTAGGTTTAGGTTTACGTTAGGGAGTTGAGATTAGGATTAGGTGTTGGTCTAGGTTTAGGGATTTGAGAATACATTTAGGTTTTAGGTCATAGGTTTAGGTTTTAGGCTTAGGCTTAGGTTATAGGTTTAAGTTTAGGTTATAAGTGTAGGTTCTAGGTTTAGGTTTAGGTTAGGTTATAGGTTTATGTTTAGGGAGTTGAGAATACATTTAGGTTTTAGGTTTAGGTTTAGGTTTTAGGTTATAGGTTAAGGTTTAAGTTTTATGTTTAGGTGAAGGTTAGTTTATAGTTTATAGGTTAAGGTTTTAGGTCATAGGTTTTGGTTTAAGTTAAGTTTATAGGTTTAGGTTTTGGTTATAGGTTAAGGTTTAGGTTTAGGTTTACGTTTAGGTTTCGGTTATAAGCTATAGGTTTAGGGAATTGAGAATAGTTTAAGGTTTAGGTTTAAGAAATCGGGTTCGGGTTCGGGATCGGGTTTAGGTTTGGGTTTTCAAGTTTAGGTTTAGGTTTAGGTTAGGGAGTTGAGATTAGGATTAGGCATAGGTTTAGGTTTAGGGATTTGAGAATACATTTAGGTTTTAGGTTTAAGAAATCGGGTTTGGGTTCGGGATCGAGTTTTAGGTTTGAGTTTTCAAGTTTAGGTTTTAAATTTATGTTAGGGAGTTGAGATTAGGATTAGGTGTAGGTTTAGGTTTAGGGAGTTGAGATTACATTTAGGTTTTAGGTCATAGGTTTTGGTTTAGGTTAAGGTTAAGGTTTAGGTTATAAGCTATAGGTTTAGGGAATTGAGAATAGGTTGAGGTTTAGGTTTAGAAAATCAGATTCAGGTTCGGGATCGGGTTTAGCTTTGACTTTTTAAGTTTAGGTTAAGGGTGTGGTCCCTGTAAATACAGATATAAATACGACCTGTCCAAATGGCCAGACCCTTCCAATGTTGTCCATATGAAATGGATAGCTTCATCATGGTCATAACAACGGTTCACACCTTCCACAGACCCCCGCTCATCCGGATAGCTCCTACGCACATTCGGTTTTACTCCATTAATTTCTAGCAAATACATAAATATGGCCTATCCAAATGGTCAAGCCCCTCCAATGTTATCCATAGGAAATGGATAGCTTCATGATGGTCATAACAGCGGTTCTCACCTTTTAGGAACCCCCATTCATCCGGATAGCTCCAACGCACATCCGAGTATGCTCTATCAATTTTGAGCTAATACATTTAAAAATAAAATAAATATATCTAAAAGCATCTTGGTACCTGGGGAAGGCCTTCATATTTGTATTGTTGGTTATTCATCCTTTTGTCTACAAGCCACAATCGACCAGCAATTTCTATTGCTACCTGTATTATTAAACCAACACAAATATAACTGGGAAACAATATAAGGAATAAGAAAGAATGAATTTACCTGTACACATCATTAAATGTTTCCCTATAAGGAGGTGAATTATATCTTTGATAGCCACAACCTGTATGACAGAGAAAAATGCAACTGATACAGTCTATTACAATTCAAAGGAGAAAAAAGATTTGTGGCTCACCGATATTCTAGTATATTATGAATGGCTGCCTACGTACCCAAAAAGTCAGATTGGGATCAAGCCACTACGTAGTTCTTTTTAATTAACCAAGTTACTAAAGGTAATAAATTTCATATTTAACAAAGTATCATTGAACGTCGTCTCAAATCGTTTCTAGTTGGTGCATTTTAAAAAATTCAAATACACAATCAATGTATATTCTTGTTACATCTCGTACTACAACAAGAGACAACGTTTTGTCAATACTTCAGTTACATTTGAAATTGAAATCCTTTAATGACTTGGTTAATAAAAAATAAATAACAACAAGCCATAATTAATAAAAAGGATGCTAAAGATTAAATAAATAAAAAAAGCTAACTTGATCAAAAAAGGATTTCAGTGAATAATCAAGCTTTCATCATACAAAACGCCCTAGAGTTCAAAAAGTTAAACAAAAGTACTGAATATTCAAATTCTCATCAAGAATTTGGGCTAAACAACAATTTCACCCAATTGAATATCTTCAAATGTCCTGTCATCATTAAACAACTCTGTTGTGCGAATGTTGATATCATCTATTACAACTCTGATGCATTCTGGAGGAATGCCTGTATTATCTGACACCATCCGCCCACTAGAAATAACCCGACCACGGATATCTCTCAATTGAAAAATTCGTTCCATCGATGGAGTTGTTGTAGAGTCTTCTCGAATACTTGAGGGCTCACCAAATCGACGGTGGACCTATAAATAAAATAATGGTTTCATGTAAATAATAATGTTAATTTTATCTTTAAAAATAATAATTATATCATTTGATCGTGACAAATGCAGTACCTGAGATGTAGCTGTATCAGGGGAGTGGTGAAGTAGTTGGCTTTGAGTAATTTGTTGCATAAGTTCCGAAAATTCTTGCCTAAGTCCACTCATATGATTTCAAAAGTCCACTATGGATTGAGAATATTTCAAAACTATGCTGATTGAACATCCTAACCACTGAAATGGTGTCCATCGAATGGGTGGATAAAAATCATTGGTAACCATCAATAAGAATAAATAAATATAAAATAGAAAAGAAAAAAAATATAAATATTTACACATATAAGAATAAAATAGAAAAAGAAAAAATTTGCATGTATAATAAATTTTTATTTAATAGGGCTTAAGAGTATGTGCTATAGTAAGAAATAAGTTAAATAATAACACAATAATCACTTAAATCTCATAAAACTAATGGTTTTTATCCAAAACTAATAGCCCCAAGTTTGATGGTGGGTCCACTACAAAGGGTGTTACCCTTACCATAGGCCCACATTGATGTATTTATTCTAAATCCACACCAACCATCTTTTTTTCCATGTCAATTTATAACAAGAGACCAAGCAAATCCAAAGCTCAAGTGAACCATGCAATAGCAAAAAATGGTGATTGAAAACCCTACCAACCAGCTAATAAGTTCACAAAAACCCCAAATGTGTATATGTATGTATGTATGCATGCATGCATACACATATACACATACACACACACACACGGTGATAGAAGGACAATAGCCTCGTTGATTGAAATATGGGCAGCACGAATCAAAATAGAACCCAGGAAAAAAAAAGTACCAACCCCAAGAGACCCAATAGGAAGACTTCCATGAGTATCATCATATTCATCTTCGGCCTATTCATCCTGCTTGAAAATGGACATTATAAATAAGTGAATAAATAGGCATCAGTAAAATAGAAGCCATGCATATGAGCATCCATGCACCACTTAGACCAGTGGTCAGCCCACAGTATATGAGTGATGGACAAAGAATAAACACAGATTGAGTGAATCTAAGGAATTTGATCCATAGATCAAGTGGTAGACTGAGTGAAATATACCTCGTTTCAACACTGAGGTCTTTGTATCGATCCCTAGTGGGTGTGGCTAACAGTGAAGTGTCAACTGACAGTGGGGTGTACTAACAAGCTGATAAAAAAAAAAAAGGAATTTGTGTTTGTGAAGCCCATGGTGGCTAATGTGTTTTATATTTAATGTTTTAAATGCATGTGGTTCATTTATTTTGTCCACTTATTTTAAGGCATGAGTTCAAAAATGATGCAGACTCATATAAAACAATGGTGATTGAATGCCCACCATTAAAAACTTTCTAAGGCCCACCATGAAAACATAAATATCACCAAACTTTTGTGGCCTCAAGAAGTTTTAATGGCAAGTGTGGTGAGGTCTACATGAGATTAAATCTTCTTCATTTTTGGGCTCATGCCATAAAATTATTTAGAAGATCCACATCCCACCAAAAGGTCATGTTTATTTACCGCTTGCAGCTGCAGCTGTCATTAAATGTAATTTCGCCCATTGAATGTCTACTCCATTTTTATTCCCCAGCCAACCAATCAGATGTTTGAAATGATATGATTTAGGCCAACCAAATAGATGCAGATTGTGTAGCGAGGAACTCACCACGATATAGCATGGTGTGGATGCTCTGTGGGGCCCACCATGAGGTATGTATTTTATCCACCCATTTTTCTCACTCATTTTAAGATTGGAACCCAAAATTGAAGTATATCCAAAGCTCCAATGGACCATACCACAAGAAAGGAATTCAACGCCCCAGCTATTGACTAGTTCTTAGGGCTATATAAGCTTTGGGTAAGCTGGTTTTCCCTTCATCCATCTTATGAGATGGTTGGATGACAAATAAATATCACTGCATGTATGTATGCATGCATACACACACATGCATAATCTGTCCATCCATGCATGCATGCATGCGTTTCATCCATCCATGCGTGCATGCATACATATACACATACATACATGTGTTTTATCATACATATGAATGGATTTACAAAGACTGCCAAACAAGTCAATCGAGGTCCCAAATCTAAAGACCATGGTTGTGCTGCACCTTTTACACGAGTAATTTTGCAACCAGTATGTATACTGAAATTTTACTTGTATAATAATTTAGAATGTATTTAAACTGTTCTCTGTGGTTCATATTTTATAGATTTGGAATCAAAGAATCCTTTATATACATGTACTTAGATATGTACATGTGTGCATGCAGAAATTAACTTGGATTTAGAGATAGCAAACATAATCATTTTTATTTACTCATCCATGATGCATCCTCTGCTAATCCAGTAAACAGTTGCAGGTCCCTCAAACATTGCTCTTATTGAGTCTGAAGAAGAACTGAATAGCTCACTGAATAAGGTTCAAGGTAGATTCAGTAGATTTGTCGTGCAGTCATGATAGAACGCATTGTTGAGGAGTTCATGAAATTTCTAGCTCGTTGTTCTCTTTCCATTTGAGAATTTGATGTTTTACATAAATATGAATGGATTTACAAAGGAAAGGCCTATCTGGAAAGAGCCTGGGTATGTAGCGGGTAGATTGTTATGGACAAACGATAACAAAGATTCGAGAATTAGAGGTAAACAAAATAAACTCCTTGATATTTGAGTGAATAAACTTCTTGAACCCCAAATCACGTTCGTAGAGACATTTCATCAAGCACATGTTATGTACACCTTAAACATGCACAACAAATGATGAATGGCAAGACTAGTCTATCTTTGCATCCATTGTATACATGGTATACATCCATTGTATGCAGATTTACAAATCTAAAAACTAAAAATGTAAATAGAGAAATGAGTACTTGGCCGGTGAAGAGATGAAGGGCAGGGGCTACTGGCCGCACCAGATGAAGGGTAGGGGCTACTGGCCGCACCAAATGAAGGGCAGGGGCTGCTGGCCGCACCAGTCAGGAAGAGAGAGAGAGAGAGAGAGAGAGAGAGAGAGAGAGAGAGAGAGAGAGACGGCAGAGGGATGGCGGCAAGGGCAGAGGGAGAGATAAAGAGAAGGCAGAGGGAGGGCGTGCGGCGAGGGGAGAGGGAGAGATAGAGAGAGGGTAGAGGGAGGGCAGATTTTAGGAGAGGAGATTGGGCGCGGCTTTTTTTGAGCGCTCGCCCAATTTTGGGATTCATTTTAGGTCAGTGCTCTGTGGGCCCCACCATGATGTACATGTTTCATCTATTCCGTTCATACATTTTTAAAGATTATTTTAGTGCTTGATACAAAAATTGATAGCGATATAAATCCTAGGTGGGCCACACCATAGGACAAAAATAATGAATGGATATTCACAATTAAAATCCTCCTAAGGCCCACTGTACTATTTATTTGACATCCAATCTGTTGATTTGGTCATAAAGACCCAGATGAATGGAAAAAATAAATATCAGCTTGATCCAAAACTTTTATGACCCCCAAAACGTTTTTAATGGTCAAAATTCATTCAACACTATTTCCTATAATGTGGTCCAGTTGAGATTGAGATATAATTCATTTTTTTTATCATATCATAAAATGATATATAAAAATAGATGGACGGCATGGATGATACACATACATCATGGTGGGCCCCACAGAGCACCGACCACCAGCCAATGGCTGGTGTCAAGGGGAGTAGCCAATTCGTTCCCATGATTTATTCATGCCATCCATCTATTTTTATATAATGTGGTCCAATCGGTTGATCTCAACCGTCTATTAAGTTTAGAACACATTTTCTGGCCTAAAATATTTACACTGAACGAGTGATATAATCTATGATTAATTTGACCTTTTTCTCTAACCATCCTTTTTCCAAGACATGGATAAGATGCTTTTAATTAGCTAACAAAAGTGATTCTTTAGACTCATAATCAATCCATGATGGTCTCTAAAAATTTGATGAATCAAATTGTTGATCGGACCTACTTTTTTGTAAATGATCTTGACCGTCCATTTTAAGACCATTGATCAAATCTTTTTTTTAGTTAGATCAGTATGATTTATTCATGGTAGCGTATGAAATATAAGTTGGACCTAATAAACAGTCTAGATCAATGGATTGTACTCACAAATTTCCTAATACAACTAGGAGAAATGTAGAGCACTGTGGGCCCCACCATGATGTATGTGTTTCATCCATTTTTACAGATCATTTTATTGCTTGATCCCAAAAGTGAGAGGGATACAAATCTCATGTGGATCACACCACATGAAAACAATAGTGATTGGATATCAATCATTAAAATCCTCCTATGGCCCACTACTGTTTATTTGACATCCAATCTGTTGATAAGGTTATACAGACCTAGATGAAGAGAAAAAACAAATATCAGCATCATCCAAAACTTTTATGGTCCCCAAAATGTTTTTAATGGTCGACCCTGATTCAACACTGTTTCCTATAATGTGGTTTACTTGAGATTTGGATATACCTCATTCTTGGACTTATACCGTAAAATGATCTGTAAAAACAGATGAATGGTATGGATGAAACCGTCGATGATGCTCTGTGGGCCCTACCATAATGTATGTGTTTCATCCATTTTTAAAGATCATTTTAGAGCTTTTTGCAAAAAATTAGAGGGATATAAATCTCAGGTGGTCCACACCACATGAGAATAATAGTGATTGGATATCCACTATTAAAATCCTCCTAAGGCCCACTGTACTGTTTATTTGACATCAAATCTGTTGATTTGGTCATACAGGACCAGATGAAGGGAAAAAACAAAAATCAGCTTGATCCAATAGATTTAGGCTACCAAAATGTTTTTAATGGTCGACGCTCATTCAACACTGTTTCCTGTAATGTGGTCCACTTGAGATTTGGATATACCTCATTCTTTGACTTATACCGTAAAATGATCTATAAAAACAGATGAATGGCATGGATGAAACCGTCGATGATGCTCTGTGGACCCCACCAAGATATACGTGTTTCATCCATTCAGTTCATCCATTTTTAAAGATCATTTTAGAGCTTTTTGCAAAAAAATAGAGGGATATAAATCTCAGGTGGTCCACACATCATGGTGGGACCTACACAACTTGCTAACATTGAGTGAAATTGGCACAAGACCCAATGCAATTCCATCTACAGCTTTTCCATTCTTCCCAAACATGGAGTGGAATTGGCACAGGACCAGATGTAATTCCATCCTACCTGATCCCTTCTAATCCCACTACCCAAACATGCCTTAACTGTACACATGGTGTAGTTGTACAACAACTCAAATTATATAAATAGTTTAGTATAAACCAACAATTTGATTTTTCCTTTTGAATTTGGACCAAGTGCTACTTTACTCCCAACCGCCCATTTGTCAGCCATTAATTGAATGGTTACAATTGATTAATCAGTGCTATTTTAGAGATACAATCCATCTGCAATGGAACTCACAATTTAGATGATCTAGATAGCTGAACACTAGTGCCACAATGAAAAGGATAAGTCACTATCATTTTTTCAAATGGTGGAAAACTAACATAAGTCATTTTCCCCTCATTCATTTATAGCAAGTTGATGGACAAGAAGTCAAAGTAAAGAATAGATAGTGTTTTTATTACTACAACAGGTAAGACATTACTTTCACTATCTTTCCTTTGTGTTAGGATTTAAATGGAACTGATCACCTATTGCAGAGTACCACACATCATGATGGGCATCCATTCACTCTATTTTACTGATCATTACCATCAATTTGACTAGTTACTCGCCTCGATCATACTACATATGAGAAAGATATTGGGCAAACAAGATTGATCAACAATTTGAGTGAATTTTGATTTAAACATCTGAAGTTAATTACTCTTCATGTCCGGACTGATCAGATTATCCAAAAATAGTTAAAGGTTGTTCATAATATCAAAAATATATAAATGAATAGAAAACACAAACATCAGCTTGATCCAAAACTTTTAGGGCCTCCAAGAAATTTTAAATATTAGAGGTTCAATCACACTATTTCCTGTGGTGTGGTCCACTTGAGCTTTGGATATGCTTCCTTTTTGTTCTTTAGACCTCAAATTATCTGTTAACATGGATGAATGGAGTGGATAAAATAAATAAATAATGGTGAACCCCATAGAGTTTACTCTGGTAAAGGTAACGAGTAACTCACTTAAATGTAGTGGAGAAAGGTTTCCTTAAAACATTCATAATCATATATTGGGCGTGCCTAAATGTGATTCACATATCTAACCCCCTCATTATGTGTGTCCCACTTGGATGAGGGGTCAGACCAAGTTTCAACAAATCCAAAACTCATGTGCGCTCCACCAAGTGTTTTTATACTTTTTAGGATGTCTTCACATAGTTTTAAATGGTATGGCCCACTTGAGTTTTGTTTACCAATGATTTTTGAGGTATCTCATAACCTAAAGGGGACACATCAAATCCACGGTGTTGATGTTCGACACACATCATGATAGGGCCCACAAAACTTACTAACATCAATTCTTAGGTTCTCGCAAGGTTTGTGTCACAATTTTAACCAAAATATTTGGCCCATTTAACATGCCTAGTCCATTCATTCTATTTTACTATCAATACTCTCAATTTGACTAGTTACTCGCCTCAATCAGGCTACATATGAGAAAGATATTGGGCATACAAGATTGATCAACAATTTCAGTGAAATTTGATTTAAACATTTGAAGTTATTTACTCTTCAATTTGAACTGATTAAATTGTCCAAAACGATTAAAGGTTCAATTAGTGAATGTGCCTAATAATTTAGTAATTTTATTTTTCACAAATAAATTTAACATTTTTTTTTTCAAAATGTATATTTTTTTTACTCTTTTAACTAAATATCATCTTTTTTAAAATATATATTTTTTTACAATTTGTCAAGTTTTTCACAATTTTGTCTAATTTTATAAATTTTCTTTTTCAAAATATCATTGTTTTATCGATTTTTTTTTTCAAAATTATCAACATTATTTAAAGTTATTAATTTTTTTTTTCAAAATCTAGATTTTTATAAAATTATAGTTTTTTTTTTTTCAAAATTTAAATTTTTCTTAAATATTATTAATTATTTTTCTAAGCTTCTCAACTATTTTTTTTTTTTTCAAAATTCCTAATTTTTTTGAGTTTTTTTATTTTTGACCTGAGCATTAGAGATGGTTTGGGCCATCTCTAATAGAGACTATCCAAGACCGTCTCTAATAAAGACGGTCCTTGACAGTCTCTTCTAGAGACGGTTTTTTCCAGGGATATAAGACAGTTTAGGACTGTCTCTATTAGAGACGGTCTTTGACAGTCTCCAATAGAGATGGTTTAGGACCGTCTCTATTAGAGATTGTCCTTGACCGTCTCTAATAAAGATGGTCTTTGATAGTCTCTGATAAAGATGGTCATTGCTAGGGTTATAAGACGGCTAAGGACCGTCTCTAACAGAGACGGTCTTTGACAGTCTCAGATTATAAGTAAAAGACGGCCAATGACCGTCTCAGATGACTGCATGTAAGACGGTCAAGGACCGTCTCTAATACGGACGGCCAATGACCATCTCAAATGACCACATATAAGACGGTTAGAGACCGTCCTAAACAATTTCTGGATGTTCAGATTTTGAAGACAATATTAAAGACGGTCAAGGGTCGTCTAAAATGTTAGAGACGGTTTATGGCCGTTTCTAAAGCATCTTTAAACCAAGCAATTTTAGATATGGTCCAGAACTGTCTCGAAATCCGTCATTTTTTTCCACTTTTCACGTAGTGATCGGAGTATGACCCACCCATGGTAGAGTTGGCATATATGAATGGCTTAAGACTACTGAAATGTGAGCCTCACAAACCCCCAACAATGGGTTGAATAGAATATCTGCTATTGTCGGTGGCCCCTTACATGTTTGAAGAAATGCATTAACTAATATTTTGTTGCACAGCATGCCAACAACGCAGTGAACCGAGATCTAATATCCAGTCTCATCCGTAAACAATAAACAAGAAGAAATATAAAGTAGAAAAAAAGAATCAAAACATTCTAAATAAACCACAAGACAAGATATAGGTGGAAAAACCTCAAAGAGGGGTAAAAAAAATGAGTGCAAACTTCCACTATGAAGAAAACAAGATTACAAGCAATATACTAACCTTTTCTCTTGGATGTATGGAGAAAACCCTTTTCCCATCATTTAGAATAATTCCTAGTCACCTAAAAAAGTCCTAGGAACCCCTATTTATAGTTTAGGTAACTCCCTTTTGTACCTCTACAAAAACCGACACAAAAATTCACAGTCTGCATAAGATTCAGACTCAAACTGCGTAAGCTTGACTGGTCATGCAGAGTTCTCGAACAATCGAGTGGCACCCTCAACCGGTCAAGCACATCCCACGACTGGTCGAGCACCTTGAAAATCCAAAACCACAACTCGCTGGAAAACGAGTCGAGCCAATACACGACCGGTCAAGCAGCCCACTCGACTAGTCGAGTGGTGCTATCCAGATGTGACTCCACATCTCAACAATCTTCCACTTGGAGACACATTGCCATAAACCTTCGTCTTCTACATCTGGAGTGTACCACCTCTCCGTCTTCTAGCCTAAAGACCAATCAAAGCTGAACAGTGCTTCAGCTTCTCCCGTGTGACCACCTTGGTCAGCATATCTATAGGATTCTCACTTATATGAATCTTCTCTGGAGCAATCGATCCATCTTCCAGTAACAAACGTATGAAGTGATATTTGATGTCAATATGCTTAGTCCTTAAATGAAAGGCTGAATTCTTAGCCAAGTGTATTGTAATACTCTGATTGTCACTGTATAGCTTGCAATCAGCTTGCTTCTTACCCAACTCTTCTATGAAACCTTGCATCCACACAATCTCCTTGCACACTTTTGTAGGTGCAACATCTTTTGCTTCCATTGTACTAATAGATACTATCTTCTGTAACTGAGAGACCCAACTGACTGCAGCACTACCCAGAGTAAAGACATAACCTGTAGTGCTTCTTCTGCTGTCAATATCTCCTGTCAAATCTGAATCTATGTAGCCTTGTAGTTTGATTTTTGATCCACCATAACACAACCTTATATCCACAGTACCTACCAGGTATCTGAGGATCCACTTCACAGCTTCCCAATGTTCCTTCCCAGGGTTGTTCATGAACCTGCTAATAAATCCTACTGCTTGAGCAATGTCTGTTCTCGTGCTCACCATAGTATACATAAGATTCCTAATAGCTTACGCGTATGGGACTTTAACCATGTAGTCCCATTCTTCCTGTGTCTTTGTACTTTGCTCCTTAGGAATCTTGAAGTGGTTGGCTAATGGAGTGTTAACCGACTTAGCACCTTCCATATTGAATCGATCAAGTACCTTAGTTATGTACTCTTCCTGGAATAAAATTAGTTTCTTGTTTTCCCTATCACGCTTTATCCTCATGCCTAAGATTTATTTTGTAACTCCTAAATCCTTCATGGCAAATTCTCTAGACAGTTATTTTTTAAGATCTGAGATATCCTTCATGCTTGAACTGACCACAAGCATATCATCAACGTATAGAAGAAGGATGATATACGACGTATCAAACTTCTTCAAATAGCAACAGTAGTCTACATGATATCTCCTAAAATCATTTTTCGATATGAAACTATCGAACTTCTTGTACCACTACCTTGGGGCCTGCTTCAGGCCATATAAACTCTTCTTCAGTCTACACACCTTGATCTCCTTTCCTGGTGTCACGTATCCTGTCAGCTGATACATATATATCTCTTCTTCAAGGTCCCCATGAAAAAAGGCTATCTTAACATCTAGCTGCTTTAGATGTAAGTCCTCTGTAACCATTATACTCAAGACCATGGGAATCGTAGACATTTTCACCACAGGTGAAAATATTTCAGTGAAGTCGATACCTGTCTTTTGTTCGAACCCTTTCACAACCAATTTAGTCTTGTATCGTTTCGAACCATCATGCTCCTCCTTCAGTCTGTAAACCCACTTGTTATGAAGAGCTTTCTTATCCTTAGGTAGAGTGACTAGCTCCCATGTACAATTAGACTCAAAAGAGCCCATCTCATCATCCATGGCCTGCTCCCACTTAACCTGTGGATCTGACTATAATGCTTCTTCAAAACACTCTGGTTCATTATCTGTTAGCAGTAGATAATGTAAGGAGGGTGAGTATCGGACCGTGGGTCTCCTCTCCCGAGTAGACCTCCTCACAACCGGTGTCTGTGGCTCTGCCGCATAATGCTTTTGTACATGATCATCTTGTGGCGTTGTAACACCCGTGTCCTGTAACTCTTCCAATTTTACGAATTCTTTCTTCTTAGCTTTATTTTCCTGCACACTGTCCTTATGCATCATTTTTTCATTGAAGACTACATCTTTGCTTCTTATGATTTTTTTTATTTTCTGTATCCCAAAATATATAGTCAAAATCATGCTGCCCGTAATGTATAAACGTGCACATCCTGGACTTCACATCCAGCTTCTTTCTGTACTCTGCATTAATGTGAACATATGAAGTACAACCGAACACTCTGAGATGTGCAAAGTTCACTTCTTTCCTAGTCCACGTTTCTTCTAGTAGCCCACCATCCAATGGTGCTGAGGGATTTCTATTGATAAGATATGCGGCAGTATTCATAACATCTGCCTAAAACGTCTTAGGCAACCCTGCATGTAGCCTCATGCTCCTGGCGCGCTCAAGGATGGTCCTGTTAATGAGCTCAACCACACCATTCTGTTGCAATGTCCCTGGAATCATTTTTCGATGTTTGATTCCATTTGTTGCACAATACTCCTCAAATTTCCTATCACAGTACTCTCTCCCATTATCAGATCTCAGACATTTTACTGTTTTATGTGTCTCATTTTCTATTATTACTTTTCACTTCTTTAATACATCAAATACATCAAATTTATGCTTTAAGAAATAAACTCACAGTTTTTTACTAGCATCATCAATAAAGAAAACAAAATAATGTGAACCACCAAGAGATAATACCTGTGTTGGTCCCCACACATCAGTGTGTACAAGCTCCAACAGATACGTCTTTGAAGCGCGTCCCGTCTTCTTAAAACTTACCTTCTTCTACTTACCATACATGCAGTCCTCATAAAATTTCAAGTCAATAAACTTCTACCCTGGTAACTTTTCTTTTGACAATAACACTTTCATCCCTTTCTCACTCATATGTCCCAACTTCTGATATCATAACTGCCCATTCACTCTAGTTGATGTGACTGTGAGTGAACTATACGATCCTGAAGTCATGTACAAAGTACATTCCTTCTTGCCTCGAGATATCACCAAGGCACCTTTTGTGATCTTCCAGGAATCACTAGTGAAGGTTATCATATATCTGATATTGGCTAACTGTCCCACTGAAATCAAGTTTCATTTCAAACTCGGTACATGTTTGACATCCTTCAATTTCAAAGTCATTCCGTCTTTCTGTTTTAAATGAACATCTCCATTTGTAACAATACTGCATGGCTTATCATCACCCAGGTAAACTCTCCCAAAGTCATCTGATAAATAATCACACAGAACTTCCTTATATGAAGTAGCATAAAACGAAGCACCCGAATCTATAACTCAAGACTCAGTCCTCGCATCAAGAGATAAGATCAACGCCTCTATGTCACTCTCCTCATATAGATTCACTGAATTCTTCCCATCTTGAGAGCTTCTTTTTTATTTTTAAGCACCCTACAATCACGTTTCATGTGCTCCTTCTTGCCGTAATGCCAACACCCGTTTTTATCTTTCAGTCTCTTGCATTTCTTCCTCGACTTAGAACGTTCGTGTTTATTGTCTCCTTTGTTCAGCAATCTTCCTCTTCCTTCAACATTTAGAGAATTCTCTGAATCCCCTAAAACTCTTGATGCCTTTCTTCTAGATTCTTCGCTGAGAATTAGACTGGTCATATCATCAAATTTCAGCTTTGTCGACCTTGAAGAATTGCTCACAGCAATTACCAAACCATCCCAACTGTCTGACAAACTGGACAAGATCAATAACGCCCTAACCTCGTCCTCAAAAATAATGCCAACAGATTCCAACTAGCTTGTGACTGTGTTGAACTCATTTAGATGTTCAGACACGCTCCCACCATCTGACATCTTTATGTTAAATAGTTGTTTCATGAGATGAACCTTATTGGATGCTGAGGGTTTTTCATACATCGTAGCTAGGACTTCTATTAATTCTTTTGTAGTTTTCACTTTAGATATATTGAGGTGACACTCTTAGACAAAGAGAGTCGGATCATTCCTAAAGCCTTCCGATCTAATAAAAACCATTCATCATCTGTCATCTTTTCTTTTTTTTTTCTTTTTTCCTCTTAGAGGAATATGGAGGTCCTTCTAATATAGATAATCATTCATCTGCATCTTCTAGAAGGTAAAGTTTGAACCATCAAACTTCTTAATTCTAGTCTTCCCTTTTTCCGTCATTGCTCCCAGTAGAACTAAACTTGGCTTTGATACCAGTTGTTGCGCAGCACGCCAACAACGCAGTGAACCGAGATCCAATCTCTGGTCTCACCTACAAACGATAAAGAAATATAAATTAGAAAAAAAGAATCAAAGCATTCCAAACAAATCACAAGACAAGATAAACATGGAAAAACCCCAAACAAGGGTAAAAAACCATGGGTGCAAACTTCCACTATGAAGAAAATAAGATTCCAAGAAATATACTAACCGTTTCTCTTGTACGTGTAGAGAAAACCCTTTTCCCACAGTTTAAAATAACTCCCGATCACCTAAAAAGGCCTTAGGGACCCCTATTTATAGTTTAGGCAACTTTCCTTTCGTACATCTGCGAAAACCGACTCCAAAATCCTCAGTCCGCATAAGATCTGGACTCAAACTGCATAAGCTCGACTGGTCATGCAGAATCCTTGACCAGTCGAGCGGCACCCTCGACTGGTCGAGCACATCCCACGACTGGTCGAGCACCTCGAAAATCCAAAACCACAACTCGCTAGAAAATGAGTCGAGGCAATCCGCAACTAGTCAAGTGGAGCCCTCGACCGGTCGAGCAGCCCACTCGACTGGTTGAGTGGCGCTACCCAGATGTGACTCTACATCTCAACATATTCTATAGTCCTGTATCCAGCCTATGTACAATGATACTGTGGTTCTCAGTTTAGTTCTTATAGTCTTTTGTTGTGCAACTGCTAATCTCTAATTTGCTTCCAACAGAAATTGCCTATTGCGAAGGAAAGCAATCTTTCTATTGCCTAATGTGAATGCAGGTATCGTGTGGCACATGACAGTTTCATTGTGTTATACGGGAGTTTTTTACCTAATGCATTGAAGGATCTCCCAAACAGCAGGTTTGTTTCCATTCCCCTACAGCAGCCGAGTGCTTCACTCGTAAAATCGCCTTTTAGAACCTTACTTTTAATACATTTGTGAGTATTTTCTCTAGTAGCACAAATTCACTTTAGTTATCATCTAGTGCATGCATAGATTTTTTTACAATCATTTTAGTGTATACAACCTGGCTTCTTGTATACAAATGAGATTTTTTTTTTCCATTCAAATTAACTGCAATTTACTGCGCCAGTTGCATTGTTCGGTTTGCTGATTCAGTTTTTAACATGGCAGCTGAGAGAAAGATAGGCCTGATAGTTGAATGTCTCTTTCTTGTGGAACTGAATGCAGTATAGTACAATTATATTCTGGAACTACTTTATAAACTCGTTTTAAGGAAGTATGTTTGACAGATGAAGCTACCAAGCAATAATTTCAAAAAGGGAGCAGCCAAAATTGACACCCACCTTTGTCACTAGCATACAGTCAAATTTTCCATTCGTGAATTGAAATAGTACAAAAGCATAATAATTCAATTCTCACAATGGAAAAATGGTGGGTGTGGACAATATCAACTCTCTTCTTAAAATACATCAAACTCCCTTATTAAAATACATCATTATTTCTTAATCCATATTCATGCCCAATCCTGTGACAAGCTTGTAAAGGCACCAAAAACATAGTTCAATCAAAAAAGCTTAATTTTCACCAACACAACTATCCATGTTCACAGAAACTTCTGAGAGATTTAGTGCAGAACAAGTTACCTTTGATGTGCCAGTGGAAAATTGCAAGAGACATGCTTTATCCTCCTTGTTGAAACCTTGGACTACCTCCCAAAACCATTGGATAGTAGGACATGCAGTAGTGTAGCTAGAATACTGTGTTCGCCCTCATATGATCCACTGCAAGGTGGTCAAACATTGAAATATTTATGACACTACATATCATACCAAAATGTTAATGAGGTTCTTCTCATCTCTCTTACTTGATTCATGAAAACAGGCTATGAGGATTTCAGCTTTTGTCTGTATAGTTGCATGGTTTGCTATTTACTTCTCTCAGGTTTGATATCTACACTAAATGAACTTCCATGGTTAATTAAATCTATTCGAGGAACAAATTTGTGAGATCGTTGCCGGTCATTTAGCGGGTCCCACCATGAACGTCCCTAGTCATAAAGTAAATGTACTCATTAGCTGCACCACATTGTATGGCAATTGCAGAAAGTGTAGTCATCAATTTTCCAACCGTCCATTTTCATCATACATGTGCAACCCGTCTGATTAACATGCTAAGGGCCCACATGATAGATGGACAAGGATAGCCTAGCACTTCTCTTTCAATTAGAACTATTTCAATTGCTTGCTTTCAAGTGTTCTACTCTTTCATGTCAATGAAACTGAGAAATTCTACAGAATTATGTACAAGCAGTGGAGCATGTGCCAGTGTAGCACATTGCACATTCATCAGCTGAGGGTTGTCATGAACATGCCATGGTGAAAAATTCAGGTCTCTCCAGTCATCAACCAAAGGAGGTTGGAAAAAAGATGACCAACAGCCTGTACTCAATGTATGCTTGTAGCTCCCCTGATGAGTGGATTGGATCCTAATATATCTACATTGGCACATGTGCTACTGCGAGCAAATCACGTCAGAAATTTCTCCACTTTAAGATCCTTTTTTTCCGAACTTTTGTATATGGAACTGTTTTTAATTTAGGTTCTAATAACAGCATTGGTTGCAATCCTAACTGATAGAATTGGAAGGAGACCTCTCCTATTGGTAAGCTGGTACTCAGAATTATAAGGTAAAAATATCAAAATTTTTCCTTATTCTTTTATATATAAGAGGAAATATACAATGGTCAATATGAATTACTAGATTTCGTATCAACTCCCCAACTCTGTGATCACCTATTGGGGGCACTGTCAATAGTCAATGCTGTAAGGAAACTCCACCATCAGACGATCCTAGTTTTCTGATAATCAGCCTGGGAATGGTTGGTCAAAAAGAAATAGCTGATGTTGTTGCACAATGGGGACAAGCCCATTGATTGGATGGAAGTGATTGATTTTCTTCCTTCATTGCTCGTCCATGATGGGTGGTTTTATGAGCATTATGTTTCCATTCTATGGATTTCTCCTCATGGTGTTTATTTCCTCGTGCTTGCAGATAGGATCCACAACAAAATGGGTGAAGGTTAGTTTCTGCAACCAATGTAATCTTAAGTGATAAATATTTTGTTTGTCTTATGTGATATTTAAAGCATGTTGTAAGTTTTCCTGGTAGTGTCATCAGTAGATCTTGGTTATTTTTTCACTCAAATGTACTCAAATTTTAGCTCTTTATTTATATTTTCAGATACACAATTTTCTGGTTGTTGCTTGTGTTGCAAATTGGCATTCAGCTCTTACTTGGCATTCAGCTCTTACATCCAAGTAAATTTTTGTTTTATTGTTTTGTTGAATCCCTTGGAAATATAAGCAGTGATTTTATATGGTGTTGTTTCTTAATCTGTCTTGCTAGTGCAGATAGAACCTTGGGTGAAGCCAGCCAAAGACAATGAAAGTTCGTCGCATTAAATATGCTTGGCATGAGTTTTTTCCTGAGGGTACTCATCTTCCTCTTGGTCCATGATATCCTGGCTTTTTGTCATTTCATTCCTTTTTTTTTTTTTTATTCTGTCAATGCAGCTAGGTACAACATTGGTGCTGTTATCTCACTCTGGGCACTGTAGTCTTAATATGTCTCATTGTCATTCAATAATTTAATATATCGAGATTTCTTTCCCATCATCATTTACATTTTTCTTCTTAATCGATACTTGGAAGTTAATATAATCATTTACTCTGTTTTACAATCTTTAAAATCTTTATATGTAAATCTGTGCTCATATGCATTGTTGGAGAAACTAAAAAACCTTCTCATTCTTAGATTGCATTGTGAAATATGCATCCATTATTCAAAGAAATGGCAACATTCCAAGCATTCACACTTTCTCTCCTTGCTAACTAAATTAGTGAGTCTTCTTTCCTTCATACTATATGATTTATTGATTGGACCGTTCATCATGTGGGGCTTGAATTGTTTTTTCTAGTTATCTTAGATATCATTTGGATCACATGGTTATAGCAATTGGACTAATGGTTACAAACGGGACCTTTTGTCAAGGGTGGGGAAACATTCTCAAGATTCCTAACTTCATGAATTGGGGAATTTTAGAATATTTTTTTAATTGCTAATTGCATGATTTATGTCCTTTTACTAATTGGCAATTAGTGAATTTATCAAGTAACGCCAACCCAAACACATTAATTGCCAAATTCAAGGATTTGACAGTTAAAAATTTGCCAAATTCATGCAATTCATGAATTTGGTGTGCATCCAAACAGGCCTGTAAAATGTCCAACACTATAATTAGGCTTTTTGGTTGCTGGCTTCTAAGCACATGTCATGGAAGCAGTTCATATGCACAATTTCTTGGAGCATCTTACATGCAGCCTATGAAACTCTTTAATTCTGCACTTCTTCTATTTTCAGGTGAATTCTGTAAAGTTCAACGAGTATGGATCTGTGGTAGTATCGGCAGGGTATGATAGTTCAGTGAGGCTATGATCAGATCAGATCATATTTTTGGGCCCCACATATCCAAAGGCATTAGTGTTTCCTTTTTAATTTTCCTACTCGAAGTACCGATCAGATCGCTTGGCCCACCATGCAGCTGTCACTTGGCCCACCATGCAAACGAGGAACTCTAGCTAGCAGATTAAAGTAATGCCACTTATTTCTCTCTTCTTTTTTTTTTCTTTTTTTTTTTTTTCTTCGTATTAGTAAATGACTCCAACTAGGGACTGAAAGCTTACATCTTATCTCTAACATGTGTTCTATATTGGCACGTGTGTCTATTTGTAGATTGGTAGGATGCTCATATGTTGGTGGAATTAACAAAGCTCCCTCCAGTAGAGAAAGTTATAACTTTTAAGGCTCTTATCACTACACCAAAATCATCATTTAGGAACGGTTTAATACCGTTCCTAAATGAGGCGTCGCGGAAAATCAGGAACGGTTCAAAACCGTTTTGGGTACCGCTTGAAAACGGAATTTTAGGAACGGTTTTAAACCGTTCTGGTGCCAACAGTCATATTTGAGAATAGTATTTTTTTCTTATTTCGGAACGATTTTTAACAAAAAAACCTACTGTATAAAATAAAATAAAATATATTTAAATCATATTCATTTAAGAATTAAAAGATAGACTGACTTGCAAACCTGACAGTAAAAACTAAAATCTACAATGGAAGACTTCAAAATAAAGAGAATTCAATGAAAGTCCGTCAAATAGATGAAGAGCTCCACAATGTGATGGCCTTTTATGTACCTAACTACAAGCAACAAGTAAAAAATAAGAACATAAACATGTGAATAGATTGAAAGAACAATCAACTATCAAAACAGTGTGAAAAAAATTGTGACAATTGAACATACATATGGGGGATTGTTGTTAGTTGACTCACCTGGTTTTTGGATATGCTCGATGTACTCCTGACCCAGGGGAGCTCGTTCTAGACCAAGCGGGGCTACGAATGGTAAGGGAGACGTAATCAGCTCGTTCTAAACCAAGAAGGGCTACAATGTTTAGAAATGAGTTACACGGAGTTACAAAGACAACAAACCTTCTGGTGATCCAAACCGTTTAGAAATAGGAAACTGTTTTGAAATAATTAACATCTAAAACAAGGAGGACAATTCGGTTCCCACTTGCAAGGGAATTAGTTACCAATGAAGAATATTGGGAAAGAAGAATATTCTTATTTGAATTAATGTCTTCCTGGAAAGTCTAAAGTGAAATTTCTGAAGGACAAAACAAGGACATGAAAAGCACAATAGAAGTAAATAATATATAATGGAAGAAACAAGAGAATAGAACTTTCAACAATGAGCTTTCCAACCTTTTCTGGCCTCTTTGCAATCTTAATTATAGTAGCATCTGCTGCTCCAGATGATATTCTGACTTGTACGTTCACTCTTAATCATTGTAGGGAGGTCTCAATCATTGTAGGGAGGTAAAAGAGAAAAACTGAATATTTTGAGTTTCATAATAAATATTTGTAGATTATAGCTATTTCTGGGACTACATGAAGATAACTGTTTGCCAGACACAAAAGAACAAATCGAAGTTCTAAAGACTCATTTGGCCTCACCTTTGAAACCCAAGGCAGGGCCTCACATGGATGGACCTTAAAAACCCATTTGGGCTACCCATCCAGTTGCATCCCCACCTATACTCATAGCCAAGGTTTTAAAAAATCATGACTCCGACCTTCTTCTTCTTCTTCTTCTTCTTCTTCTTTTTTCCTGAGTTATTGAACTGGGACCTAACGCCTTACTTTCTCAATCAAGCACTATCTAATAGTCTATTGATGTAGGCTGATTACAATCAACAAGTTAGATATATAAAGAATACATAATATCAAAATTAGGACAATCAAATTCTGAAGTAAAGAAATTAAGCGCAAATGTTTTGTTTATTTCATCAAAACTACTAATGAGCAACAACATGGTATAACACATAAGCAACAAGGTGAACTTAAAAAAATTGTTAGATACTTATATCTGCTACCCGTTCACTTCATACCTAAAAATAGAAATTGCCACTAGATTAACCTATATGGTGAGTCCTATAAATGCAACGCCAACAACTGCTCCAAATTAAAGCTCAAAACTCATAGGCATCGCTCACAACTGACCAAATCAACTAGGATCAGGAGACCAAAAGAAAACTCTGAAAGAACTCATCAACAACTAGTATCACTCGTATTGACTCATAAGTAATAGGTTGGCGGTGACTTTTCTGAGAAAACTGAACCTAAACCAGGCATCTCTTAAAATTTTAACTTCTTTCAGTTTTTCCAGAAGGCATAGCTAATAACATTAGTTAACTTGCAGAAAATAACAGTCATATCAAACATATCTAACACATAAAAAACTTTTATAGAATGAAAAAAAAAAAAACCATTTACAACAATAACCTAATACCCACCTAGAATGCAGAGCACCACACATCTTTTCGGGAGCTTTTGGACTGTAGAAGCTATATGAGTAATGATCTCTATAACCTGTTGTTGAACCTGCATTCATTCATGAGAATTTGACTGCACTGCTATACATAAAATATTAAAAATAAAGGACAAAATGAAAGGATGAAGTACCTGAACATTTTTCTCACCCCATCCAGGAACAGCACAGAGAAAATGGATCAAGATTTCTGCAGACTGGTCAAGGTTGTCAAGACCTACTGCCTGTTTTAACGAGATAATTGCTGCCAATAGAATAAAGCTTACTAAGTACATCTTTTTTTTTTAGAGAGATGACAAGAATTAATATTTTTATTAAACCACTACCAAGAGATCAAGGCTTGCAACAGAAGAATACAAGGCAGCCGTAGCTATGAAAAACAGGCAAAAAGGGAGGCAGATATCGCCTCCAAGCAATCTCTAACTAATTCAAGCCAAATCAAAGAATCAAGCCAAAGTGACAAACTCAGGGAATTCATATATAAGTCGGAGCCCATCATGAGAAAATCATGCCCCCAAGCACACTCCCTCTGATTTGCGGTAATATTACAAGTGATCAATTAAACATGGGACTCTTTGTCATAGCCTATACTTCTACTGGAGCATTACGAAACAAAATAAGGAGGTACCTGTAAACCAATTAAGTCATCTGACGGACAGTAAGGCAACTAGTTCAGAAAGAACAAAAAACTCTCATATAACTCCAGACCTTGCTTTCCACAAAATAAATCAAGAAATGGAAGAAACAAAAAAAAATATATAGCAGAATGGAAACCAGTAGTCCAGCTCAAACCAAAAATTTTTTTTTTTAAAAATCTCCCAATTTTACCGATGTGTGAAAAGGTGTGAGTACGACATCTGATAGTCAAGGCTTTCCCATCATTGACACACCCAGGCATGCATGAATTAAAAGTATAATCATTGAAGACCACCAACAACCTGGTTAAGTCTTAAGAGACTGAATGCACAACAACAGCAGCAGCAAAAAAAAAAAAAAAAAAAAAAAAGTTCACGTACCCTGAGAGTATCCAATTCAGGCCCTTCTAAGGTATCATAGTAGCGATCTACGGGTGACATTTTTCTTATAATTAATTTAATTTGACTTATTTCTAGAAAACTTGAGGCATTGCAAACATATATCTCTCTCATGAAACTCATATTTTCCTATCACTCTTTCTGTATGCAGCATTTCCTACTGATACAAAACCACCAACTTGCCATTGGCCCTCAAATAAGAAACTAAGGCCATCATTCAATGCATGACATTAGAAAAGCTTATCATATCAGGCAAATGTGAACCAATCGAAACAAGAAGACCTGCTGCTGCCCTTTGCCAATCAGCATTGAGTTCCTACAAAAGAGAATATTTAGAAGATGTGAGAAGTCCAGATTGCGTCCATTTACCATGTATTACAAATAGCTCCAGTGCAAGTGAATTAACCACAAATTCAGATATATTCCTGTGAGAAAGACTCAAAAACAAGTAAACATATTTAGTTACAAAATCCAAAGCTGACATTAGTGTGAGTCCATCCAAGCTGCCCAACTCTCATGGGCGCCATTGAATATGGCTATGATGGAGACTACATTATCCATCTAATTCTGTCATTGTTCATGGACAGCTGGTCATTTTATTTCAACTGGAAACGAATTGGATGGTTTGGAATATGTTACAAGTGGGGAATTCCTGGATTGATGTGCAGCCGTTCCATGTGTACATTCCATGATTCCATCTACAACATAACCTGCATTGCCAGAAAAACATGAAAGAACAACACCAAGAAATCCCTTGAGAAAGAAAACACACACACGCATGCAACTAGCTCAGGCAAGTAGTTAGTATATGACAAACCATTCCTTCCATCTACAACATAAGTTGGCCACCCCATTGTTGCTTCAGCTTAGTTAAAAGGCTTTGTTAAGGTCAACATTCGTGCTCCTGTCAAACAACAAAAGATAATCCAAAAACCTTCCTTGACTAAGGAAATCATTTACTATAATCTATATCATTGAAAAGTCTTTCAGGAGGGATAACCTTTTGCATTTTAACAGTTAAAAAGTTCAAACGTTCAGATTTCACAATTCTCCGCTTATTCTTTAGTAATTCATATGCCTGAAACAGATTTAGCAAAACATATTATCTTTGATTTTTTACCTTCATTTCAGTTTCTTCCTCAACTCCTAAATGCATGAAATAGGAGTCTAGTAGCTCAATTGACAACTTTGAACATGAAGTTAGCACTAGAAACCAATCGGCAAGCTAAAAAAACATCACAAATGCATTAATTCTATAAAAATTTAAAAATTAAAAAAAATAATAAAAAAAATCATTAGGATGCATAAAACTAGGGAACTTCAGTGATTTGACGAACAACCATGAACATGAAATTCACTTCAAAACAAACTCATCAGGTAAAGAACATAAAATGGAAAACCCAAATCCTATAGTACATCAATATAATTAAAAAGAAAAAAAAAAACCATCAAATTGCATAGAATTAGGGATTTATAGCAATCCAAAATATGACTGAGAACATGAAATTACCATTGAGAACAGACCGTGAGCTAAAAAACCAAGTACAAAATGCATTAATAGAGGAAAAAACCATCAAGATGCATATAGTTAGGGATTTAAGTCGGTCCAACAGACAACCGTGAGTAAGAATATTAGCTTCGAAAACAAAACAATGAGCTAAAAACTATTTTAAAAAAATATATACAAAAAAAACAAAACACCAAATCAGAAAATGCATCAATAGTAAAAAGGTTGTATGGTGAAAATTAACGGAAGTGAAATTCACATGAATCTATCAAAATAATGGAAAAAATCTATTTTTTTCTAAATGAAACGAGATGGATCGAAGCAAAACAAGCAGATGGTAATAGCAGATCTGGAAAATCAAATACAGAGCAGAATTATTTATTTTTTTTAAAAAAAAGAACTTAACTATTATGCCAAGGTTGAATGGCTAGAACCTTTGAGCACCACAGCTACAGCAACATCATTGTGTTGGAAACATCCACAATGGTTGTAAATATCAAAATTATGCTACTTGACAGAGAACATCACAATCACACCTACACATAAACTCTTTTACAATCCAAATAGTGTAAACAAAAAACAGCATTAGTTTTCTGCAAAAAGAATTCTTTTCTACAGATTCCTCATATCCAAACAGGGCCTAGGTTTACTTCGATGGATAAATAACTCTAGCATTTTTAATTCCTATTGAATTTAATATAAAAGATGAGATTAGTTTCTCTTCTTCCATTAACTCAATCTTGCAACGTCTCCTTTTCCCATTTTGCAAGTTAGATCCATTTACAATCAGTAAGTTGTGGATCTCAACTAGCAAAATATCATGTACCATAAAAAACAAATGTTAGAGTTGCATGCAAAATTTTACAAAATGTGCAGCCCATTAGCTCAAACCAAGAGCTGAGAAGAAAGGGAATGGTGGTCATCTTTAAAATTCAAGGGCATTGGTGTCTTATGGTACTCAAGAGCATAGGCAAAATCACAGAACTAAGGATATAATAGCAGTTGAGTATTGACCATCTATTAGACCAGAACAAAACTGTAGCAGTTTGTGCTCTATGAAATCAGCCTAATTTTTCACCTTGAAGTTTGGTTAGCTGCAAAATCAAGGGTAATTGGATTGTTTGTAAAACTCAGGAACAACATGTTTTGGACCTTTGGTACAACCCAAACCAGGCTTTTACAAGTAGAAATATTGTCAATGCAATGTAAAACTCAGGAACAACATGTTTTGGACCTTTATTTTATCTTTTATTCTTACATTTGGCTCTATTTATATAATTTTACATATTTATGTAGACATGAATTTGGAGTAGTGAGTAGAAGTTTGCAGGTTGCAGGAGACTGTAAAAGCCACATGGTATTTTATTACCCGGTCCCAGCCCAGAGGAGTAAGGTGCGCATCAAAAAGTGAGTGTAATAAGTAGGCATCATGATTCTTTTCACCTTCTACATTGTGAATCCCATTTAAATTGCAGATGGTCAAAACCACAAGCTGGTAAAGTAAAAAATAAATTATCACTACAAATAAAGGGTATACATTATTTCAATATAGGGCAACCAAAGCAGGTTCAGTACAAGGTTACGGTCCAAGCATCAAACATAAAGCGCATTAAGCACAAAAGGATTAAAAAATACAACATGATGAGACGGAGGGAAGCGTCTTTACCGAAAAATTTGTTCAACCACATGAAGGATTTGACACCAAGATTAATTTTCTAGAGAAGCTTTGATTTATCTGCAGTGATATTATCAGCCAGGTCAAAGGATTTTATGATCCGTTGTGGAAATCATTTTCCTACAAAAGATGTTGATTTGTTACGAGAATTTAGAGTAAAAAATGTCATACATAATTCCATCTGCTAAAATTGAGTGGAAATAAAGAAGAAAAGCTGGAATAAAGATTAATATATGGTGCAATGATAATCTTAAACCAAACAAGAAGAGTATTGCCTGTTGAAATGTCCTCACACTGTATTGAAATAACCATGACAAAGTAGTGCAAGCAAACATCAATTCACTGAAAACATATGATAGAGAATCCCTCCTGAATGGGGATTCAAATTGGTAGGTATGACTGATTGCTGAGTCCATAGCCTTCCAAAAATAAAAATAAAAATTGAACAGCTCCATAGTCTTCAAAATGATAGCTTCTTATATAGTACCCATTTGGGAATGAGATCCTACAAAATTAGGGAGGCCCCATAACCTCCACATCGGATTCTATCACACAAAGGCAGTTTCCCTGCGTAATCACAATTATTTTAAGTTGGAAAAAGAAACTAAATGATTGAAAATTGTGATTGAAAGGAGAAAAGAGCTGCTAGCACCTTCAAATCTGACATGGAGGGCATGGGTTGTCAAAATTGTGATTAGAGCTTAATCCTGATTTTGCAGGATCCCTGTCCAAATGATAGAAGCATGATTTCACATGAGCCAAAACCATGTCATATAATATTCTTATAATAAGAAGCACCAAAGTCACAAGCGTGGGTATTTGGACTATTAGAACTTACATTAGACCCATTTTTTTGGCAAATGTGATGCTTGATGGTTGCCCCAATTGCTTGTTGTGGAATCTTCACAGAAGAAATAAAGGGAGTATATGAGCAAAGTTTTTTTCAGCATAGCATATCCAACCTGGATGCATAGAATGATTATCAAATTGAACAACTGTTCATGAAATGACTATAGTATAACCACAATGAAATGATAATCATGAAGCAAGTAACAATGTGTAGAACTTTTTTTTTTAGAAAACCCATCTCAAATTCAACCGGACTTGCCATAGAAATCCTATAAGCCAAAAATCCAGGAGATACTTTGTATTCTCAATATTTCTACAAACATCCAAATGAAACATAACACAATTGAAACAAAAGAGAAATGGTAAAGATGATAGACCTATAAGTTGCTTCCATTGATGTTGCATTGTGAATGTTATCATGATAGTCCTGAACATTGACCTGAAAAGTATGCAGTATTAAAGTTCAAAGATCAAACTAAAAGAGAGAATCTTGGTACAAAAAATAAAATAAAATGTTCATTTCATGAGGAACTCCTGCAACAAAAATAAGAAGCATGAGAAAAAATTCCAAGTAAATCCAGTAGATTTTCAGGTGAAAGAGGAAGACAGAAGCATAGCTATTCATAGTTTTACCTCATTTAACTTTTCCCACACCAGACCAGGCTGATCTGCATAACCTTCGTCAGTAATTAAGATGTAGAGTTCACCATTGAACTACAAAACAGGGTAGGAAACAGTTTGAATACATTGGCTCATTGAATTGCAATATCACAATAAAGAGGAAGTAATCATGATATTATAGTTTCTTAGCACAAATTGCAATTACATTACTTTCAAATTTGACTTGAAAGGAACAAGACTGCAAGTTGAGTTTGAGTAAAACTGAATATTCACAATTCAATACATCCAAACATAGCCTAAATCTTAGAGAAACTGAAAGTGTTTCCACTACCTGATTGCTAACAATTGGAATCCCATTTTCTAGGATTATCTGTAGCCTTTTGGTATCCATTACGTGTACAAAGCCCCAATCACAAAATGAGCTAGATTCAGATAGGCATGCTATGGCTACAAACAGAAGCATGAAACTCTTTTGATAAACTTGACCTTTTCTCTTCAGTTCTTTGGGGGATCTTCCCATACTTTCCTGCGAAATTTGATGGAGTAAACACATTCACTATAACTAGGAATTGTCTGGATGTTTCACTTAAAACTCGATGATGAATATTAAAGATGCTTTCTGTGGGAGATTCTATGGCACGTTTTAATGGATTGAAGGTCACTAGATCTACATGGCTCGAGAAATAAGGCATCAAACTGATTTTTTCTTGTCTTTTCTTTTCTTTGAAAGACAATGCAATTTTGTTAAAGGCACAGCGGAGGCAAGGATTCAATGCCAAAAATTACACTACAGAGAGCCAAAAACAATTTTTTTAAAAAAAGGGGCTTAAGCTCCATTTGGTTTGAGAAAAAAATTATATTCGTAAAGATTGGTGTGATGACCAAATGGAGCCTAAGACTTATAACACTAAAAAGTATGATAGAAACTCTTACACTACAAATATGATGACCAAGTGACCACCTGTAAAAAGAAAAGAAACAGAATGATTTTACAAAGTGTGTTGGTGCCAAAAGGATGGAGAACATAAATAAATACTCCCCAATCACATTCCATTCCAGCTTCAGATGGAATACTGAATATGCACAAAAATCAACTAAGCAGAAGCCAAGATCATCCACAAATGAAGGTTAGCAAGATATTGAAAATTAAATTAGAGAATGATTGAGTGGGTTAGCAAACTTCAGCCAAGTTTTTCAGAGCCATACATTTGTTTTGTTAACTGTGGCCTACCTGAACGGATCAACATGACTCTTGGGTGAGGGCATCAATATAGTGTTGCCATTCTAATGGGTGGATTGGATCTTGGGCCTATTGTGCTATGCTGACACATGTTGGGCTTGTACATGAGCTTTTATTGCACACTCATGTGGGCCTGGCAAAGCTCATGATAGAGATATCTATCAATGAACAAAGACTGCACGCCTATTTCCATTATAGGCTATATACGCAGCTGTATGGATCTACAAGACACTAAGGTTTTGTTTTATCTTCCCAAATATACCAACAGCTATTGCTCTTGTCCCTTATAGCATTTTGTTTTATCTTCCCAAATACACTGACGACAGCATCTGCCATTTCCCTGTGATACAGTATCATACCTTTATGAAAATGGAGTTCAAAACTAGGTGGAGGGAAAGAGGAAGAATAAAAACTAGGGGGAAAATATTGCAATTGAATTGGCTACCAAAAAGTAATTACACAAGTATTCCTACAACAAATATATGTCCACTTTATTTTGATCATTTTTCCATGAGCCTAATGCATTATTTAGGAACTCGGTGAGTCAACTCAGAACACGACTATGACAACTTAGATCAGCATGAAAGTGTTCCAGGTTCCTATATGACTCGGGTTGTTACAAGAATCATTGGGTTTTCCCTAAACTTGCCAGAGTTTCGGACTGTGGACCTGGAGAGTTTTGTATTACTTGACGGAGTTTAATAAAGTGAAAAGGTTTGATAAAAAAAATGTAAAGGTTTGAACCCACCAACTCTAACATAAACAAAGACCTTGCCTGAATTCTGTTACAAGCCTCACCAGGTTCTTTCTATACTTGTTTGTGTTTTGCACTAACTTGTTAGACTGACCTAGTTTTATGTTACTTGGGTGCATTCTGCAGAGAGAAAAGCTACTGTGGTTTTTTTTTTTTTTTAAAGAACTTATGAAGAAAGAAACTTGATTACAATGTTACTTCATAGCCCACCTAATGTGCCTGAGTTGCAGTGCAAACATACATTTTTAATACGGCTGGTGTTCATCCATATGTTAAATTGTATGGTGTTTATTTAGTATCTTCATCATATATGGTGTTATAACACTATTTTGCCTAGGGAAAATAATGGTTTCAAATACCAAATTGTTACAAGTGTCTGACCTAAGTTTTGAATCTCTCTTATAAAGATGTGAGCTTTTCAAGGTGGGTTGGGTTGCATTGTGAAGAAAAGCTTTTCAAACAGTCAAGCTAGCATGCTCCCTACACAAGTACAGTCAAACACCAACATGCTAAATGTGCCACTTCAGCATGACAGAGAGATCAGATGTGTGCAGGTAGAGAGCAGATGGTTTATACACTTGATTTTTGGTGGTAGTCGATACACATGATCATGGTTCTGTGTCCACTTAAATCTGAAAATCATGGGTAGGAAGCTTAACAAAAACATCAATATGATCAAATACATGAACTTAGCGACAGTGCAACTAAAATAGAATCGACTGAATAAGATGTCAAAGCCAAACCATGAAATATAGTTACATCATGTTTAGGCATGTACCCACATCGCTTGGTCCCCTTGATTCGTAGGAACCATTCCCACATTCTGAGAACCACAATAGTTTTAGGTAATTGATATGGGCCAGAGAAAGGTCAGCAAAATGAAAAGCATCCGGCCGTAGCACCATCAATACTCACCTTCTTCTAGGCTCAGACACCCCCAATCGGCTCTCAAGAACGGCGGTAGCCAGAAGATCGCCGACAACAAAATGGCGACACCGAGGATTAGCGCGGCCACACACCGGAACCTGACGAATCTCCTGATCGGGCACCGTAACGGACCAGCATTTCCTTCGGAGAGTGAGAGGGAGATCGAGGGAGAGGGAGATTGAGAGAGAGAGGGTAGAGATCGGAAGAGGGAAAGGGAAATCGAGGGAGATCGAGGGAGATCGAGGGAGAGGGAGATCGAGGGAGAGAGAGAGAGAGAGAGAGAGAGAGAGAGAGAGAGAGAGAGAGGGAGGGTCAAGATCGGAAAAGGGAGGGAAATCGAGGGAGAGGGAGAGTGAGATGGAGATCAAGAGAGGGTTGAGATCGGGAGAGAGAGAGGAGATTGAGAGAGGGAGACGGCGGTTTGCGAAATGAAGTTTCAGGGCTTTTGGCGTAAGAAAATAGCTTAAATCAATTGGTAGTATGCGGTACATATAGATCATCGTACCTCTTGGGCCTTGTGGGGTCCACTGAGAGGTACATAACTGAATCCATTCCATCCATATGTTTTAAAATAAAATAATAAAACAAAATAATAAAAACTAATAAAATCCAATACTCAATTGGGACACACCAATGAAACAGTAGAAATAACAAAATAAGTAACCTTGAATTGAGTAGGGTAGAGAACCGTTTCCAACCAAAAACGGCTCAAAACCGTTTCTGAACCAAAGTTTATGCCGTACCAGAATGACGTTTTTGGTGTAGTGTATACTTTGCCAATGTATTAACAGCATGTTTAGGTATTGATTCGCAAGAATAACATTTTACATCTTGTAGTGGGATATTTCGGGAGTCTAGCGTCCAATGACCCGAACCGCTTATACGATGGCCTTACCATGGATAAATAATAACCAAGAAATGTTTCAAATTTAAGTATATTAAGACCTTTAATTATATAAAAGTTAAGGAGACTTTTCATGGTCAGAGGAAAATTGTCAAATGATCATTTATAACCTTACCATGCAGTAGCTGTCAGTTGAAGATGATTAAATAATTTGTTATCTTTGGTTGAGAATGTTTTTGCCCAAGAATCTCCTGTACTGTTTGATAGCTTACATTGTGGCATGTGATCTGATCTTATACATCTTAGAAAGTAACTTTTCTTTGTTCTAATTGGTGCCACATAATGTTTGCGTTAACTTTATCAGTCGTTTTACATAACTATGCCTTTTTAATGAATGGACTCTCTCTGGAAATCACAGACTCATCTGATGGAATTCAAGCTTAGAGCAGGTGATGATCCGCCTCCTTCCTATTTCTCACCGCATCACTATTTAGCAGCTCCACCACTGCCAGGTTTTTTTTTTTAAAAATCTACAATTATTATTATTATTATTATTATTATTATTATTATTATTATTATTATTATTATTTTCTATTTATAATTTTGGATTTTTGGATTTTCTAGTGGGGCATATGACGAAGGATTTCCAACCGTTGGATTGACACCAATCGAGAGGAGAGTCGTTTACACAAGAGGCTGAGAAGGCTTCTATTCGCAAAGACATTATCAAGAACGAAATTTTGAGGAATCGAGAGCTCTTCGACGAAGTTGTGAAGGAGATGGTGGTTGAGGGGGCGATTACATTGCGAAGGCAGCCTGATGGATTGCCCTTTGTTGATCGGACGGTCATGATGCCTTGCCTTTTGGAGGTTGGATTTGTGGGAGGATTGTCGGTTGTTGTTCAGAATGGCGTTCAGGTAGGTGCTAAGAAATTGGTGATGAATGGTGAGGTTCGGCCAGCGCGACTAGAGGTTGGTGAGCGAAGGATCGTGTTCTTAGTGAGTGGTTGATTTGGATTTGCTAATATCAGGCTTGTGATCTCTTGATCTGGAACGTTTGTTAGGTGGGCCCTGTTGTGGATGGGTGTTGTATCTATTGGGTGATCTACTTATCTGATTAGTTGGCTATGAATGAACAATTGGAAATAAAGTAAAACCAATGTCCTGATTGCATTGGGGGTAGTTCATTTGTAGGATGTATGGGATCATTCAATGGAGGGGACTTACTACAAGAAAAGAGGGCTTTAGCCTCATTTCAAAACTGTGGCTAAAAAGGTTAAAAAGTGAGGCTAAAGCCTTTAGCCTCAGTTTTGCCTCAATTATCCAAACCGAGGTTGAAACCCCCGTGGCTAAAGGCTTTAGCCTCAGTTTTAGCAACTGAGGCTAAAATGACTTTTATAGCCTCAGTTCATCAAGTGAGGCTAAAAATCTTTTTAGCTTCAATTTTCTCGAAACGAGGCTAAATCAAAATTTTAGCCTCCATTATTTTCAACTGAGACTAAATCCAAATTTTAGCCTCAATTGCCTCCAACCGAAGCTAAATCTATTTTTAACTTCGGTTCTCAACAACCGAGGCTAAAGCCTTTAGCCACGAGAATTTCAGCCTTGGTTATCAACAACCGAGGCTAAATTCAAGCCTCAGTTACAAATTGAGGCTAAAAATGTTTTTATTTTTATTTTTTTAAATATTTATTTAAACTACTAATCCATTCATTCAATCCACTCATGAAACAATCAATCATAAAAGCCACAATACCACATCCAACACTTTCATCAGATGCGTCACCTCAACAATCCCTAAGCCAAAATTCAGCTTCATCCAAAACTTAGGTGCATCGCAGCAGAGGGAATGAGATTAGAGGGGATGCCCACCCTTGATTTCCACTGGGGCCCACCTAATCTGCGAAATCACTTGAGTTTTTTACGGAGCCTTCATCCAAGCCGAATGAAGGGAAAACACACATTTTTGCTGGATAAGAAGGATGTCCGGATTTATGAGATTCTGAAGTATGGTCCATTCAAGGTGGGGCTAAGTTTAAAGCTCAGGATTACTAAATCATTTTTGAATAAGACTGCATGCATGAATCAACCAAGTAATGAGGCACATAACAAAATACTGCTTGAACCTGTAGATGGATCTCAGAAACAACATCTGAGCAAATGAATTTTCAGCAACACTATAAAACCCCACTTTTTAGACTCAACATCCCTGAATAAATAAAAGAGCTCAAATGAATTCCTAGCTACCTTAACCCAGAAAGCATCCAGCTCTACAGTCGAGCTGCATAATCCACACCCCACCTGCAATCATATCCTGACAACAGGGATTTACCAAAATCCCAGACCTAAAAAAAATTAAAAAAAAATTAAAAAAAAAAATAAAATTGTCTCCACCAGTCTTCACATCCATGTGCAGGCCAACACGTTTAGCACAAGTAGGATGAATTGCAGTTTGACAATCATCATGATTACACTGCAAGACAGTTGAAGGTAGGGTGAAGCAAAGCAAACAGCATAAAGTCTACCTCTCATTTTTGGAGTCAAACCTACAGAATTTTAAAGAAGAAAACAAACACTACAAGAAATATGGTTTTTACCTACGAAAATAATTTTCGTAGGTAAAGATGGGTTTTACCTACGAAATCAATTTTCGTAGGTAAAAGCCAACTTTTACCAACGAAATCTTATTTCGTAGGTAAAACCAATCTTTACCTACGAATATTTTCGTAGATAAAGGAACTTTTGCCTTTTCCACATCATAAAAAATTGAAAACATTATTTTTACCTACGATATCTAATTTCGTAGGTAAAACCAACATTTCCCAACGAAACTATTCGTAGCCAAAAGTTGTTTTGAATTTTTTACCTACGAACTACAATTTCGTAGGTAAAATACAATCTTTAGCAACGAAAATATTCCTAGCTAATGGGTAATCAAAAAATCCAATCTTTACCTACGAAAATATTCGTAGTTAAATGATGTTTTGAATTCTAAAAATTGAAAACTTTACTTTTACCTACGAAATATACTTTCGTAGGTAAACCCAATATTTACCTACGAAATTGTTCGTAGCCAAAGAGTGTTTTAAATTTTCTAACGCATCTTTACCTACGAAAATGTTCGTAGCCGAAGGGTGTTCGAATTGGCTAGTTTGTATTCAAAAAATTTGATCTTTACCTACAAAACTATTCGTAGGTAAATGATATTTTGATTATACTTTTACCTACGAAACTATTTCGTAGGTAAAACCTTCTTTACCTGCGAAAATATTCGTAGCTGAAGGGTATGTAAAATTTTTCAAAAAATTACAAAATCCAAAACCCTCCTTTTACCTACGAAACCAACTTTCGTAGGCAAAACATATATTTACCTATGAAACTATTCATAGCTAAAGTGTCTTTTAAACTATTAAAAAAATTGAACCACTCCTTTTACCTACGAAATAAACTTTCGTAGGTAAAAACTATCTTCACCTACGAATATATTCGTAGCTAAAGGGTCTGTCAAATTTCAAAAATTGAAAACCTTACTTTTTCCTACGAATTCTAGTTTCGTAGGGAAAATTGGTATTTTCCTATGAAAATATTTGTAGCTGAAGGGTATGCGAAGGGAATACCTATATTTGCCTATGAAAATATTTGTAGCTGAAGGATATATGTGAAAATATTCAAAAAAATACAGAATCGAGAACCCTCCTTTTACCTACAAAACTAACTTTCGTAGGCAAAACCACTACGAGACATATAGTTTTTACTTACGAAACGTTTCCCTACGAAATATTCTCGTAGACAAAACATTGAAAACTTTACTTTTACCTACGAAAGCTAACTTTGTAGGTAAAACCCATATTTACCTACGAAAATATTCATAGCTAAATGGGGTTTTGAATTTTTTAAAAATATAAAAAAATCCAAAAATTTACTATTACCTACGAAATTAAATTTCGTAGGTAAAACCCTTATTTACCTACGAAAATATTTGTAGCGAAAGGGTCTTTTGAATTTTTCAACCAAACCAAACCTCGAAAACATTGCTTTTACCTACGAAATCTAATTTTGTAGGTAAAACCCATCTTTACTTTTACCTACGCAATCAAATTTCGTAGGTAAAACCCATATTTACCTACGAAAATATTCGTAGCTAAAGGGTCATTTGACTTTTTCTTCCACAACTTTTACCTACGAAATATAATTTCGTAGCTCAAAGCCCTCTTTACCTACGAAATGATTCGTCGCTAAAGGAGTTTTAGATTTAAAAAAACAAAAAATGAAATACTTTACTTTTACCTACAAAATCAAATTTCGTAGCTAAAACCCATATTTACCTATGAAAATGTTCGTAGCTAAAGGGTCTTTTGAATATTTAAAAAAATCAAAAATTGTAAACATTACTTTTACCTACAAAAATATTCGTAGCTGAAGGGTCTGTTGAATTTCAAAAAAACAGAAACCTTACTTTTACCTACGGAATCTAATTTCGTAGGTAAAACCCATCATTACCTGCGAAAGTTTTCGTAGCTAAAGGGTCTGTTAAATTTTTGAAAAATTAAAAAATCCAAAACATTCCTTTTACCTACGAAATATTCGTAGCTAAAGGGTCTTTTAAACTTTAGTAATTTATATATATATATATATATATATATATATATATATATATATATATATATATATATATAATTAAAAGGTAATATTTAAATAATTTGTAATATCACATGAAAAAGAATATTGAAAAGTTACGAAATTTTAAATATGTTTAAGAAAAGTCTTGAGAACAAAATAATGCTTTTGAAGAGAAAAATTGGCATTTTGAAATTTTTGAGAAAAAAATTAAAATATGAGAAAATTTTTGAGATTTTGCAAATAAAAATTCAAAATTTGTATTTTAAATATTTTTGAAATATTTTATAATAAAAATTATATTTATTTAAAAGAGTAAAAAAAATATACCTTTTGAAAAAAAAAATGTTAAATTTATTTGTGAAAAATAAAATTACTAAATTATTAGGCACACCCACTAATTGAACCTTTAATCGTTTTTGGACAATCTAATCAATTTAAATTAGAGAGTAAATAACTTCAGATGTTTAAATCAAATTTCACTGAAATTGTTGATCAATCTTGTATGCCCAATATCTTTCTCATATGTTAGTAAGAATTGATGTTTGTAAGTTTTGTGAGCCCCATCATGATGTCTGTCGAACATCAGCACCGTGGAATTGATGTGTCCCCTTTAGGTTATGAGATATATCAAAAATCAAGTGGGTCATACCATTTAAAACTATATGAAGACATCCTAAAAAATATAAAAGCGCTTGGTGGGGCCCACATGAGTTTTGGATGCGGTTGAAACTTGGTCTGAACCCTCATCCAAGTGAGACACACATAATGAGTGGGTTGGATATGTGAATCACATTTAGGCAGGCCCAATATATGATTACAAATGTTGTAAGGAAACCTTTCTCCACTACATTTGAGTTAAGAGTTACCTTTACCAGAGTAAATTCTATGGGGTCCACCGTTATTTATTTATTTTATCCACTCCATTCATCCATGTTAACAGATAATTTGAGGTCTAAAGAACAAAAAGGAAGCATATCCAAAGCTCAAGTGGACCACACCACAGGAAATAATGTGTTTGAACCTATATCATTTAAAATTTCTTGGAGGCTATAGAAGTTTTGGATCAAGCTGATGTTTGTGTTTTCTATTCATTCATATATTTTTGATATTATGAACAACATTTAACCGTTTTTAGACAATCTGATCAGTCCAGATTGAAGAGTAAATAACTTTAGATGTTTAAATCAAATTTCACTAAAATTGTTGATCAATCTTAGTATACCCAATATCTTTTCTCATATGTAGCCTGATTGAGGTGAGTAACTAGTCAAATTGAGGGTATTGATTAGTAAAATAGAGTGAATAGACCAGACATATAAAATGGGCCAAATCTTCTAGTCAAAATTGTGACCCAACTTACTGACCTCGTGAGAACTTAAGAATTGATGTTAGTAAGTTTTGTGGGCCCCATCATGATGTGTGTCGAACATCAATACCGTGGATTTGATGTGTCCCCTTTAGGTTATGAGATATCTCAAAAATAATCTGTATACAAAACTCAAGTGAGCCATACCATCTAAAACTATGTGAAGACATCCTAAAAAATTTAAAAGCACTTGGTGGGACCCACATGAGTTTTGGATGCGGCAGAAAATTGGTCTGACCCCTCATCCAAGTAGGACACACATAATGAGTGGGTTGGATATGTGAATCACATTTAGGCAGACCCAATATATGATTATGAATGTTTTAAGGAAACCCGTCTCCATTATATTATGTGGTGTGGCCCACCCAAGTCATGAATTGACTTTATTTTTAAGCTCTTGGCTCACCTAACTCATGGATTGACTTTCTCCATACCATTCAACGCTTTTCTCAGATTGTTTTAAGATATTAACTAAAAAATGGGACAGGTCAAAAGCTTAAGTGGACTACAAAGTAGGGACTGAACGTCCGTCATTAAAAATAACATTCATAGAAGTTCAGTCCACCATTAAAAATAACATTCATAGAAGTTTTGGATCAAGTTGATGTTTATGTTTTCTCTTCATTTATATCTTTTTGTTTTGGGATTTGATGATTTTTTTGTCCATCTGGATTTGGGTATCACATTTCTTCTTCTTTTTTTTTCCAGCTTTGATGTTGAAATCTCTTTTATAATTCGGATTTCTCCCTTTGTTTGTGAAATTTTAAGGAATCTTATTCCTATAAAAAAAATAATAAATAAATAAATATAGAAAGATTTATTCATTCTTCATTGCTATGAAGTATTTGCCCTTGTTGTAGCAGTAGTTGAACTTGTTGAACATTGTCTCTCGAAGATGAATTATAGTCTCCATGTAAAAATAAATAAATAGTACAGTTAGCCTTACGATGATTTTAATGATGGATAACCAATCACTATTGTTTTCATGTGGTGTGGTCCACCTAATATTTGATTATGATTCATTTTTGGGCTCACATCCTACAATGAGTTGGCAAAACAAATGGATCATATAGATATACAATATATAAATCAAAGTGGGCCCACATCTATCCCATCACTCAGATGCACCATTCCATGGTGAGCCTAGGGCTTAAAAATCAAGTCAATTCGTGACTTTTTTGGGCCACACCACATATAAAGGTTGAGAGGGGTTACCCTCCATTAAAATATTCATAATCATTTGTTAGGTCCACTGAGATGTGGTTCACAAATCTAGCCCGTCCATTATGTGTGTCCCACTTGGATGAGGAGTCAGACCAAGTTTCAAATGCATAAAAATTTCAGGTGGGGCCCACCAAGTGCTTTTATATGTTTTAGTAAATGGGTTCTAAAAATTAGGGGTGCACATTTAACCGTTGGATCGGTCCGGTTTGGTCCGGTTCCAGGGTGCTAACGGTTCGGTTCCGGTTTCCAAAATTTCTGAACCGTGGATTATGGATCGATTCTGGTTTAGGGTCATGTAGAACCGACCCGAACCGTTGATCCGAACCATGACAGAAACCGTGGTCCATGGATCTGAATCGTCGATCTAACTAAGTTTTTTTTTTTAAAAAAAAAAAAAACCTGTTTGAGCGCCCGCCGGACGCGGATTTCCTGCACTTGGAAATTAGGTGGGGCCCACCGTGATGTTTGTGAGAAATCCTCACCGTCCATCCGTTTTGTGAGATAATTTTAGGAGAGAAGGCCAAAATTGAATAGGGTCCAAGACTCAAATGGGTCATACTAAAAGAAAAAGTAGTTAGGGAAATTCCTACCGTTGAAACTTCCCTAGGTTTCACAAGATGTTTATATGCCATCCATACCGTTAATAACGTCATTCCTACTGGGATGAACCGAAAATACAGATATAAGCATGATTCGAAACTTCTATGGCCCCACGAATATTTCAACTGTGGAAGTTCAATTATCATGTTTTTGGCCCACTTGAGCATTATATACGGTTCATTTTTGGCCTCAGGTCCTAAAATGAACCCACAAAATGGATGGACGGTGAGGATTTCTCACAAACATCATGGTGGGCCCCACCTAATTTTCAAGCGCAGGAACTTCCTGCGAAAGAAATCCGCGTCCGCGCCCGCCCAATTTGAGCGACCGCCCAATTTGGGTGCCCTAACCTCTGCCCTATTTGAGCTCTTACCCACCCTCTGCTCTCTCTCTCTCTCTCTCGCCGCCCTCTGCTCTCTCTCTCGTCATCCCAATCCGGCGGTCCCAGCGCCCTCCCTCTCTGTATCTCTCTCTCTGTCACCGTCCCGGTCCCAGCGCCCTCTCTCTCTCTCTCTCTCTCTCTCTCTCGTCGTCCCAATCCGGCGGTCCCAGTGCCCTACCTCTTTGTATCTCTCTCTCTGTCGCCGTCCCAGTCCCAGCGCCCTCTCTCTCTCTCTCTCTCTCTCTCTCTCTCTCTCTCTCTCTCTCTCTCTCTCTCTCTCTCTCTCTCTCTCTCTCTCTCACCGTATCTGCCTATTTGGGAGCTGCTGCGGCACCTGCCACCTGCAAACCCCATGCACACGGCGGATGACCATCACATTTCCTTCAATGGCAGCTGAGGTACGCTTATTAGTTTTTTTTTTCCTTTTTCTGTTGAAATGGCCAAATTGCTTCTGTGAATTGGAGGATGGGATTGGGGGTCGGAGTGTAATTTGGTGCGTTTTTGGGAAATGTTAGCGAATTGAGTATGACTGGAGTTGGGTTCTTTTGGAAATTTCTGGTTTTATTTATTTATATGAATTTTGAATATGGTGTTTGGATTATCACCTACTGGTTTGATTTTATTGCTAGTGGCTGTGGAATTTGAGTGTGATTTGGTCGCATTTTTGGGATTTTTTAAGCAATGTGGCAGAATTGGGTTGGTTTGGGATTTTTTTTTTTTAAGGAAATTCTAGTTCCATTTTTTTCTATTTATATTTTGATGATGGGTTTTTATTATTATTAATTAATTATTTATTTTTGTTGCCTTTCGTTGATTTTTTTTTTTTTTTTGAGTTTTCTCTGTTTTGCATGGTAATTGAATTTTTAGTGGTTTTAATGGATTTTGGGAGTTGGGCTTGGTTATGCTTCTTCTTCTTCTTCTTTTTTAATATGGATTTGGGGTTTGAGTATAACCTTGTGGGAATTTCATGTTCTAATTTTTGGTGTTTTGGGTGATTTGATTTGGTGGGTTTTACGCAATCTGGGGATTTTCTTTTTCATTGTCTTTTTTTTTTTTCTTTCTTTTGCAACTGAGTTTTTGCTAAGTGGTTTTTGTTTACGGCTGGAATTTCAGGTACCTGCATATTTTGGGTTTTGTTTTTAGGAGAATTTTGAGGATGCTTGTATGATAAAGATGGGACTTTTGTGATTTAGTGGGGTGAGATTTCATGTTTCTGCATGTGGGTTTTGTTCTCAAGAAGATTTTGAATGGAAAAAAAAGGTGGGAATTTTGAATCTTTGAATTGGTGCTGAAAAGGTCTGATTAGGGTGGAATTTTAGTCTCTTTTTTTTTTTCTTTTGCAGCTGAGTTTTTGCTGAGTGGTTTTTTATTGGGTTTTTAAATGAAGAAGCTGAAAAGCTCCTTTTTTGCTTTATTTCTCATGAAAATGGTGGTTTTGGTGTGAGAATTTTAGGTGGGAGGTTTTCTTGTTGTGTTGAAATTGTTTCTCATTTGGCTTTTACTTTTGTGTTTGCGTTGGTTGTGTATGAAACTTCATGTGGAAATTACTGGCTTTTGGGTTATGTTAGCTTTGACAATGAGAAGAGGGTAAGAGATTTTCAGAGTGGAAGAAAGGATGAAAAGGAGAGATTTCCTGTTTTGGGAACTAACTTTGCTGGATTTGGAATTGATGGAAAGCTCCAACGCAAACCTTCTCCTTCTGTCATAAACTATGAAGGTCAGTTGGGTTCTCTTATTTTTATTTTTTATTTTCAACTCCCTTCCCTTCACACATCATCTGTTTGCTAGGATCGTCTTGACACAGGTTTAATAATAAATTATATATGCTTGTTCGGATTGGCTTGAAATGATGAGGAGTTTCTATGAGATTTTGAAAGCCAATTGCATGGACAAAGTCCACGGCTTGACATAAAGATTTTTTTCACCGGCCATAAGGTTCCATTTAACAACTGGCTCTAATGTGTATGTGCACCAATTAGGAACTCTACCCAATCCATGGTGCTAGTTGTTAAAGGGCACTACAAGGCTCTGTATGGATTTTCCTGTTGACTTCTTCCATGTGCAAAATTTGTAAAAAATTTATAAGAAAAAAAAATGATGGTCATAACCTTTGTTTTTAAACCCAGAAATCAAAATGTAGATCAGACAGTCGAACTGGATTGAGAGCAATGTAACAGTTATTCAGCAAATGCAAAGAGCATTACCAAGAGCATTTTGTAATAGATTTGGTCGCCATCATTGCTCTATTTTAGAACTTGGAGAACCTGCAAAACAAAGTGCTTGAAAGCCACAATGTATTACAAGATCAGTTACAGGCCTCTCAAATTTGTTCTCAGGTACCTGAATCACTGTATTACAAGATCAGTTACACCCTGCAAGAGTACTCAAGATTTTCTCTTCATACACCAGACACAGTACGATTGAGAAATTGTTGATACAGAAAATTTTCAACATTGCATTTGTAGGTGCATATACATTGTGATGAAAATTTCCTTCAAAATCTAACTTTGTCAATCTTAATTCTTACAGCAAGGCGAAGGGAATTTAGATTAATACAACAGATGTTGCTGACATCTTGGTAGTACAACAGATGTGGTTGATGACTTTCTAACTTGCACTTAGTCCTGTTAAGTCTGTAAAGGTGACCTATTCATGTTTCTCTGCTGGGAAAAGACAGCTGATATCTCAAGCTGAGAAAACTGTTGCTGCCTGCATTTCACGAAACCCATTATAAATGCCGTCATTGTCATGCAGCTTGGTTGTCGTTCATGTTTCTCTCAGTGAATTCAACCCACTATGTTATATGCAGGTACCTATGGTCTCCTATATATTTGTTGTATATGATTACTTGGAACTGAATGTGCAAGCCTTCATTACTAGCTATAGTTGCTAGATTCATCTAATTGATGGATGAATGGAATGGTTTATTTGAATGTAAAACTGTCATGATATGTTCGTGTGATGTGTGGATAGTCTCTGTAGGTATTTCACACCCTTTTATCATACTTATCTGCAAAATGCACTTTTCCACAGTGCCTTCAAATTGATTTTGATATATTCTTTGGTGACGTCAAGATCTTATATATATGGCTTTTATCATTTATGCAAAACACGCTTATATATAGTGCTTTCAAATTGATTTTGAAACCCAACATTGTTTCAAGAAGAACCTTCATTTTGTTTCATGAACAGAGGATGGACAAGTGATGAGCTTTTTTGTTGTATTAGAAAGAAAATTTGTTAGGAGATGTCTGAACGAGGCACATGGCATTATTATAAGTCCTATCTCTCTCCATATGTCACATTGGTTATATATGAAAAGATCATCAACTATCTACCCTGTTTCAATCTAGAAAAAGAAGAAGAAGCAGTATTTGGTCTAGCTGGATGTATCTAACTAATAAATTGGACCTTACTGATAAATTGGAATTTTTTATTTAGTAAATGTTATCTTGATGTACATGCACTATAGTTCCATTGAATTCTAAACCCTATAATCGTTCTGGTGATTATAAAGGGATCAATGGTTTGTTCCTGTTTAAAGTGGCTACGAGAAGTAAAATTGTAAAATTTCTTGTGCTGGAAATAAATAAGAAGGAAAATATTTCTTGTTTCTTTTTAATTGGTGAAAGCAACTTTCATGCTTTAACAAATTTTGATCTGGTGTAGCTTGTGAAATAATGTCTAGATTTTGTTCAACAACAAGGCTTGAAGAATGTGTGAGTGCTCTTTTTTTAAGCATGGTTAATCTGGATCTTTTTACTAGATGTAACATAGACTTCTCTATTACTTGTGTGTTTCCTTTCTAGTCTGGTACCTTGTACTTTCATAAAAGATGCATATTGAGAACTTTTATTCTAGATGAATCTTACAAGACACATGGATGCTTAGTTGTCAGCACCATCATCTAAGTTATATATATATATATATTCTAATGAGGTCATGGAATTCTGCCTATTCTCATGTTACACTTGCATCCTACATGGATATATATGCTAGTAGATAGTTATGATAGAAAGTCCTCAATTTTTGATAGCACATTGTACTTTCATAAAAGATGCATATTGAGAACTTTTATTCTAGATGAATCTTACGAGACATATGGATGCTTAGTCGTCAGCACCATCATCTAAGTTATATATATATTCTAAGGAGATCATGGAATTCTACCTATTCTCATGTTACACTTGGATCCTACATGGATATATATGCTAGTAGATAGTTATGATAGAAAGTCCTCAATTTTTGATAACATCTCTTTACTTAAAGCACAATACCATTTTAAGAAAAGTGAAGGTGGAAAATTTGAGACTTGGATTCAACTCGACCATGTGTGCTTGCATTCAAACCTTATTGTAGTTTTACTTTGAAGAAAACTATGCTTGCATTGCAGTGTTTTAGATATTTTTTTCCTTTTCTTTTTTCGAAGTTGGATGTTGTATCTTGGATACCATTTCTCATTTTGGTTATTGGATTGACATTATGAATGCAGATGGAAGGACAATCCAGTAATACAAGATTCGTGAATTCCCAGTATGGCATATACGTCTCTCATGGAAGACTTGTAGGATTTTCAACAAGGATATTTGCTCAAAGGGATGTTGGTTATGATTTATTTTTCTTCTTCATTGATAAATATTTACAAACAGGTTGGCAACAAGCCCACTCTTGTCAGAGTTTCACCCTTACTGACTCATAGGCACTTGTCTCAAAGAAGAATTAGGTTGCTGGCAAGGAAATATCATCCTAGAAATGATGGTATGAAGGTGTGATTGTTTTCCTTAGAAAAATACAATAAAAGTTTGTAAAATATATCATTCTGACAGCCCCTCTAAGCCTTTCTCAAATTTTCTTTCAATGCAGGTGCCATTCTTCAGGTGACTATAGAGTTCCCACAGGATTGTATTAGACTTGTTGGGAATAATGCCAGCTTGTTTATGTCGGAGGTCGGTGTCTTATGCCGATCTCTGATCCCTGCCACCACCCCTCATTGGGTAGACATGACAGATGATGTGTGGCAGCTCATCCGTCAGCGCCTTCAAGTAAATTTTAGTAAATTAAAATTTATTTTATAAAAGTTCATTTACGATTAAGTTATTTTGCTCGAAATTAATAGACCATACCTGGATGTGCGTCGGAGCTATCTGGATGAACGGGGGTCCCTAAGAGGTGAGAACCGCTGTTATGACCATGATGAAGCTGTCCATTTCCTATGGACAGCATTGGGAGGGCCTGGCCATTTGAACAGGCTGTATTTTAGTATTAGCTCAAAATTAATGGAGCATACCCGGATGTGCGTCGGAGCTATCCGGATGAGCGGGGGTCATCTGAATGGAAGGTAGAACCGCTGTTATGACCATGATGAAGCTGTCCATTTCCTATGGACAGCATTGGAAGGGCCTGGCCATGTTGACAGGCCATTTTTATATCTGTATTTACAGGGACCTCACCCTTAACCTAAACCACAGCTAATCCTATTACCTAAACCTATAACCTATTCTCAATTCCCTACAACTATAACCTATAACCTACTTAAAACCTTAACCTAAAACCTAAATGTGTTCTCAAATCCCTAAACCTAAACCTACACCTAATCCTATTCTCAACTACCTAACCTAAACCTAAACCTAAACTTGAAAACCCAATGCAAAACCCGATCCCGAACCCAAACCCGATTTCCTAAACCTAAACCTATAACCTATTCTCAAATCCCTAAACCTATAACCTATAACCTACCTATAACCTTAACCTTAAACTAAAACCTTAACCTATTCTCAATTCCCTAAACCTAAACCTACACCTAATCCTATTCTCAACTACCTAACCTAAGCCTAAACCTAAACTTAAAAACCCAAAGCAAAACCCAATCCTGAACCCAAACTCGATTTCCTAAACCTAAACCTTAACCTATTCTCAAATCCCTAAACCTATAACCTATAACCTACCTATAACCTTAACCTAAAACCTAAACCTTAACCTATTCTCAATTCCCTACAGCTATAACCTATAACCTACCTATAACCTTAACCTAAAACCTAAATGTGTTCTCAAATCCCTAAACCTAAACCTACACCCAATCCTATTCTCAACTACCTAACCTAAACCTAAACCTAAACTTGAAAACCCAATGCAATACCTGATCCCAAACCCAAACCCGATTTCCTAAACCTAAACCTTAACCTATTCTCAAATCCCTAAACCTATAACCTATAACCTACCTATAACCTTAACCTAAAACCTAAACCTTAACCTATTCTCAAATCCCTAAACCTAAACCTACACCTAATCCTATTCTCAACTACCTAACCTAATCCTAAACCTAAACTTGAAAACCCAAAGCAAAACCCGATCCCGAACCCAAACCCGATTTCCTAAACCTACACCTTAACCTATTCTCAAATCCCTAAACCTATAACCTATAACCTACCTATAACCTTAACCTAAAACCTAAACCTTAACCTATTCTCAATTCCCTACAGCTATAACCTATAACCTACCTATAACCTTAACCTAAAACCTAAATGTGTTCTCAAATCCCTAAACCTAAACCTACACCTAATCCTATTCTCAACTACCTAACCTAAACCTAAACCTAAACTTGAAAACCCAATGCAAAACCCGATTCCGAACCCAAACCCGATTTCCTAAACCTAAACCTTAACCTATTCTCAAATCCCTAAACCTATAACATATAACCTACCTATAACCTTAACCTAAAACCTAAACCTTAACCTATTCTCAATTCCCTACAGCCATAACCTATTACCTACCTAAAACCTTAACCTAAAACCTAAATGTGTTCTCAAATCCCTAAACCTAAACCTACACCTAATCCTATTCTCAACTACCTAACTTAAACCTAAACCTAAACTTAAAAACCCAAAGTAAAACCTGATCATGAACCCAAACCCGATTTACTAAACCTAAACCTTGACCTATTCTCAAATCCCTAAACCTATAACCTATAACCTACCTATAACTTTAACCTAAAACTTAAACCTTAACCTATTCTCAAATCCCTAAACCTAAACCTACACCTAATCCTATTCTCAACTACCTAACCTAAACCTAAACCTAAACTTGAAAACCCAAAGCAAAAGCCGATCTCAAACCCAAACTCGATTTCCTAAACCTAAACCTTAACCTATTCTCAAATCCTTAAACCTATAACCTATAATCTACCTATAACCTTAACCTAAAACCTAAACCTTAACCTATTCTCAAATCCCTAAACCTAAACCTACACCTAATCCTATTCTCAACTACCTAACCTAAAGCTAAACTTAAAAACCCAAAGCAAAATCCGATCCCGAACCCAAACCCGATTTCCTAAACCTAAACCTTAACCTATTGTCAAATCTCTAAACCTTTAACCTATAACCTACATATAACCTTAACCAAAAACCTAAGCCTTAACTTATTCTCAATTCCCTACAGCTATAACCTATAACCTACTTAAAACCTAAATGTGTTCTCAAATCCCTAAACCTAAACCTACACATAATCCTATTCTCAACTACCTAACTTAAACCTAAACCTAAACTTGAAAACCCAAAGTAAAACCCGATCCCGAACCCAAACCCGATTTCCTAAACCTAAACCTTAACCTATTCTCAAATCCCTAAACCTATAACCTATAACCTACCTATAACCTTAACTTTAACCTATTCTCAAATCCCTAAACCTAAACCTACACCTAATCCTATTCTCAACTATCTAACCTAATCCTAAACCTAAACTTGTAAACTCAAAGCAAAACCCGATCCTGAACCCAAACCCAAACCCGATTTCCTAAACCTAAACCTTAACCTATTCTCAAATCCCTAAACCCATAACCTATTACCTTCCTATAATCTTAACCTAAAACCTAAACCTTAACCTATTCTCAATTCCCTATAGCTATAACCTATAACCTATAACCTACCTAAAACCTTAACCTAAAACCTAAATGTGTTCTCAAATCCCTAAACCTAAACCTACACCTAATCCTATTCTCTACTACCTAACCTAAACCTAAACCTAAACTTGAAAACTCAATACAAAACCCGATCCCGAACCCAAACCTGATTTGCTAAACCTAAACCTTAGCCTATTCTCAAATCCCTAAACCTATAACCTATAATATTAACCTAAAACTTAAACCTTAACTTATTCTCAATTCCCTACAGCTATAACCTATAACCTACCTAAAATCTTAACCTAAAACCTAAATGTGTTCTCAAATCCCTAAATCTAAACCTACACCTAATCCTATTCTCAACTACCTAACCTAAACATAAATTTAAACTTGAAAACCCAAAGCAAAACCCGATCCCGAACCCAAACCCAATTTTTTAAAACCTAAACCTTAACCTATTCTTAAATCCCTAAACCTATAACATATAACCTACCTATAACCTTAACCTAAAACCTAAACCTTAACCTATTCTCAATTCCCTACAGCTATAACCTATAACCTACCTAAAATCTTAACTTAAAACCTAAATGTGTTCTCAAATCCCTAAACCTAAACCTACACCTAATCCTATTCTCAACTACCTAACCTAAACCTAAACATAAACTTGAAAACCCAAAGCAAAACCCTATCTCGAACCCAAACCCGATTTCCTAAACCTAAACCTTAACCTATTCTCAAATCCCTAAACCTATAACATATAACCTATCTATAACCTTAACCTAAAACCTAAACCTTAACCTATTCTATAACCTATAACATATAACTTTAACGTAAACCTAACCAAAACCTATAACCTCTGTCGCACGCTTACCCATCGATCCCCCACCACCTTTGCCTCCATCTTTGTAATTTTTTATATTTTATTTATGATGTTAAACTTATATGTATTTATGCATGATGTAGTTTATGTTTGGATAGATTTATTTATGTACTTTGGAGTTAAATGGCTGTGAATGTGAATATGATGAAATATATTACATGACAGGTGTATATCAGGAATTATATTGTAACAGGTGTATATCAGGTGTATTTCAAGAATTTTGTGCTGGACTATATGGTGGGAAAAAAAAAAAAAAAGAAGAAACTTTTACCTATGAAAATTTTTGTAGGTAAAAGTCTACTCAAGTTTTTACGTACGAAAACTTTCATAGTTAAAATCTCACGAATGTTTTTACCTACGAAAATATTCGTAGCTAAACGTTTTGTAAGGTATTTTTACCTACGATATCATTCGTAGTTAAATGTGTTTGTTTTGTAAATATTTTTACCTACGAAAATATGCGTAGGTAAAGAAATTTTTAGCTAGGGGAAAAATCATGTACCTTTTAGCTACGAAACTATTGGTAGGTAAAAAGTCTTGTTAATATTTTTAGCTACGAAAATTTTGGTAGCTAAAATGAGTTTAATATTTTTGGCTACGAAATTGTTGGTAGGTAAAAAATTTTGTAAATATGTTTAGTTACAAAATTGTTGGCAGGTAAAAAGTGTTTTTAATATTTTTGGCTACGAAAGTATTCGTAGGTAAAATGTCTTGTAAATATTTTTAACTACGAAATTGTTGGTAGGTAAAAAGTGTTTCAAATATTTTTGGCTACGAAAGTATTCGTAGGTAAAAAGTCATGTATATATTTTTAGCTAAGAAATTGTTGGTAGATAAAGGTATTTTTACCTGCAAAACTATTCGTAGGTAAAAAGTTTTGTCAATACTTTTACCAACAAAATTCAACGTTGGTAAAATGTTTTTCCTACGAAAACTTTCGTCGGCAAAAGTCTCACCTTTGCCAACGAATTTTTTTTTTCGTGGGTAAAAGGTGTTCCCCTCGGTCTTTTACCTACGAAATTGCCAATGAAAAATTTCGTTGGTAAAACGTTTTTGCTGCGAAATTAAGCCTTTTGCCTACGAAAATTTTCTTTGGTAAAAGTGGCATTTCTTGTAGTGAAATGATTAAGCAAGCCAAACCTTTATGCATAACTCTGCTTTTGGCCTCCTACGACACCTGTAGCTAGCCGATGCTACATAACCCACTCTAGCAGTTGCTTAGTACCCACAACAGGCAAGAGCCACCAGCCACGCATCACTACCACAAGGAATATTTGAACAAGAAAAGCCACAGAAGCTATCAGCCCTTCTCTGTACCTTACAATATTTAAAGCTCGTTTCTTGTCCTACAATGCAATACATTAAAATCATTTTCCATTGCATCCGTGATCTTATCTGCAGTTCCAGGACGAAGAACAAAAAATTAAGCTCTCTTTATAGAATTTTCTCGAATGTTGATATGCTACTTACATTCTGACACTCTTAAAACATTAGCCGAGATGGGTTTTCAGTAAGCTTGCGCAGGGCAATGTTTACTTACTGAAAGCATCCAATGAAGCGACCAGAACCTCCCTTGGGACCACAGCCTGAAATTCCTTGCCAGATTTTGATCGGAGCAGTTGTGCAGTCACAGATCTAGTGACTAACTTGACTCTGTTAAGCAGGCTTTGGCTCAACTTCTCTGTCATTTTCAACAACTTCCTTACCCTGAAAACATAGAAATGTGTTCAAACTGTAGATATGGGAGAACGTTGTGGTACATGGTTTAAAGTAACTCACCAGCTGAAAATTGGGTTGGGGGGCGGGGGAGTGCGAAGAAGCAGCAGAATGCACAAACACGTGATATTAGCGAAACTAATTCTCCTCCTCATCTACAAGGAAATCTTTGTTCTGGGTACTTAGTTTAAGTGGTTATAACTACATCTTCCAAGGAGTGGGTCCTTCGATGTGTTAGCTTTGCTGTTGGGAATGGAGAGAGAATTTATTTTCTGAAAGAAGCTTGGGTGGGGTCTCTCCCTTTGAAGGCTGAATTCTCCTGTACATTTCTCATGAACTTGACAATATGAAAGGTGGTGGAACTGTCCAGTCTAGTTGATATCTCATCCATGAAGAGAGCTTTCACTGGTCCAACTAGCATCTCTCCTGCGTCTAAAACAACCAGTAATTGTAAGTGAATAGAAAATAGTATGTGACATACTATAAGCAAATTATTCTATTGACACTAGAAAAAAAAAGAGGGATTTTTACCACAAAATTCCTCAGAATTTTGGATTTTACCAAATAAAGCCTCCGTGACTCAAAATACCCACGAAGTGCCTTTCGAGGGTCGAAATTATGAAGATTCCCTAAAGAACTTCAAAAATCATTTGTGAGTGATTTTTCTATGAGATCCAAATCATTGTAGGGTTTGAACTAGAAATTAAAGAATTTTCAACATCAACTTTAATTCATAAACTAAGCTAAACAGTTCAATGCCTTTAAAGAACAACCGATAACCAAATGCAGTTCAACAAAAGTGATGTGCTTACTTAACTAGGTTTGCCACTTCAGTCATGAATGCAGAGATGGAGACATCAGTAAGACTGGGTTCAGTTGCTGGCTCAACATCTTTACTATCAGATGACGGGACTTCCAACTTGATTTGGGGGATTGAGGTGGAATTCGATGATTTCTCCACAGCAGCCTTTGATGTAGAAAACAAGCGCAATAAAGGCCAAAAGCAACATTTCAAATAAAAAATAATGATGACAATAATGAATTGCTTCCAGTAACATACTTCATTAACCTGGGCCTTGCAAACAATTGACTGATTTCTATAAGGACCCTATAAAACACATGGAAAATTACATATCAAATAAAAGATTGATTGAGGCATCCTACTCAACATCAAACAGCTGTGTAAGAACATGGTTTTCCACATTTTAATGGAACCAAAATTTTCATTTTAAACTATTGTGTTAGTGTGAGATCATACAGTTGGCTATTAGAAGCTAACCTGCGACCCCACCTTTTTGGTGCATATACCATCTACCACAACATGGCCCCATCATGAAAGTTGCTCATATCACTGAATCATGGGCCCCACTTGTATAAACTTAAATCCCTCACAAATACTAATTCATAACTAAGAAACCTAAGTTGACAGTGAAAGCCCACCCAAAAATCCAAAAATTCATCAAAACTCTCACCTAACTTTGAAGAAATTTCATGACGGTTTTATTTTCCTTCCGAATTGTCTTTGTGGTTTTATTTCATCAGAAACTTTGAGTAGCGTCTGCCAAACAGGCCTTTTGATCACTCTAATCCATAACAACACTTAAATATTAAATAAAGTAAAGAAAATCTAGTCATGCTAAATGCAAGCCTCCATACTTTAGTCACCTAAAAATAGATGGTTAAGAAGAACAAATACAACAAAGGTCCAAATTCAACAGAAATTGGCCAACCATTAGAGTATTAATTTCTTCCAATCTAGGAGATTTTTGGGGATAATCAAATCAACAGTCTGGATTACTGAACCATGGATGGATGGTTAAGATTGCCTAATTAATCTAACATTGTTGTCTTAGTTTTTGGATGGTGGGCCCAGCCCTGCCCTTGCCAAATTCCTTGAACTCGGGTAATTGGCTCATGGGCCAGACACAAACATGCTTCAGACCGGCAACCCTGACTGAATTTACTACTTAGATATAAGCACCAAAACATAGCAAACATGCTGTGCAGTAGTTGTAGTGGGAGAGGAAAGGGTTTTTACAGTTGTAAACAATACTCATTTTTCTATTACTGAGGCTAGAAAAAGAAAAAGAACTGGCACCTGAATTGATATTTCAAATAAAGAGGAATCGAAAATGAAACCATACTCATTTTTCCTCTTCTATGTTTGCCTTGATTAGGGAATGGATTGCAACGCCCGCAATTGCTATGATGGTATTAATGCCAGTCTGTTTGGAGATCCTATTACCTGCATAGTTTTACAAGCGTTAGAACAGACGAGAAACCTGAGAGCACAGATTCATGTTTCAGTTGTTGGTATCCGGAAGCATAGCATGGGAACAATGAAAATGGATATTTTAAGGGTGAGTTTGGTTGCCCCAAATATAATGAAATTTCATGATATTTGGTGTGACCAAATGCACCCTAAAGAAAACTTATATATATATATATATATATATATATATATATATATATATATATATATATATATATATATATATATATATATATATATATATATATATATATATATATAAGAAATGTGGGAAATGATTACCTTAGCTGCAGGTAGTCAATTCTCAATAAACATTACCGGCTATAGCCTACAGGTTTCAAATGGACATCCACTACAACTTGTGGTGTCCACTTTAATTGAAATACAAGCAGCATCTGTCAGAAAATTGGCTAATTGCTTACAATGGATGCAATGTTATTCAAGTAATCTTTATTTATCAAGCATTCACCCGGTCACTCATAACCGAATTGTGATGCTGTGCTACAGATATGTCTACATGATGTTTGTCAGCCAAGTGAGTTCACTGTAATGAAACCCCCAATGCTAAAAAAAAAAAAAATGTTATAACAAGTATATTATTTTATATTGCATGAAAAAAGTGAGACTTTTCTTTTACTTTTGGTAATCTTGTGCATGCACCACATAGTAACGAGCATGCTTTGTCAAAGAACCATAATTCATTAAGATAATATAAATCTCGTGTCTTGATCTAAGTGGACCGTGGCCCATACATGGATAATGGCAATCAGAAGATTACAAGACAGCCCATTAAAATACGAACAGGAGGTCATGTGTTCCAAGTTGTTGGTTTGGTATAAACGAGATGGTGTTGCACTAAAACAAGTTGCAGGACAAAGCGTAGGAAGAGAAAATTCAGAAAATGTCTTCCCACATGGATTAAGTTGTGAATTGGCAACAGTTTTGATAGCAGGGAAGCATGAGCAGAGATAATTTCTAACAGGAGATCAGAGTCACATGTACTACTAGTAGATAAGAAGCAATTGAAGGTTCCTAAGAATCTGTGTTTTATTGCAGGTTCATGTATTTCAAATCACCAAAAGAAACAGAAAATCCAATGAAATCTCAAAATGTATTTCAAATACATGATATTGCATAAATCAAAGATAAATCTCTAAAATCTAAATACAAAAACCTAAATTACAACTTAAATCAGCAAGAATCGAAACAAAATCCAATGAAACCTCTAAGAATAAAGAGACATAAGTTGGATCAAGATCAAAACAGATCAAGCACCAGAAATCAAGAAAAAATTACAAAAACCAAACCCTAAGTGGAAAATTTTAGAGAAATGAGAGGGGGAAGCTCACTTGATTGAAAGTTAAAACCCTTCCTCTATCCTCAAATAATGTCAACTATAATTTTGAGTAACTTCTTCAAATGAATAATCAAACTGAGAAAAAAAAAATCAAAAAGGAAGGCAATATGCATCATCAGCTTAAAACAAAAATAAAAAAGCAAAGCTCTAGACAATGAGATTCGAAAGGAAAATAGATCTATCAGCAAGAATCGGATCAAAATCCAACGAAATCTCTCAGAATCGAGAGACATAAGCTAGATTCATATTAAAATAGATTAAGCACTAAAAGTTGAGAAAAAAAAGAACCATAAGTAGAAAAAGATTGGAGAAAAGCTCATAGTCTTTTGAGGATCTGATGATCGGAGAGAGAGAGAGAGAGAGAGAGAGAGAGAGAGAGAGTAGATCTGATGAAGACGAGAGAAATATTGGAGAAGACAGAGAGAAGAGCTAAGGTTCGGTTCAGTGAGGAGCTGCAATCGGTGTATATGACCCTTGTTTTTCTAGCCTGCACGGAAATCGGTAATGGATGAGAAGATTTCACAGTAGAGAACAGGGTTTTACTCTCAGATCGAACACCAAACCCTAATCGCTGATATCGCAAAGCAGAAACTGCTCAAATCCAGCAAATGAGCTAGAAACGACAGGATTTTCCACTTCCTGAGCAAGATTTTAGCGAAATCAGCAAAGAAAACTCCTCAGATTGAACAAAAAAAATGTGGAAATTGGATTTTAAACGACCAAATGGGGAAAATGCACAAAAATGAGAGATTTTTGCCACGATTTCTAATTTTTGAGAGAATTTCAGTTGAGAAATCAACAAAAAAAAAAAAGAAGAAGAGAGAATGAGTACCTGAAATTGGCGAAGAGATTGTTGGTGTGGAGGACAGAATTTCCGGAGCGGAGGGATTTTGAGAGAGAGCTGAGGGAGTATGAAATGACCTGATTTTTTAGGCCAAAAGATCTAGAGGATTTTGAGAAGAGCTGAGGGATATTTTTTTTTATAGCTCATCTCATGTAAAGCTCAGATCTCAAACACGTGTTACATTGAGAAAACATGCACTCACATGTACAGAGCTCCCACACGCTTGTGAAATTCCCATGTAGTGATTAGAAGCATCCGATCAGTCTTTTTGAGCCATTGGTTTTAAAGGTTATGGCCCACTGGATGAGTGGTATAGATCTTATAAAACATTTCCACGTGTTTCATGGAATTCGGGTGGAGAAGCGAGTGAAATGCAATTAGCATTCATCGAGCAAGGAAGGCTGGGTTTTAATAGAACGTGGGTCCCCACACGACGGCTACCATGGTGGGCCTGGTCCCCACTAACTGATGGAACACGTGCAACAGATCAACATCATTCATGCATGGGTTGATCAAGCAGACCCCACTTGTATGTGAAAGATGGGCAGCTAAAAAAGAAAACCAACCGTCCAAATTAAGTTGTCAGTGGGCCGGTGTGAACCATCGTGATCTTGCATTTGGTCCACTTTAAGACTGGGCTTGGAAATAAACATAGGCCCATGGTTTGGGCCTGGGCCATAAATTTAGGACCATTTACTAATTGGGCTAGACTTGGGCTTAGTCTAGAAGCCCATTTAGGGTTTCAAGGTATTTTTGTCATAGATCATGCATGGTGGGCCACAGTTAATGAACATCCCAGATCTGGTAAAAAGGAAACTGTTTTTACATTGGTGAAGGATTCTTACAGGTAATAACGATTGTTATTTCTTCAAGATGGATCTGGAGTGTACTTTTCACCCACCTGTGAATCAGACAGAGCAATGTCCAAATGGAACATGGCCCATTCATAAAAAATTAGACCTTTCGCCTCGGTTCGTATGGAATTGATGTTAAAAAGTAGACCTTTCGCCTTGGTTCCTGTCATGCCCCAAACCCAGAAATCGGATTCACAGGAATCCCGATCGCCGAACCCGGTACTAACAGCCTCCGTAGTACCCCATTCTCGGCTCCTAGCATTAAAATGCCAGATTTCGATCCTGGGATCCTACAAGGAGGTTTTTTTTTTATACATTTGTTTCATAGTAAGCATAACCACAAGTTTACCCAATTCACAAAGGTAACATCTTCATCACATATCCACTAATATAATCATTTAAATACAATACTGAAAGGGTAATACATATAACGAAATCAAAGCTCCAGAAGACAGCTGTGCGCTCCAATCTCAACACTGCTGCAACCTAACATCACCTGCACGCATCTATCGTGCATAAGCTTATGGAAAGCTTAGAGGGTGGTGTAAGTGTGTGCGCGAGGTAAGTGCCAAGTATTCAATACAATATCATAATCATACAATACCGAAAAAACTATTAATCCATAAACCATTCAATGTCTGAATAAACCGAAACACTGACAAGAGCAGAAATTATCAGAGTAAGCAGAAATGTTGACAAGATTATAAATCGTATGATAACAGAGTGAGCGAAAGTATGAACAAGTCCATAAGTCAATCCATATCAGAATACGCAATATAGAACAGCTATGCGATAAGGAGTCATGAGGAGCTAAATATCAGATGCTGAGGGTGCAATGTTATATACATTCCTGATGAATAGCACATACAACGTCAATCGTACCATATGTCACGGATGTAATGCAACATGCAGTGCGAATGGAATAACCATGCTGGAGTGTAAAGTGGGGATGATAGTACGTAGTATCGCAGGCTACGGGGTCCACCACAAGGAACCTCTATCCAAACCAGTCCCATACCTAAATTTGGATAGTCTGACTCAATGTGGTAAACTCCTGATCTCAGGTTAGTCGCGCGCCCAACCGAAATCTTTGTCATAACGAAGATACACAATAATTAGTTGTGCACCACCAACTCGAGTGGATAGTGAATAAATGAATGAATGACTGAATGAGCATGTAACTCCTACTCAATAAGTCCACATATCGGTACGGTTCATCTCTAGGATCATCACCGGGGTTTAGTACACTCCAAATGGCACTGCCGCTCTCCCTAACCACACAGTCCAAGTGAGCATAAGAAACCTCACTATCCGCTTGGCCAATAGTCTATCAATACTTATTCGGCACATCGATAGCAGACCCATTCCTCAAGCTGGTCAGACTCAGCCTAGTATTTCCTCCTGCGCTCGGGCGGGTAAGGCCACACCCCCTTCCAACCGACCACGGCACAGTGGAGAGCGCAGCCATTTGGTAATCGGCACTCAACGCCCATCTACCCACTCGGTCTAGACATTGGAGCATCCTCTGAAACCAAGAGGGTGTTTAGAAATTTTCACCTAGGACCATCTATAGCGGCCCGATGCTCGAACAGATTTTCGGTGTCTCATCTGGCCATCCATGATATGTCTGTGGAGGCTACGGCCCTGATATCACTAGGGCGTACAGTAGTCACAACACAATGCAAGATGCATGAGTCATACAATTCAATCGTGTATCAATCCTGTGCATGTCGTGCGCTCATGTGAGATAACCTCCACCCATCAGGGAGTCTCACATCATTCTGCCCAATGACATATTCAATGGTCAATTACATCTCATAACAAACATGCAGATGATGCAAATGGGCATGTATCATGATGCTATGCAGTCACATACTCATATTCGGTATCAATAACCGGCATCGACAATGTGAACTTTTAACCAACATTGCCCTCAAGGAATGGTCCACATAGAATCAAATATATAATGGGCACATGGCCTCACACAAGGGCCAAATATACGAAACAGGTGGGCCCTAGTCATGGGCCTAACACATATCACAATGGCCTTACCCATAGGCCTCAAATACATCTGGATGGGTAGCACCCATGGGCCTTAGATATATCACAATGGGCCTCAAATATATTTCGCAGGTGAGTCACATACCTGGGTCTAATACACATCAGTATGGGCTACATCACATAGGCCTAATATACATCACTATGGCCACAACTCATGGGCTTTAAATAAATAATAGGTGGGCCCTACTCATGGGCCTCAAATATATACCACGGGTGACCCTCAATGGACGGGTCACCAATACAACAGGATGGGCCTAATGACATGGACCCCATAAATATATCGAATAGGCCGCACCAATTGGGCCTTACATACATTGCAATGGGTCATGACCCATGGGCCTTGCATACATCACAATGAGCCTTGTAACATGGGCCTCATATATATTTAAGGTGGGCCTCAACAACGGGTCTCATACACATCAAGGTGGGCCTCAACAACGGGCCTCATACACATCAAAATGGGCCTCAACAACGCGCCTCATACACATCAAGCTGGGCCTCAATAATGGGCCGCATATACATCAAGGTGGGCCTCATACAACTGACCGCATACACATCAAGGTGGGCCTCAACAACGGGCCTCATACACTTCAAGGTGGGCCTCAACAACGGGCCGCATATACATCAAGGTGGGCCTCATACAACGGGCCTCATACACATCAAGATGGGCCTCAACAACGGGCCTCATACACATCAAGGTGGGCCTCAACAATGGGGTATATACACATCATATTAGACCTCACTCATGGGCCAACGTACATAACACCGGCTGTATCAACGGGTCGAACACAAATAGACCAAATCAAAAGGGCCGGTACAAAGGAGCCGAATCAATTGGGCCGATCAAATAGACTGATACAGATGGGCCGAGTCAAATGGTTGATACAATTGGCCGAGTCAAAATGGGCCGATTCAGTTGGGTTGAATCACTTGGCCGAGTCAAATGGGCCGAATCAGTTGGGCTAATCAAATGGGCCGATACAATTGGCCGAGTCAATGGGTCTCACATGTGGCCTTATATATACAACAAATGGGCCACACTACATGATCTAACAATACCATAAGGGGGAAGCCAACCTGACCGAACAACACCATCAGGTGGGCCGAGCTGAGCCGAGCCGACCTGACCAAACAATCACATCAGGTGGGCCAAGCCGAGCTGACCGAACAACAACACACAGGTGGGCCGAGCCGAGCCGACCAAATAACAACACACAGGTGAGCCGAGCCGAGATGACCTGACAACCAACAACACACAAGTAGGCCAAGCCGAGCCGACCTGACTAAACAACAACACACGGGTGAGCCGAGCCAAGCTGACCTGACAACCAACAACACACAGGTAGGCCGAGCCGACCTGACCCAACAACAACACACAGGTAGGCTAAGCCGAGCCGACCTAACCAAACAACAACACACAGGTGAGCCGATCCAAGCCGAGCTGACCTGAAAACCAACAACACACAGGTAGGCCGAGCCGATCCGACCCGACCAAACAACAACACACAGGTGAGCCGAGCCGAGCTGACCTGGCAACCAACAACACACAGGTAGGCCGAGTCGATCTGACCAAACAACAACACACAGGTAGGCCGACCCGAGCTGACCTGACCAAACAACAACACATAGGTGAGCCGAGCCGAGCTGACCTGGCAACCAACAACGCACAGGTAGGCCGAGTCGACCTGACCGAATAACAATACACAGGTAGGTTGAGCTGAGCTGACCTGGCAACAACACACAGGTAAGCCAAGCTGACCTAGCAACCAACAACACACAGGTAAGCCGAGCCGACCTGGCCGAACAACAATACACAAGTAGACCGAGCCGAGCCGACCTGACCAAACAACAACACACAGGTGAGTCGAGCAGAGCTGACCTGGCAACCAACAACACATAGGTAAGCCGAGCCGACCTGACCGAACAACAACACACAGGTAGGCCGAGCCGAGCCGACCTGACCAAACAACAACACACAGGTGAGCCGAGCAGAGCTGACCTGGCAACCAACAACGCACAGGTAGGCTGAGCCGACCTGACCGAACAACAATACACAGGTAGGCCGAACCGACTCCTCCTCTATAGTCAGGCCATCATAACATGTAACATCATACTCTAAATCCATGAGGCACCTGGCACATCAGAGAGGACCAGCACTGCTCAGACCTTGTCCAGGTACTGGCACATCAGAGAGGACCAGCACTGCTCAGACCTTGTCCAGGTACACCGGCACCACCCAAAATGGATGGATGACATGGGTGGGTCCCATAGTCCCTATGTCAGTTTACACTTCACTGCTGCCACGGCCACAAGGGATGGATGTCAAGACCTCAATGTTGCAATGAGGTATGGATGCCAAGACCTCAGTGTTAAAATGAGGCATCTCCCACTCTGTCTACTACCTGAGCTATGGAACTGGGCCCACGTCAGATCACACTTCACTGGTAGCTACACCCACTATTTACTAAGTTATGACCCATCAGATGCTCCGATCAACCTTATTTTCTGGCTCAACGCCTAAAATGGGTTGGTGTATAGAATAGACGGCGTGGATTTAACACATACAACAAAGTAGGGCATGTATGAGTAGGTCACCACGCAAACTTGTAACCAAGCAAATATTTGGGATCTCACAGAGACGTCTAGCGTCCCTGAACGCTGGATAGTCCTCACAGTAAAGGTGGGCTATATTCAAGTGGGCCACCACACAATGAATGGTATGGGTACAACACTCATAAGGTGGACCCCACTCATAGACGGAAGAAGGAAGCGAAGATAAAAAGTGGGCCACACAGCCAAATCATCACACAAATATATATACATATATATATAAATGAAGAGGGAGAGAGAGAAGCACCCACTTTTTATCTTCGCTTCCTTCTTCCGCCAATGCAATCTAGGGCCCAAATGGGTGTGATTCAACGGCTGAGATTGGCTTTGAAAGATTGAATTGGATGGTAGAGAGTGGCCACACAAAGCTTCTCCCATGGAGAGCCATGGACGAGAGTTGCTTGGAGAGAAAATAAGGGAGAGAGATGAGAGGGGGAGGTGTAAGAGAGAGAGAGGGATGGGTGTGATGGGTGAGTGATAGATGTGTACTTGTGTAAGAAGAGTGTTGACTTTAGGGGTTGCTTGGGGAAGAGTGTGAGGTGATGTGTACTTTGATTGATGGAATGTGATGGGATTGATGGATGGGACATTGGGTAGAGATTCTCTTGAGTTTCGCAACGCGCAGCGTTTTCCTTGCACCGAATGCTGGCTCATATCTCCTGACCAGGGTATCGCCTCGGCTCGCAAGTCACGGCATCGGAACCGCAGCGACGACGCGGTCGCTATGGTAAAGGTCTTGGGTTGAGTCGATACGGGTTGACGGCATACGAATCAGAGTCACGCGCAAATATCAGTTAAGGGTCGAAGGTTGACATAATTCGACCGGAAAGACCGCTGAAGTCTACTGAACGGTACGGTCTAAGATACGGGTCTTACAGTTCCTATGCAACTGAGGCTAAAAAGTAGACCTTTCGCCTCGGTTCCTATGTAACTGAGGCTAAAAAGTAGACCTTTCGCCTCGGTTCCTATGCAACTGAGGCTAGAATGTAGACCTTTCACCTCGGTTCCTATGCAACTGAGGCTAAAAAGTAGACCTTTCGCCTCGATTCTTATACAATTGAGGCTAAAAAGTAGACCTTTCGCCTCGGTTCTTATGGAACTGAGACTAAAAAGTAGACCTTTGGCCTCAGTTCCTATGCAACTGAGGCTAAAAAGTAGACCTTTCACCTCGATTCCTATGTAACTGAGGCTAAAAAGTAAACCTTTCACCTCGGTTCCTATGCAACTAAGGCTAGAATGTAGACCTTTCGCCTCGGTTCCTATATAACTGAGGCTAAAAAGTAGACCTTTCACCTCGGTTCCTATGCAACTGAGGCTAGAATGTAGACCTTTCACCTCGGTTCTTATACAACTGAGGCTAAAAAGTAGACCTTTCGCCTCGGTTCCTATGCAACTGAGGCTAAAAGGTAGACCTTTCGCCTCGGTTCCTATGCAACTAAGGCTCAAATGTAGACCTTTCGCCTCGGTTCCTATGCAACTGAGGCTAAGAAGTAGACCTTTCGCCTCGGTTCCTATGCAACTGAGGCTAGAATGTAGACCTTTCGTCTCGGTTCCTATGTAACTGAGGCTAAAAAGTAGACCTTTCGCCTCGGTTCATATGCAACTGAGGCTAAAAAGTAGACCTTTTGCCTCGGTTCCTATGCAACTGAGGCTAAAAAGTAGACTTTTAGCCTCAGTTACCTAGCAACTGAGGTGAAAAATGAACTTTTAGCCTCAGTTCCTTAGCAACTGAGGCTAAAAAACACATTTAGCCTCTATTTTTTCAACCGAGGCTAAATGCCTACTTTCTTGTAGTGTTTGGTCTATATCACCCATCCATGTGTTGATCAAGCAGACGAGTGATTTGTATGTGCGTGTTTATGGTATGGATTGGGGTGTGTTTTTGAAGTAATTTTATTATTGAGTAAGAGAGTGAATACAAGAGATTGTATTGTATTTGAATGGTATTACTTCGAGATCTAATTCAATTACTTAAAATCGTATCCACAACATGTTTCCTATGTGATTCTAATTAAAACCATTCTAATATTTCGTTCCTAAAATCTGACTGTTGGTTCCTAAAATTCCGTTTTTTAAATTTGAAGCGGTACCCAAAACAGTTCTGAACTGTTCCTAATTTTTTGCGACGCATCATTTAGGAACGGTTTAAAACCGTTTCTAAATGACGATTTTGGTCACTTGATACGAGGTGCACTGTTAACTTGGAGACTCCTAGTAATTCTCTATTATATGATAAAGAGAAGTACTTCTCTATGACATAATGAAGAAGACCGGTGCTACATTAATATTTGAAGTAGAGCCATGGTTGTAGTGATCCAGGTTGTTGGTATGACATGGATCTACATGGGATTTCTGCCTGCCAAAATGTTTTTTTTAATTATTTTTAAAAATTTTTTGGGTTAGCTTGTTAGTACACACCCATCTCAGTACACACTCCAAGTTAGCCACCCCCACTAGGGATCGATACCAAGACCACAAGTGTTGAAACGAGGTATCTCTACTCAATCTGGCGCCAGTTGAACTATGGATCTGGGTGTAGCCAAAATGTCCTTGGTATGCACTAATATTTTGGATTTTTTTCAGTTGGATGGCGACCCTTGGTTTAATTGCTTTTTTAGTTTTTTGCTTGTAGGACATGGATTAAAAGGTTGGGATTTTCTCATTTAGAAGATTCTTGGTGCATGGTCCATCCATGGTGGGAACAGATCATTTTTACGGATCACTGAAGTATGCTCCTTCCACGGTAATAACCAAAAAACCGAATTCCTAAGGTCCTCTTTTTCATATGAGTAATAATCAAGACAAGGAATACACCATTACGTAATTGCTGGGAGCTGGATGAGTTGGGATAAGATTTGCATGCTTGGATCTTGACTGGGCTGTGTATACCCCCATTACGTGGCCTTGGAATATTCTACAGTGTTCATATTCAACAGAAAGCAAAAATACAACAACGGCCGCATTCGCTGGAAAAGTGCCAAGGTTGGCTGGAAATGTGCTAGAGTTGGTTGCTTATGCCCCAAGTAATATGGAAAAATGGATAGACGGCGTGGATAGAAAAACAAATGCATCATGGAGGGGCCTACATATGACCATGGTATTTCCACGGTAACACGTTTGTATGCAACTGATGCCATCTGCCTCAATATTGCATTGGCATCCTCGCCCATGCAGAAAAAAATGAGGCGTTCTACCTTTTTTATCATGTGAAATCTATACGGCCCGATCATTTTGACAACTTATTTTAGAACATGAGCCTAAAAACGAGGTAGATCCAAATCTCGGGTGGGCCACACCACTCAAAACTGTGGTAATTGAACGCTCACCATTAAAAACTTCATGGGACATTAAAAGTTTTGGATGAAGCCGATATATGTAATCTGATAAATGGGTTGGATGGCAAATAAACGTTACAGTGGGCCCTAGGAAGTTTTTGATTTCCGGTATTTAATTACCACTATTTTGCTGTTATGTGGTCCACCTGAGATTTGGATTGCTTCATTTTTAGCACCATGGCCTAGGCTAATCTTAAAAAAATAAATATAAATAAGTAAACACTGATAGGCGGCTAAAATGAACACCACATAACGAGTTGGGCCCATGCCCAATGCAACTCCTACTGCCCTGTTACCAAATGACACGTAATCTGCTCCCCGCTCCTTCCGTGCCCAATAATGAGGGAAAGTTGTGTAGCCTCATAACAATGTATAGGCTATATTTACACCGCCCATCTATTTTTTTGGATCATTTTAGGGGAAGATCCAAAAAATGAGGTAGATCCAAAGCTCAAGTGGACCACACTACAGTAAACAGTGGGAAGTGTATGTTGTTTCTTTATACAGATTGAATGAATTTCTGTATAATGTGGAAACTGAAAATTGCAAAATAATCTGAAATCTGGACAGGCTGAAGCAAGTCTGAAAATGCTGTCCTTAAAGCATTATTTGTCCCTACTCAAGTAAATTGAGTATGCTGATAGGTTACAGGCAAATTGCTTCTAGGATACGACGAGCCTGGTGTGGGTCTGCGTTCAGCAAACACGAAGGCCCACCAAATGGAACTCAATTTCACTATTTCTGGTAGTATTACAATATAAAGGAAAAATTCCAAAAGAAGAAAAGAAAAAAAAGTGATAAGTAGTTTAGACTTCTGCTCAATTAAATTCTAATCTTCAGCTGTTGGTTTGGTTGAACCGTCCTAGACCACACCGCAGGTCTGTTCTTCAAGCTAAGGTTGACACCTTGCTATGTTACTGGATTACACTAGAATATATGAGTGGAGAGAGGCTGTTTTTCTAGAATTCGTATGTAGTTGCTGGAGTAAGTTGAGATGGATTGGAAACCCATCCAGGATTTCTTTTTATAGGCTAAGGTGGCTAGGCGGTTATGGTCCAGAGACTTAATTTCCATTAAGTCATTTCTGGTTGTTGGAAAACTAGCCGTTTTATGGCCGTTTTTTACTGTTGTGCATGGGCCATAAATCTGCTGCATGCTGACTGTTGTGAGACAGCAGCTAGCCGTTTTCTAGCTGTTGGGCTAGCCATGCAGCAGTTATAGCTAGACCCTGCACTTAATGGCTCAGTTGTTACAGTTTCTGCTGCAACAGCTCTATTCTGTCCATCTATATATACTGAGAGATCTGTCTCTTAGTCCTCTAGTCTCTCTGCCAACCAGTCATCCACTATAGCCACTTAGTCGCACAGCGACTCGCACACGTCTCGCTCCGGTTCGCGAAGGGAGCGACCCTCCGCGACACGATGCGCATGTGCGAAGTGCAAAGTGCGTCACTAGCGCCTTTACAGCCACACTGCCTCACATGCCCACTCCCTCACACCGAGCCCGTGACCGTGACCGAGACCGAGACCGAGCCCATTCCCGTGCCCGAACGCGAGCGCGTGTGCGGTGTTCCAGTGCTTCGCATTGGAACACGCAAGTCCCATAGTCCACGGACTAGGTAAGAAAATATTATAGTACTCCACCATTATCATTTAAACTACTCTTCTTTCTCTTCTCTTTCCCATGTCGGACTATTCCCAAAGCCCCAAAAAGTTTTTTCAAAAAATAACTTTTCATATATATTATATATTATTTTATTATTAAAATATTTTTTATTAAAATCAACATTTTACAACAATCCCCCACTTGATTTTTTATAAAAATATTTTCTCGGTTAAATATACTGCCAGAATAATTAGCTTATATGCATAAAGAAAGATATCTTTCGATTTTAATATTCGCTTAGTGTAAGTATCTCAAAACTCTATCGAAATGACTGGTAACCGCAGCTTTGAACCAGTTATTCCTATATAACAGAGTCGGAGAAACCATACACATATTCGCTATGTGTTGTTAGAGTTCCCACAATCTTGCTCAGCACAATTAATGGCCATGTGCTTATCCTAATTCGTAAACGATCCCGAGAGAAAACTCCTAACTCTCATGAGAAACGGCACCATCTCTACGTTCATATAGGTGAAATCCTTCCAGTGTCTCCGTTACTATAAGAACTTGTCCTAAAGACTGGATTTCATTAAGAGTTCTAAGACTCAACCCTTTTTTGTAACGCTCAGTACTTATCTATTATGGATGAGGTTATATAATTTAGTGCTGAAAACTTTTCACATATCAATGGATTGTTCTTACCCATTAAACCCAAGATTAGAGATTTTCTGACTTTAGGTTGGGTTACCATCACTGGTGGAATTTTGGTTGAAGAGTTTCAACCCCATCCCTCTAGATGTAGCCTTTACTACCTCTCTCGATAGAGGTTTAGTGAAAGGATTTGCCAGGTTGTTGCTTGATTTCATATAGAAAATAACAATGATTCCATCTTAAATCAATTGTCTGACATAATCATGTCGAAGACTAATATGTATATACTTACCATTATAAGTGCCGCTATAGGCTCTAGCTAATGTGGCTTCACTATCACAATGTAGTAATACAGCCGATATAGGCTTTACACAAAAAGGAATTTCTAATAGAAGATCCCTAACCACTCAGCCTCTTTGCCTGTTGCAGCTAGGGCTATAAATTCAGACTCCATAGTTGAGTGCGTTATGCAAGTCTATTTCTTGGATCCCAAAGATACAACAGCACCTCCTAGGGTGAATACCCACCCTGTAGTAGACTTGTTGTCCCCTGCACTCGATATCCAGTTCGCATCGGTATATCCTTCCAATACAGAAGGAAACTCTGAATAAAATAGTCCTAAGTCTTTGGTTGCTTTTAAGTAACCAAGGACTCTACTGATTACATTCCAGTGTTCATTACTGGGGTTACTAGTAAACCTACTAAGTTTACTCACAGCATATGCGATATCAGGTCTAGTGTATTGCATAGCATACATAAGACTTCCTATAGCACTCGTATATTCTAATTGTGCAACTGTTCTTCCAGTATTTTCTTTTAGTTTGATACTTGGATCAAATGGGGTTTTTGCTTCCTTTATATTTAGATGGTTAAACTTGTTTAGTATCTTCTCAATATAATGAGATTGACACAAAACATAACCCCCACAATGTTTTTTGACTTTGATACCTAAGATGGTATCAACTTGTCCAAGATCCTTCATTTTAAATACGGAAGAAAGAAACTTCTTTGTTTCAGTCACACCTTCCATTTTATTACTTATTATTAACATATCATCAACATATAGATAGATAATAACGATATAACTACCATCTACTTTAGAATATATGCATTTGTCAGCTACATTATGCATGAAACCATGAGATAGTATTTTGGAATCAAACTTCTCATGACATTGTTTAGGTACTTATTTTAATCTATACAACGATTTGACTAATCTACATACTTTGTTTTCATTTTCTGGTAGAACGAAACCTTCAAGTTGTTCCATGTATACCTCCTCATTGAGGTCACCATTCAGGAAAACAGTCTTTACATCTATTTGGTGGATGTGAAGATGATGTATGGAAGCTAGCGTAAATAATATCCTAATGGATGTTATCCTAGTTATAGGTGAGTATGTGTCAAAGTAGTTTATCCCTTCTTTTTGTCTAAAACCCTTAGCTACTAGTCGAGCTTTAAAGTTTTGGATAGTCCCATCAGTGTGATATTTCTTCCTAAATATCCATTTACAACCTATGGGTCTAGAACCTGGAGGTAAGTTTACTAGTTCCTATATTTGATTTGATAGTATGGATTCCATTTCATCATTTATAGCTTCTTTCAAAAAAGCTGAGTCTCTAGAGGATACAGCTTCCTTATATGTTTTAGGATCATCTTCTATAGTCATTACTATAGGTATTTGTCTTATAACATTTTCTCTATCTGCTTCTACCAGATGGAAAATGATGTGTTGTGAGTTTATATAGTTATCTCCAAGACTCTTCTCTATTCTTGTTCTTTGACTCCTACGGGGTTCAATAGAAGCTTTTACTATATGTGGAACTGTGCTATCTGGTTCTCTATTAGGAGTTTGGATTTCATTATCCTTTGACTCCAAGGATAGTGACTTCTCAAAGAATTCAACGTCTCTTGATTTTATAATTGTATTAGACTCCATGTCTAGAAGTCTATAAGCTTTACTATTTTGTGCATATCCTACAAAGGTGGACTTAATAGCTCTTGGTCCTAACTTGGTTCTTTTTGGATCAGGGGTTCTGTAGTATGCAAGACACCCCCACACTTTAAGATATTCTAGGTTAGATTTTCTACCTCTCCATGTTTCATATGGAGATACTTTATATTTTTTAGATGGAATTCTGTTTATTATATGGCATGCTACAAGCAGTGCCTCACCCCACAGACTTAGTGGCAACTTTGCTCTTATTAGCATTGAGTTAACCATTTCTACTAATGTTCTATTCTTCCTTTCAGGTATTCCGTTTTGTTGAGGTGTGTATGGAGCTGTACATTGATGTACCAGTACATGTTCTTCACAAAAGTTATCGAATTCATTCGAGAAGTATTCTCCTCCTCTATCGCTACGGAGAATTTTTATCTTCTTACTTAGTTGATTCTCTACTTCTGCTTTATATATCTTAAACATGTTCAATGCTTCATCTTTGTTCTTTAATAGATAAACATATACATATCTAGAGCAATCATCTATAAAGGTTATGAAGTACCGTTTACCTCCATGAGTAAGAATGTCGTTTAACTCACAGATATCACTGTGCACAAGATCCAGTATTTGAGACGATCTTTCAACACTAGAAAAATATTTTTTCGTCATTTTGGATCGTATGCACACTTCGTATTTATCAGTTTCATTATCTGTATACGAGATTAAACCATTCTTAGCCATGAACTTTAAGGTACTATACCCTATATGGGCTAGTCTATCATGCTACAGTCCAGCAGATTCAACCATATACGAAGAAGTGCTACTTTCATTCAGAGAAAACTTAACCATCCCGTTACAAGCATATCCCTTTCCAACAAAATTCTCATTCTTGGACAGAATCAGTTTTCCTTACTCGTACACTACCCTTATTCTTGGTTTTCCCAGAAGATCCCCAGAAACTAAGTTTCGCCTCATGTCTGTAACGTGCAGTACATTAGTTAGAATCACTTTCTTCCCAAAAGTGAATATCAGTTCGACAGTTCCTTTGCCGACGACCTTCGATCGGACTTCATTACCCATTTGGACTTCTTGACCATTGGTCAATTCCTCATAGGTTTTGAAGGCTGATTTGTCGTAGCACACATGTACTGTTGCGGCAGTATCATACCACCAGCCTGAAACTTTGCCTTGGATGGTATTCACCTCAGTGATCATAGCCACGATATCGCCCTCTTCTACTGCATTTACCTCTTTTTTAGATTTGCGATATCGGCATACTCGAGCATAGTGCCCAATTTTTTCACAGACATGGCATGGGCCTTTGAACTTTTCGTTCTTCTTTTGGGCAGTTTTTTTGAATTTTCCTTTATTGGGTTTAGGAGAATCGTCCTTCTCGGGATTCTTGTTATTGGCATTTTCTACTGCATGTACCTTGGACGAGGCATTCCCGTTATCATTCTTTTTGTCACAGTTACGGGATTCTTCCTCAATCCTTAGGTGTTTCTAGATTTGTTATAATGTATATTCCTCGATTTTATGCAGCAACTTCTTTCTATAGTCTTTCCACATCGGTGGCAATTTATCAATTATAGCCCCGACTTGGAATGATTCAGGAAGATCGATTTTGATCGCTTTGATTTTGTTTATTATTAGCTGCAGTTCTTGGATTTGAGGCAGCAGCGGTTTATTATCTACCATACTGAAGTCAAAATACCTGGCGATGAGAAATTTGTTGGTCCCTTCTTCTTCAGCCTTGTACTTGAACTCCAGTGCAGCCCAGATCTCTTTTGCTAATGATGTCTTTTGGTACAGATCGTACAGGCGGTCGGAGAGAGCGTTCAGAATGTGTCCACGACACAAGAGTTCATCTTCGTCTCGTTTGGCGCGTGCAGACACCTTCAGGTGTGTCATTGTCAGTTGCTTCAGGTATCGCTTACAGATTTGGATCTAGTATGTAGTAGATCTTCAGTGCCGTTAGGAGAAATTTCATCTTGTCTTGTCATCTTGTAAAATTGGCTTCATCGAACCGATCAAGATGTATCAAGTCATGATTCATCAACTTAATAGATAAAACGCTGTCGGCTTCCATCTTGTAAATAACGCTTTAAGATTGTTGTTTCTTTATACAGATTGAATGAATTTCTATATAATGTGGAAACCGAAAATTGCAAAATAATCTGAAATTTGGACAGGCTGAAGCACGTCTGAAAACGCTGTCCTTAAAGCGTTATTTACCCCTACTCAAGTAAATTGAGTATGCTGATAGGTTACAGGCAAATTGCTTCTAGGATACGACGAGCTTGGTGTGGGTCTGCGTTCAGCAAACACGAAGGCCCACCAAATGGAACTCAATTTCACTATTTCTGGCAGTATTACAATATAAAGGAAAAATTCCAAAAGAAGAAAAGAAGAAAAAGTGATAAGTGGTTTAGACTTCTGCTCAATTAAATTCTAATCTTCAGCTGTTGGTTTGGTTGAACCGTCCTAAATCACACCGCAGGTCTGTTCTTCAAGCTAAGGTTGACACCTTACTATGTTGCTGGATTACACTAGAATATATGAGTGGAGAGAGGTTGTTTTTCTAGAATTCGTTTGTAGTTGCTGGAGTGAGTTGAGATGGATTGGAAACCCATCCAGGCTCTCTTTTTATAGGCTAAGGTGGCTAGGGGATTATTGTCCAGAGACTTAATTTCCATTAAGCCATTTCTGGCTGTTGGAAAACTAGCCGTTTTATGGCCTTTTTTTACTGTTGTGCATGGGCCATAAATCTGCTGCATGCTGACTGTTGTGAGACAGCAGCTAGCCGTTTTCTAGCTGTTGTGCTAGCCATGCAACAGTTACAGTTAGACCCTGCGCCACTAGCGCCTCTACAGCCACACTGCCTCACATGCCCACGCCCTCGCACCGAGTCCGTGACCATGACCGTGACCGGCCACACTACCTCACATGCCCACGCCCTCGCACCAAGCCTGTGCCCATGTCTGAGCGCGTGCGCAAGTCCCATAGTCCACGGACTAGGTAAGCAAATATTATAGTACTCCACCATTATCATTTAAACCACTTTTCTTTCTTCTCTTTTCCATGTGAGACTATTTCCAAAGCCCTAAAAAATTTTTTCAAAAAACAACTTTTTATATATATTATATATTATTTTATTATTAAAATATTTTTTATTAAAATCAACATTTTACAACACTGTATGCCTACCATTGAAAACTCTAGGAAGATTTTAACAGTAAGCGCCAGGGTCCACATTGATTTCTGGTGTTGTACATTTGAGCTGCAAGTCTGTATCAATTTTTTCCTACACTTTAAAATGATGCGGAGAAATGGATGTACAATGTGGATATAACACATTCATCATGGTGAGGTCCATGAAACTTTTTCAGTCACCACCTAATATGTTCTAAGGCTTCAACGGGTACGTAATATTGTCTTTTCATACGAGTAATAAGTGAAGATTTGAGTTGTTGAATTTTTTTAATTGAACTTTAACATTTAGTTCTTAATCTTTTTCTTTTACCAAACGATTTGAAACCCTGAAATCACTCAAAAATGTCATTTTTGGTGATAAGATCCAAAATTAAGTTTTATCAAGTAGGAATTGAGGCAACAACTCTTCACTTTTAATTGATCACTCCTTTAGTCACAGCTTGCGTTTACACCCATTTGGTGCCTACGTGCACTACGCTAAAATTGTAAATTTGGAATGGCTGTCTTTGGTTTAGGGACTGCTCCACGCCGTTTCAAGTTTTTAACCATTTTAAATGTAGAAAAAGGAAATGTATTTTGTTACATTGGCCATGTTGCTTTTGACAAGTTGCACATACCGTATGACCCTCTTTGATGCATGTATATAATACATCTGTACCATTCATCTGTTGTTTAAGATTATTTTAAAATATAATCCAAAAAATTAAGCAAATCCATTTCTCATGTGGACCATGGTAATCATGATTGTTTCCCACAATATTAAAACCTTACTTTGGGCCACAAATTGTGGTATATTCACATGGACCCAGCTGATATTTGTATTTTCCCTTCATCCGGTTCTGTTTGACCTTATCAACGTGTTAGATGGAGAATAAACATTACATATCTGCTTAAAGTGGGCCTTGGGAAGTTTTGAATGGTGAATTTTCAACCATAATTGTTTCTCAAGGTGTGGTCCAATTGAGATTTGGATACGCTCAATTTTTGGTAAATCATCCTAAAGTGTTTTGAAGAAATGAATAGATGAAGTGGATTTACAAAATGTCATCAACGTGGGTCCTATGGTAAGGCTAAAACCTAATCCTACACGGATTTCCTGCAAAAGCCTTTGGATAGGTGCCCATCTACCCATCTATGATCTAACACAGCCCTTTGATGATCAAGTGCACCGATTAACCAAGAGGGACCTGCCTTATATTGACGGTGATTGATCACTAATCAGGTCCCAAATTATATGAATTTGGGCAGGGTAATAATATTAATCAGTGCCACAAGTTCGGTCATCACCCAACGGTCCGAATGTTACAATTTCATGATCAAATGAGGGGTGCTAACTTTACTCCAAATTTTGGTCATCACGGCCAAGACATTCATATATCCCATGCACCCAACTTGCAGGCTCAATTTGAGCGATCATAGGCACCGTCTTGACTCGGCATCCGTCATGGACGTCAAGTCTGATAAGACTGACATTATTCTATAGTTTTGGGTTTAACAGACCATCGTTGTGCTGTCTAGATCTAATATGGTGAATCGGGCACTTCCGAGAGAAGTAAACCTCAGTATTAGTCATGGCCTCACGGTCCTACGTTAGCTCTGAGATTAGCTTCATTCGCAATGTTACCCGCTTACAATTTATGGAAACGATTATCCGACACCAAGTATCCCGTAAATCCATCAATCCTTGCATGGTTCGTCAATTTAGTTTGACTAGTACGGTCCCCTAATGGCTCCGCTCGTGGATGTACTAGTGTTTTAATACAAAATTTTTCAGAAGGTTATAATGCATGTTAGTGTTACCCAGATAATACATAATCTCATCCAATAGATTGCTTATAATGTTGGGTCTTCAGTGGACAGTGTTATGTGAGCTACACTATGATATATGCATTTAATCTACTCTGTCCGGTCATTTTTTTCAGCTCATTTTTGGTCATGAGATAAAAAAATGTAGCAGATTAGAATCTCACATGGACCACAGCACCATAAAAAGTGGTGATTGAACACTCACAATGAAAAATTTCGTGTTCGGACACAAAAGTTTTAGGTCAACCTGATATTTGTGTCCTCCACCCATCCAGACCCTTTGATTTAATGTATAGGTGGGATGCAAAATAAACATTACAATGCGCCCTAAAAAGTTTTTAATCATGGGCGGGCAATCACCACTGTTTTGGGCTTTGGCGGTCTCCGGCCCTCTGACCCAGGGGCATACCGGGACATATATTCCTCACATCTATGTCGTCCATCCACTTTGATAGCTCATTTTTAAAGTGAAGCGAATCCAAATCTCAGGTGCACATACCAATACCTGAGCCGCTGTTCATCTATGTCGTTATTGACTATTAAAAACTTTTCATGGGCCTCAAATTTTTGTATCAAGCTTATATTTGTGGTCCCTTTTATGTCCTTGTGACCTCATCAACAGGTTGGATCTTGTTTTGTGGTTCACCTAAGAAGTTTTTAGTGGTAGGTATCGAATCATCCTTGTTTCTTGTTTTTGTGGTTCACCTACGATTTCAATATGCCTTTTATTTTTTTTTGGGATCATGTCCTAGAATGAGCTGTCAAAATAGATGAACAGCATGGATGTAAGAAACATATAACACAGTGGGCCTCATAGTTGGGAATCCATCACGTTCGTTTTCCAGTGGTGTGGTACACATGAGATTTGAATTTACTTTATTTTTTAAATAATGCCCTAAGATAATGATTCAAAGTGGATGTACAGCTTCGAGAAAACACGTACATCATTATGGGCCCACACAGCACCCTCAGTAGCAAACATTGCTACTGTGATTGTCAGGAAGCAAGTTATTTGGGTAGCGGATTACGTGTTACCCGTGCGACACCTTGCCCTTACCATGTGGGCCCACCTTGATGAAGTTTATTGTATATTCGTGCAGTTCATCTGTTTTCCTATATTATTTTAGGACGACGTGATCCCAAAATTTAAAAGAATCCAAATCTCTAGTGGACCACACCACTGAAGACAGTGGTGATTGACTCTTAAAAGCTTTTCAGGGGCTACAAATTTGGAAATAGGGCATGGATAAAACACATTCATCATGTTGGCCCACATAGCAGCGTCCAGTAGTGACCTGTGGTAGATTCTCAGGAGTTTCAACACCTGGTTGAGGGTTCGAGTACCCGTAGGTGGTGATATTCCACAAAGGCGTGAGTGTGTGGTGGTGTGTGTGCGTGTCTTAAAAGCTATGAGGTGACGTCACCAAGTTCTGTCAGCCCCACCAGGATGTATGTATTGTATTAATACTGTCTATCTATTTTGAAATATACTTTTATGTCGTGAGCTAAAAATTGAGGTAGATAAAAAGCTATAGTGACCTCACCGTAAAAAACAGTGGGGAGAGTGATTAAAACTATCCTAAGGCTCACATAATGTTTATTTGAAATCCAAACGGTTTAACAGTTAAAAAAGACATTAAACAAGAAAAAACATAGAGAGCAGCTTGATTAAAACTTTTGTGGCTTTTAAAGTTTTTAATGATGGTTGTCACTATCCTCACTGTTTTTTATACCGAGGATTACTGGAGCTTTGGATTTAACTCATTCTTTATATATTTCTCTAAAATGATCACTCCAAATGGATGGAAGATGCGGATACAAAGCATACATCATGATTTTGTATCCATCATGATGAGCCCACGTAACTTGGTGACGTCATTTCAGTAGCAAGCAGGCTACCCAACCTGTCAGTTGCTAATCCGCGCCCGTCCGCGTCCGTTCACGATCGCCGAATCCCGCACACTTTCCGGGCGGAATCTCTTCGCGCATGGAATGTGATCATGGATTTTCTCCAAAGCCAGCGCTGGGATGCTAGATGGGGCCACCTTAGGGCGTGTTTGTGCATGGTATTAGATGGGCTTAGGTGGGATGGAATCTGGTCCGTGCCAATTTCACTCCATGTTTGGGTAGAATGGAAAAGGGCAGAATTAGATAAGATGGAATTGAATTGGGTTCCATGCCAAATTCATTCAATATTAGCAAGTTGTGTAGGTCCCAAGATGATGTGTGGGCTATATCCACACCGTCCACCCATTTTTCAAGATCATTTTAGAGCATGGACTAAAAAATCAGGTAAATCTAAAGCTCAAATGAACCCCACTATAGAAAGCAACAGGGATTGAAAACTTACAGTTGAAAACTTCTTTGGGGCCATATAAGTTTTGGATCTGCCTCATTTTTAAGCCCATGCCATAAAATAAGGTTACAAAACAAATGGACAATTTAAATATAACATGTATGTTATTCTCAATAGTTTCAAATGATGGTGGGTATATCCATTCAATATACCATTGTATTACAAACAAAGCACCGAAGTAAGTTTATCCCGTGGCAACAGGGGACAATCTCTGCCATGGGTAATAATTATATTTTTTGAATCCCATCCCACCTAATCCTTCCAATGCCACTTAATCCTTCCCAATTCCATGCCCCAAACAAGCCCTTGATGTTTGTGAGAAATCCATACCATATGTCATAGGTCATGCGACAGAAAATAAAGTCGATCCAAAATTCAAGTGGTCCGCATGAGAGGAAGCGGCGGGATTCAGTGACCACCGTTTGAAACATTTGTTTGGCTACAAAGTTTCATTTCAGGCTAAGTTTTCAGTGTTTTCACTACATGTGGTGACCTTATAGACGGTTTGGATGATAAATGAACATTAAGGTAGATCTATATAGATTTCATTGATAGAAAAATCTTTTACTAGGTTTATCTCTTGCATTCTCACATTTTTTTCTCGTGTCATAAAATGATTTGAAATAATAAATATCTCAAAAACATCACAATGTCCCACTTAACATCCAATCACCAAGCTCTTGTGAAAGGCTTTAGCCAGAAATCTTCAGGGGGAATTACACTGCTGAAGGCAGAGGAAATTGTACAGAATTTTACTGGGAAGGGCTTTAGCATGAAGTTCATGCTCCAGGAACTTAGGTGGAGCCTTGTGATGTTTGTTAAAAATTTTCATTTAAGGACATGAGGCTAAAAATGAGCCGATACAATATTCAAGTGAGGCATAAGGTTGAAATATTTGTTGGGCCTCCGGTGATTTGAATCATGCTAATATTTGTGTTTTAAGTTCATCCCAGTAGGAATGACGTTATGAATGACATGGCTGGCATGTAAACATCACTGTCAAACCTAGGGAAGTTTCAACGGTGGAAATTTTCCTGACTATCTTTTCCTTTAGTACAGCTCACTTGAGTCTTTGATCATGCTAGCTTGCTAGCTTTTGATCTTGTATCCTGCGATGAGCTCACAAAATGGATGGAGTGGATTTCTCACAAACATAACAATGACCTAAGTTTCCACAGCAGGAAATCCAATTCTCAATAAATTCAAGTTGGTGGCAGGGCAAGAAATCACATCTTAAACCTAAATTTTCATAGCTAAAAAGTTTTAGCGATGAAAATTTTTGTTACTAAAAGACCGAAGCAAATGACTTTTAGCGATGAAAAATTTTAATCGTTACCAAAGGAAAGCTTCAAAAAAGCTTTTGCAAAACTTTTAGCTACGATAATTTTCGTTGCTAAAAATATTTTCGAAAACTTTTAGCTAAAAAATGTTTCATCGTTAAAAAACATTTGCATAACTTTTAGCTACGAAAATTTTCGTCGTTATAAATATTTTGCAAAACTTTTAGCTACGAGAATTTTCGTTGCTAAAAAATATTTGCATAACTTTTAGCTACAGAAATTTTCATCGCTAAAAGTCTCTTTTTTAAAAAAAAAATATTCCTGCACAAAATTCCCGATATACACCTGTTACAATATATTTCATCATATTCATCCTAATATACAACTGTTATATAATATATTTCATCATATTCACATTCACATCCATCTAAACCCAAACTAGTAAATCCATCCCAACATAAACTACATTCATCCAAACACAAACAATCTTATCCACATCACATTCATTCACGCATAAATACATATAAGCTTAACATCATAAACAAAAATACTCTAAAACCTATAACCTATAATCTAAACCTAAACCTAAAACCTAAATCTAAACCTAAACCTAAAACCTAAATCTAAACCTAAACTATAACCTATAAGTTTAGGTTTAGGAAATCGGGTTCGGATTCAGAATCCGGTTTAGGTTTGAGTTCTCAAGTTTAGGTTTAGGTTATAGTCTTTGAAATTTAAAAATAAGTTTAGGTTAAGGTTATAAGTTTAGGTTTAGAAAATCGAGTTCGGGTTCTGGATCGGGTTTAGGTTTGAGTTTACAAGTTCAGGTTAGGGAGTTGAGATTAGGATTATGTATAGGTTTAAGTTTAGGTTTAGGGATTTGAGAATGCGTTAAGGTTTAGGTTTAGGTTTAGGGATTTAAGAATACGTTAAGATTTAGGTTTAAGAAATTGGGTTTTGGTTATAGGTTAAGGTTTAGGAAATTGAGTTTAGGTAATAGGTTTAGGTTATAAGTTAAGGTTATAGGTTAAGGTTTAAGTTATAGGTTAAGTTTTAGGTTTAGGTTAAGGTTATATAGGTTTAGGTTTTGAGATTTGAGAATAAGTTTAGGTTAAGGTTATAAGTTTAGGTTTAGAAAATCAGGTTTGGGTTCGAGATCGGGTTTAGGTTTGGATTTTCAAGTTTAGATTAGGGAGTTGAGATTAGGATTAAGTGTAAGTTTAGGTTTAGGGATTTGAGAATACGTTAAGGTTTAGGTTTAGAAAATTGGGTTCGGGTTATAGGTTTAAATTTAGGTTTGGTTATAGGTTAAGGTTTATGAAATTGAGTTATAGATTTAGGTTATATGTTAATGTTTAGTTTAAGGTTATATAAAGTTTACGTTATATGTTTTGAGATTTGAGAATAGGTTTAGGTTAAGGTTATAAGTTTAGGTTTAAGTTTAGGTTAGGGAGTTGAGATTAGGATTAGGTGTAGGTTTAGGTTTAGGGATTTGAGAATACGTTAAGGTTTAGGTTTAGGAAATCGGGTTCAAGTTATAGGTTTAGGTTTAGGTTAGGTTATAGGTTAAGGTTTAGGAAATTGAGTTTACGTTATAGGTTTAGGTTATAAGTTAAAGTTATAGGTTAAGGTCTAGGTTATAGGTTAAGTTTTAGGTTTAGGTTAAGGTTATATAAGTTTAGGTTTAGGTTATAGGTTTTAAGATTTGAGAATAAGTTTAGGTTTAGGATATGAGTTCGAGTTTGGGATCGCGTTTAGGTTTGGGTTTTCAAATTTAGATTTAGATTTAGGTTAGGGAGTTGAGATTAGGATTAGGTTTATGTTTAGGTTTAGGGATTTGAAAATACATTTAGGTTTTAGGTTTAAGTTTGGTTTTAGATTTTAGTTTATAGGTTTAGGTTTTAGGTTTTAGGTTAAGGCTTAGGTTTTAGGTTTAGGTTAAGGTTTAGGTTTAGGTTTCGATTTAGGTTTTAGGTTTTAGGTTATAGGTTTATGTTTAGGTTTAGGTTTTAGGTTTTAGGTTTATGTTAAAGTTATAAGTTTAGGTTATAGGTTATAGGTTAAGGTTTAAGTTATAGGTTTTGGTTAAAGTTTAGGTTTAGGTTATAGGTTATAGGTTATAGCTTTAGAGAATTGAGAATAGGTTAAGGTTTAGGTTTAGGAAATCGGGTTCGGATTCAAGATGGGGTTTAGGTTTGGGGTTTTCAAGTTTCAGTTTAGGTTTAGGTTAGAGAGTTGAGATTAGCATTAGCTATAGGTTTACGTTTAAGGATTTGAAAATACATTTAGGTTTTAGATTTAGGTATAGGTTTTAGGTAATAACTTAAGGGAATTGAGAATAGCTTAAGGTTTAGGCTTAAGAAATTGAGTTCGGGTTCGGAATCGAGTTTAGGTTTAGGTTTTTAAGTATAGGTTTATGTTTAGGTTAGGAAGTTTAGATTATGATTAGGTGTAGGTTTAGGTTAGGGATTTGAGAATAGGTTATGATTTAGGTTTAGAAAATCGTGTTCGGATTTGAAATCGAGTTTACATTTGGGTTTTAAGTTTAGGTTTAGGTTAAGGTTTAGATTTAGGTTTTGGGATTTGAGAATAAGTTTAGATTAAAAGTATAGGTTTAGGTTATAAGAATAGGTTTAGGTTAAGTTTTATGTTTAGGTTAAGGTTATAGGTTATAGGTTTAGGTTATTAGTGTAAGTTATAGGTTTAGGTTTTAGGTTTAAGTTATAGGTTAAGGTTTAGCTTATATAGGTTTAAGTTCAGGTTTAGGTTTAGGTTTAAGTTTAGGTTATAGGTTTAAGTTATAGGTTATAGGTTTAGGTATAGGCTTAGGTATAGGCTTAGGTTATGGGTTATATGTTTAGGTTTAGGTTTAGGTTATAGGTTTTGGAATTTAAGAATAAGTTTAGGTTATAAGTATAGATTTAAGGTGTGATTTAGGTTAAGAGTGTAGTCCCTGCAAATACAGATATAAACACGGCTTATCAAAATGACAAGGCCTCTCCAATGCTGTCCATAGAAAATTGACAACTTTATCATAGTCATAACAGTGGTTCCCACCTTCCAGGGACTCCTGCTCATCCAAATCGCTCCGACGCACATCCAAGTCTGCTCAATTAATTTTGAGCAAATACATAAACACAGCCTGTCCAAATGGCCAAGCCCTTCCAATACTGTTCATAAGAAATAGACAGCTTCATCATGGTCATAACAACAGTTCCCACCTTTCAGGGACCCCCGCTTATCCGGATAGCTTCGACGCACATTCGGGTCTCCTCCATTAATTTTAAGCAAATACATAAACATGGCCTGTCCAAATGGTCAGACCACTCCAATATTGTCCATAGGAAATGGACAGCTTCATCATGATCATAACGGTGATTCCCACCTTCTAGGGACCCCCGTTCAACATTCGCATAGCTCCGATGCACATCCGAGTCTGTTTATTTAAATAAAATGGATTATTAAGATCATTTAAATAAAATCAGGTCCAATCAATAATCTGACCTGGAGGATTCTATTAACATTGTTGACGGCACCTCGAACTTGTTTAAATCCAAGTTGCAATTTGTGGTCACTGATGTTATTTGTCTTTCTGTGAAGTTCACGACGATTTCTGCATCAAACCTGACGAAACCAGCCCTAATGATAAAGAACATTTCTACATCACACCTGAAATTCTCATCCATTAGTTGCGTATGTGAGCATATATATACCTTTAAAGGGCCATCTTCTTCAATAAGATCGTCATCATCAATCCTCAATAAGGTGACACCTTTGACAGCCGAAAAACCCAGAGGGACCTTTGGAAAAATTTCACCATCGACTTCCATTTTCGTTGTAAATCTAGTAAAAAGATTCATGCTTGCGAGTGACGCTACGAAAGTCGAAATCAAACTCACACGCAGAGCTTGCACCGCCGCTCACTCTAGAATGAGTACATTTTAAAGAGAGAGAGAAATGGCAGCGAAGTGACTTTTGGCCTTCTCGAGGAAGAGAAATTAGTGTGGTGATTTGATTTGCCCGACGAGTCGTGAGATTTCAGTCGACGCCGGTTTCCTGCTAAACGTAAATCAAAATGAAAATTTTTACAGAAACAATAGTTTCCCATGCAAGTAAAACACACTATAGAAGAATGTGACTAATATGAATTCCAACTTTTTCAACTTTGAAATTGAAAATGGTATATCCCCATAGATGTGGTTGAAAGACCAATCCTAAGGGCAACACCCACAAACCCGCTCATACAATGTTAGCAACAAAAAGAATGCCAAAGAATCCATAACTTACAACAAAATCACCCATCTGCTGACATTAGAGAAAACAATGACTTTATATATAAATGTTAGAAACTAAATTGAGATATAGAAGACACGTACATGGAGAGTAGGCATTTCAGATCTCCAATTGCACCAGAAATATTATTGCGGAGAAAACAAAACTTCAACATCAAGTCATACATGAATTCAAAATAAAGTAATGACATACCAAGAAGGAAACATTTGAAATATGGAAAACTGTTGTTCTTTAGCTAACACACCGAATTCCCAATTTAAACATAAGGCACAATACCAAATTGAAGAATAAATCAAGTATTGTACTGCTAAACAGATCAATACATTTTATTTTCAAAGAACTATCAATGCGAGAAATCTCTACTTGAACACAATGCTCAAACCTTTCAGAGTCTTATGCAACTTTCATCATTTTATTAAATCAAAGTCAAAGAAATAAAGTACATCATGTTCAATTTGAAGAAGATGATCCACTCTTGCATGACATCCACTCTGAGCAGTTGCTCTAGCTAATGTTGTGAAATGGGTCAAAAAAATTAAGATTTTCAGTGACCACATCCAAAAAAAAAAAAACAATCTACATACCCCAAAATCATGCCTAAGTAATTCCATGTCCTGCTTGCACCAAAGCAATTATCTAATTATTCCAAAGGAGTTACAAGAGATTTAGAGGGAAAAGGAGAAACTTATTTTTTGGGTCCTATTTCGCAAATAATAGTATCTTCCACAAAGAAAAAGGAGAAACCTATTTAAGCCTACTTGCAAGAGTGTTCTTGTGGCAAAATTCTAGGCCCTATTTTGTAAATAATAGTATCTTCCAAATGTAGCCTAAACATGTTTCGATTTTCCTTTTGGATTGGAGGAGAAATGGTTCTTTTCTTTTTCTTTTTTCTTTTTTTAAAATTATTTGTTGTTCTTTGCAGGTGAGGTCAAGTTGGACATATTAACCTCACATTGCACATCTTTCATGGTAACTGATATGAAATAAGGTTGGACTGCAAGAATTATGATTTTCATAATTGGATCTTTCTTAATTCTCTGTCCATAGAAGTTCAGCTAATGTCAAGCAAAAACCAAACATGTCTTGTCATAGCAATCGAGCCAAAGACCAAACATCTCGCTATCTTTTTTGTCAGATTCAAATTATTAAAACACGAATTCAAAGAATGAGTTTAGCCACTTATGCAATTAGGGAAGGTTCAAAAGGACATACATATTTGAAAATTGGTCAAATCATAAACAGACGTATTATGGACGGAGACATTGTTTTCATTAATAGGCTACCTAGTACTCATAAAAATTCATTGCAAGCATTTCTGTCTATGTGCATGATGACCATACTGTTAAGATCAATCCTCTTTTCTTCATTTACAGAAACTAGTGGATGACAAATTATGTGTAACATACAGAGCTGGTTCAGCCACTTATGCAATTAGGGAAGGTTCAAAAGGGCCAGATTTCCACATCAAGCATCAGTTGCATACATATGATACAGAAGGACAAAAGTACCACTTCCCTGAGGCAAGGCAAATCGTAACCACTCCATCGAATATAGACAAAAGGCCAAATCAAGGATGGTTTGGATCGTCCAATCAGTTTGGATTTTTGCATAGCATCCCATGGAATCCGTTCTGCACATATGGACAGTTCAAATCAATTGATTGGATTGTCAAAATGAACAAATGCAACCAGAATCACTATAGCTTATAGTGCTCTAAGTTAATACCTTTCAATGGCTGAGATCTTCTGAGCTCCAACAAATGAAAATTGTGGTGGGCCTCAAGAAAGAGGGTGTGAAAAAAAGAGTCATGTGTCTTTCTTTTTCACAAAAAACTATCATTTTTCAAGCAAGTTTAAGACCACACTTATTCTTATTCTTTTGACCCATGAGGGAAAAATTCTTCCTTCAACACTTATCTCTTTACTCCCTTACTTCCCCCACAATTCATTTCTTTATTCTTGTCTTCCCTATTTACACCTTTTTGACTAATAGAAAGGAAAATGGTAATAGCATTTACAAAAATGAATTTAGGTGGACTCCACCATTTAATAATCCAGTGCTACACTCAAATTGGCCACATGGCAATCCAAACCGATCATTAGATGGCTCCTACTGTGGATTGGCCATCCTATGAAAACTCAACTGATCGGATCATCTTGACCATCTATGGCATTACAATTGTTCATTAAAATACTAAATTCTCTTACTCTGTCCTTAAAACCTTGAAAAAAGAGGTTTACTGGCCCCCACAGGATAATCTGATAAATGTATCACATGGGACCCACGGCTTAGATGATATAATAAAAACTGCAGGCTGGTCAACTGCTATGTGGTGAAAGAATGGACTGCTGAGAAGAGACGAGAAGAAAAGAAAAGAAAAGAAAAGAAAAAATAAAAATAAAAATAAATAAAAACTTCCAAGCTTTTTTGACCATCCATTGTTCTCGTACATCTGAGAGCTACCTGACAGTTGACCGGAAAAGTTTTCTGCCAAACGATCGACATGGTGTGTCCCACCTCATACTTGGCCCAGATGGGCTAAAAAGGTATAAGGTTGTCACATATCAACCATGCGTGTGGGTCTAGGAAACCTCAAAAAGAAGGGAAAAGGGGTGCATGCTAAAAGATTCATGTGTTGCCATTAATGATTACATAAACAACAAAATCATAAAAATCTAGAGCAAAAACTTCAAAAGTTAGTAGTAAAACTAAACTTTAACAAGAATGATATGATCAGATCTGCAAAGCCCTGTGATTGTTTGGCTTTGTACGGCGTGGCCCAGCCATATGCCATCAAAACAGCTGACATGAAGTTTGTGGGATGGGCCAATCAGGGATGTCTGTTTTGTTCCATTCTCAAATGATCTGAACATATCATTCCACGAAATTCAAAAGAGCCTAATGAAGTTCCTCACCAAATTATTTCAAGCACTCAAAAATAAATCAAATAACAAAAGAATCATTTTTAGTACATACCCAAGATTAAAGGAATTTGAAATAAAAGCTAAATGACATACCAGTTTTTTTTTTTTTTTTTTTTTCAACCAGGCCGAGTGGCGAGTCCTACCATGATTTGATCCAACTCATCTGCTTTTATGAACGAGTTTCCACACCGATATTTCTTTCGGGCGCCACTTTATGGGTAAAAAGAAAGTCTGCTAAAGCCATCAAATAAGCCTAAAGAGAGGAAAAGAAGAGGAAACAAGACAAAAATACCCACAAAATCTATTCAAATCACAGACGTCACTCACGTTCATATATGTGACCATTTTGCCATTCACCCCATACAAGCACTTACATGCTCTTATTAATATCTGTCAGCTCACTTTAGAAGTAACATACAATGCCCCTATGCAGAGAGCTTACTTCGGTTTTCACTTCATATAAGTGAAGCCCATGGTTCATTGATCTAAACGGTTGATATGAACAGCCATCATGGCCAGGTGGTATATAAAAAATCCCCTAGATTACAAGATGTGACCCAAGATTACCTTTTTTCTTGGTTGATTGTGAATTGCTGCTGTGTTTTCTTTCCTCATCATCAATCCGCTCACCATCGATTAAGGCCCTGTTTGGCAGACACTTCAAAATGGGTTCATCTCATTTTAGTTAATTGTAATTTTGTATTAGCAATCATGATCTCTAATACATAATTACGATTAAGTAAAATGGAATTATGTAATGGATATCATGATCTCTGATGCGTAATTATGATTAACTAAAATAAGATGAACTTATTTTCAGGTGTCTACCAAATAGGCCCTAAGATTTCCCATCTAGATGTCTTTTCTTTTTCTTTTTCTTTCTCTTTTTCTTTTACACATGGGGCTTAGCAAACCTCAGAAAAACATCATCTAAAATAGTCAACCTGCAAAAAAATCCACAATTAGCGGGCCAACAAATACTTGTTCCAGTTGCATCCCCAATTGTTCTATATCCCCAATTTCAATTGATGAACAAAAAAAGAATGCCAGTGAGGCTCAAGTATTTGATAAATTTTGGTAATAAACTTAAAACTACAGATAATAAGGTTCTATAAGAAGAGAATTGGATGCTAAAAGAAATTACAAATCGAAACATAAAGGAAAAAAGAAATATTACACAAAATTATGAGAAGAGGTAAAATGACTTACATTGCCCACTAAGATATCATGGCTGGCTAGTTCCATTTCCTAGTCAAAACATAATATGTTATGGCAACAATGAAACAACTAGTGTCATAATATGTTATGGCAACAAACATAATGCAGATTCTTGCTTCATCATTTTAAAGGGTACACAAGAAGCAACTCAATAGTCCATGCAAGTGGATACAAAAAAATGGTAAAGATGAGAATAAAATCAGATTCAAATTCAAATTCAATAAAGAGTAGATGACTGAATTTCAGTTGCTGTAGTTTCAAATTCAGATTGAAACAACTAAATTAGAATTCCATGTTTCTAATCTAGGATAGTTTCAAGGATCTCAGATGCTTCTATCACTTGCCCCAGTTGCCAGATCACAAATGCAACAAAAGGACCAATCTTCTTAAACTGCAAAGTGCAAACAATCTCATATCCCATGGAGGTGAAGCAATACCTTTACCATCACTCCCCAAAATTTCATCTCCCATCAACCAGTAACCCAAGGCACCTGCAACGGTCAGGAAATCGAAAAGGAATGTTGGGCCTTTGAGAATTTCAGGAGAGGAGATTTGGAAAGCGCAAATCAGTCACCAGCTCTAACTAGGCAATGCTTCTCGATAAATCTCCAATGTACCCAACTTCTAATACCAAATAAGAAGTTTGCTAGACACCTTCCTTGTCCACAATGAAAAGACATGCCACTCTGGAATGTCTATGAGAAAATAGGCTAGTTAGTAAGGTGGCCCACGCCATGAAAATGGATGGCCATGTACAGATTTGGCTGGTCCACTTGTCAATATCACACATGCATATTGAAGGTGGGCCATTAGCAAGCCTTTTAAATTTGTAATCTCTGAGTGGGCCAGCCTGATTTGCATACGGTTACCTTCAGTGCAGAGCACCTCATGAACTGGTCAAATGTCACGCACTTGGCATGTGGCAAGCATGCTTCATACAAAGCTTGAGTATGGAAAGGGGCAAATGACGCTAGCAAACCCCTGCAAACAAAACACATATAACAACCATATTGTTTTCTAAAATGGATATCCAATTCAATAGCAACCCGCAAGCAATCATGCCATCAATGAATTTCAGCATAATTGGGAAGTACGAAATTCAGCATGCATATATGCAGATCTATTAAGCACAGATGAAACACAATTTTCAACTTAGCAAAGATTCTCGACACATCTTCATGTCCAAATCCAATGCATTTGAACACTTGGATATCTACTAAAATGCAACCTAAACCAGCATAGCATGTGTACCTTTATATAGATCCAAGCAGAATTTAGAAGCAAATATCAATTATCAACAAATGTTATTATATAACATGAACAAACAATGAAATTCAAAGAAAACTGAGAATTTCAGCATAAGAATGATAAATATATCATAAGAATGATAAATGTATCTTGCAAAGTTCCACAAGCATGAGGTGGCAATGGCAAAAGAAAACCTGTGAAGATACTTGCAACTTTGGAAAAATTGGAAAGGATCACCTCCTCCAACTTTTCCAAGATCAGCAGATCCAGGGAGAACAAACCACCACCTTCAAGAATCAAGACAACAATGATTCTCAACACATCATCATGACAAAATCCAAGGAATTTGCCAATCTGCTTCAGCAGCAAACCACACTGACATACCATGTATACCTCTCAACTGAAAATCCATGCATACCTCTCAGCTGAAAATCCGAGACCAATTCAACCACGGCAATCAATAAAGCAGTCAAAATCTAATATACTACAAACCAAACAACAATACTAAAAAGAATTCAGCATACAAAGGCTAAAAAAAAAGAATTCAGCATACAAAGGCTAAATGCATCTTACAGAGTTCTGCAAGTGTGTCCGTCAATTCAGAAGAAACCTGTGAAGATACCTGCAACCATTGGAAAATTGGAAAGGGCCGCTTCCTCCCTCCGACATTTCGGAGATTGGAAGATCTAGAAAGCACAAACCAATCATAACCTTCAACTTAGCAACAATCCTCAACAGACCCGAAGTCAAAATCCAATGCATTTAACAGTCCGCTTCAAATGCAAATGCAATCTACGCACCACACATCCACTACTGATTATCCAAAACCCAGTTGAATCAAAACATAAGATCCCCCACAGTAAGGAAAGATAAACCCCATACAGATGTGCAGTCAAAGGCTTACTATTACTAATACATAAGAAACCTATATAAGAATAAGAAAAAGGAAAAGAAAAAGAAAAAAAAAAAAAAAACTGAATTCCACATAAAATGTTTGTCTTCTGAGGATCTGCAAAGCTTATGCTCTGCACTCCTCGAATATGGATAGGGGAACCACCATAACAAACAATAAATCAAATGAAATGGGAAATGTCAACATCAGTTTTTCATTTTCCTGAAGTTCAGAGCTTTAAACTCCAAAAACCAAGCATAGAAAAAAAGGGAAAAAAAGAGTCACACAGTGGAGCCTGGGTTGGTTTGGGCACTGATTTGAAGTAGTTGGGTCAACCCTATTTCTTTCATTTTGCTTTTGCTTGGCCCAGGCCCGAGCCATTGCCCGCTGAGGCATGCATGCTGTGGCAACAGCTTTGGCATAAGCCAAAGTTCAACTAACAGGAAATGGTCTTGCTTAAGCCTTTTACAGCAAACCTTAACATTTTTTCTGTTACCTGATCAAAAATATCAGATGTTGGAAAGTTGGAAACTTGATCCACTACCCTACACAATATAGTATGACTCAGTGCACTACTTCTGGCCCCCCCAATGTGTGCACGTCTGCTTCAACATACCAAAAAATCAACAATCTGACAATTCTAGTGTTATATTGAGGACTTCTGGGGGAAAACAGGGAAAAAAGAAAAAGAAAAAAGGGTGGTTACAGAAGGTCAGCCGAAGTTTTTTTGACCATCCACTTGTGTGATTCTGGGACATGGCCCATCAGAGGTTGGGCATCAGATGATGAGTTTGGATCTCTTAAACGCCTACAACATATCCGTAAAAGCAGGTCACTGATTAGTTAAGCAAAGAAAAGAGAACATTTTCAATCTAGTTGCCTTTAACTTCAGTTCAATTCCAAAATGTTTTTGAGTCAGGTACAAAACGAGCATGCTCTTTTGGAATGTAAACCAATTAGAGAAATGATCAACATGCTGCAGCCATTTCTTTTCCACAAATACGCCACGTGTAGAATGTGCAAAAGATGGGCCATGAACAGAGCAGTAAAACTCTCATGGCCATCGATAGAGCGATCGTCAAAGCGATTCTTGGTTGAAGCATTTCTTCAAACATGTAGGAGGCCATGGACAGTGGCGGATATGGCTGCCACTGCCATGGTTGCTGCCCCATTTGTGGCCCTTAAAAGAGGAAATGAGAGAGGAAGAGAGAGTACCTTTCAAGGAGATAAGGAAGGAATCAAAGCGGCCATCTCGTTCATCTTCCTCCTCGCTGCCCAAATCTTCATGGATGGCGAGAGAGAGAGAGAGAGAGAGAGAGAGAGAGGGAAGAGGGAGGGCGGCGAGTGAGAGAATGGGGGGAGATTGGGCGCGGCTCTGTTTTGAGTGCGCGCCCAATTTTGGTCGGGAGCATGGACGGTGCTCTGTGGGCCCTAACATGATGTATGTGTTTCATCCATTCCGTTCATCCACTTCTAAAGATCATTTTAGAGCTCTATGCCAAAAATTAGAGAGATATAAATCTCAGGTGGTCCACACCACATGAGAACAATAGTGATTGGATATCTACCATTAAAATCCTCCTAAGGTCCACTTTACTGTTTATTTGACATCCACTCTGTTGATTTGGTCATACAGGACCAAATGAAGGGAAAAAAACAAAAAACAGCTTGATCCAAAACTTTTATGGCTACCAAAATGTTTTTAATGGTCAACGCTCATTCAACATTGTTTCCTGTAATGTGGTCCACTTGAGATTTAGATATATCTCATTTTTTATCTCATATTGTAAAATTATCTGTAAATATATATGGACGGCATGGATGAAACACATACATCATGGTGGGGCCACAGAGCACTGACCACTAGCCATTGGTAGATATCGGGGTAGTCAATCCGTTACCAAGCGTACTCAGTAAATCCTGTGGGGCTCACCATGATTTATTCATTTTATCCACTCCATCCATCCATTTTAACATATAATTTTATTACATAAACTCAAAAATGAAGCCTATAAAAATCTGAAGTGGACCACATCATAGGAAATAGTATAAAATGAACATCTACCATTAAAAAATTTTGGGAGGCCACTAAAGTTTTGGATCAAGTTGATATTTTAGTTTTCCCTTCATCCATGTATTTGTGATCTATTGAACAGGTTGGATGACAAATAAAAATCACTGTAGGCCATAGGAAGATTTCAACGGTGGAAATCATAATTCCCATTGTTTCCTGTGGTATGGTCCACTTGAGCTTTGGATATGCTTTAATTTTAGGCTCAACCACTAAAATGATCTAGAAAAATGGATTGACAATGTGGATAAACCAAATACATTCACTATGTCATTGCTAATTGGATATGGCAGGGTAGGATGTAATGTGCATTGAAACCCTCTCGGGGGTCACAAAAGTTTCGGATGAATATGAAATTTGTTTTTCCTATTCATCCAAGCATTTGAACCACACCACATGAAATGGTGTTGATTGAATATCCAACATTAAAAACTTCTTGTGATTGAGCCAAAGTATGAGGCAGATTCAAAGTTCGAGTGGACCCCATCATTCGTATACGAAACTCAGTGGGTCATACCATCTAAAACTATGTGAAGATATCCTAAAAAAGTCTAACCCCTCATCCAAGTGGGACACACATAATGAATGGGCTAGATTTGTGAATCACATTTAAATAGGCCCAATATATGATTATGAATGTTATCCCTCTCCACTATATTATGTAGTGTGGCCCACCCAAGTCATGGATTGAATTTGAGTTTATTTTTAAGCTCTTGGCCCACCCAAGTCATGGATTGACTTTCTCTATACCGCTCAACGCTTTTCTTGGATCATTTTAAGATATGAACCAAAAAATGGGGCGGGTCTAAGGCTCAAGTGGACTAGAGTGGGGATTGAACATCCGTCGTTAAAAACTTCTTAAGAGCTGGACAAGTTTCAGATGAAGCTGATATCTGTGTTTTCACTTCATCCGCATCTACATGACCTTATGAATAGGTTGGATGGTAAAAAAACATCATGCTGGCCCTTAGAAAGGTTTCAACAGCGGGTGTCATTATCACTACAACTTCCTTTGGTGTGGTCCACTGGAGCCCTTTACCTACCTCATTTTTATTTTTATTTTGCTCATACCTTATAATGAATTGAGAAAAATGATGAACGGCATGGATAAAACACTTACATCACTATGAGCTAAAAATAAAGCATATCCAAAGCTCAAATGGACCACACTGCCAGAAAGAGTGTGAATTGAACATCTACCATTGAAAATTTCATGGGGGCCACAAAAGTTTTAGATCAATCTAATATTTGTGTTTTCATTTCATCCATGTCTTTGTGATATTACGAACAGGTTGGATGACAAATAAGCATCACCATGGGCCATAGAAAGGTTTCAATGGTGGAAACATTATTCCCACGGTTTCCTATGGTATGGTCCACTTGAGCTTTAGACATACCTCAATTTTGGGCTGAACCACTAAAATGATTTGAAAACATGGATGGACGGATTGGATAAGACAAATACATTCACGGTGGCCCCAACTAAGTTTACGATATCATTTTAGAGAATTATCTAACAAAATGAATAACATCCCAAAATTAAATGGATCACACCACAAATACTAGCAGGGGACGATGATTTTCATCGTTAAAAATTTCGAAGGGCCCACCATACCATTTTTTTTCCCATCCAATCTATTCATAAACCTGATCCAAACAGAAAAATGGCTCAACCCGGTTTTGGATTTTGGACCGGTTCTTCTGTTGTAAGCCCGATGAAATCCAACAGGCCAACCTAGTCCATTACCAATCCTGGAAATCCATACCTGGCGAAGGAGACATCATCCTCACAAACGGCTGAGGATGAAGCACACGAATAACACAACCTTCATCGCAGAGTTTCTCTCCCTATGAAGGGGTGGAGAGTTTTAAGGATTAGGGTTTAAGGTGGGTAGAGAGTTTTCTACCAAGCGTCTTATTTATAAAAGGTTGGTTGAGAAATAATCTCATAGGCTAGAAGTGTATGGTAATCTGTGCATGCACATAGTTTAATCTGTACTCGTTGAAGTGCTGATCATCTATCAGGACTGTACATCAGTCCAAGTCCGTTCATGAGGTAACTTGGATTCTAACATGAGGTTCTCTCACAAGCAATTACCTCTTGAAAGCAATGCTAAAAATGGAGTCCATTGGTTTTATATAACATAAGAAAATTGTAGTTTCAATGGCCAGGTGCCAATCTAAAGAAGATTACAAGGATAAAGCCTTCAAACACATGAAGTGATTTCTTAGTTTTGATGGCCACAAGGACAAGAAGTGGGATAAATTATTTAGAATGATTTCTTAGTGGTGAAAAACACATAATGTGCCCCATTACCTAGATGGTTCTGATCAAGGAACACTAATGTCATGTTTACAATGAGTATTCGCATGGATGATAATACTTATACTTTGGTAACAGATCAAATAAATCCTTTCAAAATATACTTTTACTAATGCTATTTGGCGCCGGTTTTAATTTGGCGAGTATTTTTGCATTTTGCTCCCTTATTTTGTTTAAATCATACCAAATTAGTGCCAATAGGTGAGAAATGCTTGATTCTTCAAGTTTTTTTTAGCAAAATCAAGGATTTGAACCTTCGATTTCAAAATTTGAGGGTAGGCGATCCAATTTGGGAGAAATTAGTGAATTTGATTTAAACATCTGAAGTTATTTACTCTTCAATCTGAACTAATTAAATTATCCAAAAAGAGTTGATTAAAGGTTCAATTAGTAGATGTCCCTAATAATTTAGTAATTTTATTTTTCATAGATACATTTTGATTTTCATTTAAAAGTAATATTTTTTTTCCAAAATGTATATATTTTTACTCTTTTAACAAAATATCATTTTTATTATAAAATATTTCAAAAAAATTTAAAATACAAATTTTTCAAAATCTTAAAAAATTTCTCTTATTTTAATTTTTTCTTAAAAATTTCAAAATTTCGATTTTTTTTCTTCAAAAGCATCATTTTGTTCTCAAAAATAGTTAAAATTTCGAAACTTTTCAATATTCTTTTTCATATGATATTTTAAATCATTTAAATATTACCTTTTAATTACATATAATTTTTTTTAGATATTTTAAATCATTTAAATATTACCTTCTAATTATTTAAATATTACCTTTTCAAAAATTCAAAACAGCCTTTAGCGATGAAACTTTTCGCCGCTAAAGGTGAATTTTAGCTTTGCTAAAACAAAATTTCTCGACTTTTTTATTTTTTTCAAAAATTCAAAACACCCTTTAACGACGAAAATATTTGTAGCTAAGAAGTATACCTTTAGCGAAAGAAATTTTCGTCGCTAAAAGTCCCATCCACGTTTTTTAGCTATGAAATTTTTCGTAATTAAAAGTATACCTTTCGATTTAAAAAAAAAAATTGTTTGTAGCCTTTAGCGACGACAATTTTCGTCGCTATAAGTCTCATCCATGATTTTAAGGTACGAAAATTTTCGTAGTCAAAAGTATACCTTTCAGTATTTTTGAAAAATTGTTTGCAGCCTTTAGCGACGAAAACTTTCGTCGCTAAAAATCCCATCCACATTTTTTAGCTATGAAAATTATCGTAGGTAAGAAAAATTGTTTGCAGCCTTTAGCAACGAAATTTTCGTCGCTAAAAGTCCCATCCACAATTTTAAGCTAAGAAAATTTTCATAGCTACAGCCTTTAGCGACGAGACTTTTCGTCGCTAAGAGTCCATCCACCTTAACAACTTTTGGTTAAGAGTCCATCCACGTTTTCTAGCCACGAAAAATTTCGTAGCTAAAAGTATACCTTTCGATTTTTTTGAAAACTTGTTTGTAGCGAAAAGTCACCTCCACATTTTTTAGCTATGAAAAGCTTCGTAGCTAAAAGTATACCTTTCGATTTTTTTGAAGAATTGTTTGTAGCCTTTAGCGACGAAACTTGTCGTTGCGAAAAGTCACATCCACATTTTTAGCTATTAAAATTTTCGTAGCTAAAAAAAAATTGTTTGTAGCCTTTAGCGACGAAACTTGTCGTCGCGAAAAGTCACATCCACATTTTTTAGCTATGAATTTTCGTAGCTAAAAGTATATGTTTCAATTTCTTTGAAAATTTGTTTGCAGCATTTAGTGACGAAAATGTTCGTCGCTAAAAGTCTCATCTACCATTCGTAGCTACGAAAATTTTCATAGGTAAAAGTATACCTTTCGATTTTTTTGAAAAATTGTTTGCAGCCTTTAATGACAAAAATTTTCATTGCTAAAAGTCCCCTCCTTTTCGTAGCTAAAACTAAACCTTTTGATTTTAATGAAAAATTGTTTCCTGCCTTTAGCGATGAAAATTTTCGTCGCTAAAAGTGACTTTTAGCTACAAATTTAAAATTTCGTCGCTAAAAGTAAACTTTCAGCGATGAATTTTTTTTTTGTTGCTAAAAGTCACTTTTAGCGACGAAATTTTTTTCGTCGCTAAAAGTTTTGTTGCTAAAAACCCTCTTTCTTGTAGTGTCGACTGTGATTACTGATAACTTCAGCTAACAAAATAAGCTAGTTTTCTCTCTCTAAGTATATTTTTAATTTTAATTACTAGCCACCTAACTTTTAACACGCAGAACTTCTTTAGCCTCACGAGGATTTATGTGTTACATCCACACCATCTATCAACTTTTCTAAATCATTCGAGAGCATTGAAGCAAAATATGAGGCACATCCAAAGCTAAAGCGGATTACACTACAAAAAGCAATGGAAATTAAATTAAGTATCATTGAAATCTTCTTAAGGCCAGCTGTGAGACTTATTTTCCATCTAACATGTTCATAAGTTAACACATACAGATGAAAGTAAAATCAAATATCAGCTTGATCAGATCCTTATGTGACCTATGAAGTTTTCAATGGTAGCATCAATTCCAAATATTTCTTATGGTGTGGTCTACTTGATCATTGTATCTGCCTTCTTTTTTTTTTGCCCAAATTCTAAAATGATTTAAGAAAATGGATAGACGATGTGTATCTAAGAGAAACATCATCATTGGGCCACCTAAATTTCATAGGTAAAGAAATTTCAATTACTTACATGTGGTGCATCACATTCGTTGTGAGAGAAGGAAACAAGAAGTGTTGACATATGAAACTTTTCAAGGCCTCATAATGTATGTATCATATCCACACTGTCCATTTTTACATACCAATGGTTGAAAACTTCTTTGAGCCACATAAGGGTATAATGAAGCTGATATTTGTGTTTTCCCTTCTTCTAAGTTTACGTGACCTTATGAAAAGATTAGATGACAAATAAACCTTATAAACGTGGTAGTGGACCATAGGAAGTTTTCAACAGTACTCACCTACATTATGTGGTGGGTCTTTTTGAGCTTTGGATATGCCCGCCGATTAACTATTAAATGGTTTGGTAGCTAAGGTCACAAGGTTTTGTGGGCCCACCATGATGTATGTGTTGTATCCACACTGTCCATTCATTTGGAGAGACCATTTTAGGGCATGAGCTAAAGATTAAGGTAGATACAAAGCTCAAGCAGACCCACTAGTGGGGATTGAATGCCTACCATTAAAATTTTCTTAACGCTACGAAAGTCTCCGATCAAGCCAATATTTTTGTTTTCCATTGGTCCAGGTGTATTGCCCTGTGTTTTCAGGACTCAAGTATATGACCCGTTTTCCAAGCACCCGAGTGTTAACCTTAAAGGATGGTCGAATTCGAGTATATGTCTTTTTATTTTTTTCATTTATCAGAGTAAGCAAATGAGCGTAAAATGGACAAGTAAGCATAAAGAAAAAATTGTAACTACATTTAGAACATATAGAGGTTGCCCATAATGACTTATATAAACTAATGTCTCCACATTAACAAATACAAGATTACACATATGAGAAATTTAAAAACATATAAAACATATAAACAAAAGTCACAAGATCGCGCAGCTTCCTTGACAGGTATAACCATGTGTCCTTGACCACTATAATGACTCTTCACCAATCTGAACCTGCATATTACTTAAGCCACCTGTGCTACGTATACGGTTATATTTTTTATGGATGAGTGGCCAACTCAGTGTGAATTCCTTTCAAGATTACACACCACCGCATTAGGTAAGCATAGTTATACAACAACAAAGCAATCAAAACAACACATGACGTAATCTTTTTAAATACATGGATGCATGAATGCACATTGCCCCGGGGATGCACATCTGTGCAGAAGTTGGGCTCGTCACCCATGCAATCATTGACCTGGAAAAATAATCCAGTCGGAACAATAGATCGATAATCGGTGGTTTGGGAGCCAGCGAAACGATACCTCAATGATCCTAGGGCACGTGCTACAACATCCAGAATTAGCCACACGTTATTGCAATATGCTATGGATGCATGATTAGCCAAACTATTATTAGTCCAGTTATAATCAGCCAATTTAAATAAGCTCAAGGTCACTATGGGGGCTCGTCACCAGCGTAGGCTAACAGCTTGGGCATAGGTCCCATACCACCATCCCTACCTCATGAGACTACCATCTTAGGATGTTTAATGAAATTCTGTCGACTAGTGACCAATCATATTACAATACATGAGTCTTACCATCATATAGTTGCACAGTATAAAACATCAAACCCATATAGGAAAATACCCCAAAACAAAGTCGCATGGGGTGATATTAAAACAAGCCACACAAGGAAATATCAAAACCATGCGATAGAAGACCATCCTTGAAAACCACTTAGACACAACAACCTTGGATGGTAGGCCCACATTAATGATCCATGCTAGACCACCACTCAATAACTACTAGATCGAAGGTTCATCGCAATCACCACCAATCGAGTTACATCCCAAGTATGGGTGTACAATTATAAGTGGGAGTTTTCCACTAATGTACTAGTTTAAATCCCAGAAGAAATCCACAAGTAATCCAATATCATGAAGTAAATATACAGGATAACATTAGGCATATGATGTAACAACTCACTCAATTACACATATGAATATAAGATGGAGATAACAATTATCTATATGAGTTAAAATAAAATTATAACTTAAGCTAATGGAAAAATGGAAAGCTCAAGGGGAAGAAATCATCATTGTAGGGTTGTGTTCGTGTTCTTGATCCAAGTTCTCATGTGGTCCAAAGTCACCCAAGGAATCTCCTAAAATTATAATTTATATTTGTCGGTATTCCTCCGGTTTTGTCCAACTAATAAGAAGGTTCAAAGGAATGCAACAACAAGGCCTTTTAGGCTTGTGCTAGGCCCACCATGTACTAATTCAAGTAAGGTGGCCCCAACATTGGCAAATAATTAATCATTGACAAAAAACTTTTAACTGCCACCTCAATAATTGATCATTCTTGCTTCAACAATGGCAGTGGCAAGGGCGATCTTCTTGGAATTGACAGCCAGCATAGGTTTCTCATATTCAAATATGACCTTAAATTACGATGTAAGCAGAGACGAGAGCAGCCAATGATGCCTACACAATCCTCGATAACAAAAACACCAACCAGACTATCATCAACCTCAAAGGCATCGTTGTAAGTATGGAGGGACTTGCTGCAAGGGTGGTTGATAGATAACAAATACATTGAACCATGTCTGAGGTCCTGCATCTCTTGGATTTGTATTTTAATTGATGCGATATAATTATGATGATTATTTGTTTAGTTTTCAGGGCAAATGATATTCTTTACGTCACCTTATTTCATCTGTAGCTGACCTAATTTTGGCTATTTACTAAATATCAATGTGTTTGGATGCTCAGAAGGCCTAAGAAATTGATCTAAATATATAGTAAACATGTTGATATTTAGCCAAGTTTCATATTCAGCTTAATCTTTTGAATTTTGTGAATAGGATTCTTATTAAACAATTGTGTGAATTATTTTTTGAATGACTATCAGGTGTAAGATTTAAAAATTAATAAATAAAAAATCTGATGATATTTTTTTATTTACAAATATTTTAGCGACAGACCAAATTTGTTGCTAATTTCTAAACAAGTTGAAATTCAAATGACGGATTTGGGTCCGTTGCTTTCCTCATATTAGCGACAGACCTTCTCCGTCGCTAATATTTTAATGACAACGGTTTTTTCGAATTTTTGCAACGAATATTTTATTTTGTGCAACAGATCTTGTCTGTTGCTACTATGCGACAGACCTTATCCGTCGCAGATTAAACGATGGATTTTATCCATTGAAAAAAAATGACCCAGTAAACAGCAATGGACCAAGTGATGGATGAAATCCGTCGTTTATTTGATTTTATGACAGATTTGGTCCGTCGTAAATTCACAATTTTGGTGTAGTGATTATGCCGACTATTTCCCCAAGGTGTTGGTTTTCTACCTAAGCCATGATGGAAACTATCTTCCCTTAAGCTAGTGAAGTTTCATGAAAACCACTCCATTCATTTATACACTACCTCATGTTAACCATGGAACTAAGTATCATGATACTAACTTATCTCTAGGATTATGTTTTTTATTATTTATTTTTTATTTAACAATGATTTGTTTTCATATTGCATGTTGCCAGCATGTTAACTTACATCCAGTAATGGTCATCAATCTGTAGACTTTCAATTACAACATCTGTTTTCTTTTTAAATGTTGCTAGCTTCTTACTCATGTTTGCCTACATCAAATGATGGTCATCCATCTATAGACTATTTACTTATAGCTTGCATTCTTATCTTTGAGTTGGTTGCTCCATATAGTTGTTTTGGCGGACAAGGCACTGTTATGGTTACGGAATTTGGCTTAACCATTTTCCTTGATTGATTCCCTGTATTTGCATGGCATTAGTGTTGGACAAAGGCCTATGGGGCCCACTGGTGTGCAATCACTAATGGGTTGGTCCCATGAGTTTAGGCCTCTTCTGGCTTCTTCCTTTCAATTAAGATTTCAAATTCAACTTTGAATTTGGTTTTAGATGGGGAGATTGCTCATCCAAACTCCCATTTTTACAATAAGGCTCTCTCGTGAAAAATCATCAAAGAATAACAAGAGTAAAAAGAGAGGAATATTGTATACCGTAATTTGTCCATTTAGCTTATCCTTGGGACGATTTAATACATAGATCGTGATCCGGGGCCATCTATACTGTAGAATTAGAGGGGTGAATAGACTCATTTGCTCTAGTAGTAAATAGGCGGGCCGCTGGATCTGAAGCGTTAATCTTCGGCTTCGTGAAGGTTCCACATCGTGTAGGCCATCAGATCCTGAGGGCTTACACTTCCGTGCTTTCTAACAGTGGCATCAAAGCTTTCAACGGCAGATCTCTAATTTTTTTCATCTAAAAAGGTAGTGGCTCTTTTTTATTGGATTGGATTCCTATTCATGTCTTTCCAATGGTATCATATCAGTGTGCACACTGTGACTCTGTGCACATATGCATCGAATTTGTGCCCACATGAATGCATATGCACACGTAAAATTTGGATGATCGGGATTCCATACACGCAAACCATGTGTACGATGGATAAGAATTTATATAATTCTTGGTGTCGTAAGAATTTGAATAATTAATATACACATCAACCCGTCGGGTTAAGCGGATCACTGTGTCAATCGACCAAGATATACTGGCAGGACTCTATAGTCCGCACGTGTCTTAGCTCATCGCATGAGACGACAGGAGTCCCACGCGGAATTTCCTCCTTGCGGAGGCTGCATCTCTGTAAGAGAAGGCCCAGGGACTTTCTTAAGCCTGCCTGTGAAAAGGCACGTCAACCCACGTGGGAAGTGGATTGGCTGGTGCACCTCTCACTAGCAATCTAATTGCTATATTGACATCAACAAATTTTGTGGGTCTGATCACGAGGTATGTGTTATATCCAAACCGTCCATACATTTGACGAGCTTATATTTAAGCTTGAGAAGAAAAATAGAATTTAGATAACAATGATACACTTGATGTATATGAGATCCGAATCACTTGATTAGTTGTCATACTTGATTTATGGGCCATAGTATATTATATCAACAGTAGAATTACATATGAATGGTTAAGATCTTGTACTTGTCTTGCAAGATCTGGAAAACGGACAGTTCTTAAAATGATCTGGTATATGAATGAACGGCATGGATGTAAAACACATACATCACGTTGGGCCTACAACACACTACTGGGTGTGATTTTGGCAATACCACCTGATCTGCGTCCAATGCAATGAGACAATGCAACTGATGCAGTGGATTTGATGTCATATAAACATTACATGTGTCCCCCATATCACTGAAGTGGGCCCCTCATGTGTACCAAAATTTCAACCAACGGTTAAATGTCTAAGGTTCACGTCTGGCCCAATTGATTTCTGGACTGGACAGATTTGGGCCGTTAATGCATGGACCGAGGTAATCTACAAGCACTTTTGGGGCCACCATGTTAGTATGTTTGAAATTAGGTCCATTCATCACATGATAATTTTGTTCATCGTACATAAAAAAGATTGGCTCGTCAAAAATTCGTATCAGACAAATCAATGGAAACCATGTATAATTGCACATGAAACCTCACACTTCACGTGTTGTGGCCCACCTAAGTCTTCCTTCAGCCTGATTTTTGTACTTTTCGGGTGCAATTCGCATCCCATGCACAAACCTACGGTTGGCTTGCCATCCTATTGTTCTGTGTGGCCTGGCCGTGAGCGGATTAGCTATGGCCTTGACTGTTGGACTCTAAAATTATGGGAAACATTACTGTAACTTAGAAACAGTGAGTTCCATCCATAATTTAATGGGTTTAATATGACTATATATATGCGACGTGCTCCATTTATGAATGCTGGTGTATCAAATTTTCATATGACAGCCACGGTATCAAATATATTCTTTAATTTTTTTACTGTGGTTGATATCAAAGAAAAACTCATCAGCCATGATGATTATTGTATCCTATACCTGAGGGATGCTCTTTGCATACAATCCACTCGTGCTATAGCATCACACGTGTGAAAGATTCAGGAAATTCATCAGGTGGGCCCATCAACTTCGAGTAACTGCCTGATCGGCTTATCAGGTGGGCCAATCATGTCTATTGATTGTAATCCATTAGCCAAACCTATCACAAATAAAGTGGTCACCTAATTGGTTAAGTTATTTGAATTCTCCTGTAATTAAGCTTATGCAATTTTTGTGTGGTATGTTCTTCTTTTTACAAACTATTAACCATATTTAGCAGAAATATGAATGGTGTAGATTAAATCTGCTTTGAGAATTAGTGATCTAGAGATCATTAGTGATCAAAACGATCATCAACCATGATGATCAATGTTGATGATGGGATCCAACATTAATAATGATCATTAACGGTAATGATCGGATCTATGGCTAATGGTCATGATCACCAGTGATGATAGAACTCTCTTTATATCTTAGCTCTTCATTTTCTTAATGATAATGTTTATGTGTATGAAATAATTAGGCTTGGTATGACTAGAACTAAGCCCATTTTTCATTGAAAAATAAAAACTTAGTGCTAAAATGCTCCCTAAATAAAAAGGTTGTGCATAACCTGAGTGAGAGTTAATTCTCTTCCACCAAATGATGCGTGCAACCAAATAATGAAAGGTTGCATGCTATACAAATATATTCTTATAAAAGCATTAAAATCATCTTAAAAAAAGAACTTGATTGATCTACACCGCCCATTCAAGTATGTGGACTTTCAGATTTTGTTAAGATGTTGACTACTTTTATACCTTGAAAATTTGAATAACACATAGAAATACTAATGATTAGTGTCAATACCTTAGATCATCACTAAATAGTGATACTTATGCAATGTAGAGATGACCACCAAAGTATTAATCGCTGAATAACTAAAAGTACAACAATTCGAAAGTAACAATTACGAAGATTGGTCCCGTGTGGTGCGAAGCCTCTAGATGAGGATGACATATTGCATACACTCTTAAGAGGAACCTATATTGGTTGAAAATGAAAATTTAGGAGAACATAAAACTATAATGACTTGCTACAATAAGTGGCGTAAACAGAATCATTCAGCCTGTAATGTCCTGATTAGCACTATGCATAAAGAACTTATACTGACGTATGAAGTGCATGACACAACTAAGGGAATCTGGGAAGCACTGACAAATGCCTATGTGAAGAAGTCAGATGTGAAAGTTCGGGTTATAAAATTAGAATTCCAAGAGTATAGGATGTCAGTCGGCTGCCCCATCAAAGATCATATCCATAAGATGGAATAGATGATAGGTGCCCTTAGGAATGTTGGGTGTAAATTGACTGAAAATTAAAAAATAATAATAATGCATCATTCCTTACCTGAATCTTAGGCCTCAATCAAAAGAATTTTGAACCATACTAATTTTATCACTACGTTCATAGACTTTTGTGGCCATTTGGTACGTGAGATTGAAATAAATGCAATTTAGCTAGGTTCGGCCAAAGCCTTTGCAGTAGAGACCTATAAGCAGAAAGCTAACAAGAAACGATTTAAAGCTTGTAAAAAGATAAAAAAGAATAATCAAGAATAGAAGTCCACAATACCTCCTTCAAATCTCAAGAAGGGGAATGGAAAGAAATAGAAAAAGATAAATATAGTCAGCGAAAATTTTGGCCATTATACCTGTCAGTGTGCTCATAAAAAGATGGTAATTCCTAGGTTATTAAATACTTTGTATGTATGCATTTATTCTGAAATCCTTTCCATTGATACTATATCTAATGAGTGGATTTTGGATTCAGGCACAATAATGTTGCGCAGCACGCCAACAACGCAGTGAGCCGAGATCCAATCTCAGGCCTCACCCACAAACGATAAACAGAAAGGAATATAAACTAGAAACAGATCAAAGCAATACAAACAAACCACAAGACAAGATATACGTGAAAAAATCCTAAACTAGGGTAAAAAATCACAGATGCAAACTTCTACTATAAAGAAACAAAGATTACAAGGCAAAATACTAATCTCTCCCTTGAAAGAATAGAGAAAACCCTTAGCCCACACCTTTAGAAATATTTTCCAATATTCCTCATCTCTTAGAAAAGCCCTAGGAACCCCTATTTATAGTTTAGGTAACTTTCCTTCCACACCCTTGCGAAAGGCGACACCAAAATCCGCAATCCGTATCAGTTTCGAAAACAATCTTCGTAACTTACGACCGGTCCTAGCTCCCCTACGACCGGTCTTACAGTCCCTACGACTAGTCCTAGGGCCCAAAACAGCAAAAACAATATCGCTGGACTTTGAGTCGAGCCGGTCCACGACCGGTCGAACAGGCCCCTATGACCGGTCAAAGACGTCCTATGACCAGTCGAAGCAGCCCAATGTGGCTCCACATTCTCAACAATCTTTCACTTGGAGACACATTGCCATAAACCTTCATCTTCTTCATCCGGGGTGCACCACCTCCCCGTCTTCAAGCTTGAAGACCAATCAAAGCTGAACAGAGCTTCAGCTTCTCCCCTGTGACCGCCTTGGTCAACATATCTGCAGGATTCTCACTTGTATGAATCTTCTCCAGAACAATCGATCCATCTTCCAGTAACGAACGTATGAAGTGATATCTGATGACAATATGATTGGTCATTGAATGAAAAGCTGAATTCTTAGCTAAGTGTATTGCACTCTGACTATCACTGTACAGCTTACAATCTACTTGCTTCTTACCCAACTCTTTCATAAAACCTTACATCCACACCATCTCCTTGCATGCTTCTGTAGCCGCAACATATTCTGTTTCTGTTGTACTGATAGATACTATCTTCTGTAACTGAGAGACCCAACTGACTACAACACTGCCCAGAGTAAAGACATAACCTGTAGTGCTTCTTCTACTATCGATATCTCTTGCCAAATCTGAATCCACGTAGCCTTGCAGCTTGATTTCTGATCCACCATAACACAGCCCTACATCCTTAGTACCCACCAGGTATCTGAGGATCCACTTCACAGCTTTTCAATGTTCCTTCCCAGGGTTGTTCATGAACCTGCTAACAACTCCCACTGCTTGAGCAATGTCTGGCCTCGTGCTCACCATAGCATACATGAGACTCCAAATAGCTGACGCGTATAGGACTTTAGCCATGTAGTCCCGTTCCTCCTGCATCTTTACACCTTTCTCCTTAGATAGCTTGAAGTGGTTGGCTAATGGAGTACTAACCAGCTTAGCACCTCTCATATTGAATCGATCAAGTACCTTGGCTATGTACTCTGCTTGTGACAAAACCAGTTTCTTATTTTCCCTGTCACACTTTATCCTCATGCCTAGGATTTTTTTTTGCAGCTCCTAAATCGTTCATGGCAAATTCTCTAGACAATTGTCTTTTGAGATCTGAGATGTCCTTCATGCTTGAACCGGCCACAAGCATATCATCAACATACAGAAGAAGAATGATGTACGACGTATCAAACTTCTTCAAATAACAACAGTGGTCTGCATGACATCTCCTAAAACTATTTCCCGACATGAAACTATCGAACTTCTTGTACCACTGTCTCGGGGCCTGCTTCAGGCCATATAGACTTTTCTTCAGTCTGCACACCTTGTTCTCATTACCTGGTGCCACGTATCCTGTCGGCTGATGCATATATATTTCTTCTTCAAGGTCCCCAAGAAAAAAGGCTGTCTTAACATCTAACTGCTCTAGATGTAAGTTCTATGTAGCCACTATACTCAAGACCATGCGAATCGTAGACATTTTCACTACCGGTGAAAATATTTCAGTGAAATCGATACTTGCCTTCTGTTGAAACCCTTTTACAACCAGTCTCTCCTTGTACCGTTTTGAACCATCATGCTCCTCCTTCAGTCTGTAAACTCACTTGTTATGAAGAGCTTTCTTACCCTTGGGTAGAGTGACTAGCTCCCATGTACGATTAGACTCAAGAGAGTCCATCTCCTCATCCATGGCTTGCTCCCAATTAACCCATGTATCTGACTGTAATGCCTCTTCAAAACACTTTGACTCATCATTATCTGTCAGCAGTAGATAATGTAAGGAGGGTGAGTATCGAACCGTGAGTCTCCTCTCCCGAGTAGACCTCCTCACAACTGGTGTCTGTGGTTCTGCCTCATAATGCTCCTGTGCACGATCATCTTGTGGCGCTGTAACACCCATGTTCGGTAACTCTTCTAACTCTACGAATTCCTTTTCCTCGGCCTTATTTTCTTGCACACTGTCCTTATGCATCACTTTTTCATTGAAGACTACGTCCTTGCTTCTGATGATTTTTCTATTTTTTGCATCCCAAAATCTGTAGCCAAAATCATCCTGCCCGTAGCCTATAAACGTGCACCTCCTGGACTTCGCATCCAGCTTGTTTCTGTGCTCTGCATCAATGTGAACATATGAAGTACAACCGAACACTCTGAGATGTGTAAGGTTCACTTCTTTCACAGTCCACGTTTCTTCTGGTAGCCCACCATCCAATGGTGTTGAGGGACTTCTATTGATAAGATATACGACAGTATTTACAGCATCTGCCCAAAAGGTCTTGGGCAACCCTGCATGTAACCTCATGCTCCTGGCACGCTCAAGGATGGTCCTGTTAATGCGCTCAGCCACACCATTCTGCTGCGGTGTCCCTGGAATCATTTTCTAATGTTTGATTCCACTTGCTACACAATACTCCTCAATCCTCTTATCACAATACTCTCCCCATTATCAGATCTGAGACACTTTACTGTTTTACCTGTCTCATTTTCTACCATAACTTTTCACTTCTTAAATGCATCAAATACATCAGATTTATGCTTTAAGAAATAAACCCACAGTTTTCTACTAACATCATCAATAAAGGAAATAAAATAATGTGAGCCACCAATAGATGATACCTGTGCTGGTCCTCACACCTCAGTGTGTACAAGCTCCAATAATGCGTCTTTGGAGCGCGTCCTTTCTTCTTGAAGCTTACCCTCTTCTGGTTACCATATACGCAGTCCTCACAGAATTCCAAGTCAAGAGACTTCAGCCCTGGTAGCTTCCCTTTTGACAACAACACTTTCATCCATTTCTCACTCATATGTCCTAACCTCTGATGCCATAACTGCCCATCACTCTAGTTGATGCGATTGCGAGTGAACTATACGATCTTGAAGTCACGTACAAAGTACCTTCCTTTTTGCCTCGAGATATCACCAAGGCACCTTTTGTGATCTTCCAGGAATCACTGGTGAATGTCATCACATAACCGGTGTCGGCTAACTACCCCACTGAGATCAGATTCCTTCTTGAACTCGGTACATGTCTGACATCCTTCAGTTTCAAAACCGTTCAGTCTTTCTGATTGACCTGAACGTCCCCCTTTCCAACAATACTGCACGGCTCATCATCACCCAGGTAGACTCTCCCAAAGTCCCCTGACACATAATCACGTAGAACTTCCTTACATGAAATGGCATGAAACGAAACACCCGAGTCTATAACCCATGACTCATTTCTCGCATCAAGAGACAAGATCAACGCTTCTGTGTTGCTCTCCTCAGATAGATTCACTGAATCCTTCCTGTCTTGAGAGCTTCCATCTTATTTCTTAAGCGCCCTGCAATCACATTTCATGTGCCCCTTCTTGCTGCAATGCCAACACCCGTCTTTGTCTTTTGGTCCCTTGGACTTCTTCCTCGACTTAGAACGCCCATGTTTATTGCTTCCTCTATTCTTCGATCTTCCTCTTCCTTAAACGTTTAGAGCATTCCATGAATCCCCTGAAACTCCTGATGCCTTCCTTCTAGATTCTTCGCTGAGAATTAGACCAGCCATATCATTAAATTTTAGCTTTGTCGACCCTGAAGAATTGCTCACAACAATCACCAAACCATCCCAACTGTCTGACAAACTGGATAAGATCAATAGTGCCCTGACCTCATCCTCAAAAATGATGCTAACGGATTCCAACTAGCTCATGACTGTATTGAACTCGTTTAGTTGTTCAGCCACGCTCCCACCATCTGACATCTTCATGTTGAATAGTTGTTTGATAAGATGAACCTTGTTGGATGCTGAGAGTTTTTCATACATGGTGGCTAGGGCTTCCATTAATTCTTTTATCATTTTTATCTTGGATATGTTGAAGGCGACGCTCTTAGACAAAGAGAGTCGGATCATTCCTAAAGCCTTTCTTCCAGTAAAAACCATTCATCATCTGTCATCTTTTCTAGTTTCTTCTCTTTTCCTTCTAAAGAAATGTAGAGGTCCTTCTGATACAGATAATCTTCCATCTGCATCTTCCAGAAGACAAAGTTTGAACCATTAAACTTCTCAATTCTAATTTTTCCATCTTCCGCCATCGCTCCCAATAGAACTAAACCAATAGCTTTGACACCAGTTGTTGCGTAGCATGCCAACAACGCAGTGGACCGAGATCCAATCTCAGGCCTCACCCACAAACGATAAACAGAAAGGAATATAAACTAAAAACTGATCAAAGCAATCCAAACAAACCACAAGACAAGATATACGTGAAAAAACTCCAAACTAGGGTAAAAAACCACGGATGCAAACTTCCACTATGAAGAAACAAAGATTACAAGGCAAAATACTAACCTCTCCCTTGGAAGAATAGAGAAAATCCTTAGCCCACACCTTTAGAAATATTTCTCAATATTTCTCATATCCTAGACAAGCCCTAGGAACCCCTATTTATAGTTTAGGTAACTTCCCTTCCGCACCCTTGCGAAAGGCGACACCAGAATCCGCAATCCGTATCAGTTTCGGAAACAATCTTTATAACCTACGATCGGTCCTAGCTCCCGTACGACCGGTCGTAGACCCCTACGACCGGTCTTACAGTCCCTACGACCAGTCCTAGGGCCCAAAATAGGAAAAATAGCATCGCTGGACTTTGAGTCGAGCCGGTCCATGACCGGTCGAGCAGGCCCCTACGACCGGTCGAAGACGTCTTACGACCGGTCGAAGGCAGCCCAATGTGGCTCCACATTCTCAACAAATAAAGCACGTGACACAGAGTCATCGATGACTCGAGGAATTCCGATCTGTAGCCAAGGGAAGTTATAAGGTGTATATGGAAAATAATGCCGTCGAAGAGATACTAGGGATTAACATTTTCCATCTCCATATGCACATAGGGTGAACAATAATCCTCCGTGATACTCTTTATGTATAGGGGATGCGTTGAAATTTAATTTCTGTTTTTAGGTTATTATTTGATGGTTTTGATTTTCATTTTTCTGGAACACGAGTTTCTTTGAGACTAAATAACCTCATATTTGCATGGAAAAATTTAATTTCAGAATTATTTATTCTGGACATAGATAGTGATCATGCACCTCTTACTTTATTTGTTATGTCAAATGAAACTCTAATATCTAAATCTCAAAAATGGCATGACACATAGGAAAAGATCGTATGACAAAACTAGTACGTTTTGGTTTGTTAGACTTCTTATCTAAAGTTATTTGCCATTTTGTGAACATTGTGTGTTCGGAAAGATTTCGAAGAAACTATTTCCTAAAGTGGTTAGGTCTAAGGACCCACTAGAGATAATCCATTCTGATATTTGTGGACCCTTCAATGTACATGCTAGAAATGGATGTCAATACTTTGTCACTTTCATTGACGATTACTCGCGCTATTGATATGTGTATCTCATCTCACAAAAATCTGAGACTTTTGATTGTTTTCTTAAATATAAAGTTAAGGTGGAAGATCAGCTTGAGAAAAAATTAAAATCCTTCGATTTAATAGAGGTGACGAGTATATATTTGAAACATTTAAATCATATTGTGAAAACGTTGGAATTGTTCGGCCGTACACAATGGTTTACACTCCACAACAAAATGGTATTGCAGAGAGAATGAATATGACGCTATTGGACATGGTTAGATTGATGATGACACAAGCCAATCTCTCTACCATATTCTAGGGAGACGCACTATTAACAACCGTCTATGTCCTTAATAGAGTCTCATTCAAATCCATTCCTAAGACCCTATATGAGATGTGGTCTGGGAGAATTCCTTCTCTAGCCAACCTATGCCCTTGAGGATATTTGGGATATGTTTTTACTACCTACTTTACATAGAAGTAAACTTAATAATAAAACCATTGAATGCGTGTTCATAAGGTATCTTATGCATTCAAAGGGATACGTTTTAGTTTATAAGGACCATAAATGATGGATTGAGATAAAATCCCGTGACGTGACCTTCATCGAAAATAGATATTGCAACCGAATGAAGCAAAAGGTTCTAATAGAAATTTTTAAAATACCTGATGTATCTCAGGAGAGTAGGAGTTCTGCTTCTCAAAATGTTGATGCTCCTACATTCGTCAGGATAGTTTGTAGACATCTCAACAGGCTCTTGAGTTACGTCGAAACGAAGGAGGATTGATTCCCCGAAGATACTTCAAAATTGAGGAGAAAACATTCTCTTGTGTTGCGGTTAATGATGACGAACCTAATTCGTATCAGGATACATTATTATATTCTAACTCGACCGATTGGGTGAATGCTATGGACGAAGAGATCGCTTCCATATAAAAGAATAAAGTTTGAAAACTTGTTGATCTGCCTTCCAATCGCAAAATGATAAGTAATAAATGGGTACTAAAGATCAAAAGAAAGGAACATGGTACATTGGACAAGTATAAAACATAATTATTTGCTAAAGGTTTTACACAAAAAGAAGGCATTATTTACGAGGAGACCTTTTCACCTGTTGTAAAGTTCTCCTCAATCCACATGATCTTATCCATTGTCGTAAGTTTAAACCTAGGGTTATATCAGATGGATGTAAAGACCGATTCTTAAATGGTGACTTGGATAAAGAGATATACATGTAACAACCCATGGGTTACGTGGAGAAAAATCATTCAAAGAAAGGCTGTAAGTTGTTGAAATCTATATATGGGCTAAAGTAATCTTCAAGATAGTGGTACATGAGGTTCCATTTAGCCATCACTACTTTTGGATTCACAAAGAGTGAAGAAGATCATTGTGAGTACATGAAACAGTTTCAAAGATCTTTTCTGATACTATCTCTATATGTAGATGATATCCTGCTAGCTGGTAATGACATGTAATTATTGATATTGACTAAAGATTGACTATTCTCGAACTTTGAGATGAAAGACCTCGGTAAAGCTAACTTTATTCTTGGAATAAAAATCATCAGGGATCGCCTTAAGAAATTTTTAGGCTTGTCTCAAGCCATACATATAAAAAAAATCTTAGAGCGGTTCAGGATGGAAAATTCAAAAGCTGTTGAAACCCTTATGGATAAAGCTACCAAGTTAGACAGGAAATCGTGTCCCCAAACCGAAGCTGAGAAATTGGCTATATCCTCAGTACCTTATGCAAGTGCAGTAAGGAGCTTAATGTATACTATACTTTGCACCAAACTGGATATTAGCTATGCAGCTGACATAATTAATCGTTATTAGAGTAACCTAGGACAATCTCATTGACAAGCTGTCAAACGTATATTCCACTATCTCAGAGGAACAAAAGACCTAATGTTATATTATGAAGGCACAAGCATCGAGTTCAAAAGATATTCTGATGCTACTTGGGGTAATGACGCCGATGAGGGAAAGTCTACTTTAGTAAATGTATTCTTACTCGGAGGAGGAGCTATCTCATGGTTGAGTAAGAAATAAACATCCACAGCTCTTTCATCTATGGAGACCAAGTACATTATATGTTGTGCTGTAGTTCAAGAGTGTGTATGGGTTCACAGATTTTTACTAGGTCTAGGTGTTGTACTGAGCATTCATCTGCCTATATCACTGCAAATAGACAATACTTCTGCCTTTGACTTGGCGAAGGACCCTAAACACCACCAGAAATCCAAGCACATTGAGATCAAGTACCATTACGTCCGTGATCAAGTGAGAGATAAGAAGGTCGCCCTTAACTACATTCCCATTAAGGAGATGATGGTTGATCCCATGACGAAACCTATTGCCAGATATCTATTTCAGGTTCACGTCAGGCAGATGGGATTGAGGAAAGCTTAAGTGAAGTACTTATTTTTAGTACCTTTGATTTTTCATTAATGAATAACACATTCTATTTATTTAGTATTGAACACTAATATAAACTAAGTAGATCATTAGTATTTACCTTGAGATCATGTAGGATTTCTATTTTTGTCAGTAGGCCAGTCACCTACTCGCACGGGTTGACCAATATTGAATGTACAAGACGTACATTTGGGCCATGTTCATACATTGAGGTATGGACTTCTCTTTATTATGAACAATAAAGGATGAGGATATGAGTGAGTCGTATCCGCCTACAATCTTAAGAAGATTGAAGATGAGACTGATAAAGTCGAATAACATAATTACACCATTCCTTTTTCATGCGATCAATGTTATGGCCTGAATTTATAGCTAGGTTATGAGGTTATGAGATAAGTCGTACCACATATAGAATGACCTACGTATTGTAGACCCAACATACATCTAGTATTGTTTACTTTACGACGTGGATTATAATGACGTGCATGGACCTTTTACCTACAGATTACTTTGATTTGATCTAATAATTGTAATGTGCAAGTAGCCAGTCCCGTAGGCGACTCTTTGTATCCTTAGCTACCCTCCTCTTGTGTATAGGAGGATGAGATTGAGTGTCGCTACTTTAGTTTACTATGACGAATGGTCCTTGATTGGCCAGACTCAGTTACGCTAGGAAAACGGTTTGATTGATTCCAAATTACACATCTGCATGGGGAAGATCCCGTGACAGCTACACCAAGTTTCTAGAATTATAAATACGCACTTGAAGACTTATTCGTCGGCTGTATCGAGTTATTTTTATTAGACTTTTGCAAACAATATTTTTTCTTAAAAGCATATTTTTAAGTATTGCTTTAAATTAATTTTAGTTAAAGTTTATGAAAAATCGAGTTTTTAGAATAACTCGATAAGTTGGATAAGTGCGTATGTTGGCCGAGTACTCCAGATCAGGAGTTAACTCTATCAGGTCTGGTCATGCGAACTAGGACAGGCATTGTAAAGCTTGAGTTATTGAGTACTAGTTAGGTGGTCACTTAGTACTTAAACACCTATGAAAAGATTACGGTAATCTAGCTGGTCCCACGCCTCTCATTCTTTTGATCACAATATTTGATCTTTGATTGTTATTAGGCGAGTTAGATGGATAAATTTTTTAAATGCCTATCCCACTATGTGATTGAGTATGAGTTTTTAGACATAAGCTCATGGGGCCCATTAGTGTGCAATCACTAGTGGGTTGGTCCCATGAGTTTAGGTCTCTTTTGGCTTCTTCCTTTTATTTAAGATTTCAAATTCAACTTTGAATTTGGTTTTAGATGAGGAGATAGGGATAAGACTGGATAAATTTTGGTCTCATCCAAACTCCCATTTTTACGATTAGGCTCTCTCGTGAAAAATCATCAAGGAATAACGAGAGTAAAAAGAGAGGAATAATGTATACAATAATTTATCTATTTAGTTTGTCCTTGGGACGATCTAATTCATAGATCGTGATTCGTCATCTATTGTCACACCCTAAACTCGAGAAACTGGGCTCACAAAATTCTCGATTGTTGAATCCGATGCCGATAGCCTTTGTAATACCCCATTCTCGGCTCCCAGTGCCCATACACTAGATTCTGATCCTAAGATCTTATAAGAAGGATTTCCATCGTACATTTATCTCGTAAGAAGCATAACCACAAGTTTACCCAAATTACAATGACAACATTATCATCACATATCCACTAATATAAACAATTGAATATAGTGCTGAAAAGAAAATATACATATATAAAAAATCAAGCTCTAGAAGACCGCTGCACGCTCCATTCTCAACGCCGCTGCAACTTAACACCACCTTCATGCATCTATCGTGCATAAGCTTATAGAAAGCTTAGAGGGTGGTGTAAGTGTATGCAATACACGTGCCAAGCATATATATATATATCAGAGTAAGTGAAAATACTGATAATCTAAAAATCATACAATATCAAAGTAATGCGGAAACATACTGGTAAGTTCATAAATACCATCAGCCTTATCCAGGCTATGCAATGTAAAAATATAATAAGCCAATATCATATACTAATGAAGCAATGTAGATCAGCTATGCAATGAGGAGATATAACAAGCCAAATATCAGATAACGAGTCCACGAATACCGTCAACCTTAATCAGGTTATGCAATATAGAAGCATAGTAAACCAAATGCTATGTGATGAGGATGCAATGCAATATGCGATGCGAATGAAATGACCAAGCTGGAGTGTGAAGTCTGAAGATAGTACGTAGTACCGCAGGCTAAGGGGTCCACTACAAGGAACTTTTATCTAAACCGGTCCCATACCTAAATTTGGATAGTCAGACTCAATGTGGTAAACTCATGATCTTAAGTTAGTCGTGTGCCCAAACTGAAATCCTAGCCATTGCGAAGACACACATAATAATTAGTTGCACACCATCAGCCTGAGTGGATAGTGAAAAAATGAATGAATGGGTAAAATATTGAGTATGTAACTCCTACTCAATAAGTTCTTATATCAGTACTGTACATCTCTGGGATTATCACCAGGGTCTAGTACACTCTACACGCAATCACCGCCCACTAGATGTGTACCCATGCAAGTGGAAGAGACCTCACCATCCGCCTGGCCAACAATCAGCCAATATTTATCCGGCACGTCAATAACTGACCCATTTACGAGCTGGTCAAACTCAGCCTAGCTATACCCCCTACCCTTGGGTAGGTAAGGCTACACCCCCTTTCAACCAGCCACGCCACAGGAGAGACGCGGCCCACTGGTATTCGACACTCAGGCGCTCATGTATCCACTTAGTCTATACATTGGAGAGTCTCTTGGCCCACGATTTGCCTGTGGAGGCCATGACCCTGATGTCGCTAGGGTGTACGGTAGTTATATCTTAAAATAGGCCTTACCATATGGGCCTCACATATCACAATGGGTTGCATCACACGAGCTTCATATACAACACATCGGGCCTCATCATATGGACCTCATATACATCAAGTGGGCCGCTTCAACGAGCCGCACCAATCAGCCTCATAAACGTCAAGTGGGAAGCATCAATAGGCTGCACCAACGAGCCTCATATATAACACATCGGGCTGCATCAATGGGCAGCACCAATAGTCCTCATATACATCAAGTGGGACACACCAATGGGCCACACCAATGGGCCTCATAAACGTCAAGTGGGCTGCATTCACGGGCCACACCAATGGGCCTTATATACATCAAGTGGGCCACATCACATGGGCTGCACCAATGGGCCTCATAAAATAAATATAAACGTCAAGTGGGCCGCACCAACGGGCCTCATAAACGTCAAGTGGGCCACATCCACGGGCCACACCAATGGGCCTCATATACATTAAGTGGGCCACATCACATGGGTCGCACCAATGGGCCTCATAAACATTAAGTGGGCCACATCAATGGGTCGCACAAATGAGCCTCATATACATCAAGTGGGCAGCATCAATGGGGCACACTATAAATAACTGTGAACATAAAGATCGAAAGATCATCTGGACCATACCACAAATCGAAGTGGCGTTAATGATCTCCACCGTTAAAATCCTACAGGGCCCACCATAGAAAATTGTGAGTGTAGCCACACCCACCGTTAAAACATTTTAGGACCCATCGTGATGTATTTTGAGATCCAACCCATTCCTCAGTTAACATAGAGATAGATGAAGTGAAAAGAAAAATATAAACTTGATTGGAAAGTACCGTGGCCCTTAAGAAGTTTTGAACGATGGATGTCACTATCCTCACTATTTTGAATGGTGGGGTCCATTTGAACTTCAGATCCGACTCATTCTTTTTCTCATACCATAAAATGATCCCTAAAAATGGTTGGACGGTATAGATGCAGCACATGCATCATGGTAGGTCCCACCGTCCAAGGTTTGGACGGTGTGGATCTACACAGCATGGACGGCTGGGGGGATTCACATACATCTTAGAGACCTTAAAGTGCTGCTGCTGCACATGCAACAACATCTGGCAGTGGCTGCACATGCAGTAGTAGCTGACAGTGGCTGCACGTGTAGCAGTAGCTGGTAGTGGCTACTGGCCCACCATCAAAACAGATGGACGGTGGGGATTCAAAACAGATGAACGGTTGAATACCATACATACCACATGTGGGTCCCACAAACCCTGCTGACGTCAATACAACAACTATATGGTTGTTGTAGGTGCACCGACCAATCAGCATCCAGATCGGTGGGTCCCACATGGGGCCCACCATAATATTATATTGTGTGTGTGTGTATAAACATATATCATAAGGTGAGTCATACAGTCTAGACAAATTGGACGGTATATGAGATGGATGAAACACATACCTCTGGTGGGTCCACACGTGTGGCCCACTTGCATTACAGAAAGCTGGCAGCTGATCTTGCCTGTCTAGCAGCGCCTGCTACTGGACGGTGGACAATACAACACACATAACATGGGTGGGGTCCATGTCCCATGCACGGACGAGGTGGATTTCAACATACACATTATGGTGGGTCCACGTGGTGGCCCACCAAAGCTTTAGATCAACTTGATATTTGTATTTTCCTCCATCGAGGCCTATCCAAATGGATGGGTAGCTAGGTGGGTCCCGCAATCAGACAGTCTGGATATAACACATCATGGTGGGCCATACACACAAACACACATCAGGTGGGCTACACACCTCATCATCATGCAAAAGGAGAGAGAGAGAGAGAGAGAGAGAGAGAGAGAGAGAGAGAGAGAGAGAGAGAGAGAGACGACAGAAATGGCAGGAACTCCACCACTATGAGCTCTCCATGTACATACATCAAGATGGGTCCTATCACAAGTGGGCCCTAAATCAAAATCAATGGTGGATCACCTACCAATTTCGTTTCTTTTAGGCTCTATGAACTCCTTAGCTCCTAGGTTTGCCCTTTGTTAGTGGAAGATGAACATTGAAGGGTGGAGATGGGAGATAGAGTAGTAGGGAGTGGGCCACACTTGGCTCTTTTCATGGAAGCTTGGACGTTTTGGCTCTCTCTCTTGGGTTGCTTGAGAAAATGGGTGTGATAGGTGTGAGTGATGGGTGTACTTGACTGGGTATAGGTTACTTTGACTTTGGGAAAGAGAGGGATGGAGTGTTGTACTTGCTTGATTGATGGGATTGATTTGACACTTGGTAGAGATTCTCTTGCGAGACATTTTTCTTGAAATAAACGCGGGCCCACAACTCCTACCCTGGGTATCGCATCAGTGCGCAAGATGCGGTGTTGGAACCACGGCGACAATGCGGTCGCTAAGGTGTAAGTTTCGGGTCGAGTTGACTAAGATATACAGGATGCGACTTAGGATCAGGCGCAAACATTGATTACAGGTCACAGGTCGCTGAAATTCGACCGGGATGACCACTGGAGTTTAAGGAATGGTACGGTCTAGGATACGGGTCTTATGGCTCTCCCTCCTAATAAAAATTTCTTCCTTGAAATTTAAATCACAACCAATATAGAGCTCACCAAGGGAGAAAAAAATCCTATCACTATAGATATAATCAGAACACAACATACCAGCATAATCAAACACCCAAGAGATGGGGATAACGCTCATAAATCTCAGCCTCTTGCTCCCAAGATGCCTCCTCTACACTAAGATGACGTATTAATCCTTGGATCCTAGTCAGAAACGAACGAGACTGGAATACTATGCAGCCTTACAATCTCAACGATAGGGAGCTATGTCAGAAAGTTTCTAAGTTATTCGAACTCGGTGACCTAATTATTCTAAGTTCTCAACAATCATAAAGTGTAGGGTATTTATCAGCAGATATGTGAAGTTATCCTCAAGTATTCCTAAGTTATGCTCTGATACCAACTTCTGTCATGTTCCAAACTCGAGAAACCAGGCACATAAAATTTTCGATTGCCGAATCCGGTGCCGACAGCCTCCGTTGTACCCCATTCTCAGCTCCCAGCGTCCATACACCAGATTTCGATCCTGGGATCCTACAAGGGGAATTTTCCATCATACATTTATCTTGTAGGAAGCATAACCACAAGTTTACCCAAATCACAAAGGTAACATTATCATCACATATCCACTAATATAAACAGTTGAATACAGTGCTGAAAGGAAAATATACATATATCAAAAATTAAGCTCTAGAAGACTGTTGTACGCTCCATGCTTAACGCAGCTGCGACCTAATGCCACCTGCATGCATCTATCATGCATAAGCTTATAAAAAGCTTAAAGGGTGGTGTAAGCATGTGCGATGCACGTGCCAAGTATATAGGTATTAGAGTAAGTGGAAATACTGACAATTCAAAAATCGTAAAATATCAGAGTAATGCGAAAACATACTAGTAAGTTCATAAATACCATCACCCTTATCCAGGCTATGCGATGCAAAAACATACTAAGCTAATATCATATATTGAGGAGGCAATGTAGATCAGTTATGCAATGCGGAGACATAGTAAGACAAATATTAGATACCGAGTCCACGAATACCGTCAACCTTAATCAGATTATGTATTACAGAAGCGTATTAAACCAAATGGTATGTGCTAAGGATACAATGCAATATGCAATGCGAATGAAATGACCAAGCTGGAGTGTGAAGTTGGGATGATAGTACGTAGTATCGCAGGCTATGAGGACCACCATAAGGAACTTCTATCCAAACCAGTCCCATACCTAAATTTGGATAGTCAGACTCAATGTGGTAAACTTTTGATCTCAAGTTAGTCATGCACTCCAATCGAAATTTTGGCCATTGCAAAGATACATACAAAAATTAGTTGCACACCACCAGCCTGAGTGGATAGTGAATGAATGAATGGATGAGTAAAATACTGAGTATGCAACTCCTACTCAATAAGTCCATATATCAGTACTATACATCTCTAGGATCATTACTGGGGTATAGTACGCTCTACACATAATCGCGGCCCACTGGATGAGCACCCATGAAAGTGGAAGAGACCTCACTATTCGCCTGACTAGTAATCAGCCAATATTTACCTGGCACAATGATAACAGACCCATTTACGAGCTGGTCAAACTCAGTCTACTTATACCCCTTACCCTCAGCTGGGTAAGGCCATACCTCCTTCCAACCGACCATAACACTGTGGGAGATGCGACCTACTGTATTCGGCACTCGGGCGCTCATGTATCCACTTGGTTTAGACGTTGGAGAGTCTCCTAGCCACAGGGGTTTAGGAACTTTCATCCAGGGATATCTATGACACCCCATGCAGAAAAATATTTTTGATGTCCCATCTAGTCATCCATGATATGCCTGTGGAGGCCATGACCATGATGTTGCTAGGGCGTACAGTAGTCATATCCCAAAATGCAAGATGCATGAGTCACACAGTCCAATCATGTATCAATCCTGCGCATACCGTGCGCTCATGTGGGATGACTCCGCCTATCAGGGAGTTCCATAAACGACCTACCCTATGACATATGCAATAGTCATCCATATCTCATAACAAACCTGCAGATGATGCTTATGAGCATTTATCATGATGCTATACTGTCACATACTCATAATCGGTATCAATAACTGGTATCGATAATCGACATCGATAATCGGCCTCAATAATCAGCTTAACAAAGGGCCTAAGGGAAGGTTATAATGTGGACATTTAACCATCATTTCTCATCAATGTAGATATTTAACCAACATTACTTACAAGGAGTGGTCTTCATAAGGCTAAACATATAGTGGGCCTATAGCCTTACACAAGGGCCTCATACACAACATAATGGGCCACATACAATCTCAACGGACCTCATACAGTCATAATGGGCATTACCATATGGGCCTCACATATAACAATGTGTCGCATCACATGGGCTTCATATACAGCACATCGGGCCTCATCATATGGACCTCATATACATCAAGTGGGCCGTATCAATGAGTTGCACTAATGGGCTTCATAAACGTCAAGTGGGCTGCACCAATGGGCCTCATATACAACACATCGGGCCTTATCATAGGGTCTCATATACATTGAGTGGGCCGCATCAACAAGCTACACCAATGAGCCTCATAAACATCAAGTGGACCACATCAACGGGCCGCACCAATGGGCCTCATATACATCAAGTGGGCCACATTAACCAGCCGCACCAATGGGTCTCTTAAACATCAAGTGGGCCGCATCCACGAGCCACACCAATGGGCCTCATATACATCAAGTGGGCCATATCACATGGGTTGCACCAATGGGCCTCATAAAATAAATATAAATGTTAAGTGGGCCGCATCAACGGGCCGCACCAATGGGCCTCATAAACGTCAAGTGGGCTGCATCCATGGGCCATACCAATGAGCCTCATATACATTAAGTGGGCCACATCACATGGGCCGCACCAATAGGCCTCATAAACGTCAAGTGGGCCACATCAACGGGCCGCACCAATGGGCCTCATATGTATCAAGTGGGCCGCATCAATGGGACGCATCATAAATAACTGCAAACATAAAGATCGAAAGATCATCTGGACCATACCACAAATAGCAATGGTGAAAATGATCTCCACTGTTAAAATCCTACAGGGCCCACCACAGAAAATCGTGAGTGCAGCCACACCCATTATTAAAACATTTATAGGACCCTTCATGATGTATTTTGAGATCCAACCCATTCATCAGTTAACACAGAGATAGATGAAGTGAAAAGAAAGATATCAGCTTGATTGGAAAGTACCGTGGCCCTTAAGAAGTTTTGAACGGTGGATGTCATTGTCCCCACTATTTTGAATGGTGGGGTCCACTGGAACTTCAGATCTGACTTATTCTTTTTCTCATGCCATAAAATAAACCCTAAAAATGGTTGGACAGTATAGATACAACACATGCATCAAGGTGGGTCCCACCGTTCAAGGTCTATATGGTGTGGATCTACACGGGATGGACGGCTAGGGGATTCACATACATTGTAGAGACCCCCAGAGTGCTGCTTCTGCACATGTAGCGGCAGCTAGTAGCGGCTGCTGGCCCACCATCAAAATAGATGGATGGTGGGGATTCAAAATGGATGAACGGTTGGATACCATACATACCACATGTGGGTCCCATAGACCCTGCTGACGTCCATACAGCAGCTATATAGCTGCTGTACGTGTGCTGACCAATCAACATCTAGATAAGTGGATCCCACGAGTGGCCCACCATAATATTATATATATATAAACATATATCATAAGGTGGGTCATACCGTCCAGACCATCTGGACGATAGATGAGATGGATGAAACACATACCTCTGATGGGTCCACACGTGTGGCCCACCTGCATTACAGAAAGCTGGTAGCTGAGCTTGCCCATCCAGTAGCTCCTGCTGCTGGATGGTGGACAATACAACACATAACATGGGTGAGGTCCATGTCCCATGCACGGACAGGGTGGATTTCAACATACACATTATGGTGGGTCCACGTGGTGGCCCACCAAAGCTTTGGATCAACTTGATATTTGTATTTTCCTCCATCCAGGCTTGTCCAAACAGACGGGTAGCAAGGTGGGTCCCCCAATCGGACTGTCTGGATATAACACATCATGGTGGGCCACACACCTCATCATCATGCAAAAGGAAGAGAGAGAGAGAGAGAGAGAGAGAGAGAGAGAGAGAGAGAGAGAGAGAGAGGAATAGGAGGAGCTTCGCACTATGAGCTCCTCCATGTACATACATCAAGATGGGTCCCATCACAAGTGGGTCCTAAATCAAAATCAACGGTGGATCACCCACCGATTCCGTTCATTCTAGGCTCCATGGACTCCTTAGCTCCTAGGCTTACCCTTTATTAGTGGAAGATGAACATTGAAGGGTGGAGATGGGAGATAGAGTAGTAGGGAGTGGGCCACACTTGGCTCTTTTCATGGAAGCTTGGACGTTTTGGTTCTCTCTCTTGGGTTGTTTGAGAAAATGGTTTGAGAAAGAAAGAGAGAGAGAGAGAGGTGATGTATGAGTGAGAGGGATGGGTGTGATGGGTGTACTTGACTAGGTATAGGTTGCTTTGACTTTAGGTGAGAGAGAGATGGGTGTTGCACTTGATTGATTGATGGGATTGATTTGAAATTTGGTAGAGATTCTCTTGCATTGTATTTTCTTTGAAATAAATGCGGGCCCACATCTCCTAGCTTGGTTATCCCGTCAGAGTGCGAGACGCGGCGTTAGAACCGCAGCGATGGCACAGTCGCTGGGGTACAAGTTTCGGATCAAGTCGACTCAGATATATGGGATGCAACTTAAGATCGCGTGCAAATACTGATTACAGGTCGCGGGTCGCCGAAATTCGACCGGGAGGACTGTGGGAGTTTAAGGAATGGTATGGTATAGGATACGGGTCTTACATCTATACCATAGAATCAGAGGGGTGTATAGACCCATCTACTCTAATAGTAAATAGGAGCTTTCTAACAATTAGCTTTCTTCATAAATTTAATTTATATTTAAATTTTCTTTTGCAATTGAGAGGAGAGGGATTTGTCTGAGAGTAGCTGTTGAGCTTCGCTGGAGAAACTAAGAAATGCAAACTCCTCTCCCTTTCCTTTACTTGCCAGTCCTTCAAGACAGGAATTGAGTACTTCCGAGCAGATACCGCGCTGCCCATTCAAGGCCAAGACCCACTACTTAACATTTTTTATTCCACCTGTGATCTAGCGGTCACAATCGAAAAATCCCCATGGCCTGTTAAACACCCCCTTAGATATATATATATATATATATATATATAGCCACCTATGACTTGAACCTAACCATTGTTGAGAAATTATAGGATTTGATTGGATAAAAAATATGCATAAAAAAGGTATGTATTTTCACACAGATATACATAAAAAAAAAGTCCATTTATATTGGATCGTTTGGTCAATACATTTGAATGCAAACCCATAATATCCTAATGTAACATCGATACTTTCTTCTCTAGATAATTTTGAATTTAGTATCGTATTAAGGTTGATGGTATCATATTCATATAACAATGTTTTGAAACTTGATTCAAAACTGCTTCCATATCTAACTTTCAAAGTCTATATGGTAATTGGAGTTAAGAGGTTTCATGCTAGAAAGTCGACTCTAAGACTAGCTGTAGTGATGACGCAAGGATGAACGTGATGAGGTCGACCACCATCTTCCTCAAGGATAACTACTTCGAATCCACGTAGCTTCTTTGGACTCCTCACAAAGACTTCTTGAATCCATGAGGAAAGAGCAAGAAAATAGAAATAATATTCTAGAAAATTCATAAATTGATTGATGAATGAATAAATGAGTTTGCACCTCTTTAAACAGGGATGCTAAGCCATGGAAGAAGCTTTGGAATTAAACTACACCTAAAACTCCTAGAAATCGTGACTTACTATAAATAGTAAACTTACTATTTATAGACGGTCGTGATTGCTGCTAGTGCGCATGGTTTTTGGCCAAAAATAATAAGTGTCCTATTTGGCTGAACCATGATGTTCCCCTAAATATCGTAAGCACTTTTCATGTTGGGCGCAACTCCAAAATCCCAACGGATGAAGAATTATATTCACACTAATACTTACTATAAATAGTAAAAATGAAATTAAAACCAGAATTCGACTATCAATCTGATGGTGTTTCGCCAATTCGGCATAGGCAACTCATTATAGCAGGTTGGGTGGATAAAATAGCTCGTCCTACCCCAAATCATATATAGTACGTACATCCAATAGCTCATTCCAGTTTGCGATATACATTCGTTTTAAGTTCTAACGGTCCGGATCACTTCTATCGTTGACCGACCCTTTTCTTATCTATCTTGGCCATGAAATTATCCGTGACCCACTCTACATCATGCAGGCCTTGGATTTGGGTGAAACAGTTAGAACTCACAATCAAGATCTCTCCTAAGAATACATCTCTTAACTTCCAATCTCAAAGTACAAGTACTGTTACTTCTTAAACACGATGTGAACTGTAAAATCTTTGCTTAATTTAAGCTCTTTCCTTGAAATTGAACCCAACTAGTATGCTATAAGCATGTTTATCTCAGTTCCTCACCCATGAATGTATTCATGAATAACTTTTTATTTTTTTATTTTTTCTTTGGATGAGTAATTTATAAGTGCACAGTTTTATACATGGATAATGGGTTGTATGCCATGAGAGTGAGAGTTGGGAGTCCAATATTCAAAGATTAGTAGTTTACATTGAATTAATTCCCATGCAAGTTGGAATATCTATCACACACGTATTGGATCCAATCTTTTTTAGAATCTTAAATGGTCTAGCACTTCGTAGTTGTAACTTCTTAAAGGTACTTTGTGGGAACCGTTATGGCCTCATCCTAACCATTACATAATCACTCTCATTAAACTCTTTAATTTTACGATGCAAGTCAGTTGAAATTTTGTATTGTTCATTACTAACATTTATCCGCCTCTTGATCTCCTTATGCAACTCATGAATGTGATGGGAAAATGCATCAGCTGACTCTGAGGGCCTCTGGGTGACTGACATAGGTAACAAATCTATGGACAATTTAAGTTTGTAACCACTAACAATCTCGAATGGACTCATACTCGTAGATCTATTAACTGAACCATTATATGCAAACTTAGCGACAAGTAAGACTAAGTCCCAAGTTTTAATGTGTTTACCCACTAAACATTGTAGTAAATTTTTGAGACTTCGATTCACAACCTGAGTTTCACCATCAGTTTGAGGATGTAGGCAGATGAGAACTGGAGTCTTCCCATCATGTGCCATAATGTCTTTTAAAAATAACTAGTAAACCGGACATCCCTGTCAGACACTATAGTCTTAAATAAACCATGTAATCGAACCACCCCCTCAAAGAAAATCTTGGATATGTTGGACACATTTGAAGTTTTTGAACATGGGAGAAAGTGGGCCAATTTGGAAAAACAATCGAAGACCAAAAAACTGGAATCGTGCTTTTTAATTGTCTTAGGAAGCCCGAGCACGAAATCTATATTGATGTCTTGTCACGGTGCATGTGGCACTGGCAATGGTGTGTACAATACAGTATTCTGATTATTTTATTTTTTCAGTTGACATGTTCGACATTTCTCTAAAATTTTGGTTGTCTCGGTTGAGACTTGGCCAATAAAATCTATCTCCCACTAGGGCGATGGTTTTATCTCAACCAAAATGGCCAGTTATACCTCCATCATGAAGCTCCCAAACAAGGAAATCCTGGAGGAAAGTGTGAGGAATACAAAGTCGATCTTCTTTTAAAAGGAAGCCATCTTTGAGCACGAACTCACTCAAACTATGTTGGTCATGTAAGAGTGACACATGTTCTCCCAAAATCTGGACACAGAGGATACTCGTCTTTCAATTGATCAAACCCAACAACTTCTATACTCAATGAGTTTAACAATGTCGCTCTCCTATTAAGGGCATCGGCTGGTTCATTCTCAATCTCGGCTTTATGTTTCACGACAAATCAATATTCCTGAAGAAATGCTACCCACTTGGCATACCTTAGGTTGAGCTTTTTTTTTTTGTGAATTTAAATACCTCAAAGCCTCATGATAAGAAAATAAGAAAAATTCTTACGGTAGAAGATAATGACGTCAATGACGTAGTGACTATAAATATTATGCAAATATGAAAATTTTAGATCTAGATCTATATGCTATGCATGAAATCCTAGAAAAATAAATTTATAGAGCCTTGATAACTCGATATAAGACAACCTAATGCAAGATCCTAGGCTCTGATACCAAAAATTGGTGTAAGATGACCTAATTCAACCTTAAATGAATGTGATATTTAAAAGGGGCATATTTATACAAGCATTAACATTAAAAAAACCAGTATTATACGTCATAAAATAAGAAGGAATTAAGGAAGATTTAACAATGATCATGGTCATCTGTCATAAACATGTTGTATTGAACCTTAAAATATGAATTTACTCGGATTCGGTGAAAGATAGGACTTTTGTCTTGCAATAGGTCTGTCTGACGATCCAAATGAATTTTCTAATTTAGAGAATATAATTTTTTTCGATTGAAAATTTTAAAAATTTTAGAAAAATTGATGGTTCTTTGATTATAGTTCAAATCTAAGGCCTTGGGTGATGAGATTTGAAGAAGATCAAAATGTGTGTGTGTGTGTGTGTGTGTGTGTGTGTGTGTGTGTGTGTGTGATCAAGATATTCTAAGATCTAATGATTTGGATTGAAAAGAAAATGGATCAACTTCTAGATGTAGAGAATTTAGAAGAAAATAAAAAAAAGATGTCTAAAGAAGAGAATACCTCGAGAAAAGAAAGAAGATGTGGAATCACTTTCCTGTGCCTCATGCCCTCTTCAAATCATTAGAAGTCAAATATGGAATCGTCCAGCCTTGAAGAAGCAAAAGTTTTTTTTTTCTTTTCATTAAAAATAATGATAAGGGAGAATCAAATGATTCTCCATGATATTTGTCATATTCCATTTCGGATTGCCACCTTGTATAGCTGTAGAGATATGTACAAATATTTTTGAATATTTGTATTTGATTCTTTCCTATTATATAGGATCACACAAGTGTAATTATTTGGTATATAATCAGAAGTTATCTCCTCAATATGATGTGGAGAATTTTAGCCATTGATCATTGTTTTGTTAAACATCTTTATGGTATCAGAGCAAGTTTTCACCATAGCTGTTTTGGTATCTTCATCTCCTACTCTTCCGCTCAACACAATGGTGCATATGCTTACCATTAAACTGACCTCCTCCAATTACTTATTGTGGAGAAATCAGTTTGTTCCTCTGTTAGCCAGTCAAGATATTTTTGGCTATTTGGACAGTAGCATCACGGCTCCCTCTATCACGATTACTACCTCTGCTGGCACCACAATGCCAAATCCTACTTATACCTCTTAGTTGCATACTGATCAGACGCTACTTAGTTTACTCTATTCTTCTCTTACAGAGGAGTCTGTGAGTGAGGTACTGGGTTTACGTCATTCCCATGAGGCTTGGCGCGCTCTTGAAGTCTCATTCTCGCACCGGTCGAAGACTCAAGAATTGCAACTCAAGGATGAACTCCAGCTGATGCAACGCGGCTCTCAGTCCATTGCTGAGTTTTCTCGCACCTTCAAAGGTCTTTATGATCAACTCGCTGCTATTGGACATCCCATTAATGACACGGATAAAGTCCATTGGTATTTACGAGCATTGGGACCCGACTACAAGATCTTCTCTACCACCATGATGTCACAGCTTCCATTACCCACTTTTGTAGAGATTGTTCTGAAAGCTTTGAGCCATGATATTTTTGAATGGTCGGTCTCCCACTCATCTTCCAACTCTGCCTATTATGTGCAACAGACTTACAAAGCGGCAGGAGCTAAGAAAGGGAAGAATCAGTCTTCAACCTTTTCTACAACCTCCGCCAATTCAAAGTCATCGTCCACCTCCTTTGTTCACTGTCAATTGTGTGACAAGGTGGGACACTTGGCCAAACATTGTTGGAGCTTCTTGAAAATCAAGAAGAAGCAATCAGCTAATCTTGCTGAAGCACTTTCTACCTGCTCAGTTCAAGCTTTGAATGACTTTGAATGGTTCCCTGACTCTGGTACAATGTCCCACATGACAAGCGACACTAAGGGTGTGGATCAACCGGCTGTCTACTTTGGTAATGAACATGTCATGGTTGGAAATGGTCAGTTTTTAGCAATCTCTCATACTGGTTCCATTTCATCTCTTGTTTCATCCAGTCCCCTTCTTTTATCAAATGTCTTAGTTGTTCTTGGCATTAAGAAAAATCTTATTTCTATTAGTCAGATTACTAAAGACAATAATTATTTTGTTACCTTTTTTTCCTCTGGTTTTACCATATAGGATCGGGTCACAAGAACGATACTGGGAGTCGGAAGATGTGAAAATGGTCTCTGTGTTGGATCGTCGTCATCATGCTTTCGTGTCCACCAATTCTCCTCCACCGCGAGCCTTTGTTCGCTTATGGCATGCTCGCCTTGGTCATCCACATTATCATACTGTTGCTTCTCTTTCTAGATTAGGATCTATTTCTTGTAGTAATAAATTGGTGAACATTGATTTCGAAATTTGTGTTGATTATAGACTTGGAAAAAGCCACCATTTACCTTTTGCTCTAAATGATGAATGTTGTGCCATGCCTTTAGTTCGTTTATACTGTGACTTATGGGGTCCGTCACCAGTTCTCTCTTTTACTGGATATAGATACTATGCAGTGTTTATTGATGATTGTATCTAATTTAGTTGGATATTCCCATTGAAACACAAATCTGATTTTTTTGATACTTTCATCCATTTACAACGTTATATTGAGATGTAATTTTCAGTAAAAATTAAATCGTTTCAGTGCGATGGTGGAACCGAATTTACAAATAATAAATTCTGCTCCCATCTGCACTCTTGTGGCATTGTTCTTCGTCTGACATGTCCTTACACTCCTAGCCAGAACGGCATTGCCGAACGCAAGCATCAACATGTCATAGAAACAGGTCTTACCCTTATGTTTCATGCACGTGTGCCGCTCTCTTTGTGGGTTGAGGCCTCCTATACTGCCGTCTTTCTCATTAACCGACTGCCGTCACTATCCCTTGATGGCAAAACTCCTTATGAGCTCTTGTTTGGTAAGCAACCAGATTACTCTATGCTTCACACTTTTGGGTGTCTTTGCTTCTTCCCTTATTTAAGAGATTACTCACCTAATAAATTATCTCCAAAATTTGCTCCTTGTTTCTTTTTAGGTTACAACACCCTTCATAAAGGATTCAAGTGCTTAGACTGAAAGACACACCGTGTCTACGTTTCTCAACATGTGCAGTTTTATGAGAATATTTTTCCTTATAATGGTGATTCTGTGCAACATCTGTAGCCCAACATTGACTATACTCATTTTTTCAATTGTCAGGAGTGTGTTTCTAGTTCTTTTAATGTTGGTTCTTCTGATTCTTTGACTTCACCATCTTTTTCAAGTTCACCATGTCTGCCGTCTAGTGATTCTCCTCGCTTGTCCTCGAATCCTCCCCTTGATCTGCAGGTTCCTCTTCCTACGGAACTTCTCTCAGATTCTGCAGCTCCGGACTCAACTATTGATCATTGTTTTGTTAAACATATTTACATAACATGGCGTCCTTCAGGTTTATGAGAAACACCCTAGTAAATTTAGAATTACATTAAATGACCAAAATACCCATATTAAAAAGGTTTTTTAAAAAAATGGCACAAAAAAATTATGGGCGCACTATCTCAAAATCCAAATAAATAAAATATTCATAAGATAAACTCAAATCCAAGATGCCCAATGGGCCCCAATGACAGCACGATGAAGGTGGCCATGACGATCTAACGGTCTGATCAAATCATCCTCACAGTCCAACAATCCAAATATCTCCTTCAAGCAACTTACACACGTTACAAACACATATTTAAGGTCTTCAACCTTTAGAGACCCGACCCATACCCGTCATCTAATCGCTTCCGTTGATATACTTTAAATGGTCTGATGTCCGCATCAATTTGGGAAAGAGATCATCACTCAAATTGCAAGTAAAATGACAACCAACAAGTGTCCTCTTATAGGACAGTTATCAAAGAGTAACCTCTAAAGAGGATGTAGTGGCTGACATCACATTAAAGCTTCATGAATTAACTAGAGTAGCATACCTACTTGCATATTTGTATGTTCAACTACGGGTAAGGATAATGAAAGTGTCTCTTTGTTCATTCATTAATGTTCAGTTTTCTCCATGTTTTGGAGTTACTCTATGGTAACTGTTGGTTGATAAGTCCTCCATTGTTATAGTAATTCATTTATTTCTCAACTAACTTTCTCTGTACTATTTTCTCTCTAAAAACTAACAATTTTCGACATGCAAAAAGCAAAGGATTTGTATTTAAAGATGCTGAAGTGGCATAGTGACTTCAACGTTGATATAATTTAAAATTTGGGCCCCATACCAAGCTTTACAATGATTTTTGCACAAATGAGAGGTTCTAATGAAGTTTCAATATGAGAATTTACATTATTTGATTCTTCTCTTGCTTATCATGCTGTATCAAAGCTTCAAGCACTACAAGAAAACTAGCCTTTACCAGCAGTTAAAACCGCCGACAAAGACCAAGAAAACCACTGGCAAAGACTTTGCCTGCGGTTAGCTAACAGCCGGTAAAGCCTCAATCGGTAAAGGATTTACCGACGGCCAGGACCTTTATTGACAGTTGTGTTGGACGCTGCTAAATCGTCAGTTTTTTTTTTTTAAATGATCAAAAGCTACAGATAAAATCTGTAGCTAAATATGACTAGCCCCACAGTAAGACCATAGCCACGGTAAATGCATAGCCTGCTGAGTGGGGTTCAGAAAATTAGTTTCACATTAGATGATACGTGTTGAGAATGTGGAGCCACAATTGGGCCGCCTTCAACCGATCGTAGGACGTCTACGACCGGTCATGGGGCGTGTTCGACCGGTCGTGGGGGAGCCACGACCACGATCGGTCGTGGGTTCGAGCCCTGGAACGACTCAAAGTCTAGCGAGTTGTGCTGTTTTTTTTTCAGGGCCTAGGACTGGTTGTAGGAGAGCCCTAGGACCAGTCGTAGCGGAGCTAAGACCGGTCGTAGGTTACGCAGTTTGTTCCACGAAACTGCGGATTTGAGTCCTTTCGCAACCGGAATGTGGAAGGGAAGTTGCCTAAACTATAAATAGGGATTCCTAGGATTTTTCTAGGATATGCATGAGATGAGGAATATTAGAAAATATTTCTAAAGGTGTGGGCTAAGGGTTTTTAATATTCTTCTAAGGGAGAGGTTAGTATTTTGCCTTGTAATCTTTGTTTCTTCATAGTGGAAGTTTGCATCCGTAGTTTTTTACCCTAGTTTGGGGTTTTTTCACGTATATCTTATCTTGTGGTTTGTTTGGATTGCTTTGATCTGTTTCTAGTTTATATTTCTTTCCGTTTATCGTTTGTGGGTGAGGCCTGAGATTGGATCTCGGCTCACTGCGTTGTTGGCGTGCTGCGCAATAACTGGTATCAGAGCTATTGGTTTAGTTTTATTGGGAGCGATGGCGAAAGATGAAAAAACTAGAATTGAGAAGTTTGATGGTTCAAACTTTACCTTCTGGAAGATGCAGATGGAAGATTATCTGTATCAGAAGGACCTCTACATTCCTCTAGAAGGAAAGAGAAGAAACCAGAAAAGACGACAGATGATGAATGGTTTTTACTGGATAGGAAGGCTTTAGGAACGATTCGACTCTCTTTGTCTAAGAGCGTCGCCTTCAACATATCCAAGATGAAAACGATAAAAGAATTAATGGAAGCCCTAGCCACCATGTATGAAAAGCCCTTAGCATCCAACAAGGTTCATCTTATGAAACAGCTATTCAACATGAAGATGTCAGATAGTGGGAGCATAGCTGAACATCTAAACGAGTTCAATACAGTCACGAGCCAGTTGGAATCCATTGACATCATTTTTGAGGATGAGGTCAGGGCACTATTGATCTTATCCAGTCTGCTAGACAGTTGGGATGGTTTGGTGATTGCTGTGAGCAATTCTTTAGGGTCGACAAAGTTGAAATTTGATGATGTGGCTGGTCTAATTCTCAGCGAAGAATCTAGAAGAAAGGCATCAGGAGTTTCAGGGGATTCAGGGAATGCTCTAAACGTTGAAGGAAGAGGAAGATCGCAAAACAGAGGAGGCAATAAACACGGGCATTCTAAGTCAAGGAAGAAGTTTAAGGGACCAAAAGACAAAGACGGGTGTTGGCATTGCGACAAGAAGGGACACATGAAACGTGATTGCAGGACACTCAAGAAACAAGAAGGAAGCTCTCAAGGCAGGAAGGATTCAGTGAATCTGTCTGAGGAGAGCGACATAAAGGCGTTGATCTTGTCTCTTGATGTGAGAAATGAGTCATGGGTTATAGACTCGGGTGCTTCGTTTCATGCCACTTCAGGTAAGGAAGTTCTGTGTGATTATGTGTCAGGTGACTTTGGGAGAGTCTACCTGGGTGATGATGAGCCGTGCAGTATTGTTGAAAAGGGAGACGTTCACATCAATCAGAAAGATGGAACAGTTTTAAAACTGAAGGATGTCAGACATGTATCGAGTTTGAGAAGGAATCTGATCTCAGTGGGGCAGTTGGCCGATACCGGTTATGTGACGACATTTACCAGTGATTCCTAAAAGATCACAAAAGGTGCCTTGGTGGTATCTCAAGGTAAAAAGGAAGGCACCTTGTACGTGATTTCAGGATTGTATGGTTCACTCTCAGTCGCATCAACTGGAGTGAATGAGCAGTTATGGCATCAGAGGTTGAGACATATGAGTGAGAAAGGGATGAAAGTGCTGTTGTCATAAGGGAAGCTACCAGGGTCGAAGTCTCTTGACTTGGAATTCTGCAAGGACTGTGTATATGGCAAGCAGAAAGGGTAAGCTTCAAGAAGACAGGACGCGCTCCAAAGACGCATCTATTGGAGCTTGTACACACTTATGTGTGGGGACCGACACAGGTATCATCTCTTGGTGGCTCACATTATTTTGTTTCCTTTATTGATGATGCTAGTAGAAAATTGTGGGTTTATTTCTTAAAGCATAAATCTGATATATTTGATGCATTTAAGAAGTGAAAAGTTATGGTAGAAAATGAGACAGGTAAAATAATAAAGTGTCTCAGATCTGATAATGGGGGAGAATATTGTGATAAGAGGTTTAAGGAGTATTGTGCAGCAAGTGAAATCAAACATCAGAAAATGATTCCAGGGACATCGCAGCAGAATGGTGTGGCTGAGTGCATTAACAGGACCATCCTTGAGCGCACCAGGAGCATGAGGTTACATGCAGGGTTGCCCAAGACCTTTTGGGCAGATGTTGTGAATACTGCCGTATATCTTATCAATAGAAGTCCCTCAGCACCATTGGATGGTAGGCTACCAGAAGAAACGTGGACTGGGAAAGAAGTGAACCTTACACATCTCAGAGTGTTCGGTTGCACTTCATATGTTCACATTGATGCAGAGCACAGAAACAAGCTGGATGCGAAGTCCAGGAGGTGCACGTTTATAGGCTACGGGCAGGATGATTTTGGCTACAGGTTTTGGAATGTAGAAAACAGAAAAATCATTAGAAGCAAGGACATAGTCTTCAACGAAAAAGTGATGCATAAGGACAGTGTGCAGGAAAATAAGGCCGAAAAAAAGGAATTCGTAGAGTTGGAAGAGTTACCGGACATGGGTGTTACAGCGCCACAGGATGATCATGCACAGGAGCATCATGAGGCAGAGCCACAGACACCGGTTGTGAGGAGGTCTACTCGGAAGAGGGACCCACGATCCGATACTCACCCTCCTTACATTATCTACTGCTGACAGATAATGGTGAGGCAGAATGTTTTGAAGAGGCATTACAGTCAGATATACGGGTTAAGTGGGAGCAAGTCATGGATGAGGAGATGGACTCTCTTGAGTCTAATCGTACATGGGAGCTAGTCACTTTACCTAAGGATAAGAAAGCTCTTCATAACAAGTGGGTTTATAGACTGAAGGAGGAGCATGATGGTTCGAAATGGTACAAGGCGAGACTGGTTGTAAAAGGTTTTCAACAGAAGGCAGGTATCGATTTTACTGAAATATTTTCACCGGTAGTGAAAATGTCTACGATTCGCATGGTCTTAAGTATAGTGGCTACAGAGAACTTACATCTAGAGCAGCTAGATGTTAAGACAGACTTTCTTCATGGGGATCTTGAAGAAGAAATATATATGCATCAACCGACAGGATACGTGGCACCTAGTAATGAGAACAAGGTGTGCAGACTGAAGAAAAGTCTATATCGCCTGAAGCAGGCCCCGAGGCAGTGGTATAAGAAGTTTGATAGTTTCATGTCGGGAAACGGTTTTAGGAGATGTCATGCAGACTACTGTTGTTACTTGAAGAAGTTTGATACGTCATACATCATTCTTCTTTTGTATGTTGATGATATGCTTGTGGCCAGTTCAAGCATGAAGGACATCTCAGATCTCAAAAGACAACTGTCTAGAGAATTTGCCATGAAGGATTTAGGAGCTACAAAATAAATCCTAGGCATGAGGATAAAGCGTGACAGGGAAAACAAGAAACTGATTTTGTCACAGGCAGAGTATATGGCCAAGGTACTTGATCGATTCAATATGGGAGGTGCTAAACCAGTTAGCACTCCATTAGCCAACCACTTCAAGCTATCTAAGGAGCAAGGTGCAAAGACGCAGGAGGAACGGGACTACATGGCCAAAGTCCCATATGCGTCAGTGATTGGGAGTCTCATGTATGTTATGGTGCGCACGAGGCTAGACATTGCTCAAGCAGTGGGAGTTGTTAGCAGGTTCATGAACAACTCCGGGAAGGAACATTCGGAAGCTGTAAAGTGGATCCTCAGATACCTTGTGGGTACTAAGGATGTAGGGTTATGTTATGGTGGATCGAAAATCAAGCTGCAAGGCTATGTGGATTCAGATTTGGCAGGAGATATCGACAGCAGAAGAAGCACTACAGGTTATGTCTTTACTCTGGGCAGTGCTGCAGTCAGTTGGGTCTCTCAATTACAGAAGATAGTATCTATCAGTATGACAGAAGCATAATATGTTGCGGCTACATAAGCATGCAAGGAGATGGTGTGGATGTAAGATTTTATGGAAGAGTTAGGTAAGAAGCAAGTAGATTGCAAGCTGTATAGTGACAGTTAGAGTGCAATACACTTGGCTAAGAATTCAGCCTTTCATTCAAGGACCAAATATATTGCCATCAGATATCACTTCATACGTTCGTTACTGGAAGATGGATCGATTATTCTGGAGAAGATTCATACAAGTGAGAATCTTGTAGATATGTTGACCAAGGTGGTCACAAGGGAGAAGCTGAAGCTCTGTTCAGCTTTGATTGGTCTTCAGGTTTGAAGACGAGGAGGTGGTGCACTTCGGATGAAGAAGACGAAGGTTTATGGCAATGTGTCTCCAAGTGGAAGATTGTTGAGAATGTGGAGCGACAATTGGGCCGCCTTCGACCGGTCGTGGGAGGCGCTCGACCGGTCGTGGGAGGCGCTCGACCGGTCGTGGGTTCGAGCCCTGACACGACTCAAAGTCTAGCGAGTTGTGCTATTTTTTTTTCGGGGCCTAGGACTGGTCGTAGGAGAGCTAGGACCGGTTGTAGCGGAGCTAGGACCGGTCGTAAGTTACGCAGTTTGTTCCGCGAAACTGCGGATTTGAATCCTTTCGCAACCGGGATGCGGAAGGAAAGTTGCCTAAACTATAAATAGGGGTTCCTATGGTTTTTTTAGGGTATGCATGAGATGAGGAATATTGAAAAATATTTCTAAAGGTGTGGGCTAAGGGTTTTCTATATTCTTCCAAGGGAGAGGTTAGTATTTTTCCTTGTAATCTTTGTTTCTTCATAGTGAAAGTTTACATCCGTGGTTTTTTACCCTAGTTTGGAGTTTTTCCACGTATATCTTGTCTTGTGGTTTGTTTGGATTGCTTTGATCTGTTTCCAGTTTATATTTCTTTCCATTTATCGTTTATGGGTGAGGCCTGAGATTGGATCTCGGCCCACTGCGTTGTTGGCGTGCTGCGCAACAATACGGCAGTGTTGAATCCATATCAGCTTACCCCAATAAGATACAGGGAAACTCTTAGTTATTCTAGGTATATGATAGGAAATAAATAAAATTCATGGAAGCCCTCCTAGGCGTATACCATAAAGAAATTGCTTCCTATTTCAGTTTTTAACTAACATATTACAGTAAAAAAATGCCTATAGTGAAATAAATCAAACCTTAATTGAACAGTTTCAGTGAATTAAAGTACAGAACATATAACAAAAATTAGCACATGGTTACATATCAAAATATCTGAAACAAATCTTTATACATTGTATCCAAAACCTTAATGTGATTTTTCAGCTGTATCCAAAACCTTTCTAGTTTTAGCACATGACAGAATGTGGAACCATGGGTTGCTGCCAATATCTTTCCATCAGGTGAAATACTAAGCCAGTCATAATGCAGAGTTGAGCCACTGGCATCATGAAGTGGAATGGGAAACACCTTCAAAGTCTTTGTGTCCTCATCAAGATGATAGCGTACTCTTTAAGTAAAAGGAAGCCAGTGAACCAGGACAAATTTTATCTGTCATAATAAGATTAAGAAGTGTGTGTGAGTGATCCAGGGTTCAATCCCTGGTAATGTTACTTTCCAAAAAAGAAATCTATCATAACACATGCAAATACATCTGTCGACTGTCAATGATAAAATAAGGATTCAGATTAGATATTCAAAAGGATCCCATTGCCAGCATACCACTAAAACAAGAGCCATTGCAAGCATTTCAGTTTCTAAATAACTTACACAATCAGAAGAAAAGAGCTTTATCAAGATCAAGAAGAGCTATCTGAAAAACTCCTGAACTCAAAATGGTTATTTAATGATCTGATAGCTATTTGAAAGTAAGGGACTCTCTTCTAATTGGCAATAGTTGTCCATTATCTTAATGGATAGATTTCCTTCTTTCAATTAATTTTCAATAAAAATTTCAGCATTCTAAAAAGATCTTAAGAGTTTCAGTGGAAGATTTTCATGTGGAATAGTGGAAGCAACTCATGAGATAGTGGATTATTTGCAAAGCTATTTATTTGCCTACAAGAAAAACTTAGGTAGAGAGTGTCATTCCCTATATCAAGCATGCTCTTGACATTCTTTATGCATGTATTGTTTTATTATTGGTGTGTGTGTGTGCACATATTTGTTTTATTTGAGAACTCATCACCTGTTTGTTGAAAAAGGAAAGGGTTGCAACACACCAGTAAAGGTCTTCCTTGAGTGCCGATTGCATGCTAGATTGCAAGATAACAACAAACTGTAGATGGCCTGCAACAGCCATTGCGTGAAGCCACACCTAGATATAAAATAGAAGGGGGGCCCGAATCCCTACTCTATACACATACCTCCACCGGCACACCCCTGACTTTTACAATCCACCCTCCTAACAACCCTATAGCACACAACATACATCAATAAGACAACCACCCATAAATCCATACATACAACAAACACCAACCTTGTGAGCCCAAACATCCAGCCTCCAGTCTTCTACGCAACTGCACATCAGCCAAACTACAAACATACCCACATGGTGGTGCATGATATGGAAACCTCTATAATACCTTTGAAATAGCCCATAAGCTGAAGTGGACTATGTACTCATCGGTTGTCATCAATCACGTCGAAATCATGAATTCCTCAATCACGTAGGATTCACATCAGCTCTCGAGACCATGCTATGAAACCAAAGATATTAATCAATCATATGCTTCTTATGATTAAGAAAACTAGATAAAATCAACTCAATGAGGGATTTTAAGAGGTTTTAACCTCTTCCCGTTATTAACAATGTCATCTATGAGAAAAACTACATATGAATCGAAGAATCATGTTCAATGGAACAAAGGGAACGAGATATCAGGAGTGATAGCTTACACAAATTCATCTCAATTACAGTCAAATGGTTGGGAAGATTCGTTTGGGAGAGATTTATACTCTGTACTCAATGCCCTTTACCTACACGCAAACATAGATTTATGCCTAATTGAGAAGATAATGTCATCAATTAGTTTTTGTTTCTCTAGTCTTGACTAGAAGATTGTTTGATTCTTTCCCACAATCTTTTTCTTTTCTTTGATCTATTTACATTCCCCTTTGTAATTGCATCATCATATCATTTAACTTCACTAACTCCTAGGTAATTATAGTTTGAGCCAAATAACAGTAAAATCAAATGAAGAAACCTGTGCTCCACAGCAGGTAATATGAATCCTAAAAACAATAGTGCACTTTTCGATTAGACAGCTTAGAATGCAAGTGTTGGCATTACTAGCTAGGTTTATTGCAATCATAGTTCCTTCTTACAATGATGTAACAATGAGCTGCATGTTCATTTGTTTCCCTACCTTCAATGTTTTGAGTTGCATTACGTGACCAAGAATACTCATGAGGCGATTAATCAACTCTTCTGATATTATTCCTTAGCTTGACTGTGACAACCATGGAAACAGAATGCTTCAATTTCTCCCATGAACACCATCAGTTTCTCAATGAAAACTGAAAGGAGATACAATTTCACAAATGTTACCAAGTACCAAAGGCATTATCTTTTCTCTCTCTCTCTCTCTCTCTCTCTCTCTCTCTCTCTCTCTCTCTCTCTTTTTCAATTTCTATGTCTTTTCTCTACATCTTCTGTTTCTAAGGAAAGCAATTCTGCAGAATTAGATTGTTCATCTGTAGAGAATAATACATTTTCTTTAAAAACAGGAGATGTCTCATTACAAAGTATGACAACTAAACATATTACTGGGTTCAGAACTCAAACCCAAAACCACGTCACATTTCTCAATAGTAGGTATTGTACTGTGCTCAGGCTGAGAGTTTGTATATGTGAGGCCCATGGTTCAGTGCTCCACACCGTTAATATTGCTAGTCAATGTGGACGACCATGCACCAAAATGTCCCAGATGGTTAGAAATCCTAAGCCTTCAATAGGTGGACATTACAACAACCATGTTTCAGTAGTTCTCATGGAAAACATCATAGAACAATTTTTATTATTTCCTTTCTTTTCCTTTGGATTCACATACCCAAACATGTCTTTAAGGAAGAAATACAGAAACAGTTCACATTTAGCAAAAGAAGAAGTAGAAGAAGAAGAAGAAAGGGCCAAATATTCTATAGCTACAATCTTCACATCTATGTGATATTTGGTGAATGTGTCCTTGACAATAGGGTCCATTAAATTACATCCCATTTTTTTTTTTGGAAAGGTGACAATAAGTCCCATCAACTCAACAGTATGGATCAATGAACCATGGGCCTCGCTCATACAAACCAGAAACCTAAATGTACAATGCAAACTCTTGGCCAATCATTCTATGACAACCCTTTCAAGGACATCCAACAGTTCAGAGAACCCACTGAATTCATACTATGAATGCAACCACTTTTCATGTGCCAAAAATACAGTGGAGCCACAGAAATCCCAAGGAACCTCAACAGTATTCTCATTCAAAGAAAAGGGAGATTTATGTAGTAGAGTTGATCAAACCTAAATATGGCAGAGCCAACTCACCAAAGTAAACATGGCAGGGTGATTGGATGATTTCAAACTACACTTAGATTGGATACCCATCTGCATTCATAGATGAAGATGAAGCAGCAGAAAGCGGAATTTCTTAAATAGTAATATCTAGAATTCTAGCATATGTTTATTACTATAAAATAAATAATAATAAATGCCAATAGAATAAGACTAAAAATATTTTTTTTATTGAGTTACCTTGAAGAAGGATGAAAAAGAGAAGCACAAAACCATCCTTGTGTACATCCAAGCATAGCATAGGTACTCTGATTCAAGAAAATAGTTATTGCTCTTTTCATTGTACATTGCTGAAACGTGGGCCATGCAGCAAAAAACGGTCGTGTACTGCTATGCAGGATACAACCATTTGTGCCCCAACAATCAAGATAATGAAGACAATGAGAATGTTATCAAAGTAGAACTTGAGAGGAGATTGAGCAAGATCTCAATGTTGAATTAGCTCTTATATTTCTTTCTACATCTGCACAACAAAAGGTCAAGTCATCTATGTTTAGGCCATATAAAATTTGGCTCTCTAAATGCCAAACAATTTTGAATCCAAAAATCAAAAATTGGATTTGGGTTTTGAATTTCTATAGTTGAGGCCCTAGGAATTTAAAAACCCAAAATGAAAGTTACCGTTTTCTAGCATTGGAGAGCCAAATTCAAAGAAACAAAACAACCAAATGCCATTTCAAAGTCATCTTCCAGAAAGAAATGAAAAAAGGAAAAGAAAAGAAAAATCCACTTGAGTTCTTTGGAATCTGTACCATAAAGCTTGAGTTGTGTTTCAAGATCACGGATCCCACCCGAATAACCTCCACTACTGCCATCGGGCTGTTTATCAATCAACTGCCTCCTTTTCTTGGTCATCGTTTCTTAAAGAATTCAACTCAACAAACATAAAAATACTATCAAATAGATCCCAAACCAATTTCCAAAGAAACCCAACTTCAATTCAATGAAATCGTCAATGAAAACAGAGAATTCTGCATGAAAAAAAAAACACTAAAAAATAAACCTTCTTCTATGGCACTCTTGCTTTGCACCAAGGCCTCATCTGTTTTGGTAAGCTTCCACAACAAATTAATGTGTATGATAACCATCAATCATTTTTCAGCAATGATCCATGTCAAATGTCTACTTACACACACAACACAATTAGATAATGATATTCAGACAATCACTGTAAGAGTATCTCCAATTACAGCTACAAGAACATTTGTATCTAGGTCCCATAAAGTGAGAACATCTTCTGCAGCACATGTCAGTGAACATTGTTATGAAGGAGAGATTAATGCATAGATATGCCAAATTATAATATATATATATATATATATATATATATATATATATATATATATATATATATATATATATATATATATATATATATATATATATATATATATGGAAATGCTTGTGAAAGGACCTAGGACCACCTTGACCATCATCCTCATCAACAAGAGTAATCAAAAAATTATTACTGATTAATATACTAGACTAAAAAATAATAATAGAAACAATGGAAGAACGGATACTTACATCATACTGATGAAGGTCCATTTGAGTTCCTAATCATGATGATGTCTAGCTGATGGAGAAGATACAAAATGCAAGTAAGCCACATAACAGGAAAAAACAAAAATGGAGAATGAACACCCACCATTGAAACATTCATGAGGACATATAAATTTTGAACCAGGCTAGTATTTGTGTTTTCAGTTTAGAAAAGAGGTTATCTCCCTCTTCTCATAATAGCTTGCACTTCCTTATCCATTTCCCTTCTCCTCAGGTTATCTTTTGTGGGCAAAAACTTGCAGTTTGATATTGCACACAAGATGGGGTCAGTCTAAAATCATTCGACAGAAGCTGGCTGCAAAAGGCTCTTATCAAAGATGGAATCATATATTGGACCGTAGATATCACAAGAAGGAAGCAAAATGTGGGATGGTACAAGTACCAATGGCTTTGACGATTTTTAGTCACTTACTAGTAAGAAAAATATAATGATGCACCACATTCACATTGAGATATTAAAAATCAATGTAGTGCAAAAATAATTTGTTCAGTATGGGATGAAGTATTACTAATTCTTAGTTTATGGCTTAGTGATTTGTAGTATCTAAGATTAACCCATCAACAGAGTAGATCACGCTCCCAACTTAAACTAATTTTAAGGGTTTTATAGTATAAAAAGGGTACAAATTTAAATGATTAGCAAGATGTGATCCTTTGAACATAATGAAATTGCTTTGAATTGTGATAATGTTTTCTTGGAAAATGGTTCTCCTACCTTTCGACAAAGAGGATCTGAAAAAAATGGGTATGATTTGACGACACAAATAGAAAATTACTAGAGTTCTATGGCACAGATGTCCCTGACAGTGTAAGAGGGAGTAGAAAAATATATACAACTTCCTTATTTTGTCTCCAGAAAAGAATAATGTGAAGGAAAAAACATGGGTTGGATTGCTTCTCTTGGTTTTGTGTCTTGAGTCTTTCACATGTCTCAACTTAACTTACCATTGCATTAGCTTAGCTTTGCAGGTTGTGTTCATAAAAAGAAAAAAGAATAAAAGGAACCAACGCCAAACATGATTAGATGGAGTAAACTGAAATGAACATAACAAGAAACTAGATTCAGTAAGCACTGAGTTTTCAACAGATGGCATGAAGATGGATAAAACAATGAGCCAGGGCCACATAATGCAGCTCATTACAATGTACATAGGACATACTGAATTTATCCAACTGAAGTTTGAAAGGGCAATCACCATATCATCATTGCAAGACCAATGAGAAAACAACAGAGATTGGACATTGGAATAAAAATATGCCCATCCTCTTTTAGAACAACTAAAGAACCAAGATGGCATGGCAGTTGGAACAGTTATTTTAGCCTAATGCTGATTGTCTACAACCAGTCATAGGTAGTCAGCCTTTAACAGTGTCAAAGGCAGTTAGCCTAATGCTGCAAAAGAATTTGGTCAGCTCCTAGCTGAGCATGACAGAGAAAATACTCATCAATGTATTAACAATAAGGTTCTAAAAGGTGATTATACAAGTGAAGCACTCAGATGCTGCAAGGGAATGGAAACGAACCTGTTATTTGGGAGATTCTTCAAGGGAAGCACTCAGCCTAACCAGTCAGTTCTAACCTACAAAACAAATCTTAGCCATTAGCCACTGTTCCAGGTTTTTTTTTGTTTTTTTTATTTTTTTCTTTTAAAAATATAAGAACCAAGTAGTAAAAATAATCATTGTAGCAAACAAGTCTAGCTAATATCATTCCAAATCCTAGGCTTTTCCATCTCAGCTCTCTCTCTCTCTCTCTCTCTCTCTCTCTCTCTCTCTCTCTCTCTTATACCCATCTTAAAGCATTTCAGCAAGCCAAACAGAACATGTGAATGAAAAACAAACCTAACAAAACCTTGGGGAACAAAACCTTGCTCAGCGCAACCTCCTTGCTTCCCTTTCAGACTCAACCAGGGTAAGGATGTCGCCTTTCCTGACAGGACCCTTCACATTCCTCATGATGAGTCGATTCTGGTCATCCAAGAACTTGACCCTGACCTGAGTCACTTGTCCTCTTGAACCTGTTTGGCCCATCACCTTCACCACCACTACAAGCTTTACTTGAGAATCCATTCTGCAAGCTGCGCACATTAGAGAGATGGAGAGAAGAATGCGAGCGAAGCTGCTACTTTACTTTTGAGTTCTTCCAGGTTATTCCGTAGATACATATGCTCTAAATATCAATCTTATGGTAAAAGATGATTACAAACTTGTAAAAAAAAGTTACACATGAATTTATATCTGAAAGAAAGAAAGAAAGATGACTTTTAGTTATCATGAAACACAATGGAACCACATGTTCCTACTTCCAGCATTCTGAAAACTTCCACATGATTTCATTAAGAAAATTTTAGATTTAACAAAGACTTGAAAAAAGGAAAAGAAAAAAATCAATTTAGTCACAATTCAGTCGAGACTTGTTTAAGATTCAGTCCACTTGACTAGTCAAAACTCATAAAACTTGAAAAAACAAAAGTCGATGAAACTTGACAAAACTTGAATCTGCTCGCAGTGTCTCAAAAACACGAAAACCCAAATAGGAATAGAGATTAAAAAATTACAAAGAACAACAACCTCACTTAGAACCATAGATTTTTTATCAAATTTTCATGTTTTATTTCTTCATTATCCAAACATCTCTTCCACTCCATGAAAAATTCTACTATCACCCAAATAAAGATCACTGAGTGAACTGCTATACTGACAACTAGTAGTATCAAATCCATGAAAGCTTATGAGCATGCAAGAACCCAGTTTAAAGAAAGATACGACTTCACCAACATAATCAAGAGGGCAACCAATATAGTACAAACGTTCCATAATTTCAGGAAAAGTAGGATGATCATAGAGTACAATATCAATTCAAGTTCTTCAAATATGAAAGATGCACATGGCATTTTGAAGAAATTCCATAAAGATTAATGGTTGAAAAAAAAAAACTATACGTCTATACCAACAACCATACGCTCAAAACTATGATGTGCTAGATTTCAAAAAGGCAAAAGACTTTACATAATTTCTTAATGAAATGTACACTTGGAACAGTATCTCACCTAGTAATGCAAGTCCCTGAAGAAAGGGAACAAATAACCCCCCCCCCCCCCCCCAAAAAAAAAAAAAAAAAAAAACAGCAAAACATGAGAATAATATTGTCAGAATATAGTATTGGACTTTGAATTTATTTACCCAAATTAGAAAATTAGGGATTTCGGATTTCGATCCCCAAATAAAAAAATTAAGGATTTTGGATTATGATCCCCAAATCGAAAATTTAGGGATTTCGATTTATGATCCCCAAATCAGAAATTTAGGGATTTTGGATTTTGATTCCTGAATTAGAAAATTAGGGGTTTCATATTTCGATCTCGAAATTAGAAAACTAGGGATTTTAGATTTCGATTCCAAAATCGACAATTGGGGATTTTGATTCCCAAATATGGTAATTGAGGATTTTAGAATTCCCATATCAGGAATTGGAAATCTCAAAATCCAATTAGGGATTTCAGAATCAACTCACATGATAAAATTAGGCCCCCGCACATCTGGAAATCGAACACCTCTTCCGCTTTCTTCAACACATCTGGAATTTGAACTTCAATGCCAATTAAATCTAACTCCAAATGCCTAAAAAATCCAAAAATGGGACTTCGCACAAAATGCAATTTCTATAAGAAACCCTCCACCAAATGCTTCAACCTCAACTAGATTTGCTCCAAGCCATATTCCAAACCCTAAAAACTAGTGAAGTGGGAAAGGCAAAAGGAAATCCAAACTCGATCTTCTCCAAGTTGTAGAGAGAGAGAGAGAGGGAAAGGGAATAGGGGAACAAGGCACTGAGAGAGAGAGAGAGGGAGGGTAGGAGGGAAAGGGAAGAGTGGCGGAGGGCGCTGGTAGTGAGAGAGGGAATGGGAGTGGAGGGCGCTGAGAGAGAGAGAGAGAGAGAGAGAGAGAGAGAGAGAGAGAGAGAGAGAGAGAGAGAATGAGGGTTCTATTTTTTTTAAAAAGCTTTTTCCACACCCTTTGCTAGTGGCTGCTTAATTAGCGCTACAAAGAGTTCCTGTAACACCATTGGATCATCAATGGCCACACGAAGCGCCAATTAATGATTCTTACCTTTGCTGGCAGTTCGTGCTGGTCATCGGCGAAAAAAGTATCGACAATGGCCCACTTTCTTGTAGTGAAGGTGACTGTAATAACTTTACTATTTTTTGTGCAAAAAAATAAAAAGGCCTAGTGCAACCTTTTCTTATGAACTTTTTCATGCTCAGTGTCTTGTGCAAGTTATTAATTTTCATTGACATCAAAGAAAAGATTTAATACTTTTGCAAAGTGATGGGTGACAGGCATGAACTTGGAAATTACATAGAAATTGCACACATGACATACAAGTAGGTAAATTAAATTGTCCAAATTATGGTAATCTGTATTCCGATCTCTACAAACAAGTGTCCACGCATCAGAGGTTAGGATTGTTCAACCAATCTGATCTTTGGATTGTGACTTGGCGACAGTTGGTTGCACAATCTAGTTGGTTTTATTTGAGTTAATATATGCCATTTGTACAATTTCTGAGTGCTTCCCTAGCAAGCATCGTTCACATCTTGAGTATCATAAATCTCTTGAAATTATTCCTCATCTTCTGGTTGATGAAACTATGAACAAATCATGCTATCCCACTTTGTACGAATGAAGTATTTGGTTTACTTCTGAAAATGGTGAAATCTATGTCGTTCTTGTGGAGTCATTTCAACAACAGTCTTGCATGATTTTATTTTTCAGGAGTATGAAGAGGTTAAGAAATTTGATCCACTTAGATTTCATGAAGTTGATAGATATGGTATGCCATTATACATCAAAAGGTTGGGGCGAATAGATCTCACTGCGCTGCTAAATGTAACAACAATTGAACGTTTCCTGAAATATCACATCATAAAGCAAGAGAAAACATTATACACAAGATATCCTAGATTCTCAGATGCTGTGAAGAAGCATGTAGCATCCACCATTGCTATCCTCGATGTGAAGGGATTGGTTGGTATCCATAGGGTATTTTTGTTTTTGTTGTATGAGTTTTCAGTGTTTTTGTATACAATTTTCATTAATTTGTTTATGGGATGGAACTATTTTAATCATAATGAAAAAAAAAGGAAAAGATTTTTCAATGTTTTTGTATGCTCTATTTTCCGTCAGGTTTAGTTGTAGACGGGTAAACATGACTAGATCCGTATACATATATTAATAGCTACGATTTTAGTACGTAGCTTTTGATACTTTTTTTTGGTATTGCATTGATCCATGTGATTGACAAACATGTGCACTTACATAAGAGATGTGCCATGACATTAATAACAGATTACGCACTGCTAAAGGAATATCAACTAAAGATATTTTTGAGTGCGAGTATGATTTCTACCAGTATTGAATCCATAATGAAAACACATGGTGACTATTCATTGGCCCACATCGAGGCACTGAAAATGGGTGTAAATGCAAGCTATGACTAAAGTAATGATCAATTAAAAGCGAAGAGTTGTTGCCTCGTGTGGGTGAAAAGGGAGTAAAGAAAAGTGAATAAATGACCACCACTACCAGAATATTAATTACAGACCAAATTGTTTAAAATTTAATTTTTTTATAGTTATTAAATCTCTCGGCTAAGATTTTCATTCGGCCACTCTCCATCTTCATCGACTCTTGTAGCCTTGCAACCTCTCGCTTCGTTGATGCAACTTTGTCTTTGGATTTGGAGACCCGAGCGTACGAAGAGTGGTAAGCTTTACATGTAGCTTTCAGATATTGTTCTTTCTCTTTCTTTGATGCTTCCATCACCTCCAATCACTTTGTCAACTCCTCTAATTGCTTCTTTAGCTCCTTGCTTTGCATCCGGATCGATTCCTTCTCAACTGTGGTCAAAATTTTCTTGGTAGATAAATCCTTGACCCGATGAAACTGAACTCCCAAGTGCTGGAAGGAGGTGGTCGCATTTGAAATCAACTGTTGAAGAGGTATCATAGAGGATTTAGTTTGATCAACCTCAGCTTTGGCTTCTTTATAGCTACAAGCAGTTATTAGAATTTGTCTCAATGAGTTGATTTGAGGAGAGAGGTCGATATCAGAAGCCCCTATAGACTCCAGTTTGTTGATGAGAGTAGCTAAATCCTCTAATCGATCATCGACCAGAAGATCGGTTAGATCAAAAATCAACATCGTCTTTATCTCCTTCTTCAGATAGTCGAGCTCCGATTGCTTATCGGAATGTGAGTGTGCGGTCGGAGAAGTATCAATAGCCATCGAATCTACCTTAAGGGTCCGAAACAGAGAATTATGCAATGCCTCTAAGCTTTCCAATGATTGAGGAATCGAATCAAAGTCCATCATCTTCAAAGAAGGGCAAGAAGATTCTTCGACTTGTGGAGAATCAACTATATCTGGATTTTCCTTTTGCTATAATTTCATAGAAAAATTAGTTGATATAATACTATATTCTTAAATTTAATTGAAAGAAAATAAAGTTAGGTTACAAATAATTATCATCTTCTTTGCATTTCTAGCAGCTCCTCTTATATGAGTCGTGTGAGGGCATTTAATCTCTCTTCTAGAAGCCTTTACCTTCTCATAATAAGTCTTTGACCATTTCATGGACTCTAAATCAACAAACACATTCCATTCTTCTTCATTCACACTACTGAGACAATTTCCTTTTCTCTCTGCATCCTGATCATACATATCGTAACGCTTTCGCAGATTGTACCTCCAGTCCCCCCATATTTTACATACTTTCTGAAGGACTTTTTTTTTGTGCCTCTGCTCAATGTCGTATGTGTCCTATTTCATTATATAAAATCAGTAAACATGAATTACTTTGTAAAAATTAAAAAGTAAACTTCAAAGATTTTTATGCTCACCGAAATCATAGACCAAATACTATCTTTGATTGCAACAGACACACTGCACCAATCAGCGTATGTAATTGAACAGTGTGTCTTGGCTAGTTGCCTTAAAAATGTAGAGAAAGAAGATACATTTTCTCCAACAAGCTGCCCAACTTGATTGAATTCAACTTGCTTCCTTGGGTGGAAGTCGAAGAAGCTCCTGCATATGCGACATAATTTTTGTAAAAATTTTCAAACCATAGTAATTTAATATGTTGTTATCTATTTTAAATAAACATAATATTTAGTAATAGGGGTTTTCTCAAAAGAACATTTCATTATCATATAATTGAAATTCTAGTATGATTTGGACTAGTATTTTGTAACAATTCCTTACTAAATGGAATTCAACTCACTTTTAACATGATATGAAACTTATTAGTTTCTTTTCTGTTTCATATGACGTAAGGTACTTGGGTCTCTCTTTACCCATTTAAACTCTTTTTTGTTTAAATTGTCCATTAATGAAGGTATTAAAGAACTTGCATTCATTCTAGCTTTAAACACTAGCAGGCCTTCAAATGCATATACATCTTTAGTCAACCTCTTAAGAGCATCGAATACAACATATCAATAATCTTTAGTTGGATCCTTACGCTGAGCTGCTTGAGATGAAAGAATAAATGGCTCATCATCTTGCTTTAGTTCATTCTGAACCTTCCTAGATTAACAAATATCAAACTTATTGCAAGATCTACAACATATCCATTCAATATATATTCAGTAAGAGCACTCAATCACAGTAAAAAATTGTTATTCTAAAGTCAATGTAGTCTAATTTGATAATTTTTCTAATGATGGCATAATAAGTGACTTTTTATTTTACAAAATTCTTGTCATATGCACTCATCTTAAAGCTAGTTAGTGCTTTCATTAAGAGAAAGGAGAGATAAATTGCAAAACAAGCATGTGCATTTAAATCAATCAAATGAAAGTATTTCAATCTATCCAACCACGAAAACTATCCAAATGAGACAATTTAAGAATTTTTATGCCTCCAAAAATGCACTACATGTATGCTTTGCCACATAGAAATCCTCAATGGGTAAACGTTTATCATATACTAAAACAAATCCATATTTAATGGCAAATAACAATCATCATCCAACCAACTCATAACAAAATGTGTTAAAAATGAAGAAACATATTTCAAAATTTTCACAAGTAGAAATCAAATAGTTAACATAATAATATCTACAACATACTGGTAATGTACATGTAGTATCAAGGCAACATAGTACTATACGATACAAGAATATTATGTCCCTCTTAAATAGATCCTTTAAGTATAACATAGATGTAATTAAATTCATGTGTTGCAAGTCAGAACTGAACATTACTGACTTAGTAGTAAAGTCTTTCCACTTACAATGCACCTCTCTCCAACATGTGAAATCTATTAGATGACACATGAACCTCTTGCTTCCATATTGACTCACATTAGCATGACATTTCTTATTCTCCGCAATCCACAATATACTGTACATTCATTTCAACCTCGAGATTAGCAGAAAGTATCTTAGAATTTTCTATGGCAATCATTTATTCCTCAGCTTCCTTTCATTATTCTATCTTCTTTCACTACACTTAAAACAATTTCCTTTTCAGCGTGTTCTCTCTAGTACAATATGCAACCATTATGACATACATGAATATTCTCACACTCCATTCGTAAAGACTTGATCATTTCTTTGCAATGTAGGTGTTTTCTAGTAAAGTGTTGTCATTTGATAGTATCCTTTTGATCATTTGCACCAACTCATTGAAGCTCTTGTGGAATCACTAATATTTAGTCTTCATGCTCTATAACTTAAATGTAACTGATGTTTTTATATCTTCTACTCAACCTAACAAATATAGGGGTTGTATCGCATCCTCCATCATCTACATGCACTGAATATCATGTGTTGAATCATCATGATCTTGGACATTATTTTCATCATGTCATTCATCCATGCAGGTAGCATTAGCATCTTCTTCATCAACAAAATGTCCAAATTTGTTATTTACCATATCGGTCATCCTTCTTCTTTTTTTTTTTCCAAAATCTTTCTTCATTCATATATCAGAAGTGTGCATTCGGGCTCCCCTTAAACAAGTAGGGGCCTATCATGGAGAAAAGAAAACTGCACAAAAGCATCTCACACCGTTTTAACTGAACCCAACCCTACCCTGTTGACAAATATGAAACCTCTAACCTATTGAGGGAGATCAGACATTGTACTCCACCACCTAGCTGTGGACGATCCGCTCCCCAGACGAGCCAAAAAATCCACAGCTGATTTCCCTTCCCTTAGTATGTGCTTGAACTCGATTCACCCTCTTTGCTTCATTTGATGGATCCTTCGCAGCCAGGCCTTCCACTTCCAGCCGAGACTCGCCAACCCATTTAGCATATCTACAACCGGTCACGAATCCGATTCCAAAATGATTGGGAGGAAACCCCTTTGTAAACTAAACTGAATCCCATCATGCACTGCTCTTAGCTCTGCGAGGGTGTTTGAACCGATCCCATAATTGACCGAAAAAGCAAAGAGAAAATCACCCTTCTCCCCTTTACATATCCCCCACCTCCTGAAACTCCGGGGTTATCTCTAGCCGAATGTTCGATGTTTATCTTTACCCAGCCAGCAGGAGGTTTTTCTAATTAATCACCCTCGAGCCCCCGCCATTTCTAGCAGTAGAAGCCCTCGCCCCCCCTCCTTCCCTAAGAGCTAGTATCTAACCCCAACACCCCAATTCTCGTAGCCCACCGCTGAATATTGTTAATTGTCTTACTTGGAGATACCATCTTATTCTCAAAAACTACAACATTTCAAGCTTTCCAAATCTCCCAAATGATAAAGCACGAAATGATCATAATAATATCTGATTTCCTTCTAGTTGGACACACCGTTGCCTACCACTGATTTAGTCTTCCTTATATAGATGCCGCTGCCATAATATTTTTGCCAAAGAAATCGCCTATCACTCCTCACACTTGATGAGCTAATATATTATCAATAAATAGGTGAGTCAACGATTTGTGCGTGTGCTCCTGTGTGTTTTGAAACATGTAGCAAACAAAACTAGAAGCCAGGTGAACCCCCCTGGATTGCACTAACTCGTCAACCGAGATTGCCTTATGAAGCACTCTCTAAATAAATAGGGATATCTTAGGAGGAAGTTTAGCGTGCCACACCCATTAAGCCCAACTTCTCCCCGGGCCAGGAAAAGTGATCAACTTCTAAGCTGATTTTACTGAGAAATCGCCCGATGGGGTTAACGGCCAAAAAGGCATGTCAGAATCTGCCAAGGTTCATAAGCCTGCCTGAAGAACAAAGTCAAGAACAGTCTGAGGAAGGATTAGCCAGGGCGCTACTATGGGAATAGGACTCATCGGTCCAAGATCGTGGCGTACCTGCAGATTAAACAACTCCTCTGGCACTGCCACCTCCACTAAATGTTCAAGGGGACCCAACCCAGACCAATTCGCCCTCTAAAAGTTATAGTTTCCTGCACCAATCTACCACTGGACTATATAGTCCACCAGAGAGATGAGATCCCCAATTCGCTTTCATAAAGGGGAAGAAAGTTGGCTCAAACGGGCCGACATGCCTACAAACAACTCCTGCCTATGTTTTGCAACCATATATGATTTTCATACATTTCCATCATCCGCAAACTGGATATTCCACACCATCTTCATTCTAAAGGCCTTCATAATTTCATGCATTCTCCTGATTCCAATTCCACCTTCTGACTAGCCATCACCTTCCAATTCTTCTAGTGGAAATTCTGATTTCCTTCTGACCATCCCCAGAAAAAGTTTACCATTTGCCTTTTAATTACCGTCAGCACCTGCAATGGGATGTGAACCATCGTTATAGAGTGGACTGGTATGTTTGCTAGCACATTTTTAACCAGGACTAGTCTCCCTGCTTAGGATAGAAATTTGGCATTCAATTTATTAATGTAGCCCACCACTCTCCCAACAAGAGGGTTGAAATCACACACTTTTAACCTGCCTTTCCTCAACGACATGCCAAGATAAGGAAAAGGGCCTATGCATCTACCAAATCCAAGGACTGATTCGGTCTCTCTAACTCTTGTTGCCAATGTCTTTCTAGAGCAGAAGAAAGGACATTTCCTAACATTTATACTCTGGCCCGAGGATGCTTGGAATTTGTCTAGAAATCTCTTCGTAGCTCGCAGCGAAGCTTTAGTCCTATTCGTGAAAATCAACGTGTCATCAGTATACAAAAAATGAGAAATGTTTGGGCATCCTCTTCCGACTGCAAATGGTCTGGTGACCTGCTGGTTAATCAAATTTTTAAGGCCTCTGCTTAACACCTCAGCTGAGAGAATGAACAAGCTAGGGGAAATTGGATCACCCTATCTCAACCCCCTAGTCGATTTGAAGAACCCTACCATTTCACCATTTATAGGCACTGAAAACTAACAGTTAACCCAACACTTTTCGATAAACATTATCTATTATTCGCTGAAACCGAAACGATACAACACTTGCTTAAGAAAGAGCCAATTCACCCTATCATAAGCTTTGACCATATCTAACTTCAACACTAGATTTCCACCTCGGACCTTCCTTTTTAACTCCCTGAATAACTCCTGAGCTAACGCTATATTTTCGGCTATTACTCGGCCTCGAACAAAAGCTCCCTATTCAAGTGATATCAAAATTGAAAGGACTTGGCTGAGCCTCACCGCCACAATCCTAGCAAAAATCTTATAAAAGCAGTTACAAAGGCTAACCAGAAGGTAATCGGAGAATTGTTTAAGCACGACAGATTTTGGAATTAAACAAATGATAGACGTCATGACTGACCTGGGTAAACATTCCCCCTAAAAGAAAATGTTACTGCCCTGTGTATGTCATTACCCACTACCTCCCGATAGGAGCTAAAGAAACTAGAAGAAAAACCATCAGGGCTGGCCGCACTATCCGCTGGGATCGAAGACATCGTTGCACGCACCTCCTTCATAGTCGGATGCTTCATTAACATTCGGTTATGCTCCTACGTAACTTAATGCGTAATGAGGCTTAATAGGTTCTTGTCCAATTGGCAGGGAGTTGCTGTAAACTGCTTCTCAATAAACTCTACCGTCGTAGCTTTCAATTCTGCTAGACTGTCCACCGAATGTCTTGAGTCGAGCTCCACTTTGCTGATGATAGATCTCCTCTGCCTTTTCATTGCCGTAGCGTGAAAAAAATGCTTGTTTCTGTCCCCCTCCGACAGCCAATCCACCCTTGATTTCTGTTTCTAAAAAAATTCCTGTTTTAGTTCTAGGGACTCGAGCTTCATTGCAATTGCATTCCTTTCCTGTTGAAGTTGTTCGGCATGATCCGGCGAGACAGTCGGATCCTGATTCACCACTCCAGATCTACTAGCTTACTTTTTGTTGACTTTAGCTGCTCAAAGATGTTACCGAACACCTCTTTTTTCCATTTCTTAAGCTCCACTTTCATCTGCTTTTGCTTCACCAGAACTTTAAAAATTGGGTGATTAGAATCTACCTTTTCTCAAGCCATTTTGACCACCCTTAGAAAGGATTCCTCTTACATCCACATGCGTTGAAAACATAATGGATTTGAACCTCCGATCTGCTGCTCAGGAAATGTCAGAAGAAGAGGAGAGTGGTCTGATTGGATTCAGGGAAGGTGGGAGACGTGAAATTGCGGGAACAACGAAGCCCAGTTCACATTAATGAGGACCTGGTCTAGCCTTGCCCATACTCAAGAATTTCCAGATTGGTTGTTGTTCCAAGTGAATCTTCTGCCTCTAAAGTCAGCATCCTACAAGCCCGCCACATTCACCATATTTGCAAATTCTGAGGGCGATGCTCGGTCCGCCGGCCTCCTACTTCTTTCATAGTCTTCAATGGTTACGTTGAAATCGCCGCAGACTGCCCATGGGCCTTGCACTGAGGATGAGATGGCTGCAAGATTCGACCAGAGAGCTCTCCTCAAAATCCTCACGCACCTAACATACACAAGGTAACATGCAACAGGGAGGGACAATTTTGCATTGAAATAGCAGTTGAAACACATTGGTCATCCTTAAAAATGCATATTCATTATGATTACTAGCAGACATACAAGCCCTAATGGTTACTTGACTTCTATCCCATTGTTGTCCATGAAAGATCCATATTGTATAAGCCGTTTTGATACCATCATAGATTAAATGTTTTAAAATTTGGTCTAGCTTTTTTACTTCCTCCTGCCACATTATGGCATTTGACACAATGACAATAATAATAATCATCACTCCCAAGCTCTGCATATTTTGTAGGTATTCCTCTGATTGCCTAGGTTTTAACATTCCACTCATTGCTTAGAATTACAGATGTTGAAGAAATTATTTATACACATGTAACGGTATTAATTACTTAGAACTGAATTCATCCCTCATAAATCATTTCTTAATAGTAATATCTACTACATTTATCTAGAATATGGATGAACAGGATGGATGAAAGACATACATCAAGGTGGCCTCACATTCATGGATTCACCAACCTCGGTGGATCCGAGATCCACCGAAGCCACACACATATCCTACAAACCATGGGTAAAGCTTCAGTGGATCCCTAAATGCATTGAAGATAGATCCCTAATTGTGGGGCCCACCTTCATATATGTGCTTTATATCCACATTGTCCATCTGTTTTTATAGTTCATTTTAGGACTTAGTCCCAAATTTGAAGTAGATCCAAATCTCAAGTAGACCTTACCATGGGAAACAATGATATTTGGATCATTAAAAACTTTTGGTGCATCCTAAAATTTGTGTGGTCCTACCGCGATCTATGTGTTTTATTGAAAAGGCCGAGATGTATGTCTTAGAGGAGGGGTGAATAGGATAATGTCAAATTAAAAAATAACAGCGGAATTGAACAATAAGATAGCCAAATGAATTGCAAATAATTAAAGGAAGCAAGAACCTCAAAATTCTAGTATTGAGAGGTTGATACAAATGTTGTTCTAAGGACAACCTTACACCATAAAAACTAAGGGTTTATGACAGGACAACCTTACTAGAACGATTTGTGTATCAAAAACTCAAACTGAAGAGGAATAAAAAGGAAATAACAAGAAAAGAAATCGAAGCTATTACAACATTACCCACAATGCTGAAATGTAAAGATTACAACATTCACATACACAAATATATCCCACAATCTTGAACCAAAAAGAATAAAGAAAGGAAACCAAAAAACCACAAAACATAAAGAATTATAGTGGTTCGCCTGTGTGTACATCAACAGCCACATAGCTACTCCACTCTTAATATCCTCACTTAGTGGATATTAGCTTTCACTATGAAAATAGGTTTTTCCAGGTTCACCTAAAACCTTTATAATTGTGTCTTTCAAGTGGGCTTACACAATTTTAAAAACCCCACACTTTGAGTTTTCTGGATCACCTCAGATAATTAAAACTAAGAGATTTTTTTGGCTTAATCTCAAAGAAACTAAAACAAAGGAAATTACAAAACTATAAAATACCTAGATATTCTCCTTTTGTTGTATCTCAAAAGAACCAAATCAAAGTAGAAGTTCGAATATAGAAGTTCAATGTCCACACTCACTTATGAAATAGTTCTAGGTTCTAATTTAATTTTAAATTAAATCAAGTTGGGCTAGCTCTATTTTATTTTGATTCCAAGAAGTGGGAATACTTCAATCCCTCTTTCAGATCAGATTGGAATGCAGAATACAAAATTAAATATAAAAAAGCTAATAAAAGAGAATATTAAATATGTACAATATAACTTAAGAAGTTTATAAACTTATCTTTCAGAGTGGTGTCTTGATTTTACTTAAATTGAATACTAAACTCTGAAAATCATGCTCTATTTATAGTTGTAAAAGACACGTTCATGACTGGTCTTGTGGACACTACGATTGGTTGTAGGACCAACTGATTTTTAAAATTTTAAGCGTGATCGGATAAAGCCGTTCCACGAATGGTCGTAGGCCCTCCACGACCGGTCGAGGGACCTCCATGACTGGTCGTGGAGAACTTGAAATAGTTGTTGGACTTTGAGTTGTAGCTGCAGGACTGGTCATGAATGAGTTGTGCACTGTTCACACGATCGGTCGAGTAGTCTCCAGGACTGGTCGTGCCTTAACAAAAATTTTAAAAAATTTGCAACAAACTTAGAAGTGGTCTTGAAATTTCTTAGACTGGTCGAGTCATTGCTAGGACTAGTCAAACAAATTTCAGGACTAGTCGAGAAATAGACTATTCACTTATAAAATGATATAATTGAATTATGTATTCAAAATGACCTACTCTAAGGTCAATTTAAGGTCATTTATACCTTGTTAGTGATGTATGAACATTGAGCTTTTTTTTTTTCTTTTAGTTGATAGTCGTTCTTTGAAGTTGGCGAAGCTTGAGATCTTATCATAGGATGAAGCTTGACTTGAGACTCTTCAAGCTTGAAATCGACTAACATTGGAGCTTGAAATCAACTAACATTGAAGTTTGAACTTGAGTATTAAAGACTAGGAATGTTGTCGTGACTTGTATAATGCTTTGAACTCTTGAATCTTGAAAGCTTGAATTCACTATTGACGTTGTATATAAACATGAACTAGTACACTTGCCTTTGAAGTTCTTGAACACAAGACCCTTGTTCTTGAGAGATGCACAGACTTCATTATGTAGATGAGCTACACAAGACACAGATTCCAAGAGAAGTTTTGACACTTCAAAATTTGACAATATAGGAGCTAGAAACCTTAGCACATATAATCTCCCCCTTTGTCAAGTTTGTGACAAAACACACTTCATAAAAATACTAGTTAAAGAATCATGCCAGTTATAAAAAGAAACCAGTTACAACCTAGTTAAAGAATCATGCACTAGTTATCATCAACTTGCATCAACAATACTCCCCCTAACTTAACTCCTCCCCCTTTCATAAAGAAAAGCTACATATCCACAATCCACATGCCAATATACCAATATATACCACAATCACCATATATTAAGTATGCCAAAATTCTCCTCGTTTTTGTCACAATATGATAAAGGAAAGAATTAAAAAGTAGAAATGGAAGTAGAAAAAGAAGGAAGAATAAGAAGAGTATTGAGGAATAAATGATCAAGATAGATAAAATATCAAATTCATAAGCAAGTCATGCGCACCATAATTAACCAAAGTCAATTAAGTACAACTAAGGTAAATTAAGTCTAAGTACTATCTCAAAAGACAAAATAAATCCAAGTATCATCAAAGTTATTACAAACCAAGATAAGAAAATACTAATCAAATCGAGAAGGAGTAGGAATAAATGGATCAATTTGGTGTAAACTCTTATTAATGTGCCTCATATATTTATGCATATAAGCAAATTGAGAAGCTTGAGTTACACGAATTTGAGCCACCTGTTCCTCAAGAGTATGTAACCTTTCAGTAAAATTAGAAGGCTGATAGTCAAGGTCAGCCTCAGAATCTGATTCAATCTCATTAGAGATATCATCCATGTTTATATCATCTGGAGGTAAATCGCCTTCTTCTTCATTCACTGCTTTAGCTCTACGACCACCCACATTCACTTGGCCATCACCCAACCTTAAATTCATTTTGTTTATATTGAAGTTGTTGAAAATTAGGTGATGAATAGGAGCCTCTCTAACAAGTATAACTACTAACATATGAGTATCTAACACAGTAATAAGATATGCAAAAGGAATATCACTATGTCCAAGATGGAGACGGAATTGTATGATGAAATGACAGATTAAAGAAGGAAGACACATTTGTACCAGAGATGATGGAATGCAAAATCTGAACCATGAAAGAGGTGAGTTCGATTTTGTTACCAGAACGTGGATAAAGATTTGAAATAAATATCCTGTGAAGAACCTTGTACCTGGGTATAAAGTACTTTGAAGAAATTGCATTCCCATTTTGACTCCATTGCGCATTTATGTTGCATAATGCTTTAGTAAGCATACATTTTTCTGATTCAGATGGTTTATCAACTAGAGTGCTAATAGGAATACCTTTATCATTGACAGGTATGTCCATTAGGTTAGAGATCAGATAACGATCAACTTCAAATGGACCTTCTTTAGTTGCTATTATAAATGTTAAATTTTTAGCTGAAAAATCAGAAATACAAGTAAACATAGCCTGTGCAATAGACCAGTATGTCGGCCCACCCAAATGCAGAATATTAGCCCATCCTACAGATTGGAGAAGAGAAATGAGATTAAAAGGGGCAATATGTTCAATATGAATAGGTTGTTCAACAATAACATTGCGTAACCGTAAATCCTGCACATAAGAGGGATCATCTTCAGGTGATCGAAGGTGACGCCTTATTATTGGTAATGATCTGGATGTTAAAGGACCACGAGTATTTTTCTTTTTGCCTCTAGCATCCATTTGCAACTAGGAACATAAGAAATCAAGAGGTTGCAAAAGATGTAGAGTGAGTTTTCTCAAAATCAGATTTTAGAGAAGAAAATCTTAAAAACCTAAAAGAAATAAGAAAAAAATCACTCCAAGTGTGAAAATGAAGTGATATGAACTTGAATCTACAAGAAAAATGGAAATAACGCACTAACCTTGAAGATCTTATAAGGTAGGTACGACTGGTCGAGCTTAGACTTGTTAGAGAAGAAACACAAATGAAGAAGAAAAAGGTTTTTCTCCCAAATTAAAGCACCAGATGCTCTACACAACTAGTCGAGTACGTCCTCGATCGGTCGTGTCACGACTGATCGAGTATGTCCTCGACCGGTCGTGCCACGACTGATCGAGTACGTCCTCGACTGGTCGTGCACAGCCAAAAATGTGCATTTTGCACATAATTTAGAAATTTAAACAATTAATTTAACAAATATACACACTATAATACATACATGCATGAATAATCAATTCAAATTGCACATACCAAGATCAAATTTTAATTTATTAAACCTACTTTTATCGAGCGATTTAGTGAAAATGTCACCCTTCATTTTTTACAAACTGTACACATTCATTTTTGTTGCAGGTTAACCAATATTAGAAGAATATGGGTCATAGGCCCATGCTATGCTATTATGATGGAGTGAGTATATATGACAAGGGAATTTTTATGTATGACGGTGGAGACTCGAACAAATTTGTTATGAGAGATGATATTATGTATCGGCGGCTCCTAGATAAAATACATTAGATTACGAAGACTACATCGGATGAATTTGATTTGATAATTAAAGTTGTGTACAGTGATGCACTACATGAATTCCTCTGTCCACATAGAATTAGAGACAATGAAGATCTCAAAGCATATATGTTATTTTGTGGACAGACTTCATCAACACAAATACTATTGTATGTAGAGAAAGTGAGGCGTAGACCTCTTGTTGAAGATAATAACATATATTCTACTTTACATTCGAACCTATCGTCTCTTGATTTGGAGCCTTCGAACAATGATCGGATAGTCAATGATTTTGATATACCTGTCCCTTCAAGTAACGATAGATATCATGATCGAAGACTCGACGATTGTGATACACTCGACCCTTCATGTAATGATACACATCATGATCGTGGAAATGATGATCGTGATATATTTGACCCATCAAGTAATAATAGATATCATGATTGAGAACTCGATGATTGCGATATACTCGACCTTTCAAGTAACAATCATTTTCAAGGAATAGCTGACGACTGCAATCTCCAAATCCCTTTTGTCAATGATGCACCTTTTGATCCCTCTCTGTAGTTCAATCTACAACCTATAAACTTAAATTTACCCATAATGGTCTATAAAGAAAATGGAGATATTCCTAGATCATTATATAATGTCTTTGCTCCATCCGATGAAGCTTTTGTCAATTAAGATCATCAAGGATATCCAGAATTGGTGGAATATCTAATTGAAATATTTGTTGGACAAGTATTTATGGACAAAGGTCGATTACAATATTTTTTATGTAAATATACGATGCGCCACAACTTTGAGTATAAGGTCTTGAAGTCTAATAAGTTGAGATATATGATTAGGTGCATTATAGAAAATTGTAATTGGAGGATGTACACTTCAAAATTAGACGGCGCAGGAATGTTCAAAATAAAGACTTACAACTCTAGGCATACTTGTAGCATGTCATTTGAGGCAATACGCCGCTCCTAGTCAACGATCGTGGAGGACGGACATGATATAGTAGCTTCGAAGAGGAAGGGAAGAGATCATTGCCAACCTCGAAAGGGAAGAGATCATTGCCAAGCCAACAGTATGATAAGTAATGAATTTAGCATTAGTCGTATGAGTTCAGGATTGACTTGACTTACAACTTCAGGCATACATGTAGCATGTTGTTTGAGGCGATACGCTACTCCGAGTCAACGATCGTGGAGGACGGACGTGATATAGTAACTTCGAAGATAAAGGAAAGAGATCATTATTAAGCCACCAGTTTGATAAGTAGTGAATTTAGCGTTAGTCGTATGAGTTCGAGACTAACTTGCACACCAAAAGAAATTTAATATCGAATGAGTGAGATGTATAAGGTTGAGAGCAACTACAAGAAAACATGAAAAGGTAAAGAGATTGCAACAGAACAAGTCTTAAGATCTTACGAGGGTTCTTATAATGAGCTTCCAGCCTATCTTCATGAGTTGAGAAATACCAATTTAGGGACTGTGGAGGAGTTACAGGTGAATGAAGAAATAAATAGTTTTAAAAGATGCTTCATTGCAATTGGATAGTGCATCAGAAGACTACATCTGCATATTCGAAGGGTTTTGTGTGTTGATGCGTCACATTTGACAGGAAGGTACAAGGGTGTTCTTTCCATGACTACTGCATTGGACGAAAATAATCACATCCTCCCTGTAACATATGGGATCAGAAAATCGGAGAACAATAATTGCTGGAGTGGTTCCTTGGGAATTTATCCAAAGCAATTGGGATTCTTCCAGGATTAGTAATAGTGTCAGATTGTCACAAAGGATTGGTCAATGAAGTCTCTAACATCTTCCCCTATGTAATCCATAGATGTTGTACTCATCATATTATAGAAAACATAAAGGTGTGTTTGGATGATTCTGTGAGGGAATACTTTTAGGGTGTTGTTAAGACATGCAGGACATACACGTTTTGGGAGATGATGCGATGTATTTAAATGGTGAACCCCACAACATGTCAGTTCCTTAATTGTATAAAAAAGGAAAGATGAGCATCTGTATTCTTTCCTAACATGAGGTATAACATCGTAACTACCAACATTATCGAGAGCATGAATGCATTGTTCGTAGATGCATGAGAATACCCCATCACAAAACCTCTTGAAGTAATAAGGAGTAAAATCCAAGACTTCTTCCTCTGTAGATGAGATAAGGCCTCAACTTGTAAAGGAATTTTGAATCCTTAGGCAGAAAAAAGATTAAGTGAACTTTATTACTCGAAAGTGTAAAAGACACAATGTATTGCCACTTCAGCAGATGAGTTACAAGTTATAGCATAGGGAATGACCGATGCAGTGAAGTTAAGAGGAATGAAGTGTATGTGCGGTGAGTTTAATTCTATGTTACTGCCTTATGTTCATGTAATAGCAGTTTACGATAAGTATTAACTTGATATTTACAAATTATACTCTCCATTCTACTCAAAAGAATTATTATGTAAAACATACTAAGAGTCAATTTATCTAGTGCTTGACAAGACACAATGGAACATTTCAGATGAAGTAAACATTTTATGTGAGAATATGAAACCTTCACAAATGAGAAGATCTAGTGGAAGATCGAAAAATGTTTGAATTACATCCTAAGGAGAAGATAAGCCAATACCCAAATGCTCGAGATGCAATCGAATAGGTTACAATCGGCGTTAATGCACCTTCGACCCTACAGGCTGAGGCCGATGATGACTTATTACTTTCAAAATTTTTTTTATCACAATATAATGTAATCACACTAATGAGAATTTTGGGCTTCTAAATTGTAATATACTTATTGATGTTGAGATTTAAGTATATGATATATGTATATTAACCACGACCCGGTGTGGATGATAATCGAGTTCCATATGAAGGGTCATGGTTCACATGCACAATGGATCATATTTGTCATAAACAAGGATTGTGGATGACAACCACGACCTAATGTGGATGACAATCATGATCCGCTGTGCATGTGAACTATGACTCAATGTGGATGACAACCACAACCCTTCGTGGATGATAAAGGATCGTGGTTTACAACCATGATTCATCGTGGATGACAACCACGATCCATCATGGATAACAACCACGACCCATGATAACTAATAACCACGACCCATGATAATTAACAACCACGACCCTTATCACATTATAACCACGACCCAAAATTATTTGGTATTGGTCGTAGTTGTAATGTATTAAGGGTCATGCTTGTAATTTAGTAAGGGTCGTGGTTGTAAACATTAATGTAATTATTAACATTATTATAACATTAGGATCAGACTGATATTATATGCGCTAGCCATCATATTAATAAGATTATTATAATATTAGGATCAGGTTGATATTATGTGTTCTAGCACTGATATTAATAACATTATTATAATATTATGTAATGCAGTAAGGGTCATGTTATATGAATCGTGCTTTTCAGGGCCATGTGCAAGGCGCAACTCGTTGGGCCTACACTGATGCATTGTGATTATCATGTTATATGGGTCATGGTTATCATGTTATATGGATAGTGTTTTTCAGGACCGTGTGCAAGGCCCAACTCATTGAGCCCAATGTTGTGGCATCATGGTTGTCATGTTATATGGGTCATGGTTGTCATGTTACATGGATCGTGGTTGCCAGTTGTAATGGATCGTGGTTATCATGTTATATGGGTCGTGGTTGTCATGTTACATGGATCATGATTGTCAGTTGTTAGGGATCGTGGTTGTCATGTTATATAGGTCATAGTTGTCTTGTTACATGAATCGTGGTTGTCAGTTATTATGGATTGTGGTTGTCATGTTATATGGGTCATGGTTGTCATGTTACATGGATTGTTTTTGTCAATTGTTATGGTTCATGGTTGTCATGTTATATGGGTCGTGGTTGTCATGTTATATAGATGGTACTTTTCAAGGTTGTGTGTAAGGCACAACTTGTTGGGCTCACACTGTTTCATCGTGGTTGTCATGTTATATGGATTGTGCTTTTTAGAGCCATGTGTAAGGCCCAACTCGTTGGGCCCCACACTGTTACATCGTAGTTGTCATGTTATATGGGTTATGGTTGTCATGTTATATGGATCGTGGTTGCTAGTTGTTATGGATAGTGGTTGTCATATTATATGGGTCATGGTTGTCATGTCACATGGATCGTAATTGTCAGTTGTTATGGTTTATGGTTGTCATGTTATATAGATCGTTGTTGTTAGTTGTTATAGCTTGTTGTTGTCATGTTATATGGGTTATGGTTATCATGTTATATGAATCGCTGTTGTCAGTTGTTATGGTTCGTGGTTGTCATGTTATATGGGTCGTGATTGTCATGTTATATAAATCGCACTTTTCAGGGTCGTGTGTAAGGCCTAACTATTGGGCCTCACACTGTTGCATCATGGTTGTCATGTTATATGGGTCGTAGTTGTCATGGTATATGGATCGTGCTTTTCAGGGCTATGTGCAAGGCCCAACTCGTTGGGCCCCACACTGTTGCATCGCGGTTATAATATTATATGGGTCGTGGTTGTCATGTTACATGAATCGTGGCTGCCAGTTGTTATGGATCGTGGTTGTCATGTTATATGGGTCATGGTTGTCATGTTACATGGATCGTGGCTGTCAATTGTTATGGTTTGTGGTTGTCATGTTATATGGGTCGTGGTTGTCATATTATATGAATCATGCTTATCATTTTGGGACCAAAATGCCCTTTACACGTAAAAGGAGATAATGATGAAGAAGAGAAGTAGGTGCAGGAAGTCTTGTGGTGGTTGCTTGTACGTCTCATATGGCCTTAGTTATCTTTCATTTGTGGGACAACTGTGATGTAAGTTTTCAATCTACACGGTTCATAAGTTGTATGAGTTCATCGTAATCTTTATCTAAAATTATGAATGTTACTTGCAGATGAAGTGGACCGCACCCAAATAAATAGTGATTAAGCATTGAAAACTAAGTGGGCCATACACCTTTCTGATAAACATGATATTTATGATATCCCTTTATATACGTATATTACGTATGCTGAATAGGTTAGATGACATATACACATCACTCTAGGCCCCACAAATCTTACTTTGTACCATTTTAATAAATCGTACGTAGGTACACAAAAAATGGTGAGAGAAGGCAGATAAATTCACTCACGATTCCTAATGCCTAAAACTAAGCATTGATCTACTTATTTTGGTCTCTGGGCCCATCATAAATTAGATCTAATCTGTTAGTATTATTTAGGGCTGATGAATTCCCTACAAATGTGTAATCTTGACACCGTATCAAGCTACTAGTAGCCCACATTGAGGAAAAAGCACAAATGCTTTGCTTATATAGTTCCTTCTGTTTTTAACTATTGTGGTCCATTAGATTTGTATATTTTGATCATTCTTTGGATATTTGACTTCCTTAATTTTACTAAGAGAATGGATGGAGCGGATTAGACAAAATGTAAATCGATGAGACTTAGAGACGTCGTAAGGGGGAATGTATATAAGGGAAAACGACCATTTGGCCCCATACAGAACATTGACTCTTCCACTAACATTTGAAGCTTCTTCTTTGGGACCCTCTCTACATTCTGGCTTTGAATCTTCTTCACTGGTGTAACGACTTAGAAAAATCCGTACTTAGACCCGAGTACCATGTTTAGCAGAAATCAATTAGAACTAAATCTTTTAGAAATCTAATGTGTTTCGGTTAGCGGTAAACTAGATTACTTATGGAATTACAACCAATAACTTTTAATGCGATCTGTAAGACCCAAAACCCATAGAATCCTTGACGTAATCTTACCCGAAAATCTAGGATCCAACTCTAAACCCAGTTGCTCTCGAGAATGATTTGTAATTTTGTATTGGATTTAGACCGTGCGTTAAAAGCCTGATAGCTATGAACTTAGACCATTACGACTGCCTAGTTGGACTTGACAATCACCTAAAAAATTAAGCCAAACGATGTCCTGAGACCATTTTATTGAGTCTGGAGTAAAGAGAGTAAGAAAATGAAGATTTTTATAAAATTAAATATATATTTAAGTAATCTGGAACGTTTCACTTGCGCGCTATTTTTAAGCATTCTGACCATTAGAATTCCACCCAAATTCACCCTCGGATTAGGACAAGTAGCCCTTACATGTCATAGATCTAGTAGCCCTGATCGAATGCCGGTTACCGTTGAAATGAAGCTGGTCCACCACGGACGATTTGGAAACCCGATTAGACTAAAAACTTAACTTACTAAAGATCCGATGCTAGTGAGCTTAAGTCCGATCGCATTTGATAAGAGGACCTCCAGAAGTGCTCCGTTGGATTGAAAAGAGTCCGATTTGGTTATAACCTGAGTATACCTTGCCCTTAAGACTATTTTCATCAAGTTTAGGCTTATAAAAAGGCCTTAAACCCCCATTTCCAAATTCCATACGAATTTCCTAAACCCTAGTTGCTTAAGAGAGACAAAAGAGAGAGATAGTGTGGGAGAATCTATCGAATCTCCATAGGATTCTTCTTTGTCCATCTATGCATCGAACCTGCGTATCTGAATCATTCTTCTGGTGATTCTGATTCTGTTTTTGGGTAAGTTAATTTAACTCTAACTTATTTTTAAACCTAGAATAGTTTAAATAAAGTTATAGCTAACCTATTCTATGCCATAGGTAGCGTATCCGCCGTTGACGAAGACACATTGTCTGAATCATATCGAATACGCATTTTCTGGTTTAAGGTGCGGACTATATACGTTTAGGTTATGGTTTTCAAGACTTTCAATGTTAGATAATAATTTATTCATGTTGTGATAGCCATTACACATGCCAAATGCGCTATCTATTTCGATTTCCGTATATGGTTCCTTTATATTGTAAATCACGTATTTCATGTATATGTTAGAATACCTGTATGCGTATGGAATCTGCTGTTTTGATTGCCATGATTAATTGTCATTGTTATATGCTTGATACGTATGCAGCAATTCCTTGGCGAAAGGACTTGCCCTAATATGCAATGGAGTCGACATACGTGATGTATGTTGAATAGTGTAATCTAAGTGTTTGTTTAAATGCTTAAATGAGTTAGTAGCTAGTAAAATGTGATTGCTAAGGTTGTTGAGATATGAATCTCAATCAAAACACTTGAGTGTATGATTTTCTCCATGAATTGTGTAATTTAGATCATCCGAATTAAATGTGTGTATGATTTCCTCCATGTATTTTATTTTCATTTAAGTTGTACTTCATGAATGTTCATTTGAATATAGGATATGATTCACATGCCTGCTATTGAAATTGTACGTACTTGGGGCTGTACTACAGTCCAGGTAATCGATAACCATTTTATAAATAGTAGTTGAGGTCGTTTTCGCCACGTAAGATGAGTTCAACGAATCTAAGTCGTGCTTGGGATGTTCGATAGTGGTTAGGCCACACGGAGTGCTTATGCATTCCATGTCGTTCAACTCAATGTGTGCTTGGCTTAGTTGAGCTTATCAACTAACCCGATTGATCGATGTTTGTTCACCATGTTTGGTCACTACTGTTTGAATCTAAGACACCGAACTTACCAGTGAAACTCCCGTTAACCGTGGTACCGTGATCTCCTAAGACTCATGAGCCAGACATGGTGGTATGGGACACCGTGGTCGAGCTGTAGGCCTACGCTAGGGCTATAAACCTCCCCGTAGTGAATATCTAGGACATGTTTGATTGTACTGCTTTTCATTACTGCTTAATTGAATTGATGACATGTTAACCTTTGTTGTATAGTACCATTGAGTTGATCACTCACTCCCACATTCTGGGATGGTGCTTAAACACCAACCAGACTCTGATATAGTTGCAGGCGATGGCGATACTGGTGAGGCGGAGCCAGACTTTGATGAGGATGAGGAGGCGTTCTCATATATGCAGTTCTCAGGCAGGTTCATGTGAGCCTCGTCTTAACCAGCGGGGATTTCTGGGATATGTATATGATGATTTTGCTTAGTTTGATATATGTACTGACACACAGTTGTATATATTGCCCTGGGCAGAGCATGCATATTTTGGGATTATTTTTGAATTATATATGTATTTAAGTCTTCCGCTTGTATTTCCTCAATATCCCTGAATTATGTCTAGTGATCTGGCTTGATCTATTTTATGTTTTATGCACTAATACAGACAACATACAATCATCATCCATTATGTTGCATAAGTGATGTTTTGGAACTCCGGAGCTGAGCTATGCTCGACCCCCGAATTTTAGGGCGTTACAACTGGGACCCTCCACCACCACTCAGCGAGTTCATCAATTCTTCGGTCCAACTCTGACATCTTTTAATATAAATGGAAAAATAAGGTATGTGGACAAGAACTCATGTTTATCAAACTCCATTATTAGTTTATTCCTCAGTGTATGCTAATCTCAAACCACATAAACAATGGGGCGTGGTTGCCCACCTCCACCCTCAGTGCACTCACATGAACAATGGGTCTTAGTTAAGAACCGCGACACTCAGTTATTCCTATCTTACCAATCAACATCGTCCCATTGTTAATGTAAACTTAAACTTAATGGGTCATGGTTGGCAGATATAAAAAAATGCTTGTGGTTGACAACTTATTGAAGGGTTGTGGTTTACATGAACATAAGGTTGTGGTTCACATGATCAATGGGTTGTGGTTGATGGGCACAATGGATCGTGGTTCACGTGTACAGTGGTTTGTGGTTGTCAACCATGACCCAATGTGGATCGTGGTTCACATGTACAAAGGATCGTGGTTCACATGTACAATGGATCGTGGTTATCAAGCACGACCTAGTGTGGATCGTGGTTTACATGTACAACGGATTGTGGTTCACATATATGAGAACCACGACCCTTCTCTATCTACTAGTAACCACAACCTATATAACATGACAACCACGACTCATTATACATGTGAACCAAAAATTATTGTGTATATTCGGTCGTGGTTGTGTTCTTGGTTGATATACCCGGGGGATCGTGGTTGACAGGCACAATGGATCGTGGCTCACTTGTTATATGGGTTGTGATTGACAATCACGACCTAACATGGATGATAACCACGATCCATTGTGCCTGTCAACCACAATCCTTCATAAATTTCTATCAACCATGACCCTTTGTGGATTATATCTATGATCCACTATGTAATACAACTATGATCCATGGTAAAATTCAACTCATATAATTGCAAGACCATCTTCTACTCGTATTGATTAACAACCTAGAAACATATTGGAATGCAGGTCCAAACCAACCAAGGATGACCACCTTCTCTCCGAAGTGTTCCATCAGTTTTTTAAAGGAGTACATAATAGAAGAACTGGATAAGAATCCTAGTAGAAATGAATTGTTTAGGAAAAGTTGTTTTGGATTTCTACTTGACTTTCCATTGACTGAGTAGAAGTCTCATTCTCAGATCATGCACTGCCCAATGTAGAGGCATATTGGTTACCTAACATTCGATGTTTAGGGCACCATAATAAAGTTTACTGATCTTAATTTTGCATTAATAATGGATCTTAAGTTTAGACAAGTTAGGGTAGTTGATGATGGAGATGAGAAGAGCAGAGGAATAAAGTTAGGAAAAGGCATTACGGAGAGCTACCTAAGGGCAGGTAGTGTGAGTAGGGATGAATTGAAAGAAGCCTATCTCTCACTCATCGTGAAAAAAGAACATATAGATGCGATGAAGCTGACACTAATAATTTACATTGAGAATCTAATAGTTGAATCTCCACAAAAGAATCAGTGTGTTAATAAGTTTATTGACATGGTTGATGACTTGGATTATTTTAATAAGTACCCCTGGGGTAACGTGGGGTATGAGTACTTGATGGATGTGGTTAACACTGCAATTGAAAGTGTTCACGAGAATGGTCAATACCCCAAATCATACAACATTTGTGGATGCACATATGCACTACAAGTTATTCTTGTCCTTAGTCATACCTTGAGTTTGATTTTTTTTTTTTTCATATATGTTAATTGATATGTAATGGCTGATAATGGATTTTAAATAGATACGGGTATATGAGCATTTCCCGATACTCACTGGTGACAGGGAGTGGGCCTCTAAAAGATTACCTGCAAGGATTCCTCGAATATTAAATTGGGATCCTTTTATATTAGACAGATATCCGTTAATCTCGGTCATCTTCAAAGTAGTAACACCCCGTACTTTTTAGTACTCGAGTGTTATCGTGTAACCAAATTTGGTATAAATGCAAGCCTAGCTTAAGTAAACATTTATGTGCATTCTAGCCTAAATCTGACTATTAAAAGCAATCCCAATCCATACATCAAGCTATATATTCGTCAATTTTCAAGATGGATCATCATACCACTAAAGACCTATTTTCTTAGGATCTCAACTTCATTGATGGACAATCTACACGACCATTATAGATTTACAATCCCGAATCACAAAATCTACCGTTCACCAAGTTTACAATGTCTCATAGGACGATCCATCATTTGAAAACACTAATCGGATTATCTAGTTTCATAACTAACTCCCACATCAAAGCTAAACATTCTTTAAGATCCCAAGGGTTATTGATAATTGAATGTTGATCAATCCCATCGCTGGATTGTTTGGATGCTCACTAAACCGTCATTTAGTAACTAGAGATTCATGTAGCGTGGCTCACTTTAATGCAAAGTAACCCTAACATAAGGATAGGTAGTTAAATGACGCATAATGAGTAATCTCATGCCTTACATGTAGCTATAATAAAAAAGATAAATAAACAACAATGTATATATAATAATAATAATAGTTAAATATTTAATAATATAAAATCATGAGATGGACTAATAACCTACAAAGTGGCCCACAACATGAAATATATATATATATATATATATATATATATATATATATATATATATATATATATATATATATATATATGTATGTATGTATGTATGTATGAATGTGCATATAATAATAATAATAATAATAATAATAATATAATATAAAATAGAATTAAAATTAATAATATTATTTGGGTAGTAACAAGTTTGGAACATAAGAGTGATCCATTAGGACCTTTCAACCATTGATGGTCAGATTGGAATCGATTCAACCGTTGAATCGATGTAATTAGCAAATAAAGACCTTGATTTGGTTAGTATGGCCCACCTAAGCTTTGGATCCACCTCATATCTGGTCAAATGGCCTTAATTGGACCTTTCAAAGTAAATGATAGGTGTGGATTTCATTAAAACATCATGTGGGCCCCACTATTAGGCCACTAAATACACCAACAAGTGTGCTCTCGTGGAGTACCAAGCCATGAACCCGGTTAAACGGGCGCTGACCCGGGCTTGCCCAAAAAAGAAGGTTTCTCCCTCCCCTTTCCCTCTCGATTTCAATTTGAATGGATAACATCTGTTTTCTACACTCGGTGGCCCACCATCGTGACCCACATGCATGATTTGAACTGTCCATCTGGTGTGGATGCAAGTTCTAACCAAACCCCATCTAATCCCACACCTGGGAGCACGTGTGCTTGCACACTATTCTTGATGCAAACAAGTCGTGCATGCACAGTATTTCCAAAAATAGAAACTCCGAACCACTATTGCATCGCTGGCAATCCGCGTCGTAGAAGATTCTCAAAATCTCAACCATCCAAATAAACAAATATCAGCCGTCCATTCTCCCTCACATGGTTTAGGGTTTCCTATAGAAAACTAGCTCTAAGACCATTGTTTTGCATAGCTGTTTCTCAAGACCAGACAACAGGATCCAATCATGGCCGCTCGTTGCCCATTTAAGGGTTCTGAGAGAGTTAGGGTATGCATAAAAGGCCAAAAGATCAAGCGACAGGATCTCACCCCCCATTTTTGCTGCCGCACTCAAAAAATGATCATTTCTTCCTAAACTCGAACCCACCACCTAAACCTCCCCTAACTCTAAAAAACCTCTTCTGGAAGCTTCCCAGAGTCCATTAGGACTGTTTGCAAGAAGTAGAATGAAGGAGTAGTGGGTGGGAAGCTGCCATTGACGTTGGTGCCTTCTTCTCCTTTGTTTTACTGTACCAAGCGACTTAAGTCGAGTAGAGTCTGGACCGAGTCTAGACGGACTTGGCGTCCATTGTTGGACGTTTCTAGTTGGAAGAGAAGAGGAAGACAAAGAAGATGAAAGAAGAGGAAAGGGTTCGGGAGAGAAACCGACAGCTGTTGTCATGCCGCACTAGCTCGGTTCAAACTGAGTCACTTACTCACTCTAACTAAAGTGGAGGCTAAGTTGGGTGGACTTGATAGGGATGAAAGCAGAGAGAGAAAGAAGAAAAAAAAGAAAGAAAGAGAGTGGGAGAGAAGACAAAGAGAGGAAATCGAGTGTAAGACCCGAACTCGAGTTGCACCATGACGTTGCTTGAGTCGTGGACCCAGTCGAACCGGTTCTGGTGAGTTTGGGGGTGTGTCTAGGTGGAGTCCAGATGCAACTAGACTGTCATGAATCAAAGAAGAAGAAGAAACAAGGGAATCAAAGGAAGAGTTGCTGGTTGATCCACACTTACTGAGTCCAAATGAGATTTTGACTCGCTAGCGATTCATGAACTCAAAGTGGGTCGAGTTCGGTCTGAGTTGGGCGTGGGTCTGGTCCATTTCAGACCTTGTGGAAGACCAGGGAGAGAAGAGTAGTAGGAAAGAAGAAGAAGAAGAAAGAGAGAGAGAGTGAGGCGAGTCCAGCAATGTGTTGCACTACTTGTGCCTCATGGGACTAACTCAACTGTAGGTTAAGGTCTGGTCTAGCTAGTAACCCATGCTGGCCTAGTTGTGTTAGCTAGGAAGAAGCTAAGAAGATGGAGGGGTTATGTGCTTTGTGGCTGTCTAGTCACTCTTGAGTTGACTCAACAAGTTGACGTGTTACACCACTTCGTGTTGCACCAAGTTGGGCCAAGCCTTGGGTTGAGCTGAGCATGGATTGTCTGAGTTCAGACTCAGTTTGGCTCGTTCCTAAGTGAAAAGGAGAAGAAAGAAGAAGACGAGTGGAGAAAGGGAGAGTGTGTAAGGGGTTGTTATGTGGCTTATTAGGTATGGGTTTTAGCCGACTCACTTCCCTTTAAGTCGAGTCGGGTCCTGAATGGGTAGCTGTTCTTTTGGTTCGGTTGAACTAGAGGAAAAAGAAGAAGATAGGGAAAAGAAGAGGAGGCAACCGAGTTAACTCAGGTGTTAAACTGAGTTGATTCAACTCAAATCAAATAGGTATGCTTTTTTCCTCCCACCTTATATTAAATTCCAAATTAGAATTTTAATTCGCTAATTAATTCCTAATTCCAGCTAAGATGTAGCCTAATATTATGTTTTCGATTTCACCTTGTTTGAGATGGGAGTGAGTTAAGTCAAGTTTATCTCGAGAAGGTTCTAATGGCATGCACACTTCCTAACAACATTAGTAATTAAGTAGTTCAACACATAAGGTGATGACTTCTTCCCCTTAAGCTTTCCATTTCCAAATTAGTCAGTAATAGTCTTTATTGGAATCACAAATGTTATCTCATAGCATATGATCTCTTACATTAGTTATCAATTCCTAAGACATGGCTTATATCTTAATTACAGTTGATAGTTGTGAACCATGATTGCATGCAATAGTTACTTACGTAATAGCTTCCATTTAAATTTCAATTGATAGTTCATACTGGACCTATTGCGATTATTATGAATCAAATGCTTAAAATATGTCTAGCATGCTATAACTATATGCTTTCACATGAATTGTTGTAAGTCGCTTATGGATCTCTATTTACTACACTTATTAGTGGGCAATCTCTCTTGTGTATGTGAACCCACACTTAGAATGTAACAAGATGGAACGTGTTAAGAGATGGACCCTTGACTTGGCAGTTATCTAGGGCATCGAACACTAATGTGGGTTTACCATCCATAGGTCATACTACTTATGTGGCTTGGAAATGACTTCTTTAACCGCTCTGATTTAACATTTCCCTACTTAACCCCCTTAACGTCTTGATTTAATGTCCCGTGCAACCCTTTTACCGCTTCGATTTAGTATTTGTCTCATATTTTGATATTTACCCTAAATGGCTTTGACGGTTCATTCACATATAACCATGCAATGGTAATTCTTACGTATTGAATTTGATTGGCCATTAGTCGATGGGCATCCATTAAACATCCTAAGGCGGGAAACCTTATGAGCCGGGGATGGTGGTGATGGGACACTATGGCTGAGCTGTTGGCCTACGCTAAGTGAGGGCCTCCTGTAGTGACCTTCGAGTGTACTTAAATTGGCTAATTGTAATTGGAATAATAATGATTTGACTAATCATGCATTCATAGCATACAGACGATGACGGGTGGCTAATTGTGGATGTTGTAGCACGTTCCCTTAGGCTTAGTGGGGTATCGTTTCACTAGCTCCCAGACCATTGACTATCGACCCACGTACATGATGTATGATGGCTTGGTTATTATGTTGTACGTGATATGCTACGCTGGTGACTTGCCTTATGCATGGGTGATAAGCCCAAGTCCGACTAGATGAGCATTCACAGGTCGATGTGCATTCATGCATCCATGCATTTAAATAAAACTGCATCATGTATTATTTTGAATGCCTTGTTGTTCCTTTTTAAATATGCTTAACTAAGGTGGCAGTGTGTAATATTGAGGGGAATTCATACTGAGTTGGTCATTCATTCATCGAATATATAACCATACAGGTAATACAAGTGGTTTGAAAGATATTCATGTTCAGATTGATAAAGAGTAGGGTACGATTATCAGGGATTCATGGCTATGTCTACCAAGAGAAGCTGCGTGATCTTGCAGCTCAAGTTTATATGCATTTTATTATTTTTTATGTGTAAATTGTGTAATTGTTGTATTTGTTAATATAGAGATATTAATTTGTATAAGTCATTATGGGCAGCCACTTGTATATTCTAAATGTATGTGTAAATTTTCCTTTATGTTTGATTTGTTCATCTTCTACTAAACTGCTAACTCTGAAAGAAAAAGAAAAGAAAAGAAATATACCTGAATTTGACTATCTTTAAAGGTTAACACTCGGGCTTTTGGGAAATGAGTTATGTACTCGAGTTCCGAAAATTTGGAGCATTACAAAAGTTGTCCTGGTAAGAGTAATTCAATTATTAGTGTAATCTAATTATGCATTATGTGTATAATTAATAAATCACTTTTGCTCTTCTAGGCGGTGCTTGCTCTAGAGCTTCAACTAATGGTCGATGAAGCAGAGATCGATGTTGTTAAGAGTGTAATTGATGACACGTATAGGAAGGACAACTTTGAAAAATGAAAATATTTTGAAAAGGAGAATGAGAGTTTGTATTTTGAAGAAAAAAAAATAATTAAGAAGTTTGAAAAGAATTGACAAGTTCAATATATATATATATATATATATATATATATATATATATATATATATATATATATATATATATATATATATATATATAACGATATTAAAAAATTCATAGTTTAACAAAAAACTAACATTTTGAAAAGGAAAAATAAAGAAATTAAAAATTTTTCTGATATTGAAAAATAATTGAAAATGTTCGAAAATTGAAATTAAAAGGAAAAATGATTTATAAAAATATTGAGATTTTGAAAAAATATATATCATTTTGAAAAAGAAAGTTGAAAAGTTGAAAACAAAATCATGCTTTTGAAGAAAAAATTCCGCATCTTGAAATTTTTAAGAAAAAAATAAATCTTGGGAAAATTTTTAAGATTTTAAAAATAAAAATTCAGAATTTGTATTTTTTTATTTTTATTTTTTAAAAAGTTTGATAATAAAAATGAGATTTTGTTAAAAGTTTTGAAAGAAAAATTAAGATTAAAAAAATATACATTTTGAAAAAAAAATGTGATTTTTAAAAGGAAAATGAGATTTACCTGTGAAAAAAATAAGATTTTTTACTAAATTATTTGGCGCATCCACTAATTGAACCTTTAACCGTTTATGCGCACAAAGATTCACTTGTGGAAAAATGATAGCACAAGTATAATGAAGTGTAATTGGGACGTGCTAAGGTTGATCTGAACGGTCAAGTATGTTCGAAATGTACATGCTATTTAGAATAGAGAACAAAAATTGGCTCAATATGACTTGAAACAAATCGGATCCATCCAAAACACTCTTTAAATGGGCATGATCAGTTTGTCTAGATCTAGACTGATTTTGGATAATGTTAATATACCTTAAACATAAATATGACCATTAGATCGCAAGATATGACCCATCATATTGTTGATCAATCTTGTACACCCAATATCTTTCTCATCTGAAACCCGATCGTGGTGAGTGACTAGTTAAATCGAAGTTTGAATAATAATAAAAATTGCATTTAAAAAAAAATAAAATTAAGAAGTTTCAATAAAATTAATAAGTTTGAAATTTTTTGAGAATTTTATATAGAAATTGAGATTTTGTATTTTGAAATAAATTAAGAAGTTTTATAAAAGAAAATAAGGTTTTGAAAATTAAAAAATAAAAATAAAATTGAGAAGTTTGAAAAAAATGATAGATTTTTTTTAAAAAAAATTAAAAATTGGAAAAAAAAAATGATAATGATTAAGAAAGATTTAGATTTTGAAAAAGAAAATGAGTTGAAAAGGACTGAGATTTTTGACAAAATTTTTACATTTTGAAAATAAAAATTGGGAAGTTTTTAAAATAAAATTGTGATTATTGAAAAATGTTCAAAATTTTGAAGAAAATTTGACAATGTTTGAGAAATATGAGATTTTGAAAAAAAAAAAAATTAAGATTAAAAAATGAACTAATTTTGAAAAAAAAATGATTCGTATTTTAAAGATAATTGAAAAGTTTAGTTAAAAAATGAGATCCTGCAAGAATAACTTATAATGAATTGTAATGGTAAGAATAAATTATACTGACGAGATTGATCTAATTGTATGATAAAGTCATTCTAAAGTTGATCTGATGTATTTATAACGTTATAATTATGATATACTACAAAATTTAGCCTATTACGACTTCAAACGAATCTAATTAGTCCAAAACACTTTTTAAATGAGAAACCAATTGTTTGTCAAGATCTTGATCAAATTATAGACAATCTGATCAATCCAGATTGAAGAGAAAATAACTTCATATGTTTAAATTAAATTTCATTCAAATATGACCATTAGATCGGAAGATATGGCCCATCATATTGTTAATCAATCTTGTATGCCCCATATCTTTCTCATATGTAGCGTGATCGAGGCGAGTAAGTAGTTAAATTGAAGGTATTGATTAGTAAAATAGAGTGAATGGATCAGATATCTAAAATGGGTCAAAATTCAGACAAAAATTGTGACCCAACTTACTGACCTCATGAAAACCTAAAAATTGATGTTAATAAGTTTTTTGGGGCCCATCATGATGTGTGTCGAACATCAACACCGTGCATTTGACCACTTTAGGTTATGAGATATCTCAAAAATCATCTGTATACGAAACTTAGGTGGGCCATACCATCTAAAACTATGTGAAGACATCCTAAAATATATAAAAGCACTTGGTGGGGCCCACATAAGTTTTGGATGCAGATGAAATGTGGTATGACCCCTCATCTGAATGGGACACACATAATGAATGGGTAGGATATGTGAATCACATCTAGGTGGGCCCAATATATGATTATGAATGAGACAGGTCCAAGGCTCAAGTGGACCACAAATTAGGGATTGAACGTCCACCATTAAAAACTTCATGGGAGTTGGAGAAGTTTCAGATCAAGCTGATATTTGTGTTTTCACTTCATCCACATCTACATGACATTATGAATAGGTTGGATGGTAAAACAATATCATGGTGGCCCTTAGAAAGGTTTCAAGGGTGTCATTATCACTGCAACTTTCTTTGGTGTGTTCCACAGGAGCTGTGAACCTGCTTCATTTTTATGCTCATACCTTAAAATGATTTGAGAAATGTGATGAATGGAGTGGATAAAAAAGTTACATCATGGTGGACCCCACAGAGCCCTGCCCAGATGGATTATCATCCGGGTGGGGGTAAGGACGCTAGCCATCCCTTTTGAATCACTTTAGGGCAAGCACCAGGCCTAATTCCACTCTTTGTTTCTCACTGTCTCATATGCTCTCTCTCTCTCTCTCTCTCTCTCTCTCTCTCTCTCTATTCCTTGGTCGATCCCTCTCCCCTCCCCCCCCCTCTCTCTCTCTCTCTCTCTCTCTCTCTCTCTCTCTCTCTCTCTCTCTCTCCCAAGATTTTGTTGTCGACCGCCCTACCCATGCTCGCCCTCTAACTCTCTCTGAATTTGTGGTTGAAGGCTATAAAACTCCACGAATATTGAGGTATTTTTTTTGTCTCTATCTCTCAATCTCAATGTCGATTTAGGGTTTTTGGGTTTATCTGCAAAAATAGATGAATCCACACCCAAACTCTGACTAAGTGGCTTTGCCAACACACTTGCAGCGGTGCTGTGTTGATTTGTTGTCCATTATGGGGCCAACTTGATACATTTGTTTTATATTTGTCATCCATATGTTTTCCCCATTTGAAAACATCATGGGAAATACTGATGAGTAGACACCCACCATTGAAATTTATGGACATCTCTATTAGGCAAGACTAGATGCTGAGGGCAAGTTGAAAAGGCACGTGTCACACACTTCTTTACAATTTCACACTTTCTTGATTTGTAAACACGGGCGCAATGTGTATGGTGCTATATAGACTTGCACAATATCAAATAATTGAAATATATAATGCACGTTAGACTCTAACCCAATTATGACTTTAAAAAAAAAAAAGAAAGATTATTCAATTCTTTCTAAGCATTAATTCTTTCCAATAAAGTAAGTTACTTCTATTTTATTTTTATTATATTAATTCTTCATTAATTTATGTCTCATGGGTTGCTAACCAGCTAGTTTATAACCTTTCGACCCATATCTGAATCAATATTCCTGCTCCTATATCTCTCACCTTTGTTTATGCTAGCTGTGCTAGGATTACTAGGAGAATCCTGTGGGATGATTTGGCAGCCTTGTCCTCATCTTTGCAAGGTGTTTGGGCAGTGTGTGGGGATTTCAGCGCAACTGTTGACACGTTTGAGAGAAGAAGCCACAACCAAGCTCTGCTGAGTTCTTCACTGCGATCAACAATGCCGAGCTAATTGATGCAGGTTTTTCTAAAAATTGATTCACTTGGAGCAACAATCAGGCTGACACTTCCTGGGTGTAGGCTAGATTGGACAGAACCCTAATCAATGCGAATTGGTCATCCCTCTTCCCCACTTTTCAGGTCCACCATCTCCCCAGGGCCAACTCTAATCATGCCCTGCTTCTCCTGCTCTTCCCGTCTGGAGTTTCCAACACCCCCAAGTGATTTTAGTTCCAGCATATGTGGATTCAACACGAATCTTTCCATCAAGTGGTCAAGGTAGCTTGGTGCAGAGCTTCGTCCCCACATCCAATCTATAATGTGTTGTCCAAACTGAAGTCTGTTAAGCAGGATCTGAAGATATGGAATAGAGAAGTATTCAGAAATATTTTTGAGAAGATTCGGTAGGCAGAACGTGAGCTGGCTGCACTAGAGGCCACATTGCAGGATGCTTCAGGTGCAACTGGGCCATCTGATGAGCTGTAAAATGAAGTGAACACAGCATCTGAAAACCTTAGCCGACTTAAGTTAATGTAGGAAATCTATTGGAAGCAGAAGTCTAGGATAAATTGGCTGACAGAGGGTGATAGAAACACCAGTTTCTTCCATGCCTCTGCCGTAAAGAAGAAGAGGAGAGTGTCTATTCGTAGTGTGGTGCTTGATTCAGTGCAATGTATTGAGGATCCGACAATAATTAAAGAGGCAACATGGCTTTTTTTCAAGCAACAATTCGGTGCGGCTCCAATTTTGTCTAGCAACTAGATTCTGGATGTGCTCCCTCAGCTGGTTATGCAGATGGATAATGAAATGTTGCTGGCCTTGCCTACTCTCTTAGATGTGCAGAGGGTTGTACAATCCATTCCATTCAATGGAGGCCATGGCCCAGATGGTTTCTCTGGCGTGTTCTTTGCATCCTACTAGGATGTAGTAGGTCATGATATTCATCATCCTATGCTCTTCTTCTTCCAAGGCGGTAACCTCCCCAGGGCAATTACAACTTCCTTAATCTGTCTTATCCCCAAGTCTATCTCGCCGAAGAGGTTCTCAAATTACCGACCGATTAGCCTTTGCAATTGCATATATAAAATATTTTCAAAAATTCTTGCATCCAGGATGGGCCAGTTGCTACCTTTGTTGATCTCACCGGAGCAAGGAGCATTCATCCCGAGCTGTTCCATCTTGAAAAGTTCAAGGTGGGAACATGGTTCTCAAACTGGATATGGAGAAGGCGTACGATAGGGTGGATTAGGGTTTTCTCAGGCAAGTTTTGCAATGCTTCTGTTTCAGCCCAATGTGGATCAACATGGTGGAAAATTATTGGGCAAACAACTGGTTCTTTATGCTGGTTAACGGTGAAGCAACTGGCTTTTTCAAGTTGTCTAGAGGGCTACGTCAAGGGGATTCGCTTTCCCCTACCCTATTCATTCTTTCAGCTGAGGTTCTGGGTATGGGGCTTAAGCAGATGATGGATTTAGGCCGCTGCATTCCATTTAAGGTCTGCAGGGGGTGCCCACGGATGTCCCACCTTCTGTATGCGGATGAAACCATTCTATTCCTGAATGGGGGCCTTGCGTCTTTGTGTGCTATAAAAGAATTCCTTGACTCCTATCAGGAATCGTCTGGCTAATGCATCAATCTCCGCAAGAGCTCTTTTCTCTGCTCTCACAAGATTCAAGCTTCCAGGGTGCGCGCTATTAAGAGACCTATCGGCATTGCCAAGTCTTCCTCTTCCTTTACTTATCTTGGTGTTCCCATGTCTACGGATAGGCTGAAATCTCGCATCTTTTAACCGTTGATGGATAGGATTGAAGGTTGTATCAGAGGGTGGCAGGCCATAATTCTCTCATAGATTGGTAGAGCTGTATTGGTGAAGCATGTTTTGGGGAGTATCCTAGTCTACTCCATGGCTGTAGTCCATATCCCAGCCTAGGTTTTGAATTCCCTAGAAAGGAGTTTTGCCAATTTCTTCTGGGGTTGGGTTAAGGGAAAGTGGAAGTTGCATTGGAAGAGCTGGAAGATGATCACATCGCCTAAAGAGTAGGGTGGCTTGGGTGTCTGTCGCATGGGGGACGTTATGAGAGCCTTTCACTTGAAGATGGCTTGGGGTATCTTCTTTGCTAAAGAAGACAGCTTGTGGGCCTCATTCATGTTTACAAAATACCACCAAGATGTTATCTTGGTCGGGTTTTCTCAGCCTGCTATTTTTGCTTCCCCGCTGTGGAAGCATATCCTGTCTTCCCCAGGTTCAATGTCATATTGGAGAAAGGAGATGCAAGCTTTGGAGAGAAAATTAGACAGCACTAGGCTCTCTTATGGAGCTCACAATGACGCACATTCCTTCAGAGCTACTGGATATGGAAGTTAGTGATTTTCTCGGCCCCAATGATCCTTATCCTCCTTCCTCCATTTTCGGTTTCTTACCCCAGGAGGTGGTGGATTTTATTTTCCAAGTGGGCTTTTGCTTATCCGATGGGCCGAACTCCTTCTGGTCGTTATGTCACTCAGGGGTTAACTCGGCTTGAGACATTAGTAGATCAAGATGCCTGACTCAGACTTGGAACTCTAAGTTGCCTCCCAGAATCTCCATGTTAGCTTGAAAAGTGCTTCAAAAGGCCATCCTGGTTGATGGAGCGGTCCAATCTCGGGGCATCCATCTGGCCTTTTCTTGCATTTGTTGTGAGAATGTTTCCAAATCTGTAAAGACCATCTTCTACCTTTTTCTGGACAACAAGTTGGCGCAGGCAGTTTGGGATCAGGTAGGGGCCGTTTTTGGCATTAGCATCTTGCCAGCTTTGTCGCTGGATTCTAGGCTGGCGCAGTGGTGTAGTTTTTATTCTGCTGGTGTGCATATGGCTGAAGCACAGAAGCTGGCCCCTTTCTTCATCTACTAGGAGCTATGGAAAGCTAAAAATGCTACGATTTTTTATGACTGGCCGGTCTCCATCCCTGCTCTAGTTTCTAAGGTGATGAGGTGGATTGGCATGATATCTCAGCCCATCAAAGAGCCTCATGGCCCTACACCTGTCCTGTTCCCCTCCAATGGGCCAGCAGCTACTGCTGCCTCGTCAAGTCACTCCCTTAGACCTTCCTTGGTAAGGTGGGCCAAGCCGTGCTCAGAGTGGGTGAAGATTAATGTTTATGGTTCCTCTCATGGGAATCCTGGCTCTTGAGGCGGTGGAGGTGTAAGGTTCGTATCCTAGTCTGTACCGTTCTGTAGACTCTCGCGATCCTCCTTGTCGAATTTTAGTGACCCACGATGTATAGATAGCATTTGTACGCGACCTTGAGTCGCATCCTATATATCTGAGTCAACTCGACCCGAGACTTGTACCCTTGCGACCGCATCGTCGCCATGGTTCCAATGCCGCATCTCGTGTGCTGATGCGATACCTAGGCCAGGAGTTGTGGGTCCGCGTATATTTTGAGGAAACGCCACGCATTGTGAATTCTGAGAGAATCTCTACCCAAACATCACATCAATCAAGTTAAGTACATCCCATCCTTTTCTTATCAATAAAGACAAGAAATCCATAACTTATGCCACCTCACCCCCCAAAAGTCAACTAAAACCCATACCTCTCATCACATCTCTCCGTACACAACCATTGTCCCATCTTTTACTCCATCTCATCTCATTTTCTCCACCATTTTCCAAGCTTCCGTGAGAGAAAAGTTCTAAGGAGAATGAGCCAAGTGTGGCCCACTTCCTACCCCCTCAACTCTCATCTCCACCCTTCAATCTTCATCTCCCACCATCAAAGAGGAAGCCGAGGAGCTTAGCATTCCAAGGAGCCTAGACGATCCAACGGTGGGTTTTCATATCATTAGATCTTGATTTTTTATGTTAGGCCCACTTGTGATGGGACCCATTTTGATGTATGTGTTGTATCAAAGAGGGGCCCATAGTGGCAGGGTCCCTCCACTACACCGTCTCTCTCTCTCTCTCTCTCTCTCTCTCTCTCTCTCTCTCTCTCTCTCTCTCTCTCTCCTCTATCTCTCACTTCCATATTTTTCGGCCCACCATAATGAATGCATTTTATCCATGTCGTCCACCAAGTGGGATGCACCCGTTATCCAACCGAGGCTCACGTTGCTATCCACCTTACAGCCTGTTTAGGCAGGCCCTGTTTGAAGGGAAAGCATGAATATCAGCTTGATCCATGGACCTCACCCTGATTTGTATGTGTCTTGCATCCAGATCGTCCGTTTATATGGTGGGGCCCTAGTAGATGTGTTATATCCAAACTGTTTAGACGGCTCACTTGGCTGTCAGTTTGGACAGGCCCGGATGAAGGGAGGAAACAAATATCAGCTTCATGTTAAAGCTGGTGGATCCCACACTTGTGGACCCAGCTATTTTATATGTACATCGTCCATCTGCTGGATGTTGGGCTAGCAACATAGCTGTCTATTGATGTATGCAAGTTCTGTGGGCCCCACCATAGGCATGTGTTAGATCTAGGCAATCCTTCTTCTGGACGATGGGCCAGCAACAACTGTGGCTGCTATTGATGTCAGCAAGTTCCACGGTCCCACCATGAGGTATGTTTTTATTCAAACCGTCCATCCAAAGCTGGTGGGTCCCACATGTGTGGACCCACCTAGGAGCTGATTGGCTAGTACCTCACCCAGTTATATAGCTACTAATTGACATAGTAGGTTCTGTGGGCCCTGTCATGTGGTATGGCTATATCCATAACTTTCTGTCCATTTTCCAGACGTGTGGGGCCACCCTGCATGTCTGGCACGTGTGGGGGTGGGACCCACCTTGATGTATGCATTTTGTCTCCACGCCGTCCGTCCATCTGGACCGTGGACCACACTGATATATGTGTTTTATCTCCACTGTCTAGATTGTTGGACGGTGGGTTGGACCATGATGGAAGTGTTTTATCGACACTATCCGTTTGACGGTGGACCCCACCTATGATGTACATGTCGTCCTGTACAGGACGTGGGTCCCACATGATATATGTGTTTTATCTATACTGCTCGTCAATTAGGCAAGACGGTGAACCCCACCTCTAATGTATGTATTGTATATACACCATCTGCCCATAGTTGGTAGGGCCCACCCTGATGTAGTGTTGTATCCACTCTGTGCATCCATGGGTCCTACATGAGGCTACCAGGATTTATGTATTCTATATCCCCACCGTCCACTTGATTGGGATGGTGGGATGCCACCACGATGTATATGTTTTACAACCGCATCGTCCATCTGGACGGTGCTGTGTGGGCCAACCCTGATGTATATGCTTTGTAGCCATGCCGTCCATCTATTTTCTGGGGTGCACCATAATGTATTTGTTTTATCCACATCGTCCATATTGTTGGATGGGTGGGGCCCGCCTTGAGATGTGTTTTATATCCAGTCCGTCCATTCCTAGACGTGGGTCCCCATGTGATGTACGTGTTCGATCTAAGCTGTTCATTTGGTGATCAGGCCCATTGTGAATATTTGTGGCTCATTTGGTGACGCCCATGTGTTGTATATGAGGCCCATATGATGAGGCCCAGTGTTGTATAGAGGCCCATGCGATGCAGACCACTTGATGTATATGAGGCCAATATGATGCAGCCCACTCGATGTATGAGATCCTTGTGTAAGACCCATTGAGATTGTATGTGGCCCATTATGTTGTGTATGAGGCCCTTGTGTGAGGCCATAGCCCCACTATATGTTTGTGTAACACCCCATACATTTTAGTACTCAGGTGTTACCATGAGAACTTAGTTTAATATAGTCACCAAGTCAATTCTTTTAAATATCCACCTCCATTCAACTTGAATTCAACAATTAGGAGGATCTGCATCCGTAGATTGAACCATCTAACACTCTAAGCATTGATAAACGGTTAGATCTCTACTTATATGGTCTTTAGGGCACGTAAAACTAGTGACCCATGGGAGTGGTTTGGAACCAGGTGTCAATGCATCCATCCGGCAATTTTTAAGAAGGACCATCACACCATAAGAGAGGATTATTTTAGATTTTTAGCCTCCTTGATAAGCAGGCTAGATCATCCATTATCAATGATAGACTGTTGATCATAGGGTTCACTATCTATTATATTCTTAACAATCAAACCATACAAACTAACTAATCAATGCCAAAATCCAACCGTTAATGGTGATCTTCAACCGTAGACTAACCCATCCATCTGTTGAATTCTAAAGATGAGTCATTGCGCCATTCTAAAACTACACGACGTGCCACAAATCAAATATCTCAAATCGCACCATCCACCATTCGTTGCAACCTAAATAGCCTAGAGGATGAATCAAACCTAAAACGTACAAACTGACTAATTAACCCTTAAACCACCATTAATTTCCATATAGAATTAATTAGGAATCCACGTGGGACTTGGGTATCAGATCTAGAGACGATCTGGCCATCCAATCAGCATAAATCAGTAACAAAATCCAAAGGGACAAACATTTGTGTGGCTCATGCATGTAAATGATACCAGTACAAATAGGCAGTGGACCTAATCGACTCACCAGCTGGATGAACGGTTCTGATCGTGGAGTTGGGCCATCAGATCAGTGAAAATCCTTGAGTAAGGTCTGGAATCTTAAGGTTTGGCCCACCTAAGCCTTGGACCTACCTCATCCCTTGGGCTGGGCCCTATTCCCAGCCGACCAGACAAATGGACAGAGTAGATTGCTAGGATCATCATGGTGGACTCCACGCGAGAAGCATGTGTACATGATTGGGGCGCACCCGAGGTGCACCAGGCCGCAGGCACGATCAGACGAGCGCGGGTCCGCGCTCGTCCGAAAGAGGAAGGGATTTCCCTCCCTTTTTTTGAATTTTCGTCAGGCGGTCAAACAGGGACCGTTCTCAGTGGATCGTGGCCCACCCATGTTGCCTGCAGGATCGATCCGATCCGTCCGTCTTGTAGAGGACCCGAAGACGAATAGCACCATGATTGATCCACCGTTGGATTGCACGCATGCGCACACAAATTCAGCCATAAATCAGGCTAACAAGCACACTTATTAGAAAAAGGAAAGAAATCCGTTTTCTTCCTTTTTCAGCGGGACGAATCATGTGAAGGACTCTCCCTTCATCTTAGCCGTTCACTACCATGCGATCCTAACCCTTTAAGACAGATTTTTAGAAAAGGAAAAGGATGAGAGAGAGAGAGAATGACCGCAGCTACCAAGCTCGAAACCACCAGGCCAACTCCCCTTGAAAAAGCTTCAAAACCTTTGTTCTACAAGCTCCATTACGTCTCTAAAGACCATCCCACGTGGTCGGATCGAAGCTAGAAGCAGTGGGAAGGGATCCGCCATGATCGTCGTCCTCCCTGCTCCACATCGCACCAGCTGAACTCGGAACCATTTCAGTCTGAGTTTGGAGGTCGGTCCTGCTTGGTCAATAGAAAAGAAGCACGAAGGGATGCAAAAGGAGGAGGGAGTGACTGAAAGGAAGTGAAGGAAGTAGGGAGAAAGGAGTGTGTGGACGGTCATTACTGCCGCACCAGCTCGAGCTCGGGATATGTTTTCTGGCTTTATTGCTGACCTGAGAAAGAAGAAGGGAGAAAAGAGAGGAAGGCAGAGGAAGAAAGAAAGAAAGAAAGAAAACAGAGAAGAAGGAGAGGGACAGTTGTTGTCCCAACCCGACTGAGCCGAGTCGAGCACGACCCAGGTGCTGCTAGCCCAGCTTTTTTGCTGGAGTTGCAGCAGGAAAAATAAATAAATAAATAAAATAACAGAAGACGAGAAAGAAAGGGAACGAAGGAGAGTAGTTGGGGTGAAAGAAGGAAAGGACGAGGAAGAAAGTGAGAGGGAGAAACAGGGGAAGAAAGAGCAGGGGTAGAGAGAGGTGCTGGCGGGTCAAGCCGACCCGCTGACCTGACTCAGTCCGGTATTCAGCTGGGTCAAAAGCCCTGTTTTAGGTTGGGACTGTTGCTGGGCGTGCTAGCAGAAGAAGAGTGAGAAGAAGAGGAGGAAGAAGGGGAGGAAGAAAGGAAGAAGGAAAAAGGGAAGAAAACAGAGAGGAGGTCGAGTTGACTCGGCAGAAGCTGAGTCCAACCGAGTCAGGTTGAATTTGGGCCTGGTCTAGGCCTGGCTGAAATTCCAGCAGGGAGAGAGATATAGAGGGAGCAAGAAGAATAGGAGAAGAAAGAGAAGGAGGAAGAAAATCACTGAGCCAACTGAGTTGATCCAGGTTAAGGTAAGTCAACTTAACTTCTTGCGATGATTTACCTTGATTTAGTGTAAGCAAATATTTAGTCAATTCTTAGTTGTAAGTACGGTGCAGGTCATTTTCATTGAGAAGGATAGGTCATTTCGAGTCAAGCTAAATCCAAGTTGAATTGGATTTTTTTTATTTGGTAAGCTAACCCTACTCTATCTAGAAGGTTCATTATAACTAGTTAGTGGCTAATTTATGATTTGAGATTTCACCTTTTCCTGGATTTAAGCTTTACCCTTTAATTTATCTAGTTGTGTCAATTTGAATCTAACCCGGATACACATTGGGAACCTTAATCATTTGGAAGCATCTAGACTAATTCTATCCTAACCATTGACATGGGATTTTCTAGGTTAATCGAGTGTTTTGAGTCCTTTGATGATCTTCAACCAAGCAAGGAATAAATCTACGCTTTAAGGTGAGGACTCACCATTTGAGCTTCCCACTTTAATTCACCAATCTGGGCTTAAATGATACTTTAATTCCATGAATTTAGTAGCTTTAAATTCTCTCATAGTCTACTTGTCTTCTGTAACGCCCGTGAAAAATCCATACTTGGGCTCGAGTACCAACTCGACCCGAAATTGCGTAGAATTAATTCTTTTAGAAAATATGACTAAGTTAGCTAGCGCAACGCTGGAGTAGCTGGAAAATAGTCCCTGATCACTTTAAATACGTTCTACAAGACCCAAATCGAGTAGAACCAACGACTCTATAATACTCTATAACCTCGGACCAAACTCTAAGCAGGTTTGTTCTCTGGACCACTTTGAATCTTTGTATTGGATCTAGACCGTGCGTTGAAAGTCTGATACCTCCTATCTTAGACCGTTAGAACCTCCTAGCTGGACTTGACACTCATTTCAAAAATCAAGTCAAACCGATAATCACAGGCTATTTCATTGAGCCCGGACCGAAGAGAGTGCGAATAGGGACAGAATTGAAATTTCAAATTCAAATCTGGCACACGACTTGACGCGTTAGTATTGAGCTTTCTGACCGTCAGAATTCATCCAGATTACACCCTCGGATCAGGAGAAATTTCTATTTTATATCATGAGACTTTCAGCCCTGATCCACGTGCGGTGACCGCTGAACTGAAATTGGCCCGCCACGTGCGATCTGCGAACCCTGCCGGACTGAAAACTTAATACGTGCTAGATCTGGTACGCAAGAGCTTAAGTCCGATCGCATTCGACCAGGGGACCACCAGAAAGCATCTTTTGGACCGAAACAGCCCCGAATTGGATATGCACTAAGTAAACTTTGTACCGGAGCCTGTTTTCGGCATTTTTAAGCTTATAAAAGGGGTTGAAACCCTCACTCCTCTCTCCCATCCGAAATTGCAAGAAACCCTAGATTGGAAGAGAGAAAAGGTGAGAGTTTGTGAGAGAGAGTGTGATAGATTTTTCCAGCCTTCGAGCCGCCTGTTGCTAGTGCCTAATCAACACCTCCTGATCACCAAGCCGGTGATTCTCCCACGTTTTCAGGTAATAACTAACCCTAGAAGTTGTTGATTTGGGGATCACTAAGATCCATAGCTTTTTAACCAATAGATCTTGTAAAACAGGTTCTCTTATCGCCGTAGACGAAGCGTATACGCTCTGTTCGAAACAACACGTCTATAAGAGACTAGGTGAGGATTTTAGACGCTTTGATTGACGGTTTCCAACGCTTTCAATGTCGTTTAATAGTAGATTATCGACGGCATCGCCGTTTGACATGTACAACATGCTTTCTGTTTCCTGTTTCGTAAATCAACGAAGAATATGAGATTTAGGGCATTTTAGTCATTTGTAGGAAGTACAGTTTACATTCGTATTTTGCTGATGTGATTGACATGGTTTATTGTCGCATTAGGAAGTTAGGAATACGTGCATAATTAGTTTGGCAAAGAGATTCGCCTAATTGCACACTTCGGGTCGACATACTATATGTAGACTTAAGTGTGTAGTGTATGTGTTTGTATAAATGCTTGTATTACTATGTATTGAATTAAATGATGTTATGAAATAGTTTGAGATTGATTTCTCAATTAATATGCTAACCTAAATGATTTCCTACATGTTGACTATATGCATGATTTCATTACATGCATGAAATATATGTGCTTGAAGATTTATTTAAGTTGTATGTTATGACATGTGTTAACATGCTCACATGATTGTATTTCAATTCCAATACTCCTACATAGATTGCTGATGTGATTTCATAATTGTTTGGGACTATACTTAGTCCAGGCAGTCGGTAACCGAGCGAATTCGTGGCTGGCTGGTCTTGGCCACGAACGACGCATCGATGAACGCGAGTCGTGTTTGGAGTTGGCGGCAGTGGTTAGGCCACGCGAAGTGTTTTACGCACTTCATGTCGTTCGACTTGAGATGCGATCGCGCTAGTCGAGCCCGTCAAGTAACCCGACTGGCCGATGTATGTTCACCTTGTATGAGTCATAACTGTATGAACCTAGGGTACTGAACTTACTACTGTAAATCCTGTTAACCATGGTACCTTGATCCACGAAGACTCATGAGCCGGGCATGGTGGTATGGGACACCGTGGTCGAGCTGTCGGCCTACGCTGGGGCCACAAACCTCCCCATAGTGACCAGTGAGCACCTAGTCTCGTGAGCAGATTATGGTGGTATGGGACACTATATTCTAGCTGTCGGCCTACACTGATCAGGCGACGAGTCCTTTGTAGTGACCGCGAGCGTATTCTGAGTCTACGGGAGGCGACGACCCTTCAGTAGCAGTAGAGTACAGTAGGCCTGTATTGATAAGGTGATGGGGGAGCGGTGCAACAAGTGCGAGCAACAGCCCTGGCAGCCCTTGCAGCAACCTACGAAATATACATCGTATGAGATTACTAGGAGTGACGACCCTAGACAGGATCTGTGTTGGGATTGATACAAGGAAAGTACCTTAGTTTCCCAATCCTGCTGTTTGATTGGACTAATAACAACTCGAAAATCATATCACCATAGCATTGCATGTGCCTGGAAGATGTGGAGCACTCTAGGGAGTGTGGCATGCCGCGGTCGTAAGATGTTGCCGTATGAGGGAGATCGTCGGTGAGGGCATACATCACGTCATATCATCTTGCATTAACAACAGTATTAGGATTGTCTGATTTACTGCTTTACTATTATCGCATGATTGATTTGTGAACATGCTAATCTTTGCTCTATGATTCCACTGAGTTGATCACTCATTCCCACGTTACGGGATGGTGTTTGCAACACCCACTAGACCCTGTTGTAGATGCAGGTAAGGCTGAGATCCAGGAGGCAGAGCCAGACTTCGACGAGGACCAGGACGAGTTCTCGTACATGCAGTATCATGATGGCTTTGCGTAGGCGACCTGGATTGATGGGACTTCAGTGGGACTATTTTGAACGTTTTGATTTGTTCTTGTATATGTTTATGAGACTCAGAGATGTATTCATACTTTAGAGACAGATGAGATCTACTTTATTTTTCCATACAGTGATTTATATATTGTTTAGTCTTCCGCTTGCTTTTATCACTGGATCTGAAGTATGAATTGCAGTTTTGGTATACATTTACTCATGTGAATGCTTTAAATCAGACAATATTGAATCATAATCATTTTTGTTGCATAAGTGACGGTCTGGAACTCGGGAGTTGAGTTTATACACGACCCCCGATTTTCAGGGTGTTACATCTTCTTATATAATTTTGCCAATATGTTGTGTGACTAAACCATGAAATGAACAACTGTTATGTCTATTTAATGTTAGCAAACATGGATGAACTGGTTGCCACATGTTATCTCAAGTTGTAGGATTTGTTAATTAATTAAATGTGGTCGTTTGTGAATATCTTATGGACTAAATGGAACATGTTAAGGTCTAGCCATCTTGCGGTCTATGGTTGCCTTACATGGCTTCTATAAAATTTTGCCTTACATGGCTTGGACCACATATTGCCTACATGGATTGGATTGTCTAGTTGCCCTTCGTGATGTTGATGGATTATTGGTGCCCTCTTGTGGTTTAATGGTTACATTCACATCTTGAGTTATGTTCTAGCTATCTTGCGGTGTTCAGTCATACCATAATTTTTGAGTGGAGCTGAAGTTCATTTATCGATTTTCTAGCCATCATGCTTTGTTCACGTACGATATGATTTCTGGGTGGTTTAGGGTCCGTACGTTACATTTCTGTTCATCTTGCGATGTCAGTCATACCATAATTTCTGGGTGGAGTTGAAGTTCACTTATTGATTTTCTAGTCATCTTGCGGAGTTCACGTACAACATGATTTTCGGAGGAAGAAAAGGTTTGAAGGTTGATTTTTCATTTATTTTTTAGATCTCGTTTGTACCATGATTTCTGAGTAGATCTGAAGTTCATTTATTGATTTTCTAACCATCTTACAAAGTTCACGTACAATGTGATTTTGGGTGCAATGGAAAGTCTTATGATTGATTTTCTTGACTATTTAGACATACTCCCTTATGTTGCGATTGCAATTACATTTTACTTATGATGAGATCCTATTGATTGGTTAATTTTTGAGCATATAAGTATGATTATGAAATGTCCTGTTTAACATATTTAATTTCATGACTCGTAATCTATATTGGCTTATGAATGATGAGTACACAATCGTAGAGGGTATTCCTCACTGCGATAGCTATCGATGCTATTAAACCGTAACAATTGATGTAGGTGTAGAGTGAGCCAATGCTTTTCACTGGGTTGCTAAACTAGATTGGGTAGCTGAGGAGCTAGACGGGGTCCCTGCGGCCCATATTGAGCTCTACCACTAGTTGAAAGATTCCTGTTTTGTTAAATGAACTTGGTTATTTGTGATTGTATAAGTCCTGTATGGGAGTTATGTTTGGATTTTATTATATTTGGAACATTTTTATTTCAATGCATGATTTACTCTAGCTTTGTTGCTATTGACTCTGATTAGTGATAAGCGGTTCAAATTTACACTAAAATTTTGAAGTTAACACTTGAGTTTTTGGGAAATGGGTCATATACTCGGGTCATGAAAACACAGAGCGTTACAGTTTGGCCCTATGAGGGCCACTTCTTAGGAGCAATGTTGGTTGAATGTCCACATTGATAGGCAATGATAGTTAAATGTCCACATTGTGACCTTCCCTTAGGCCTCGTTAGGTCCATCCTTGATATGAGGAGAGTACATCATCATCATATAACATGCTTAATATAATTTCACGATCCATGCCCATGCGCATCATATGTATGCTTGATATGAGGAGTGATTGATCATAGCACATGTTATTGGGCGAATTATTATGGAACTCTCTGAGAGATGGAGTTGCCCCACATGAGTGTGCGGTACGCGCAAGTTTGATACAGACTGGATGTTATGACTGATGTATCTCACATTTTGGGATATGATTATTGTACGTCGTAGCGATATCAGGGTCGTAACCTCCACAGACATATCGTGGATGGCCAGATGTGAGTGCTATAGATGTCTCTGGGTGAAAGTCCCTAAAACTTCGTGGTTAGGAGACGCTTCAACATCTAGACTTAGTGGATACATGAGCTCCCGAGTACCGAATACCAGTAGGCCATGTCTCCCACTGTGTTGTGGTCGGTAGGAGGGAAGTGTGGCCTTACTCACCCAAGGGTAGGGGGCATAGCTAGGCTGAGTTTGACCAGCTCGTAAATGGATCCGCTATTGACATGCCGAGTAGATATTGGCTAACTACTAGCCAGGAAGATAGTAAGGTTTCTTCCACTTACATGGTTGCACATCTAGTAGGTGGTAATCTATGTAGAGTGTATTAGACCTCAGTGATGATCACAAAGATGTACAGTACTGATATATGAATTTATTGAGTAGGATTTATGTACTCACCATTTTACTCAGTCATTCACTACCACTTAGGCTAGTGGTGTGCAACTAATTGTTATGTGTACCTTCGCAATAGTCAACATTTCAGTTAGTACGTACGACCAACCTGAGATCAGGAGTTTACCACATTGAGTCTAGCTATCCAAATTTAGGTATGAGACTAGTTTGGATAGAAGTCCCTTGTGATGGATCCTATAACCTACGATACTACATACTATCATCCCGACTTCACACTCTAGCTTAGTCATTTCATTCGCACTGCATATTGCATTACATCCGCGGCATATGACATTTTGGGTTACTATGCTTCTGCATTTATATGGCCTAGATGAGGTTGATGGTATTCGTGGACTCGTCAGGATTTACATATTGCATTATATCCTCAGTATATGATATTTGGCTTACTATGTCTCCGCATTGCATAGCTGATCTATATTGCTTCCTCAGTATATGATATTTGTCTATTATGTTTTTGCATCACATAGCTTAGATAAGGCTAATGGTATTTATGGACTTACTAGCATGTTTCCGCATCGCTCTGATATTGCATTCTTGGCACTTACCTTACGTACACACGTTCACCACCCTCTAAGCTTTCTATAAGCTTATGCACGATAGATGCGTGCAGGTGGTGTTAGTTTGTAGTAGCGTTGAGCTTGGAGCGTGCAGCTGTCTTCTGAAGCTTGATTTTTGATATATATATATTTCCCTTTTAGTATTGTATTCAACAGTTTATATTAGTTGATATGTAATGATGATGCGTTGAAAAATCCTCCTTTTAGGATCCCAGGATTGGAATTTGGTGTATGGGGTTAAGAGCCGAGAATGAGGTACTACGGAGGCTATCGGTATAAAATTCGGTAATTGAAAATTTTGTGAGGCAGGTTTTCGAGTTTGGGGCGTGACAGGAGTCTGTAGGGATGATAAGGGAGACGTTATCTTTGCGTTCTTGATTGGTTATGGGCACGATACTAACACTTGTGCTGAACTTTGGGCCATCCATGATGGCCTATCCTTTTGTCTTCGCAGGGGCTTCTCTAAGGTGATGGTCGAATCACATTTGTAGTTGGTGGTTAATATTATGAATGGGGCTTCCTGTCTGGGCTGGAAATGGAGCTTTTGGCTTAGAAGGATTGAGATTCTCATGTGGATGGGGCAGGCTCGTGTCGGGCATATTTTAAAGAAGCTAATTATTCGGCTGACACGTTGGCTTGTCTTGGCAACGAGTCCCAATCCCTCGTTTTATTCTCCTCACCTGTAGAGCTTCCTTCTTAGATCAGACGGATGATTTTCCTTGATAAGGTGGGGCTAGGTGCGATTAGGAGGAGTTAATCCTCCCAATCAATTTTCTTGTAATTAGTTTTTGCTCTTTTCAGGTAGCCATGATAAGTTTGCCCATAAATTTTTCTTGGGCATCCCCAAATGTAAATCCTTTTGAAGTTTTCAATGGATCAAGGCCTCCGTTTGCCCTTTCTTAATTTTTATTTTTATTTTTTAAAAAAGACCTTAGTGGCTAGTACATTTTTTTTTTCTAAGAGTATTAATGTGCATGTGGAGATCCATGTTTATATGGACCCAAGCATGCACTCACATATCTGAGCACACATGCAACCATGCTTACTTCAGCACATCAAAAAACTACTCTACATTAGCCATGCCAAACCTTTCAGCATTTGCGATCATAGAAGCTTCCAAAGCATACTTCGTGAAGCATAACGTGGCCACACCCTTGAAAATTCAATCCACTTTTTAAGTTGGGCCCCACCATTGTGTTTTTTTGTGAAATCCATCATGACCTTTATTTGCATCACCCTATGTTAGGTAAGCTTAGGACCTAAAATACAGCTCCATTGGCTGTTTAGGTGAACAATACAATTAAAAATACTATACCAGCAACAATGTTCATCCTAGAATCTATTTCCTTTAGTATGGCCCACCCGAATCGCATGTCACTACCAAAAAAATGAGCAAAGGTTACGGAAGATGTTATCTATCTGCTACGGATATAAACCATAGCTATATTGCTACGGGTTTAATCCATAGCTAAAAGCTTGCTACGCCACCCGAAATTGACGATTGTGTAAGGGGTTCTATGGGGCCCACCCCAATATATGTGTTCTATCTAATTCGTCCATCTGTTTTGACATATCATTTTAGTCCATGAACCCAAAAAATCAGGTAGATTGAAGGATCAAGTAGACCACAGGGTAGGAAACAATGAAGATTAAATCACATGTGATTTCTATGGTGTGGTCCACTTGGGCCTTCAATATACCTTATTTTTAGGATCATATCCTAAAATTAATTATCAAAATGAATGGACCGCATGGATAAACTACTTACATCATGATGGGCCCCACGGAGCCCCTAATAGGACCATCCTGGTGGGACCCATTCCATGCCCAAAAAGGGCACGTGCTCAAAATAGGGGCGCGCCCAAAAAAGTCCAGTCCTCTTCTCTCTCCCTCCATTCCCTAGCTCACTCTCCTGATCTCTGCTCCCATTATGTTCTCTCTCTCCCGATCTTAGCTCCCATTCTCCTCTCTCTCTCTCTCTCTCTCTCTCTCTCTCTCTCTCTCTCTCTCTCTCTCTCTCTCTCTCCCGATCTCTGCTCCCATTCACCTCTCTCTCTCTCTCTCTCTCTCTCTCTCTCTCTCTCTCCCGATCTTCGCCCCGGTCTTCTCCCTCTTCCTTCCTTGATCTCTCTCCCTCGTACTCTCTCGATCTCTCTCCCTCCCTCTCTCGATCTCCTTGATTGCCCTCCCTCTCTATCGACATCTCCCAGTTCGTTCTCTTCGAAGCAGTCATTTGATCGATCTCCCTCCAATAGCTGCCGGGAATAGAAGAAATCAGAGCACGAAGTCAGAGGTACTCTCTCTTTCTCTCTCATTTTCTCTTTTGATGGCCGAAAATTGGGCAGGAACTATGGCAGTGGCAGCCATATTCGCCATTGTCCATGGCCTCCTACATGTTTGAAGAAATGCTTCAACTAGGAATCTTTTTGGAAGGAGTGGATTGAGGAGAGATAAATGGTGGGGATTTCAACACTTCTCCAAATGTTCCCCCCAATTCCCAATTTACCTCTCCCTAGCTCCCCAAAACTCCAATCAAAAGCCCCAGAAATGAGAGCAGATGGGTGACATTTGCAGCAGAGAGAGGCCCAAACAAGGGTTAGAATGGCAGTGGTTTGGATGATGGCCCTTCATCAGGCCCTTAGTTGCGTCTGTCTTAATTCAGACTTGACTTATTACGTTTTCTGGACCATTCATCCTCTTCATTGTGACTAGTTTTAAGTAGTTTTAGATATATTTTTCTGTTTCTTTATTTGACTATGTGACTGTTTGGAAGAAGGAACTAATCTTATGAGATAATCTGATTAAGGAAGATTTTGTTCTGATTAGACCATTGGTAAGTCACTGTACTAGAAGATAATTGTTATGTGCATGACTACCAGAATAGCAATTTTAGTGCCTTTGTGGGGATTAAGTCATTTCTTTCTTTTTTATGTCTGTGTGTGGGGGTTGATATTTGAAATCCTATGATATGCCATGTCGAAATTTCTATGCCTACTGAAGTAGCATGTAACTTTATGTTTTGGCCTTCAGATATATTCATGTTATTAACAGCACCCTTATGTTTTATATTCTCTGTTGTCATGTGCTATTTAGAAGATTTCACTGGCTGTAAGATACATTCTGTTTTAACAAATGATTAGTTGATTTTGGGCTTTTGAAGCTAATCACATTTTGAAAGCAACTTATGCTGCGTAAATCAGCAATAGATTACTGTAGGTCTTACCAATGTTCTTGAGGTGTTTGTTTCAGACACAAGTTAAGCTACTTATACTACCGATATCTCCAAATTCAGGACTAAAATTTGAAGGAAATATTACCTGCCATCGTTTGTAATTCTTTTGTTACATTTTACCTATCATTGATATGGGAAACCACACCATTGGCCGGTTCATCAGCCGATGCCATAGTCTTTATGGTGATTTCTTCTAGAAATAGCATGCAAGATGCCTTAAAATTTACCAAAAATTTGGCTAAAGATTGCCGGCTCAATGGCACTGTATTCCGCCTTGGGGTTAAGCATAATGGGTTAAGTATAATACAACACGTCATCACTACCTTTATTAAATCTAGGCCCCTGCTTGTATTGACATATTGTTGATGGAGGCTTACTAGGATTTCTATGTTAATGATAGTGTACTTCTCATGATTCCTAACATCTTTCATGGTAGGATATGTAGGCATACTGAAAATTCCTTGTTCCTGATCCAATTTATGAGTGGTATGTAGGACATTTCATGTTCTTCCACCTACACACAGATGTATATGCATTTTCTCTCAAATACTTAACAAGAAATATTAACTACACTGAACAGAGATTGCATGACAACGACCGAGATCCCCGCCAAAGTATCAGTCAACGCCGATATTTTGTTTTATATAATTGAGATATTAAAAACTTTTACATAGTCTACTTTAAGTGATGATTACTTTTAACATTAGAGGCTAAGTTCTCAATTAGTGACTGGTAGGGAACTCCCTATTGTGCATGAAGTTCATTTTTGTGGGGTTCATGGTTGGGATATCCAAGTCATTGACCTGATGGTCCTCATCCCGGATAGACTGCTCACAGAAAATTTTTTGAAATTGGAAGCCTAGGCACCTAATATTTGGCCTTCTTTTCCATTGAGTTTGGATTGCTGTGAAATTCTTTATAACCATCTTTTTTCTTGCTGCTGATGGAAAGGTTAGAATTGTTTGATTGAAGATATTCTTTGGCCATGGTCCATCCATGATGGGAGCTATGAGCTCAATTGTCTGGATCATCAATCTTGGGCTTCACATGTGCAACTTGTGTTCACAAGAGGAAAATCAACTCATCATTACCAAAATCAACTCATCATTACAAAAAGAAAAAAAAAACCCTTTACATATTAATTTTGAAGGAAGATCTAGAATGCATTCGCCTAATGCTTTTGAAGTAGAAATTACATTATTTGAGAAGTGAGTAATCATGAGTATTGTAATTCTCATATAAGAATGCTTTTGCATAAGCATTTTTCCCATTCCAGGATAAGCACCTGGTGACCCAATGCCGTAAGGATAATATAGCATTCAAATTCACAAGTTACCAAGGATATTTGTGCATGTGTTGTTGTTTTTAGATACATGCATACCAAGACATGTATTCAATGTTATTATGTAAAACATTAATGATCAATAATATTTGTTGTCCCCACATGATATTCAGTGATTGAACTAGTATTGTTCCAAAGTAAAACTCGTAACTCTAACTAATGTATAGTGATGGTGCACTTTATTGCAACCTTATTGCAAATGATGTTGACATGATTCAAGAGGCTGATATTGGTGTTGGTATCAACAACATTGAAGGCATGCAGGTTTGTTGTTCCTACAGTCAGGTTGCCCATATATCTTCCTATAACTATAAGTCAAATGTCATATATTTGAGCCATGCTTATACTATAGGATCTTGGAAGCTCTACAACTAGGAATAACAAAATCGCTAGCTCTTAGATTAATTTGAGTTACTTGTATGCCACATATACCAACCATCACATCTTGCCAAAGTTGTTATGCTTGAAAGCTATATCTGCAGAAATACTTTACTAGTAAATATATCCCTTGAATTTGTGGATGATGTGATTATGACAATATATCTCATGATTTACAAGAAAAGCCTATATTTTCCTCATAAAATGAGCTTATGGTCCAATTTGCTTATAATTGATTGTTCCTCAATACAAGTCTTTGATTACAGGACGCTCTTGGTGGAAATTCAAAAACAACATTTATTGTGAATACAACATTTATTACAAATGCACACAAGATAGGTTTTGTCATGTGTGCATGTATGTTCCTGTTCCCTTTTTAACATGAACTAATTCCTTGCTATTATTAACAAGGAGCTCATAGGCCCTACCATGTACTTTGGGCTAATGGGTATGGACAACCCCTTGGCCGGTATGACGACATGTGGACAGGGTGATGTTCTAAGGTAACTTATCGAAGTTTCTCTGTTTCTCCATCATTTTTTTCCTGTAGCGACTTGTTTCCTCCGATGAATTTATTTTTCCCTCTAAAGTAACAAATTTGGGTGTAAATGACAAACCAGAACTTGTAGGGTTCAACATGAAAGTAGTCAAACTAGAATTTTATTTTGGAAAGGATTAGTTACATTGGCATCGTGAGGCAGAAATGTAAATAACATCTATCAATTTTCCTTTTTTCCCCTAATTCATGAGAGAAGTCTATTACTCTGTATAAGTAATTTAAATTAAATTACATGTTTCAGGAATTATTTTTTTTATTTTTTTTATTTTTTGTGGATTCAATTATTTAAATATCATATTGGTTAGGCCTGGGCTTTTTCTGGCTTGAATTTTGAACTGTTTGGGTTGGGTCTGATAGGCAAGGGCTATTCAAAATTTTAATTTTCCTTGGCCAATTTGGGCCCATTGATAGTCCAATCCATCCCTAGTTCTCAATTTTTATATGTGAGTTCTATCTATGGTTTTTGTATTTGATATCATTAGCATGCTGTGTCCAATTGTGGATAGGAAATTCTTAATATTTGGAATATGAGGCTCATTCATGGATCGTTAAAATGAGACTTACAAGAACCACTAACTTCAAGTGGAAGAGTTTTGGACACAGGGCTGCCTACGTGGTAAACCTTTCTCAACCTCCTTTTGGATTTCATTATTTTCTTTTTTCCTTTTTTAAGAGCCACAGATTTCAGAGAATCTCATGGACTGGTCAAAAGAATAGTACTTCAGCTATGTAGGCACACACATCAACATGATACATGTCTACATAAGACACACACATCTTTGGTATTCATGTTTAAATAGTTTTAAGATTGTCAATTCTAATTCCATGCTTTGTTGTTCTTAGTCTCACTAGTAGAAATTTGAGTAGCATACTCTTGCTTTAAATGCTCATCCTCTGCTTATATTTCGAGGATTGGAGCTGCATATTTCAGATTCAAGCATCTGGTACGTCTCTTGTCAAGAATGCACATGTGTAGTTCATCAAACACTACATTATGTGATATCGTGTGCATGATATCTATGTTGTAATTACAGTTATCTATAATAATAATAATTTTTTCATTATACCACATTCACAATAGTTATCATTGTGGTTACAGTTATTCATTATGTGACAGGTTTTCAGGTGAGATGAACGAGTTTCAAAATAAAATAGTCTGCAGTTTTGAGAAGTGATTCTTAATGTCATTTTATGTGTAAATACATATTTCAGACTCAAGCATCTAGTATGTCTCTTGTCAAGAATGCACATGATTGGAGTGGCTTGACCATTTGGACAGGCCATATTTATGTATTTGCTCGAAATTGATGGAGCAGACCCAGATGTGCATCGGAACTGTCCGGAAGAGCGAGGGTCGCTAAAAGGTGGGAACCGCTGTTATGACCATGATAAAGCTGTCAATTTCCTATGGACGACATTGGAGGGGCCTGACCATTTGGACAGTCGTGTTTATGTATTTGCTCGAAATTAATGGAGCAGACCCGAATGTACATTGGAGCTATCCGGATGAACGGGGGTCCTTGGAAGGTGGGAACCGCTGTTATGACCATGATGAAGTTGTCCATTTCCTATGAACGACATTGAAAGGGCTTGACCATTTGGACAAACCATGTTTATATTTGTATTTGCAGGGACCACACCCTTAACCTAAACTCAAACCCATTCTCAAATTCAAAAACCTATAACCTAAACCTATAACCTATAACTTAAATCAAAACCAAAATCAAAACCTAAAACCAAAACCTATAACCTATAACCTAAATCAAAATCTATAACCTAAACCTAAACCTTAACCTAAACCTATAACCTATAACCTAAATCAAAGCCTAAACCTAAACCTAAAACCTATAACCTAAACCAAAACTAAAACCTATAGCCTAAACCCGAACCCATTATCAAATCCAAAAACCTATAACCTAAACCTAAACCTTAACCTAAACTTGAAAATCCAAACTTAAACCTAAACTTGAAAACCCAACCTAATCTCAACTCCCTAACCTAAACCTAAACCTAAACTTGAAAACACAAACTTAAACCCAATCTAGAACCTGAACCCAATTTCTTAAACCTAAACCATAACCCATTCTCAAATCCAAAACCCTATAACCTAAACCAAAACCTATAACCTAAACCCGAACCCATTCTCAAATTCCAAAACCTATAACCTAAACCAAAACCAAAACCTATAACCAAAACCCGAACCCATTCTCAAATCCCAAAACCTATAACCTAAAATGAAACCTTAACCTAAACCTATAACCTATAACCTAAACCAAAACCTATAACCTAAACCAAAACTAAAATCTATAACCTAAACTTGAACCCATTCTCAAATCCCAAAACCTATAACCTAAACCAAAACCAAAACCAAAACCAAAACCTATAACATAAACCCAAACCCATTCTCAAATCCCAAAACCTATAACCTAAAACGAAACCTTAACCTAAACCTATAACCTATAACCTAAACCAAATCCTATAACCTAAACCTAAACCAAAACCAAAACCAAAACCTATAACCTAAACCCGAACCCATTCTCAAATCCCAAAACCTATAACCTAAAATGAAACCTTAACCCAAACCTATAACCTATAACCTAAACTTAAACCAAAACCTATAACCTAAACCCGAACCCATTCTCAAATCCCAAAACCTATAACCTAAACCTAAACCAAAACCAAAACCTATAACCTAAACCCGAACCCATTCTCAAATCTCAAAACCTATAACCAAAACCAAAACTAAAACTTATAACCTAAACCCGAACCCATTCTCAAATCCAAAAACCTATAACCTAAATTAAAACTAAAACCAAAACCAAAACCTATAACCTATAACCTAAAACAAAACCTATAACCTAAATCTAAACCTAAACCTTAACCTAAACCTATAACCTAAAACCTAAATCAAAACCAAAACCTAAACCTAAAACCTAAACCTATAACATATAACCTAAATTAAAACCTATAACTTAAACCAAAACTAAAACTTATAACCTAAACCCAAACCCATTCTCAAATCCTATAACTTATAACCTAAACCTAAACCTAAAACCTAAAACCTAAACCAAAAATAAAACCTATAGCCTAAACCCGAACCCATTCTCAAATCCAAAAACCTATAACCTAAATCAAAACTAAAACCTAAACCTATAACCTAAATCAAAACCTATAACCTAAACCTAAACCTATAACCTATAACCTAAATCAAAGCCTATAACCTAAACCTAAACCTATAACCTATAACCTAAATCAAAACCAAAACCTAAACCTAAAACCTATAGCCTAAATTAAAACCTATAACCTAAACCTAAACCTATAACTTATAACCTAAATCAAAACCAAAACCAAAACCTAAAACCTAAACCTATAACCTATAACCTAAATCAAAACATATAACCTAAATCAAAACCAAAACCTATATCCTAAACCTGAACCCATTCTCAAGTCCTATAACCTATAACCTAAACCTAAACTTAAAACCTAAAACCTAAACCAAAACCTATAACCTAAACCAAAACCAAAACCTATAGCCTAAACCCGAACCCATTCTCAAATCCAAAAACCTATAACCTAAACCTAAACCTTAACCTAAACCATTAACCTATAACCTAAATCAAAACCTATAACCTAAACCAAAACCAAAACCTATAACCTAAACCCGAACCCATTATCAAATCCCAAAACCTATAACCTAAACCCGAACCCATTCTCAAATCTCAAAACCCAAACCTAAACCTAAATCTAAACCTAAAACCTAAACCTAAACCTATAACCTAAACTCATATCCCTAAACCTAAACCTAAACCTAATCCTATAACCTAAACTCAAATTCCTAAACCTTAACTTATAACCTAACCTAAACATGTACTTATAAACTAAAACTATTCTCAAATCCCAAAACCTATAACCTAAACCTAACCTTTCCTTAAACCTATAACCTAAACTCAAATCCCTAAACCTTAACCTATAACCTAACCTAAACCTATACTTATAACCTAAAACTATTCTCAAATCCCAAAACCTATAACCTAAACCTAACCCTTCCCTAAACCTATAACCTAAACTCAATTCCCTAAAGCTAAACCTACACCTAATCCTAATCTCAACTCCCTAACCTAAACTTAAAACTAAACTTGAAAACCCAAATTTAAACCCAATCCCGAACTTGAACCCGATTTCCTAAACTTAAACCAAAACCAAAACTTATAACCTAAACCTAAACCCATTCTCAAATCCTAAAACTTATAACCTAAACCAAAACTAAAACCTATAACCTAAACCCGAACCCATTCTTAAATCCCAAAACCTATAACTTAAATCTAAACCTTAACTTAAACCTATAACCTATAACCTATAACCTAAACCAAAACCTATAACCTAAACCAAAACCAAAACCTATAACCGAAACCTGAACCCATTCTCAAATCCCAAAACCTATAACCTAAACCTAAACCTATAACCTATAACCTAACCCAAAACCTATAACCTAAACCAAAACCAAAACCTATAACATAAACCCGAACTCATTCTCAAATCTCAAAACCTATAACCTAAACCTAAACCTTAACATAAACCTATAACCTATAACCTAAATCAAAACTTATGACCTAAACCAAAACCAAAACCTATAACCTAAACCCGAACCCATTCTCAAATCTAAAAACATATAACCTAAACCTATAACCTATAACCTAAACCAAAACCAAAACCTATAACCTAAACCCGAACCCATTCTCAAATCCTAAAACCCATAACCTAAACCTAAACCTTAAACTAATCCTATAACCTAAACTCAAATCCCTAAACCTTAACCTATAACCTAACCTAAACCTATACTTATAACCTAAAACTATTCCTAAATCCCAAAACCTATAACTTAAACCTAACCTCTCCTTAAACCTATAACCTAAACTCATTTCCCTAAACCTAAACCTACACCTAATCCTAATCTCAACTCCCTAACCTAAACCTAAACCTAAACTTGAAAACCCAAACTTAAACCCAATCCCAAACATGAACCTGATTTCCTAAACCTAAACCATAACCCATTCTCAATTCCTTAAAGTTATAACCTATAACCTAAACCTAAACCTAAACCTAACCTAAACCTATAACCTTTCCCTAAACCTTTAACCTAAACCTAAACTTAAAACCTAAATGTATTCTCAAATCCTTAAACCCAAACCTACACCTAATCATAATCTCAACTCCTTAACCTAAACCTAAACTTGAAAATCCAAACCTAAACCCGATTCCGAACCCGAACCCGATTTCGTAAACCTAAACCTTAACCTATAATCAAGTTCCCAAAAGCTATAAACTATAAACTAAACCTAAACCTATAACCTAAACCTAAACCTTAACCTAAACCTAAACCAAAGCCTATAACCTAAACCTTAACCTATAACCTAAACTTAATTATAACCTATAGCTTAACTTTAACCTAAACCTTAACCTAAACCAAAACCTATAATTATATGGTGAGACCATTTCTTTTGTGTCAATTTCATTCCTTTTCGAGTTTTTTTTTTTTAAATTCATTAAGAAAAAAAAAGGTGGTTACACATGCATTATGCACTTCTTTCACTTTATCTTTCTTTTCCCATATGGGCATTCTAATTTATGAATGACATGACTGTTTGTAGGATGATGGAATATATAAAGCTGTTAAAATTTTGGGGTGAAGTCGAACACATTTATCTAATGAAGTCAAAGATTTGTATTTTCAACATTATTGTAATTGTAATTGTAATTGATTGAATGAATTGGATTATAATTGATTGTAATTGTAATTGATTGAATGAAGGATTGTAATTATAATTGATTGAATAAAGGATTGCAATTGATTGTAATTGAATGAATGAATGAATGATTGTACAGGTGGTAATTGAATGAACAAGTGATTATATATAATTTTTTAATGTACAAAATAGCTACGGATATTGACCGTAGCCACTAATCTGATAGGTGTAGCCTTTTTAATTTTGGCAAATTGCTACAGACTTTTAGCTACAAATAATATCCGTAACTGTTTGAAGTTTTTATTATAGATATAATTGCTACGGATTATATCTATAGCTGTTGTAACCTATGGCTACGGATTATTAAATCCGTAGCCATAGGTTCCAGACCTATTGTTACGGCACCTATGACTATGGTCGTGCAACGGACTAGCTACGGACTAAAACTGTAGCCATAGGTCTATGGCTACGCATTTTATCTGTAGCCTTTGCCCCTTTTTTTGGTAGTTTGTGGGCATGATTTTTTTTTTTTTTTGGGGGTCTAGGGCCTAAATTTTTGTGTTGCATTTAATGGTTGGAGCGAGTTTCATATAAAATCAAGGGTGTAAGTCTCTCTTCCAATTGTTTCCCTTGGTATATCTCCCAATTGTCTCCCTTGATCTAGAGCCTACCTTAAGTACATGTTGGCCCACAACATGGCTAACAACAAGTCATTATACTTTTGTGGCTCCATGGATTCACTCCTTACAATTCCTTGCAACAAATCCATAAATCATGGAAGTTTATTAGAGTACACCCAAAAGTAGTGCAATGGGATTCATAGGGACCTTAGCCATTGGAATGTGGTGCCCAAAAAAATGCATAAGTCTAACTGTAGATTGGGAACACCCAAATACAAATGCCGATATGTTTTTATAAAATTGGGCCAATTGCTCTATAAATGAGTTGTTATTAACATATGCTTCTACATGACTAATTGCTTTGATTCTACATGTTTAGATTTTGAATGAGTTGTTATCAACATATGCTTCTACATAGTTAATTATTTTGTTTCTACATGCTTAATTGTTATCGACATATGCTTCAAACCAACTGAGCATCCAAACACACCCAAACATGTTTATGTTCAAGTCCAATTCCTTCCTCTTTGGTGAACCTATAAATTTGTAAGGAACTGTAAGTTCTCAAAACCTTAAATTAATCTTGAATCATTTATATCTTTATTGCTTCATTTATATTTTGATGTCAAGGTTAGCTTGTAACTCCTCAGAAGTCGCTCTGCCGTAAGACATTATGGTGCATGACGGTTCCTAGTAGGTTAAGTTGTAAATTATTATAAAGAGTTGGTTGGATATTTTTTATTTATTTTTATAAATATTGTTAATAGTTGGTTGGATATTGATGAATGTATTTGTGAATGTGAATGAAAATAAACAACTTATGTATGTATGTATGTCTCTCTCTCTCTCTCTCTATACACACACACACACACACACACACACACATACATAATGGAGGATACCTTGTTTAGGGGGACATGAAATTCTTGAAGCTTATGGTATGGTGCACTAATATTGGTTGTATGTTACTAGTATGTAGTAGATAATATTAGGTCCAATAATTTTTGTATGTGGCTAAAATTTTTATTAGTAGTTGATTCAGACGGTCTAGATTGAGGCAAATGTGTACCACTAAGGCTATGAAAATATGAATCATCATGCTTAGACAGAGGTATCAAGTAATTCCTTGTGTACATCGGATAGCGTGAGATCAAAATGAGGCCTACTCTGTTGCTTTCGGGGTCCATATCTTGATGTCATTTTCAACCAAATAGATGAAACAAGAAAAATAGAAACCAATTTGAGCTACCCGAGCATTGGACCCAACAATTTCTCCTTCATTTTCCCCTTTTTGGTTGATTTACATAATCTATTTAAGAAAGGATTGAAGGCTGCATAAAATTTCACTATAGAGAAAAACTCACATGGACATTCATGTCCAGTTCCTAGTGGTAGAATTTCAAAAATAGTGAGATCGACAAAAAGGTTATGAAAATTTTGAAAAGAATGAAAAAGAATGCAAAATATGAAAAGAATGTATAAAAATGACTAAAAAACTAGAAGAAGAAGGAAAAAGATATAAGTTCAGAATCAGTATTTGATTATTTAATAAATCTTGATATGGTGAGCATAGCTGACATTATGAAATATTAGTACAACTATGAGAAGTAAGTTAATTTTTACTGAGCACATTAAAAAAATTGATATATGAACTTATGCTCTAATATAATTGATAAAGAATTTATTTGATTAATTGCTTATGTGATTCAGCTCTAGGTTTTTAAAAATTCCAATTTCTCATCTTAATTGTACTTAGTCATACTTAATTGTACAAAGGATTGTTTTCTGAAAAGGGTTTGAACATTAAGAATTGAGGTTCACTTCACACATGTTTTGCTCGGGACTAGCAAAATGCTTGTTGGGGAGTGTATTGAGTGTCAAGTATTGCATATTTTCCCTATTTATATCTTAGTTTTATGAACATGATAATGCTTAAAGGTATATTTTGTGCATATTTATGTTGCAAGGTGAATCTAAGAGCTTAAAATGTTAAAAGAAAGGATTTGATGCTCAAGAAACACAAAGGCAAAGAATGGATCTTTGGAGACTAAGATTGAAGATTTCAAGACCCCACGATTCAAGAAAACCTAGTGGAGAAGGAAGGAAGTTAAAAGAATAAAGTACTAAAATTCACTTCATTGTCTGTTTTATCGACCACAGTTCGATGACATCGAACCTATTGTTTGATGACATGGAACACAGGTTGATGACATCGAATTTTTACATGAAAAACAAGTTAGTCGTTAGATATATTGGGTGCAATTCTCGATTACTCGAAGTCTCTTTCGATGATATCGAAGACATGCTCAATGACATCGAATACCATTCGATGGGATCGAAATTTTTGAAGAATTTTGAAGCAACTCACGGGACTATTTTTTACACATATTCGAGGACTCAAAGACCATTCGATGACATCGAAGCCCTATTCGATGACATCGTAGATTTTCTTGATGACAAGAAGAGTTACGCAATGCAAAAGGTGAAAAGGCGCGACTTCCGGATTCAAATCCCTTTAATGACATCGAAGGCTGTTCGATGACATCAAAGGCATTATGTAGAGTTATGCGGACTGTGTAAATTTGATGCGGTTTTCCAATTTTACACGGACAAGGCTATAAATATGGGTTTCCTAAATACTTCTAAGGATATCTAAGGTTTTGATAAGTAGAGCAAAAGGGTGGAGCCGTCTCCCAAGAGTTTCTTCTTCCCTTCTTCCTAGTTTTTAATACTGTCTTTGAGGATTTTAGATCTAATCATGTCTATGGCTGGCTAAACCTCTTAGTTAGGGCTAAGAGGTGAAGCTTGTAGCATGTTGTGATATTTTTTATTTTTATTTTGATTCTTATTCTTATTGAATTTCTTTGATTCTAATTTGTTATTTAAAGACTACTTTTAGTTTTTAATGGTTTGTTATGACTCAAATTATAATAGATCTGCAATAACTTTGAGTGTTTTCTTTTCTTTTTTGAGATTGTGGGATTGGTAAATCCTATTGTTCACCATCAACCTCCGGGCATGATAGGGTGATGGAATCCCTTCCAACCCTCACAATTCTCCTTCATTGAGAATTAGGTCAACGAAAGTTCATATTTGATTTTACTAATTTATCTTCCAATTGGACAGGATAGGACTCCAATTCCAATCGTGTTCCTTAAATCAAATAAGGAAATATCTCGATAGCTGCAAGTGGATCCTTGGAGCATTAGTTCCCTTTAGATTATTGAAAACCCTTTCATAATTACTTCTTTTATTTTAGATTTCTAATTTAGATCTTCTTCTAGTTCTGTTTTTAGTTACTTTCAGAAACGTACGAGACCAGTCCCAGTGGATTCGACCTCAGCCTTAATGAGATTATTACTACATTATGACCCCATACTTGGGGTTGTGAGCATTAAGGTTAGTCAAATACCATTCAACTAATCAAATACTTGGTAACCCTCACACTAGCATTCAGATAAGAAGATAACTAGAAAATATATGTAATCATGTTTGCTTTACTTCCTAAATTGAATCGGGTAATGTAAATGAAGCGCTCGCTGATAAAAGTTGGATAAATGCCATGTAAGATGAATTATATCAATTTATTAGAAATGATGTATGGTTTTTGGTTTCCAGACCTACTAAAAAAACATGTGATTGGAACCGAGAGGATTTTAAAAAATAAAAATGATAAAATGGGAAACATTATCAGAAATAAGGCACGAATGGTTGAACAAGGTTATACTCAGATAGAAGGTATTGATTACGATAAAACCTTTGCACTAGTTGTGTGCCTTGAATCAATCAGATTATTTATTTCCATTACATGCCATAAAAAAGTTAAAATTTATCAAATGGATGCAAAAAATGCTTTTCTAACCGGTGATCTAAATGAGGAAGTATATGCTTAACAATCAAAGGGTTTTGAAGATCCTAAACTTCCCAATCATGTTTACCATCTTAAAAATGCTCTTTATAGTTTAAAACAAGCTCTTAGAGCATGGTATAAAAAGTTGACTAAATTTTTACTTAGTTATAATTTTGTTATGGGTAGTGTTGAAAAAATCTTATTTGTTAAGAAGTATAATGATGATATCCTAATTGTTCGAATCTATGCTGATGATATTATCTATGGATCTGCGTGCACTAAGTTATCTACTAAGTTTGCAGATCTAATAAAATTCAAGTATGAAATGAGTATGGTCAACAAACTAAACTATTTCCTTGGATTACAAGTTAAACAACTAGAAGATGGTATGTTTATCTCACAAACCAAATATGCATTGAACCTTGTAAAAGGTTTATCTTTGAGAATGGTATGAATTTCAACACTCCGATGAGTACAATTCTTAAACTCTCAAAAGATTAATCAAGTAAAAGTGTAGACTCTCAACTATATCGTAGTATGTCGGTAGTCTTTTGTATTTAACTGTTAGTAGACCTGATATTGCATTTATTGTTGGAATATGTGCTAGATATCAATTTGATTCGAAAAAATCTCACTTATTTACCGTCAAACGGATAATCAGATATGTCGCAAGTTCTACAAACTTAGGCTTATGGTATCCACATGATACGTCTGTTCAAATCGTAGGTTATACAGACACAAAGAGGGCATGAAATGTTGATGATAGAAAATCTACCAACGGTAGTTGTTTCTATGTTGAAAACTACTTAGAATCATCGCTCAGTAAGAAACAAAATTATGTATCTCTATCCACTATAGAGATTGAATATATTACTGTAGGAAATATTTGCACTCAATTAATATGGATGAAAAGAATGCTAGCTGAATTTGGAATTACGCAAGATACGATGACATTATATTGCGATAATTCTAGTGTAATAAATATCTCTAAAAATCTAATTCAACATTCTCGTTCAAAGCATATTGATATACGATACCATTATATTCGAGAATTAGTTGAAGATAAAACTATTGTGCAAGAATATATTCCCCCTCCAATTTGTTTTCACTCCACATCTTCTTTCTCAGCTAGTTGGTGCCCCATTCGACCAACCCATCAACCAAACTCTCTTGTAAGTAATTTTATTTTAATTTCCTTCTAGATTTTAGTTGTCCTTCAGTAGATTTGCTAGTTTGAGTAGTTCTTCATCAATTTGAAATCCTTTTCTTTTTAGTTTTTCATCAAAATCTGATCTACTTTCTTCCTTCCATTTTTCTTGTAATTTCTCTTATGCATTTATAATGGAACGCCAAGCTAAAAAGTCAGTACATAAATCAAAAGCTGGTTCATCTTCTAAATCCCACCCTCTTGGTGTACAGACCATACATTCACTAGAGGATGATCAGGAAATTGTCCAAGATTTCTAGATAAGGGACATTATTATTGAAAAAGTAGTAAATTTGGACCATATTGCTCATTTTGGTCTAGTTCCAATTCTTTCTGAGGTTGGATGTGAATGTATTTTGAATTGGGGTGGAACGACTTAACAGTTCGTAGTGTAAGGCATGTATGCCTCTATTTGTGATGTTTCTCTTAAGAATTTTTCCTTCTCTATTCAATTTGTAGAAGAAACATTCATGATTACACCTTCTGTTATATCTGCCTTAATGGACATAGACATTGCAGATGATGGAATCCCAATCACCACACTTTCAGAGAAAATGTCTAACTCTGAAAACAAAACTATTACAAGAGAATTGTGTGGTTTCAATGCTGAATGGCGATATGGTAATGCCTTACCCTCGAACAAACTATTTCATAAATGCCACATTTTACATTGTATATTCACATCCAATGTGTATCGTAGAGTGGGGAATAAGACTAATCTTACTCCCTTCATGCTTAGAGTCTTCCATGCCGTTGTTTTGGGTATTCTTATTTGTCAACCTTCTTTAACGTCTAAGTCCCTATGTTTGAGGCACTAGAATTCGAACTCCCTTTCAACAACTCAAATTTGAATATGATGAACCACACTCCCCTTCCTGAGCAAAGAGAAGGCGAAGAAGAACTGTTGGCAGTGAGAGACATAACCATGGATGACATATTCAATGACTTAGAAGATTCTGATGATCAAGCTGATTGTGACTATCATCCCTCTCAATTTGATGAGAGGTAATCTGCACTAGAGGAGAAGTTGAGGCTCGAGGAGAAGTTGAGGCTCTGCATGTATCACAGGCTTCATTGGCTCAAACCCAATAGTCTATAATGAAGTATATGAAAAAGTACTTCCATCGCATCAATTGGAGTTTGAGGCTTAATGATCCTTTGATGCCTGCACCATCTTCTTTTAGGTCGGATTGAGCTTGATTAGTTTATCATCTTTACTTATGATGGTTAGTTTATTTTTGATATTTTGTTTGGTTGGATATTCTAGATTTTTTTATATTTGTAATATTTTGGATGATTTTCTTATATTATAATTGTATGAGTTGATTTGTTTGATACTTCATACACTATCTTAAATAGTATTATTCTCCCTGCTATTCTTTCTTAATGATATTCCTTCTTACTAACATTTATCTATCTACTTTACCTTGATATTTATCTCTCATGTCATTTGATTCTTCCTTTATCAACTTGTGACAAAAAGGGGGAGATTGGTACTTGATGTGTGAGTAAATTGGGGCATATGGAATGAATGGAATGTTTGTATACAATTTTTGTTTGCATACTATATGTTGTATTTCGCAGGGGGAGTATCACTTGAGCATTACAAATGGCTATAAATATTACAGGGATACTCACGTAAGGCAACTTCCAGGTTATTAAAGATTGTGCATGGTTAATCTTGTTAATGGATCTAGTGTTGTGTAACGTTGTGTGTTTTGTCATGAAATTGACAAAGAGAGATTGTAAGTGCTATTATGTTAAGCACACATATATTGTCAAATTTCATAAGACAAAAGTGCTTCAAGGTAGAAATACAATTATGGAATTACAACTACTCTACATGCCTAAAGATCAGCTCAAGATCGGCTTATGATCATGTCAAGATCGACACATATTCTAAAAAAAAATCTTTGCCCATATTCAAGACAAAGTCCAGTCAAAGTTCATGACAAAGTGACTTATATATTTCTTAAAACACAGGTGATATAACCCTAGAAAGACCTTAAGAATATGTGCTTTCAAAAATTCTCTATCATGAATTTTTATAAATGTTTTTGGTATGAAATTCGGTTAGCCTAACTTCTGGTTTGGCCAGCCTAACTTCTGGTTTGGCCAACCTAACTTCCTCAGCCAACTGAACTTCAAGCCCAAGTAAAATAATAACTTCTACTGAAAATTCAGCTAGCCTAAGTTTTGGTTCGAGTAGCCTAAGCTTAAAATTCAGCTAGCCCAAGAAAGTTCGGGTGAAATTCTAGCAACGTAAATATTTGGATTTTACGTGAATTTAGCCAGCCAAGTAGCAAATTTTGCCAGCAGAATTGTGATGTTCAGCCAACCGAATTTTGAATAAATCTTATCTGCGCAATCCGAGTGTTGGAACAAATCTGGTGAACTCCAGCCAGCCGAAGCTAATCTTAGGCTAGTCAAAGTTGCAACATCTTTGCTCATAAATTGAGGTTTTCTCTCATTCTAATTGATAACAAAAATTAATATAATTCCTCTGCAAGAGAGAGAGGTTCAAGTTCTCGACAAAGCTATCAGTGTGGTATTTATAAAATTTATTTTATAGCTTATTCAATTCCCTTATCTTTAGATTATTTTAATCTTATTGTAGGAAGGTAAGTTATACTCTTCTTTAAGATATAAGAGAATTGAATCAAGTAGCATTTAGATTTTCCATTTTTAAAATCTATAGAACCCTATACACTCTCTATTTGATTGAACACTGCAACATTTACATTTAAGAAAGAAGTCCTTCTGCCACAAGCTTCTGCCGCATCTTCTACATTTGAAGATCAGTACATTTACTATTTTCTTTTGAGGTTATGTCTGAGATAGCCTGTAAAAATCTAAGTGAGGTTTTGTCTGAAACAACCTATGAAAATCTCAGTAGGGTTTCTATTTGTGATAACTTGTGAAAATTACAAAAGGATTTTTATTGTGATAGCTTGTAAAAATCATAAAGAACTGTATCAGGTTGTTAGGTGACCCTGTGAAAACTTTTTACAGTAAAAGCCAAAATTATGTGGGTAGTAATTTTGAGAGTAGAGTAGGTGTGACACCGAACCACTATAACCCCTTATGCCGTGTGGTGAATGCTTTATTCTTTTTTGGTGATTTCATGTTATTTATTATTTCATTCTTATAGTGAATGTTGTAATCTTTTTATATATTCTCTTCCTAGTTTGAAAGATTGATTTTAAAGACATTTGTCAAATAAGGTTGTCTTACCTAATATTTTAGGTGAAGGTTATCCTATGAATTATTTGGAATCAAGGTTTCAATACTCACGAGATTGAAATTATTTTTTTTTGTAATATTTACATATTTCACATTTATTTCAATCATTTGGCATTGCCCCCCCCCACGAACATCACTAGCTCTCCATTTCACTTAGGGTTTAGGATTGGGTTTTTCGATGACCATCCATTGGTTCAAACTCAATTCTAATCTTCATTTGGCTGATGGAGACTCCAATAATCAAACACATCTATACATCAATTCATACCCGATCTGTTAAATTTGTAAGTGTAAGTGAAAACGACTGCGTTACACAAGTGACATTCACAGAATGTTGACTCCACTAGAGATATCTTAGCCACTGGCCAAGGTCCAACTTTAAATACAAATTTTTATGACATTTTTGGGGAATATATAATTTTAGCATGTTTCCCTTCTAGTTAATATTGGCCTTGTTTTACTTTCATACATTATTAACTAACATTCCCACAAATACTAGTTCTTTACTAACTAATCCATTGACACTATAGTGAATACTGATCTTAGTTACTTTCATGCATTTCCTTTATATACTCTAATGAATATTGTTCTTATTTGCTTTCTTTCCTTTTCTTTTCATTATTCTAATATATATTGATCCTCCTTTTATATTATTGTTTGTAATTTCCATTTGTATTTATTTATTATATTGAAAAGTAAAAGAAGAAGAAGAAGAAGAAGAAGAAGAAGAAAAGAAAAAGAATGGGGAAGAAAGCAAGGTGAGAAGAACTAAAAGCGAAAGGCCATTCCTTCACAATTAAGCCTAAAAACTGTCTTAAGGGTCCGACATCCCTCAAAATTTGTGTCAAACTTTCAAAGTATCATGCGCACTCATGCACAAGCCGCCATGTTTGTCTAGGAAGACTTTCTAAGCCCTTCACCTCCTCCTGACTGACCCAGGATTCCAACCGCTCAACTTACCACTATCCCCTCTTTGGCCGACATTGCCGTCAGCCTACAAAGGCTTGAAAATCTCATGGCTCGTTTTCTTCAAGTTGAAGCCACATCCACGCTCCTAGTATGTTGATGGAATCACTCAACCTATGCATTAACCCGCCAAACCCCACCATGCACACAGTTAACCAGTTTCCCCCAACTCCCCTTAATGGGAGCTAAATACATTTCCAATATCCTCTTTCCACAGAAGCCTATAATTCAATTCAATTTTCCTCCACTATTGGGAGCCATCGACTGGCTTTGGAAAATACCCTTAAGGAGAGACAAATCCCTGTCCAATTTCCTCCCCCTAATAGGAGTCAATCATTGCCATAGCAGGCACATTCCAGTCAATTTAAGCAACATCCCCCTAATGGGAGCGCTTTTTAATTCTAGCTAAAACAATTACTTTTTAGTCAACCTCAACATTTATTTTCTAGTCCATCAGGACAATTACCTTCTAAGCAATCTCATATTATATTCTGGGCCATGATATAATACGAGCTCTTAGTTATATTGTAGAGAGAATAATCCTAAGTTATAACATAAATAAAGCCATGATTCGTATGCATAAATGAGTGCAAGACACTTAACATTAATAAATAGCTATAATAAGCTTATCAATCATAAGAATCTAAGATAGTTTGAATGCACAAGTAAGAATTATAGTGTATTAGGCGAGTCCTTGAGTTATAGGGAAGATGACTTGCTTGATACTAGATGCAAGATCAATAAAAGAGAGAGATAAGTAACAATCCACAATAAAATACATTTATGTAGTTCAACAATTTCTACTACTACATAGCGTTGGTATAAGCATACACTAGAAGAATGATAATTTGGAATATAAGTATGATTTCATGTATGTTCGCTTTGAAACCATGAATATGGGCTCTATTGCCTGCTCACATGGTGAGATAGTATAAAATACTTTTCTTTAAAGCCATGGTGGATGAATTACAATGATCATATCATCCTGGCCTATACATGTGGCCAATTATTAGAACTGTTTGTATTTTACAAGTCATAGAATGCATGGTTAGAATCATCAAACCAAAGTGTTACTTGAAATCATAAGCAATACAAAGTGGGATATATTGGATAGATATTTCAAGATGATGATCAGACCTATTTGTATATGTGCTCAATCCTGATTATCTATTTTCATGTTATTAATCGGATTCTTAAGATTGTCCAATTGGCATGATTTTTGTACCATGATTTCTCCCATGTGGTATGCAAATATGGACTGTTCAAATTAGCCATTAGCCTTCCCACATGTCATTCAAAAGTTTTTGGGCACTGCTAACATCCGCATGAAGGTGGAGATGTTACCAAAATCCTATATTTATTATTTAAAAATTATATAAAATTTAATAAGAGGTCAGGGTTGGATCCAATGGTAAAGTATCCATACTTGGGAAGATAAATTTTAGGTCTTATTTGTAAGGTCTGTATCCTAGCCTGTACTGTTCCGTATGCCTTCGCGGTCCTCCCGGTCGAATTTTGGCAACCCGCGATCTATTATCGACGTTTGCGCATGATCTTGAGTCGTATCCTGTATATTAGAATTGGATCGACCCGAGACTTGTATCATTGCAACCGCGCTGTCACCGTGGTTCCAATGCCGCGTCTCGCATGCCAAGGCGATTCTCGGGGTAGGAAATGTGAGCCCGTATTCAGTTTGAGGAAAACGTCGCACGTTGCAATCTTGAGAGAATCCATCACATCAATCCCATCAATCAAAGTACACATCACACTCCATCACTCATGCATCCCCAAGTACAACCACCCCTCCCTTAAATTCAACTCTTTCTTACACAAGTACACATCACACCCATCACACCCATATCTCTCTCTCTCTCTTACACCTCTCTCTCTCATCCCTCTCATTCTCCAAGCAAGCATCCTACGTCCAAGCAAGTTTCCATGAGAGAGCTTGTGTGGCCCACCTTCCTACCACCCAATCCAACCCTTAGATCATCATCTCAACCGTTGAAATTGTCTCCTTGGAGCTCTAGATTGCATTGGCGGAAGGAGTTGATCCCTTTATTTTGTGGCCCACTCAATGAGTTATGTGATGTCCAACTGTCCATCAAGTGGACCCCATGGCCATCCAAGCCATGTGAGCCTTACCTTCCGAGTGATGGGAAGACACAAATATTATATTGATCTTACTCAAGTGGGTCATGTCTGCGTGGAACCCACCAGCCGTGGTCCCCACATGTGGGACCCACCTTGATGTGTGTGCCACGTTCATGTGGGACCCACCACAATGATGTGTTTATCCATGCTGTCTAGCGTTCGGGACGCTGGACAGAGTGTGGTGGCTAACATGGAGTGCGTGTACTGACTTGGGTATGTACTAACAAGCTAACAAAAAGAAAATAATAAAATAATATATAATATATATGAGTGAAATTTTGGGGTGGGCTATTCATGTAGGCTCCACCTTGATGTATGAAGTTAATCCACACCGTCCATTCCATTCTCCAACTCATTTTAGGCGTTGAGCCAATAAATGAAGCTAAACTGGCTTTCTGGTGGGCCCTAGTACGAAGAATAGTATTTTCACCGTTGGAAACCCACCCTGATGTTCTGTGCCCAAAAACACATCAAATATTGGTTCAATGGGATTGTCTTGAGCCGTAAAGTGCAATGGGTGGGGTGGATCCACTTGATGCGGGCCCCACGTATGAAATTCTCCAAGATACATGATTTTTTTTAAAAATAAAAAATTAATAACAGTAGCAGCGTCTGCTGCTGCTATTGACAGAGGACGCAGGCAGTGCCCTGCGACTGCGTGGGTGGAAGAGACTGGGACCACGGTCCTAGACGTGGGCCTCACTGTGATGTGGATCTCACATCAACATCATGCATTTGATGGCCCGTTAGGACAGTGGGCCCCACTCCAAAAATCAGCCCTATCTGAAGGTCAGGTGGCCCACATCATAGGAAACAACGGGATTGAACGTCAGCCATTGAAACCCTTTTCTGGGTCACAGAAGTTTTGGAACATTATGAAAATTATTTTTCCTATTCATCTGGGTCCACGTGACATTATTAACGGATTGGATGGCATATAAACATTATGGTGGGCCCTACGTGGGACCCACAGTGATGTATGTGTTCTATTCACACTGTCCACTGCTGTGGACGATGGAGCCCACTTATATGTATGTGTTTTATATATGCCATCCAGCCATTTTAGCTGGCTGCTGGACGGCAGGGGGTGCCATGTGGTATATGTTTCATCCATGCCATCCATTTATATGGGTCCCACCCCACGTGTGGACTGCACCTGTGATAATATATATATATATATATATATATATATATATATATATATATATATATATATATATATTATCATTTATATATTATATTATATAATGTATACATGATGGTGGGCCTTTATGGCACCCACCATGATGCATGTGTTTCATCCAATCTGTCCAACCGTTTTGAAAACTTATTTTAAGCTTGAGATAAAAACAATAAGACAGATCTAGGATTAGGTGGACCATACTATAGAAATCGGTGGGTTTGACCGTCCACCATTAAAATCCCTTTCAGGACATTGTGACCTTATGATTAGATGGGATGGGAAATAAATGTTATCATGTGTTGAGGGTCAAATATTGCTTATCAAACCCCATTTATTTCTTGAATTTACGAGCATGATACTGTTTAATGGCCCGTTTTATCGTGTTTATGTTGCAAGGTGATTTTACGATTATGAACTGCAAAAAGGTATTAAAAGCATTGATTTAACGCTCAAGATTCACCAGAGCAAGGGATGGACCCCAAGGGACTGAGATCGACGGAATTACACGCCAAAAATCCACAAAAATGGAGGAACTGAAACTCAAGTGGCCTGAAGGACGTCCAAAATGCAAGATCACAGGGTTCCCGCCATCCGATTGTCCTGAAACTTCATATATGGGATGAGGGCCATAAATTAACCGTACATGTAAAATTTCAGCCATTGGATCACTATGGAAACTGACAGATCAGCCCATAAACTGTTGATTCTGGGCCCACCTGATATCCAGAACATCTTTAAATTTGGTCTCAACACTTTAAGTAGGGAGACTAATTGAATGACTGGAGTGAATTTTGAAAAAAATGTCATAGTAGACCCCACATGAATAGAGTGTGCATAGTGCACAAGTGCACTAGGCGTGCATTGCAAACGGCAAAGACGGTTGACCGTCTCTGGCCGAAAAAGAAAAAAAGAAAAGGAAACTTCATCAGCGAACAGACAGTTGGCGTCGTTTTGCGGAAGATAGTGGGCCCCACCCATTGCCCGTACGTCTAATCCGCACCGTCCACCGTTTAGACGGCCGTGAATACTACAAAACCTAACTGATAGTTTTCAGCCTTGCAAGCACACGTGTACGATACAGGGGCCACAAAAGGGCTGCCCTGTAGCGTTCAAATCTAATTTTGTTGTAATTTTTTCTCTGAACTGCGTCAATAGACATTCAAAACCACCTATTCTTGACTGAAATTTCGTTCTGAATGCAATGGATGGGGTGAATTTTCCAGAAAATGCTTCTGTGGGGCCCACCGATTACAACAACGAAATGGTGCGAAAGGTTTCACACATCCGTGAAAACCGACCTTTTCAAGCGGTTGTGGCCCATTATCTTTGATCATATGACAGATCTGAACCGTCTATCATGTAGAGGACCCACGAAAGTCCTGATATTTCTTTAGAATTTGAGCGAGGAAAGTGACGATTTTTGAGGCACTGAACTTGGTTGCGAAAAGGCTTTCGTTGCGCATGCGATAGCTTTCCAAATCCGATTCAAGTCTGATTTTCACCACTCCAGCAGCTATATAAGGAGGTTTTGGACGTGGAGAGCAATTATTCAGACCTTGGGAGGAAGATCCAGATCTTGGCTGGGTTGGAACGTCAGGAGAAAGAGAGAGAGAGAGAAGAGCTTTGGTTTTTCTTTCCCTTTTCTTTTCCTTTTCTTTTTCTCTTTATTTATTTGGATCTAGCCCACATCATGTCTGGCTAAACCTCTTAGCTAGGGCTAAGAGGTGAAGCTTGTAGTGAGATGAGAGATTTTATTTTACGTTTTTAATTTAATTTTAATTCATGAATTGACGTTGATTTTAGTTGATTATTAATGACATGTTTTGTTTAGTCTTTAATGGTCTGTTGTGACTGAAATTACAATGGGTCTACAATGGCTTGGAGCATGTCCTTTTCTCTTTTATGTTTATGACGTCAGGAAGCCCTGTTGTTCATCATAGTCTCCTGGGCATGGTTGGATGTCGGTACTCTTCCTAACCTTCATACATGTGATTGGTTGGTAATTAGTTTAATTCTGTTGTTTGCTTTGTCTCCTGGGCATGGTTTGGTGATAGAATCCATTCTAATTCATATACCTTTCATCTCTTTCAAAACTAGATCAACGGCAGTTCAGTAAATTCCATAATTCTTGAAGCAGGCATAAGATCTCCCTGATCTCTACAAGTGGATCATCTGAATCCCTAGTTACCCTTCTCTGATATTTCCTTAGTTTTAGATTAATTAACTTACAATTATTTCACAATTGCTACTTGATTTAGAATTCATCTTATTCTAGTTCAAATCCTACTTAATTTTAAATCACGTACAGTTTCAGTCCCTTGGGATTCGACCTCGGTCTTATCGAGTTATTACTACATCACAACCCTGCACTTGGGGAGTGAACAAGTTTTTGGCGCCGTTGCCGGGGACTAACGGCTACATTTTTGAAATTAATTAGTTTTAAGATTAGTTTAAGATTAGGATTTTTACTAACTTTAGTTTTAGGTTTAGATTTTCCTGATTTTTTTAGAACTAACTTGTCTTTCCTGTTTTGTAAGATTCTGAGATAGAAACTTCTAATTTGGTGATATCTTTCTAATTTCTTTATTTTTTCTATTTTTAGAATTAGGGTTTTATTTTTAGAGATTTTTTAATCCTAGACTTTCTCTTTTCAGAAACTAACTTGTTTTGTCTTATTTTGCAGGCTCTTAATATAGGAATCTCTAGTATGGTAACATCTTTCTAACTTCTCCTCCTCTTACTTTCCACATTGCTGTAGAATTTTTTTTTCTTCTATTTTTCTTAGGATTAAATTCAGATTAAGGGTTTTATTATGTATATGCATGAGTGGCAACGTCAGTATGCTGAGAAGAATAACTTATTTTGGGATGATGATAAGATAAATCAACTTATGTCTCAAAACTTTTCTGAAACTATCATTGAGAACCAATCAGAATATAAAGATCTACCGGCTAAAAAGTCCTTACGTGATTATAAGCAGGAGAACAATTACATCCTACGGATTAACAAAACAGTATGTGAGTATTGGGGTTATCATAACTATGGTTGTGAGAATTAATATCACCCATCCGATAAAAAGAAAACGATACGTGATTATATTATGAGTGATAATAAGTATTACCAACCATCAGATTCTCCCACCTATGATCCGTATGACTATAACCAGTGGAAACATCAATGTCGGGAAGCTGAACCAGCTATATATCATAGTGATAATTCTCTTGGGTCCTTTACCCTTGAAACCCAACCAGAAACAATCCAAGAGGATTCACTTCAGAAACTCATGAAAGCACAAGAGCAATTCAATCAACTTGTCATACAATCATGTGAACTGCTCAAATCCTCAATTCCAATAATTTAGTCACACCTTATGAATAAGGAAGAGGCTAGGTTATCATAGCCTCATCCAAATCTAGAAGCACAATATGAGGAAAGTGATGCGCATTCACTTTTGAAAGAATTTAGAATTTGGAATGAGGAGTTGGATTCCGTTAATGGGCATGTGGTTCAATTTCCCGATGAGTCAATCTCAATAACTGTTCGAAAGAATGGTAAAGATACATGGGTGTCTTTTAAATACATTGATGATGACACACTTTCTTTACATGACACACATGATTTCAATGATGAGGAGGTTAGTTTAGTCGAACCTCAATTGAATTTAGGAATAGAATGTGAGGAAGGTGATCCCATCCCAACTGTGCACTGCACGAAACTGGATGATGATGCTTATTTGGGTGATGATCCTGAATGTGCAGCCACAGTTCCCCTGAAATCCCTCTCATGTTTGGTCCAGATCAATGATCAAGACGTACATGAAGTGGTCGGTCATAATGAGTCACTCCCCTCACCTGATATGTCTGATTCAAAGGTGGAGGATGGGCCTTTTACAACTGACCCTTCCAACTCTCGTGAAACATATTTGGACCACTTCTCTGAATCGAATGATGATATGATTTAGGAGATGAACGAGCCACCTGATACAACTCTGGAATTTGAAACCACCTAGTTGAGGCCACCATCTGAACTGTCAAGTTTTGACGATTCAATACCTCTTCTGAGTAGTATCAATGAACAGAGTTCGCCCATCAATACTTCATCGACTGACCCTCAAGTTGTCTGTGCAGGACGAGAGCAAGAGAGCATACCTCCATTTACTTTCAAGGACGATGGATTCTTTGCGCAGATCATCACGAGCCACAATAAGTCACACTCAGCTAAACTTCCCAACTCGTGGGATTGTTTGGCACACTTTGTAGTTTCAAACGATCCCATGTTAAGAAACAAAGCAGATACCTTGCAAGACAATATCACGGTAGTTATCACTGACCGAGAGAACTCTTACTTTAAAACCCTCTCTTCCCCTGATCCTAAACGTCTACCAGTAAAGGAAGAGGAGCTCAAAATTAAACCGAAGTTTGTAGCTTCGGAATGTGTTGAGACTACATCACTTCTTAGAAAGTTTTCTAAACTTTATTTACTTGTAGTCTCTGATTCACCATACGATACTAACGTTGAAACTTCTTCTGTCACAGGTGAATCGTATATGTTATGGATACCTCAAGCAATTCAATGGAAGATTTCTTATGAGGTACATAAGTCTCTCTGGAAAGTCATACTCCAGGGCGCCCAAGCCTATTGCAAAAAAGGCTTTTGGATGATCCTGTTGAGGAACTTACTGAGAAACTTATCAAGATATTGGCCGGAAGGGGAACCTTGCGGCATGATCGATTCAATGTTTGTGGGTAACATTACTGCAAACCCTCACGAGACTACAACTCGTCCACTAGGGGTAATCTAGGGGTTTAAAGGCTTGTTGCATATGCTAAATGTAATCGAGAGCACCTGCGAAAGTGGTATAGTTAGGCTTTTATTTTTATTATTTTTTTTTACTTTATCTCTCATACTAACCTGCTCTCTTCCAGTGATCTTTTGAAAAATCTCTCTCGATTCGTTATCCAGGTACTATCCTCCCATAACTTTTCATTTACTTTCGTTATCCCATGTACATTGCATGTTTATATCTTTTACATTGAGGACAATGTAGATTTTAGGTTGGGGGTGGGAGATTAGGTAACTCAATCAGTATTTTCTAAGTCTTGAGCAAAAATTGTGCAAATTTTTAACATTTTTCTGGAAATTCCTATGATTTCGAAGTGATTTTGATGGATATCCTTGACTTAGAATTTTAAGATTCGTTATGCTAATAATTTATGACTCTTAGATTCAGTATCTGTTAGATCTTACAGTTAAGTCTGAATTGTTAATCCAGAATTAGAAGTTATAAACATTGATTGAGTCATGATTTCACAAAACACATCTCGCTTGCACATTAAGGTTTCAGCTCAATATTGAAGGATTAACTTGGTAATCACTAAGCATGAAAAGAACCGGCTTGAGAAATTTTACCATCATGATTATAAAGATGAATTGAAAAGGTTGGGTGAATGGTCTTCACCATAGGTTTGCTCCCTACAGGTGAAGGTTGATTCCCCAAGAATGACATGCGAAAAATATTGAATGACTGGTCTTCACCCATAGGTTTGCTCCCTATAGGTGAGGATTTGATTCATTTCATTGGCATTACTCTTAATAGAAAAATTAAAAGTGGGTAGGTTGATCTATGAGGCGGGTTTCGGTTCAGGTTTTTGTTGAATCCTCTTATTGGTTATCAATAATATCTTAAAATAGAGAAGTGAATTTTAATGATGATAAGCCGAGATTATACTATACAACCATGGATCTCAATGTTTAGGAAGTTTTTAATTGGTGGATTAATATTTTGAACTTGACTAGGAAGTTTATTAAGAGCTTGAGTCCAGGAGAAATTAATGCCCAACATTCATGAACCTTAGAATTTTTTGTATTTGAATTATTTGCAAAAATCACTCGAGTTTATGGAAATCATCCTGTAATTCTCAACTTATTTTTCGCATATTTTGCTCGGGACTAGCAAAATGTTGGTTGGGGGTTATGTTGAGGGTCAAATATTGCATATCAAACCCCATTTATTTCCTGAATTTACGAGCATGATACTGTTTAATGGCCCGTTTTATCGTGTTTATGTTACAAGGTGATTTTACGAGCATAAACTGCAAAAAGGTATTAAAAGCATGGATTTAACGCTCAAGATTCACCAGAGCAAGGGACGGACCCCAAGGGACTGAGATCGACGGAATTACACGCCAGAAATCTGCAAAAATGGAGGAACTGAAACTCAAGTGGCCTGAAGGACGTCCAAAATGCAAGATCACAGGGTTTCCGCCATCCGATTGTTCTGAAACTTCATATATGGGATGAGGACCATAAATTAACCGTACATGTAAAATTTCAGCCATTGGATCACTATGGCAACTGACAAATCAACCCATAAACCATTGATTCTGGGCCCACCTGATATCCAGAACTGCTTTAAATTTGGTCTCAACGCTTTAAGTAGGGAGACTAATTGAATGACTGGAGTGGATTTTGAAAAAAATGTCATAGTGGACCCCACATGAATAGAGTGTACATAGTGCACAAGTGCACTAGGCGTGCATGGCAAACGGTCGGCATCGTTTTGCGGAAGATAGTGGGCCCCACCCATTGCCCGTACGTCTAATCCGCACCGTCCACCATATAGACGGCCGTGAATACTACAAAACCTAGCTGATAGTTTTCAGCCATGCAAGCACACGTGTATGATACAGGGGCCACAAAAGGGCTGCCCTGTAACGTTCAAATCTGATTTTGTTGTAATTTTTTCTCTGAACCGCGTCAATAGACATTCAAAATCACCTATTCTTGACTGAAATTTCGTTCTGAATGCAATGGACGGGGTGAATTTTCCAGAAAATGCTTCTGTGGGGCCCACCGATCACAACAGCGAAATGGTGCGAAAGGTTTCGCACATCCGCCAAAACCGACCTTTCCAGGCAGTTGTGGCCCACCATCTTTGATCATATGACAGATCTAAACCGTCTATCATGTAGAGGACCCATGAAAGTCCTAAGGGATGGTATTTCTTTGAAATTTGAGCGAGGAAAGTGGTAATTTTTGAGGCACTGAACTTGGCTGTGAAAAGGCTTTCGCTGCGCATGCGATAGCTTTCCAAATCCGATTCAAGTCCGATTTTCACCACTCCAGCAGCTATATAAGGAGGTTTTGGACGTGGAGAGCAATTATTCAGACCTTGGGAGGAAGATCCAGATCTTGGCTGGGTTGGAACGTCAGGAGAAAGAGAGAGAGAGAGAAGCGCTTTGGTTTTTCTTTATTTATTTAGATCTAACTCACATCATGTCTGGCTAAACCTCTTAGCTAGGGCTAAGAGGTGAAGTTTGTAGTGAGATGGGAGATTTTATTTTATGTTTTTAATTTAATTTTAATTCATGAATTGACGTTGATTTTAGTTGATTATTAATGACATGTTTTGTTTAGTCTTTAATGGTCTGTTGTGACTGAAATTACAATGGGTCTACAGTGGCTTGGAGCATGTCATTTTCTCTTTTATGTTTATGACGTCAGGAAGCCCTGTTGTTCACCATAGTCTCCTGGGCATGGTTGGATGTCGGTACTCTTCCTAACCTTCATACATGTGATTGGTTGGTAATTAGTTTAATTCTGTTGTTTGCTTTGTCTCCTGGGCATGGTTTGGTGATAGAATCCATTCTAATTCATATACCTTTCATCTCTTTGAAAACTAGATCAACGGCAGTTCAATAAATTCCATAATTCTTGAAGCAGGCATAAGATCTCCCTGATCTCTACAAGTGGATCATCTGAATCCCTAGTTACCCTTCTCTGATATCTCCTTAGTTTTAGATTAATTAACTTACAATTATTTCACAATTGCTACTTGATTTAGAATTCATCATATTCTAGTTCAAATCCTACTTAATTTTAGATTACGTACAGTTTCAGTCCCTTGGGATTCGACCTCGGTCTTACCGAGTTATTACTACATCACAACCCTGTACTTGGAGAGTGAACATCATGGGCCTTAGGAATTTTAATGGCGAAAATCATTGTCACCACTTATAATTTGGGTGTGGCCCATTTGATATACTTGGGGCCCATTTGTGTGACCATTTGTTGAGGCCCACCTTGATATTTATAAGGCTCATTTGAGGAGGCCCACCTTGATGTATTTGTAGCCCGTTGTTGAGGCCCACCGTGATATTTATAGGGGCTCATTTGATGAGGCCGATTTGATATATTTGGGGCCCACTTGATAAGGCCCGATATGATGTATTTTGAGCCCACGTGATGTATATATTTGGTATTCAGGCCGCCCGTCCAGGGTTGGGCGCTGGTCAGATATAATGATAACATTACATTATTATTATTATTATTATATATTATAATACATGTATACATGTATATGTTGTTGGACCCATGTGGGGACCACAGTGATGTATTTGTTTCATCCACACAGTCCAGATGATCTTGACGGTGCTGGACATGCTTGGATGGTGCCGAATAGTGTTTGGGCAGTGCCGCGGACCCCAGCTCGATGTACGTTTCGTATCCACACCGTCCAGAGTGTTTGGATGGTGCTAGGCAATGTCTGGAAGGTGTTGATTCACATGGGTAAAATTTGGACAATGCTGATTACCATTAGTGAGCCATGTACCCCCATAGAGTGATTGTGTACTGTGATGCACATATTGCACCTACAACTATTGAAATGATTTTAGATGTAATCCTAGCTCTCATCGTGATCTACAAACCCTCCACCTTCCTAGGAGACCCATATCATAGTGGGATCCACCGTGATATATATGTTGTATATTCACACCGTCCATTCATGTGACCCCCACGTGATGTACGTATTTAAGGCCCAGATGGCGAGTCCCAATGCATGTATATATGGCCCATGTTTGAGGCCCAATATGATGTATACCCGGTCTAGGTGTTGGGGCCCATTGGGATGTATCTAAGGCCTGTGTATTGCGGCCCACATGATGTATGTGAGGCCCATGGGTTGCGGGCCATTACGATGTATATTGAGGCCCATGGTTATGGCCCGTTATGATATGTTAGAGGCCCATGGTTGAGGCCCATTAAGATGTGTTTATGCCCATTTGCTAAGGCCCACTAAGATGTATTTTTGGCCTATGGGTCGAGGCCCATTGTGACGTATTTCCAGCCCATATGTTGTGGCCCATTGTGATATGTTTTCAGCCCAGTTATCGAGGTCCAACCTGATGTGTATAAGGCCCATTATTGCGGCTCATTGATGCGACCCAATGATGCGACCAACCGTGATGTGTATATTAGGTCAATGGTGTGGCCCAATGTATCGACCCACCGTGATGTGTAGGCCCACATGCTGCATGTGTAAGGCCCACCTGTGATGACTATTTGAGGCCACTTGTTGGACATTTGGGCCCACCTTATGTTTGAATCTATGTGAACCATTGTTTGGGAATAGTGTTGGTCGAATGTCCACATTTTTGGATAATGATGGTAAAACGGCCGCATGGTGACCTTCCCTTAGGCCTAGTTAGGCCCATTCTCATCGATACCGATTGTACAGGCCGAGTATCGAGGCCGGTTCCGAGTGTCGAATCCAATTGTTAAGGCAATTTCAATAGTCAAGGCCTATTGTTGAGACCTATATGATGTATATACGACCTGTAGTTGAGGCCCATTGAGATGTGTATTCGGCCTGTGTAATGTATATGCAGCCCTTGTTTAAGACCTAATGTGATGAGTAGGAGGTCTATGTGATGGAGCCCATTGTGATGTACTTGAGGTCCATGGGCAAGGCCCATTTGATGTATTCATGGCCTATGGGCGAGGCCCATTGTGATATGTAATAGGCCCATGAGCAGGGCCCACCTACCATGTATATGTGGCCTTGAGCAAGGCCCATTATGTTGTATATTAGGTCTTTATGTGGGGCCGTGGGCCCATTATATGTTTGGCTCTATGTGGGCCATTATCTAGGGACAATGTTGGTTAAATGTTCACATTGTTGAGGCCGATTGTGGATACCGATTATGCGTATGTGACAGCATAGCATCATGATACATGCCCATATGCATCATTTGCATGTTTGTTATGAGATGTGATTGACCATTGCATATGTCATTGGGCAGGACAATATGAGACTCCCTAATAGGCGGAGGTTATCTCACATGAGCACACGACATGCACAGGATTGATGCATGATTAGATTGTATGACTCATGCATTTTGCATTATGTTGTGATTAGTATACGTCCTAGCGACATCAGGGCCATAACCTCCACATGCATGTCGTGGATGGCCAGACGGGACACCGAAAATTTATTCTAGCATCGGGCTGCTATAGATGGCCCTGGGTAAAAATCTCTAAACCCTCTTAGTACCAGAGGATGCCCTAACATCGAGACTGAGTGGATACATGAGCGTCCGAGTGTCGAATACCAAGAGGCCGCGTCTCTCACTGTGTCATGGTCAGTTGGGAGGGGATGTGGCATTATCCGCCCAAGCGCAGGGGGCATTGTTAGGCTGAGTTTGACCAGCTCGTGAATGGGTCCGCTATCGACATGCCAAATAAGTATTAACAGACTATTGGCCAGGCGAATAGTGAGATTTATTACGCTTGTAAGAACCGTATCTTGGTTCGTACCATTCCGTAAACTTCCGCGGTCTTATAGGTCGAATTCCGACAACCTTCAACCCTTGACCAATACTTACGCGCGACTCTGATTCATATGCCGTCAACCCGTATCAACTCAACCCAAGACCATTACCATAGCGACCGTGCCGTCGCTACGGTTCTGATGCTGCGACTTGCGGCCAAGGCGATACCTTGGTCAGGAGATGTGGGCCAACGTTCGGTGCGAGAAAAACGCAGCGCGTTGCAAAACTCAAGAGAATCTCTACGAGGTGTCACATCAATTCCATCAATCAATTAAATCTTATCACATCACATGTCAAGTACACATCACCTTTCACCCATACCCAAGCAACCACAAAAGTCAAAAAGATCTTACAAGCCCATGCTTTTCTTATACAAAAGGCCACCAAAGTCAAAAAGGTGTCTTACACACCCATCTCTCTCCCATCCATCACTCCATCACCCATCACTTTCTCTCCCTTTACAACTCTTTCTCTCTTTCTCATTTTCAAAGATATCTCCAAGCAAAAAAAATCCCATACGTATGAGCTCTCCAAGCCTTCCCAAGCAACAAAGGTGGCCCACTTTCCCACCCCATCATCTCCCATCCTAGCCATCCATTCCTCATCTCACCCATTGAAATCAAAGCTAAGGTGCTAAGGAACCCATAGGAGCAAGAAGATCGGATGGTGGGTGCTTGATAATGGTAGTTTTTCCTATTTTTGAGATGGGCCAAGTAAGGCCAACCGATCACAAGCGTGTCCCACTCTCTACCTCTCTCTCTCCCTTTCTATTTAATTTAATTTATTTTATTTAAAATATGGTTGTGTGGCCTACTTGAATGGACCCCACCACGAGGCATATACTCCATCCAAGCTATCTACAAGTGCGACCCACTTTGTGGGTGTTGTATTTACACCATCCTCCATGAGGTGGCCCACCTAATCAGGGCCCACCTCTAATGAAGCCCTTATATGCAAACGTCCAGCGTCCAGGGACGCTGGACGTGGTTGGAAAAAAAGATAAATATCAGCTTATTTTTCAAGCCTTTGGGGTGGTTCATTCACTTAGGACCCACCTTGATGTATGTATTCAATCCGCACAGTTCATCTCATTCCCTAAATCATTTTAGCCGTTGAGTAGAAGAATGGGGCTAATCTGAGCATCTGGTGGGCCATAACATACGGAACATTGGTGGTTACCCTTAAAAAAAATTTCTTATGATTCCATGCACCCGAAAATTCCAAACTTTGGACTTATTTCGCTTGTTATGAGCCGTAGAATCTCGTGATTGGGACGGATTTCGTGGATCTGGGCCCCACACTAAAAAATCCTCAAATCAGAGATTTTTTCAAAAAAAATAAAATAATGCAAGAGGCATTGCCTCTGCCTTTGACACCGCACAACAGCAGCACGCGCTGCATGTAGCGAGCGGCCGGGCAGCGTCCCACGGCTGCTGCTGTGGGCCCCACCATGATGTATTTTTAAAATACAAGCCGTTCATGAGGTGGGCCCCCTCCAAGTTTCAACTGAATCCAATGCTCAGGTGGCCCACACCACACGAAGCAGTGGGATTGAACCTCTACCTTTGGAACCCCTCTCATGGGCCACAGAAGTTTCAGATCAAAATGAAATTTGTGTTTTCTCTTCATCCAGGTTAGACTGACCTTTTGAAAGGTATGGATGGCATTTAAACATTACAGTGGGCCCCGCATGGGAGCCCACAGTGATGAATGTGTTTTTCATCCACCATCCAGGCGGACGGTGGTACCCACCTCGATGCATTTATTTTATTCACACCGTCCGGCCAGCGGACGGTGGAGTTCTCTGGTGTTTGGTCTGCACTGTCCAGCGACAGTGGGACCCGCCATGATGCATGTGATGCATCCAGACCGTCCACCCACTTGGAAAGATCATTTTAAGGCATGAGTTGGAGCAGGAGGCCGATATATGATCAAGTGGGCCACCTATGTTTGGGTGTGGCCCATTTGATATATAAGGCCTATGAGCTTAGGCCCATTTGATGTATATAAGGCCTATGGATTTAAGCCCATTTGACATATAAGGCCTATGGGTTTAGGCCCATTTGATATATCAGGCCTATGGGTTTAGGCCCATTTAAGACACATAAGGCCCATGTGATTTGACCCATTATGGTGTACTCTGAGGCCCATGGGTTATGACCCATTGCAATGTACCTTAGGTCATTGGTGAAGCCCAGTAATGTGGCCCATTTGATGAACGTAAGGCCCACTTATGTAGCCCATTTGACGTATTGAAGGCCCAATAGGATGTACCTAAGGTCCATTGCAATGTGTGAAACCAATATGGTTTGTGTAACGACGTTTACTATGGGTTATGGTTTGGGAGCAATAGTGGTTTGACGTCCACATTGCAAGTATAGTGTTGGTTAAATGTCCGCATTATGACTCTCCCTAGGACCATTGATAGGCTGTAATTGTTGTGCGTAGGCCGTCTAGGCCCATCTGCATTGTAAGGATAATTCATTACTTTGTAACATGCTTAGTATAATTTCATTACTCATGCCCATATGCATCATATGTATGCTTGATATGAGGAATGTTTGATCATTGCATAAGCCATTGGGCCGAGACATTTACGGGACTCCATATGAGACGGAGCTTCCCACATGAGCGCATGGTGCGCACGAGATTGCTGTATGATTGAATAGTATGATTCATGCATTTTGCATTGTGTGATATGGTTACTTTGCGCCCTAGCGACATCGGGGCCGTGGCCTCCACAGATGCATTGTGGTTGGTAGGATTGGATATCGAAAATGTTGTTCTACATGGGGTGCTATAGATATCCTTGGATGAAAGTCCCTAAACCCTTATGGTACCAAGAGGTTGCTCCAACGTCTAGACCGAGTGGGTAGATGAGCATTGAGTGTCGAATACCAGATGGTTGTGCTCTCCACTGTGTTGTGGTCGGTTGGAAGGGGGTGCGGCCTTACCCACCTGAGTGTAGGGGGCAATTCTAGGCTGAATCTGACCCGCTCGAGGAATGGGTCCGCTATCGATGAGTCGAGCCCGATATTAGCAGACGGATAGTGAGGTCTCTTCCACTTACCTTATTACACGCGATGAGGCGGCGATCTGGTTTAGAGTGTACTAGACCCCGGTGATATCCCAGATTTGATCTGTATTGATGCGTGGACATAGATGAGGATCTGTATGCTTGAGTTGTATTTCACATCGCATGGCCTTGGGATGACCGATATCATTCATGTCTTACATCGCATAGCCTTGGTATGGCTAATGATATTATGGATCCATCTACATAATTCCACATTACTCTGATATTGCATGTACATATTACTACCTTGCGCACACACTTTCACCACCCTCTAAGCTTTCTATAAGTTTATGCACGACCGTTGCGTGCAGGTGACGTTGGGGGGTAGCAGCGCTGAGGCAGGAGCACTTTGCAGATCATTTTGGAGTTCTTATTCTTTACCATTGTATTTCCCTTTATGCTCATTGTACTTGTAAAGTTTTTTATCATAGTGAAAATGTAATGGAGTTCTTCGTTGTTGTTTGTAGGTTATGCCTTTGGTTATGCTTATTACGAATCAAACTGACATTGAAAATCCTCCTCGTAGTATCCCAGGATCGGAACCTGGTGAATGGGCTCTAGGAGCCGAGAATGGGGTTCTACGAAGGCTGTCGGCGCCGGATTCAATGATCGAAAATTTTGTGAGCCCAATTTTTGAGTTTGGGGCATGACAACGCTCACTTGGATTGTGCGGCTGGGAGAGCGGCAGTGCCATTTAGAGTGTACTAAACTCCGGTGATGATCCCAAAGACGAACCGTACTTATATGTGGACTTATTGAGTAGGAGTTACATACCCATTCATTCATTCACTATCCACTCAGGCTGATGGTGCGCAACTAATTATTACATGTACCTTCGCAATGGCTAGGATTTCGATTAGGGCGCACGACTAACTTGAGATCAGAAGTTTACCACATCGAGTCTGACTATCCAAATTTAGCTATGGGACTAGTTTGGATAGAAGTCCCTTGTGATGGACCCCATAGCCTGTGATACTACGTACTATCATTCCGACTTCACACTCTAGCATGGTCATTCCATTCACACTGTATGTTGTATTACATTCGCGGCATATAGTACGACTGACACTGTTTGTGTTACTCATTAGGAATGTATATTGTATTGCATCCTTTGCATCTGATATTTGACTCTCTATGACTCCTCATTTGCATAGATGATTTCTATTGCGTATTCTAATATTGTATGACTCATGCACTTGTCAGTATTTCCGCTTACTCTGTTATCGTGTAATTTATGACTTTGTCAGTATTTCTGTTTACTTTGATAATTCATGATCTTATCAGTTTTCTGCTTATTCAGACATTGTACGATTTATGGATTACCAGTATTTTCGATATTGTATGATTATGACATTGTATTGAATACTTGACACTTACCTTGCGCACACACTTACACCACCCTCTAAGCTTTCTATAAGCTTATGCATGATAGATGCATACAGGTGATGTTAGGTTGCAGCAATGTTGAGCTTGGAGCGTGCGGTAGTCTTCTGGAGCTTGATTTTCTATTTATGTATTTTCCTTTCAATATTGTACTCAAATGATTATATTAGTAGATATGTGATGACGATGTTGCCTTTGTGAATTGGATAATCTTGTGGTTATGCTTATTATGAGTTAAATGTACATTGAAAAAAAAATATCCTCCTTGTAGGATCCCTGGATTGGAATCTGGCATATGAATGCTAGGAGCAGAGAATGGGGTACTACGGAGGTTATCAGTACCGGATTCAGCGATCAGGATTCGTGTGAATCTGATTTCTGGGTTTGAGGCGTGACATTGTTGGTTCCAAGTCCTTTCCAATCTAAGTCCACATATGATGTAGGACATGTTGGGTTTTGGACTGTGGAAACACACAGAGATAGATTTAGGATAACAATCTAAGAGCACCATGCAAACACAAGAGAACATAAAGATTTTATGTGAAAAATCCTTTCGGAAAAAACTACGACACAAAGTGACAGATCTTCACTATGAAAACAGAAATTACAAAGAGGAAGAACTTACCAGACTTGAGAAATCCTCAAATCTCTCCCTTGCTCCACCCTTTTAGAAACCTTAGAACCCTCTTAGAAAGCGTCAGAATCCCTTAGAATACCTCTCAATCCCGTTTACACCCATATATATAGTTTTTGAAAGAATCCCAAATAAAATTTTAAATAATAACAAACGAAATCAAAAACAAATCCCGCACTTTCACAGTTGCACGAAAAATCTACGCAGAATCTGATTAGATTTAAGACATCTAATACAACAATCTCCAGCATGTCTTCAATATTCAAACGTGTAGCTCCTTGTTGTAAGCCCCGTATCCTAGACCGAACTGTTTCGTAGACTTCCGCGGTCTTTTCAGTCGAATTCCCGCAACCTTCGATCCTTAACCAATATTTACGCGCGACCTTGAGTCACACGCCGTCAACCCGAGTCGACTCAACCCAAGACCTTTACCATAGCGATCGCGCCATCTCGTGGTTCTGATGCCATGACTCACGCGCCGAGGTGATACCCTGGTCAGGAGATGTGGGCCGGCGTTCGGTGCGAGAAAAATATTGCACGTGTGAATTCTGAGAGAATCTTTACGACTTGTCACATCAATCAATCCCATCATGTCAAGTACATGTCAAGTACACATCACTTTTCACCCTTTCCCCAAGCAAGCCTCGAAGTCAAAAAGTCTCTTACACAACCATGCCTTTCTTACACAAATGGCCATAAAAGTCAAAAAGTCTCTTACACCGATCACTCACCACATCCATCACTCCATCACCCATCACTCCCTCTCTCTCCATTCACAAGTCTCTCTCTCTCATTTTCAAACTCATTCCCAAGCAAGAGAGAATACTCCATACGTCCAAGCCCCTCCCTCTCTTCCAAGCTCCAAGTGTGGCCCACCTTTCCATCCCAAGATCTTCCATCTCAACCATCCAAACCTCATCTCCTCCATTGGAATCGAAGCTAAGGAGCTAAGGAACCCAAGGGAGCAAGAAGATCGAACGGTGGGTGCTTTGATAGAGTAGTTTTCATTTTTTTTTGATGGGCCAAGTGAGGCTAACCGATCAATGGTTTGGATCTCACTTGGGACCCTAAGATGTGGCCGATGACCTACTAGGATCATCATGATCGTTCCATGATGGGGCCATTCTCCATGGACCCCATCATGATGTTTATTTTCTTACATTAGAAAGGTCATCTAGACCGTCCATATTGGTGGAGAAAGGATCTCCACCATTGATTTTTGATTTCGGTGGAGCCATATGTAAAGGGATCCATTTGATGTATAATTTCTTACAAGGGAGTGACCATAGTGTCGGGGTCCCTCCATCACGCGTGTCCCACTCTCTATCTCTCTCTCTCCCTCTCTATTTCATTTCTTTTTTATGAGATCATGATATGGTTGTGTGGCGCACTTGGATGGACCCCACTTTATATAGGGGTTGTATCCACACCATCTATTATTAGGTGGCCCACCTAAGCAAGGCCCACCTTAAGATTTCCACATGCCCACACAAAATAAAAAAGGGTCCAGAGACTCTCTGGACGTGAGGGTGAAAATATCTTCTTTTTTTTCAGCCTTGGTTAAGGCCATTTGGGTGGGCCATTCATGTAGGCCTTACCTTGATGTATGGATTTTATCCATGTTGTCCATCTCATTCCCTGGATCATTTTAGGTGTTGAGCCAAAGAATGAAGTTGATCTGAGCATCTGGTGGGTCATAACATAGGAAACTGTGATGGTTATCGTTGAAAAATCACCCTTTGTTTCTAATTACCAAAATATATTCAATATTGGGCTTGTTGGGCTTGTATTAAGCTATGAGACCCAACGGATGGATCAGATTCATCTGATACGGGCCCCACTGGGGAAAAACCCCAGAAACCCCCTTAAAAAAACATATAAAGCAGCAGGTCGCTGTTGCTGCCAGAGGCACAGGCAGCGCCTGCTGTGCACGGGCGGGAGAGCAGGCGGACAGGGTCCCATGGCCCTACATGTGGGCCCCACCATGATGTATGTTTATCATCCAACCCGTTCATATGGTGGGTCCCTTCCTGAAGTGGGCCCCCTCTAACTTTCAGCTTCATCCACAACTCAGGTGGCCCACACTATAGGAAACAGTGGGATTGAACCTCTGCCATTAAAACCCTTTTATGGGCCACAGAAGTTTTGGATCAAGATGAAATTTATGTTTTTCCTTTCACTCAGGTCCATGTGACCTTGTCAACAGGTTGGACGGCAACTAAACATTTCGGTGGGCCCCATGTGGGGCTACATCTGATGTGTGTGCGGTCCAGGTCGTCCAGGGCCTGGACGATCTTGAAATATTATACATATTATATACTATATGATATACCGTATTATATTATGTATAGTATATATATTGTAGCATCGTCCAGGCCGTCTAGGGCCTGGACATGGTTATAGTATATACAATACACATGATGGTAGGCCTTTAGATCGACCACCCCCCCCCCCCCCCCCCCCCCTATGATGCATGGGTTGCACCCAAGTCCAACCACTTTGAAAGCCCATTTTAGGGCTTGAGGCTAAGAATGAGCCAAATCCATAGTCCAAGTGGACCCCACCTTGGCATGTCATGAGGCCATCTTCATGTATCTGTGGTAGTCCATTGGGGCCCACTTTAATGTGGATGTAAGGCCTATGTTACGAGGTCATTCGATGTATTTATGGTCCATAGTTGAGGCCCACTTTGATATATATGTAAGGCCTATGGGTTGGGGCCCATTTGATGTATTAGGGGCCCATGGGTTAAGGCTCATTGAGATGTATTAGGGCCTATGGGTCGAGGCCCATTCGATGTACATATGGGGCCCAATTGGTGTGGCTCATTTGGTATACATAAGACCCATGAGATTAGGCCCATTTGATGTATTCAAGACCCTAGAGGTTATGGCCCATTGCAATGCACATAAGGCCCATTGGTGCGGCCCATTGATGTGATCCACTTGATGACACTTGATGAATATAAGGCCCATATGATATGGCCCATTTTATGTATTTAAGGCCCAATGGGATGTACCTAAGGTCCATTGCAATGTGTGATCCCAACACGGTTTATGTAATGATATTTATGATGGTCTATGACTTGGAAGCAATGATGGTTTGACGTCCACATTGCAAGTAAAATGTTGGTTAAATGTTCGCATTACGACTCTCCCTAGGGCCCATTGATAGGCCCGTACTTGTTGCGTATAGGCCGTCTAGGCCCATCTACGTTGTAAGGATAGTTCATTACTTTATTACATGTTTAGTATAGTTTCATGACTCATGATCATATGCATCATATGTATGCTTGATATGAGAAGTGACTGATCATAGCATATGCCTTCGGGCAGGTTGTTTATAGGCTTTCGGTTAGGCGGTGTTGCCCTACATGAGCACACGTTACGCGCAGGATTGATGCATGATTGGATAGTGTGATTCATGCATTCGCATTGTGTGATATGGTACTGTACGCCCTAACGACATTAGGGTCATAGCCTCCACAGGCGTATTGTGGATGGGAGGATTGGATATCGAAAATCTTTTTCTATATGTGGTGCTATAGATATCCCTGGGTGAAAGTCCATAAACCCTTATAGTACCAAGAGGTTACTCTAACGTCTACGCTGAGTGAATACAAGAGCGCCGAGTACCGATTACCAGACGCTGAGTGAATCAGGGCCTGTTGGAAGGGGGTACGGCCTTATCCGTCCGAGAGTAGGAGAAAAAGCTAGGCTGACTTTGACCAGCTTGAGGAATGGGTCCGCTATCAACGAACCGAGCCCGATATTGGCAGGCGGATAGTGAGGTCTCTTCCACTTACCTTATTGCACATGATGGGGTGGCGATCTGATTTTGAGTGTACTAGACCCCGGTGATATTCCAAATTTGAGCTATATTGAGATGTGGACTTAGATGAAGATTTGTATGCTTGACGTGCATCTTGCATCATATAGCCTTGGTATGGCTGGCATCATTCATGCCTTGCATTACATAGCCTTGGTACGGCTAATGGTATTCATGGATTCATCAGCATTTTTTGCATTACTCTGATATTGCATAACTACGTTACCACCTTGCACACACACTTTCATCACCCTCTAAGCTTTCTATAAGCTTATGCACGACCGTTGCGTGCAGATAACGTTGGGGCGCAGCAGCGCTAAGGTAAGAGCGCTTTGCAGATCATCTTGGAGCTTTGGTTCATCATCATTGTATTTCCCTTTATGCTCATTGTACTTGTAAAGTTTTTTATCATAGTGAAAATGTAATGAAGTTTTTGGCTGTTGTTTGTGGGTTATGTCTTTGGTTATGCTTATTACGAATCAAACTGACGTTAAAAATTCTCCTCATAGCATCCCAGGATCAGAACCTGGCGAGTGGGCCCTGGGAGCTGAGAATGGGGTTCTACGGAAGCTGTCGGTGCCAGATTCGGCGATAGAAAATTTTGTGAGCCCAGTTTTCGAGTTTGGGGCGTGACACTTATCCTCTTCTCTTATCTCTGCCTCGCATCATAGCTTCATCAATACTTCTCGTGAACACTCCGTCTTCCTTTTACACCATCGCCAAGCCTAGAGAAGTTGCATAGAACGTGAACTTCTCTATAGGAACAGCCTTGATGAGTATGTCCATTGGATTTACATTGGTGTGAATCTTCTCCAAAGTCACGTCTCATTCTTCAAGCACCTATCAAATAAAGTGGTGACGAACATCAATGTGTTTAGTACAAAAGTGATAAATAAAATTTTTAGCAAAATTAATAGCGCTTTCATTATTACAATTAACCGGCACAACCTCCTACTGAAGCCCCAACTGATTTATCATGACTCTTAAGTAGACACCTTCCTTAAACGCTTCTGTCACTGTCATATATTCTACTTCGGTTATGGAAAGAGCCACCACGGACTGAAGTTTCAATATCCAACTAATTGCTCTATCCACTAGTATAAATAAGTAACCTGAAGTCGACTTTCTGAAATCCACACTGCTTGTGTAGTCTAAATCCACATACCTTATCAACTTTGCTCCTGTCTTCTCAAAAGTTAAGATGTAATCTTTTGTACCTCAAATGTATTGAAGTAGTCATTTCACCACTTCACAATGTTGTTTGTTAGGGTTTGACATATATCTACTCACAACACTGACTGCCTGTGAAATATCTAGTCTCATACAGACCATAACATATATTAAATTGCCAATCGCATTCGAATAAGGCACATAAGACATAACCTGTTTTTTCTCATTTGATTTAGGACATTATTCTAAGAAAATTTTAAAGTGAGCTGCGTGAGAATACTCACCGACTTTACCTGGTCCATCCCATACTTGATTAACACATTTTAAAGGTATTTTGCTTATGATAACCAAAGCCTGCCTATTTTCCTGTCTCTATGAATATCTATGCTGAAAATCCTCTTTGTAGCCTCTAAATCTTTCATCTTGAATGTCCTTGATAACTTAGTCTTCACTACGCCGATTTGAGACATATCATGACTGACGATCAATATATCATCAACATACAATACTAATATGATGAATTTTTTATCACTCATGTCTTGTAATAGACACAGTGATCAAATTCACTCCAAGTAAATTTCTGAGTCAACATGAAAGAATCATATTTTTTATACTACTACTTAGGCGACTGTTTCAGACCATACAACAACCCTATTAACCTGCAAACCTATTTCTCTACCCCTTTAACTTCGTAGCCCTCTAGTTTCTTCATATAGATCTACTCTTCTAACTCCCTATGCAAGAATGCAGTCTTGACATCCATCTGTTCCAGCTCGAGATCGTATTGGGTAACCAGTTCTAACACAAATCTGATAGATACATGCTTTACCAACAGCTCAAATTTCTCTGTGAAGTTGATTCCTTCTCTCTAACCATACCCCTTCGCTACCAGCCTCAATTTGTATGTCATGTTTCCTTTTAAATAACTACTTGCATTCGATCTTTTTTCGACCCATTGGTAGCTTCACCAACTCGCATGTGTGATTTTTTGTGCAGTGAGTCCATCTCATCGTCCATAGCCGCTTTTCACTTTTCTGCACTAGGCACACTGAAAGCCTCTTGAATCGTAGATGGGTCCTCCTCATCTGTAATGAAGGCATATGCAATATTAAAATTCTCTTGGTATCATGTCGATAACCTGCGATCAAGCGGTGAGTTTCTTCTCACAAGTAGCTGCTCCACCTGTCATGTACCATTTTCTGTGCATCTGTCTCTGCCTCTGTGTCAATCTGGACGTCTACGATCAACCTTTCAAGTTCCTCTTACCCCTCCTGATCATTTTTACGAAATAGGTAGCTTTCATCAAATCTGACATCACGGCTAGTGATGACCATGTGTGTGACCTTATCGAATAACCTGTAACCTTTCGCACCAATATCATAGCCAATAAAGATGTACATTTTGGCTCTATGGTCTAACTTATCTCTCTCATTTGATGATACATGAGAGTAAGCCTTATAACCAAATATGCACAAATCTAAGTAGTCTAGTATATGACCACTCCATACTTCCTCTGAAATTTTACATTCAATAGGCGTAGAAGGAGACTGGTTCACCAAATAGCAAGCCACGTTATCGGTCTCAGTTCATAAATCCTTGCCCAATGTAACATTACTTAACATATATCGGGCCCTTTCCAAGATAGTCCAATTCACCTGCTCAGCCACACCATTTTGTCCGAGTGTGTATCGCACTGTGTTGTGCCTAAAGATCCCTTCGTCTTTACAATATTCATTAAAATTAGTGGAAGTAAATTCTCCACCATTGTTAGTCCTTAAAATCTTTAATTTGGATTTCATTGTTTGAATATGGTGAAAACTTCAGATTTATGTTTCATGAAGTAAACCTAGACTTTTCGAGAGTAGTCGTCAATGAATGAAACAAACCATGATGACTCCTCAATGAAAACTTCCGGCAATGGCTCCCATATGTTAGAGTGCACACAATCAAGTATTCTTTTACATACATATCTTCTAAATTTAAAAGATAATCTAGATTGTTTACCATATATACAATACTCACATATATCTAGATTAGAATTCTTAAAAGCCAGAATCAAACAACGATTAGATAATACCTTCATGCCCCGCTCGCTCATGTGGCCTAGATGAGCATGCCACATACGTATAGACATGAAATCCACAATAGCTGCTCCGCTCCACCTGCTGAAGTGTTCTCAATCAACCTGTAAAGGTTTCTGTGACTTTGCGCTCTCATAATCATGAGTGCCCTTTTTGAAACTTTAAGGACTGATTAATGTCATTGAACTTGCATCCTATACCCTCGAATGCACAAAGAGAAATTAGACTTTTCTTCATATCAGGAACGTGCTTGAAATTAGTCAAGGTACGCTCCATCCCATCAAACATCTTGATGCTCACCGTGCCAATAGCCACAACATTATAGGCATTGTAATTGCCCATAAAGACATCTCCACCATCGCATTTCTTATAACTGGCGAACCAACTCTGATGAGGAGTCATGTGATATGATGCTCCTGTGTCAAGGATCCATTCCTCTTCATGATTATCGTGCAAGTGGTCAATCATGAACACAGATAAAACATCACCACCACTTATCTCTTCGTCAGATGTGACATCATTGGTCTCCTTAGAAGAAGCCTCTAAGTTTTCTTTCTTCACTTTAGGATTGGTACAATCCTTTTTCATATGTCCAGTTATCCTATAGTTCCAACATTTTAGTTTTTCTTTGTTATTTTCCTTGGATTTAGACTTAGGTCTTGAGGATCCTGTACCTCAATTAGTATTCCTGCCCCTCGTAATCAATGCATCAAAAAAATGTCCCCATGTCGCCGTTTAGCTTTCTCATGGCTTTCCCTTGAAGGGCTAAGATAATGGTATCAATACTTTGGATTTTATTTCGATACACGTTGTGTCCCTAAATGATTCATACGATGTCGGAAGAGAATTTAACAACATACATGCTTGTTCCTCATCTTTGATCACTTCCTCTACATCTAACAGTTTACAAACTAATTTATTAAAGTTGATAATGTGGGCCTCCAGATCTCCACCCTCTACCATCTTGAAGGTGTACCACTGTAGCTTCAAGTGTAGGCAATTTTTAGAGGATTTTTCGCATAGATATTGTCTAACTTCATAGTTTTCTCCCTTAAAATGTTGTAGAGAACCTCATCCGTGAGACATAAATGAATGGAAGCTAAAGCATTCATGTTAAGAGTATTGTAGTCTTCGTCATTCATGGTCGATTTTCGCTCCTCAAGAGCCTTAACTTCGCCTTGCTTTGTTAATAGATTAATCATCTTGATCTTTCATAACTCAAATTTATTTTTGCCTGAGTACTCCTCAATATTAAACTTGGCGTTTCACATTGATGTTAATCCTACAAATTCAGATCTGTGCCCCAACGTTTGCTCTAATACCACTTGTTAGGTTTTGGAGTACAAAATCACACAGAGATGGATCTAGGATAGTAATCCAAGAGCACCATGCAAACACAAGTGAACACAAAGATTTAAAGTGGAAAACCCTTTCAAAGAAAATCATGGTACAAAGCGATAGATCTTCACTATGGTCGTAGAAATTACAAAGAAGAAGGACTTACCAGACTTGAGCAATCCTCAAATCTCTCCCTTGCTCCACCCTTTTAAAAGTCTTAGAACCCTTTTAGAAAGCCTTAGAATTCCTTAGAATACCTCCCAATCCCGTTTACACATATACATATAGTTTTAAAAAGAATCTCAAATAAAATTGGAAAGAATCATAAACGAAATTCGAAACAAATCTTGAACTTTCACAGTTGCGTGAAAAATTTGCGTAAAATCTGATTAGATTTAAGACATCAAATACAACAGGACATGGAACATTCCTAGAATGGTTGGACCAAAAGAAGGTGGACCATAAACTGATCATAACTTTTGATCCGGATATTGTTACAGGACATAACCTATCAATCATGCAAGTACCCATAACAAGAGGCCAAACGATTGGGTCCCCATGACCTATATATTCTATACCTCCAAGACTGCAGAGCCATGATTTATAGTTGTGGGCTTCTCTTGATTGACACAAGAAATGCATTTTAGTTGGGGAAAGATGGAGAAGGCAAGTCCCTCAACTCTTGTTCGAGAATACATCATGAAAGATCCATCAAGCTTGCCTATATTTGAGATCCACCCCCAAACCAAACATCAAACTGATATCAATAATCACTGATTCACATCAAATATGGGCTAGAGTGCTAAAGATCCTAATCCAAGAGTTGCATATAGTGCCCACCATTGAAGGATTCCACACTTTCAGCTTGCTCAACAATATGGCATTGTGAAGATCCCTGTTCTTAGCAAACGATACCATCTCTAACTTGTGGTAAAATGGTATGAGGAAAGAATTTGGAGATGAATGCCAAATTGAGACCCTCGACTCTTTCCAATGCACAGGTTCCTAGGGATAAAGATCTCCACAATCTTGCCAGGATGCCCAAACATGACTTCTAAGCTATTTGGGGAGAAATTGAAGTGAACATTTCCAATGAAGAGGCTGTTAGGCCCTTTCTTCTTCTTACCAATGACAGGAACCCATTTTTGTTCTTTTACATTTTCTATGTCCAAACAAGTTGCACTACAAGAAAACTGGTCTTTACCGGCGGTCAAAAAAGTCGGCAAAGGCCCAGAAAACCTCTGGCAAAGCCTTTGCCCGCGGTTTGACAAATGCCGATGAAGTCTCGGTCGGTAAAGGCTTTACCTGCGATCGTGCTCCCTATACTGGCGGTTGTGCAGGCCGCCGCTGCACGAGGGCTTTACTGGCAGTTGTGCAGGCCGCCGCTGCATGAGGGCTTTACTGGCGGTTGTGCAGGCCACCGCTGCATGGGGTATTTACCAACGGTTTGTACGGTAAGGCCGTGGTATGTGAATTTTTTACTCTTGATCCATGTGGGACTGATTTAACTTTACTAATACTTCAATTAGCATTTAAGCTCCTAATTCCTTAATGCATATGCATTTGTAAACGCATCTATAATTATGATTTGATTTATTTTTTTCCCCTACACCTTACTGGTTAAGCTCTCTTTTCCATTGCCTATAGCAGCTTCATGTTGGCTGCAGTTTCAGAAATATAGGCCATTAGATTACAAACAATCAGTTTATAATAATAATTTATTTTTTTTAAAAAAAAAATGAAATTGACACAAAATAGATGCCTGACTCTACAGTGAGTCCCATTTTATGAGTTCTGCCTCTCCAACTCATAAAATGATGGACCTTATCATTTGACCCTTTTGGTCAAGGCCCACTTGATTTCACATTCATGCATCGATCTATAGCTTCAATAATATTTACAATAATAAATTGAATAGTTTCAAAAAAAAAAAACAAATAAAATGCATCGATCTATAGCTCCTATTCATCCATGCCTAAAACCTGCAAAACAAAATAGCGAAAAGAAATTAATTGGTATCAGAGTTAGAGATTCGAATTCAACTCAACATTGCATCAAAATACATATTAAAGCAATCAAAAACTTACTAATTTCCAAGAATCAATTGAAGGTTGACAATGATCCTCTCTTCTTCACTTGAGAATTTTCCACACCTATTCAGGTCTCAAGCTTCGGGAGTGCTCTCCAACTTCCATGACCATGCTTCTCAATGTAGTCCCCAAGCCTTTGATCTTCTTCTGAGGTCCATGGACCCTTCTTCACAACAAGGAGACATCCCCATTATAACTATGGCTAGAGAAATCAATGACAATGATGGAAAAAAAAAGAAAGAGAGAGAGAAGAAAATCCCTAGATTTTTTTGGCTTTTCTCAAACTGATCTGAGATTAGGAAAAGCCAGATTAGTGTGGGAAATCCAATTTGATTATAAGAAACAAGTCGGACAAAAGACAACTGTTCTACACATAGAATGGTCAGTACCTTGATGGCATCATCCGTTACTTTAAGTATTTCTTGGACAAGAGGAACCGCGGCTGCATCCCCGCAAAGGTGAAGTTCATCTGTGGATATCCTTAATAACGCACGCGTGAATGAGTAACCCCTCGTTTTACACCCCACCATTTGAAAAACAAAAAAAAAAAACCCCAAAAAAAAAAAACAAAAAAATATGAAGAAATAAATAAGATTGCCATGTACCCTCCCTACATCACTTGATCGCTTGACAAGATCACTTTTAAGTTGGCATTATCAATCATGAAATTTCCTATTTTTAACATTGATCATATTAAGGAGTTCCCTGGATGGGACAAATCATAGCTTGTAGACTTTGATGTGATAGGAAGTGTACAAGTATGAGCTAGGCATTCCCTACAAGCAACATGCCACAATATGCAAGCCTGGTTCTTTTGGGAAGTGGGCAAGGGTGGGATACAGCATCCCCAAAAGCAGCAATGAAATCTGATTGGAGTGCAGGTAAGGAAGCAATCTAGAGGAGAAATTTTTGCCACTTGGCCACTTGGAACGTCTGAATTTTGTTGTTTAAGTATTGAATTGGTACTAAAATAAAGAGGACTTAATATGGCATGCCTGCGAGGGACCAAGTGGAAAGAAGCAACAGCTAAAGAGTAGGGTGATGCTTACAAGTTTGTGTATGCAGGAAAGGATAACACTAGGAATGGGGTGGGGATAGTTATCAATAAAGACTGGTTTAAACTGGTTTGAAACAAGGGAAGAATTAAACTGGTTTGAAGCAAGGGAAGAATTAAAATCATCTGTGCTTCAAAAAAGTTCAGTGATGCAAGTTGCAAGGGATGAGCAAATGGAAGGATTGGCAAATGAAGAAAGGGTGTTAATTAGGAGCGACAAAATCAACCATGGAACAGTAGAATTGTGCTAATCATTCCCAAAGCAATACAAAATGGTGACCACATACTCAGAGATCATAAGTAGACAGACTAAAAGAATTACTGGTCTGAAATGACTTACAAAAAGTTTGACAGGTGTGTTAGTGAGTGCACGTGATCTGACTTTGCGAAAAAAAAAAAATCCAAAATGATGCAGGGGATATTATGATTGATTAGAGAAATGGAGATGAAATGGCATAAAAAAGATGACAAGGTAAAAGGAACTCATAAGTGACAAAAATATATATAATTAAGTACAGAGGGGTATCTGAAGCTCATGGGCAAGACTTAGCAAAGGCGCATATGGATGAGTCCCAACTTACTAGAGGGACAGAAAATTTGGCAGAACAAGTGGTTATAATTTTAACTGTGCATTAGGGGAAGTCCTGAAGTGGGAAACGACATACATGGGATACTGTTTTCCACCTTTTCTGTCCCAATTTCTGATCCGCAAGTCGGACCTCAAACATAACTCACAAATATTTGACACAAAAGCACCACAGGAACCTTTTATTTATGGGATTCAAGCGCGCCCTAAAGCAAGAAACTCCATGCATTATGAGGCTTGAGGATATAAAATAGCTCCGATCGCTAATCAATTGCCATGCCTGAATTTCATCGATAACTACACACTGGTATTCACAGGTTATGTCAGCCATTTCAATAGTTACTGCCTTGTGTTTTGCACCATCAATCTCTTCTCTCTCTTGTCCAGTAATCAGGTTGCAAGGGACATTTGCCTTGTTTAACCTTTTTGCCACCTCCCACGCCAGCAGTCTTAACGGCCCACAATATACCCCTGTATCAATTGTGAAGATTTGATGTGATCGTGTAATTCTTGCTTAGGTCTTGATTTTAAATGTGCAAGTTGTTTATACAGCTTCTCTGCATCACTCTGAAAAGAACGTCAACTTGATTGTAAATATCAATATGGAATAAGATGCATAAGGATGGTGTGCATGCTTAGAGAAATGCTCAAACAGAGATGCTAAATATAGTCCAAAACTCACTAATTGACTAAGAGCCCAATCTAGCATGTTCCAGACATTAAATTCAAGTTTCAGTTCAATATAGAAACACCACTGCTTTATTGAAGAAAGACAGAACTAAAATGGTACAGGTCCCAACACAAATATCCTGATGACTACAAAAAGGTTTTAAGTTAGTACATATCGTGTCCATAAAAGAAATGATTTCACATGCCAAAGTAAAAAATCTACATTAGTCTTGTGAGTTGCTTTCATGATTCAAAGGTACTTCACCTGCATGAGCCGCCCCAAAAATCCAAACCATCTTCACTAGAGGGACAATAAAATTCAAAATGGATTTGATACAAAACACATGTTACTTAGTTGTACAATAGATCAATGATTCTACAAACATATTTCAATAAAAGATGAGATTGTATAAATAATAATAATAAAATTTAAAAATTGAGATGTTGGTCTTATTGGAAAACCTTGAATCTTACAACATGGCACGAAAGAACACTACCAAGCGAACACACTTCTTGCTGTAATTAACACAAGAAGACAGCCAAGGCATGCTGATAAAGCCTTTTATTCAAAATCTGCACAAAAAGCAAAAAAATAGAGTTCTAGTAAATGAGAATTTCAGTGTATTTTATGGACCACGCCATAAGAGACTGTTGTCATTGAATGCCACCATTCAAAAAATTCATAGGGCCCATCATAATGTTTATTTGTCATCTAACCTGTTGATAAGGTCACACAGACACAGAGGAAGTGAAAATATAAATATCAGCTTGATCCAAGACTTTTGTGGCCCACAAGAAGTTTTTAATGGTGGCCATTCAATCCCTACAGTGTGGTCCACTTGATATTTGGATCTACTTTGCTTTTGGGAACATGCCCTAAAATGAGCTGGAAAAACTAGTTGGCAACTTGGATATATAATGCAAATGTCAAGGTGGCCCCACAGTCAGTATAACATACACTAACATTGAGCAAATGGTTACAACATTTCATAAATTTTCCTTCTCTTACATATCCATCTATTTTTTAAACAGTGGATGGAATGGATAGGATGGCCGGATAAAAGGATTGCTTTAGAAGAGTAAGCCATCTATGATGAAAATACATCTCTACACTTGAAAGTACACGGGATGGTTCCAAGCTAGAATAGGATGGAAATAATAAATCTGCTTTCAGATAGAACAGGCCAGGCTAAAGTGACATGAGTCCAGGCCTGACCTGCAAATTAATCAGGCCATGCATGGGAGGCCCGAGCCCAACCCATGGGCTAGCTAGTAGGTCCAAGCCCAGTCCAAACCTGGGTCGGGCAGACTACCAAGCCCATTGCTACCCATCATCATTTTCTATCTATTGAATTTGTTGCAACTATCACATTGCATTTAAACACAACCTTATTCCTTTGATCAATAGCATATATCGGAGAAATTGTCTTCATAATGGGACAAAATGTTTACTTCCCATTCACAAGTATACAGATTGTGCATTCAAAAAGCCTGATGCATCTGGGGACCTAAGATGTCAGACTAGAAAAATAAATAAATAACAGACTGGTAAGTTTACAAATATTAACAAAATCTAGAATAAAAAATTAAGATTCAGGTTTGCATTGAACAAATTCAACAGTTGCTCTGAAAATTGGAACAGTAGAGATTTGAAAACTTAAATTTGAAGCACCTATAACCTTGTCCAGCTGAGTCTAAAGACTAAACCAAGTTGGAAATGAGATCCCATCCATTCCGGGGCTGATTTATGGCAATGCCGGCCGCAGGCTCTTTTTATGTGCTTGGATTATGAGAAGTACATATCCCTAAAAACCCAAAATCAAATTATAGTTTTAAAGAAATCAGTGAAAATTTCCATTTTGTTTAGATTTCAGTTCAATCCAGATTTCACCATTTATGAGTGTGTTTGCTGTATGAATAGCTGATAATCATTATATAAACATTTCTACTTTGAATAGGAAAGAAGAAAATCCCAAAAACTAGATCAGTAAATACTTCAATGTTCAGCAATTGTTTAATATAGAAGTTCATACAGCAAACCCATTTGAGGCTCATCAGATCAACGGTTTTGATAACGTATTTAGAGGCAACCAAGGTTCAAAATATTACAAGAATGGTAGGCTTGGATGTGCCTAGTCATTAGGCCTTTGGGCTACTCGAGGTCTTTTGGCTCGCTCTGTTAGGAATAGTCATAACTCAGCCCATGGGTCACCAGGAAGTCTTTTGGCTCGCTCTATTCTTTTGAAAGATAAACTGCAATCGAGTTTCATATATCAAGTTAACAAAATTTACTGCCTTGCATATACAGTTTGTGTAATGAGAACTAACCTGCAAATGATGTGTTTCTTAATCCTGCAAATGGCAGATAAAGAATTCAAATGAGCATATGTTAGCTATATTTAAAAAACAATAAGAAGAAGAAGATCAAAATCAGTATTAAAACACCAAATCAAATAAAAAAAGGATTTTACTGGAAATCTCTGAATCCAAATCAAAAAGAAAAAATAACCCAATTGAAAAATCATCAAAAGACGAAAACCCCAATTCTGATAGAGCAATCCTATTGGATAGGTTAATTAGATGCCACACAAATGGTGGGGTGGGCCTCATGCCACACAGAGACTACATAGATGTTACACAAATGTTTTAGGAATGCTCAATTTATCAATGAATGCTTAATTTTTAAATCTTCCTTGAAAAAAGTGGTAAAACTTACAAGCTAGTTTGGATGCAGCGCACGTTTGGATGCACTATCAAGTTGGATTGTAAATTAGTAGTCTCACAAAGTGGAAATAGCCAAACTGTAATTTTCTTCCTTAGCATTCATAAGCGGGTCAAGATATAAATCACAATTTCGGTGCTTTTAAGTTGGACTTGAAAGAAACATAATCGAGATTCAGCAACGAACTTCCCCATTATGAATACTAAAGAAAACATCATTAGGTTTTGTTTTTTTTCATTTCCTCTTCATTGAACTTAATGTTCACAATTCAATTCAATTGTGTGGCCAAACGGACCCTTATTGGCTCTTCACTTGTATATGAATATGGGAAAGAGTTTGATGTTGGGTAGGAGAAAGAGAAAGAGAGAGAGTAGTGTTCATCTGTTTTACGTTGGAATGGAACAAGATTCTCAATTTGTTATGTTGAGGTTTGGTTTGGATGATGAGAGAAGTTTGTATACTATCCAATAATCTCAATTGAATGTTTCAACCATTTGATTAGATGAAAGTAACAGAGATCGTCCATATTCAAACAAAAAGTCCAATAACATGCCACATGACAAGAGCAATGTCCATTGAAAAAAATAAATTAAATGCATATAACTATACCAAATGGATTATAGAGAAATTAAAAACTAATGCATATGACTATACTGAAGTATACCAAACACTAGAAAAAAAACAGGGCTCATTTTAGACTTTACAAGCTTTCGCATTGAACAAGTTGAGAAAGGAGCCAGTTTCGACACTTGCATCATAGTTAGTTGTCTAGCAATACTTCTCCAAACATGTGATGTCATGCATGAGATCTGGACCATTCTTCTAGCCGTACCCTCAGAAAACCACAACGTTAGGTGATCCTAGCCACTAGAAGACTTTCAATAATTACAAACAGATGGTTAAAAAAGTCCCAACCAATGGCCAACATTTAATAGGAAATCAGCTGTAATGCCCAAATCAGCTGTAGTGACTATTCAAATAATGCTAATATACTCTAACAATTATCTTGGGGTCTGTTGTTTGAATGCTAGCATAGCACAACAATCCAGAAGCATGCACAAAGCCACTATAAACATGGCATGTGTACCACATTACACTTTGTAGTTCCTAAAATTGAGCATGGTTGTGAAATCTCTTAAATTGAGCCCCTTATTCACAAGAGCATGGTAAGAAGGAAAACAAAATTAAACACTTTGATACTCGGATGAATGATACATAAGCACTGGATAATTATTTAGAAATTGCATATGTGGTATAAGTGGTATAAGAGTAATTCAAATCATGACCATTTAATAGAACAGAAGAAATTGCTGAAGCTCACTGTTTAAATAGTAGAGTTTTGAAACATGGAAAATCCAGCTTGCCCATCAGTTGGATGCTTCAGATTCATCATCAGACAGTCCACATGCACAGAAAAGATGCAGGCTACACAGATATCATCTGATTTGGGAAATTTATTTGATTTCTATTCTAGGTAAACCAGTGGAGCTAGCTCCATTCCATTAAAATAGCAGATATTATCAGATATGGAAGCAGGGAAGAGAGACATGCTACATCGGGTAGTTAAAATAGAAGATATAGGCACAAATTTATGAATGCCACAGATTAATTTAAGGTTTCGAGAACTTACATCCACCTCACTCTTACTGCTAAGTAGTCCTGATGAAAATGCATCTCTACACTATAAGAAGGGAAAAAAAAAAGAAGAATTTGTGGCTGCACCGATACAGTCTAGTATGAACGGCTGCCTACGTACCCAATGTTCAGAAGATTGGGATCAAGCCACTATGTAGTTCTTAATATTTAAATCAGAACATTTTACGCACAAGCAGAGAAAAAATCAAAACAAATCATAATAGAAATATGTGTACCTTCTGTTATGCATAAGAAGATGAAAAGCTGAAACAAATCACACCAAAATCTTTGTACATTAGTCAACCAAAACTACTAAATATTTCAAGAACATAGCGACGGAATCCCACTATAAAAAAAATTCAAACCAACTTAAAGATTTGACTTCTCTAAACTTCTGAAAACTGAAACGTGAAAAAAATACTAACATGAAACAAGCATAGTTGTCACAACCAACTGCCAAAATCAAAAAAAAAAATTTGTTTTCAAAAATAACGAGAGAGAGGGAGAGAGAGAGAGAGAGAGAGAGAGATCCCTCCATTTAGCTCAATCCATAGCTGTCGCAAACTACAAAACAAAATAACAAAAAGAAATTAGTCTCATCAAAGTCTTATATAAGAAATTTTATTGTATATGTAAAAAAAAAAAAAAAAAAAAAATCTTACCAAACAACAACAATCAGGCCAACAAATACTTGTTCCAGCCGCATCCCCAATTGTTCTGTATCGTCCATAGGGTCTCATCAAAGTCTCTTCACGTACAATTGCCACCTGAATATATACTTCCCAAAAATCATTTCCAAGTGGGAACCCGCCTACTTTTGTGAGCGGATCCTTACTCAAGACAATTCCTCTAGCAACAGTAACCCCACAAATACTAGTAAGAAGAACTTCGATCACATCCTACAAATAAAATTTACTATTTAACACAATAAATTGCATCATTTGTATACCACATCTAATTAAGAACACAATAATCTCAAAACATAATAAAAGAACTATTCAATTAGTGTGAAAATTTACCCCAATACTACTGCAAGTCGTAGTCTTTCCCTTTTTCGCTAAGTGTCCCTACAAATGATAAATCAATGTCAATCATCATATACCAACTAACTGTCAGCCTCAAATTGGAAAAGCTAAGATTGTCCTATTGAGTATAGTTGAGAGCATAGACCAATAGTCTAGATTTCCAAACCATGAGCCCCACTTGTTGGAATTGAAAACCTATAGAAATTCTACAAAGCCACTGGTCACAAATCATACAGTTCCTCTCATACTCATGTACATGATACCTTATGTAGTTGTGTATTCTAGTAATGTGCATAAGCTTGTTTGGTTCAGTTTTACCAAGTATCTCGATGTAAATCGGTCTTCCTTATCAAAAAAATACAGCAAAGTGGATCTGTTCATAGACATTCTACTTATCAAAAAGAACGTTAATATACACATCCAACAAGAAACCTTCATGAAAATATAGCATAATAAAACTTATGCAGAAAGTTCTTCCATTCTGCTGGTTGCTAGACCTGCCCTTAACAGATTCTTGCAAAATCAACACTCCCGTGGAGGATATATATGATCAGATGTTAGTTGATCACAACAAACACTTACTGCCATGATTGTAAGGATAAGTCAATCATTGATAGATGAAAAGTTTGTGCGTTACTTGCGTGTGGGGCCTACCAGAAAACACGAGGAAATCTCATAAGTGTTTGGCAAAAATTCAGGTAGCTGCTTAGTTAACACCCACCGTCTTTTACTCAAGTGGAGACCAACCACTACATTCTCTCTCAGATGGAGTTAAAAAGTAATAATTAACACACATTTCATTTATGGATATTCTTCTTTATTTATTTATTGACCACCCATCACCTACAGCCGCATGCACCACTATATGCAATATGGGAGTGTCTTTAGCCACAAGATGCACCCAAAAAAAAAAATCAAGGAGAAAAAAATCACTATATGCTATTTTTTTTATTTTTTATTTTTTGCATTTTGTGACTGAAAACATCCTGTCCTGCAATCAGAAGCTTGTAGGTGATTAGTTCTCATATATATTTGTTGGGGCATTTATCATCAACTTGTAAAACTTAGACCATTACACATTGAGAAAATTAAGCTTGATTTATATAATAATGCATCATGAGCAATCTATGCATGACTGGCCTCATGTGAGGCGTGTCAGAGATCGTCCTTTCACTAGGTAGTACTCTGTAAGCATGCCATTACTAAAAATAAAGACAGTACACTCATCAAGTAAGCCACACATGGGTTGAATTTGGGTTGAAACCCCTGCCTCATTGGTAGACTGACTTAAATAATAAAACGAAAAATAAAAATAAAAAAGAGTTGGGTTTTTCTCCAACCTTCCATTGACTTGCATGATTGGTGGACCAAAATTATTTCTAGTCGAAGCATCTTACACTGTACCCTACCTATTAAATGGTCTGAATTTTGAAACATGTGCCATCCCATGGTGAATTTATACGGAAGGAATATTCTTAAGAAGAAAGATTATAACGAAATCAAATTTATTCTAAATTAATTATAATTAAATTAAATTTCAAAAATAAATATATCAAAATCATATCACTCCTATTAGGAATAGCACCAGAGCGGTCGCGCAATAGCTACAATCCATCAGAACTATGTACTGAGTGTCTGAATATGATAGTGGCATTGTACGTAAGAGTGTTTTAATATGGAATGAAACACAATTCTCAGTTTTTATATCAGCACAGTAGAGGTAACAATCATCACAAGCATAAATAACTGCACTCAACAGCACTTTTTTTTTCTCTTTTTCCTTTATTAAATACAAGTTGATATGACACATACAATGCATGTGGGGAGTCTGAGGTGTTCAGCCATTTTTTTTTTTAAATGGGGTGACTCATCTTCCTCACGTGACGTTCATGTGCATCAATTCAGACAGAGATATAGGGTGAGAAATACCGTACAGTGATAACATCTCCAAAATCTTACTGATCAAGAAATCTTAACCATCCATTTGGATTGTTAAAAGCATAGCTGTCCAAATTCCAGTGGAAAAACATATTACTGCCATCTTTTGACAGCAAGTGTTTTTGTTAGGTTGCATTGATTTCAACGGTCTGGATTGCCTTGAAAATTTGTCTTATGTAAAAATGTCTCCTCATAATTTCATCTATTAATTACCTCATTGTCATTTATTTCTGCCTAAAACCCTTCTCATGTCCTTTAATAATGCATTGTTTTAGCAAGAGCTTGGCCAAGGGTCACGGGCGTGCAATAAAGCTCATGTACATGCCACACATATGCCAGCATGGCACATGGGTGAGAGATCCAATCCATCAATCAGGTTGGTCGACATTGTACATGCTTTTCCAAATATTGATCTGGGCCACTCAGCATGTCATACAGGTGGACGGCTTGCAAAACATCAGCTTGATGCTCTTGAAAGTATGCCACCATGGATCAGGAAGGGACACCCTCAATACCCGACACGCAACAGGTAGGAAGCTGGATCCAGGCCCTCCATTCAGTGGATCTTATCCTTAAAAGGAAGGGCACAATTGACAGCTTAGCACGATAAGTATGGTGATGGCAGAGCTAATGCACATCAAAGGTCGTGTCTTCAGAAGGCTTTTATGGTCTAAATTTTTCTTTACTGATAGTTCAAGTTTTTCAAAACTGAATGAAACTAATCCCTTTCCAAAGTTCTTCATCACATTACCTAAGAAATGAAGGGAAAAATCTCTGTTTTGATGTCTAATAAATCAACATGGGCAGCCCTTTCCAAATCTGACCTAGCAGTTCCCTCCCTTTCTAGCTCCTGTAGATTGGCAGGAATGCAGATCAATAGGTCAGCTTCATAATTTGATGCATTTCTTTCGAAAGAAAACATTAAATTATTAAGAATGAAAATAGACAGACAAGAAATCAATCCCATAACTACAAAGCCGCTAAAGAAAATCAAAAGAATCTAAAAGATTGGGCATTGTCATTCGAACATTGAGGCATGATTGTATTACAATGAATAATAGAAAACTGAGTAAAAGCATCCACAACCAATAGTGCTTGCACCCACATGTTAGTGGCAAATGACATGTTATGAAGAAAGTTCCTACAAACACCAATAAGCGTTAAGTAGATAAGACATGTTGGGCCCTCAACAAACACAAGAACAAGAACAAGTTCCTACACAAGAACAAGAACAAGAGGCATTTAAGTAGATAAAGCATGCCCCCCCCAAGTTTTGAGTTTTTCAAGTCACCCCACAATACATTGTCAATATCGATGTGTCAACAATATATCACCTTGTATCGATGTATTGTCAAGATAATGCGACATATCACAATAATATCAGTGACACCAAAAAATTCCAGCTAATTCATGGGGTTTTCATATTGGTAAGGTAGAATATCAATATCGCAACACAGTCGTGAAGATGCCCATGTACTAGCCTTTTGAAAAAAGAAATTAAAAGCTACTTTTCAAAGAAAAAGAATGTAAGAAAAATAAATTTATACTGCTACTTTTCATGATACAAACGGTAGAAAACACCATATTCATGGAAAGGAAATGAATTTCTAGAGAATAAATCCCAAGTTTTAGACAATTGATTTCTTTAAAACAGTGGTGCTCGGCTGACATGCTCAAGGAATTCCACCTCCACAATACATTGAAGATGAAATCGTTGCTTAATAACTTCTTGCAATAGGCAACAGTGAACACTTCAAATTAGATTCGTAAAGACAATGAAAAACTTTAAACGTGTTTTTTATACTTTCATAGAGTAATGCTTCTCTTAAAAGTTGATATTATCTACATTGGGAGATAAAAGTTCATTGTCTGAAATCACATCTTTTGGCCTCTTTCTTCCTTTGCATTGAGGGAGGAAAAGAAAAGGTAGATTTTAGCACTAATACTTGCCCTTTCTATGAACATTTTCTTGTATTGGGTTTGAGCACACATAGCTTAATGGTAGATAGGGGTGTTCCAACATTCAGGCCTCAGATTCGACTCTGACTTACCTATCATTTAAATAAAAAAAATAAAAATAAATAAACACATTATTGTTGTGTTCAGGAATAGTTTCTATAGCCTTAGACTCAATCATAAGATGACAAGTTCAAAAACAAGCAAATGAAAACAAGTTAAAAAAATAGGCTTAGAAGAGTTCAATGAATTGATTCCACACCACACCCATCCGCTTTTTTCACAACAGACATGTTGGGGTTTTATATGATGCACTGCAAGGGCCACTTGCTAGTTTGTACAGAGTAAATAAAAAGCTTCCCACCTAAAAATACCCATTTGATAAAGAAGGCTTATTCCAAACAACTTATACATAGATGACAAAGTTCAAGATGAACACTGTCAGGGTTCAATGGTCCCATACAACCAAATTATTTAAGGATAACCCTAACATTTACAAAGATATGTTCCATTACTAACTTTGTAAAGTTCATTACTACTAATATAAACAGATTATTTAGGCAAATCCTAACTCATGCATGCATGAGCTCTTCACTATTACAAAGTAGGTGATGATAAAACTGCTAGAGATCCATGCAGTATCCATTTCTTCATTTGGCCTATGAAAATAGATCGAGATAAAGGATTAGCTATTTACAAAGAGGAGCATTGCAAAAGTCCACATGCATGTACAAGTCAGCTAATGCACATGCAACTACATTTTCCAACGTGCCACGCAGGTAATATACCCAAGCCATCCATCATGTGGACCTTGTTGTGTAGATGCAGCTACCGCCAGTATATTGCACGTCTGTCATGCTGGTATATAGTGTTGTGTGCATTAGCTGACTTGTACACGCATGTGGGCTTAACCAAGCTCTCTCTAAAGAGAGTGATTTTAGGGCCTGTTTGGATGCACCCTTTGAAGGAAGATTCGAGGCCCAAATGCTGTTTTGATCCAAACAGCAGTTGACGTTGTGTTTGGATGCACTTTGCAAACACAACGTCTCATCTCCCGCTCAACAAATTAGGCGTGAAAACATCAACTTGACAAAAGCCAATTGGTGGAAAAAGTAGGCCTGAAACTCCCTTTTTCAGAATCCGTGTTTTCAGGAAGTGCATCTGAATGGGCCCATAATCTTGCAAATTTTTCTCTTTTCTTTTTCTTCCTAATCAGTAACACCTAATTTATGGTCGTTACCAGGAAACGTTTCTTGTAACCTTCAAATAGTTCCTTCGGATCCTGTACGGTTTGTGTGTAGGCATCGATCTTCTTCAGCTCCTAAAACAGGTTTCCACATATAAATAATGATACCATCATTATGAAAACAATGACAAGAATATAAATAAGCTCATGGTAATTCAAAACATTGTCCATAATTACAGCAGTTATACAGTATATTTCATCTTGTATATGGTAAACATAGGAAAAAAGAAAAAAAAAAAAAGTCAACGTCCTACAGAGCACCCATCTAAGGCTAGGTTGATCTCATTCGAAGGAAATCTAAACCATAGAAGTGAAAGTGGAAAGTTAGAACACTTGTAGATGGAAGAACCAGCGAGCTAATGAACCAAAACCTAAGAGTTGCAAAATGGTCTTCCTCCAAATTGTCCTAGTTCAAGTATGGTGCCTCAACAAAATCCATACCAATGAAGTAATTGGCAAATCTTTCATAATGTCAATTATTTCCAACTACTTTTTCCTCATAACTTAAGAATGGTGAATCACCAAAGCTATTAACGACGCCCTGCACCCAAGTAGAAGGTAAAGACAAATGAAAAACAAAGCATTTTCCATTGCACTCACTAAGATTAATAAACCAAAAAATATGTATCAAGGCCAAGCCCCATGAATCCAGATGTAATAAAGTGAGAATGACCATAAACAAGTGCTTGATTATACCAAAACACATGACTGCTACAACAGATTTCTTAGAAAGAAGCTAACAATGCAAGAGATAAAAACATGTAAAGTTATGGGAAAAGACAGACTGATGTTCCAATGACCACTCAACATTTTGAGGATAAAGGTGATTCCTTCCAGCAAAAAGTGGTAAAGTGCAGTAGTACTACAGAATAAATTTTAAGAGACAGTTTTAATAACTCCATCCACATCCAACTGGACTCCTTTTGTAGAATTGAGATCCATTATTTCCAAAGGAAATATAAGCACAAGGAAGCATTTAGTGTTGTGTCCTCCATAGAAATGGCCTCACCATTTTCCACCCCAACACTGTACTAATGAAATGATGTTTCTCTGTTCCAATTCAGATTATCTTACACAATAGAATTTCCAAGAAATAGGTATTCAACAATGACAAGTGGAGCCCATAGCCCAGTAATATGTACCATTTATCTATTGATTACCATCATTATAATTACCAAAAATCAATTATCAGCCTTATCATGGTCATGTCAATAGTTATGCTACATCAGGCAGTTAAAATAGAAGATACAGGAACAAATTCATGAATGGGCCATTCAATGGAATGATTATAAGCATAAAGACCTACATAAAGACCAATACTAATTCCACAAGCTGTACATGGAAGTCTTGATCTTTTATCAGTTGAAAGCAAAACCACATTGAAAGCAAGTCCAATACTAATTCCAAGCATGAGCATCGATTGGAAAAGCAACACCAAGTCCTCTGACATAACTGTTCAAACAGAGGATAGGACCTGAGCACTTGCATTAGACAGCTAAATAAATATCTCCAGCCTGCAATTTGGATTGAAACATCTGCCATCTATTTTTTATGGTCTTGAGAAAGCAAGGCAAATCATCTGTATAATGCAAACAAAAGAGAGAGGGAGATTGAGATTTTAGCTATGAAACCAGAAGAAAATCCACTGGTGTCTCAAACCAGGAGATTGGATAACAAACAAAAAGCATATCAGATTTTTCCAAAATCAGAAAAAATTTACAAGTAAAAAGCCCATCTAAAGATTGAAGAACGCATATATCCATGCATAAAAAGCCCAAAAATCTCCAACCACGAGCAAATTCACCATATTAAGAACAAAATGCATACAAGTACTTCCAAGGCTCCAGCACAGACATTCCGAGTTTAAAACTTATTTGCAGTATCCATCTCTAAAACAGCAGAAATCGCAAGATAAGAAATCAGTAACTGATGTGTGAAATAAATGAGCTGGAAAAAAAAAATACGGGAAATCGACAATGCAAATCCCTAAAAATGGATTCGACAACGCAAATCCCTAATTAGGGATTTGTATTCGATAAAGCATACCTAAGATGGATGAGAATCCGAGATCCACGATCAGCAGAAGACCGAACTGCAGCATAGGGCCGAAGAGATAGATAGATAGATAGAGAGAGAGAGAGAGAGAGAGAGAGAGAGAGAGAGAGAGAGGAATAGGGTTTTGAGATAGAGATAGATAGGGAGAGTGAGAGTGAGAGGAGAGCGAGCAGAGAGCGAGAGGGAGAGGCAGAGGGAGAGGGAGAGGCAGAGAGAGGGAGGGAGAGGGAGAGGGAGAGAGAGGGAGAAGGAGAGCGCGCGAGAGGGAGAGGGAGAGGCAGAGAGAGGGAGGGAGGGAGAGCACGAGAGAGAGAGAGAGAGAGAGAGAGAGAGAGAGAGAGAGAGCGCGTGACAGAGAGCGAGAGGGAGAGGCAGAGAGAGTCGGCGCAATAGCGATTATGGTTTTTTTTTTTATATATATATATAGGGCGTACCCTTTGCCCGCAGCCGGTACGACTGGCCGCGGGTAAAGGGTTGGGCCATCGGTCGGCTTAGGCCGCTTTTCTTGTAGTGTTGGGATCTACTTCTTCCCAATTACATTACTAAAAGATTATGAAAATCTTACCATGAAATATCCATTAATGCACTATGGTGCATCAATTGCAACATATCGAAATCCAATTTTAAAAGCTCAAGCAGTAAACACTGTAAGAAAATCGTCTTTTGCCAGCAGTTAAAACTGCTGGTATAGACCGAGAAAACCGCTGCTAAAACTTTTACCGGCAGTCAGAAAAGTGCCGGTAAAAGCTCCGTCGGTAAAGGATTTATCAACGGTCTGTGTCTTTTACCGGCAATTGTGTTGGGCGCCGCCTAATGTAACATTTGCCGGTGGTTTATACATTTTTACCGACGCTTTCTCAAAACACCGGGAAATCTCCAATAAGTGCCAGTAAATGTCTACTGAAATGCCGGTATATGCTATTATATTTGATTGAAACCTTCTTCTTCTTTTTTTTTTTTAAACCTATAATTTGGATGTCATGCATACATCACAGTGGGCCTCACACATTGGGTTGTAGGTTAATCTTAATCTCGAAAGCTTTGTAGTAGATGTGGTCTCTCAATAAGATTCAGATTATGTGAATGTTGGGCCCAAGGTCTGATAATCAAGATTCAAATTATGTGAATGTGGGCCCAAGGTCTAATGATCCAAAGTGTTGAAATATTGGGCTTCGCCAGGGATGGTGGATATCCAATATTCAATGATCCGAACCATCTTATGTTATGGCTTAAGAACATACAGAAGAAAAATACATTAGTGGTGAAAACTCAAGAGAGAGAAAGGCCAAATATCAAAGGGTGATGATCTTCAATTTACAGTGATCCCATTCCATTCCATGGCCATTATGTGGCGTAATGCATGCCCATCAACCCACTTCATTTCATGGGTTAAATCACTTACAAGAACATGTTAAATAAAAAATTAAAAAAAAAAGCCAGAGTGACCTTGCATTCTCTTTGCGATGATCCCACGACTCCGGGCAAAGCAAGGCCCACATGGGCAGAGTCTACAGATATATAACTTGTTATGCTCATGCTGAAAAAAAATAAAATAATCATGGTTGAAATTAAAATGTTTTAAGAACCTGTAAAATAGTCAAAATGGCACAACAGAGAGAGAGAGAGAGAGAGAGAGAGAGAGAGAGAGAGAGAGAGAGAGATTTCCTATGAGGTCAAGCTGTGGGCCCCACTGATCTATGTTAGATATCCATTCCATCATTCAGATGAACGCCTTCATGATGGGCCTGTAATGAGGATTCATGGGTTCTTAAGATCTATCAAACCAGATGAGCTCGTCGATAGCCCATTCATTAGCCAGCCCTAAAAATGAATATTAAAATAATATTTACAATAATAAGTTGAATGTAGAAAAAGAAATCTATCGATCCAACTCGCATTCATCCTGCCTAAATCCTACAAAACAAAATAGCAAAAAGAAAGTATATCAGTTGAATGTAATTTGAATAAAAATTATAATCCAATTAAGGCCCTATTTAGCAATTGAATGTAATTTGAATTAGAAGGTAAGTGGCTCTAAGCCTTAGTAAGTTTTTAATGGTGGGGTGTTCAATCACCATTTTTTCATATATATATAGTATAGCCCACGGTAAGGGCCACACCATCTTGGGTGAGGCCAGGGCCGCACATAATCTGCTCCTGGCTGAAATTGGCTGCTAACAAGGATGGAGTAGTACCATCGATTCGAATACAACCCACTCTCTTTTTCTAAAACAGTTAATGTTTGAAGATGAGATGATGTCATTTTTCTTTTCTTTTTTTCTTTTCCTTTTCCTTTAAAGGTGAAAAGATATTGAAGGAAGAAATCGAGAACTGAATGATCTTACAAGAAGAAACTGGTGTATTGAGTTGATCATGGACTGGTGATGTGCAAATATTAGGAACTTGCAACTTGCCTGCACCAATGAGCAGAGAAAAGGGTTGAAACAACACCTGCCAGGAATACAACCAATAGGGAATCATTTTTTTCTGATAAAAAAACACAGCTATTTCTTGTGATGAGTAATTAGAAAACCATCATCCTTACCTACTTACTTTCATGCCAAGATTACTACAGCCATGATAATAATATCTCATAATTAAATTCCAATATCTCATTGGACTTGACAAAAACAATTGCTGCCACTGCCCATCATTCATGGACCCCAAGGAGAGACCCAAGAAATGAATTTCAGCCACACATGTACATGCCAACTTGGTACAAAATGTATGAGATCTAATCCAATTCATTCATTAGATGGGCCAACCATAAATACATCATCAGGGGGGCCACAGATCTACAACAAAAGGGAATTGTCAGATAGAAAATCACCAATGGCTAATATCCAATGTGCACATGTGGCATATTTGATGAGCAGAGGTATGTTTATTTTAAGCTCCCTCTAATAAATGAGCCATATCTCCTACAAATGTGCCAGATTGGCATGGGTACCACAATTCACCTCTCCAAACTAAATCCTTGGCACGAATCCCAATTAAAACATTTCTATAAACACGCACGCATGCACATATTCATCTATTTCTTGTTGCAGGATAAACTACATTAGTGGTGGGTTAGCACTTCTTTTTCTTAATAGATAAACCCGTTTCTATTATTTGGAAATATAACCACTACATTGCTCAAAGTATAAAGGGTGGGGAAATATAGAAAGGATAGTTTAAAAGCTTGAAAAGCCATCTCTGACTTCTTATTAGAGCTAATAGAGATAGTGTCATGTGTATAAGGGATTCAGAATTTGATCCTGATTGTCTTACCTTATAAAACTTACTCCCTTTGAAGCACTCAAATCAAAAGAAAAAAGTACATAAATAGAAACCTTGAAGAGCTACTTGGTTTCAGATTTCGGATTTCAGCTCCTAGTCACAGTATCACCAGCAAGCTTGCAAGGAACTATGGCTAGCTGCACAAAGATGAACTCAATTAAGAGCTGTTTGCAGTGTGGGCAGATTTGATTGATTAAATGTGAAGGCCAACCAACCTGCATACAGTAGCAAACTTATAAATGTTCTTAGGTGGCAGTTGCACTGAAAAGTTTGCAACCTACAAGATACTAATAATTAGATACCTTCCACATTTCAGGAGTCCTTTATGATCTTAAGCTGCTCATTTTCAAGGAAAGTAATAACCCTGAACTTGATCATGCAAAACACAAAAGAAAAACATACATCAAAGTGAAGTATATTCAAAACATTAGAAATATGCATTAACGTTGTATGTAAAAGAAAATGGAAGAAAATGACATAACTCACCTTGACGCCCTTCTCCTTCCTCCTTTACCCGGGCTTGGGACCAGCAATGCAAGAAGTTGCATTGGCAGAGTTAAAAAAGGGCTTAAGCTCCATTTGGTTTGAGAAAAAATTATATTCATAAAGATTGATATGTGATGACCAAATGGAGCCTAAGACTTATAACACTACAAATATGAAGCAAGATAGGAAAATTTACTAAAAGGTATGATAGGAACTCTTACACAACAAATATGATGACAAAGTGACCACCTGTAAAAATAAAAGAAATAGAATGATTTTACAAAATGTGTTGGTGCCAAAAGGATGGAGAACATATATAAATACTCACCATGCGATCGCTTCTTCTGTTCGAGTCACTAAAAAATAGGGGGAAATTGATTTTCTTTTAACATTTATATAGAAAACTACGCTCATAACCAATTCCAGATGGAATACTGAATATGCACATAAATCATCTAAGCAAAAGCCTAGATCATCCACAAATGAAGGTTAGCAAGATACTGAAAATTAAATTAGAGAATGATTGAAAGATTAAAGCAAAACCAATCCAATGAAAGAGATGATATGACATTCAACCAAAAAAATAAAGTTCTAGAAGTGAAATTCAATCTAAGGTTAGCTAAGTAAATCTAGCAACTGCCAAAACCAATCTTTTTTGTTTTCAAAAAAAAAAAACAACAGAGAGAGAGGGATCCTTCCAGTTAGCTCAATCTATATCTGTCACAATGTACATAACAAAATAACAAAAAGAAATTAGTTAATATTTACAATCTTATATAAGAAGTTCTATTGTATATGCAAAATAAAATAAAATAAAATGTTACCAAACAACTAGTGGACCAACAAATACTCGTTCCAATTGCATTTCCAATTATTTTGTATCGTCCATTGGGTCTAATCAAATGTTCTTGACGTACAATTGCCACCTGAATAGGTATTTCCCAATAACCATATCCCAGTTAGAACTCCCCTACTTTTGTAAGTGGATCCTTACTCAAAACAATTTCTTTAGCAACAGTAACCCTAGGTTTCACAATACTAGTAAGAAGAACTTCGATCATGTCCTACAAATAAAAATTACTATTTAACACAATACATTGCATCAAATAAATACTCATTTGTATACCATATCTAATTAAGAACAGAATAATCTCAAAACATAATAAAAGAACTATTCAACTGGTGTGAAATCCAATTTTGTAAGCTCAAGCAGTACATCATGACACATCTTGATGTCTTGGTTGATTGAAATCAGTTTATTAGCTTGCTAGAGCCAGGTAACCTCTTCATTTCTGAACCTATTTTTCAGTTCATGGCATATAACATTTGCATTTTAAGACATGTTTATTTTTTAACATGTTTTATAGTTCTTGGCACACAACATATTGCATTACAAAACCCGAAGACACATTGACACATGCCTTAACATCCAAATGAAAAATCTACATGCACCACACAAATATTACAGTCTTTCTGTCCTTTTAGTAGAGAATTTCACACCATTACATGCCTTAAAAATCCAAAGTATACTGTCGTTAGAGTTTAAAAGTTTCACACTAACACACATTGGCATACATGCCTTAAAAATCCAAAGTATACTGTCCTTAAGAGTTAAAGAGTTTCACACTATAACACATTGGCATACGTGCCTTGAAATCCAAAATACACGAGGGAGAAGTGTGGAAACAAACCTCTATGGTTGCTCCACCTTTAGCCACGTCCTTGGAGTTGAGAGTTTCACACTATTACATGCCTTAAAAATCCGAAGTATACTGTCCTTGGAGTTAAAAGAGTTTCACGCCAACACACATTGGCATACATGCCTTGAAATCCAAAATAAATGAGGGAGAAGTGTGGTAACAAACCTCTATGCTTGCTCTACCTTCAGCTACACCTTACCAACTGTTATGACTTTCGGGCATCTGTGTTGATTGGAAGAGGAGTATCATTTGATGGATGGTGTAGATTGATATCAGTAACTGCACAATGGGATTGAATAAGGAGCTAAAACATAAAAAAATGGTGACCAGCATAAATCAATCACAAGTCAAGAGGATGAGCCTCTTTAGAACACTGAGTGCAGTGACAGTAAGCCCGTAGTCAAGGTCTGGATCAATAATGAGTAAGCCCCATCTTCTTCTCTCTCCTCCTCTGTTTTCTTCGTTCTCTCTCTGTTTTTCTTACCTTTTTTTTTATAAAAAGAAAAGAAAAAAAGAAAAGAAAAGAAATACCAGAGAGAGAGAGAGTTATGGGCAACGAGAGGGGTGCTGCATCCAGCCATTGCATGGCAAGACCACGTAGATAACAGAGAGAATCTGTGACATTGTGAATTTTTATTTTTTTTTCTTCACGCACACACACCCACGCTGTCCATCTACGGGTACTCAAACCCGACCTAATGTTGATACTCCTGTTGAGTCTACCACCAGGGCAAGAGTGAGGACCGTGACAATGTGATTAGATTGTGATCGACAGACAAGAAATTTTCCATTAAAAAGATGAAGGGCTTTGATCACTTTTCAGGGGGCAACGGGCAATAACAAATGCACTCGTACAGCTTCTGTGGAGAGATGACCTCAATGGATATATGGCATTTGTTTTCGAAACCCAGTCTCACTGTCACGATATCAGCACTCTATATACTCAATGTATTTGGTGGATCCCCAGACCATTTGATCAAATACTCAGGCTGTTTAATTATTAGCCATCCCACCTATTTCGCAAAGCACCGGCCGGTAGCTAAAAAAACACTGAAAGAAAGAAATTAATTTTATCTGGCTGTCCACTGCTTTGGAAAAAGAAAAAGTGCGGCAACCTGATAACCATACAGCCTGATTTTTTTGGTCAAATGCTCCAAGATGATGTCCCATTCCATACATGGCTAGATGTCCTGCACATGGTCAGATCGTTCCATACCTCTAACACCACAGTCGAATACTTAAAGCCCGATGCGTCATTCTGCCACTGCTCCCCGTGGAACTAAAATAAAAGAGTTACGCATTATATATAAGAGTTATATATAAGAGGAGAGATGATATGCTCGCTTACCCCACTAGTGCCAACATGGCACGCATGTACATTTTTTGAACACGTGTTGTCATAGTAGTAGACGTGCCTGTGATGACCGGCCCATGCACACAAGTGGCATCTTGGGATGTGGGGCAAGAGTAGACTTAGTAGGAAATAACTCTGGAATGAATTTGAGCATATTTTGTATATATATATAAGTATACTAATGATCAGAGTCATCCATTCCGTGCAAGTTTTCGATATAGAAAGTGGCAGAAATATGTTCCTAGCATGATTAGATCAAAATAAGGTGAACCATAAATTGATCATAATTAACTTTTGATCCCAATATAGTTATGAGGCGCACAATTTATCAATCTTTATTGAAACGGGCCATCCGAAGTGAAACGACCCATAAAGTGGGTCGTGTCTATCCGTTTCACTAAAAAAAGAATGGTTTCAACTCAAAAACAAAAATTTAAGAAAACAATTACTGTTTTTACTAATTTTAAAATTTTTATTATTAATTTCTTATTTTTAGACTTTTAGATTTTCTTCTTTTTTAGAAATAATTTGTAATCATGCCAGGACTCTTCTAGCAAAAGTTTATTTGAATTTTTTTTTAAAAAAAAAATTATGTTTTAGAAAATTTTAATGGAATTAGGATTTTTGTTGGAGCTAGAATTTTACTATTTTTGATAATTATGAATTTTAGGGAGTTTGATTCGGAAACTTCTTACAAGGTTTCGTAGCACTATTTAAAGGGTTGTAAATTTGTTTTTATCATGAATCAAACAATCAATTTTGAATTTTTTAGAATTTATTTTTATTTTCTTATTTTTCCTCGTGGATTAGAGGAATCTCTGTGAAGAGTCCAGAGAAGCTCCGTGGATTTGGAGTTGTTAACCCCTTGAGGAAGACGGTGCTCAACCTCATCACGTTCATCCTCGTGTCAATTTCCTTGGGTGGTTGACATATGGAATAGCTAGCATCCTATGGTATACTGGCCTGACAATGCATAGTCGTATAAAGGACATGCCTAAAACTAACCAAGTAATACATGGGGGAGAGTGGACATTAAATCTAATAGGTCTATCAACATTTTCATCAATAGAGTAGGTATATTGTTGAACTAGGTAAATTCTTATGCGTCGTATTTTTTTCTCACTTTTCTTTGGACATTTTCTTTTGTGTTTTCACTTCGTCTACACTAATCATGTGCAGGCATTTTTCCGCAACAATTGATATCAGAGTTAAAGGTTGAGAAATCTTTTAGCATGAGATCTATGTTGCCATTTGTTTTACAATTGGTGAAGGAAAGATGTGCAATTGTGATTCAAGAAAAGGAAAAGAAGCATGAAGAAATAAAAAATAAGATATTTGAGGAGAAAAATCAATTAGCCATGGTAAACCTTTTTCTTACATTAGATAATTCAATTTTGTTCAATGTGTCTGATCAAACCACCACAAAAGGTCTGTGGGACAAATTACGAAATCAATGTCAAATAAGATATTTCTTCAACAGTAGCTGTACTACTTGAAACTGAAGAAATAATCTCCTTTACAAGAATAGTTTAACGGGTTTAATACTCTGATTAGTAAATTAGAGACGATCAATGTGAAGATTGACGATGAAGAGAATGTCGCACTTTGACTCTATTCAATGCCAAAATTGTGAGATGGTTTGATTATGAATTTCAGCAATGGTCTGGATCTTATTATGGAGTCATTCATATACATATTGTTTACTGAAGAATCTTGTAAAAAATGCATGTACAATCTGTTGGTGATGCCATAGTGGTTAGAAGACCATCTACCCATCAAAAGAGTACCGGTGGAAAAATCACACAAGATCCAAGTCAAAAGGTACAAAATGAGTAAGTGTCAGAAATACAGAGAAAATGGCCACTTGCGCAGAAATTATAGACTCAAAAAAGCAAATCATGAAAATTACAAACCTAATTCACATGATCAAATATAAGATTCAATGGGTTCCTAAGGAAATCTATTTAACAAAGACAATTCATCTGAGAATAGTGAAGTGTTGTTGGTAGTGATTTCACGAGGGAATCTAAACCATCATGGATCTTAAATTCAAGCACTTCATTGTCTATGACTCCATAGAGAGATTGTTTTCATACATATCAATCATATAATGGCTGCACAGTTTACATTGGTGATAATAGGTATAAAATTGTGAGGATTATAGATGACAGAATTACTATATTTGATAAGTATCACACATATATACAGTTTCTAATGTGTGGTACAGACCAAACTTATGCAACAATCTTTTGTCATTACAAAAGTTCAATGAAGATGACCACCAGGTCCTTACTCTTGCACCAGTAGTAGACTCATAAGAGTTTCAACACTGGGTCAAGGGTTCGAGCACCCATAGGTGGTGAAATCCTACGTCTGCATGCGTGCGAGCAAAAAAAAAAGAAAAGAAAATGAGATGAGTATAAAATTTTGGATGAAAGGAGCCGTTTGGAAATTGTTAAGTGAGCGATGGTAGTGGCGAAAGAAAAGTTAATGGGTGGTTTATGTCATTTGATTAGATATACTATAGTTGGTGATGTTGATATTGTTGCTAATGTTGTGATGGACGCTATTACAATCTGACACAAGCGATTAGAAAGGAAAAACACAAATATTATCTTGAATCGATCCAAAACTTCCGTGGAAAATTTCAATGGTAGACGTTCAATTCCTATCATTTCCTATGGTGTGGCCACTTGAGCTTTGAATATGCTTCAATTTTATGCTAATGCCCTTAAACTATTTCAAAAATCAGATGGATAGCATGGATTAAGACATCATGGTGGGAATAGAGTTTACTAAGTAAGCTATCTTGTACTGAGTTACTCGGTACAATCCCCATAGCTGTGTCACACATTTAGAAATGCCATGGAAACGTAGTTCCAAAAGTTTTGTTTGTAGTCGTACTTAATTTTTGTAAACGTATAGCTTCCCCAATGATCAAACAACCTGGGTTTTGGCCAAGGAAGTGGATTGCGTAGTGAGTAACTCAGTACGCATAATTTACTGAGTAAACTCTGTGGGGTCTACCGTGATTTACATATTTTATCTAATCTGTCCATCCATTTTAAAAGATAAATTAAAGACTTGAGCCCAAAAATTAAGTATATCAAAATCTCAAGTAGACCTCACCACGGGAAACAATATGAATTGAAATTCTACCATTGAAAATTTCTTTGGGCCCACAAAAGTTTTCGATCAAGATGATATTTGTGTTTTCACTTCATCCATGTTTGTATGATCTTATGAACAGGTTGGATGACAAATAAACATCACCGTGGGCCCTACTAAGGTTTCAATCGTGGAAGTCATTTTTCCCACTGTTTCCTGTGGTGTGTTCCACTTTATCTTTGGGCATACTTCTACTTTGGACTCAACCACTAAAATGAGCTATAAAAATGGATGGACGGTGTGGATAACCCACATACATTCATAGTAAGCCCAACTGAGTTTATCAGTACGATAAAAGCCTACTGAGTAACTCAGTACACAATCCGATTTCTTTGGGGAAGATGCTTTACACGGTGTGTCCCACCTGACACATGGCTGGGACGTTCTACCCACATGTCATTTTGACAGCTTGGCTGCATCTGGGTTCATCGTGGAAAGGTGCTGGTGAGGCTGGCAAAGGGCAACAAATAGAGAGTTTGATGGAATCTGGGTGCAGAGCCCAGAAACAGAGAAGAATGAAAATGCCAGTCATTTTTCATGCCTAGATACTTTGGCCAACCTGGTGACCGGATAGGATATGCACGAGAGTGGTCATATTTCGACGTGTGGGGCAAGTACAGGTGCAATGCAGGAGTCACGTGGCAGGGCTTAAAAAGAGAAGTAAATGACTCTTACCTTCATATCCGGAGATTTTCTTGCCCATCTCGCTTGATCTCTCGGTTGCCGATCCAGATATTCGGGATGTGTGACAATGCTAGTTGCTGATCGTCCTCAGCATATTTTTCACACCATTTTTCTAAATTCGGACAGCGCATGACCTTCAGTTGACGAAGGTTACGGAGGTCTTTGAGCTCTTTAGGCAGATGTGTCAGTTTTCGGCAGTCTGTAACGTGGAGTGTCTGGAGCCCACGGAGTTTTTGTATCCCAGCGGGGAGCTCAAAATATGGTGAGTTTTTAATCACCAAGTACTTGAGGTTGGAAGATAACGGCAGGTGGATCATATCGATGTCTTTGATGTGGAGCGCATCGCTGTCTCTGATGAACACATGGTTGCCTCTGATGCCATCTACGTTGTTTCCGATTAACACATGGTTGCCTCTGATGCCGTCTACGTTGTTTCTGACTAACACATGATGGCTGCCTCTGATGTCGTCTACAACCAAACACTCGACAGATTCTGAAATGCACGATGTCCAGTAGGTGCTTGGTAATTCAATATCTACTTTCCACAGTTTACCATGACGGAATAAGGGCACTTTCATTAACATGGGGCATTTTGCAATACGTAGTTCAAGGAGAGACGGCATTCCTCCATCTGGTCTTCCAACCCACTCCCTCAAAGTAGCCATTCCCATCAAAACGAGTGTCTCCAACTTGGGGAATGCTGGAGCTGCACCTGTTACGTCTCTACTATCGTTGTTCCCGTAGAACTCTGGACCGATGAATTCCACCTTAGCCATTGCTACAATGGTAAGGTATTTAAGGGATGGTAGTGTCCCAAGTGATGGTAGTTTTATGCAGTGATGGCAGTTACGAAGAGTCACATTAACTAGGTAGGAGAACGATGCATCTTCCATCCATCCTGGGAACTTCAATCCCATGTAACCTGATATTTTCAGTTCTTCTAGGTTTGCATGGGGCCGAAGGCCTTCCAACACACCCTCATTGATCTTTACTTTAATCCCGACTGACACTTCTGAACTCCCAAGCAATGGTGCTGACAGTCCCCAGCCAATGAAATACAATTCCAAATGGCGAAGGTGTTTCTTATTCATTAGTTCTGCTTCCTTGGCGTCAACCTCATTTAACACCCTCTCCAGATGGTATATTGCTAACTTTCCTTGGAGGAGATTGAGATTTTTAAGTTCCCCAATCCTGCATTCCATCCCTTCCCCAACAATAAACTTTGACAATGTTCTAAGGGAAGTTAACCTCCCAATCCAATGGGGTAAAGCCTGCAATTGCGAGGTACTTTCAATTTCCAGATGTCTAAGCCTCGCAAGTTTCCACATCTTTGCGGGAAGTATAGAGAGTCGGCAGCACGCATTAAGTATCAAGGTTTGCAACGAATACAGTCCGCATATGAATTCAGGAAGCAACTCTACTTGAGCAGTAGATAAGTTGAGGTATCTTAAAAGTTTCAAGTCCTTCAAGGACTTGGGAATATGGGAACAGTTTGTACCACTCAAATCTAATGCTCTGAGGCACCTGAAATTTTCAAAAAAATCATCAGCCAGCACAGTGATTGTTGACCACCCAATGAACAGGAGCGTGCGCAGATTCTTGGCTTTGCACAAGCTTCCCGGAATTGATGAGAAATCTTTACTGCATTTCAATGAGACATGGCGCACATGCAGGGGGATGTTGTTCGACAATTCCATGTTCACGGTATAGCATTCTCTCATGACAGTTTGGAAGAAGTTATGAACAATATCCATCATCTTACAGTGCATGACATTGCCAAAGCAATCTGTTATTGGAGAATCAAACAAGGATCGCCCTAGTAGATCATAAAAATACCCATCGCCTATACCTTCCATTGCTGTACTTTCCTCTGGAAGAAAGCCCTGGGCCATCCACAACTTGATTAATGTCTCCCTCTCTATAACATGATCCTTAGGATATATAGAACAAAAGGCAAAGCAACGCTTCAAGTAAGGAGGCATATTTTCATAGCTTAATTGAAGACCTCTTGCAACATTTGGAAAATCCCATGTTTCACTCTCCAACACAAGCTCCCACTCCCTTCTCGTCCTCTTGAAACGCACTGCATTTGCTATTCTCTTTACAATAAGAGGTAATCTGTCACACTTTCTAGCAATTTCTTTGCCAATCTCTTCCAACTTTGCACGTGCCTCTGTATTTATTTCCCCAAAAGCAATATGACTGAACAATGACCAAGAATCCCTTTCTAATAGGGGCGCTAGTTCATGCGTTTTCGTGGCGCGCATAATTTTAACCACGCCTTCATTGCGAGTCGTGATCAAAATTCTACTTCCAATATCTCCATATTTCAAAGGAAGCCTCAATTTATTCCACTTGTCTTCATCTTCATTCCAGATGTCATCAAGCACAACTAAAAATCGCTCCCATTTCAAGATTTTCCATAGATGATTTTGCACCATTTGCCATTCCGAGAAACCAGGGGCAGGTCGACCCTCTGCCGATTCAATGATTGCATTACAAATCTTAGTCTCATTAAAATTATCTGAAACATGGACCCACATCATTTTCGAGAAGCTCCCAATAACTCGCTCGTCATTGTATATTAATTGAGCAAGAGCAGTCTTTCCTACTCCCCCTGAACCAATTATAGAAATTACAGGAATCTCGTTGCTGACACGACCACTGTTGCTTACCAACCAGCGTATGATCCTTTCCTTATCTGGAGTCCTACCAATAATCTCCGTTTCATCAACCAAGGAACTAGTTTCCCTCTCCGCCATCTCCATCTCGCTATCTATGCTCTCTTCCAAATGAAAGTTAGACTTCTCACTACATATAGCATTGAGCCTTTCTCTAACATTTTTTAATCTACGACCCATCTCAATGCCCAATTTAACATGAAATCCCAATTCATCGATTGTTTCATCGACATTAAGAGTACGTAAGACAGAGTTGCATACCCGCTTTGCAAAAGGTGGGATTCCGCTCTCTTCATTTTCATGTCTGAGGGATTCGGCTTTGTACTGGTCCAGCAAATCTTCCACGTCATAGGCCACATCTTTGATCTTCTCCAGCCAATCGCTCAGAGCTTCTTCCTTTCTCCGTTTCCTCTCAGCATCGCGAAGAACGGCTTGAATGACTTTGAATGCACTAGAAAGATCTTGTAACTCTTGGCGACAGGACAACACAGATCCTAGCTCGGATAGGAGGATGGAATTCAAGGAACCAAGAACCGATGGAACAAGTCCATCGGCCATGCGAAAAGAATTTAGAGACTGAAAGGAAGAAACCTAAAAAGAAGTTTGTTCTGATGATAGATAATCGTCGGGAAATTCAGAACCAAAGGAAAAGTTCCTCCATATTGACTTACAGCGAGGAAATGTCGAGCATGGATTGTGTAGTAACTCACTACGCTTAGCGTACTGAGTAAACTCTGTGAGGTCCATCATGATTTATGTATTTTATCCGCTCCGTCCATCCATTTTGCTAGATAATTTTAGGTCTTCAACCAAAAAACGAGTAATATCCAATGCCCAAATGGACCACACCACAGTAAACATTTGAATTGAATGTCTACAGTTGAAAAATTCTTGGAGACCAATAAGTTTTGGATCAAGCCTTATATTTGTCTTTTCCCGTCATCCATGTCTGTATGATCTTTTAAACAGGTTGGATGGCAAATAAACATCAGTGTGGGGCCTAAAAAGGTTTCAACGGTGGAAATCATTATCCCTACTGTTTCTGATGGTATGATACGCTTGATCTTTTGATATGTTTAAATTTTTGGTTCAACCCCTTAAATTAGATGAAAAAATGGATGAATGGTGTGGATAGACCGCATACATTTAAGGTGGGCCCAACTGAGTTTACTCGGTACGATAAGAGCGTACTGAGTAACTCAGTACGCAATCCGATTTGGAAGAAAAGTCATGGGGGGAGAGGAAGCAGTTCGGTGCAAAACTGCATGACAAATATCTACGAGATTTTAAAAATATCGTGATAATATCCTAATAAATGCATTAACCGATAAATCACAGAATGTTTTAAAATATTGCATTTTTATCATGATATTAACTAAAAGATTAGTAAAAACATTAAGGAAATTGTTATAAAAATATATAGATTTACTTATAAGTTTTAAAAGATTTTTATTTCCTCCTATAATTTTCAATAATATCCCGAGAAAATACTCAAGTTTTGAAAATCTCGTAGGGAACGAGATTTGTCACAATGGAGAAAAACGCTTGTAGCTGAGCTAACTAATAAATGATCAGAGTCACTGTACATGCAGCTCCCACGCACGGAAACGGATTGGCTGGTGTACATCCCATCAACTGTAGAGCTGCGGCATTGGCGTCAGCACGTTCTGTGGGTCTGATCACGAGGTATGTTTTATCTTCAAACCGTACATTCATTTTACCAGCTCGTCTCAAGGCTCCAGACAAAAATTAAGACGGATATAAATATTAAGTGGACCACACTGCAAAAAGCAGCGTGGGATTGAACGTCTACCATTGAAACTCTTTTTGATTCACAGCAATTTTGGATCAATGTGAAATTTTTTTTCCTCCATGTTCGGGTCTCTGTGACCTTATGAAGAGATTGGATAGAAAATAAATGTTACGGTGGGTTGGCCCTGCGAATTGTTTAACCGTGAGAATCATTATATCCGTTGCTATTTGTGGTGTGGTACAAATGAACTTTGGATATAATTCATTTTTTATATAATGTTTTAAAATAATCTCTAAAAATAAATTAACAGTGTAAATATAATAAATATGTCACTGTGGGCCCGGTGTAACTTTGATCTCTTTTGAACCGTCCGTATAACTCGGAGCACGGGGAGCATCGTGCTCGTCCCCTCACGACACGTACCTGCAGCTGCTATATAGCGGATGTGTGGTAAACCAGCCAATCCACTTCTCACTTGCACAACATCCTGGCTACCCTTTAGTTGGACCGTACCTTCATTCCCCATGTGTTAGAAACCAGTCTTCTGTCACTAGACATGCACATTTTCATTCGAGATGCATCCTGTAATTTCGCACGGCTTGGAACGAGGAGCGATAAATATAACAAAGAATATTATACTTTATATATATATATATATATATATATATATATATATATATATATATATATATATATATATATATACAGAGAAACCTCACCTACGAACCAATTTGCACGGACTACCTACGAACTTTTTGGAGAACTATTATACGTGATGATTCTCGAAAATCTAAACGGTCTACATGAAGTAAAGTCTCGTGAAACCTCCCAGTACCAATTTTTATTTTGAATCAAAATTTCGGTGGGCCATGCAAAAAGTAAATAGTTTCTTCCCTTGATTTGTATTTATATTTGCTATGGCCCACTAGAATCTTAGATCAAGCTGAAAATTCAGCTCCTTAGGTTTCATGGGATTCTGCATCTTATGGACGGTTCAGATTTGACTCCCATGACACGTGTGCAAAGATGTGCACGTGCATAGGTGCGTAGGTGAGCATGCCTCTCTCTCTCTCTCTCTCTCTCTCTCTCTCTCTCTCTCTCTCTCTCTCTCTCTCTCTTTATATATATATATATATATATATATATATATATATATATATATATATATATATATATATATAGCGAAAAGGTACTATGCGCTCGAGCTGATGGGTCCGTCCCATAAAGTCGAGCTGTGTGGGCCCCCCCGTGATGTGTTTCGAACATCTTCCCCATCAGTCAGATGCACCATTCTATCGTGGACCTAGGTCTCAAAAATCAAGTCAATTTGTGACTTTTGTGGGCCACACCACATACAGAAGTTGAGAGGGGCCGTGCACCATTAAAACATTCATAATCATCTTTTAGGCCCACCGAGATGTAGTTTGCAAATCCAGCCCATCCATTATGTGTGTCCCACTAGGATGAGGGGTCATACCAAGTTTCAGCAGCATTCAAAACTCAGGTGGGCCCCACCAAGTACTTTTATATGTTTTTGGCATGTCTTCACATGATTTTAGATGGTATAGCCTACCTAAGTTTCATATACGGCTGATTTTTGGGATATCCCATAATTTAAAGGGGACCCATCAAATGCACGGTGTTGATGGTCGACACACATCATGGTCGCATCATGGTGGGGCCCACACAGCTCAACCTCTTGCGAGCTTATCGTGAGGTCGAGCTTATAATCTTTTGACACGAACTCACAATGTGTACACAAAATTTTACTGAGCTTAACTGTGTCATTATAATCTCACACAATATGGTCACAGAGTATTTTCTTGCTTTTTTGAACAAACCATTAACACACTTCAATATGTTAAAAGTTACTAAATTGAATCTTTTTACCGAAAATGCAAAGATGCACATCTTTCGTATCATATTTCTGTTAACCATGCATGTATTAGGGGATTAGTCATTTCAATGTCATGTATTAACTTTTTAAATGTAGTCTTTTTGCATGTCTTTACAACCCGCCAATAATACTTTTTCAACAACTTGTCTTTAAATGTGTCAACAAAGTTTTTATAGATATGGTACACACAATAGCCATGGATTGCATATTGAAAGACTTCGGGGATTTCTTTCATTAAACTTTCATGTCGGTCTGATATAATGACAAGACCCGGAAGATACCTTAACATACAATTGAGGTGGGTAAGGAATCAATTCCAACTGCTACTGTTTTCTGATTCCCCGATACCAAATATTACTGTTACGATATGATTGTCTCCATCAAAGGTTATAACCACAAATAGAGCACCTTTGTATTTACCTTTTAGGCAGGTACCGTCAATGGATAACACCTTCATAAAAACTTTTGAAAACTTCTAATGCACCGTTCGAGAGCAACAAAACATCTCTCAAACCTGATCATTTGTGGGTTAACAAGCACATCAGTTACTGTCCCTGGGTTGGCCTCAACTCATACAAATAAACTGGGAGTTCATTATAAGAGTCTTTATTAGATCATATTACGTGCTTGATTGCGATCTCCTTAGCCCGCCATGTCTTCTTATAACTGATAAAAATATTATATTTTTCATGCATAACTAATATAATGTCACTCGGACTCAATCCCATGCACTATTCAATATGACTAATAACCAACTCACTGGCTAAGTTACTATTTGTTTGTCGGTGACACTCTTTATCCATGACATACCATATGTGTGTTTAGACGTGTAAGTCCTTGTCTTGAATATTTCTGCATCATTCAACCTAGATACATGAACTCATCATTCAAAATTATCTTTGAAGCACACCATGGTGAATCTGTTGGATGATGAGTACATGACCATATATTGGAAGTTTCTGTGAATTACAAATTTGTTCAAAATATACTAGCACCGACTTTTATCCTTAAACGTTTGTCCAACAGCTATCTCAATCGAGTCATCCAATGAATTTGAATATTCTGATAGATATGCATTAATGAATGCACCATCCTTGAAAGGCACATTAACTTGAACAGTCATGAAGTTTGACATTCGAGGCAGCTCGGGCAGTGGAATGTCACTTAGACATATACATTTGTCACCATTTGTCAAGCTCCAAAATTCAGGTACTAAGTGTGCACCCTCAGACTTGAGTTACGGTCCATGACTTGTACACTTAGTGTACTTAAATCAATGAGTCACATTATTTAATAGAGGCATAATATAATCTGAATTTTATATTCTCATTAACATCCATCAATAGATTCATATCAACTCAATCCAATTCACAAACATTCACCACCATACATTTGTAAGAATACAATCTAAAATATTTTTGTTCACCAAATTAAGACATTATTTAAGTCCTTAGAATTATCAAGTTATTCAAAACTTATAAAACAAAAATAAAATAATAATATGAATCATGTGTTCCATTTAATTATTCTACTAATCCAACGAAGTAAGCTCGTCTTAAGTTAAATACAACCACTGTTCCTATGGATCATCCACTGGTTTGGCTTCATGTTCTTGCTCTTAAGTCATTGTATTTGCTTTAATTCCATTTGTATAGTTTTTCTATCAATAAACAGTCAGTTGGCCAGGCCTAGTGAGTGAACTCATCATCGTTCGTACACAATATAATTAAAATAATACACACAAGTAAAACATAAAAATCAGAAATACAATGTGACTAATATAATTAATGTGAATGTTATAAATGGTATTGATGATGCATCAAGTGGGTATAAATAGAGACCATCCACTTGCTTGAATTAGATATCGACAACCCACATCTAAACTCGGTAGGCTTCTACCATTGGTAGGCATGGGCAAGGCCCGCATCCCCCCATTGAGAAGGCTTCCACATATAGTGGGCTTCTAGTGGGTACAATGAGTTGTTCCCTAGGTAATCGTACAAGAGTATTAACGATGTTAGGCATAAATATTTAGTACATCAGAAATCATATCAACACGACAGTTTATTTTAATCATATGGAGAAGAAACATGTTGGGATTACTCACCTGATAATTTAGGGAGAAATCTACCAGAGCAGATCAGAGAATACCTATAATTCATATGCAGTACACCATAATATTAAAAAAAATATCAAGTTCATAAAGTCCCTTATTTGTTTCGATTACTAATGTCATACATGAGAGTGGTCCTTGGGTTTTACAAGGTAATGTACCTAATGGATATGGTTTATCCTATCTATCTTAGCCAAAAAGGGCAAGCAAGATATCTTATAAGATGACCCACCAAATGGATGGCTTGGATCTTGTAATAGCATGTTATGATGATACATATTTTAGTATATGAATGTTTTGTCCTAAATATGCATGAAGCATAGATAAGTTTTAACATGTATCCGTATAATATAAACATATTAGATTATGCATAATCTAACACCCATTTTTTATGTGGGTCCTACTACAATGATTTGGACTAATTACATGGTTACCACCACTATATTGATCATTGTAAAGAAATTTCAATTCAATCCAAAATCTATGAGAGACGCAATAACCTAAAAGATTATTGTACGACCACCATTGTTTTCTTAATATATGGTCTGCAAAATTTTTGGATATGTTCTAAATTTACACTCCTAGCCCGAAGTAGCCTTCCAAATCAAATGGATGGAGTGGAAACAATACATATATCAGTATTATGGGTCCACAATCTAATGACCCAAGATGGTCTCCAACTTTAAAAACCGCACTTGGTTACAACATTGGAATCAAACTTTTTATTTGTATTTATTTATTTTTTATTAATTTTTTGAATGGATGCTATGATAATCTAAGCCATGGGTGAGATGGGTAATCCCCACATAAAGGGTGAGCCCAAAAATCTCCTCAAACAACACTTCTGTGGCCTACATAAATGCTCAATGGTAACCATTTAATTTTCACTATTTAAAGCATTGTGGTCCACATAAGTTTTCTTTCGAATAAAATTTTCAACTCCAAGTCTCTTATTAAGTGACAAGATCAATAGATGGTATAGATTTGCCACTTACATCAAAATAACCACGCATAAAAGGCATACCCTTTCGGATTAATTCCGGTACCGTAAATAGATCAACTTCACTTTTGCATGCTAGAGTGTTTTTACACCTATTTTATTTTATTTTATTTTATTTTATTTCAAATAGTCCACACATAATATGTGTGTATAAAATCTATTCCATTCACCATTTTACCAACATAGTTTTAGGACACTGGTAAAAAAATGAGGTAAATTTGTTATTCTAGTGAACCGAACCATCATGAACAATACTGATCATTCTTCCACCATTAAAACATATAACTTTCTTATCTCGATCCCTCCTAACTTTCTATTTGAGATTTGAGTCGTTCATTAATTCCCTGATAGACCTTCCAACGGTGAATGTAACACGAATTCTATTTTGAATATTATGGCCCACCCAAATATTGATTTGGCCTAATTTTTGGTGGTTTGCCATATTTTGGTCAGAAAACATCTAATGGAATGAATTGATTAGGCCTCACATGCAATAATAAGCCTAACACGTAATTCAAGTAACATAAAACAAATCTATATGTTTTTTATTTTACTACTTGTTTGTATGTATTAGGTGCTTTATGGTGCATTGTGCATGTATGCACTTATTGATATATGTGCACATGCATTGCACCCATGGTAAATCTACGCTATCCATCATGCAGTTCCAAAGCATAAAAAAATAAATATAAAAAAATTAAATTAAATTAAATACTAACCTTGTAAGCCTTTCTTCCCCTTTATCTATCTCTCTCCCCTATTTTTTCTCTCCTCTCTTGATTTTTTTTATTTCTTTATGATCGGATGGAAAGTTCGCTCCTATAAAGAAATGATAGTCCCTCGAATCCTCAGACAAGATAAATAAGATAATGGTGAGGGTGGTTGCAACCGATTTCATCCCTTTTAAAAAAAATAAAATTAAGTAACCATAAAATTTTGAGTTATTACACCGGTGGTAGAGGATGAAGACATGTGTACTCTTGTAGATAAAGATGATGCCATATATTTATATTTGATGTTAAGGTTATCCGTCGAGCTAACGCCACATTCCTAACACAAATTTACATCCTCAAAAGGCATAATAACTTAACTAGTCATGAGGTTTGATGTTTAACATGACTCGTGCAGTGGAATGTTGAAAGGCATAATAACCTAACTATTCATGAGGTTTGCTGTTTAAGATGGCTCGTGCAGTGGAATGTCGCTTAGACGTACTCGTAAAGGTGATGTCATATATTCATATTTCAGGTTAAGGTCAGCTGCCCTGATAACACCACATTCTTCAGACGAATATCCAACTGTAATTATAGGGGCATTATGTTCAATGATGACATCAAGTTCGAGACCACTACAATCAACATGGTTTTCGTGTATTGTCTTATTAATGTGTTTCATTGTGTTTATGATTAAAGGCATGTATGTATTTAGATGCTCCAACTATGTTGCCAAGAACACTTGCACATCTTCATCATCATCGATTTCAGATGAAGGGATTGATTAGTTTAAGCATGGGCACAATACTTTAATCATAATATCACAATCATTCAATATAGTCTTAATAATCTTGTACATTTTAAATAAAAACTCCTTATATGTAGTCCAAACACTTAAAGCAATACTTTTTTACTTTCTACCCTGAAAAGGCCGAGCTATATATCCTACAGGGGGGGTGAATAGGACTATGTCAAATAAAAAATTAATAAGCGGAATATAAACAATAAGATAGCTAAATGAATTGCAAATAACCAAAGGAAATAACAACCTCAAAAATCGAGTATTAAGAGGTTGATATAAACTTGGTTCTAAGGACAACCTAATACCAAAAATTAATGGTTTATGGCAGGACAACCTTACTAGAATGTGAGGGAGTATCAAAAACTCAAACTGAAGAGGATATGAAAGAAATAGAAACTAATCTATTACAACATTTGCCACATAATGATGAAATGTAAAGATTACAACATTCACATCCATAAATATATCCCACAATCTTAAATTATAAAAGATATATAAATAAATCACACATCCACCAAACACAAAGAATTATAGTGGTTCTCTTATTTGTACACCAACTGTTAAACAACAGCCACACAACTTCTCCACTCCTAATATCCACTCCCTTGGGATATTAGTGTTCACTAATCTAAAATAGGTTTTTCAAGGTTCACATAAAACCTTCACAACTGTGTTTTTCAAATGAGCTTACATAATTCAAAAATCTCACACTCTGAGTTTTATGTATCGCCTCAAATAAACTAAAAATAAGATTTTTTGGAACAATCTCATAAACCAAAAAGGAATTGAATTACAGAAAAAGTAAAAATTTATCTGTATGATGATTCTTAAGCAACCCAGGAGAACCAACTTGATGATGATGTATATGTTCAATGTTCAGTCTCACAAGTGTATAAGATTCTAAGTCTAAATGATTTTTAATTAAATCATTATGGACTTTGTATTGATTTTGATCTCAAGAAAGGGTAAATTGGATATCCCTTTTCAATATAAGAATGGAATAGAGATTCAAAATCAAATTACAAGAGCTACTTTAAAGAATCTTAAATATGCACAAAATAGCTTATAATGTACTCAAAATAAACTCAAAGTGATTGCTTAAGAATAATAAGAATTAAATGTAAAACTCTGAAATTCGAGCACTATTTATAGGTGAAAAATCGGTTCGCACAGCTGGCCTTATCCAAACAGATTCTTAAACATTCTGATGCGATAAGATTTTTCAGTTGCATGACTGACCTTGTGGGTCCCACGACTGGTTGAGTGGCCTGCTCAATTGATGGTGTGAGTCCAGATTACACGAAGGAAAATGAGTCCAGCACTGCACGACTGGTCGAGCAATTTCCAGGACTGGTCGTAGACCAACAAAAAAATTTTAAAAATTCATAACAAATCCTGGATTGGTCGAAAAAATACTAGGACTGGTCAAGCCAGTGCTAGGGCTAGTCGAAAGAATAAAATTTTATACTTATAAAATGACCAAAATGAAATGATTCAAGAAACGGGATCTGTAAGCCCTAGATTTGAGGAAACTGAAGAAATCTATAGAGAAATTGAGAAATGGAGGAGGAAGAACGGAGGAGAATGAGAGGTAATAGATTTGGAGGCATAGATCTGAGGTAATGGGAATGCTATTTAAAGAAGTGTAGAGAAGAAGAAGAGCGGGACTAGCAGGAGGGCAGAATGATTGAAGATTTGAAGAGAGAGAGAGAGAGAGAGAGAGAGAGAGAGAGAGAGAGAGAGAGAGAGATGCGAGATGAGAGACGAGAGACGAGAGACAAGAGATTGAAGGAAGGGGAAAGCAAAAGAGCTGTACATGAAAAGAGGGTACAGTCCGGCATTCAGAAACGGTTTAGAACCGTGTGCAATTAGAAACGGCTTAATACCATCTCAGAACCAAAGCACTAGCCGTACTTGATACCATTTTGGTGTAGTGACATTTTTTTCGTAGGTAAAAATATTTACAAAATTTTTACTAATGAATTTTTTCATCGATAAAAATTAAGTAAAAAACTTTTACCGACAATTTTTTCTGTAGGAAAAAATATTTAAAAAACTTTTACTGACGAAATTGTTCGTCAGTAAAAAGTAAGTGGAAAACTTTTCCCGACAATCGTTTTCGTAAGTAAAAATATTTTAATAACTTATATCGATGAATTTTTTCGTCAGTAAAAAATAAGGGAAAAAAATTTTACGTACGAACATGTTCGTAGGTAAAAATATTTCACGATACTTTTACCTACAAAAATCTTCGTAGGTAATAATATTTACAAAAATTTTACCTACGAAAATTTTCATAAGTAAAAGTCTCTTCTTTTTTTTTTCAATATTTTACCACAAAATTCCTGATATACACCTGTTACAATATATTTCATCATATTATTCCTGATATACACCTGCTATATAATATATTTCATCATATTCACATTCACATCCATCTAAACCCAAACTAGTAAATCTATCCAAACCCAAACTAGTAAATCCATCCAAACATAAACTACATTCATCCAAATACAAACAATCTTATCCACATCACATTCATTCAAACATAAATACATATAAGTTTAACATCATAAATAGAAATATAAAAAATTACAAAGACGAAGGTGGAGGCGGTGGGGCATTGGTGGGTAAGCGTGCAGCGAGAGCCTAAAACATCTCTGTCATCCATCGCTTATGCTCCACCCGCATCTCCTCCATCCTCCTCTCCTGCTCCTCCCTCTGCCTCGTCTACTCTTCCATCCTCCTCTTATACTCCTCCCTTTGCCTCGTCAACTCCTCCATCTTCCTCTTATACTCCTCCATCTGCTTTGCCAGCTCCTCCATCCTCCTCTCCTGCTCCTCCCTCTACCTCATCAGCTCCTCCATCCTCCTCTCCTGCTCCTTCCTCTGCCTCTCTAACTGCTCACTCTGCCTCTTTAGCTACTCTCTGATGTCATGGACGATGACCCATAACTGTTGAACCTTTCTCTTTCTGTGATATCAGCTCGGCGTACGGCGCTATCGCCAACAACGATGGATCAGCTGGAGGCAGCTCTAGCGGGTGTCATGAGCTTGACACCATGGCTAAGCCCACGAACATATCCAGAACAGGTGCTAAGCACCTCACTCAGGATCTCTAGCTCACTTCGTTGAGTACCATCGGGAGTGAGTTGACTGCGTAAGGTGTCCATTGCCGCCTGTAATGAAAATATATGAATTTTCATAACAAATGACATTATTATAATTCAAATTTAATACAATTAATTTTACAATGTAAGGATTTTTACCCAATTATTGCTGGTTGTAGGATGTACCCAAGATCCCGTCGCCTGTTAACAGTGAGTCCCTTTATAGAGGTCTACTAGTTCGGGCTCCTGGCTAGTGATGAAATCTCGTCGCACAATCGAAAGGACAATAGAGTTAATATAACTGCATGTTATGAAACCACATGATGAATGATTAGATGACATATTTAGAATAGAAAAGCTTGATGGTTAGTAATCTAGTCATGTATGGAGGTGGGCGTATGGTCAGTTTTGTATGTAGATGATTGCAAGTGGGTTCACTTGAACATATGATGATCTTGTCTTAAAATCACTAGGCGGATGACTTGATCTATGGATGACGATCGTTCCCAACGGTCAGATTCATGATGGAGAATAAGTGTAAGGTTAAGATAGCTTGATTGGTATTAAACATAGGTATCTATTACGTTATATTTCATGGTAACACTGGAGAACTTTCAATACTTGGGGTATTAAAATATTTGGGGTGTTACAATTTACCCCCCTTAAATATAATTTCATCCTCGAAATTTAGTGCTTCTAATACACAAGTCATTTTCCATGCCTCTTAAGGATTCTCTACTTCCTGTGTTCGAGGTAATACAAATCGATGGTTGTAGCGGGTTTGTGCCCGATAACAGATCCTTCACCTGCGCAGTACAGAGGATTTACTGTTAATAATTCATAATCTCATTAAATCTCGATCCTTTGCTTGATCAAGGCATCGGGATCATTTGAGATTTTCTAGGACTTAAAATCTGAGTCAAACCGTGCACTTTTATGTAAATATAGTTCCATCAGTCCATAATCTCAATTGTTTTAAATTTAAGGGGATATCACGATATCTCATATTCTTGTAAGAGATAAGTTTACGTGGCCCATTACGCTTTCGATAGGCATTCTAATTATCTAATGTACCACTTGAAATTTAATCACTTCTATCGTTTTCGCTGATTCTTTATGCTAAAGTCTTCAATGTATTATTTATGAGGTAAGTGTGTGTGTGTGTGTGTGTGTGTGTGTGTGTGTGTGTGTGTGTGTGTGTGTGTGTGTGTGTGTGTGTGTGTGTAAGCTATATGATTGACCATATATATGAATTAGGACGCTACAGCCTACCCCCCTTAAACAAAATCTCAACCTCAAGATTTCATAATTGGATTAACTTTCTTATGCCTTACCTAATTATGGTCGCCTGTGTGAAGCCGAGTATCCTAACCAGCTAGATTACAACGGAGGTGAAATTTCAGGTGAAGATTGATGGAGACCTAAGTGATCTATTAAAAAATCTTTAAAATTTTTCGATGTATCTTCTTACCGTAATCAGTGGAGCTTTCACATCATGTCAGAATTTCATTAAACTAGTCAAAAATTCTGAAAAAAAAAAATAGGAAAAATCTCTATTCTCATAAGGGAAACTTATTTATTCTTGATGGTGATACCACTTAAGGATGACTTTTAGTTTAGAATAAATCTGTTTGGAATTTTGGAGATTTATTACAGGATATTTAGATTCTAAATTTCACGTCTAACTTAACATTTCCAATAAGAAACTTGAATGTAAGTTTCTAATTCTTCAACTTCCTAGTTCCTTTAGGAATAGTCCTAAGTATAGATATGTAAGTCAAGATTCTATCCTAGTCACATAAATTTTATGATGGTCCACTCCCTCAGGCCCAATTAATTTCATTCTCATGTTCTGATACTAACTATAACATCCTGATTTTCACAGCTAGAGTTTATACTCGTGCCCGAGAAAATCAAGTATTAATAATGTATAACTTAAATGCTTTAAAAATCGTGCCTTTTTTTTTTCATTTGGATTACATCCAGATACATTCATGAAGATAACATTCACGAGAACAAAATCGACTGTATTGATTATTTCATTAGAATAAAAGAATAATCAAATGCCCTCTCAATGGGAGCTTATTACATTTCAAAGTTCGCAGCGGAAGTATAAAATCAATTTATAAAACTATCGTCTTATTCTTTAAGCATAATCTTCCATAGGGAGAGGATACTGTAGGTCTTCAATCTGTATGTCACCTGCATCATCTATACAGTTGGAGAGGGTTAACGCCCTACTCATAGTGATGATTATCCTTTAAGATTAACAATAGTAAAAGATATTCATAAAAATATGTAAGGGTTCTGATATGTCCCATAGTCCACTAATACCAGGATATGAGAATGCACAAACAACCTATATGCGATACATGCCTAGAAATATGTGTGGGGTTCATCATACGTAGTGATCATCACAATGTAGAATACGATTTATAGAAAACCTAGCTTGACTTGCATCCCATAACTACAGATATTCACTGGCATGGCAAACGCTACCGTGGATTTACAAGAACACCTAAAGGCGCACAACATAGGAGTCAGGTGAATTACGTGACACGATTTGATCATGGAGCGACTGTTTGCGATGTCCAATCTTGGAAGTAATGTGAAACTGCATTTGTGAATTAAGCACATCGATTTGTACACCACTATCCAAGAACCCATGGAATTACGTGACGACTAAGAGGGTCTCTACCTAGAGCACATTACGTCCACGATAGAATATTTGAATGATTAGTTGTGTTACATCTTACACATCACTTACATTATAGAGAGATAGATTGAATTATAGGAGTTTTGGAATATGAAGACATATGCCTAAGCCTTAAAGATAAATAGCACAAGGCCAATATAGTAAAGAGAAGAGTGACTATCGCTTCCTTAGAACGGTGAAGGGAGATCAATATGACGCTCGATAGTTTTACGCAATGGTACTGAGGACCCCACACCAAACTATGAATATTGCTTCCTTAGATCCATGTGAAGAATTCAAGGAAAGAGGTCGTCTCATGGAAGATCTCATTTAAATCATGGTTGATGAATCTGACCCATCCAGGACTGTCCAAATTGGGTCGTCCCTGACCATACGCCTATGAGACAACATGATCACCCTCCTCCGACATAATGTGGACATCTTTGCACGATCTCTCAAAGACATGCCCGACATCGACCCCAAGGTCATCGAACACCGACTGAACGTCGACCCCGCTCATCGATCGGTTCGATAAAAGCGACGTATACTCATCCTCGAAAGATACGCAGTGATCAGCAAAGAATTCAACAAATTCCTCAATGTTGGGTTCATTGAGGAAGTATATTATCTAGATTGGATAACCAACATTGTGTTGGTGAAGAAAACTAATGAGAAATGACAAGTCTGTGTGGACTATACAGACCTGAATAAGGTCTATCCCAAAGATAACTTTTCTCTCCCTCGGATCGACTAACTGGTCAATAACACAACAGGACATGAACCACTGAGTTTCATGAATGCGTATTCTAGTTATAATCAAATTGTAATGCATCCACATGATAAAGAAAAAACCATCTTCGTCACTGACAAAGGTCTTTATTGTTACCGAGTCATGCCGTTTGGATTGAAAAAGGCGAGCGCTACTTATTAGCGTTTGGTCAACAAAATGTTTGCCCAACAGATAGGGTAGACAATGGAGGTTTATATTGATGACACGCTCGTCAAGAGTGTCCAAGTTACAGATCATATCGCCAACCTCGAGTAAATGTTCTTTATCCTTTGAAAGTACCAAATGAAGCTAAACCGGAGCAAATGCACCTTTGGGGTTAGCTGGGAAAAGTTCCTCGGCTTCTTGGTCAGTCAGCGAGGAATTAAAGCAAATCGCGAGAAGATCAAGGCTCTCCGTGATATGCAATCTCCAAAGATGACCAACGATGTTCAACGGCTCACTAGGAGGATCACTGCCCTCAATCTCTTCGTGTCCCGAGCTACTTACAAATGTCTCCCCTTCTTCAAACTGTTGAAGGGAAAACGGGAGGTAGACTAGACAGAAGAATGTGAGGCAGCCCTCCAGCAGCTCAAACAATATCTAGGGTTGCCATCACTACTCTCTAAACCTGAGCAAGGAGAGTCCCTACTACTATACCTAGATGATTCTAATGCAACGGTTAGCTTAGCCTTAATTAGGGAGCACAAGGGAAAATAGTTCCCAATATATGTCAGCAAAGCCATAGTTTCAGCCGAGACAAGGTATCCAACCTCGGAGAAATTAGCTTTGACTTTGGTTGTCTCCTCTCGACGCTTACGGCCGTAATTTCAGGCTCATACCATTATCGTCTTAAATGATCAACTACTTCGTCGGGTGCTCCAAAACCCCGAAGCATCGGGACGTTTGACTAAATGGGTAATTGAATTGAGTGAGTTCAACATCAAGTATTAGCCCTGAGCGGCTATCAACGATCAAGAAGTGGTAGATTTTATCATCGAATTAACTCCTGCGTCCGAGCAAGCCATTGATCCACCCAAGATGAAGCTCGTCTCGAGTGTAGCATCCGACCAACAATTTGCTAACTCGTCCGACACCCAGGTCCTTATCGACTCACCCAGGTGGACGCTCTACGTTGATGGCTCATTCAATTTTAAGGCAAGCGGGGCCGGGATAGTCCTAGAGATCTCGGATCGTATATGTATGCAATATGCCGTAAGATTCAAATTTGAAGCCCCTAACAATACAACTGAATACAAAACCTTGCTCGTCGGACTTAAACTGGCAGCTAACATGGGAGTTCAACATATCGAAGTTTTTAGCAATTCTCAGTTAGTCGTCAATCAAATAGCTAAAGCATATCAAGCAAAAAAATGCATAAAAGCATATCTTCGAAAAGCTAAAGAATTGATAGGGAGCTTTCAGAAATGTTTACGTCGTCCTAATTCCTTAGGCCAATAATTCAAAGGCAAACATGTTGGCAAAGCTCACCACAGCGGATGAAGATACATGAGATCCCGAGATCTATCCCAATCGAGTTCCTAGAAAAACCGAACATTGATGAAGCCAACCTCACCGTTGTTCTTCCAGTTAGCTCAGAACCAACCTGGATGGATTCGATCATCACCTATCTCAAAGAGGGCGAGCTACCCGAAGATCGAACCGAGGTACGAAGATTCCGAACTAAGGCTGCTCGATACACCATACTCAATTGACATCCTTTATAAGAAAGGATTTTACCTTCCTTACCTTAGGTGCCTTCGACCAGAAGAAGCAAAGTACATCCTAAGGGAGATCCATAAAAGAATCTACGTAAACCACTCCAGAGGATGAACTTTAGCCCACAAGGTGATCCGACAAGCTTATTACTGGTCGACCAACCAACATGACGCTCGACAACTCATACAAAAATGTGATAAGTGCCAGCGTTTTACGAACACCCCTGATAACCACCTAAAGAGCTTACTCTAATGTCTGGACCATGGTTGTTTGCTTAGTGGGGAATTGACATTATTGGTCCCCTCCCGATAGGTAAAGGCCAGACTAAGTTCGCCATGGTTGCTATTGATTACTTTACAAAATGGGCTGAAGCTGAACCATTAGCGAAGATAACCGAGTAAAAGATCACCAACTTCGTTTGGAAGAATATAATATGTAGCTTAGAGTTCCTCAAACCATTGTCTTCGATACCAGGAAGCAGTTCAATAACAAGTAGTACTAGGAGATGTGCAAAAACCTCAGAATTCGCAATATCTACTCGTCATCACAACATCTGTAGGCAAATGAACAACTCAAGACAGTCAATAAAATCATCAAGCATCATCTCTGAACTAAGCTCAAGAACGCGGCCGAGGAACTCCTGTAACGCCTCGAGTTTTCAAAACCCAAGTATATGACTCGTTCTCCAAAAACTGGAGTGTTAACCTTTAAAGATAGTCAAATTTAGATATTTTTTCTTTTCAGAATAAGCAGTTTAGAGAAAGATGGACAAATCAAACATAAAAGAAAATTTACACTTACATTTAGAATATACGAGCGGCTGCCCATAATGACTTATACAAACTGATGTCTCTATATTAATAAATACGAGAATTACATAATTTACACAAGAGATATAATAAAATGCATATAAACTTGAGCCGCAAGATCGCGCAACTTCTCCTAGTAGATACAACCATATATCCCTGATAATTGTACCCTTCATTTATCACTCTGGACATGAGTGTCTTTTAAGCCACCTGTGCTACCTATATGGTTATATATTTGATGGATGAATGGCCAACTCAGTGTGAATTTTTCTCAAATTTACACATCGTCGCCTTATCGAAGTATAGTTAAAAATACACAAGACATTTAAAACAAAACATGATACAGTTTTACTTAAAAGCATGGATGTGTGAATGCATCATCAACCTGGGGATGCTCATCCAGCCGAACTTGGGCTCATCACCCATGCAAGAAAGGCCAGTCATCAGCGCAGCACATCACGTGGGTACATCACGTACCACATAATGATCAAGGCACCATACATCATGTATGTAGGTCGATAGTCGATAGTCTGACAGTTAGGGAAACAATACCCCAATAAACCTAAGGGCATGTGTTAAAGCATCTAGAAATAGCCACCCGTCATCACCAATATGCCATGTATGCATGATTATGTAACACCATAAAATTCGGGGGTCGAGCATAACTCAGCTCTCGAGTTTTAAAACATCACTTATGCAACATAAACAATAATGGATGTATGTTATCTGTGTTAGTGCATAAAATATAACATAGATTAAGCCAGATCAATAGACATAATTAAGGGATATTGAGAAAATGCAAGCGGAAGACTTATATATATATATATATATATATGTATATATATATATATATATATATATATATATATATAATGCGAAAATAATCTCCAAAATATGGGTGCTCTGCCTAGGGAAATATATACAACTGTGTCAAATCGATATATACATATCCCAAAAAACCCCGCTAGTTAGGACAAGGCTCACATGAACCTGCCTGAGAACCGCATAAATGAGAACACCTCCTCGTCCTCATCAAAATCTGGATCCGTCTCGCCAGCATCGCCGTCACCAACAGCTAAGTCAGAGTCTGGTTGGTGTTTAAGCACCGTCCCAGAATGTGGAAGTGAGTGATCAACTCAGTGGTACTATATAACAAAGGTTAACATGTGATCAATTCAATCAAGCAGTAATGATAAAGCAGTGCAATCAAACATGTCCTAGATACTCTTGTTAATGCAAGGATGATATGAGAGAATGATGCATACCCTCACTACAAACTCCCTTATGCGACATCATCTAATGATCGCGGCATGAATAACTACTACTGTGCTCTCACACCAATGCCAATGACACATACAATGCGATGTCATGAGTATGATTACCAAGTTCTTATTAGTCCTTTTCATACAGCAGGATTGGGAAGATAAGACACCTCCTTTATATCAATCCCCAAACATTGATCCATTCTAAGGTCGTCAGTCCTAGGAAATCTCATACGATGTTACATTTTTAGGTAACTGCAAGGGCTGTCAGGGCTGTTGCACGGAATCGTTACACCACTCCCTCATCACCAAATTAATACAGGCCTAATTATATCCTTAATACTGTAACAGGACTCGTTGTCCTTATGCAGTGTCAGGATATAATCGAGGTCACTACAAAGGGCTCGTCACCAATCAATGTAGGCCGATAGCTCAAATGTAGTGTCCCATACCACCACAATCGGCTCACAAGACAAGGTTGCTCACTGGTCACTACGGGGAGGCTTGTGGCCCCAGCGTAAGCCGACAGCTCGACCACGGTGTCCCATACCACCATGTCCTGCTTATGAGTCTTAGGGGATCACGGTACCACGATTAACGGGAGTTTCACTGGTAAGCTCAGTGCCTTAGATTCAAACAGTAGTGACCAAACATGGTGAACAAACATCGGTCAATCGGGTTAGTTGACAAGCTCAACTAGGCCAAGCGCACATTGAGTTGAACGACATGGAATGCATAAGCACTCCGTGTGGCCTAACCACTATGAACATCTCAAGCACGACTCAGATTCGTTAAACTCATCCTGTGTGGAGAAAACGACCTCAACCACTATTTGGAGCACGATTACCGATTACGTGGACTGTAGTACAGCCCCATTCACATACAAGCTCAATAACTGGCATGAGTCATATCCTACAATCATACGTACAATCATGAAGTATAACTTAAATGTAAATACAGTACATGGAGGAAATCATATACACCTTTAACATAATTCATCTAAGTTAATCAATTCATAGAGAAAATCATATACACAGTTAAGATGATTGAGATTCATATCTCAACAACCTAAAACATCACTCTTTACTAACTACTAACTCATTTAAGCATTTATCCAAACACTTAGACTACCCTATTCAACATACACCACATATGTCGATTTTATTACACATTAGGGCAAGTCCTTTCGCCAAGGAGTTGCCGCATACATATTAAGCATATAACAACGACAATTAATCATGGCAATCAAAACAGTATATTCCATACGCATACAGGTATTCTAACATATACATGGAAAACACTAGTTATAATATAAAGCATACATATACGTAAATCGAAACAGATAGCGCAGTTGGCATGTGTAATGGCAATCACAACATGAATAAATCATTATCTATCATTGAAAGTCTTGAAAACCATAACCTAAATGTATATAGTCCGCACCTTAAACCAGGAAATGCGTATAAGGGGTGATTCAGATGATATGTCTTCCTCAAGGGCAGATATGCTACCTAAGGCATGAGACAGGTTAGATATAACTTCACTACAGCTGTTCTAAGCTTCAAAACAGGATAGGGTTGGCTTAACTTACTCAAGAACGGAATTAGAATCTCTGGAAGAATGATTCAGATATGCAGGTTCAATGTATAGATAAACTAGGAAGAATCTCAAGGAGAATCAACAGGTTCTCCCACACTTTCTCTCTTTTTTCTCTCTCTTAGAAAGCTAGGGTTTAGGAAATTCGTATGGAATTTGGGAATAAGGGTTTAAAGCCTTTTTATAAACCTAAAGTCGATGAAAATAGTCTTAAGACCAAGGTATACTTAGGTTATAACCAAATCGGGCTCTTTCTGATCCAACGGAGCATTTATGGAGGTCCTCTTATCAAATGCGGTCGGACTTATGCTCATTAGTATTGGATCTTTAGTAAGTTAAGTTTTCAGTCCGATCGGATTTCCAGATCATCCATGGCAGACCAGCTTCAATTCAATGGTTACCGAAATTCGATCAGGGCTACAAGTACTTCGACATATAAGGGCCACCTTTCCTGATCCGAGGGTGAATTTGGATTAAATTCTAACGGTCAGAATGCTTAAAACTATCGCGCAAGCAAAACTAGCCAGATTACTTAAAATTATATTTAATTTTCTAAAAATCTTTCGTTTCTCACTCTCTTTACTCTAGACGCAAGGAAATGGTCTCAGGACATCGTTTGGGCTTGATTTTTGAAATGATTGTCAAGTCCAACTAAGTGGTCGTAATGGTCTAAGTTCATAGCTATCAGACTTTCGACGTGCGGTTTAGGTCCAATATGAAGTTACAAAGCATTCTCAGGAGCAACTAGGTTTAAAGTTGGATCCTAGATTTTAGTGTAATATAGCATCAATGATTCTATAGGTTTTGGGTCTTACAGATCGTATTGAAAGTTATTGGTGCTAATTTCACATGCAATCTAATTTAGCGCTAGCTAAAACACATTAAAGTTCTAAGGGATTTAGTTCTAAATGATTTCTACTGAAGGTGGTACTTGGGTCTAAGTACGAATTTTTTTAGGTCGTTACAATCTACCTCCCTAAAGAAAAAATCTCATCCTTGAAATTCATACCTTCTCATACTCCTCGACGATCTAGGGATAATTCTTCCTGACTTCAGCTTCAGTCTCCCAAGTAGCTTCTTCTTCACTGTGATGCGTCCACAGTACCTTTACTTGTGGAATAACCTTGCTACGCAATACCTACTCCTTCCTATCCAAAATACGCGTCAGTCGCAGTTCATAAGTGGCATCCTCGCTCAACCGCACATGCTCCCATATGATAATGTACGAAGGATCAGGTACGTACTTCTTCGACATGGACACATGGAAAACATTATGCACGCCTGCGAGTGGTGTGGGCAAAGCAAGGTGATACGCTACTACCCCCACTCGATCAAGTATCTGGAATGGGCCAATGAATCTCGGCGTGAGCTTCCCCTTCTTACCAAACCTAAGAACTACTCGCATAGGGAAAACTTTCAGGAACACATGGTCCCCAATATCAAACTCAAGCGGTCGCCATCTCATATCGGCGTAACTCTTCTGCCTGCTCTGTGCTGAGAGCAGTCGACGCTGAATAATTTCGATCTTCTCTGAAGTCGCCTGAACTAACTCTGGGCCAATCAAAGTCTTCTCGCCCACTTCTGCCCAACAATGCAGCGCTCTACACGGACGACCATACAGTGCTTTATAGGGAGTCATACCAATACTTGCCTGAAATTTGTTGTTATACGTGAACTCTGCATAAGGAAGACAGTCATCCCAACTGTCCTTGAAGTCCAACACACAAGCTCGCAACATATCCTCCAAAATCTGATTCACACGCTCCGTCTGTCCATTTGTCTGTGGATTGAACGCGGTACTGAACTTCAACTTCACACTCATCGGTTCCTGGATATGAGTCTAGAAGATATATGTTAATCGAGTGTCTCTATCAGACACAATCTCCAAGGGAACTCCATGCAGGCATACAATCTCCCTAATATACAATCTAGCTAACTCGTCTGCAGAATTTGTGACTCTGATCGGTAGGAAATGAGCTGACTTCGTCAACCTATCAACGATCACCTAAATAGAGTCATGTCCCTTCCTTGTATTCGGCAGTCCAGAAATAAAGTCTATGAAAATATAGTCTCACTTCCATTCAGCTATGGGCATGGGCTGAAGAAATCCAGGAGGTCGGTAATGCTCTGCCTTAACCTGCTGGCACATGAGACAATGGGATACGAACTCAGCAATGTGGACCTTCATATTATCCCACCAGTACATTCTTTTCATATTCTGATACGTCTTCATGCTACCTGGATGCATCGCAAGCCTCGAATTGTAGGCTGATTCAAGAATCTCTCGTCTCAAGTCAGGTATGTCTGGAACGCATAGACGGCCTCGATATCGCAAGCCCCCATCCGGACCAATAGTCCTCTCAGAGACCTGTCAGTACCAACCCGCTCCTTCATCTTCATCAGAAGCTCATCGTCTGCCTGAGCCTCAATAATATGGCTATCTACGAGCGGTTGTATACGAATATGAGCGACAACTTCATACAACTCTTCCACTGTGAGTTTCTACTCAAAGTCTCGCACGAATTCCATCATATCCCATTCCACCACCATAAGCAGAGCAACAAATTCTATAGCCTTCTTGCGGCTCAACGCATCAGACATAAGGTTCGCCTTGCCTGGATGGTAGGAAACCTTGAACTTAAAGTCTTTCAAGGTCTCCATCTATCGGCGCTGCCTCATATTCAAATCTCGCTGTGAGAATATATATCTAAGGCTCTTGTGGTCGCAAAAGAGCTCGAACTCTTATCCGTAGAGGTAATGTCTCCAGAGCTTTAATGCGAAGATGACAACTGCCAACTCTAGGTCATGCATAGGGTAATTCTCCTCGTGCTTCCTTAATTATACGAGGCATACGCAATCACCCTGTCCTTCTGCATAAGGACACAACCCAGACCAATGCGAGACGCGTCAGTATATATCGTATACTTAACCCCTTGCTCTGGCAATGCTAGCACAGGGGCGGACGTCAACTTGTCCTTCAGCTCCTAAAAAGTTGCTTCAGCCTTTTCATTCCAGGAAAACTTCAAGTCTTTCCTTGTCAACTGAGACAACGGTCTGACAATCTTAGAAAAATCTCGAATGAATTGTCGATAGTAACCTTTCAGTCCCAGAAAACTCCTCACCTCGGTAACCGAACTGGGCTGCTTCCAATCCTGAATTGCAGACCTTAGCGAGGTCAACCGCAATGCCTTCCTTGGACACCACATGTCCCAGGAACTTAACTTCTTCCTTCCAGAAGTCACATTTCTTATACTGTGCGAACAACTAGTTCTCCATGAGAGTATTCAATACTGCTCTCAGGTTCTCCTCATGCTCTTCCCGACTCAGGGAGTATATCAAAATGTCATCGATAAAGATGATGACGAACCTGAACAGAAATGGCTGAAACACTCTGTTCATCAAATCCATGAACACGGCTGGAGCATTCGTGAGTCCAAAAGACATCACAAAGAACTCATAATGACTAAAACTTGTCCTAAACACAGTCTTCTGCACGTTCTCATCCCTGACGCGCAACTGATGATACCTAGACTGCAAATCTATCTTCGAGAAATAACGTGCCCCCTTCAACTGATCGAATAAATCATTAATCCTGGGCAAGGGATACTTGTTCTTCACTGTCACCTGATTCAGCCTGCGATAATCAATACACAACCGCAGGGAACCGTCTTTCTTCTTCCCAAACAAGACAGGCGCTCCCTAAGGTGACACACTCGATCGAATAAAGCCTGCTTCAAGAAAACCATCAATCTGACTCCTCAACTCCTCCATCTCACATGGAGGCATACGATACGTCGGTAGGGAAATCGGTGTCGCACCGGGTACAAGATCAATAGTGAAGTCAATCTTGCGTCGAGGAGGAAGCCCTGAAATCTTCTCAAACACATCAGAGAAATCACGAACTACTGACATATCTTCTAACATCGGAACATCAGACCTCTTTAACAGAGAAGCGTAGCTACTAACACGACAGGACTAACCTGAACTGGAAAAGAGAAGGTCGTACCCTCAGGTCCAAAGGCTGTTACAACTCTGGCCTCGCAATCAATTTCTGCTTTCATCTTCACGAGTCAGTCCATGTAAGACCCGTATCCTAGACCGTATCGTTTCGTAGACTTCCGCGATCCTTCCGGTCGAATTTCGGTGACCTGCGACCAGTTATCGGTGTTGCGCGCGATCCTAATACGTGTTCCGTATATTAGAATCGGCTCGACCCGAGACTTCTACCTGTGCGATCGCACCGTCGCCGCGGTTTCGATGCCGCGTCTCACGCGCCGAGGCGATACCCAGGTCAGTAGATGTGGGCCCGCGTTCAGTTTGAGGAAAACGCTGCACATTGCAAGTATCAAGAGAATCTCTACGAAACATCCCATCAATCCTATCAATCAAAGTACACATCACCCATTAATGCCAAGTACAACCACCCCTCCCCAAAAGTCAACATTTTCTTACAACAAGTACATACTTATATCACTCACCATTACTTCTCTCCCATCACTCTCTCTCTCTCTCTCTCTCTCATTTCTCTCTCATTTTTTTAAGCAACTCCCATGGAGCAATCGTCCATGGCTTCCATGGAGAAATTTGGTGTGGCCCACCTCCTATCACCCAATCCCAACCTCAAAAAAATCGATCTCAACCGTTGAATCTCATTCCCTTGAAGCTCTACAACACGTTGGCAGAAGAATGAAGAAGAAGATCCTAAAGTGGGTGCTTCTCTCTCTCTCTCTCTCTCTCTTTCATTTATTTCATGTCTGAAGATGTGATTGTGTGGCCCACTAAAATGACTTATAAGATGTCCGAACCATTCATCAAACAGATCTCACCTTGATGTGTTTCTTATGCACACCATTCAAATATTTGGTGGCCCACCCTAGCAGCACGACTATGGGTGGGGCCCACCTTAAATGTGCTATATGGAGCAAGTGGGAGCCCACCTTAAATGTGCGATGTGCAGCCATCCAGCGTCTGGATGCTGGATGGGCTTTACAGTAACGTGTGGGCTGATAGTGGGGGTAATGACGTCAGTTTAAAATAAAATAAAATAAAATAAAATAAAAAGAAGAAAAAGGGATTTGGGTGGGCCACTTGTGCAGGCCCCACCATAATGAATGAATATAATCCATGCCGTCTAAGCTATTCCTTGGCTTATTTTAGGCATTGAGTCGAATAATGATCTAAATCCGAATTTTTGGTGGGCCATAGCATAGCAAACAAAGTTTTCTACCATTGAAATACACCATAATGTTACTGTAGACCAAAAACCCATAGAATATTGGTCTTGATAGGTTGGTATTGAGCCATAGGAGATGATGGTTGGATCTGATCTACCTGATGTGGACCTCACCTATGAAAAACTGTGAGAAATTAGTTTATAAAAAAATAAAAATAAAAATAAAAATAAAAAAAATCCTCCTTGTAGGATCCCAGGATCAAAATCTAGCATGTGAATGCTAGGAGCCGAGAATGGGATACTATAGAGGCTGTCGGCACCGGATTCGGCGATCGGGATTCCTATTAATCCGATTTTTGGGTTTGGGTCGTGACAGAAGTTGGTATCAGAGCATGACTTAGGAATACCTGAAGATAACATCACATATCTACTGATAGCTACCCTGCACTCTCTGATTGTTGAGAAACTAGAATGGTTAGATCCCCAAGTTCGAATAACATAGAGATTTTCTGATATAGCTCCCTATCGTTGAGATTGTGAGGCTGCAAAGTTTCGATTGTTTCTGAGCCAGGATCCGAGGTTCAGTAGGATCATCATAATGCTGGCGAAGCGTCTTGGGAAGGCGAGGTTGATATTAGAGAGCGCGTTATCTTCATCCTTTTGTAGATTAATTTAGCCTTGACACATATACTTGATAATGTTTCCTCTTCCCTAGTCTGTTTTGTAAATTTCGAGGATGAAATTTTTATTAGGAGGGGAGAGCTATAAGACCTGTATCCTATACCGTATCGTTCCATAGACTCCCACGATCCTTCCGGTCTAATTTCGGCCACCCGCGACCAGTTATCGGCGTTGCGCGCGATCCTGAGATGTGTTCCTTATATTAGAATCGGCTCGACCCGAGACTTCTACCGGTGTGATCGCGCCATCGCCGCGGTTCCGATGCCGCGTCTCGCGCGCCGAGGCGATACCCAAGCTAGTAGATGTGGGCTCGCATTTAGTTCGAGGAAAATGCCGCGCGTTGAGTATCAAGGGAATCTCTACAAAACATCCCATCAATCCTATCAATCAAAGTACACATCACCCATTAATGCCAAGTACAACTACCCCTCCCCAAAAGTCAACATTTTCTTATAATAAGTACATACTTACATCACTCACCATTACTTCTCTGCCATCACTCTCTCTCTCTCTCTCTCTCTCTCTCTCTCTCATTTCTCTCTCATTTTTTTAAGCAACTCCCATGGAGCAATCGTCCATGGCTTCCATGGAGAAATTTGGTGTGGCCCACCTTCCTATCACCCAATCCCAACTTCAAAAAAATCGATCTCAACCATTGAATCTCATTCCCTTGAAGCTCTACAACACGTTGGCGGAAGAATGAAGAAGAAGATCCTAAAGTGGGTGCTTCTCTCTCTCTCTCTCTCTCTCTCTCTCTCTCTCTCTTTCATTTGTTTCATGTGTGAAGATGTGATTGTGTGGCCCACTTAATGACTTGTAAGATGTCCGAACCATTCATCAAACGGACCTCACCTTGATGTGTGTCTTATGCACACCATTCAAATATCTGGTGGCCCACCCTAGCAGCACGACTATGGGTGGGGCCCACCTTAAATGTGCTATATGGAGCATGTGTGATGTGTAGCCATCCAGCATCTGGACGCTGGATGGGCTTTACAGTGACGTGTGGGCTGACAGTGGGGGTAATGATGCCAGTTTAATTTTTTTTTTAAAAAAAAAAGAAAAAGAAAAAGGGATTTGGGTGGGCCACTTGTGCAGGCCCCACCATAATGAATGAATATAATCCATGCCGTCTAAGCTATTCCTTGGCTCATTTTAGGCGTTGAGCCGAAAAATGATCTAAATCTGAATTTTTGGTGGGCCATAGCATAGCAAACAAAGTTTTCTACCATTGAAATACACCATAATGTTGCTATAGACCAAAAACCCATTGAATATTGGTCTTGATAGGTTGGTATTCAGCCATAGGAGACGATGGTTGGATCTAATCTACCTGATGTGGACCCCACCTATGAAAAACTGTGAGAAATCAGTTAAAAAATAAAAAATAAAAAATCCTCCTTATAGGATCCTAGGATCGAAATCTGGCATGTGAATGCTAGGAGCCGAGAATGGGGTACTGCGGAGGCTGTCGGCACCGGATTCGACGATCGGGATTCCTATGAATCTGATTTTCGGGTTTAAGTCGTGATAGTCCATCCTAAAAATAACATCATAATGACACAGTGGGGTGACAATCAGGTCGACAACCACTGTCCTGCTACCCAAATCTATTGAGCAAGACTCACAAGTCCGAGTAATATCTGACGTAGTCCCTGTAGCTGTCATGAGTCTCACTTCCTTCGCAGGAGCCTTAACCAACCCTAGCCGCTTGACCGCAGCACAAGAAATGATCAAAATAGTAGACCCAGTGTCCACCAACAGGAAGATAGGCATACCTAGGATGTGCGCAGGAACCTCAAATGACGTCGGTGTAGAATCTGTCTCGGGCGCCTCAGCTGTGAACGCATGAACCAGAGCCTACTGTAGTCGATGAGGTGGAGGAACCATGGGCCGTTGTGGTGCCCTGAAAACAGGTGCTGGAGGTCTGAAGGAAGAATGAGTTGGTGCTGATCGAAGGGGTGGTGTTGAAATAGCCTGAGGCATCGGACGACCGATCCTCTGAGGCAACAAGAACCCACTGTCTCTCATCCTGAAAAAGTAAGAAATCTCAGTGTGGTCAGGCTTCTTGCAATAGCTGCACCACACATTAGGACACCTCAAATGGCCAGGAGATGCAGAAGACCCCTGCGGTGAATCAAACAGAGGCCTCTTACCGAGGAAAGGCCTACTCACGAACTCAGGTCACGGCCTAGGACCCACAGGTGCTCGTGTGCGGGACAACCTCTCCCCGTCCTGCTCTGCTCACAAGGACATGCTCACCAGCTCTGCATATGAAGAAATGCTTGCACAACACATCTTCGATCTAATCTCGGACTGCAAACCCTTAAAAAAATGTAGCATCCTCAACAGTTGATCACCCAGAATCAAAGGAACATACCTGCCTAGCTCCGTAAATCAATTTTCATATTCCGTCACCGACATGCCTCCCTAGCGAAAGGGAAAGAACTCACTCTCCTTCTCGTGCCGGTAAGTGACCGAAAAATACTTCTCGTGGAAGCGTGCCTCAAACGCTGCTCACGTCCACTCAAATCCCTCTGCAACTGTGAGAAGAATGTTGTCCCACCATAAGCTAGTCTCCTTCTCAAACATGAAGGTGGCCAGCTCAACCTGCTCCGCCTCAGAATAGTGCAACTGTCTAAGCATCTTCGAGATGCGGTCTATCAAATACTCAGCCTCCTTGACTCTATGAGAACCCAAAAATGTAGGAGGCCTGAAGCATTGAAATCGCTCGAATGTACTGCTCGCACTAGTATGCCCAATAGGGTGTAGAGGCGAGGCAGGTGGAGTCACCACCATCGACTGAGCAAAGATGCCAGCCATGGAGGACAAGAATTTCTGCTGCTACTGCTACATCAACAGCATCATCTGCTCTAGCCTATCAGGAGGCAGAGTGGACTGTGATGTAGAAGGCGTCGACGCAGACACACGGTTCTGCTCGAGAACCACAGGTGTGACAGGAGGCACCACAGAAGGTGTCATAGGAGGTGGCCCAACAGCATGACCAGAAGCCGGCTGAGAACTCGGCATGGGATCTGAACAAGATGGGCCCGAATGGGGGTCCTTATGTGTATCGCACAGGGCAAGGGTCCCGTCGAGCGAATCTCCCAGAGAAAGACGGGATGAAGATCTCGAACCCTTAGGTGACATACCCTACACACAACAGAGGGTAGCAACTAATGAGATTAGGCATTCACACAGTTCATCCACAACATTAACTTCACAAGCCAAATAAACAACATGCATTTCATTAACAAAATTGTCACAATACATGATTTGCAGCATTACATGAATCGCGACAGAGAAAGCATATGAACAAAACAACTAAGCTTCAAACACTACGCTTCAACACTAAACAACTACCAACTACCAAACAACTATCAAACCACACATAAAAGCAAACAACGACTATAGAAAGCCTATTCATCGGAATCCGGCGAAGGAGAAGGGGCACACTTATCCTTCAGGCAGCACAGGATGGTCTTCAACGTGTGGGTTATTTTCTTGAACTTATGCTTTAGGAGGCCCCACAAATCCACAATATCCTGTCGAAGAGTAGCCTGACCCTCCTTGAGTCGCACTATACGGGCATCCCTATCAGCCTGAGTCGTAGGAGGAGGACTCTCATCAGTATCCTGAGCCTCCTCTTCTTTCTCGTCCTGCACTTCTTCCTCTATTTCTGCCCCACCTTCCTCTTCACTTTCTTCTTCTTCGCTATCATACTCATCCTCGCTTTCATCCAGTTGGGCTTCACGTTGCCGAGGCCCCATCTTCATCTAGTTGAGAGTAGTCTTGCTGATATAATGGACCGGCGCTAGCAACTCCACCCCAAGTCTGTAGGCAAACTCGAGCGCAATCTTGCATATGAGTCGGCCGAAGGGAAGTGACTCAGACGTTCTTCTTGATCGCGCGATAAGGATGATCTATCACAGCACAAATGTAAGCACACACACCTTCGCTCCCTACCCCACTTGATACAGAAAATCTACCATGAGATGCGTGCATTCACTGCGATTGCTCCACCTGGGATAAACATTGAACGTGCAGATATGGTGAAGCAGACGAAAATCGCCTGACATATGGGTCGCTAAGAGGCTCTTGTTATGCTGCCACTTAACCAAACGACCACATAGAAACCTGGTGCGGCGCTCCCTCTCATGAACACTATTCAGATTCTTTGCACTTGGATGTACCTCGCCAAGTGGCACGTTCAGGAGTAGAGCTATCAACCCAACATTGATTGTGGCTTCTCGATCTCTACCGAAGGGAATCTTGAACTGCAACGGCTTCAGCGTAGGGTCCCAAATATGAGCATAGAAGGCTCGAACAGTGCTCACATTAGCACGAGACTCGCCTTCAAATAGCAGACCCCACCCGACAGCTTTCATACGCTCGAACAACAAATACTCGCCAAAGAGTCGTCCATCTACATGCGCTTCAAAAAGAACCTTACGATCCACGTAGATGTCATGAGCCAACTCTGCCAACAACGACCTTCCTATTGGAGCATGGGGATCTAAATCTCGCTTCGTCTGCACTTCTCTCCCAACCCTTGAACTCGCGGTAGCTCCTCTAGGCCGCCTCGAACGAGCGGGACGACTAGGCCCAGCCTCGTCTACAGGGACATGCTTCTTGCCCATCAGCGAAAGGATGGAGAAAATGGAGAAAAAAGATACAATAGCCTCCATGAAAGCCATGGAAGAGTGATGAAATGGAAGAAAATGTCTGACCCAAATGGGTTCCCACGGATTTGGGTCTGAAAGAGGAGTGTAATAGGTCAAAGAAAGGGAAAATAGAAGAAAGAAAAGATCAAGATAGGAGGGGTTAGGGGCTGGCACATTTTGGAGCTTAAATGAGAGCTTTGGGAGCTCAAATCGAAAAAAATGGAAAGAGTAGATGCTGGGTATGGCTGAGTACGGTGGAAGAAAGTGAGGCTTGAAAGAAAATGAAAGAAAGAAGGGTTGGAAGTGTGATTTGAGAGAGGTATAGACGGTTTCAAGGGAAAAAGAAAGCTTGGGAGTGAGGTTTGTGAAGGAAGTGAGGGATTTGGGATGAAATGAGGGTTAAACCCTATACCATAGGGTCCCACTAAGCCCCAAACCTATCGGCCCGAAAGCGCGGTCCCACTTGAGCCTGCTGAATCGGCGAGGCCCTCGCTGACCACTGGACTATTCGGCGAGGGCTCGCCGTTTGGGCAAGGTCCTCACCACCCCCTGGGTCTAAAAAAGTTGGAGTCCCATCCTATAACCCCCTGGAAGTTGATCGTTTGTGTAACATCTCGAAAAAATCCGTACAGAGACTCGAGTACCACCTCGATTAGAAATCACTTAGGATTAATTCCTTTAAAAATTAAGCGTAAGTTAACTAACGTTATGTTAGATTAGCTGTAAAATTAGCACTGATCGCTTTAAATATGTTTTACAAGATCCAAAACTTATGAAACTGTCAACGCTATAACGTCTTGAAACCTAGGATCAAACTCTAAACCCGTTTGCTCTCATGAACCCTTTGAAACTTTGTATTGGATCTAGACCGTGCGTCGAAAGTCCGATATCTACAATCTTAGGCCATTATGACCGCTTAGCTGGACTTGACAATCCTTTCAAAAATCAAGCCCAACTGATGTTCTGAGGCTATTTTATTGAGCCTGGAGCAAGGAGTGTGAGAAAGAGTGAAATTCATACAAAATTAAATGTGATTTAAATAAATCTGGCACATTTCACTTGCGGGTTAAGTATAAACATTCAGACCGTTGGAATCTGACCCAAATACACCCTCGGATTAGGAAACATTTCTCACTCAGGTCAGTGTACTTGAAATCCTTGATCAAATCTCCGTGATCGCTGAATTGAAACTGATCCGCCACGTGCGATCTGGGAACACTACCAGAGTAAAAACTTAATGTGAACAGGATCCAATATCTATGAGCTTAAGTCTGACCGCATTTGGTCAGGGGACTTCCAGAAATGCTCTTTTGGATCGGGAAAGACCCGATTTGGCTATAACCGAAGTATACTTTGGTTTAAAGTCTAAATAGGTGACTTTCTAACCTATTTAAAGACCTTAAATCCTCTCACACCCCTCCCATATGAATTTTGTAAAAACCCTAGAAAGGAGAAGAGAGAAAAGAGAGAGATTGTGTGAAAGTGTGAGGGAAAGTCCCTGGCATTCAATCCTGCTTCTACATGCGCTTAACCACCGTGTTCTAATCACTCTCCCGGTGATTCTGACGCCATTCTAGGTAAGCAAATCCTAACCTCAACCTGTTTTGGGGATTCTAGCAATATAAGTAGCGAAGTAGCTGACCTATCTTGTGAATTAGGTCGTCATATCGACGTTGACAAAGCGTAGACTTTCTATTTGAATCGATACGCGTCTACGGTAAAAGGTGAGGATTCTAGATGCTTAGGTTGACTGATTTCAAAGCTTTCAATGTCGTTTAATAGTAGATTATCAACGAGAATGCCGTTTGATATATAGAACATGCTGTTTGTTTTCCATTTCGACTGCGTACGAAGAGTATGAGATTTAGGGTATTTTAGGCATTTGTAGAAAATCCTTTATACGTCTGTATTTTGCTGAAATGATTGCCATGTGTATTTATCGTGTTATGATATTAGTTAGTCATGCATGATCTGTTTGGCGAATCGATTCGCCCTAATGTGCACTTTGGGTCGACATATGCTATGGAGACTAAAGTGTGTAGACTAAGTGTTTGTATAAATGTTTGTATTAGTATGTATTGAGTAAATGTTGTGATAGATTAGTCTTGAGATTGAATTCTCAATTAATATGATGATGTACATGATTTTCCTCCATGTTGTTATTGAATTGATTTCCTTATATGTATGGAATACATGTGTTTGGTTGATTTGCTTACGTTGTATGTTATAACATGTTGTTAACATGCTTGGATGGTTCGTATTTCATAGCATATAAGAACGTTGGATTGGATGTTCTAGATCGATTTAGAGGGGTTCTTAGCAGTGGATGGGTGGCTGGAATTGTGCCAGCGCACCAACAGGTCTGCCCGCGTTTGTTTTCTCTCTCCATCCCTTTCCTTTATCAATACCTAGCTTTGAAGGGCCAGGATTGCACAATACAGATGGCTAGGATTGCGAGAGGACGGCTCACATGGATTGTCATCTTGGCAAACCAAAGGAAAAAGAGTTTCCGTTTTCGAATCTACCACACGCGGCTCTGTTTGGGCTCGGTTTGAATGCATGCACGTGTGCATGGACCCTCACAGGTGGCGTGATTTTGGTAGAACGGTTATGCTGTACTTGATGAACGGTTTGGATCAGCTACAGCTGGCCTGCATTGATCATAAACGGTTGGTTTTGAGAGAAATGGAAACACAACTCTACTACCTGCCATCTCTCTTGCGATGGAGGTCATGTGTACGTGCGAGTCCACCAGCATGTAAAAATCACTGGAGTTGGACTGAAATGGAGGGCCAAACATGATGGACGGTTCAGATCTTTGAGACAGGCGATCTTAGTAGGCCACCAAGTCAAACACATGGACGGTGTGTTTCTTTTTAAAAAGGGTAGCTGGCGGGAAAGAGGGAGAGACCCTTTCTTTTTCGGGCAAAGCTCGGGTCAGCGCCCGTTTAACCCAAGTTGGTAGTCTAATGCACCGCGAGTGCGCGCACTATGTGCACACGCACCATATGCATGGGGTCCACCGTGATGGTTTCGATGGATCTATCCCGTTCATCGAATCATGTGAGTCGTATTAGGACATCCAACCAAAGATGGAGCAGATCCAAAGCTTAGGTGGGCCATACTCAATCAATTCAGACCATTTTGTTGTTTCAAGTTAAGTTGATGGTCCGATCAAGCCTGAATCTAATTCTGATTAGTCCTTAGTCCAGTTCAGACGGTACTCAACAATACTCCTATCGATCAGGCAATTTAACTATAGTATCCGAGTGTTAAATCACTTGATATTAATTATAGATTAGTTATATGGATGGTGGATTCATCGATCCAGGTTCAAATCGGCTAGTCTACTTCTTCCATCTGTCTCGTCGAATCAAATTTGTACCAACCCAAAGGATGAGGTGTATCCTATACTCAGATGGGCCATACTTAGTGATCTCATAGCCAATTAATGATTTCTTCTAATTTGACAGTCAAATTTCTTTTAGATTTGATCATCATTGATCAAAACGGTTTTAAAGGCCTAAGAGCTATCCACACTATAATTATTAGTAGGATTTAAGAATTTGCATTTACTCCCAACTTAATCTTAAAGCTGATGAACAATGGACTTGACCATTTGAGCTCCTAGGTGACAATTTCTAAGATCCATACTACCTAGGAGGCTCCATGGGTTTAAATAGTAGACCTGGCCAGAGATCGTAGGCTATTGCATGGTTTAGCTTGCCTATCCAGGTGATTGAAACCCTAAAGGTCAATCTCTCTGGTGGTATGATGATCCATCTTGGAAAGCGATGGATGGACAGCTTGATATATGGATTGGGATTACTTTCAATAGTCGAATCTAAACTACGATGCACGTGAATGTTCACTTAAGCTAGATTTGTATTCTACTAACTTAGGTTATTTTGTAACACTCGAGTACTGGAAAGTATGGGGTATTACAACTCTCCAAAGTCCTCTGGGCATACCGAACTACTGCTCAAATAGCTACTGGGGAGATCTCTTTCTCTTTAACATATGGGGCAGAAGCGGTTACTCTCGTAGAGATCAGACTACCTATAACACAAACAGTGTCTTTCAATGAACAAATCAACAACATACTAATGGCCCTAAGTCTCGACCTTCTCGAAGAACAAAGAGAGCAAGCTCGGATCCAGACTGTTGTTCGTTAACAACAAGTAATGTGTTTCTACAATGCTCGAGTCAAGATTAGAAGATTCCGAGCTGATGATTTAGTCCTCCGAAAGACCTTCCAGAATACCAAGGAGTCAGGGTCAGGAACCTTGGGCCCAGGAAGGACCTTACGTGGTAACGAGTACAAATCGACCTAGTTCATATCAACTAGAGGACCTAAATAGCCATCTCCTTCCACATTCCTGGAATGTCGAACATCTCAAGATCTATTATCCCTAACTGATCGGCATGAAATTTGTTATTTATCGACCAATCTCAAGCTAACATTAATTAAACTTCATTACGATACGATTTCTACCCAATCTATTATCCTCATCATATCTGACCTTTAAGATCTGACCAAGGACTTGATGTAAGACCTATTTATCAAATGTGGCTTGGATTTGAGCAGTCGGACCTAAGTACAATCTACTTATGCAAAATCAAAGAGAATCTACTTAACTCGGAGACAATGAGAATTCAAAATAAATCTCTCTCATTGAAATTGCGGTTTATACCGCTGATACTAAAGAATGAATATGAGACAAGGTCTTAGAGGGGGTGAATAGGACTTTTCAAATATTATGCCTATTTAAAAACTCCTAATTGCCTAACTTAAATAATCCTTCAGTTTAAAGCAAGTAAGGTAATATCACTCTAAAGGCTTCCAAGCCAGTAAAGGTTCCAATCACATGGGCTACTTAAGATATGTAAAGTAAGTGACTAGCCTATAGCATAGTGAACATGCGTGTGTGGAACATGTTACCTATCAATCTTAGGCATTCATCTAATCATGCATATATAATTCAAGCATTTAAATTATATACATAATTTAAATAGATGTGCAAATGATAATTCCAAACACAAGCATGTATAGTGGTTCAACTACTTGACTACTCCACTCCCAACAACTGCACTCTCTCTTAAAGTGTGTTGGATTTCACTATGAATGATTTTAAATTAGGTTCACCATTAACCTTTACAGCTCTACACAAAGGACTCAACAATGTATACTTTACACATGGACAAAGGTCCTATACTAAGAACCTACGTTTAGGCCCCACGGCCAAGGTCCTACACTAGGTACCTACGTTTAGGCCCATCGGTTAAGGTCCCACACAAGGCATCTACGTTTAGGCCCACCGGCCAAGGTCCTATATAAGGCACCTACGTTTAGGCCCACCAGCCAAGGTCCCACATAAGACACCTACACGAGTTTGTTGATAACAGACTCTTAGCCTCAATCCTACACGAGTATAGAGACTAACTTCTGGACTCTTAATAATGACACTTACTTGTTGGAATGAGGCCTGTTTTGTAGCTTGTCTTGGGTTGCTTGATCTTCACTCTTTCACACTAGAATCAGCTCCCCGATGCTCCCCCGATCATTATACTTTAGTTTACCTATTGTTTCAGCTTCACAATTAAGAACCTTGCATATGATGTTCCTATTAAGGTAACCAAGGTAATGGGAATTGGTTGAATCTTTAACAAAGGTTATGAATGAATTTCCTAAGAGATTAAACTGATGAATGCTCTACAGTATCATAGAGACTAAGGTTTTTCCTATAGGTTCGGTATGTAACTCTATAGGAGACTTAACATCATTTTCTTCATTAATAGAAGCTTTGAATGCTCATGAGTGAATAATCACAATGAAAATAACATGAATCTCATGTGGATAGAGTCTAAGATGACTGATTAGAGCTTGGGACAACTTAGGGACTCTAAAATGCCTAAATCCACACTTTCCACAAAGTTTTGAGTCTTATATTTATAGAGAAAAAGGCCTAACAGATCTATAATGGCTAGTTTTCGGTCCTACCGAGTGAATAATCAGTGGTACCGAAATATAGTCGATGGTACTGAAATAGCACTCGATAGTACCGAAATATAGTTGATGGTACCGAAATATCACTCGGTGGTACCAAATTAGATCCTGAAGTTGCTGGATGATATTTGTCACTTTCGATGGTACCGAAAGTTATTCTTCAGTAGGAGTCGTTGGTACCAAAATTTTAGTCGATGGTACCAAATTGCCTTTAAAAGCTACTAGACTATTTTGGGCACTTTTGATAATACTAAAGGCATCTTCAGTGTTACCGAAGGTGTCATTCAGTGACACCTTTACCAACCAAATTAGGATAGATTTTTTTATTTCAAATCCTTGTCCTTTAAATCATTCAACAACTTGGAACTTACTAAAGCTAAGTCTAGAAGGGTAGACAATATGAACTTAGAATAACTTGAATAGATGATGTAAGTGAGTTTTTCTATTTGGGTTAGGATCATTTATAGGCAAGATCCAGATCATAGAAGCTTCTTTCTATTCTGACTTTGTAGCTTGGGCTTTTGCTCTAATTGTGTCGGCAATCTTCATTTGCCAAGGACTCATCTGACTACTTGACACAACTAGTCACGTGATTGACAAACATATGTACAAGATGAGTGCACTAACAATCTCCCCCTTTGTCAATTACCTGACAAAAACAACCTATCCTATGACACTATCATGGTCCATACCAATGACATACCAAAACAATAGAAAATTACATATCAATGTACCAAATTACAATTCAAACACAAGATTTATACATGTAACATAAAGATGTTGTTCCCCCGTAATTTCTTTCATGATCAACCTATACTCTGTAGAAAACAACGGAGTGTTTTGGTGGGTGGATAGGTTTCTTCTCCCCCTTTTTGTTAGTCATTGGCAAAGGATTTACCAAAAAGTAAGCCAATAACCATATATATGATAAAACGCAAGTTAGATAAATAGTACATGCAAATCACATAAAGTTAGAATGGAATAGTAGAGAATATACAAGCATTATGTGACAATTCCATCATTAATTAATCAAGTTTGGGTAGTATCATCCATCATCCAAAAAGAACAGGCCCTTAAGGGCATAATCATACAAAAATAAAGTGTAGTATGATCCAACAACAACACTAGATAGAAAAAAAAAAGAAAAAGAAAAAAAGATCATCTAGAAAATCCGCCCTCATACGGAGGGATATAAGGGCAACGAGTCAAAAGCAACTCTATGATGTGCTCCCCAGTATGTTGAAAAGCATCAAGATGCAGCTCAATCCCAAAGAGTCAATTTTTGCACTGCCGAAGGCTAGCTTCTATATTTGACTGCCCTTCAAGTAGAAGACAGATTGAATCATTCTGGTGAAAAAGATGCCCAGTGCTGACTGATAGTGGACTTGGTGCAGGAACTGGGGTGCAACAAGAGTCCCATCCAATGGCCATGGGAGTGTCTTGAACTTCTTTGCCGCTCTTGCATTCCTAATTCTCCTCAAATGTAGTTGCAAAGACATTTAGTTGAATTAGAGTATGCTTGGTAAAGCACACAACAGGATATATTGTATCATGGGTAGGTGGCAAACCAAGAAATTTTGAGAGTTTGCAGATAACACTTGGAAAGGGAAGGCTAGTACAATGAACGCACTTGACGACTAAGATAAATTGTTTCAAGATAAGAGTGGGTAGGCATACTTCAATCCCTTAAAAGAAGTCATATAGGATATTCAGAACAAATGGGGAGATCATATCTCCAGAAACTTCACAAGGGTATGCATTGGTTCTCAGAATGTTTTGTAGTACTTTCATGGTTGAGTCCAAATGCGATGATTGGAGGAAGTTTCATTTATTTCAGGGGATTGTGGCACCATTACACAATGATCGAGTTAATTCACCCCAAACTCCTAGACGATTTAGACGATGATCAGTTAGGAGAATTTCTGTTGCTCTGAGGTACAATAGTTAACTCAGCACCAAAGGAGCGATCTCCTTGGTTTTGTTCATGAAGTTAATGCAAATAGATGGAGGGTCATCATGAGTGTCATGACAGGAATTTAAGAATTGATGAATGAGGTCATGCTGAACCTCTCCAAAGTACAATAGGTTATCCCACCTAATTGATCCTAAGTAGAGATCAACCCCATATGGTTCGATAAGAAGGGATATGATCAACCTATCAAAGGCAGTTTTGTTTGACATAACCATTTCGGTAGGATTAAAATAGGGAGAACGACAATTGTTAGTTCGTCTAGTGGAGTGCTCTCCTTTTGCAGGAGCTTTGCCTTTGTCTTTTACCATTGTTGAGCTGTAATCATCTATTAGAGATATTAATGTAAGGATTAACAAATCTTAACAATATGTATATGAAGTTCCAGATTCTCAAATATAACAAGAAATGCAGATGAAATATTTCAAAAAGAGTTAAGTTATGCATATGCAATTTCAAATTAACCTATCTCCAAAATAAGGTTCAAACTTCAAATTTACCAATATAACAAGGAGCTGGAGTCCTCCAATTTCCTTATATAGATTGGAAAATCAGTTATCAAGGAAATGGATGATTGATGCATCAATATCCCAAAAAGAATGTTTCCAAGTGTAAACCACGGTATCCAAAAATCCACAGTACACAAAAACAATATGTTAATCCTGACACACATTTAATCTAGGAAGATCCACCAACAACATTTTCTTGTGGGCATGACGCAGATAATACAATCTCCTCCACCGACTGTTACAGTGAGTGGAGCTTTTCTTCCATTAACTTCATCATCTCACCAAGTCTTGATTGCTCTTCCAAAATTTGCATGAGAGTTTCATTCTGAGGAGTAAAAGCTATGGGAGCAGAGGTTGGTAGATGAGTATCTGGGCCTTCCTTAATTGTTTCATCCTCCTTGTCCAAAAAATTTTCTTCTAGTGATATTGAATTATCAATTTTATGCACAGAAGAGAGATCCATTTTCCCGATACTGTGCACATTAATTTCTATGGCTAATAGAGATTCATCTTCAGGCACACTGAACCAACATTGGTGGGCCAACTTGCACAGCAAATGTCCGAAAGGTATTGCTATAGAGTTAGACTCAAACCCTTGAAATTGCGGTTTAGATCACTATAATAGAAGTAAGGAATAGGTCAAAGTGCCCTAGAGGGGGGTGAATAGGACTTTATAAGATTTATGCCAATTTAAAATCTTAGTTCCTCAATCTTGATCTAATATGGAATTAATCAAGATGTAGCAAACTTAACTCTACTGGCTTCCAAGCCAAGTAGAGGATTTAAACAATAGACTATTTAGATTGAATAATTTAAGAAATTAGTCTATGTAGAATGTATGAGTGTGTGGGATGTGATTCCTATTAATTTTAACCATTCACATGCATCATTTTAAGCATTCAAGATAAGCATGATCAAATGAGTACGCAAATAGCAATCCCAAACACAATCATATATAGCGGTTCGGCTATGTGCCTATTCCACTCCCGACAGACACACTCGACCCTTGAGTGTACCGGATTTCACTAATGGAGGTTTTAAATCAGGTTCACCTCAAACCGTTATAACCTATACAAGGTTGACACTATAACCTACACAAGGTTCCCAAGGATGCCTACACAAGGCAATTGGTGCCTACACAAGGCACTCAAATGTGTCTACACAAGACAACTAATCATGCTTACATAAGGCAATCAGAGATGCCTAAACAAGGCAAAATTGGTCCTACACAAGGACTCTATATGTATTCTCCCGTCAAAGGCCTGTAAAAGGTCTTGATGGTTTTTAAAACAAAACCTGAAGAATCAATCTTACACAAGGAAGGATCCTTAAGATCTATAGACTCTTAAACACTTACATGAAAGTAGGTGAGCTCCATTCAGCACATGATGATGAAGATCTCCCTTGATGTCGAAGGATCTTCAGCTCCCTTGAACCGCAACACTTGTAGATGCTCCAATAGTAGCTGGGTTTGGGTCAAGGTGTTTTTTAGAATCTACTCTAATGAATGTGTATCATTAAGAGACAGAGTGATTCCTAGTTTGTGCATTCAAGAGATTCCAACATAATGATTTGTCGTTAAGTAAGTTGCTGGAAGATCCTTGAATGGTGAAGTTCATTCTCCAATCCAATCTATTGAGTATTCAATGATTGAGAAGGGGTTGGGGAATGAACTTCCATGAGAAGGGTTAATGATGGTACCTAAAAAGTTACCACCTTGGAACTTTATCTTTTTCTCAATATAACCACTAGAACCGAGATTCTGTTTATAAAGGCAAAAATTCCAACAGTAATATATTTGTCAGAATCTGACTGCGTTCAATGTCATCAAACGTGTTTCCATGTCATCGAATCTAGTTCGATTCCTCGAATTTATGCGTGATTTTTCTTCAAATCTTGTTGGACGTTTTTGTGACCTTATTTGATGTCATCGAACCTGGTTCAATGTCATTGAGGTTTGAATCTCAATGTCATCAAATCTAGTTCGATTCCTCAAACTTTTTAAGAAATTTTCTTTGGAAGCTGACGCAGGGATGAACGTGATGAGGTCGATCACCGTCTTCCTTAAGGGTAACTACTCCGAATCCACGGAGCTTCTCTGGACTCCTCACAGAGACTTCTCGAATCCACGAGGAAAGAAAGCAGGAAAATAGAAATAAACTCTAATAAATTCAAAATTAATTGATGAATGACTAAAAATGAGTTTACACCCCTTTAAATAAGGGAACCAAGCAATAGGAAAGGAATCAGACTCAAACTACAACTAAAACTCCTAGAATTCGCAACTTACTATAAATAGTAAACTTACTATTTATAGACGGTTGTGATGTCTACTAGTGCGCAAGGTTTTTGGCCAAAAATAGTAAGTGTCCTATTTGGCTTTACCAAACCGTTCTCCTAATTATCCTAAGCACTTTTCATGTTGGACACAACTCCTAAAGCCCAACGGATGAAGAGCTATAAGTAAACTAAAACTTACTATTTATAGTAAAAACGAAATTAAAATGGGGAAACGACCGTCGATCAGGGGGTTTCTCGCAAATTCGAGCTGTGCAACCCGGCATAGCGGGGTTGGTTGGCTAAAGTACCTCGTTCTACCTAAAATCATATATTTTGCGTCGGATAACTCATTCCGGATTGCGAGATACGCCCGACCTAAGGTCTGATGGTCCAGATCACTTCTGTCGCCGACCGTGCCTTTTCTGATCCATCCTGGCCATGAAATTGTCCGCGACCCGCTCTACATCAGAAGCTCGCTGGACATTTTCTTGTCCTTTTTCGATGTCATCAAACCTATTTCGATGTAATTGAAGTTTGAATCTTAATGAAATCGAGTCTATTCGAATCCTCGAATTTTCCAGAAGTTTTTCCAAGAAGCTTGCTGGACAAAAACTCTAAGTTCTTCGATGTCATCGAAGGTACGTTCGATGAATCGAATTTTTTATCCATATATTTATGTGGTTGCTGGACATGCAGACAGCTTATAGAGTTTACTTATTTGAACCAAGTTTTCAAGCATTAAATTCTTTTTTTGTTCTATGATTTTTAAAGATAATTATATACCTGGGTGTTTTGGACATGGAATGTGAGGTTTAATTTTACCTTTGACGTTCCTGAATCACCCATCTAGTTGAGGCAGCATTTTGTATTGTCTTCACATGGGGGCTCACTTGAATTACTGACTCAACCGTCATGCTAATTGATAAACAAAGACACTTTCAATCTCCTCCTTTGTCAATTACATGACAAACCACCTAGAACAACAACCTAAATTGTGTGTACAACTTTACACAATTTTACAAAGATTCTATCTAACACTCACAACGGAACGACTTTTCTTATAGCTGCTCCCCCTATCATCCTGCAACTGCTCCCCCTATCAACTTGCATCACCATGCTCTTAAAACATACATCCATAGAGTTTACATGGTGGGATTGTTCTCCCCCTTTTTTGTCAATGATTGGCAAAGAGTTAGTGTATACCGATATCATATAGTATGACTGAAGTTGTACTTTTAAAGAGGAGAACCAATAAATAGGAGGAATATGAATGCATTTAAACATCATTGCAAAGTATATACCCTTAGTTCCAAGCATAGATAAAATAGGCATAGATAAGACAGATACCATTCAAACATATGTGCAATTTAGAGATTTACTACCCAAGCCTAGTAGACATTCATCATTTAACATAAAAGTATTCTAATAAATATCTAGCCCATCCATGGGCATAACTAACCAAAAAGAAATATTCTAAAACATTTAGCCCCTCCATGGGCATGGAAAAAAAATAAATAATAATAATAATAAATCAGCCTATCCAAGTCAGTGAATCATCACATACACACACATATAGTTAGGGCACCCAAAAAGATATCCATGCCCTAAGCATCAATAGTCAATAATGTATGTGATGAGGTAAAAGGGTGCTATGGTGTCGGAGTCGTGTCCGACGGAGCAGTGTCGTCACGCTGGCAAGTCACCAGATCCACAATTTGTTGGGCAGTGCACTGTAGTGCTGCGACCATCTGCTCCAATCCGGAGAGCCACTCCTCTCTACGCCCCATGCATTCCTCTTGTCTTTCAAACCGGTCCTCTAGTCGTGCTTGTCTACGTAGTGTCACCCTAACACGATCCTGATGTCGTTTGTGGCGTTGTGCATGCATGAAATCAGAAGTGGTTGGGATAATTGGCGGTGGCCGTGCCTCGTCTGCTGTCGATGCAGCTGTCTCTCCTATCTCTATCTCGGCTTGCATTTTTTCTTCATTCGGTTCTCTTGGAAGTGGATGAAACTTGAGATCCATTCTTTTGATATTTAGTTTGGTGAAGCATTGTAAAGGACGCTCAGGATCATTCGTCATAGGCAAGCCCAACTCATTGCTCAAAACATTGATAAGGTGTGGAAATGGGAGATGAGTGGGTCTAGAAGTGCGAACAACGATAGCAAGTTGGTGAACAATCAAGGAAGGAAGGCACAATTTCACACCGGATGCAACACTATAGAGGACTAGAAGCATGAATGGGGTTAGGTCGACACGATTTGTCCCTCCTGGATATACATTTGTAGAGAAGATGCCATGAAGAACTCGATATTTTGGTATCATGTATTTGGTCTTCAGAGCATTCCCTTGGTGCCAAGGGACGTCTCTGTCGTAACACATGAACTTCGTCATCAAGGAATGAATCGTAGGATCATCCATATCGAGTTCGGACATACCAATCGGGGGATAGAGTGAGGCCGTATTGACTAGCAATAGTTTCAGCAGTGATTTCTACACTAGTCTCCTCAAATGTGACCTTTACAGATGGTGGATCCAAAATCCGAGAATGACAATATGGAAAAAAATGATAGACTCTTTCATCACGACATGGCCCACCAAAATCCAACAGTGGAGCCCAGTCAATGGCCGACAAAAGAGGTTCAATTTCAAAAATACGAATGCACTCCCGATCAATCTCTCTCATGCACAAGTTGTCTCCCAGTGTACTTTTCTAATAGGCTGACATTAGGTGGGGGAATCAATGGTACAGCAGGAGGTACAGGAGCAGCAGGCAAAGCATCACTGCGCGATGGCTGGATCTACAACAAGAGTGGGCGTCGAATTCAGATACGTAAATAAGTTGTGAGGAATTTAAGGACTGTGCAGTAAAAAAGAAGCAGGCCCCGCGTCAGCCTCATTCAGGCAGAATCGCACTGTGCCAATAGTTCGGAGTCCACAACGTATTGTCCGAAGCCCAATAGGCCACGCACTGACAACCAGATCTCAGTAAATGTCGGACAACCGTTCCGACAGGGAAAAGAGCTATTTGTCATCAGATCATGGCCTCCAATTGCACAGGGGCAGGGGTGATCAGTTAGAACAGTCCAGATCTGTTGGGTCCTGCTTCACAAGTTTTTGGGCAGGTAAGGGGCCCAATCAGCAAAGGGTGGGCCCAGATCAATCTGGATAGCCAAAACTGCCATATGGGCTCCGGAATGAGTTTTCTGAAGAACAATGAGGGCCACACTGATCTTGGAAAACATCAGGCAGCCACCATGGAGGCCGAACAGAAATCAGATTTCGACTAGGTCCATGTGGCCCATTTCTCACCAGATCAGTGATTCCAATTGCACAGGGACAGAGGCCCTGATCAGTTCAAACGGTCCAGATCTGTTGCATTTCATTTCACAAATTATTGGAAGGTCAGAGGCCAGATCGCCCCATTCAACATGGACGGCCAAACTGCCTAGAGGAAAACCAATTTCTCCTGGGACCGCCACGAAGCGTAGCGACCTACTAACGAAAGGAAAAGGAAAAGGAAAAGGACGAAAACGGAAAAATTAAAACCAACATCATGCATATGAAAAAAAGAAAAGAAAAGAAAAGAACAGGAAAGGAAATAAAAAGGAAGAAAATGCGGGAAACTGTGATTCTAGAGAAAGGAGGAGAAGTGAGGAAAAAGGTTAGAAAAATCCAATGAGGCCGCGTTTTATACGAACGGCCATATTAAATACTTCGGATAATCAAATGGTGGAGCTCACCAGCAAGAAATGCAGGCGCAAGCCTCCCATACAAATAGGATTGTGTACATTTCCTCCGAATCTTATCAAAAGCATATCATAAAAAGGGTAGCGGATTTTGGCTGGTGTACTACACATGTAGTGGGAAGACGAGCGCTGATGCTCCTCGAGCAACCATTTAAAGGAAATAAAAGTTACATGGGCACCACAATTATGTATTTATCATATCAACACCGTTGATCCATTTTTCGAGATCATTTTAGAGCATGAGCCAAGTAAAAATCATATCCAAAGCTCAACTGAACTACACCATAAATAAAAGAGGAGCTAATGATCTTTACCGTTAAAATATTTGTATAACCCACCATAACCTTTATTTTCCATCTAATTTGTTCATATGGTCAAAAATACCTGAATGAACAAGAAAAACAAATTTCATATAAATCCAAAATTTCTGTAAACCTCAAGAGGGTTTCAATGGTAAGCGTTCAATCACCCACCCACTGCTTTTTGCAGCGTGGTCCAATTGATATTTAGATCTATCTTAATTTTAATCTCATTCGTTAATACAAACTTGCCAAATGGATAGACGGTTTGGATATAACACATACATCATGATGGACCCATAGAACTTACTGACTTCAATACACTAGCTACATAGATGGTGTGTAGTACATCAGCCAATCTGCGTCCCATGAAAGGTAGGAAGCGGCTTCGCTGGTATTACATACACCACCGACCCTGGAGATGTGTGCACGTGTCATGCTAAGATAAGCGCGGACGGATGACTCGAAGGATTTAAAGTTACGTGGTTCCACACGAATGTATTTATTATATCCATTCATCCATGTCGGTAAATCATTTCAAAGGAAAGGCTCAAAAATGAGTAATAGTAGAAATTCAAGTAGACTACTACCCGTAGAAATGGAGACAAAAATTCTGGTGGTTAATATATTGATAACGCCTGTTAAAACATTTATTTTCCATCCAATTTATTCATAAGCTCACATGACATAATATTAAGAGTAAAAAACAAATATCATATTAATAGAAAACAGACATTCAATCCTTCAATATTTTATGTAGTGCGGACCACTTAAATCTTTATTTCTATTATATTTTTCTGTAGTAAGACTTACCATAAGTTTGCCAAATGGACGGACGATTTGGATATAACACATACCTCGTGATCAGACACATAAGTTGGTGACGTCAACGGACCCACCAGGTCGGTGGTTTATGGTATACCAGCCAATCAGCTTCCGAGAAAGTAACGACATACCTTTGAAGGGCACGCTTCTTCTATAACAGCCTCATCAAAGAAACACCTACGACCAAACCTCAGATCAGTTTTAAAATCAATTCCATCCCTTTCACTACATAACATAAAAGATTAAAAACAGAACACTTTTTTTTTAGTTTCTTTTCTTTTTCGAAACCAAATACTAACGTTGAAACTTTTCCACTCGACCCACTGCACGACGATGAACCAGAAGGCCCACCAGCAAGCGGCATTCTCATACGTTTCGTCAATGGAAGATCATCGATGTCATCCATAGCAGATTCACCATCGTCATTAACTTCGTTCTTGATTCTAGCGCCAGTCGAATCTGCAGCCGAAAACCCCGGAGGTACATTTTGGTAAATTCCACCATCGACTTCCATCTTCACAGTAATGCAACTAGAACGACGACCCATGCTTGCAAGTTACGCTCCAAATGTCGAAATCAAGCTACTGAGATTCAGAGGAATTTCTCAATGCACAACACATTATCTCTGGAATTGGTTCATTTTAAATAAATAGAGAGGGGGAAAGGGTTCTGGTTAGGGTTTTTATTGCTTCTCTATTTTCCATCCTACGCACAGAAGTCGGAGCGGTTTTTTTGGGGGAAGGATAGAATTTGGAATTTGGGGATGGCAAGGAAGGCATTTGCTCTTCTCCGTGCGCCAGGGATTGGAGGGGAGAGGCTTTTGGAAACGGATTGGCTACTCCCCGAAATTGGATTGCGCACTGAGTTCGGCTCTTATCTTATCATACTTAGTAAACTCAGTTAGGCCCACCGTCAATGTATGTGGTCTATCCACGCCGTTGAAACCCTGCTAGCCCGACAGTGATGTCTATTTGTCATCTAACCTTTTAATAAGATTATACCAATATAGATGAAGGGAAAATAAAAATATATGCTTGATCAACAGTCGACTTTCAATTCACAATGTTTCCTGCATCGTGATTCATTTGAGATTTGAATACGCTTCACTCTATTAAAATGAATGAAAGGATTGGATAAAATATATAAATCACGGTGTACCAAACAGAGTTTACTTGAGTTACTCCGTACGCAATCCGCTTCCCTACTCCCCTGTGAGGGCCCACCATGATGTATGTGTGTCATCCATGCTGTCCATTTATTTTTCTTAATCATTTTATAGTATGAGACCAAAAATAACGTATATATCCCAATCTCAAATGGACTACATTACACGAAACAGTGTTGAATGAACGTGGACCATTAAAAACTTTCTGGGGGCTATAAAAGTTTTGGATCAAACTGATCTTTGTTTTTTCCATTCATCAAGGTCCTTATGACCTAATCAACAGATTTAATTTCAAATAAACAGTACATTGAGCCTGAGGAAGATTTTAATGGTGGATATCCAATCAAAATTGTTTTACTGTGGTGTGGTCCACAATAGATTTATATCCCTCTCGTTTTTGGCACCAATATTTAAAATGATCTGTAAAAATGGATGAACGGAATGGATTAAAGATATACATCATAGTGGGGCCACAGAGCCCCGACCATCACCCACCAGGCTGGTGGCAGGGGAGTAGCGGGAACGGATTGGCTGCTCCCCATGCCACAGCCATTGGCTGGTGGTCAGTGCTCTGTGGGACGCAACATGATGTATGTGTTTCATCCATGCGGTCCATTTATCTTTTCATATCATTTTATAGTATGAGACAAAAAATAAGGTATATCCAAATTGCAAGTGGAACACATTACAAGAAACAGTGTTGAATGAGCATCGACCATTAGAAACCTTCTGGGGCCATAAAAGTTTTGGATCAATCTGATCTTTGTTTTTTCCATTCATCTGGACATGTATGATCTAATCAACGGATTGGATTTCAAATAAACAGTACATTGGGCCTTAGGGGATTTTAATTGTGGATATCCAATCACTATTGTTTTCCTGTGGTGTGGTCCACCTGAGATTTATATCCCTCTCATCATGGTGGAGCCCACAAAGTACCTGGCACCAACCCCGTGGCTGGTGGCAGGGGGAGTAGCCAATCCACTTCTCGTCCCTAACTAGGAAGGGAAAGGGCCACTATATGGGTTTCATCCACACCGTTTATCCATTTTTATACATCATTTTAGGACGCAAGTGGACCCACAGTGGGAATTAAACAAATGAATCAGATTCTATGTTTATCATTAACAGAAATTCGGATCTGATTGGGCCACATCATTACACACTACATTTAACGTAGCAATGGTGATGACTGAATAATAACATGGACCAATCTGGGCCAATCGTGATGCAGGAAAAAGGAGTGTCCTGTTTGTGGCAAGAGTATCAGGATTCTAAACAAATATGTTCAAAACATCTTGAGCCATCAAAGTTTTGGTTCACTTTGTGTGTGTCCTTCGTAGAGGAGAAGTAGGGGTGCACACAGATCAGTTTGTTTACGGGGTGAAATTAGAATCCAATTATTTTTAGCGGTTCCTAAAATTAGAATCAGAATCGGACCATTTGCACCCTATAACTGAATTAGAACTGGACTATACAAAAACGGTTTAAGACGATTGATTATATGGTTATGCGCTTTTTATAATCCTGCCCAATTATATTGTTTAATAACATTTAGAGAGCCAAATTCTCTCTCTCTCTCTCTCTCTCTCTCTCTCTCTCTCTCTATATATATATATATATATATATATATATATATATATATATATATATTCTTTCGGAGTTAGCAGTTTAGTGTAAGATGAAGAAATCAACATGAAGAAAAATTTATATTTACATTTAGAATATACAAAACGTTGTCCATAATAACTTATACAAACTAATGTCTCGATATTAATAAATACAAGATTTGCATAATTTAATATACGAGAGATATTAAAATGTATTTAAACATATAGTATAATTCCGATCAAGATTACATACCGCCACCTTAGACAAGTATAGCATGAAAGCAACAAAGCATACAAAACATAACAAAATGCAGTATTATTATATACGTGAATGCATGAATGCATTATCGACCTGGGGATGCTCATCTAGTCAGCAATTGGGCTCGTCACCCATGCAAAGGCTAGCAATTAGCGAAGTACATCATGTGCGTACATCACATACCGCATAATGATTGTCCATCGTACATCACGTACGTAAATTGATAGTCGATGGTCTGACAACTAGCGAAACGATACCCCCAATAACCCGGAGGACACGTGCTACAGCATCTAGAAATATCCACCCGTCATCGTCAATATGCCATGTATGCATGATTAATCAGACCATTATTAATCTAATTACAATCAGGTGGTTTAATAAAGTTCAAAGTTACTACGGGGGGCTCGTCACCCAGCGTAGGCTGACGAATTGAGCATAGTGTCCTATTTCCACAATCTCCGGCCCATGAGTCTACCGCCTTGTGATGTTGATAGAACTCATCAGCATGTGGCCAATCAACTCTCAATATATGGGAAGCTACCATCGTATGTTGAGTGGGAATAAATGTTAAAGATATTGAATACAATGATTAAAAAGAGTCGTATGCATGCTTAACTACGAATAAGTAACGGCGATAAAAACGTCAAATGGTTCATCCCACAGTCAAGTAGGTATAATCACCCCATAGATGGTAAGTCACATGAATAATTTTGCCACTAACATAACCTCCATGTTGAGGGTTTATTCTTAGCACAATTAATCTCATTACACCCTAAGTACGAACTCTCTTTCACAGATAAAGGTTCACCTCATAGATTAGAGAAAGTTCGATTCATATGTGTCTTGCAAACAGTACAATAACATATCCAAATGACAAAGATATCAAGTATTGAACTAAGATATTATTCTAATAAAGTATAACTTAAGTACAAGTGTAAATACAATTCAAAAACTATTAAATAAATAAAGGTCTACCGTATGCATTTGATATTCACGATCAATTCTCAAACATATATCCAAGTAAACTAATCATATAATTAATCGAGCTCTAAGGCATCATTCATAGTCAATTTAAAAGCTATCCTTGATCTAATTTAGAAATGGAAAGCTTAAAGGGAAGAAATCATCACCTGTAGGGTCGTATCCCTATCTTGATTCAAATTCCCGTGAGTATCTTACGGCCTAAAATCATGCAAATAATTTCCTAAAGTCATAGTTTGTATTAGTCAAGTGTTCCTAAGGTTTTATCTAATTATCATATTAAAGTTGTGTGGGGCTTTGAAAGGACCCATGAACAAGGGCATTTGAGCATGCATTAGCGTGAACAAGCCCACCCAATTTTGTCCCAACGAGTGGCCTAGATTGGGCCTAGAATTGTCCTTAACTAAGGGCCGAACTGGGCCTGATTCGGCCAAGTTTAAGTTATACAAGCAGGGCCCAGAAACTGGGTCAGGTGCACGACCCAAGGCTGGTTTGTTTGGCCCATCTCTGGGCTGATTTCGGCCCAGATACCACGCCAAGGTGAGATGGGTTGGGGATGAGTTGGGCCTGCTTTGGCTTAGCTAGTTGATCCAAATCCCCCGGGCCCATTGTACTCCTCGAGTGGCTCATATCTGGTTTTAAGTGCGGCCCACACGCATTATGTAGGGTGTGACCTACTGCATTGAACGAGGGGTGTGGCCCACTAAGCTTTTAACTCAGATGAGCCTGCTGTGTGCATGGTGTGGCCCACTGAGCTCCACCTCAGGTGCGGCCCACCATGTATATGGCGTGGCCCACTGAGCAGGGAGAGGTGATGTGCATATGGATGGCTGAGATTTGCAAATCTCTTGCTGCAATACTAAGGAAGGTTTTCCCAGCTGGCCCGAGTTCACTTGGCCTAGATCATAGGCCCATTGGGCCTGCATTGCTGCCCCAAACAGAATTGGCCAGAACCATTCTGGCTGCCCTTTTCTATTGGGTTTTATATGGAAATATCATCTTCAGCCCAGGGGTTTGGGTTGACCTGGCTCGGTTGGAGGAGTTACCTATTGAAAGGCATTGGTAGCTTATCTGCAAAGGGCGATCTTGAAGCCGACGGGGATTCGGGTCACTCCTTGACAATAAGGTGAGTCAGTGGGTGAGTAACGAGTGGACTCATCCAGCCATTCGTTTGTTCAAGCAGCACGAAGTGAAATGCCACAATGGGCATTCATTGATTTAGATTTAGCTCCCATGGTCTGCTAAGTTAACCCAGTTTGAGTTGGCCTGGTCTAAATCATTATAGACACGATTATCCTCTTCGCTGGATTAGGCATTTGTGGTGTCAAGATTCACGGAAGTCTGATCGGCAAAATGGTTATATCCGTTATTGTCGGTCCTAATCAAGGCCGCTTGATGGGTGTAACTAAACAGGCTATCCCATTCATTCCTTACAGAGGTGGAGTGTCTGCACGTTACCTGTGTCGTCCTTAGCGTCAGCTGAGTCGACTCAGTGTTGTGCATGGCTGCTGAAGTGGCTCAGTTAACGCTCCTCCTAATGATCTTGCAACACTGGTAGTTGGACCAGTAGTCTGACCTCCTTCTGCTTCCCTTTCTCCTTCCCTTCTCTCAATCAGAGCCCACCGTGCCTGGGCTTGACTCGAACAGAGCCCAACGAAGTGATTCGGATGGGCAGAGTTAGTGTGACGAACCGCACCCACGCTCCTTCTTCCTTTCTTCATTTCATGCTTCTCTCTTCTTCCTTTTCTTTTCTTTCTTTCTATTCTTTTCCTGAATTTTTGGTGCAGATCCCAAGGCAAATGTGGCCCTTTTATAGGCCTGAGGTTGGTTGTAGGACCGCATCCAGCGGTTGTTATTTCACTCCGAAATGATCCAGATCCGGTGAATGCATCGCAGCTCTCCCTTTTGCATGGTGTCAATCCGTGGAGTGGGACGAAACCCTACCGCTATGGCCCACTGAATGGACATTTTGGATCAGAAAATGGATCCCACAACACCGTGATCGAATCCCTTGCTTAACGAAGAAGATGAGGGACCCGTTAATGAAAAGTTCCCATCAACAGTCTAGGATGGCCATCCGAACCATCTAGATGGACCGGATGGGTCCCCTGATCACTGTAGGGGTCCACTAACTCCATTGCATTTCAGCGAAGTGCAACGGCTCATGAGAATTTTCGTCGTTCACGCCTTCTCGCTAGATGAGAAGTTTTCCCAGGACAGAGACGTTGTTGCCTTAGCAGGAACGATGAAGATTTCCTACGTGGCTCTGTGGGAGGTCTAGATCTCACCAACAAGACTTTCCCAAAGTGGAAATCCTCCAAAAACCTTTCATCCCGATGAGAGGTTGTCTCACCTTTTCTGGCATTGAAAGAAGGGTTCAGATTCACGCTCGAGGGATGGCTGAGATGGGCAGGAGGGAATGCACATGGATTGCCCTCGTGGCAAGGAGAAACAGAAAGAATCCATTTTCAAAAATCTCCAACCACGCGCACTCCACTGCACCTATCATTGTGTTCATGCACATGTGCATGGGTGCGTACGGACAACGTGGTTTGGGTCGAACGGAAGTCCTCTCCCTGATGGACTGTCTGGATTGGCCTAAGGTGGCCCACCTCGATCACAATGGATCGATTTCGGAGAGGCTGAAAGCACAATCTTGCTTGTGTGTTGAACTGTTTACGTCTGTTATTGTGCGAATGCACACACGTATGGTCTTTCAAGAAAGACGTGATCCTGATCAGTTTTGGCATCCCGTCGCGATGGACAGCTCAGATTAGGAGGGTAGAACCAGATGGAGGGCCTTTGATCCGGACAGAGGACACGATCGGTTCCTGTGAGCGGAAAATGAAAGAGAGAGAAGAGAGAGAGACAGAGAGAGATCCTCTCTTTTTAAGATGTTTTTGAGTCAACCCGATTTGACCGGGCTCCCTGGACCCGTGCACAGTGAGTGCATGTTCCTCCTGTGCACTCACACTTCAAGGTGGGGTCCACCATGGTGCCCCTGGAAAATCCACTTTGTCCATCTCATTCTACTCATTCCATTAGATCCTCAAACTAGTGATGAGGTAGATCTATAGCTCAAGTGGCCCATCCTTTTTAATTTAAGTCGTATTTGCTGATTCACCTTGATCCAATGGTTAAATTGATTCCAATCTGAACTTCAATGTTCTTGAAAATTGTTTAGATGATTGGGACCACTTATTCATGGATTTACAATGTTAAGTGTCACAATTATGACATCTTTAATGATATAAATTACTTATTATTTTATGTTACACTTGTAGGGCTTATTCTTAAACAATTCTATCCTTATGGTAGATCAACTGGTACAATCCATGTATCTACTCCTTAGCTTACTTTAACTATTACATTAGCCACATCCTATGAATGTCTAATTACTATTTTATTTTATTTTTTTTGACATCCTGCCCATCCAACCAATTCATCGGTTTGATTGACTCATATCTAATTATTAATAACCCTAAGGGTCCTAAAGAGTATTTAGGTGTGATCCCGAGGTTAATCATGAAATCAGATGATATGATTTGTGTTTTCAAAGGGTGGAACGTCTAACAGGACATTGTAGACCGATGAATGGTGGATCTTGTGATTTTGATCCCTAAATTTATTTTATATGATTTAATTGTACTGAATAGGCGTATTTCTGAAATATTCTAAAAGTAGAATTTTCATTTATTTAAGTACATAGTTAACTTAATCGTGTTGTGATGGTTAAATGGACAGATTGATCTCAGATCTTATGATGGTGTTGTGAGTTATCATAGTCCAAAATCAAAGGGTTAAAATGGATAGATTGGGAGTCGTTGGGTGGTTACATGTAAGGTAAACTACGTGCGTTACCACATACGTGTAAGCTAATTTAGATCTACGTAGTGACACCCAAGCACTGAAAGTACGGGGCGTTACAATCTTCCCCTCTTAAAGAGAATTTTGTCCCCGAAATTCAACACTTCAACTATGAATATGTACAACAATATATCTTACGATGTCCGTATGCATCCGCTAGTTTTCCACACTAAGTTTATTTGTATGTGTAAGTGCTCATGACTTACTACTAGGACAAGAGTCATTACAATCTAGCCCCCTTAAAGAAAGTTTTACCAACGGGATTTGATAATGCTCATCTTAGTTATTAACGTAAGAGAATTATCTTAGTGGTGTATCGTATTCTCGATATGTCTAAGTATGTTGGCACCACCTGGTCTTTGATAAATTATACCTAGATCTCGCACAACCCTTGTATCTTTTACCTAGCCAATCAGATAGCATTTATAGGTTCTACAGATTGTTAGAAGCCTTTCAAGGCCTACAAAAACTTGGAGTTGGGTTTAATGTCTAACAACATCCCGACATCCTATGGTATTTACTAGGATTACAACTTCCTTTAGGTGACAACTAAGAATTTTATATCTTCCTCTTTATTTTCTTTAACTATTAATGATAGTTCTCAGCTGTCTAAAGTATATTAACAATTTCTATTTTTCAATGTTCAGGGTAACATGAATAGATGGTTGTAGTAGGTTTGAGCCCGATACATCGATCCTTTGCCTACGTAGAATAGAGGATTTATTGTTATCAATTCATAATCCTATTAGATCTCGGTCCTTTGCTTGATCAAGGCATTAGAGTCATTAAGATTTGCTAGGACTTAGAATTTGAGTCAAACTATGTAAACTTCGCTTAAACATGGTTCCATCAGTCCGTGATCCCAATTGTTCTAGACTTTTGGAAAATATCATGTAACCTTTTATTTTCATTAATTTATGTGGCCCATTACGCTTTAACTGCGTACTCTAATCATTTAAGCGCAATGCAAAAACATTGGGACCAGGATTTTCTACACGAAATCCGAGTTTAAAAGTTGTCAAGTTCACCTAAGATTTCAAATCTAATCTAGATATACTCAGCCTAGGGTTGAAAGTTTACCTAAAATTATATAAATTTTCCTCTAATTAATTTTTCGTGTTGGAATTTATGCAAAATATTGTTCCTAAGTAAAGAGATATATTAGGAAATTCAAATTATGATTCTTAGTACAATTCCTTGAGTTTAGGAGGTGCTTATGTTTAATCTAATGTAGAATATGGTGGGTAAGGGAAATTCCTACAATCCTAAGTTCGTTTCATTTGTTGAATCTTATAACGATATTATTTCTAACTAAGAAATTCTTGGAAAAGTTCCAATTATAGATTTTTAAGGATTGTTCATTGAGAGTCAAGTTTAATGAATGTTCTTATTCAATTTCAAATACATTCTAGTGGGTATTTGTTCTCCCATGGTACATGAGTTAAATTTCTAAGTTTAAATAATGATTCTGGTAGTTTTCAAGGGAACTAAAGTTCAAATGACTAAATCTGAAATCTTCAAGAGAACCTAAATTCTTGAGTCTCCACATTCTTAGTTTCTCCTAACTTTAAGGGGATTTTACATCAATTCAAATGACCATCTCGATAATTCTTGAAGGAACCTAAGTTCATTATAAGTCTTCAACTTTTCCCAATCCCAAGGGAAATTCCACATAACTTCAAATGGCTAACCTAATAGATTCTAAGGAGGCTTAAAATATGAAGTCTTTATATTTTCAATTTTCCCTTATTCTAAGGGAATTTCACCTAAGTTCAAATGACTAAACCTAAAATGTTCAAAGAGGCTTAAGTTCATTTCTAAGTTCTTCTGTCATCTAAACAAATTTCTGGGGGCCTAAAATTTTGAGTTCCCATATTCTAAATTTCTCCTAGCTACAGGGGAAACTCACATAAGTTCAAATGGTTACTCTAAGAATTTTTAAGGGGACCTAAGTTTGGGTTCTACGTTCTCAACCATTCTTCTAAGTTTAACGAAAATTTACCTAATTTCAAACCTCTAATTTCACACACCATAACTGGAGACATTTAAAGTTTATATAAGATCATTTTCCCAAGGCCTAGTTTGTCCAAATTCTGCTCTGATACCAACTATAATGTCCCGTGTTTTCAAGACCCAAGTATACGACTCATTTTCCAAAAACCTGACTGTTAACCTTTAGAGAGCCAAATTTCATATATATATATATATATATATATATATATATATATATATATATATATATATATATATATATATATATATATAATTTAATACACAGAAGATATTAAAATACATTTAAACGTAAACCGTAAGATCACGCAGCTTCTCTTGGCAAATACAACTATGCATTTCTGGCGATTGTACCCTGCGCCTCTTCAAGTATGAACATTTATATCATCTAAGCCACCTGCTCTACCTGTATGGTTGTATATTTGATGGATGAGTGGCCAACTCAGTGTGAATTCCCCTCAAGATTACACACCGCTGCCTTAGACAAGTATAACATAAAAGCAACAAGGCATACAAAACATAACAAAATACAGTCTTATTATATGTATGGATGCGTGAATGTATCATCGACCTGAGGATGCTCATCCAGTCAGCAATTGCACTTGTCACCCATGCAAAGGTTGGCCATTAGCGAAGCACATCACATGCGTACATCGCGTACCGCATAATGACTGTCCATCGTACATCACGTACGTAAATCGATAGTTCATAGTCTGATAGCTACCGAAATGATACCCCCAATAACCCGGAGGGTACGTGCTATAACATCCAGAAATATTCACCTGTCATCGTCAATATGCCATGTATGCATGATTAACCAGACCATTATTAATCCAATTATAATCAGTCCGTTTAATAAAGCTCAAGGTCACTACAGGGGGCTCGTCACCCAGTGTAGGTTGACGGCTCGGGCATAGTATCCAATTTCCACCATCCTTGACCCATGAGTCTACCGCCTTAGGATGTTGATAAAACCCATCAGCATGTGTCCAATCAACTCTCAATGTTTGGAAAGCTACCATCATATGTTGAGTGGGAATGAATGTCAAAGATACTGAATACAATGATTAAAAGGAGTTGGTATGCATGCAATAAATACAAATAAGCAATGGTGATAAAAATGTCAAATGGTTCATCCCATAGTTAAATAGGTGGAATCACCCCATAGATGGTAAGTCTCATAAATAATTTTACACTAACATAACCTCCATATTGAGGGTCTATTCTTAGCACAATCAATCTCATTACACCCTAAGTACAGGCTCAATTTAGGTTGTTGTTTTAGGTGTTTTGTCATGTAATTGACAAAGGGAGAGATTGAAAGTGCCTTTGTTTGTCAATTAGCATGATGGTTGAGTCAGTAAGTCAAGTGAGCCCCATGTGAAGACAATACAAGATGCTGCCTCAATTGGATGGGTGATTCAGGAACGTCAAAGGTAAAATTAAACTTCACATTCCATGTCCAAAACACCCAGGTATACAATTCCCTTTAAAAATCGTAGAACAATAAAACAATTTAATGCTTGAAAACTTGGTTCAAATAAGTATACTCTATAAGTTTTCTGCATGTCCAGCAACCACATAAATATATGGATGCAAAATTCGATTCATCGAACGTACCTTCGATGACATCGAATATGAATATTCAATGACATCAATGGTGATTCGATAACATCAAGGAACTTAGAGTTTTTGTCCAGCAAGCTTCTTGGAAAAACTTCTGGAAATTTTGAGGAATCGAATAGACTCGATGTCATCGAGATTCAAACTTCGATGACATTATAACATGTTCGATGACATCGAAAAAGGATAAGAAAATGTCCAGCGAGCTTTCAAGAAAATTTTTCTAAAAAGTTCAAGGAATCGAACTAGATTCAATGACATCGAGATTCAAACCTCGATGACTTCGAACCAAGTTCGGTGACATCAAATAAGGTCACAAAAACGTCTAGCAAGATTTGAAGAAAAATCACGCATAAATTCGATGAATCGAATTAGATTCGATGACATCGAGATTCAAACCTCGATGACATCGAGCAAAGTCAGATTCTGACAAATATATTACCATTGGACTTTTTGCCTTTATAAACAGAAGCTTGGTTCTATTAAATGTATTGAAAAAAAGAAAAAGTTCTAAGGAGGTAATTACTTACCCACCATCATTAACCTTCTTCTCATGGAAGTTCATTGCCCAACCCCTTCTTATTCATTGAATACTCAATAGATTGGATTGGAGAATGAACTTCATCATTTAAGGATCTTCCAACAACTTCTTAATGGAAAATCATTAGGATGGAATCTCTTAAATGCACAAACCCTGGAATTATTACAGACCCACATTTAATAGAGTAGATTCCTCCAAATACCTTGACCCAACCCCAGCTACAAACTGTGGAGCATCTTCAAGTGTTGCGGTCCAAGGGAGCTGAAGAATCCCCGTCATCGAGGGAGATCATCTTCATCATGTGTTAAACGGGGCTCACCTACTTTCAGGTAAAGTCTAAGAGTCCATAAATCCTGAGGATCCTTCCTTGTGTAGGATTGATTCCTCAGGATGTGTATTACACATCAGTAAGACCTTTTACAGGCCTCTGACAGGAGAATATGTTTTAGAGTCCTTGTGTAGGAATTATTATGCCTTGTGTAGGCATGTGTCCTTGCCTTGTGTAGGTATTTGTTTGCCTTGTGTAGGCATGTATGTTGCCTTATGTAGGACGAGGTGCCTTGTGTAGGCATGGTTGAGTCCTTGCGTAGGATGAGTTGCCTTGTGTTGGCTTTCTTAGGCACCTTGTGTAGGTTATAAAGGTTTGAGGTGAACTTGATTTGAAACATCCGTTAGTGAAATTCGGTACACTCAAGGGTTAAATGCGTCCACCGGGAGTGGAGTAGGCATGTAGTCGAACCACTATAAATGATTGTGTTTAAGATTGTTATTTGTGTACTCATTTAATCATGCTTATCTTGAATGCTTAAAACGACGCATGTGAATGGTTAAATAGGAATCACATCTCACACACTCATATATTTTACATAGACAAATTATTTAAACTAATTCAATCTAAGTTGTCTATTGTTTGGATCCTCTATTTGGCTTGGAAGCCTATAGAGTTAAGTTTGTTACATCTTGATTAATTGCATATTAGATCAAGATTGAGAAATTAGGATTTTATATTGGCATAAATTTTATAAAGTCCTATTCACCCCCCTGTAGGACACTTTGACATATTCCATACTTCAACTAGAGCGGTCTAAACCATAATTTCACCAACTAGCGCCCTCCAGGCATTTGGAATCAGCTAACCTAGGGCCAACCTCAGAGTAACAATAATCCTTAGAATTACGGGATGCAAGGGTAGCCGAAGCTTACACTGCAAGGCTACCACATAAACAACCAACTCGCCTTACCAAGGCCGACTTGAGACCTCCCCTACCTCGAGTACTCAAAGTACCATCAACTCAAGGATCTAGTAATCCTGATCATAAGGACATCACAAGTTGATCAACATCGGGATGATACCAACCTACTGATAGCTCAGTACTACTTGCCTCCGAGAAATCATTTGCCTCATCCATCCAATCTTGTCTAAATGTCGGATAGACTTATCAGTTTTCGACTAACATTTGGTCTTATCCAAAGAAAATAGCCTGAAGATCTCTCCCGAAGATCTCAGGAAATAAAGTCAGGATCCCGGAGATCTTGAACATCCATGACCTAAGGAAGATCTCTAGCATATCTGGAGACCTAAATGGGGAAGATCTCCGATGGTGTGATCTTCCCTTTAACAGAGAAGATCTTCCATTCGTGTGATCTTCCCTCTCATATAAATAGGGGAGCCCCTAGACAGTGAAAGGTACACAACTCATAAACATAAAAAAGATTGGTGACTCTTTTCCTTTGAACCATTTTCACAAAGACCCAGATCCTTGACTTTAACATCGAAGGGTCCCCTGCATTAGTTAGGATCTTCCTTTTGTCTTTTGTTTCTTATGTGCAAGTGTTTAAGGGTCTAAGGAGGGTCCATCAAAAAACTGCATCAACAATTTGGTGCCTTCTATAGGAATTGACAGTAAAGCCACTCCCTGCATTACTAGAAGGACTGTGATGGCTAGAGGGAGGAAGAAAACCCGAGTCCTCCCTATTGCGCTTGATTTTATGCTGCCAAAGTAGCCTGATAGTCATCAAGATTCCACCTCCTAATAGCAGGAAGACTCCAATCCTATAAGGCAGGCTCAACAGTCTCGCAACTGAGGAGGATGGTTGAACTCCATTGAGTAACAAGTTAAAATGCTAAACAATAATATGAACTCTATGATGCAATTGTTGGAATAACTAGGCTAGCAAGTACAGAGGTCTCGACAGGTACAAAGGGCTGCCCAGGAGGATGAACAAATGGGCCACAACCCTCCTCAGCTTGCCCATACGCCCGTCGCCTCTCAGAGGAGTTGACCAAACCAGCCCCTTTTCACATTTTTGTGACTGCAGCTTTACCCGCTTCCGACTTATGCCACAAGATGGACCGAAAGAAGCACGACAAAGCTCCGATTGAAGCTATTGTCGAGAGCGGCGAACCATGGGAAGCTAGGCTCAAGGACTTGCAAGGACAGATAGGGGACATGTGACAGGCCTATGGTGCAAATTCCTCGACTCCAATGGAAGAAAAAATGGAGGAGACCGAGACTCCATTCACCGCTGATATTATATAGGCGCGATTATCGAACAGGTTTTATTTGCCGCAAATCACCTCATTCTCGAGGGCTACCGACCCATCCAAACATCTGAAGTCTTTCAGGGTCTGGATGGAGGTTCTGGATGGAGCTCCACAACACATTCTCTGCGGTAATGTGTCGAACATTCTCCCTTACCTTAATCAGAGCCACTCGATTGTGGTTCAAACAATTGAAACCAAACTCCTTCAGCTTGTTCTCCTAACTTGGATAAATCTTCGTCACGAACTTCATTAGGGGTAAGGAAAGGCTCAGACCAGCTTCACCCCCTCTCCACATCATCCAAAAGGAAAGGGAACTACTGAAGGACTGCATCAAGCACTTCAACCTTAAAGCGATGTAAGTGCAGTAACACTTTAAAGAACTTACTTTGACTGCGATAATGGGAGGATTAAGGGAACCCAAGTTTATTTTCTCGTTAGATAAGAAACCACCAACAACGATGGCCGACCTACTGAATAGGTCGCAAAAATACTCTAATGTTAAGGAAGCCTCCACCCTACAAAAGGCCAACCAAAGCAAATGGTTGGCGGGTAAAGAAGAGCAACAAAAAAAAGAACCCAACTCAGCCAGTGAGAGCATGGAAAGAAAGGATGACCTACTGCGAGATAATGAACGTCCTAACAAGTGGCCCGACAACAAATTCAACACATATAGTCCTCTTAACAAGGCACTCGAACAAGTCTTGATGGAGATATAGGACAAGCGCATTCTCATGACCATTCAACAAGCGATTGTTTTCACCTCAAACAAGAGATCGAAGCACTCATTTGCAATGGACATCTTGGGGAGTATGTGAGTCATCGAGGAGATCAGGCTACTTCAAAAGATGCATAACCCATCAATAATTAGCCAACTAGAGAGATCCGCACCATTTCTGCAGGCCCTGGTGGTGGAGGAGATTCGAACCAAGATCGGAAAGCCTACACATAGAGCAACGGTCACTCTAACTCGGGACGAGAAATCCTCACTACCAGTAGACCTTCAAAAGAATAAAAGGTAGAAACTTGCATCTTGACCTTCACCGAATAGGATGCCTAGGGAATAAACCATCCACACAATGATGCACTCGTGGTCACAATGAGCATAGTCAATCACAAGGTATTTCGAATCCTTGTAGATAGTGGATCATTGGTCGATATCCAATTCGCACAAGCATTCAACAAGATGAGAATTGGTCGATCTAAACTTCGACCCTTCAAAACTCATCTGCTCGATTTCTTAGGAGGCAGAGTTATACCCGAAGGGTTGATGGAGTTCCCACTTATTAACGGGGACAGAAAAAACTAGGTAACCATGATGATGATTTTCTGGTGGTAGATTGTCCATCCATCTACAATGGACTTTTCTGGGTGTTTAGTGCTCCTTAGAGTGTACCTGTGTGTACTTTTATGGGAGATAAATTCACCTTCGGTATCCTCATTGCATAATCTTTTTCGGGTGGCCAGATCTTGGGTGACTTTTTGTCAGCTGGATGTGTATCCCTAGGTCTGTTTGCATATGCATGTATTCATGCATTTAAATAAGAATATCTTTGTGGAATTTATTCAATGTAATGGTATCTAATAAATTTTGTCTTATTACCATAATGGTTGTTATAAAATGTTCATTATAGACTATTTGACAAGTATGCTTGATTATCTTAATGCTTGATAAATCTTTGGGGTTATATCACACTGCAATAGCCATTGATGCTATCAAACATTATTCATTGTGCAGGAAATGTAGATGATGCGCATGTGGATGCTCATATAGAGTATGGGGAGTGAGATGATCTTACGGCTCTCCATTTCAGATTTCCTTCACGTTAGTTTATACTTTCATGTATCTTAAAGACGTAAGACATTGTGTTGTATAAGTTTTTGAGTAACCACTCGAAAATTGGATTATGTATATTTGGACCCCCTCTTATACTTGATTTGTTCCCATTTTGCTAAATTGTTACCTCTGATAAAGAAAAATATATATATGAAATTTAAGCCACCTTTAAAGGTTAACACTCAGGTTTTTGAAAAATGAGTACTGTACTCGGGTTTCAGGAATTGGGGTGTTACAAATGTTATCAGAGCGGAGTATAGACAAACCTTGTCGTTGGGAAAGAAACTTATGAAAACCTCAAATGTTTAAAGTTAAAATGTTGGAGATTAGAGACTTGAACTTATGTGAATCTTATGTAAACTTAGAGAAATATAAAAACATAGATACTTCAAACTTAGGCTCCCTAGAAATTTGTTTGTATAACTATAAATATAAAAATAAAAACTTAGATCCCTTTGAAGATTTTAGGTTTAGCCATTTGAACTTAAAAACTAAACCTAGGAACCATGAGAGAACAAACAAACCGCTATGAGGTATATTAGATGAAACGAGAACATTCCTCGAACTAGACCTTCAAGGAGCATTTTTGGAAATCTAGGATTTGCACTTTGTCCATATTTTTCCTTATTTAGAAATAACATCGTCACAACACTCAGCAAGTAAAATAAATTTAGGTATTTTAAGAAACTCTTTACCACCATATTGTACATTACATGAAACATAAACACTCCCTAAACTTAAGGAATTGTACTACGAATTACAATCTGAACTCCCTAATACGTCTCTTTTGTTAGAGATAAAATTCCTTATAAATTCCAATACCTAGAATTAACTAGAGGAGAAATTATAAAATCTTGGGTAAACTTCTAACCCTAGACTTAGCATATTAGGACTAGATTTGAAAACCTAGGTGAAATTAGTAAATTTTGAACTCGAATTTCCATGTAGAAACTTGGGTCCTGAAATTTTAGTTAGTATGTTAGGTGATTAGAGTGCGTAGTGAAAATGTGTTGGTCAGTTGGGATTGGTTCACATAGATTCCAAGCACCCTCATTATGTAAATATAAAATTTCATGATATTCCCAACTGCTTAGAATAATCAAGACCATGAACTAATGGAATCATGTTTTAAGTAAAGTGTACACATTTAATCCCAATTCTAAATCCTAACGATTACAATGATCTCAATGCCCTGATCAAGCAGAAGATCGATATTTGTCAAGAATTAGAAAAGGATACAGATGAATTCACTACCTTGATCAAGCATGAATTTGATGTATCAGGCTTAGACCCACTATAACCGTTTGTTTATGTCACACCCCGATTTTTTAAAACCCGAGTACACGACTCGGATTACAAAAACCCAGAAGCTAGTTAATGATAATGGTAATCAATGAGTAAATCCAAGCGCAAATGGCAGAATGAAACATAACATATATCCAATCCAACATGCGAACAATATTCTGGCCCACTTAGCTGGGGGCCAATTACAAAACTTTAAGTTCAATGCATCAATCTTAAAAAAACTATTAAAGGAAAGCTACTGATTAAGGCCATAATACGCCGCTGCCTCTTAATACGGCTCCTCGTCTCCAAGCTCCTCCTCGACTACGGCCTCCTCCTAATCCATCACAAACCCATATGTCCCTGCATCTCTTGTATGGTTGAACATTGATGACTGAGTGGCCAGCTCAGTGTGATCTCCCCTCAAGATTACACACCGCCACCCCAGACAAGGAATAACATAAAAATATACATACAATCCAAAACACGGTAGATGCAGTCTTATTATGTGCATGAATGCGTGAATACAATCATCGACCCGGGAAAAATATCCAAATGGTTTGTGCCCCGGGAAAAACATCCAGACAGGTAGATACGTATGTCACGTACGATAGAAATAGAGGCTAGTGTTGAGGGTCAAATATTGCATATTAGACCCCAGATATTATCTGGATCTACGAATATAATGCTATCTAATGGCTTGTTCTCTCATTCTTGTGTTGCAAGGTGATTTTATGAGCATGGATGGAAAAAGGACGTTAAAAGTTGAGATTTAACGATCTGATGACGCCAAAGGCAAGGGACACACTCCAAGGGACCAAGAATGACAAATATACACGGTCAGAAATTTGAGAAAAGTAAGAAATTGAAGCTCAAGTGGCCTGAAGGACGTCCAGAATGCAAGATCACGAGGTTCCCACCATCCGTTCGGCTCGAAACTTCATACGTCGCCTGAGGATCATAAATTAACCGTACACGTCAAATTTCAGCCATTAGATCTCTCTAGAAGTTGCCCAACAGTCAAATCAGCCCATAAATTCTCAATTTTGGGGCCCACCTGCTATTCGGATATTCTTTAAAATCGGTCTGGATGACTTAAATGAGATGAGAAAAGAGATGGACGGAGCAGATTTCTCATATACATCACTGTTGGACCCACCTGTGCATTGCACGTGTACAGCGAGGGTACTCTAGCCGTGCATGGCAAGTGTCAGAGACGGTTTGACCGTCTCTGACCGAAAGAAAGGAAAAAAAAAAAAAATCTTACGCACACGTTAGCGCACGGACGGCCTGCGTCCGTTTTGCGAACGGTTGTGGGCCCCACACGTGCCCCGTAAGCTCAATCCAAACCATCCACCGTGTAGACAGCCACGAGCACTATAAAACCATGTTTACACTTTTCATCCATGCATACACACGTGTGAGATACAAAGGCCATAAAAGGGCTGCCCGGTAGCGTTCAAAACTGATTCTTTTATGATTTCTTCTCTGGGCCATGTCAATGGACGTTCAAAACCACCCATTCTTGACTGAAATTTCGTTCTAAATCCAATGGACGGGGTGGATTTTCTAAAAAATGCTTCTGTGGGGCCCACCAATCACAACAGCGAGATGGTGCGGAAGGTTTCGCACATCCGCGAAAACTGACTTTTTCAGGCGGTTTTGGCCCACTATCTTTGATCATATGAAATATCTGAACCGTCTATCATGTAGAGGACCCAATAAAATCTTAAGGGACAGTGTTTATTTGGAATTTGAGTGAGAAAAGTGGCGTGTTTCGAGGCACCAAACTTGGCTGCGAAAAAGCTTTCACTAGGCATGCATAGCTTTCCAAATCCGATTCAAATCCGATTTTCACCACTCCAGCAGCTATATAAGAAGGTTTTGGACGTGGGGAGCATTCATTCAGGTCTAGGAAGGAAGAGAAAGAGAGACGTGGAGGCTCGGGCAGGGACGTGAAGCAGAAGAAAAAAAAAGAGTATTTTCTTTTTTTTTGTTTATTTCACTTGTGGAGATTTAGCCATCCATGTCTGGCTAAACCTCTTACCTAGGGCTAAGAGGTGAAGCTTGTAGTGAGATGGAAGATTTGATTTTATTTAAATTTTAATGCATGAATTGACGTTGATTTTAGTTAATTATTATAGGAATGTTTTAGGTTTTTAATGGTCTGTTGTGATTGAAATTATAATGGGTCTGCAATGGCTTTGAATATTTTGGTTCTCTTTAATGTTTATGATGTCAGGAAGCCCTATTGTTCACCATAGTCTCCTAGGCATGGTTGGATGTCGGTACCCTTCCTAACTTTCATACATGTGATTGGGTGGTAATTAGTTTAATTCTGTTATTTGCCATAGTCTTTGGGCATGGTTTGGTGATGGAATCCATTCTAATTCATCTTCCTTTCATCTCCTTGAAAACTAGATCAACGGCAGTTCAGTAATTTTCATGATTTTTGATGCAAGCATAAGTTCTCCCTGATCTCTACAAGTGGATCCTCTGAATCTCTAGTTTCTACAAGTGGATCCTCTGAATCTCTAGTTTCCTTTCCTCTGATTTCTATAAATTTTAGATTAATATTTTCACCATTATTTCTCAAATTACATTCAGTTTAAATTTCATCTCATTCTAGTTCTAGTTCTAGTTAGTTTTAGATAACGTACAAGTTTCAGTCCCTTGGGATTCGACCTCGGTCTTACCGAGTTATTACTACATCACAACCCTACACTTGGGGAGTGAACAAGTTTTTGGCGCCGTTGCCGGGGACTATCGGCTACGTTTTTCTGAAATTAATTAGTTTTAGGATTAGATTTTCTTTTTAGAAAATTTTAATTATAGGTTTAGAATCTTAGTTATTTTCCTTATTAGAAAATTTTCCTAACTTTAGAAGCTTTCTATTCTTCCTTCTATCTGATTTTTAGAACTAACTCAATTTTTGTGTTTTGTAGGAAGCTTCTAATTTAGTAAGCTCTTTCTAATTCTTCTTTCTTTGAAATTTCTTCTTTTCCCTAGAAATTAGTTTATTTTTAATTAGGACTTTCTACTCTTAAAAACTAACTTATTTTGGTTTGTTTTGCATTTTTTTTAACTTAGGAACTCCGATTTGGTAACTTCTCTCCAACCCTCCCTTTTCCTAGATTTTTATTTTATTTTTTTTAGGTTTAAGTTAGAAATTGAGGGCTGAGTGTGTTTTATGCCCCATTGGGCATGCGACAACACTCGACGTCTCATGACTGAAGGAGGATTAGTTGAGGGGTTGACTGTTCATCGCAGGACTAGACACCACTTTAATTCTCCTGAATTAGAAGACGTTATGACTGAAAATCAACCTCAAGCACTACCCCAACCAAGGGTTGAGGAAGTACATGATGAGAATGAGGTGCATCAGGCACCCCCGCCTCGTACTTTACGAGATTATTTACAACCGGCGGGGGTGAGTACGCCCTCATGCATGATTTTTTCTGAGAATACAGGACATATGGACATCAAGCTAGGGGTTATCCAACTCCTTCCTAAGTTTCATGGGCTTGAGTCTGAAGAACCATACTTGCATCTAAAAGAGTTCGATGAAATCATAGGCACCTTATACTTTCCTAATGTATCTGAGGATACTATTAGGCTGAAACTCTTTCCATTTTCCTTGAAAGAAAAAGCCAAGACGTGGTTACATTCATTGCGTCCTAGGTCCATTGGCACATGGAATGATTTGCAGAGGGAATTTATAAAGAAATTTTTCCCACATCATAAGACAATTACCCTCAGGAGAGCAATCATGAACTTTGTCCAAAAGGAAGATGAAACATTCTTCCAATGTTGGGAAAGGTTCAAGGATCTGGTTAATGCATGCCCACAACATGGCTTTGAAATATGGGGCATTACGAATTTTTTCTATGATGGGCTAACATCTTCCATGCGCCGAATGGTCGAGACAATGTGTAACGGAGATTTTATTAATAAAAATGTCGACGAGGTATGGGATGGCCTCGATAGTCTCGCGGAAAAAACACAATCATGGGACTATTACCCAAGAACGAACACCACGTCTAGGCCGACTCATTCAAGGGAAAAAGGAGGAATATATCTCCTGAAAGAGGATAATGATCTTAACGCTAAGGTGGCCAATCTCACTAGAAAATTTGAGGCCATGAAAGGAAGGAAAAGGTTAATGAAAGTATTTGCGGCATCTATGATTGCAACATTCATACTATTGAAGATTGTCCTTCAATACCTGCCTTTCGAGATGTATTGAATGAACAATCTAATGCCGTAAATAACTATCAAAAACCTTTCAATGGACCACCCTCTAATACGTACAATCCTGGCTGGAAAAATCATCCGAATTTTAGTTGGAGGAATGGATAAACTGCTACCCCTCAAGGTTTCTTCAATCAAAATTCAAATCAGGGAAACCTCAAGAAGAATCGGTTCAATTTTCCATACAAGAGCTGGCTCGGACAATGCAAGAAATTTCAGATTTTATGCAAAAAATAGATTCACGTATGACGGCTATGGAAAAAGGGATGCTCCCTGCACAATCACTCCCTAATCCGAAACCGTAATACGAGACAGGTGATCCCAGCTCTTCAAATCAAATGGGGCATGCTAAATCCATCACTACTCTTAGGAGTGAGAAGGTTATTGATAAAACCCTTCCGGTTAGGCCCGAAAAGCCTCAAGAACCAGAAGAGGACAACAATGATGGATCTAGTGGCGCCCCACAAAAATTTGAACCGGAACCTCTAGAAAAGCCAGTTGCTCCGTTTCCCCAACGGTTGGTTGAACCAAAACGTCTATCTAACTCTCAGGATATCCTAGAGGTGTTGAAACAAGTGAAAGTCAACATTCCTCTGCTTGACGTTGTAAAACAGATTCCTTCATATGCTAAATTTCTAAAGGATTTATGCACTACCAAACAACGAAAAAATGTTCAAAAGAAGATCTCCTTGACTGAGAAAGTGAGTGTCATCCTGAAACAAGATGTGCCGCAAAAATTCAAAGATCTCGGTTGCCCAACCATATCATGTGTAATCGGAAACTATCGAATTGATCACGTACTTCTTGACTTAGGAGCGAGCGTCAATCTGATTCCTTATTCGGTATACCAACAGTTAGGTTTGGGTGAATTAAAACCCACTCGAACCACACTACAACTTGCTGATCGTTCTGTTCGTATACCAAGAGGGATCATCGAGGATGTGTTGGTCCAGGTGGATAGATTCTACTACCCTGTTGATTTTATCATCTTGGACATTGAACCTATCAATTACACGAGCACTCAGATTCCCGTCATTCTTGGTCGCCCATTCCTGTCTACTTCAAATGCAATTATTAATTGCAGGAATGGTGTCATGACTATGTCCTTTGGAAATTTGACATTGGAATCGAATATCTTTTTCAATAACGGCAGCAACTCAGATGATGATGACGATTTTCATGATGTTAACATGATTGATTCTTTTGTGGAAGATAGAACACCTCTCACCTTATCCTCTGATCCTCTAGAGACGTGCCTGGCCCACTCCCATGATCTTGATGATGATATAATTAGGGAGACATGTGCCATGCTTGATACTGCACCGGTACTTGAAGTTAACCGGTGGAGACCACAAATTGAAGAATTGCCCCAAACTGATGTAGTGCCTCTACCGTCTAACCTCAAGCCACCGAAGCTTGACCTAAAACCTTTGCCCTTTAATTTAAAATATGTCTATTTAGGTTAAGATGAGACATATCCGGTGGTGATCTCTTCCCACCTAGAGAAAGAACAGGAGAGTATACTGATATCTACTCTCATTGAGCATAAGGGAGCTCTTGGATGGACGATAGCGGATCTCAAGGGAATTAACCCATCGATTTGTACTCACCGTATATATCTTGAGGACAATGCAAAGGCTGTTCGACAATCACAACATAGATTAAATCCAAACATGAAGGAAGTGGTTAAGGCCGAGGTTCTCAAACTATTATATGTGGGGATCATATACCCCATATCCGATAGTTAATGGGTGAGTCCAACTCAGGTGGTTCCTAAGAAGTCTGGGATCACCATCGTAGCCAATGCTAATAATGAACTCGTGCCGACTAGAGTTACCACTGGTTGGAGTATGTGCATTGACTACAAAAAGCTGAATACCGTCACAAGGAAAGACCACTTTCCTTTGCCCTTCATTGATCAAATCCTAGAAAGGCTAGCTGGTCATTCCTATTATTGTTTCCTTGACGGGTATTCAGGTTATAATCAGATTGAAATCGCCCCTGAGGATCAGGAAAAGACCACATTTACATGTCCCTATGACACCTTTGCTTACAGAAGGATGCCATTCGGGCCATGTAATGCCCCTGCCACCTTTCAACGATGCATGACGAGTATCTTTTCTGACATGGTGGGAAAATATCTAGAGGTCTTCATGGACGATTTCTCTGTTTTCAGTTCATCTTTCAGCGAGTGTTTAGCAAGTCTTAAATGTGTGCTGAAAAGATGTGAAGAAAAAAATTTGGTACTTAACTGGGAGAAGTGCCATTTTATGGTTCAAAAGGGAATTGTCCTTGGGCATATCATCTCGTCCAAAGGAATCGAGGTAGATAAGACAAAAATTGATCTTATCTCTAACCTACCTCCACCCAAGAATATCAGGGACGTGCGATCCTTCTTAGGACACGCAGGCTTTTACAGACGATTCATAAAGGACTTTAGTCTCCACTCTCATCCTTTATGTAATCTTCTTCAAAAGGATACACCATACGAGTGGACTGAGCAGTGCCAAGAAGCTTTCACTAAGCTTAAGGGCATGCTAACCACTACACCTATCATGCAGCCACCTGACTGGAGTCTTCCTTTTAAACTTATGTGCGACGCCTCTGATTATGCTCTTGGAGCGGTTCTAGGCCAGAGAAAAGATAAGCGGCCTTACGTTATTCACTATGCAAGTAGGACTCTAAATCCTGTCCAAGTGAACTACTCGACTACGGAAAAGGAACTCTTAGCCGTAGTGTTCGCTTTGGACAAATTTAGGTCCTACCTGATTAGATCCAAGATCATCATCTACACAGATCACGCGGCACTTAAGTATCTTCTTTCTAAGAATGATTCTAAGCTCCGCCTGATACGATGGATCCTTCTACTCCAAGAATTTGATTTAGAAATTAAAGATAAAAAGGGAGTAGAGAACGTAGTGGCCGATCATCTTTCTCGCCTTAATACCTCTGATTCCCTTGAGGCGACCCATATCAATGACATGTTCCCTGATGAACAACTGTTTAGAGTCTCCCATTCACCTTGGTTCGCTGATATTGCTAATTATCTTGCTACAGGTGCCATACCGACACACTGAACGTCACAAGATAAGAAGAAATTCTTTACCAAGGTGCGTAACTTTTTCTGGGACGATCCATATTTGTTTAAATATTGCCCAGACCAAATCTTAAGGAGATGCGTACCAGACGATGAGCATCAGAGTGTCATCTCCTTCTGTCACTCACAGGCCTGTGGTGGTCACTTTTCTGCTAAAAAGACCACGGCCAAGATTTTACAGTGTGGCTTCTACTGGCCCACTATGTTCAGGGACACTCATGAGTTTTGCAAGGCTTGTGAGCATTGTCAGAAATTGGGAGCATTGTCCCGTCGAAATATGATGCCCTTGAATCCTATCCTTATTATAGAAGCATTTGATTGTTGGGGCATTGATTTCATGGGACCATTCCCCCAATCATTTGGAATCTGTATATTTTGTTCGCCGTAGACTATGTCACTAAATGGGTCGAAGCAATTCCGTGCTGCAAAAATGACCATCGCACGATCATTAAATTTTTGAAAGAAAATATCCTGTCGCGGTTCGGAACACCTCGAGCCATCATTAGTGACGGGGGCTCACACTTCTGCAATAGACCATTCAAGAGTTTAATGAAGAAATACGGTATCTCGCATAAGGTGAGCACCCCATACCATCCACAAACAAGTGGACAAGCTGAGATTTCTAATAGAGAGATCAAACATATCCTAGAGAAAACAGTTAACCCTGATCGTAAGGACTGGTCAATCCGATTGACCGATGCCTTATGGGCGTACCGTACTGCTTTCAAAACTCCTATTGGAACATCTCCCTTTAGACTTGTCTATGGGAAAGCCTGTCACTTGCCTATGGAATTGGAACATAAAGCATACTAGGCGATCAAAAATCTGAATTTTAATCTGGACAACGCTGGCTCGCTACGCAAACTTCAGTTGAATGAACTTGAAGAAATCCGGAACGATGCGTATGAGAACTCGAGAATTTACAAGGACAGGATGAAGGCGTTTCATGATCAACATATTCTACGAAAATCATTCACGCCTGGTCAGAAAGTCCTCTTGTATGACTCTCGACTACATCTCTTTCCAGGTAAGCTTCGATCTCGTTGGACCGGCCCTTACATTGTTGTCACTGCTTATCCTCATGGGGCCGTCGAGATAAGAGATCCCGACAATGGCAAGGAGTTTAAAGTAAATGGACATCGATTAAAGCCATTTGTTGAGACATTTGATTCAGAGGACATGTCCATGCCTCTGATTACTCCTGTTTACCAGGACTGATCTCCTAGTCTGATGGAGGTATAGGTAGGTTTATCGCTTTCATAGGTTTAGGATAGTCGCTTTCATAGGTTAGTTAGTTCAATGTTTATGGGTAACATTACTGCAAACCCTCACGAGACTACAACTCGTCCACTAGGGGTAACCTAGGGGTTTAAAGGCTTGTTGCATACGCTAAATGCAATCGAGAGCACCTGCGAAAGTGGTATAGGTAGGATTTTATTTTTGTTATTTTTGTTCTACTTTCTCTCTCATGCTGACAAGCTTCCATGCCGTGATCTATTGGAAACTCTCTTGATTCGTTATTCAGGTATTATCTTCCCATCACTTCTCATTTACTTTCGTTGTCCCATGTGCATTGCATGCTCATATCTTTTACATTGAGGACAATGTAGATTTCAGGTTAGGGGTGGGAGATTAGGTTTCCTAATCAATATTTTCTTGGTCTTGAGCAAAAATTGTGAAATTTTTTTTAAAAAAAAATTTCTGAAAATTTCTACAAATTCGAAGTGATTTTGACAGATATCCCTAATTTAGATTTTCAAGGTACATAATGGTGGATTTATAACTCTTGGATTCCGTATCTGTTAGATTTCATAGTTAAGTGAATTATTAATCCATGATTAGAAGTTGTAAACATTGATTGAATCATGATTTCAGGACACGTATTGCTTACACATTAAGATTTCAGTTCCATATCGAAGGATTAACTTGGTAATCACTAAGCACGAAAGGAACTAGTCTGAAATATCTTGCCATTATGGTATAAAAATTGAAAAGGTTAGATAATTAATCTTCACCATAGGTTTGCTCCCTATAGGTGTAGAGTTAATTCCCCATGAATGATATGTGAAAAAGAGTCAGGTGTACGATCTTCACCATAGGTTTGCTCCCTATAGGTAAGGATTTGATTCTCCTTCCTTGGCATTACTTTGAATAGAAAAATCACAAGTTAATAGGTTAATCTATGAGACAAGTTTTGGATTAGGTTTTGGTTGTCATGAATTTTCTTGTTGGTTACCAATGATATCATGAAATTGACGATTGGATCTCTTAATGATGATAAGCCGAGATTAGACTATACATCCATGGATCTCAATGTTTAAAATTTTTCTAATTGATGGATTAATACTTTACACTTGATTATGAAGTCTACCGTGCGCTTGAGCTCAGGAGAAAACAATTTCTAACATTCATGGATATTAAATTTCTCGTATTTTGTTCAAAATCTCACTCGATTTCATAGAAAGTTCTCATATAATTCTCAACTTATTTTTCGCATATTTTGCTCGGGACTAGCAAAATGCTGGTTGGGGGTTGTGTTGAGGGTCAAATATTGCATATTAGACCCCAGATATTATCTAGATTTACGAATATAATGCTATCTAATGGCTTGTTTTCTCATTCTTGTGTTGCAAGGTGATTTTATGAGCATGGATGGAAAAAGGACGTTAAAAGTTGAGATTTAACAATCTGATGACGCCAAAGGCAAGGGACACACTCCAGGGGACCAAGATTGACAAATATACACGGTCAGAAATCCGAGAAAAGTAAGAAATTGAAGCTCAAGTGGCCTGAAGGACGTCCAGAATGCAAGATCACGAGGTTCCCACCATCCGTTCGGTTCGAAACTTCATACGTCGCCTGAGGACCATAAATTAACCGTACACGTCAAATTTCAGCAGTTAGATCTCTCTAGAAGTTGCCCAACAGTCAAATCAGCTCATAAATTCTCAATTTTGGGGCCCACCTGCTATTCGGATATGCTTTAAAATCGGTCTGGACGACTTAAATGAGATGAGAAAAGAGATGGACGGAGCAGATTTCTCATATACATCACTGTTGGACCCACCTGTGCATTGCATGTGTACAGTGAGGGTACTCTAGCCGTGCATGGCAAGTGTCAGAGATGGTTTGACCGTCTCTGACTGAAAGAAAGGAAAAATAAAAAATAAAAAATTCTTACGCACATGTTAGCGCAAGGACGGCCTGCGTCCGTTTTGCGAATGGTTGTGGGCGCCACACGTGCCCCATAAGCTCAATCCAAACCATCCACCGTGTAGACAGCCACGAGCACTACAAAACCATGTTTACACTTTTCATCCATGCGTACACACGTATGAGATACAAAGGCCACAAAAGGGCTGCCCAGTAGCGTTCAAAACTGATTCTTTTATGATTTCTTCTCTGGGCCACGTCAATGGACGTTCAAAACCACCCATTCTTGACTGAAATTTCGTTCTGAATCTAATGGACGGGGTGGATTTTCCAGAAAATTCTTCTGTGGGGCTCACCGATCACAACAGCGAGATGGTGCGGAAGGTTTCGCACATCCGCGAAAACTGACTTTTTCAGGCAGTTTTGGCCCACCATCTTTGATCATATGGCAGATCTGAACCGTCTATCATGTAGAGGACCCAATAAAATCCTAAGGGACAGTGTTTATTTAAAATTTGAGTGAGAAAAGTGGCGTGTTTCGAGGCACCAAACTTGGCTGCGAAAAAGCTTTCACTAGGCATGCATAGCTTTCCAAATCCGATTCAAATCCGATTTTCACCACTCCAGCAGCTATATAAGGAGATTTTGGACGTGGGGAGCATTCATTCAGGTCTAGGAAGGAAGAGAAAGAGAGACGTGGAGGCTCGGGCAGGGACGTGAAGCAGAAGAAAAAAAAAGAGTATTTTCTTTTTTTTTAGTTTATTTCAATTGTGGAGATTTAGCCATCCATGTCTGGCTAAACCTCTTAGCTAGGGCTAAGAGGTGAAGCTTGTAGTGAGATGGGAGATTTGATTTTATTTAAATTTTAATGCATGAATTGACGTTGATTTTAGTTAATTATTTTGGGAATGTTTTAGGTTTTTAATGGTCTATTGTGACTGAAATTACAATGGGTCTGCAATGGCTTTGAATATTTTGGTTCTCTTTAATGTTTATGATTTCAGGAAGCCCTGTTGTTCACCATAGTCTCCTGGGCATGGTTGGATGTCGGTACCCTTCCTAACTTTCATACATGTGATTGGGTGGTAATTAGTTTAATTCTGTTGTTTGTCATAGTCTTTGGGCATGGTTTGGTGATGGAATCCATTCTAATTCATCTTCCTTTCATCTTCTTAAAAATTAGATCAACGGCAGTTTAGTAATTTTCATGATTTTTGATGCAAGCATAAGTTCTCCCTAATCTCTACAAGTGGATCCTCTGAATCCCTAGTTTCCTTTCCTCTGATTTCTATAAATTTCAGATTAATATTTTCACCATTATTTCTCAAATTACATTCAGTTTAAATTTCATCTCATTCTAGTTCTAGTTCTAGTTAGTTTTAGATAACGTACAAGTTTCAGTCCCTTGGGATTCGACCTCGGTCTTACCGAGTTATTACTACATCACAACCCTGCACTTGGGGAGTGAACAGCTAGTATGTGCTATACATGCATGATTTGCTAACCCGTTATTAGTCCAATTACAACCAGCCAATTTAAATAAGCTCATGGTCACTACGGGGAGCTCATGGCCCAGCGTAGGCCGACGGTTCGGACATATTGTCCCATGACTACCATCCCCGGCCCATGAGGCTACCGCCTTAGGGTGTGTATAGATCCATCAATATGTGGTCAATCAATTCTCAATACAAGGGAACTACCAGTGTATGCTGAATGGAAATGAAGTATTGAAATAATTTAAATACAACGGCTAAAATAAGACGGTATGTATGGATCAATACGAGTAAACAACGGAGAAAAGAAATGTTGTCAGGTTCATTCCATGTCAGAAAAGTAGAATCGCTTCATAGGTGGTAAGCCCCATAGCTCAAATGCCACTAACCATAACCTCCATATCGATGGTCTATTTTTATCAAAATTCTGTCCTATTACACCCTAAGCTCGGACTCTCTTAAGGTAGGAGTTCCCATAGAGAAATTTCAGATAATGTATGATTTACGATGAATCCAATCTTATAAAGATTCAAGCATGTGTTGATAATTGAAGAAAAGCTCATGTATACAATTAGTTTCAAGAATAACACATTCCTAACTTGTCAATTTCTAGAGCATGCATCTTAAGTAAGCAATCGAGCATTTTAATAAATTCAACTTATGCTTTCAAGTCAAACTAGTTAACAATCCCACAATTTCTAAGAACATATGATGGAGTAACCAATGCAAATGGTCGGTCTTATGACATGTGATGAAATGAATTATGGATTGGATCACTACTAGAATATGTAAGAATAGCTACTCAATGGTTAAACAAGGCCAAAGAACATGTATAAATAATTGAATGATTATCCACTCCTAGGGTATCATTTACAATTGTTATAAAAGAATATCCTTAATATGGTTTAAGCTCAACGGGAAGAAAATCATCACCAGAAAAGTCGTAATGCGCTCCTAAATGCGAATGTCCTTGAGAAGTAAGTGGCTCCACACCATTCAAGTAGTCCCCTATATAAATTTATTTGCATTAGAAAATGAGTTCCAAGGTTTAGATCATAAGGATTGGTGGAGGGTTGGAAGGCCCTAACTTAAGGTTGTTTGGGCTGCTTCCAAGGGCAATTAAGCCCACCAAACACGTGTCCTTATTTCAGCAAAAACTGGGCCATGGGGGTCCCTGTTTGTCCTAAACACGACAGCCCATGTGCTGCCTACACAGCCCATAGGGGCTAGTGTGGGGCCTATCGTGCTGCAGCCCACATGAGCCTTATGCTAGATGCGGCCCACAAGTGTTGTGGTGCAGCCCTCCAACGTCCCGAACTCCCACTCGAACTAGCCCACTAAAATATATGGTGTGGCCCACCAGTTTTACAGGCCAGATATCACATCTAGAAAAGTTGGGTTCCAGCCTATACTTCTGGGCTGATTTTCAGACCACACGGGGGCTGGTTTTGGCCAGCTATTTGCAACTGGGACCCAGCAACGGATGGCTGGGAATCGTGTAACCTCCAAGTGGTTGGCCATGTGATTTGCGGGGGCCCCCTTTGAGACACGTCTCAGGTGCAGCCCACCAGCTTGTGCGGCATGGCCCCCTGTTTTATACTGTGTGGCTCGCTTGCCTGCATGCAGTCCATAATAATGAGGGTAACCGTCGTTTGTGGGATAGCCCATCCACAGCTTGCTGTAATCAGCCTAGTTATAGGCTGATTTCTGGCCCAGTTGTGGGATGATTTTCAGATTGGTCCAGGACCCTTGTTTCCTCCTTGCACATGTTCTTCTTGTGGCTAACTAATGGGTGCTGAATTAGGCTGATTTTCAGATTGGTCCAGGCCCCTTGTTTCCTCCCTACACCTGTTCTTCTTGTGGCTGACTAATGGGTGCATTCAACACCCATTCAGCTCTCATCAGAGGCCCACTTGAAGCCTACTTGAAGGCTAGTTCTCACGGCCAGATGGGGCCATTTTCTGCTTCAAACAAAGCTTCCACACAGGCTACAACTGATGCTAATCACGGTCTGTTAATGGTCATGACATTACTTAGTCTGTGGTCAGCTGCAAAGCTAGTGTATGAGCTCGAACTAGGGCCTACTTGAGACCTGATTTTAGTCTAGCTCATGGTCCACTTGTTGGCCACTTTCAGCCTAACGTAGAGCTCGTGTAGGAGCCTTCTTCCTGCCACAGCTTCGGCCCAGAACTCGTCCATTGGTTGGCATGGTTTTGGTTTAAGATATGGCAGCATCTCGGCCTCTTTTTTGGCTTGCAACATAGTCATTAGTTGAACCTATTCTAGCCCGACATGCTGCTACTGTCTTGGCTTGATTTCAATCCAAAATAGAGCCTGACTTTTAGTCTTTTTCAGCTCAAAACAGAGCCTGACAAAGACTTGTTTCCCAACCCAAATCACTGCCATTTATAAGGTCGATTCCAAGGCCGGACTATAGGCGTTGTTAGGCTTGGAATTAGCTCGAATTAGAGCCATTATTTGGCCTATCCTCAGCTTGGAACACAACCATCAGTTGGCTTGCTTTCAGCTTGGACTCGGCCCTGGTTTCAGTCCTAAAATGGATTCCTATCTTGGTTGGTTTCCAGCCAGATACAGCCATTATTTTGGCTTGTTTCCCTGAGTTTGCTTCAAAGCTCTATCGAGAGCCCAAAACAGGGCTAAATTGATGCTCCAATCCTGCTCGTTTTCAACCTGAGTTTCTTCAACAGTTTTCCTGATTCGCGGACTAAAATAGAGCCATTGTTTGGCTCGACTTCAGCACCCAAACACCACTGTTGCTTCATCCTAGCTGAACTACAAGGAGACGGAAAGAAAGAAAATTCTCACCTGAGCTTCTGCTATGGAAGAAGGCACGGCCCTCCTAGCTCTCACTCTCTTTCCACTCCCTTGCTGGTTCGAATCTCGAGAGCTATAGTGCTCTTTATAGCAGTGGGAGAGACACCACCCAATGGTTGGATTTCCATGCGGACGAGGGGCGGCTGCGATTGTTTCAGCCCTTGCTTTCCCAGAGAGGACCTCTCCCACTTTCTCCATTCCATACTTTGCCTGGCTAGGAGAGCACACCTCCAATTGAAAGATGGAAGGATGGGATTGCACGATCGGACCGATCGTGAGCCATCCGATTTGATCTCTGCTAGGCCCCATCTCGCGGATGTCTCCCATGTGTACAGTGTCGGGGGGTGGTAACCCATCTCCTTCATCCGTTTACAAGGAATCGAAAGGCTATACAATTTTGTTAAGTTGGGCCCCACGAAGAAGGTGAACGGTTCAGATGGCTCGAAAAGTGGCCATGGTGAGCCACCTAGGAGCTCAAAGATCGAGAGTTTTTGAATTCTGTTTTGGGTAGGAGAATTTGTATTTTCCTCTTATTTGCAAAGAGCTCGGTCAAAGCTTGTTTGACCGGGCCAACAGTTCCAGTGCACTTCGTGCACAAGTGCATGGGATGCACATGCACACTGTATGAGTTCCACTGGGATAGTCACGATAAATTTGATCCATTCAAACACCTTGTAAGTACTCATAGGGTATTAGCCCATTTTTAGGGCGGACCCGAGCCCAGGTGGGCCGTACCACACGTCTCAGGCTCCATTTAGCCCCATGACCACTCATCCAATGGTTAGATCGGTTTCATATTAAATTTCAATGGTTTATTGTGGTCTTAGAGTGAAATGGGCACTTGGTTGGCTATTTACTAGCCCTCGAATATTGATTCACTGCCTATTGATATAGTTAGTTGGGTTGGAACCATTCTGATTTGAGGTGTCTTAGGCAAGGTTACCTTTTGGACTATCATGAGATGCATTCCAACTTCTGGGGCCTCTAATGGGTGGCCCTTAGTGGTGCTGGGAAGGCTCGTCCTGTATAAGTTGTGTTCAAGTCAATTAATTAATTCAATCTGATTTAGGTTGGTGTGAATTTAAAAAGGTAACAACCGTGTACCAAAGGTACAGGGTGTTATAGTTTATGTTATCTTGAACACTAAAAAAAAAAATTGTGTAAAGAAAAAGAAATAAAAGGAAATATATAATATTGATATTCGAAGTTCCCTAAATGAACTTAAGAGCCTAATGAACACTATAGACAATTGTAAAGTCATTAAGCATCAAAATAAATCCCTAATTTTGAGAAATACTAAAAAGATTTTCAATCCTTAGGGGGCCACATATACAGTAGTCGAGTTGTTCGAATAAGGGCATAAAAGATTGGAGAAATTAGATTGGCACCCTAGGATATATCGAAAATATGACACACCATTAGGATGATTTAATCTCTTATAAAACTAATAATTGGGGTGTGCATCATCAAATCTCGAGGATGAGATTTCCTTTAAGGGGGTAAATTGTAACACCCCATACTTCTGTGTACTCGGATGTTACCATCATAATCTAAATTTGCATATTTGTGTGAAAATACACATAAACTACGTTATTAACCATCGTTTGATAAGTCACCACTCACCACTTAATCTCTATAGTTAGAATATTAAATTTTTGCATCCAACCGTTAATTTAAAATAAAATAAAATAAGTGTAATATATATATATATATATATATATATATATATATATATATATATATATATATATATATATATATATATATATATATATATATATATATATATATATATATATATGGAAAAACCTATAATACAACTCCTAAAGACGAGACCAGTCATTTTATCATCGAAACTTGGGTCATCAAATATATCATCCATCATGCCAATAACATCCCGTAAAGTGATCCATCACCTAATCGCACTAATTAAACAATCTAAATGTTAAGTCAAAGATTAAAGTCCACTTGGGTGGATAGTAGAGCTACTAGGACCATTAATAAGTGATTTTTGAATCAATCCAACCACCGATTTACAACGTAAACGTGGTAATGGACCATACATCATTAAGTCTCAAAGCTTAAACCATCAAATCCATCATCCATTAGGCCTGCAACACCTTGTCCATTAATATACTACTTAATCATGCTAATAAGGTAATCTGACCATTGAGTTGATGGAAATACATATAAGAACTTAAAGTAATTTAGTAGGACTCACCTAAGTTGTGATATGTCCCATCTCTGGTCAAATGACCTAGTGAGATCGATGAAGCCTCATGATCGGTGTGGATTACACTGAACAAAATACTGGAGTCCACTTTTAACATGTGCCACCCTGGTTCCCGACACCCAAGTACACTACTCATTTTTTCAAAAACCCGAGCATTAACCTATAACGTGGCTTAAGTATCACGTACACATTTTTTTTTTTTATATCAATGTTAGTAATTTTAGCGGAATATGAGCAAATCAAGTATAAGAGGGATTCCAAATACACATATCCAATTACTCGAGTGGTTACCCGAAAACTTATACAATACAGTGTCTTAAGTCCTTAAGGCCTGTTTGGATTCATGTATAGTATTATATTATATTGTATTTGAGTACTATTCATGTATACATTGGATGGTTTTCAGAATACATTCAAATCAATCAGATACTAATCAATGTTTGGATAAGAGGTATTGTTTGGCATAGTAGACAATACGTTATATAGATCAATGTTTGGATATGACGTATTATGTCTGCGTATTGTACAATCTTAATTGGGTCGGGTAGCCTGTTTGTCGTATGGAACTTTCTAATTTCTAGCCCAAATGATTTTCACATTGAAATGTACCAAATTAACGGTCCCGATCTTACACTGCATAGGTACTAGATATCTTGTAATCATACAAATTTCAAACTTTCATCCGTTGCCGAATACAACATAATGAATATGAAGTATTGACTACAAGCCTGTATTCTGACAACACTGTACTGTGCTTTCGATTTTTTGGAAACGGTATGAAATCGCTCGCATAGGATACGACGCTTGTACGCTCCTATCCAAACGCTGAATAATGAGAATATTTAGGAATATTCAGTTATAATATGATACAACGCACTCTTATACGCGAATCCAAACAGGCCCTAAGATACATGAAAGTATAAACTGAACATGAAGGACTTCTAGAATGGAGAGCCACCAGATCATCTAACTTCTCATACTCTCCATGAGCACCCGTGTATGCATCATCTGCGTGTCTTGCATACTAGATACGGTTTGATAGCGTCAATGACTATCCCAGTGAGATATAACCCCTAAGATTTAACAAACATCTCGATGGTTAAGCATAGCTGTCAAGAACAATGTGTAACAAATATTTCATAATAATTATCATAATAATCAGATAAGGTTTATCAGATACGCATTCATTAAATAAATTACACAAATATAATCTTGTTAAAATGCATGGATGCATACACATGCTCACAGACCTGGGGATGCACATCTAGCTTGCAAAAGGAAGCCCAAGGAGAACTAGCTACCCGAAAAAGTACTCAAAGGTACGTCCTAAAGAGAACTAGCCATCCGAAAAAGAATATACAACAAGGACACCCAAGGTGAACTAGTCTCTCGGAAAAGTATTCAAAGGTACGCTCTAAGAAGGACTAGGCACGCAAAAAAGTCTATGCAACAAGGACACCCATAGAGGTATGAATGCAAGAAATAATAATTTATGATCACCCGGTAAAATACTCTATGGTATAGCCCATAGTAATCCAAGAAAACCCATGTATCTTACATCGACCGCCCAGTAAAATCTGCATGAGATGAAAATGTATGATTAGCTCAACCATTATTATTTCAATTTCAAAAAATCAATTTAAGAAAGCTTAAAGGTCACTATAGGGGGCTCATCACCCAGTATAGACCGACAACTCAGGCATAGTGTCTCATTCCACCATCCCTGTTTCATGAGTCTATTAAATATAATGTTTTAAGTGTAGACTCTCCAACTAGTGGCCAAACATTGTCCAACAAGTGGAACTTACTATTGCAAAGTTATATAAAACAATCTATTAAAGCCTCATAGGGTAATTATTCCATAAAAGCTGCAAGGGCCAAATATTCCACTTAGTGGTGTGATAAAAAGGGATTATTCTCCAAAAGCTACATAGGCATAAATGATCCACAAGGTGGTAAGTTTTCAACATAAATTTCTTTAATCCATTACACGGATGGCCACTAGTCCTAGGATTTCCTAAAAACACTATCAAGTAAACATAAGTGGTATAACAAATCACGTACAATGTCATTAGCACTTTCACAGATAAAGTGCACATCTTAAATCAGAATAGAGATACTAGAGATTCATAGCATGTTAAATTACTTGAATTTAAATCTAAACATATTGCATTTATAAAGGATTACTTAAATGAAACTAACATTCATCATTATCTTTACATTGCACTATATTAAGTAATCATCAAAACAAATGAACTAAGCTAACTATAATGACGTGGAAAAACTTGAAGGGTGATCCTCACCTTGGATTAGAGGTTTTATTTTCGTTGTTTAAGAGGTTTAATTGCAAATCGTAAGAGAGCAAATTTGGAGATGGAATTAAACATCCCCTATTAAAATTGAAATTCTAAAACTAATTTACCTAAATCAGGGTCACTTTAAAATTCTAAAGAAGACTTTAGGAATTGACTCAACAAATTCTACTACTCCCATTCCAAGCTGTGTCAAGGTGGATCAAGTGGTCAAGTTTTGATGCCAAATTTCCTATATCCTACTTGGATTTCAACCACGGTAAACCCTATCGTAGATTTAAACTTAAATTCCAATTTGAGAGGTTAATTCACCTCAAATAAGACGATCAACTCCTTTAATTGATAGAGGTAAATTCCAATATGAGGAGGATGATCTTTCTTGCACTCAAAGCATTAATAATTATTAACATTCCTAATATGACCCTTAATTTAGTTTACAAAACATGAAAGCAAAGAGTTAACTCACCGAGTTCATAACACAGCTCACTCGGTTCTAGCTTATGAAGATCCAAATTCCATTTGGTCCTGTAGAATGGATGCTTCGCCAAGCATTCTCTCCAAAAGATGTTAAATCAGTTCCCAGCCTCAATCAACACAGACCACGAAGAACCCATTGAGTCAACTCTACATCCGACCAGAATATCGCTTAAACTCGGCTATGAACCTGAGTTCGAGCAGTGGCTGTAGCAACTTTTCGTCAACATTGCTGAAGTTGATCTCATCTCTGTCTGCGGATGAAGATAACCGCACTCAGGACAGGCTTATGCTGAACTCGTTACTTGACTCGCTGAGTCAATCCAGAGACGAGTTACGCAACTCGATCTCTACCTGGATTCGAACCAGCAACCCAAGCATTCCATCTTCTTCTTCTCCCTCTCCTTTCTTTCTTCTCTTTGCTTCCGTTGAACCCACCAGACTCTGGACTCAACTCGACAGGGCCCGAGCGAGTCAGCGACTCAATTCAAATCGAGCTGGTGAAATAAACCAGCGCACTCCCTCTCTCTTTCTCTCTTTTTCGTGCGTCCTTCTTCTTCTTCCTCCTTCCATTCTTTCTCTGCTGGAAAGACCAGGTGAATCCTTGGATCCGACTCGAACTTGCAGCGACTCGGACCAAGTCGAGTCGGCTTGGTGCGGCAGCTTGATGCGGCATGATCGCTTTTACTCTCTCTCTCTCTCTCTCTCTCTCTCTCTCTCTCTCTCTCTCTCTCTCTCTCTCTCTCTCTCTCTTCCGAATTTTAAGGGTTGGCTTCCCAAAATGGAAAGAGAGCTTTTATAGCTATCCTAATTAACTTCTAGAGCATTTTACTATAACTAATCTAAGGATTAGTTGGGTGTGCGGTAGTAAGATGGTTCGACCCAAGGTTTAAATGGAATATCGGCTGTTACTTCTTTGCGTGTTTGTGATCAGATTACATGGATGGATTTTTTGGACTATGGGCCACAAGATGGACGGTTCAGATCAAACAAAGAGGCCCACTACAATATGATGGGTTTCTTCATCTTAACGAGGAAGATGATCCAGTCACCAATGGTGGATCTTTGTTCGATGGCTAAACTGGTGTCGTGATGCCTGTGGATGGTTCAGATGGGTCTCAAAGACCTTGTGGGACCCACAATTTGGATGAATGACCACCATTTCTTGGTGGTTTCCAAGACTATGGGTTGCGGCGACTCTTATAAAGAGATGAAAACCCTAAAGTGCGGAGAGGAATGGATGGGCAGGATTGACTTGCTCTAAGGGCTAGGATTGAGGGAGAATCTCGCGCATGAGCTGCCAGCTAAGAATGAAAACGGATTTCCATTTTTGGAAATGAGTCGTGCGCACAACTCGGCCTGCACTGGATCTCGTGTGCACCCGGGTGTACAGCGATGGGTGCGAAGAGCTGGTTTTGGTCAGACTTCCCATCCGGACCAGATGGACGGTTTGGATTGGGTGATCTGATCACAAGGGTGGGCCACAGATCATGTCAGTAATGGAACGTTTTCATTTTCAGAAACCATCGCACGCACCAAGATTTACGGTTGAGATTGTGAGCCTGTACGTGCATGGACACCATCTAAAACACTATGGTCGAAATTCTCTCCTGCATGTAATGGATAGTTTAGATCTTCAACCTGCTCTAAGATGGTGGGCCACAGTCGACGTGCACGGATGGTGCTCGTTTAAATCGGGTTCGGGCGGTACATAAGGAAAGAAAAATCTCTCTTTTTCAAGTACTGCTCGGGTCAACGTCTCTTTGACCAACCCTCAGTTTCACTGTACTGTTGGTACACCATCCCTCATGTACACACGACTCTTATGTGGGGTCCATATTGATGTATTTTCAAAATCCAATCCATCCATTCACTTTTGAGATTCCACTTAGGCCCTCAGGCCAAGGATTAGATAGATTTAAAGCTCAGGTGGGTCACACCAAGTGATCTTGGTTTGATTTGTTGATAATCATTATTTTGACAGTCAGATTGTTTCCTGATTTGATCATTAACCGTTTATAGGTTCCCAGGGCCTATTCAAGTGAGTTCTAACAGAATATTCAGCCATTAAAAGTTGGGATGAGGGTGGTCAAGTAGTGGGTTGTTAACTTAGGCGTTGTAGGCCTACTGATTCAATTTATGTGAGAGTGAAGTGAACACTTAAATGAGTCAGGTTTCTGTAAACACTAAGTTAGGTCTTCATGGTTATACCTGAGTATAAAAAGTATGGGGTGTTACATAACATGAATATGCATAGATATTGCGTGCACTCATTGTGCACCATATGTAGAGTCAGGTCAAACAGGGTTTGACTCAATGATTTCTTGAAAAAGGAAAACCTTCTTCATCTTTCTTCAATTTCCTACCAAAGCCATTTAACTCGGCTCGTTTTATGTATGAGCAATGACCCACCTCATGCCCCATTCACCAGATCTAAACCGTCCATCATGTAGCCCAAGGAAATTTGATCAAACCCTAAATACTTATGCATGTTGTTACCTGTGGATGAATGCGCAGAATTGAACGAAAATGGTTGACATGCGAGTGGATGTCGTACATTTAATCTAGAATAGGCCCACCATTTGGGGGTCATTGAAGAGATCCAAAGCATTCATCCTATAAAGGATGCAAATATGACCCAACCCTACCACCTTTCGCTTGTTGGCACATGTGTGCATGCACATGACCCATAGTGCAAATCGGGTGTGTGTCACTATATGCCAAAAACGGAAACTAGATCCTCCTACACAGCTGGAAATCTAAGCCAACAATCGACTCATATTCTCAGCCCTTTAAACCACACGATCTCAGCCATCCATTCATTCCATATTTTAGGGTTCCACTACTATAGAAAATGCGGAAAGAATCTTTTCGTTTCATTTGTTGGTTTAACCCCAACCATTCATACACATCTAGAAGGCTTCCTAGAGCATCCTGTACACTCGTTCTAGGGCGTTCAAGTCTCTCAGCGTCAATTACAATTTCTCGCTGAAAATATCGTAAAAGCGAGAAATATTGTCTGCAACTCAAATCTCATGAACCACCGAGATTTCAAATGAGTTCGTCTAAAATGTGGGTCCCACTATGTTCTGGGGACGAATCCACACCATCTAGGTGCAGTGGATCAAGGGATCAACCATTGGGAAGTGATCTGCCATTGATGGCTGGATCGTCTTCCTCAATCAGCCGAAAAACCCATCATCTTGTGTGGGTCCCATTCATTGATTTGATTGGTCCCTCCGGGGGCCCAGGGATCTGGAAGATCACCTGGATGAATAAATTATAGCCACTTGGTGATAAAATCCCAAGCAAAGAAACCTTATGTCATAGTTAGTGCTTGAAAAACCCAACTGAATTTACTTTCAAAGAAAATGAAAAAAAATACAGAAAATTTAGAGGGTTTAGAAGAGAACTTACCTTAGCTATCTTGCACAGATCTGATCTATCTCAGTCTCTCCCCGACAACGGTGCCAAAAACTTGATTCTTTCCCTCCAAGTGCAGAGGTTCGTTAGTATCTTGTGAATACAGAGTCAATCCCCATAGGGAGATGAATTATGAGAAGGAAAAAAATCAAATGCAAAACAAACTAAGTAATAAAAACTAAACTGATGATTTGATTTTGGGATTTTTGAATGGATGTTATTCAACTGAATAAAATAACACCCAAGCTTCAAAGTTTCACACATAGGTTAATGTTTCAAAATCATGATGACTTGGATAACACAACTAGGATCTGATCACTATGGTCAGCCTAGTCGAAAAATAAGACAGTTGAAATATTTTTTAAAATGATATAAAATATTAGAAAATCATGGATTTGCATCATTAACATATATTCTCAAGCGTTAGTGATTTTAAGAATTCAAAATCAATGAGATAATGAAGAGCATAGACATATAACAGGTTGAGAACTTCTCCTATCAAGGAAATCTGATTAATTTAGGGTAAGTCTACAAATCAATGTGGATCTTATATGATGGAAGTATATGGATCTCAAAAGAGGATAAAAAATAAAACCTAAATAATAGACAACATGCATACACCATTCTTCTCATCATTAAAACAATCAATCATCATAATTTTAAAGAACTATTAAACTCATGTGCTTCCCTTCTATCTTGGGCTAGAAGGAATTTAGAAAAACATAATTAAATTGCAGAAATAAAAAGCAACAAGAAAGAAAATATATGCAAATAAAAAAATCTAATTTTTTTTTAAACAACTTATAAAGCTTTAATAAAACTAAAAACTCTTTAAAAACTCTAAATTTTACTTTGAGATGCCTTGAATGATGTTTAGAAATGCCTTACGAAGCTCTATTTATAAGTAGGGAACTCTAATTTTTGTACAAAGTTAAAAACCCTAGAAACCACCTCAAATATACGTATTTTTTTAAAATAGACTTCTCGCTGCATAGTTCATTTAAAACAGACTTTCTGTTGTGCAGTTTTTCAAAATAAATTTCACAGCTTCAAAATACACTTTTTCAGGACAATTTCAGAAATTTTCACTTCAAATCTTCGATTCTCTTCATTCGTCACTTGATTTTCTTAGATCTTTGGCATGTGAATGCTTCAATCTTGGTCTCTTAAGATCTATCTCTTTTCTTAGTAAATCTTGAGCATCAAATCTATACTTTTTAGCACCATTTTTTTAATCCAAGTACTTAAATTCACCTTGCAACATATACATGAGTAAAATAGAATATTAAGCTGATTTATATTCATAAAACTAAGAGATAAATTAAGAAAATTATATAATATTTGAGTCTCAAAACACCCCCTAACCAGCATTTTGTTAGTCCTGAGCAAAATAATCGAAGAAAAATAAAAATAAGAATAAAATTTAATTCTAAAAATAAAATTAAAATGAAAATAAAATTCTAACTACCCCACTTTTGCAGGTAACCTCGATTGCATTTAGCATATGCAACAAGCCTTTAAACCCTTAGGTTTTCCCTAGTGGATGAGTTATAGTCTCGTGAGGGTTTTAAGAAATGTTACCCATAAACATTGAAAACATGAAAAATAGTTCAACACTCAGAAATTTATACAACTATGCTTTCATTCATCATATGAATTTCAAAACAAAACAATACTTACCCTAAGTTTAAAGTTAGTTAGAATCTCAATTTTCTAATCCATTACATCCTTGAGTTTAGAAACTTAATCAAAATTTAGAATAGTTATGATCTAATATCCCTAGGTGCTCCGTGACACTAGTCTAACTTTGAGAAATATGTATGTTTTCTGTCTCAACTCCTTTCAATCATTCTAAGAATATGAAATCTCTAGTTATCTCATTTTTTTCATGTCATTTCTTCTTTTATCGTCATATCCTCATTTTTATAAATCACCCTTAGATGAAGATTCCCACTGGGTTTGCTTCATAACCTAAGGTATCGTACTTGTAATGGTAACATAATAGATACTTAGGTATCCTTATTCTAGATTACTGACACGATTGTTATGGTCATTACATTCATGCTCTATAATAAAATTTTCTTTTTTCATCCATTTTTTTTCATTCAATATTATCTCTTTTAAGCATATATTAATGATACTAGTTCATTCAACCTTGTTTGAATCAAAAGTTGTTATTCTAATTCACATATCATATTCCTTACTTAGTTAGCTAGGGTGTATTGTGAATTCAGTACATTAAATTACAACTCACTTTAAACTAGTGATTAGATAATTGAACTCAAGTCTGTAATTTTCAGTTATCAGATTTTAACTAATATCAACTTAGAATAAATATTAACTTTGCCTTTGGAATTCACATAATATCATGTTTACATTCTTGTATATAAACATATTATTTTGAAAATATTGAAAAATAAATCCCCATAAACCTAAAAAAACTAAAACCTAAATAAATAAATAATAATAATAAGAAAATAAATTGAAACCTAAAAAAAATAATAAAAAAATAAAATAACCTCACATAGATGACGATGGATGACTATCTATCCACACCCCCAACCTAAAATCTACATTGTCCCCAATGTAATGATAATGTCATGTAGATAATAATAAAAATAAAAGAAAGGGTGGATAGTATCTACTATAAAAAACTCACTTGCTATGTGACACTAAAAAGAATTGAATATGATACAAATTCAGAAATGCTCCGTTAGACTAAGAGTATCATTCTGAATATTCTGACTCATGAAGAGGGATAAACTTCTCTTCCAAATGAAAGTTTTTCACATAAGGCTTCAATCTTTAACCATTAACCTTGTACACATTGCCATTACGTGGTTCTCAATTTTAACAGCCACATGAGTATAAACATTCTTCACAATGAAGGGGCTTGTCCATCTTGATCTTAACTTTTTCAGGAAGAACTGGAGACGAGAATTGTACAATAGGACCTTTTGTTGAGGTTTAAAATTCTTCCTCAAGATATTTTTATCATGAAAAGCTTTGGTCCTCTCTTTGTATATTTTAAAATTTTCATAGGAGTCTCTCATCAGCTCCTCTAATTTATTCAACTCTAATTTTCTTTGTCCACTTGCTTGGTCCATATCAAAGTTTAATTTCTTTATTACCCAGTAGGCTCTATGTTCCAATTCCACAGGTAAGTGGCAAGTCTTCCCATACACCAATCTGTATGGAGAGATTATAATCGGGGTCTTATAAGTAATCCTATAAGCTCATGAAGCGTCGGATAGTCTAAGGGATCAATCCTTCCTATCTAGCATTATAGTTTTCTCTAAAATGTGTTTGATTTCCCGATTAGAAATCTCAGCTTGCCCACTCGTTTGTGGGTGGTATGGGGTGCTCACTTTATGCTTGATGCCATATTTCTTCATCGAAGCCTCAAATGTCTTATTACAAAAGTGAGACCTGTCATTACTAATGATGGCCTTTGGAGTTCCAAATCTAAAAAAAATATTTTCCTTGAGAAATCGTATAACCACTTTATTGTCATTGGTCGTACTTGGAACTTCCTCAATCCACTTTGAAACATAGTCCACACCAAACAATATATAAAGAAATTCGAAAGAAGATGAAAATGGGCCCAAAAAATCAATACCCCAATAATAAAAAATCTCCAATGGTAAAATTGAGGATAAATGCATCATGTTGCGCTGGGACACTCTTTCCAAACTTTGACATCTATCACATGTAACATAAAAAGTATGGGTGTCTTTAAACATGGTGGGCCAATAAAAACCACACTGTAGGATTTTCGTAGTGGTTTTCTTAGTAAAAAAATAGCCACCACATACTTCCATGTGATAAAAGGAAATAACACTCTAAACTTCATCCTCTGGGACACAACGTCTAAAAATTTGATCAGTCTCATATTTATATAAATATGGGTCATCCCAGAAGAAGTTCCTAACCTCGGTTTCAAAATGCTTCCTATCTTGTGACTTCCAATGATATGATATTTTTCCCGTTATAAGATAGATCACTATATCTGCATACCAAGGCAATTTGAAGATCGTAAATAATTTTTCATCAGAAAAAGTGTCCTGGATATGCATCTCCTCAATGAAATCATCTAACACCAATCTAGAAAAGTGATCGGTCACTACGTTTTATACTCTCTTCGTATCTTTTATCTCTAAGTTAAATTCTTAGAGTAGGAGGATTCATCTCAAAAGTTTTTTCTTTGTATCCTTCTTAGATAGTAAATATTTCAAAGCTGAATAGTCGGTGAAAATGACCACTTTAGATCCCAGTAAGTAGGACCTAAACTTATCCAAAGTAAAAACTACTGCAAGTAACTCTTTTTCAGTTGTTGAGTAGTTCACTTGAGTCGAGTTTAGAGTTCTACTCGCATAGTGAATAATATAGGGTCGTTTATCTTTCCTTTCACCCAAAATAGCCCCTATGGCATAATCACTTGCATCGCACATTAATTCAAAAGGAAATATCCAATCTGGTGGACGCATGATAAGTGCATTAGTAAGGGATGATTTAATTTTATTAAAAGCGCTTGTACACTCATCTATCCACTTAAATGGAACATCCTTTTGAATAAGATTAGTCAAGGGTCTAATAATGACACTAAAGTCCTTGATGAATCTTCTATAAAAACCAGCTGCCCTAAAAGTGATATAATATCTCTAACAGTTCGGGGGATAGGTAAATTAGCTATAATGTCGAGTTTTGAGCAATCTACCTCAATTCTAATTTTGGAGATAACATGGTCCAAAACAATTTCCTTTTGAACCATGAAATGATATTTCTCCTAATTTAAGACAAGATGTTTCTCTTTACACCTAGACAAGGTAAGAGATAAATTGTTGAGGCATTTCTCAAAATTACTCACAAATACAGAGAAGTCGTCCATGAAAACCTCAAGTAACTTTACAACTATATTTGAAAAAAATACTTAACATACACCGTTGGAAAGTTGTTAAAGCGTTACATAATCCAAATGGCATCCATTTGAAAGCAAACGTGCCAAATGGACAAGTGAACGTGGTTTTCTCTTGGTCTTTTAGGGCTATCTCTATTTGGTTATATCCGGAATATCCATCAAGAAAACTATAGGAGTGACCTGCTACCCTTTTTAAAACTTGATCAATGAATGGTAGAGGGAAATGGTCTTTTTTTGTGACTGGTTTAATTTTCTATAATCAATGCAAACACGTTAACCTGTGGTGACACGTGTTGGTATGAGTTCATTATTAGAATTCTACACAATAATTATTTCAAATTTCTTTGGGACTACTTGAGTTGGACTCACATAAATACTATCAGATATTGGGTAGATGATTCTCATATCCAACAATTTGATCACCTCATTTTTTACAACTTCCATCATGTTTGGATTGAGACGCCTTTGAGGTTGTCTAATTGGTTTGGCGTCCTCATTGAGGTGGATCCGATGAGTGCATATGGAAGGAATTATACCCTTGATGTCAAAAATGGCCCAGCCCAAGGCTCCTTTGTGATCCCTTAGAACATTCAATAATTTTATCTCTTAATCCTTGTATAAAAATGAAGAGATCTTTACAGGATAAGTTTTATTTTCACCTAAGTATACATACTTAAGCTCATTTGATAGTGGTTTTAAATCAAGCTTTGGAACATTTACTGGTGATGACAAAGTTCGCAAGTCCTCGATAGATATAATTTGAGGACGCGGTCTCCATTGGTACATTCCAATGTCCTGAGTGGTAGTGCTCTCATTATCATTAGAAATTTCATTAAGCACTTTTTCTAAATCAGAATTTTTCAAGTCTCTAATGACTTGAATAAATTCATGTAAGACCCGTATCTTAGTTTGTACCATTCCGTAAACTTCCGCGGTCTTACCAGTCGAATTCCGGCAACTTTCGACTCTTAATCGTATTTGCGCGTGACCCTGATTCGTACGCCGTCAACCCGAAGTCGGCTCGACCCAAGATCTTTACCAGTGCGATCGCGTCGTCGCTGCGGTTCTGATGTCACGTCTTGCGCGCTGAGGCGGTACCCACTCCAGGAGATGTGGGACCGCGTTCAGTTTGAAGAAAACGCCGCGCGTTGTGGGTATCGAAGGAATCTCTACAATACGTCACATCAATCAACCAATGTACAAATCAAGTACATTCCATCATAAGCCATCACTCACCCATACCCCTCTCTTCACCAAGTCAACAATACCCATGCCCAACCATTCCTTTCTTACCAAAAGTCAAAAGAAACCATACCCTCCATCCCATCTCCCTTACAACAACCCATCCTATCTCTCATTTTCTTACTCCATCCCAAGCACCAAGGAAGCATCCAACGTCCAAGCAAGAGAGCTCCATGAGAGAAGCTTTGTGTGGCCCACTCTCTACTACTCAATCTTACATCTTAGTAATCCAATCATCATCTTCCTCCATTAAAGTTGAAGATAAGGAGTTAAGGAGTCCATGGAGCTTAGAAGAAGTGAAATTGGTGGGTGCTTCTCTTTTCCTCTCTTTTTCATTTTTATGTGATGATGTGACTGTATGTCCCACCTAAATGGACCCTACTATGAAGCATGCATTTTCCCAAGCCATCTGATAAGTGGGGCCCACATTAAAATGTGTTGTATGGGGACCGTCCAGCGTCCTGAGATGCTGGATGCAGCTTCACAGGCAGTATGAACTGACAGTGGCGTGCACTGACAGTGGAAATAATAATAACAATAATAATAATAATAATAATAATGTAAGCTTGATTTCAAACTTTTGGAGTGAGCTATTCATATAGGCCTCACCTTGATGTATGTATTCAATCCACACCATCCATTTCATTTCTTAGCCCATTTTAGGCGTTGAGTCGAAAAATGAACCCAATCCGATTTTCTAGGGGGCCCTGACATGGAAAAATAAAAAAATTTACCTTTAAAATCCATTAGGACCCACTTTGATGTCTTTACCCACCAAAAATATACTGCATATTAGACTCGTTTGATCCGTCATAGGCCATAAAATCTAGTGGTTGGGTTGGATCTTTCATATGCGGGGCCCACATAGGAAAAATCACGAGATTTTTTTTTAATTCAAATAAAAGAAACGGCATAGGCAATAGCGCCTGCTGCTGCCGCTGACAATAAAGGACGGCAAGCGTCCTGCGGTTGACGGACGGGGTTGGCCGTGGGTCCTTGCTGTTGGCCCCACCCTGACATGTGTTGATCAATCAACACCGTGTATTTGGAAGACCCCCTTTGGGACAGTGAGCCCTCCAAAAATCAACCTTATGTGAAGCTCAGGTGGTCCACGTCACCAGAAACAATGTGATTGAGTGCATGCCATTGAAACTCTTTTAGGTGTCGCCGAAGTTTTGGATCATTGTGAAATTTATTTTTCCTTTTCATCCATGTCCGTGTGGCCTTATCAACGGACTGGATGGTAGATAAACATTATGGTGGGCCCCATGTGGGACCCACTATGGTGTATGTGTTTCACCCATGCCGTCCACACCATTGGACGGTGGGACCCACTCTAATGTATGTGTTTTACACATGCCATCCATCTATTTTGATGGTGGGACCCACTGCCATCTGATGTCAGCAGTTCTGTGGGTCCCACGTGAGATCAAGATCGTCCAGATGGCGGACCCAGGTCCATAGCTCATATGGTACGCTGAGTGAATGATACCTCTTTTCAACGCAGAGGTCTTGGTGTTATTCCCTTGTTTGGGTGGCTAACAGTGATGTGTGAACGTCAGTGGGGTCCATCGGACCCATATACGTCGTCTATCCATTTTAGATGGCCCCACCATGATGTATGCCACATATCCACCGTCCTGGGACGGTGGGACCACGTCCGTGTGGGGCCCTCTTGATGTATGTGGCTGTCCAGGCCGTCCAAAGGCCTGGACGTTGATTTGATTATATATATATATATATATATATATATATATATATATATATATATATATATATATATATATATATATATATATATTATATTATACATTATATAGATGGTATATTATATATTATATATATTATACATTCATGATAGTGGGCCCTACGTGGCACTCACCACTCCCTTTTTATGCAGAAAAGCTGCACGTACAGCAACTAGTATTTTAATATATTAAATGTATATATTTGTATTACATGGTGTGGTGGGCCCTACGTGGGACCCACCTCTGCTCTTTTTAAAGCAGTTGAGGTTGCGCATTTAGCAGCTATGTAGCTGCTCCCTTGGCATCAGCTAGGTCCGTGGGACCTGTTGTACATGTGGATACAATCCATGTCGTCCAGTTCTATGGGACCCATTGCTATTTGACGTGTAGGCCTCACTAGGAAGTATGTGTTTTATCTTCACGGCCCATTGTTTGGGTGGTGGGGCCCACCATGACTCATGTGTTGTATCCATACCGTCCAAACTACTTGTGATATCATTTTATAACCTGAGCAAAAGAACGGGTTAGATCTAAAGTACAAGTGGACCCCACCATTTAAATAGTGGACAGTGACATTCACCGTTCAAACTTCTAAGGGCCACCGTAGTTTCTAATTAAGCTAATGATTGTCTTCATATCATCTATCTCTATGTTATCTTATGAATAGGTCGGGCTTCAAAAATATATAAGGGCGGGCCCGATTTGATATACATGAGGCCATCGGTGAGGCCTATTTGATGTACATGCAGCCCGTTGGTGCGGCCCATGTGATGTGACCCGCTTGACATAAGAGCCCATGGAGATGTATTTGAGGTCCATGGGCGAGCTCATGGGGATGTATTCGAGGCCCATATGATATATTTGAGGCCTAGGTACGAGGCCAACCCGTTGTGTATTCAAGGCCCGATGTGATGTATGTTGGCCCATATGACGAGACCTATAGGACGTAAATGAGGCCCATCATGATTGTACATGAAGTCATAGGCCCACTATATGTTTGGTCCTATGTAGGCCACTCCTTAGGAGTAATGTTGGTTAGATGTCCACATTGATGGACAATGATGGTTGAATGTCCACATTGTGACCTTCCCTTAGGCCTTGTTAGGCCCATTCTCACCATTCCCTCTGTGGGTTAACCTAAATAAGTGAGCCCCATTTGCCGTAAACGAATGACTCCGTGTTATCGGATTTGATGTAACCACGGCCGAGTGTTAATCTTTATACTATAGTTGGTCGGCTGATCATCTATGGACCCCGTTTCGTTTATCTGCTGATTACTGGTGCGATTAACGTGACCGATTTACCGATCCTGATTATCGATCGAGGCCGATTATCATGACCGATTAACGATCATGGCCGATTGTCGATTGATGTGGCCGATTGCCGATTCTGATTTATCGTGGTCGATTGCCGATTATCAATCGAGGCCGATTACTGATTCTGATGACCGATTGCCAATTATCGATCGAGGCTGATTATCGATCAAGGCTGATTGTCGATTATCGATTGAGGCTGATTACCGATTCTGATTTGTCGTGGCCGATTGTCGATTATCGATCAAGGCCGATTACCGATTCTGATGACCAATTGTCAATTATCGATCGAGGCTAATTATCGATCAAGGCCAATTGCCGATTATCGATCGAGGCTGATTATCGATTCTGATTTATCGTGGCCGATTGCCGATTATCGATCGAGGCCTATTACCGATTTTGATGGCCGATTGTCGATTATCGATCGAGGCTGATTATCGATCAAGGCCGATTATCGATTAGCGATTGAGGCCGATTATCCTGATCGATTGCCGATTAACAATTGAGGCCGATTATCATGACCGATTATCGATTACCGATTAGCGATCAAGGCCGATTATCGTGATCGATTGCCAATCCCGATTGACGTGGTCAATTTACCGATTCCCATTGTCGTGGCCCATTTGATATATATGAGACCAAGTATCAAGGCCGATTCCAAGCATCGATTCTAAGGCCGATTTCGAATGCCGAGGTCGATTGTCAAGACCTATATGAGGTATACGCGACCCATAATTGAGACCTATTGTGATATGTATACAGCCTGTGTTTAAGGCCTAATGTGATGAATAAGAGGTCTATGTAATGAGGCCCATTATGATGTATTTAGGGCCCATGGGCGAGGCCAATTGTGATGTATTTAGGGCCCATGGCCGAGGCCCATTGTGATATGTATTAGGCCCATGAGCATGACCCACCTGTTGTGTTGTGTATATGTGGCCCTTGAGTAAGGCCCATTGTGTTGAGTATTAGACCTTTGTGTGAGGCCGTGGGCCCATTATATATTTGGATCTATGTGGCCCATTCCTTGGGGGCGATGTTGGTTAAATGTCCACATTGTCAAGGCCGATCATTGATATCGATTATGAGTATGCGATAATATAGCATCATGATTCATGCCCATACGCATCATCTGCATGTTTGTCATGAGACGTGATTGACCATTGCATATGCCATATGGCAGGTGGTACATGGGGCTCCCTGATAGGCAGAATTGCCCCACATGAGAGCGCGGCATGCGTAGGATTTACGTATGACTGGATTGTATGACTCATGCATCTTGCATTGTGTGCTGTGATTACTGTATGCCCTAGCGACATCAGGGCCGTAGCCTCCACAGGCACATCGTGGATGGCCAGATGGGACATCAAAAATCTATTTTCATGGGGTGCTATAGATATCCCTGGGTGAAAGTCCCTAAACCCTCTTGGTTCCAGAGGTTGCTCCAACGTCTAAACCGAGTGGGTAGATGAGCGTTGAGTGCCGATTACCAGATGGTTACGCTCTCCACTGTGTCGTGGTCGGTTGGAAGGGGGTGCGGCCTTACCTGTCCGAGAGGAGGGGGTAATGCTAGGCTGAGTCTGACCAGCTCGAGGAATAGGTCCACTATCGACGATCCGGGCCCAATATCGGCAGGCGGATAGTGAGGTCTCTTCCACTCACCTTGTTGCACGCGATGAGGCGACAATCTGGTTTGGAGTGTAATAGACCCCGGTGATTTCTCAGAGAGAAACCGTACTGATATGTAGACTTATTGAGAAGGAGTTGCATACTCATTCATTCATTCATTCATTCACTATCTACTCGGGCTGGTGGTGCGCAACTAATTGTTGTGTACCTTCGTTATGGCATGGATTTCAGTTGGGCACGCGACTAACTTGAGATCAGGAGTTTACCACGTTGAGTCTGACTATCCAAATTTAGGTATGGGACTGGTTTGGATAGAAGTTTCTTGTGGTGGACCCCGTAGCCTGCGATACTACGTACTATCATCCCGACTTCACACTTCAAGCATGGTCATTTCATTCGCATCGTATATTGCATTACATCCGCAGGCATATGACATTTTGGGTTGCTATGTTTCTGCACTTATATGGCATAGATAGACTTAGTAGGATTTTTGTATTGCATTGCATCCTCGACATCTGATATTTGGTTCTTTATGACTCCTTATCGCATAATTGTTCTATATTGTATATGCTGATATTGATTGACTTATACACTTGTCCATACTTCCGCTTACTCTGTTGTTGTATGATTTATATCTTATTAGTATTTCTGCTCACTCTGATTATTCCTTCTCTTGTCAGTATTTTTGCTTATTCAGACATTGTATGATTGTGGCATTGTATTGAATACTTGGCACTTACCTTGCGCACACACTTACACCACCCTCTAAGCTTTCTATAAGCTTATGCATGATAGATGCGTGCAGGTGATGTTAGGTTACAGCAGTGTTGACCTTGGAGCATGCAGTGACCTTCTGGAGCTTGAATTTTTCTTTATGTATTCCCCTCTCAGTGTTGTAATCAAATGATTATATTAGTAGATATGTGATGATGATGGTGCCTTTGTGAATTGGGTAATCTTGTGGTTATGCTTATTACTAGTTAAATGTACATTGATAAAAAAAAAAAAAAAAAATTCTCCTTGTAGAATCCTAGGATCGGAATCTGGCATATGAATGCTAGGAGCCGAGAATGGGGTACTACGGAGGCTGTCGGCACCGGATTCGGTGATCGGGATTCTTATAAATTCAATTTTCAGGTTTGGGGCGTGACAATTCCTCAGTCAGACTAGGTTCCATTTCATCTTCTTCTATCAATCAGTCCATGAAATTCAGCTTATGGATTTCATTATTATCAATGGACTGCTTACATAGATTAAAAATATTTAGCTCTAGAGTCATGTTACCAAAAGACAATTTCATCATTCCATTCCTGCAATTTAGGATTGCATTAAAAGTTGCTAGGAATGGGCGGCATAAAATGATGGAAACTTGAGCGCTAACGTTTACACATGGTTCAGTGTCTAGTACAATAAAATCCACGAGGAAGTAGAATTTCTCCACTTAAACTAGTACATCCTCTAAAATTCTCTTTGGTACCTTAATGGAGCAGTCAGTGAGTTGGAGTCTAATCGTGGTTGGTTTAAGATCGCCTAACCCCATTTGTTTGTAAACCGAATAAGGTACTAAGTTAACACTTATACCCAAATCTAGCAAAGCATGTTCAATTTGAAAATTCCTAATAATAAAAAGAATAGTGGGACTTCTCGGGTCTTTGTATTTGGGTACAGCCCTTTGTTGAATGATAGCACTCACTTTTTCGACAAAGAAGGCCTTTTTATACACATTTAATTTTCTCTTTATAGTGCACAAGTCCTTAAGATATTTAGCATATGATGGAATTTAATTGTCTAATGGCATCAAGTAGAGGAATATTGATAATAACCTTTTGGAGCACATCCAACACCTCTTAATATTTCATGGGGACAGTCAGATTCCGAAGTCTAAATGGGAATGGAATTGGAGGCTCATATGACTTAGTCACTTTATCCTGTTACGGCTCTTAAACCATATCCGGTTCATCATTTTCTTGAGACAGTGGCTCATCATACGGTATTTCTACCGGTTGCATTATCTTGTTATTAACCTCTTTTCCACTTCTCAAGATAATGATGGCCTTAGCTTGTTTATAATGTAGCTCATTTGGATTTGAGCTTCCAATGAAATGTGTGTTTCTAGGGTTTGGCACAGGTTGAGAAGGAAATGTGTCTTTTTTCCTAGCATTTAGTTGAGTCTCAATCCTAGCCACAACTGTCTTTAATTCTTGATTTGATTGGATTAGAGACTGATTCATTTGAGCTTGAGAGTTCATGAATGCAGTCAATGCATCCTCTACAGATGATCGCTTCGGCGGGAGCACATATGGTGTATTGTTAGGCGCCCCAAAGAAGTTATTTTGTGGAGGCATTTGAGATGCATTGGGCGCATTAATTTGTGGTCCATTCCTCCAACTAAGATTAGGATGGTTATGCCAATTTGGATTATACATGTTTCTCATTGGTTGCATAATTGACCTTTGGTAGTTATTTATAGCATCTGCTTGATTATGCTCATGCGTGATATTTTGTATAATTGAGATTATTGGGCAATCTTTTGTGTTATGGTCTGTACAACCACAAATGCTACAAAAATTACCTAAGGAAGTATTTACTTTAACCATATCAACCTTCCTTATATCCAAGGTTTCGACCTTTCTAGCCAATGCAGTGAATTTTGCATTAAGGTTGTCTTCCTCTCTTAGGACATACATCCCCGCTTTCTCTCTAGGAATGGGTCTAGTTTGGTCTGATTTAATAGAGACATCCCATGTTTGTGTATTCTCTGCTGACATATCTAGAAAATCTCAAGCCTCATTATGATCTTTGTCAAGAAAGGTTCCACCACAAATCATCTCTATGAACTGACAGGTATCTAAGGTGAGCCTCTTTCGAAAAGCATCAATCACGTACCATGGTTCATAACCATGATGTGGACAAGTAATTAAAAGGTCTTTGAAGCGCTCCCAAGCTTGAAAAAATAGTTCATTCCCCTTTTGGGAGAATGAAATGATTTCTTGTTTTAATGCATTTATTTTGTGCTCGGGAAAGAACTGTTTCAAAAACTCTCTACTTAAGGCTTACCATGAAGTGATGGTATTAGGTCTTAAAGAGTTGAGCCATGCTTTGGCTTGATCATTTAGAGAAAATAAGAATAACCTAGGCTTAAACACATCTTTATTGCCATTATTTACTTATAACGTTGCAATTACTTCCTCAAAGTCCTTGAGGTGAAAGTAGGGGCTTTAAGAATCCAAGCCATCAAATTTAGGAATTAATTGAATCACACCTGGTTTAAATCAATGTTCCCTGTGTGAGTAGGGATCACTATACAAGATGGTAAAGTTGATCTCTCAGGGTGTAAATGTTCACGTAAAGTCCGTGGTTGGTTTAACACATTCCTATGAACTTCATTTTCTTCCTCAAGAGGAGGATTAGGTTGATTTTCTCTGTTTTGATTTATAGTTGGATCTAGCAGATTTGGATTTGGATTATCAACTGGGTCTATCATGGAATCCAAGTGATGTTGAGTGTCTCTTTTAAGTGAATGATCAAGGCTTGGAACTAGCCCTCCTTCGGAGGAGAGTCGATTGTTTTGATCCCTACTCCAACGGGACATAAACCATCCACACCACACAACAAGTACCACTAATTTAAACAACAAGTATGATACTTAAAATAAAAATAAAAACTTAATCAACAACCCAAGCGGCAGGGCCGACCATAAGGGTTCAGTCCACAAAATAAAAATAAAAATAAATCAACAACCTAAATGGCAGGGCCGACCATGAGGGTTCAGTCCACAAAGTAAAAATAAATCAACAACTCAGGTGGCAGGGCTGACCATGAGAGTTCAATCCATAAAATAAATAAATAAATAAATCAACAAAAGTAAAACTAATGCAGAAATTAAATTATGTTAATCTGAAAAATAGATTCAATGGATGATCTTTGTGATCAAACAACAACTGTAGGATAACCATAACACTTGGGTGATAAAATTTCAAGTAGGGAAACCTTATATCATAGTTAGTGCTTGAAAGACCCAACTGAATTTGCTTTCAAAGAAAAAGAAAAAAAATACAAAAAAAATTAGAGGGTTTAGAAGAGAAATTACCTTAGAAGAAAACTTACCTTAGTTATCTTACACAGATCTGATCTATCTCAGTGTCTCCCCGGCAACGGCGCCAAAAACTTAATTGCTTCCCTCAAAGTGCAGAGGTTCGTAAGTAGTATCTCGTGAATACAGAGTCGATCCCCATAGGGAGATGAATTGTGAGAAGGAAAAAAATCAAATGCAGAACAAACAAGTAATAAAAACTAAACTGATGATTTTAATTTTGAGATTTTTGAATGGATGTAATTCAACTGAATAAAATAACACCCAAGCTTCAAAGTTGCACACATAGGTTAATGTTTCAAAATCATGATGACTTGGATAATACAAATAGGATCTGAGCACTTGTCATGCCCCAAACTCAGAAACCGGGCTCACAAAATTTTCGATCGCCGAATCTATCGCCGACAGCCTCCGTAGAACCCCATTTTCGTCTCCTAGCTCCCATTCGCCAGGTTCCGATCCTGGGATGCTACGAGTAGGATTTTCAAGATCAGTTTGAATCGTGATAAGCATAACCAAAGGCATAACCCACAAACAACAACCAAAAACTCCATTACATTTTCACTATGATCAAAAACTTTACAAGTACAATGAGCATAAAGGAAAATACAATGATGAAGAACAAAAACTCTAAAATGATCTGCAAAGTGCTCTTGCCTCAGCGCTGCTGCACCCCAACGTCACCTGCACGCAACGGTCGTGTATAAGCTTATAGAAAGCTTAGAGGGTGGTGAAAGTGTGTGCGCAAGGTAGTAATATGATCATGCAATATCAGAGTAATGCAGAATATGCAGATGGATCCATAAATATCATGAGTGGTACCAAAGTTATGCGATGCAAGATGCAAGTCAAGCATACAATCCTCATCTAAGTCCACATGTCAATACAGCTCAACTCTGGGATATCATCGGGGTCTAGTACACTCTAAACCAGATCGCCGCCACATCGCGCACAATAAGGTAAGTGGAAGAGACCTCACTATTCGTCTGCCAATATCGGGCTTGACTTGTGTTCACTCCCCAAGTGCAGGGTTGTGATGTAGTAATAACTCGGTAAGACCGAGGTTGAATCCCAAGGGACTGAAACTGTACGTAATCTAAAATTAAGTAGGATTTGAACTAGAATAAGATGAATTCTGAATTGAATTATAAATTGAGAAATAATTGTAAACTATTAATCTAAAACTTATAGGAGAAATCAGAGGTAAGGAAACTAGGGATTCAGAGGATCCACTTGTAGAGATCAGGGAGATCTTTATACTTGCATCAAAAATCATGAAAATTACTGAACTGCCATTAATCTAGTTTTCAAAGAGATGAAAGGTATATGAATTAGAATGGATTCCATCACCAAATCATGCCCAAAAGACTATGGCAAATAATAGAATTAAACTAATTACCAACCAATCAACATGTTATGAAAGTTAGGAAGGGTACCGACATCCGAGCATGCCCAGGAGACTATGGTGAACAACAGGGCTTCCTGACGTCATAAACATGGAAAGAAAAAGGACATGCTCAAAGCCATTGCAGACCCATTGTAATTTCAGTCATAACAGACCATTAAGAACTAAAAATATTCCCATAATAATCAACTAAAACCAACGTCAATTCATGAATTAAAATTAAATTGAAAACATAAAATAAAATCTCCCATCTTACTACAAGCTTCACCTCTTAGCCCTATTTAAGAGGTTTAGCTGACCATGATGATTAGGCTAATCTCAATAAAGGAAAAGAAAAGAAGGAAAAAAAATAGAAGATAGATGAAAAGAAGGAAAACACCTTGCTCTTCTCTCCATGTTCCTGCTCAAGCTGAGGATCTTCCTCCCCAGGTCTGAATAATTGCTCCCCACATCCAAAACCTCCTTATATATCTGCTGCAGTGGTGAAAATCGGACTTGAATCGAATTTGGAAAGCTATCGCATGCGTAGCGAAAGCCTTTTCGCAGCCAAGTTCAATGCCTCAAAAATCACCACTTTCCTCGCTCAAATTCTAAAGAAATACCATCCCTTAGGACTTTCTTGGGTCCTTTACATGATAGATGGTTCAGATCTGTCATATGATCAAAGATGGTGGCCACAACTGCCTGAAAAAGTCAATTTTCACGGATGTGCGAAACCTTTCGCACCATTTCGCTGTTGTGATCGGTGGACCCCACAGAAGCATTTTCTGAGAAATTTACCCCGTCTATTGCATTCATAACAAAATTTTAGTCAAGAATAGGTGGTTTTGAATGTCTATTGATGCAGTCCAGAGAATAAATTATAATAAAATCAGATTTGAACGCTGCAGGGCAGTCCACTTGTGGCCCCTGTATCATACACGTGTGCATGCATGGATGTGAAATATCAGCTTATTTTTGTAGTATTTGATGCCCTCTACAAGATGAACGGGTCAGATTTTCTGTACGAGTGACGTGTGGGTCCCATAGAGGTCTGCAAAAATGGCCAGCGGCCGCTCGTTGTGCAGCTGAAAATGGCAAGTGCCGTTTCATGCACGGGCAGGCTCTGTTTAATTTGGAAGGCGGTCTTGGTGCTCGAGGTACATACAATGTATGTGATGTACATGCACCATATGCAGGACCTACTATGATGCTTATCAGAAATCTGCACCGTCCATCCTTTTTCTCATATTCTTTAAGCCGTCAAGGATAATTTGGAAGCATATCCAGATAGCATGTGGGCCCCACTTAATGAATTAAGGGGCTGATCTGTCCGTTGGCCCACTTTTTGAGATCTTCAATGGCTTAAATTTAATATGTACGGTTAATTTATGGCCCCCATCACATGTATGAAGTTTCGAGTCAATCGGATGGCGGGAACCATGTGATCTTGCATTCTGGATGTGTTTCAAGCCACTTGAGCTTCAGTTTCTTAGTTTTCTTCGATTTCTGACCGTGTAAATCTGTCAATCTTGGTTCCCTTGAGTCCATCCCTTACCTTTGGTGTCATCAGAGCATTAAATCCATGCTTTAAGCTCCATTTTTTAGTTTATGCTCGTAAAGTTACCTTGCAACACAAACACGATTAAAACGGGCCATTAAACAATATCATGCTCGTAAATTCAGATAATAAATGGGGTCTGATATGCAATATTTGACCCTCAACAACTCATCGATAGGGGACCCATTCCTTGATCTGGTCAAACTCAGCCTAGCTTTGCCCCCTACTCTCGAGCGGGTAAGGCCGCACCCCCTTCCAACCGACCACGACACAGTGGAGAGCGCAGTATTTGGTAATCGACACTCAATACTCATCTACCCACTCGGTCTAGACGTTGGAGCAACCTCTTGGTACCATAAGGGTTTAGAAACTTTCACCCAAGGATATCTATAACACCCCATGTAGAATAAAATTTTCGGTATCCAATCCTGCCAACCACGATACGTATGTGGAGGCTATGGCCCCGATGTCGCAAGGGCGTATAGTAACCATATCACACAATGCGAAATGCATGAATCACACTATCCAATCATGCGTCAAATCCTACGGGTATTGTGCGCTCATGTAGGGCAACACCGCCTAATCGGGGTCACATAACAATCTACCTGAAGGCATATGCTATGATCAATCACTTCTCATATCAAGCATACATATGATGCGTATGATCATGAGTCATGAAACTATACTAAACTTGTGATAAAGTAATGAACTATCCTTACAACGCAGATGGGCCTAGACGGCCTATACACAATTCTGTACGGCCTGTCAATGGGCCCTAGGGAGAGTCATAATGTGGACATCTAACCAACATTACACTCGCAATGTGAACGTCAAACTAACATTGCTCACAAGGTACGATTGTCGTAAACATCGTTACATAATCCGTGTTGGGCTCACACATTGCAATGGACCTTAGGTACATCTCATTGGGCCTTAAATACATCAAATGGGCCATATCATATGGGCCTTTTATTCATTAAATGGGCCACATCAATGGGCCGCACCAATGGGCCTTATGTGAATTGCAATGGGTCATAACCCGTGGGCCTTAGATTACATCAATGGTTCTCGATCCATGGGCCTTATATATATATCAAATGAGCCACACCGAATGGGTCTCATATACATCAAATGGGCCTCATCCCATAGGCCTTAAATACATTAAATGTCCAATCCCATGGGCCTTATAATACACCAAATAGGCCTAATCCCATGGGCCTTGAAATATATCAAATGGGCCTAATCCCATAGACCTTATAACATGCTAAGATGGGGTCCACTCGGACTATGGATCTGGCCCATTGTAATACCCCGAATTTTTGTCAACCTAGGGTTAGTCGTCCTTAGGCGATGGATCAACCATAACACCTTGGTAACCTCTCAGAACCCAATTCCAAAGCCAACGAAATCACTTAGGATTAATTCCTTTAGAAATTAAGCGTAAGTTAGCTAGCGCTACGCTAGAGTAGCTGTGAAATTATCCCTGAGCACTTTAAATACGTTCTGTAAGACCCAAAACTTGTAGAATCAATGACGCTATGATATTTTGAAATCCAGGATCAAACTCTAAACCGATTTGTTATCAGGAACCCTTTGAAACTTTGTATTGGATCTAGACCGCACGTCGAAAGTCCGATACCTACAATCTTAGACCGTTATGACCGCTTAGCTGGACTTGACAATCATTTCAAAAATCAAGCCCAACCGACGTTCAGAGGTTATTTCATTGAGCCTGGAGTGAAGAGAGTGAGAAATGGGTTAGATTTAGAAATTTTAATCCAAATCTGGCACGTGACTTGGCGCGTTATTATTAAGCGTTCTGACCGTCAGAATTCAGCCAAATTACACCCTCGGATCAGAAAAAAATTCTCTTTCATATCATGAGACTTGTAGACTTGATTTAGGTATGATGACCGCTGAACTGAAACTGGACCGCCACATGTGATCTATGAACTCTGCCGGGCTGAAAACTGGGTGTGAGAAACATCCAGTGACTATGAGCTTAAGTCCGATCGCGTTCGGCCAGGGGACCTCCCGAAATGCTCTTTTGGATCGAAACAGTCCAGATTTGATTATAACCCAAGTATACTTTGTTTCTAAGTCTAAAACGGTGAGGTTTTATCCTATATAAGGTCCTTAAACCCTCACATATCTCACCCATCCGAATTTGCTAGAAACCCTAGCTAGAGAGAGAGAGATTGTGAGAGAGTAATGGGAGAGAATTCCCGCCACTTACTGTAGCTTTTGCACGTGCCAAAGCACCACATTCCAATGACTTTTTTGGTGATTCCAACGCACTCTTAGGTAAGAAAAACCCTAACTACTTGTTGTTTTGTGATTTCTTCGATTCAAATAGCAAAGTATCTTATACATCTTGTGCATTAGGTCGCCGCTACGCTGTTGACGAAGCGTATACGTTCCGTTCGAAACGTACACGTCTAGGGAAAAAGGTACGGATTTTAGACGCTTTAATTGACTGATTTCAAAGCTTTCAATGTCGTTTAATAGTAGATTATCGACAGTAATACCGTTTGACATGTACAACATGCTGTCCGTTTTCTGTTTCGTAAACGTATGGAAAATATGAGATTTAGGGCATTTTAGTCATTAGTAGGAAATATTGTTTACATCCATATTTTGCTGAAATGTTTGTCATGGCTTTTTGTCATGTTAGGATATTAGGAATACGTGCATGATCGGTTTGGCGAAGAGATTCGCCCTAATACACACTTTGGGTCGACAGACGCTATGTAGACTAAAGTGTGTAGACTAAGTGTTTGTATAAATATTTGTACTAGTATGTATTGAGTAAATGGAGTTGTGAATGAGTGTTGAGATTGAATTCTCAAGTAATATATTGATGTAAATGATTTCCATCATGTTGGCTATATGTATTGATTTCATTATATATATTGAATGCATGTGTTGGATGATTTGCTTAAGTTGTATGTTATAACATGTTTCAACATGCTTATATTGTTGTATTTCATTTCCATTACTCTCATATGGTTACTGATGTTGACTTACAAATGTTTGGGTCTATACTTAGTTCAGTAAGTCGGTAACAGAGTAAATTCGTGGTTGGCTTATATTTACCAAGAAGGACGCGTCGATGAACGCGAGTCGTGTTTTGAGTTGGCGGCAGTGGTTAGGCCACACGAAGTGTTTCACGCACTTCATGTCGTTCGACTTGCGATGCGCTCGTACTAGTCGAGCCCGTCAAGTAACCTGACTGGCCATTGTATGTTCACCATGTGTGAATCATAACTGCTTGAACCTAGGGTACTGAACTTACCATTGAAAACCCTGATAACCATGGTACCTTGATCCATAAAGACTCATGAGCTGGGCATGGTAGTATGGGACACCGTGGTCGAGCTATCGGCCTACGCTGGGGCCACAAACCTCCCCTTAGTGACTAGTGAGCACCATACTCTGAGCAGATTATGGTGGTATGGGACATTATATTTTTGCTGTCGGCCTACATTGATAAGGTGATGGTGGAGTGGAGCAATGAGTGCGAGCAACAACCCTGATAGCCCTTCGTAGTGACCTTGAGATTATCCTGACACCGCATGGGGCCGACGAGTCTTGATGCAGTCTTAAGGATATAAAATAGGCCTGTATTGATAAGGTGATGGGGGAGCGAAGCAACGAGTGCGTGCAACAGGCCTGACAGCCCTTGCAGTGACCTAAAAATATATCATCGTATGAGACTACTAGGAGTGATGACCGTAGATACGATCATTGTTTGGGTATTGATATGAGGGAGGTATCCTAGTTTTTCAATCCTGTTGTATGAAAAGGACTAATAACAACCCGGTAATCATTATCCATATCGCATTACATGTGCCTGGAAGATGTGGAGCACTGCAGGAAGAAAGCATGCTGCGGACGCAGATGATGCCGCATGAGGGAGTATGTCGGTGAGGGCATCCATCATGTCATTTCATGCTTGCATTAACAACAGTATCTAGGAATGTTTGATTGTTTGTTTTACTATTAACGCGTGATTGATTTGATAACATGCTAATCTTTACTCAATTATTTCACTGAGTTGATCACTCACTCCCACGATACGGGACGGTGCTGCGCACACCAACCAGTCCCTATTTTAGTCGCAGATGATGGCACTGTTTGTGAAGTGGATCCGGACTTGATGATGAGGAGGAGGATTTCTCCTATATGCGTGTTCTGACTGACGGGTTTACAGGGAGGTTGATTAGACGTCATGACACTTGTCATTTTATATTTTTAAAGCACTCATGTATATCGTTTTTATCATTTTTGGAGTATGCATGTATATGTTTAACTTGGTAACATGTTCACACTCTGGAGACCCACAACAGTTCATATATTTTATATATCTATTACATTCTTCCGCTTGCTAATTTAACTGTCTCTTGAGTATGATATGCTGTTTTTGGTCTAATTCCACTCATGTTTTCTGCACTAATATGAACAACATTCATCCATCATTGAAAATGTTGCATAAATGATGTTCTGGAACTCGGGAGTGGAGTTTTTGCTCGACCCTCGATTTTTGGGATGTTACAGTTGGTATCAGAGCATGATTGAGATTAAACTAGACCTGGGTTATGGCCACGCGACGTACGCTGTCACCCCTTTGACTTAGGTGGGTGCGAGAAAAATCTAGAAACACTCGTAGGACTTTAGTTTCGCCAATATGCGAAGTCTACTCAAATCGATTGTTTTGATCGAGTCCATGACGTATCGTTGGTCGCGTGAAGCGACCTAAGTTGCCTCTAGGTCATTAATTGGCGGGTTTGGGATGATTCCAGAAGAATTTCGAACCCATAAATGCAAGTCCTTGGGTTGTGGGGCAACCACAACCCTTACACTCAATTTCAAGGCTTGAAAACCCCGTTGTCTCCAATTCCTTCAGAATCCTTCTCTTACCACCCCATTCTTTAACTTTTTCTAAGTCTTTTTACACTAGGCATAAATCTTAATGTGTAAAAGATAGAAAATCATACTTAGACAAAAATTTACTATAAATAGTAAATATAGGTAAGAATTGGACTTTTGACCATTTTAATTATGGAATCTCTTGTAAAAAATGGGTTAATTAGATGGATTAGCTTCTCCTACCCCAAAAGCATATGCTACATGCGGCATAAAATTATTCTGGTTTACAAACTAGCCCCAGAACGCCCCAAATGGAGTTTTGGGCCTATTTAGGCTGAAATACAATGAACTAGGGTGGGTCCCACACATATTTAGGGTCTTTAGGGCAGGGGGAACCTGACCCATATGGCTGGGCCGGCCGGAGTGTAAGTTGTCCGGCAATGGCATCGCCGTACGGTGGGCCCCAATGGGTCTGAAATTTGGGCCGACGCCCTTTTTCGGTTAGGGCACCTCCCCCATAGGTGGTTCGCACCTTAAAACCCCCTAAAAGTCCTTCCTCCACAAAAAAACGTCCCCAAGCTCTCCTTTCTTCACTTCCTTGCTGCCTCCTCTTTCTAAACCCACTTTAAATTGCCCCCATTCTCATTTTCGGCCATAACCGACGCTAACCTATCTTCCACAGCTGTTGGTGCACTCCTTCCTCTCCATTTTTATCGTTTGAAGCTCCCACAACCTTCATTCAAGGCTGAAATCGTGTGGAGCTCCATTCCCATTTAGTTTTCTCTTTTCCCTTTCAGAATCCAGCCTTTGGGAGCTTGATTCATCCCTCTACAGCGTCTAGATTTGCTTCAATCCGTTTGGGCAGCCGTTTCTCCCCATTTCTCTCTTTTTCCATGGCTCTTGTGGAGGCTATTTTGGCCTTTTTCTCTTTTTTCACCACCTTCCCTCTCATGTCCCTTTTATTTGAGCCTTTACACTCTTTTTGGTCTCAAATCGTGCAAACCTCAAATCCCATTTCTCCATCTTCTTCACTTGAGGAGTAGCAAAAATACATGGCCGATAGAGCTCTAATGGGCAACAGGCAGTGTTAAACTAGACAGTATTAAAGAAGGTAAGTCGGGACCGTGGTAGAAGTCCTTTAGTAGAATTAGGCATCTATGTCGTTGTCCTATAGATTGTTTGTTTACCATTTTAGAGATTTCTGTGTTTTGTTGTTGTTGGGTCTAGTGAAGTCATTGGTAGAAAGTGTGTTTGTGTCTAGTAGTTTGGGCTTAATATAGCCAAATGCGTTCCTGTCATAATTCATGTGGAACTTTATTCCATATATTGTGACATATTTTGTTAAATAAAGTGCATGCAGTTTCGTTCGCTGTAAGGTATTGTCCCTAGATTGGGTGTATCCTATGGTTTCCATTGCCATGTTGTAAATTCCAGGATTAAGCCTACAAAAATTAGTTTTTATCCCACCCCACCCTCCTACCAAGCATGCCACTCCCAATCCCGACGTAGGATTAGGAAAACAATTTCATTTCATACAACTTAATGCTACTGGCCATATAGGCCCTTGGCGTTTTGGACCTAGAGTTAGTGCTCCTAGATTTGAAAGATCTAACGATATAGGAAATTCAATTCCATTTAGACAATCCTGACCCTAAGCCATAGAAGAATCCCTGTAGCAGAAATCGTATGAAACCATCTAACGTATAAGTATAGATTTTAGATTATGGCTAGTGAGTTACAGATTAGGCTGCTAGTTGTATTAGGCAGTGTAAAGCCTGTACATGCTAAGGAATAATAGGTTAAATTTGGTTAGAGTGGAACCTCATTCTTTGATAGATCTCTTTAATACTTATAAACTTCTGTTATAACCCTTAGGAAAGTTGTTTTAACTTAGACCCATTCACTCTGAGGAAAAACTTATCAAATCCCTCAAGTTGAACTTAGAATAAACCAACACACCCCTTAGAATTGCCTTCTCCAAGGGCTTATTGCATTTGGGAACGCGGCGTAAAGGAACTGCATGTAGGCGATGTATTCGCGGTTTGAATCGACTTCTTAATCCTAGTGGTTACCAATAAATCCAATGCTCTAATCAAGCAGAAGATCGGCATCGACTCGGATTAAGAATTGATACAACAAATTTTCTGTCCTAGCTAGACAGGAAGTCTATGTATCCGGCTCAGACCCACTACACAACCTTTCTTTCATGTTGGCCTAACCACCTACAACCAAAAGTTGTTGCTTTGCCTTTGGAAAATGTTGAGGACATACAGCCAAATAGAGATTAGACCTCTTGCCACAAACTCACATCCGTTCTTGGAATTAACCACAACACCCATCTTTTTAGCTCATTTCTATAAAGCATAGGTACCAATGTCATAGAACGCATCATTATCAAAGGAAGACCAATGTAGTGAGAGGTTATTTCTCATTTTATGTCAAGGATAAGTCCTAAGTTGCACCTCGTTCCGATATACGGATCGGGACATAGAATCTTGGACCTTAAGTAGAACCAAGTTTTAAGGGGGGTAGAACGTATTGAGCCCAATCTTGATACGATCAGCCAATGCAACCGTTAGATCAGAGTGGCGCAGTGGAAGCATAATTAACCCCTTCCCCACTGGCCCAGAATCGAAATAGTTGATTTAGGTTAGACGTAAGGTTAGGTCATTACGAAAGTTTCTTTAAGTACTCATTACCTTAGCCAATTTCGGGGATGAAATTTTATTTTAAGGGGGGTAGATTGTAACACCCTAGATTTTTACCAACTTGGGGTTAGGCGTCCTTAAGCGATGGGTCAACCATAACACCTTGGTAACCTCTCAGAACCCAATTCTAAAGCCAACGAAATCACTTAGGATTAATTCCTTTAGAAATTAAGCGTAAGTTAGCTAGCGCTACACTAGATTAGCTGTGAAATTGTCCCTGAACACTTTAAACACGTTCTGCAAGACCCAAAACTTGTAGAATCAATGACGCTATGATATCCTCAAATCCAGGATCAAACTCTAAACCGGTTTGTTCTTAGGAACCCTTTAAAACTTTATATTGGATCTAGACCGTGCTTCGAAAGTCTGATACCTACAATCTTAGACCGTTATGACCGCTTAGCTGGACTTGACAATCATTTTGAAAATCAAGCCCAACCGACGTTCAGAGGCTATTTCATTGAGCCTGAAGTGAAGAGAGTGAGAAATGGGTTAGATTTAGAAATTTTAATCCAAATCTGGCACGTGACTTGGCGCGTTATTATTAAGCGTTCTGACCGTCAGAATTCAGCTAAATTACCCCCTCGGATCAGGAAAAATTTCTCTTTCATATCATGAGACTTGTAGACTTAATTTAGGTAAGATGACCGCTGAACTGAAACTAGACCACCACGTGGGATATATGAACTCTGCTGGGCTGAAAACTGGGTGTGAGCAACATCCAGTGACTATGAGCTTAAGTCCGATCGCGTTCGGCTAGGGGACCTCCCGAAATGCTCTTTTGGATCGAAACAGTCCAGATTTGGTTATAACCCAAGTATACTTTGTTCCTAAGTCTAAAACGATGAGATTTTAGCCTATATAAGGGCCTTAAACCCTCACATATCTCACCCATCCGAATTTGCTAGAAACCCTAGCTAGAGAGAGAGATTGTGAGAGAGTAGTGGGAGAGAATTCCCGCCACTTACTGCAGCTTTTGCACGTGCCAAAGCACCGCACTCCAATGACTTTTCCGGTGATTCCAACGCACTCCTAGGTAAGAAAAACCCTAACTACTTGCTGTTTTAGGATTCCGTCATTCAAATAACAAAGTATCTTATACATCTTGTGCATTAGGTCACCGCTACGCTGTTGACGAAGCGTATATGTTCCGTTCGAAACGATACACGTCTAGGGCAAAAGGTGCGGATTTTAGACGCTTTGATTGATTGATTTCAGAGCTTTCAATGTCGTTTAATAGTAGATTATCGACGGCAACGCCGTTTGATATGTACAACATGCTGTCCATTTTCTGTTTCGTAAACGTATGGAAAATATGAGATTTAGGGCATTTTAGTCATTCGTAGGAAATACTGTTTACATCCATATTTTGCTGAAATGTTTTCCATGTCTTTTTGTCATGTTAGGATTTTAGGAATGCGTGCACGATCGGTTTGGCGAAGAGATTCGTCCTAATATGCACTTTAGGTCGACATACGCTATGTAGACTAAAGTGTGTAGAATAAGTGTTTGTATAAATGTTTGTACTAGTATGTATCGAGTAAATGGAGTTGTGAATGAGTGTTGAGATTGAATTCTCAAGTAATATGCTGATGTAAATGATTTTCATCATGTTGGCTATATGTATTGATTTCATTATATATATGAAATGCATGTGTTGGATGATTTTCTTAAGTTGTATGTTATAGCATGTTTCAATATGCTTATATTATTGTATTTCATTTCCATTACTCTCATATGGTTACTGATGTTGACTTACAAATGTTTGGGGCTATACTTAGTCCAGGCAGTCGGTAACAGAGTAAATTCATGGTTGGCTTATATTTACAACGAAGGACGCGTCGATGAACGCGAGTCGTGTTTTGAGTTGGCGGCAGTGGTTAGGCCACACGAAGTGTTTCACGCACTTCCAGTCGTTCGACTTGCGATGCGCTCGTACTAGTCGAGCCCGTCAAGTAACCCGACTGGCCATTGTATGTTCACCATGTATGAGTCATAACTGCTTGAACCTAGGGTACTGAACTTACCATTGGAAATCCTGATAACCATGGTACCTTAATCCATAAAGACTCGTGAGCCGGGCATGGTGGTATGGGACACCGTGGTCGAGCTGTCGGCCTACGTTGGGGCCACAAACCTCCCCGTAGTGACCAGTGAGCACCCTACTCTGAGCAGATTATGGTGGTATGGGACACTATATTCTTGCTGTCGACCTACATTGATAAGGTTATGGGGGAGTGGGGCAACGAGTGCGAGCAACAGCCCTGGTAGCCCTTTGTAGTGACCTTGAGATTATCCTGACACCACATGGGGCCGACAAGTCCTGATGCAGTCTTAAGGATATAAAATAGGCCTGTATTGATAAGGTGATGGGGGAGCGGAGCAACGAGTGTGTGCAACAGCCCAGACAGCCCTTGCAGCGACCTAAAAATATATCATCGTATGAGACTACTAGGAGTGACGACCCTAGACAAGATCATTGTTTGGGTATTGATATGAGGGAGGTACCCTAGTTTTCCAATCCTACTGTATGAAAAGGACTAATAACAACCCGGTAATCATTATCCATATCGCATTGCATGTGCCTGGAAGATGTGGAGCACTGCGGGAAGAAAGCATGTCGCGGACGCAGATGGTGCCGCATGAAGGAGTATGTCGGTGAGGGCATCCATCATGTCATTTCATACTTGCATTAACAACAGTATCTAGGAATGTTTGATTGTTTGCTTTACTATTAATGCGTGATTGATTTGATAACATGTTAATCTTTGCTCTATTATTCCACTAAGTTGATTACTTACTCCCACGATACGGGACGGTGTCGCGCACACCAACCAGTCCCTGTTTTAGTTACAGATGATGGCGCTGCTTGTGAAGTGGAGCCGGACTTGATGATGAGGAGGAAGATTTCTCCTCTATGCGTGTTCTGACCGACGGGTTTATAGGGAGGTTGATTAGACATCATGACACTTGTCATTTTATATTTTTAAAGCACTCATGTATATCCTTTTTATCATTTTTAGAGTATGCATGTATATGTTTAACCTGGTAACATGTTCACACTCTGGAGACCCACAACAGTTCATATATTTTATATATCTATTACATTCTTCCGCTTGCTAATTTAACTTTCTCTGGAGTATGATATGCTGTTTTGGTCTAATCCCACTCATTTTTTCTGCACTAATATGAACAACATTCATCCATCATTGAAAATGTTGCATAAATGATGTTCTGGAACTCGGGAGTGGAGTTTTTGCTCGACCCCCAATTTTTGGGATGTTACAGTTGGTATCAGAGCATGATTGAGATTAAACTGGACCTGGGTTATGGCCACGCGACGTACGTTGTCGCCCCTTTGACTTAGGCGGGTGCGAGAAAAATCTAGAAACACTCGTAGAACTTTAGTTTCGCCAATATGCGAAGTCTACTCAAATCGATTATTTTGATCGAGTCCATGACGTATCTTTGGTCGCGTGAAGCGACCTAAGTTGCCTCTAGGTCGTTAATTGACGGGTTTTGGGATGATTCCAGAAGAGTTTCGAACCCAGAAATGTAAGTCCTTGGGTTGTGGGGCAAACACAACCCTTACACTCAATTTCAAGGCTTGAAAACCCCGTTGTCTCCAATTCCTTCAGAATCCTTCCTCTTACCATCCCATTCTTTAACTTTTTCTAAGTATTTTTACACTAGGCATAAATCCTAATGTGTAAAAGATAGAAAATCATACTTAGATAAAAATTAACTATAAATAGTAAATATAGGTAAGAATTGGACTTTTGGCCATTCCAATTATGAAATCTCTTGTAAAAACTGGGTTAATTGGATGGATTAGCTTCTCCTACTCCAAAATCATATGCTACATACTACATAAACTTATTCTATTTTACAAACTGGCCTCGGAATGCACCAAATGGAGTTCGGCTCCACTTGAGGAGCTTGAGAAATCCTAGATATGAGGAGCTTGAGAAATCCTCCTCCTCATCATCAAGTCCGGCTCCACTTCACAAGCAGCGCCATCATCTGCAACTAAAACAAGGACTGGTTGGTGTGTGCGACACCGTCCCGTATCGTAGGAGTGAGTGATCAACTCAGTGGAATAATGAGCAAAGATTAGCATGTTATCAAATTAATCACGCGTTAATAGTAAAGCAAATAATAAAACATTCCTACATATTGTTGTTAATGCAAGCATGAAATGACATGATGGATGCCCTCACCAACATACTCCCTCATGCGGCACAATTTGCGTCTGTGACATGCTTTCTTCCCACAGTGCTCCACATCTTCCGGGCACATGCAATGCGATATGGATAATGATTACCGGGTTGTTATTAGTCCTTTTCATACAGTAGGATTGGAAAACTAGGGTACCTCCCTCATATCAATACCCAAACAATGATCCTGTCTAGGGTCGTCACTCCTAGTAGTCTCATACGATGATATATTTCTAGGTCGCTGCAAGGGCTGTCAGGGTTGTTGCACACACTCGTTGCTCTGCTCCCCCATCACCTTATCAATACAGGCCTATTTTATATCCTTTAGACTGCATCAGGACTAGTCGCCCCCATGCGGTGTCAGGATAATCTCAAGGTCACTACAAAGGGCTGTCAGGGCTGTTGCTCGGACTCGTTGCTCCACTCCCCCATCACCTTATCAATGTAGGCCGATAGAAAGAATATATTGTCCCATATGACCATAATTTGCTCAGAGTAGGGTGCTCACTGGTCACTACGGAGAGGTTTGTGGCGCCATCGTAGGCCGACAGCTCGACCACGGTGTCCCATACCACCATGCCCAGCTCATGAGTCTTTATGGATTAAGGTACCATAGTTATCAGGGTTTTCAATGGTAAGTTCAATACCCTAGGTTCAACCAGTTATGACTCATACATGGTGAACATACAATGGCCAGTCGAGTTACTTGACGGGCTCGACTAGTACGAGCGCATCGCAAGTCGAACGACATGAAGTGCGTGAAACACTTCGTGTGGCCTAACCACTACCGCCAACTCAAAACACGACTCGCGTTCATCGATGTCTCCTTCGTGGCAAATATAAGCCAACCACGAATTTACTCTATTACCTACTGTCTGGACTAAGTATAGCCCCAAACATTTGTAAGTCAACATCAGTAACCATATGAGAGTAATGGAAATGAAATACAACAATATAAGCATGTTGAAACATGTTATAACATACAACTTAAGCAAATCCTCCAACACATGCATTTCACATATATAATGAAATCAATACATATAATCAACATGATAGAAATCATTTACATCAGCATATTACTTGAGAATTCAATCTCAACACTCATTCACAACTCCATTTACTCAATACATACTAGTACAAACATTTATACAAACACTTAGTCTACGCACTTTAGTCTACATAGCATATGTCGACCCAAAGTGCGTATTAGGGCGAATCTCTTCGCCAAACTGATCATGCACGCATTCCTAATATCCTAACACGACAAAAATTCATGGCAAACATTTCAGCAAAATATGGATGTAAACAGTATTTCCTACGAATGACTAAAATGCCCTAAATCTCATATTTTCCATACGTTTACGAAACAGAAAATGGACAGCATGTTGTACATGTCAAACGGTGTTTCCGTCGATAATCTACTATTAAACGACATTAAAAGCTTTGAAATCAGTCAATCAAAGCGTCTAAAATCCGTACCTTTTGCCCTAGACGTGTATCGTTTTGAACGGAACGTATACGCTTCGTCAACAACGTAACGGCGACCTAATACACAAGATGTATAAGGTACTTTTCTATTTGAATCGACGGAATCCCAAAACAGCAAGTAGTTTGGGTTTTTCTTACCTAGGAGTGCGTTGGAATCACCGGAAAAGTCATTGGAGTGCGGTGCTTTGGCACGTGCAAAAGCTGCAGCAAGTGGCAGGAATTCTCTCCCACTACTCTCTCACAATCTCTCTCTCTCTAGCTAGGGTTTCTAGCAAATTCGGATGGGTGAGATATGTGAGGGTTTAAGGCCCTTAAATAGGCTAAAACCACACCGTTTAAGACTTAGGAACAAAGTATATTTGGGTTATAACCAAATCTGGACTGTTTCGATCCAAAAGAACATTTCGGGAGGTCCCCTGGCCGAACGCGATCGGACTTAAGCTCATAGTCACTGGATGTTGCTCACACTCAGTTTTCAGCCTGGCAGAGTTCATAGATCGCACATGGTGGTCCAGTTTCAGTTCAGCGGTCATCGTACCTAAATCAGGTCTACAAGTCTCATGATATGAAAGAGAATTTTTTTCTGATCCGAGGGTGTAATTTGGCTGAATTCTGACGGTTAGAACGCTTAAGAATAACGCGTCAAGTCACGTGCCAGATTTGGATTAAAATTTCCAAATCTAACCCATTTCTCACTCTCTTCACTCTAGGCTCAATGAAATAGCCTCTGAACGTCGGTTGGGATTGATTTTCGAAATGATTGTCAAGTCCAGCTAAGCGGTCATAACGGTCTAAGATTGTAAGTATCAAACTTTCGACGCGCGGTCTAGATCCAATACAAAGTTTCAAAGGGTTCCTGAGAACAAACCGGTTTAGAGTTTGATCCTGAATTTCAGGATATCATAGCGTCATTGATTCTACAAGTTTTGGGTCTTGCAGAACGTATTTAAAGTATTCAGGGATAATTTCACAGTTATTTTAGCGTAGCACTAGCTAACTTACGCTTAATTTCTAAAGGAATTAATCATAAATGATTTCGTTGGCTTTGGAATTGGGTTCTGAGAGGTTACCAAGGTGTTATGATTGACCCATCGCCTAAGGACGCCTAACCCCAGGTTGGCAAAAATCCGAGGTGTTACACCCATTCTTTAACTCATTTCATAAAATGAGCTTTTAAAATGGATGGACAGATTGGATGCAGCACCTGCATCAATGGTGGGGGCCCACATGAAGGCCCGCCAACGTGTATACTATATATTATATAATATATAAACTACATAATATATATATATATATATAATATACAATATTATATATACACACACACACACACACACGTTGCATGCACATGCACAGCACACACACTACACACACACCCACGCTGCACGCTGAGGGCCCCACCGTCACGCTGACGGTGGGAATAAAACCTATGCATCACTGTGGGTCCCACGTGGGGCCCACCATAGCATATATTTTCCATCCAACCTGTTGACAAGGTCACACGGACCTGAATGAAAGGAAAACACAAATTTCATCTTGATCCAAAACTCACGTGGCCCACTGAAAGAATTTTAATGGTAGAGGTTCAGTCCCGCTGTTTCCTATGGTGTGGGCCACCTGAGATCTGGATCGACCTGATTTTTGGAGGGGACCCACCTGAGGGGGTGGTCCACCTCATGGATGGAGTGGATACAAAATATACATCATGGTGGGGCCCACGGCTGGATCCGTGGGTGGCTACCATCCGCCCGCCCGAGCGCAGGCAGCGCCTGCTGCCTCCTAACAGCAGCAGTGCTGCTGCTTCCTTTCATCTTTTTTTTAAGAAATTTCACATGTGGAGCTCACTTCTTGAAAATCTGCTCCTTCCAATAAATTTTAGGGCTCAAAACACGCTAAACGAGTCTGATATTCAGCATTTTTGGCGTGTAGATGCAGCAAGGTGGATCCTAATAGCTTTGAATGGTAAGGAATACAATTTTATATGGTATGGCCCACCTGATTAACAGATCAACCTCATTTTTCGGCTCAACGCCTAAAATGAGTTGGTAAAAGGGATGAACGGCATGGATCGAACACATATATCAAGGTGGGGCCTACATGAGCCGGCCACCAAAAACCTTTCTTTTTCTCTTTTTCACTACTGATGTGAGTATACCCACGTCAGTACACATACTCCATGCTAGCCACCCCACAGGGATCCATACCAGGACCCCCAGCATTGAAACGGGGGTATCTTTCACTCGGTCAGCCACTTGAGCTATGGATCAGGATTATTGAGGGTCGAGGCCGATTATCGATTATGATTGTCATGACCGATTGACCAATTATCGATCGAGGCTGATTATCGATTATGATTGTCGTGGACGATTGACCAATTATCGATCGAGGCCGATTACCGATTATGATTGTCGTGGTTGATTGACCGATTACCGATCGAGGCCGATTATCGTGACCGATTACCGATCGTGGCCTATTGTCAATTGACGTGGCCGATTACCGACTCTGCTTGTCGTGGCCGATTGATCGATTATCGATCGAGGTCGATTATCGATTTTGAATTGTCATAGCCGATTGCTGATTCTGATTATCGAGGCCCAATGTGATGAACATGTGACCCATATTTGAGGCCCAACGTGATGTGTATTCAGCCCGTGTCTAAGGCCCAATGTGATGTATATTGAGGCCTAAGTGGTGAGGCCTATTGTGATTCATTTGAGGGTTGGGCAAAGGAGCCCATTGTGATGTATGTTAGGCCCATGAGCAGGGCCCACCTGTTGTGTACATGTAACCCTTGAGTAAGGCCCATTGTGTTGTATATTAGGCCCTTGTGTGAGGCCGTGGGCCCATTATATGTTTGGATCTGTGAGGGTCACTCCTTGGGGCAATGTTGGTTAGATGTCCACATTGTTGAGGCCGATTGTTGATGTCGATTATTGATACCGATTATGAGTATGTGACTGCATAGCATCATGATCCATGCCCATACGCATCATCTGCGTATCTGTTATGAGATATGATTGAACATTGTATATGTCATAGTGCTGGTTGTTATGAGACTCCCTGATAGGCGGAGATTATCTCACATGAGCGCACGATTTGCGTAGGATTGATGCATGACTGGATTGTATGACTCATGCATCTTGCATTGTGTGTTGTGATTACTGTATGCCCTAGCGACATCAGGGTTGTAGCCTCCACAGGCATATCGTGGATGGCCAGATGGGACACCAAAAATCTGTTCTACATGGGGTGCTATAGATATCCCTGGGTGAAAGTTCCTAAACCCTCTTGATTCCAGAGGTTGCTCCAACGTCTAGACTGAGTAGGTAGATGAGCGTTGAGTGCCGATTACCGGATGGTTACGCTCTCCACTGTGTCGCGGTCGGTTGGAAGGGGGTGCGGCCTTACTCACCCTAGAGTAGGGGGTAATACTAGGCTGAGTTTGACCAGCTCGAGGAATGGGTCCGCTATCGACGAGTCGAGCCCGATATTGGCAGACGGATAGTGAAGTCTCTTCTACTTACCTTATTGCGCGTGATGTGGCGGCGATCTGGTTTAGAGTGTAATAGACCTCGGTGATTTCCCAGAGAGGAACCGTACTGATATGTGGACTTATTAGATAGGAGTTGCATGCTCATTCATTCATTCATTCATTACTATCCACTCGGGCTGGTGGTGCGTAACTAATTATTGTGTACCTTCGTTATGGCAAGAATTTCGGTTAGGCGCTCAACTAACCTGAGATCAGGGGCTTACCACGTTGAGTCTGACTATCCAAATTTAGGTATGGGACTGATTTGGATAGAAGTCCCTTGTGGTGGACCCTGTAGCCTGCGATACTACATACTATCATCTCGACTTCACACTTTAGTATGGTCATTTCATTCGCATCGCATATTGCATTTCATTCGTGGGCATATGGCACTTTAGGTTGCTATGTTTCTGTACTTATATGGCCTAAATAGATTTAGCAGGATTTGTATATTGCATTGCATCTTCGCTATTTGATATTTGGCTCTTTATGACTCCTTATCGCATAGCTATTCTATATTGCGTATTCTGATATTGATTGACTCATAGACTTGTCCATACTTTCGCTTACTATGTTATCATGTGAGTTATATCTTGTCAGTATTTCTGCTTACTCTGATTATTCCTACTTTTGTCAGTGTTTTTGCTTATTCAGACATTGTATGGTTTGTGGATTACCATTTTTTCGGTATTGTATTGAATACTTGGCACTTACCTTGTGCACATACTTACACCACCCTCTAAGCTTTCTATAAGCTTATACACGATAAATGCGTGCAGGTGCTGTTAGGTTGCAGAAGTGTTGAGCTTGGAGCGTGCAGTGATCTTCTTGAGCTTGAATTTTTTTATTTATGTATTCCCCTTTCACTATTGTAATCAAATGATTATATTAGTGGATATGTGATGATGATTTTACCTTTGTGAATTGGGTAATCTTGTGGTTATGCTTATTACTAGTTAAATGTACATTGAAAAAAAAATCCTCCTTGTAGGATCCCAGGATCGGGATCTGGCATATGAATGCTAGGAGCCGAGAATGGGGTACTATGGAGGCTGTCGGCACCAGATTCGACGATCGGGATTCCTATGAATCCGATTTTTGGATTTGGGGCGTGACAGTTCAAAACGTATTTCATGTTTCTATGCTGAAGAAATACGTTTCTGATCCTTCTCATATCATCAGATGGGAGCAGGTGTAGTTAGGAGAGGATGTTACATATATCCTACGACCGACGTGTATCCTAGACAGGAAGGAGTAGGTACTGCGTAGCAAGGTGATTCCCCTTGTGAAGGTATTGTGGACGCATCACTCTGAGGAAGAGGCTACCTGGGAGACAGAAGCCGAAATCAGAAAGAACTACCCACAGCTTCTCGAGGAGTACGAAAAGGTATAAATTTAGAGGATGAAATATTTTGTTAAGGGGGTAGATTGTAACACCCTGAAAAAATTCGTACTTGGACTCGAGTACCAACTCGACCAGAAATCGCATAGGATAAATTCCTTTGGAAAATAAGTGTAAGTTAGCTAGCGCAACGCTAGAGTAGCTGGAAAATAGTCCCTGATCACTTTAAATACGTTATACAAGACCCAAAGCGAGTAGAACCAATGACGCTATAATACTCTAAAACCTTGGATCAAACTCTAAACCGGTTTGTTCTCAGGACCTCTTTGAAACTTTGTATTGGATCTAGACCGTGCGTCGGAAGTCCGATACCTACAATCTTAGACCGTTATAACCGCCTAGCTGGACTTGACAATCATTTCAAAAATCAAGTCCAACCGACATTCAGAGGCTATTTCATTGAGCCTGGAGTGAAGAGAGTGAGAATAGGGTTAGATTTGAAATTTGAAATTCAAATCTAGCACACGACTTGGCGCGTTATTATTAAGCATTCTGACCGTCAGAATTCAGCCAAATTACACCCTCGGATCAGAAAAAATTTCTATTTCATATCACGAGACTTGTAGACCTAATCTACGGGCGATGACTGCTGAACTGAAACTGGACCGCCACGTGCGATCTACGAACACTACTGGACTGAAAATGGGATGTGAGCGACATCCGACGTGCATGAACTTAAGTCCGATTGTGTTCGGCCAAGGGACCTCCAGAAATGTCTTTTTGGACCGAAACAGCCCCGATTTGGTTAGGCATCAAGTAAACATTGTTCCCAAGCCTGTTTTGGGCATGTTTTAGGTTATAAAAGGGGCTTAAACCCTCACTTCTCTCACCCATCCGAATTTGTTAGAAACCCTAGCTGGTGTGAGAGAAAAGGTGAGAGATTGTGAGAGAGAGTGGGAGAGAATTTCATGCTGCTTGCACTACTTGTTGCACGTGCTTAAGCAACGCGCCTCAATTACTTTCCCGGTGATTTCGCTGTATTTCTAGGTAATAAAATACTCCAAACACTTGCTGATTTAAGGTTCCTTCCGTTCCTTAGCATGGTAGCTTATACATCTTGTAAAATAGGTTGCCTGTTCGCCGTAGACGAAGCGTATACGCTCCGTTCGAATCAATACACTTCTAGGGAAAAGGTGCAGATTTTAGACGCTTTGATTGACTGTTTTCAACGCTTTCAATGTCATTTAATAGTAGATTATCGACAGCAACACCGTTTGACATGTACAACATGCTGTCTGTTTCCTGTTTCGTAAGCAGACGAAAAATATAAGATTTAGGGCATTTTAGTCATTTGTAGGAAATACTGTTTTCATCCATATTTTGCTGATATGATTGACATGGCTTCTTGTCGCATTAGGATAGTAGGAATGCGTGCATAATCAGTTTAGCGAAGAGATTCGCCCCAATGCGCACTTTGAGTCGACATACTATATGTAGACTTAAGTGTGTAGACTAAGTGTTTGTATAAATGTTTGTATTAGTATGTATTGAATTAAATGGTGTTATAGATTAGTTTGAGATTGAATTCTCAAATAATATGCGAATGTGATGATTTCCTACATGTTGACTATATGCATGATTTCATTATATGTATGAAATGCATGTGTTAGATATTTTACTTAAGTTGTATGTTATAACATGTGTTAACATGCTCACATTGTTGTATTTCATTTTCATGACTCTTATATGATTGCTGGTGTGAATTCATAAATGTTTGGGACTATACCTAGTCCAGGCAGTTGGCAACCGAGTAAATTCGTGGTTGGCTTATCTTTGCCACGAACGACACGTCGATGAACGCGAGTCGTGTTTTGGAGTTGGCGGCAGTGGTTAGGCCACACGAGGTATTTTATGCACTTCATGTCGTTCGACTTGAGATGCGCTCGTGCTAGTCGAGCCCGTCAAGTAACCCGACTGGCCATTGTATGTTCACCTTGTATGAGTCATAACTGCTTGAACTTAGGGTACTGAACTTACCATTGTAAATCCTATTAACCATGGTACCTTTATCCACAAAGACTCATGAGTCGGGCATGGTGGTATGGGACACCGTGGTCAAGCTGTCGGCCTACGCTGGGGCCAAAAACCTCTCCGTAGTGACCAGTGAGCACCTACGACTCGTGAGCAGATTATGGTGGTATGGGACACTATATTCTTACTGTCGGCCTACACTGATCAGGCGACGAGCCCTTTGTAGTGACCGCGAGCGTATTCTGAGTCTACGGGAGGCGACGACCCTTCCGTAGCAATGAGAGTACAGTAGGCCTGTATTGATAAGGTGATGGGGGAGCGGTGCAACGAGTGCGAGCAACAGCCCTGGCAGCCCTTGCAGCGACCTACAAAATATACATCGTATGAGATTATTAGGAATGACAACCCTAGACAGGATCTGTGTTGGGATTGATATAAGGGAAGTACCTTAGTTTTCCAATTCTGCTGTATGAAAAGGACTAATAATAACTCAGTAATCATAGCAGCACCATCACATTGCATGTGCCTGGAAGATGTGGAGCACTGTGAAAAGAAAGCATGCCGCGGTCGTAAGATGGTGCCGTATGAGGGAGATCGTCGGTGAGGGCATCCATCATGTCACGTCATATTGCATTAACAAAAGTATTAAGAATGTTTGATTTACTGCTTTACTATTATCGCATAATTGATTTGAGAACATGTTAATCTTTGCTCTATTATTCCATTGAGTTAACTACTCACTCCCACGTTACGAAATGGTGTTTACAACACCCACCAGACCTTGTCTTAGATGCAGGTGAGGCAGCGATTTAGGAGGCAGAGCCGGATTATGATGAGGACCAGGACGAGTTCTCATATATGCAGTACCACGATGGCTTTGCTTAGGTAGCATGGATTGACGGGACTTCTCAGTGGGACCATTTTGAACATTTTATTTCTGTTTATTTACATGTATATGAGACTTAGAGATGTATTCATACTTTGGAGACAGTTGAGATCTATTTTGTTTTCCATACAGTGATATGTATATTCTTTAGTCTTCCGCTTGCTTTTATCACTGAATCTGGAGTATGAATTGCAGTTTTGGTATACTTTTACTCATGTGAATGCTTTAACTCAGACAACATTGAATCATAATCATTTTTGTTGCATAAGTGATGGTCTGGAACTCGGGAGTTGGGTTTATACACGACCCCTGATTTTTAGGGTGTTACAAGTTGGTATCAGAGCATGAATGAGATTATACCGGGCCTGCAGTATGATATGTTATTTTGGCTTAGTCTCAATCTTGTTTAATGTCATTATACAGACAACATGCATTTATCATTATCTATGTTGCATAAGTGATGTTTTGGAACTCGGGAGTTGGGTTTCTACCCGACCCCCAATTTTTGAGATGTTACAGATGGTATCAGAGCATGATTTGGATTAAACTGGACCTGGGTTATGGTAACACAATGCACACTAACACACTCTAACTTAGGAAGGGGGCGATGGAATTTAGAAATCACATTAAAATCCCAAGTTTCGCCGACAGGCGAGACTATACAGTAATGTAGTACATAACGTACCTTTGGTTGCGTAAAGTAACCTAAGTCACCTCTAGGCCGTCAGTCAACGGGTTTGAGTCATTCCCTGAAGAATTCCAAACTCGAAAATGGATTTCCTTAGGTTGTGGGGCGACAACAACACTTTACATTCAATTTCAAGGCCTAAAACCCCTTTTGACCCATTTCCTTCAAAATGTCTCCTTTTCACTACCTCATTCTTCAACTTTTTCTAAGTCCTTTCATATTAGATATAAATCTTAACGTATAAATGATGGAGAATCATGCTTAAACAAAAATTTACTATAAATAGTAAATATATGTATAAATTGGACTTTTGACCATTCTAATTATGTAATCTCATGGAATAAGTGGGTTAGTTGGATGGATTAGCCTCTCCTACCCCAAAATTATATGTTACATGATGCATAAACTCATTCTGGTTTGTAAATTGGCCCTAAAACGCCTCAAACAGAGTCGTGAGCCTACCCATGCTAATATACAATGATCCAGGGTGGGACCCACATATATTTGGGACCCCTAGGGAAGGGGGACCCCGCCCAAATGGCAGGGCATCGTCAAAAGTGAAGATGGTCAGCGTGGACCTCGCCGGTTCGGCGAGGCCTCGCCGTACATTGGGCCCATAACGGTCGGGCCTTCGGGTCGACGCTGTTTAGGGGCTAATGTAGCCGCTGTGCATAGGGGTCGTCCATTAAAACCCTCCCAAACCCCTACTTCCTTCACAAAACGCACCTCCAAGCTCTCCCTTTTTCACATTTTTACTGTTTTCCTTCTCAAATCTCATTTTCAATCACTCCCATTCCCATTTTCTGTCACAACTAACGCCCCTCCATCGATCTCAGCCATACCTAGCACCTAGTTCTTCCATTTTCTTTGATTTGAGCTCCCATAGCTCCCATTTAAGCTCAAAATCGTGTGAGCTTCTAACCCCTCACGTTTCTTCCCTTTCCCTTTGCAATCTTAGCCTCTTGGGGCCTGTTTCCCTCCTCTATCAGACCTAGATTCGTGAAAACCCATTAGGTCAGCCCTTTTTCTTCATTTCCTTCACTTTTCATGGCTCATTTGAGCTCTTAAGCTCTCATTTGAGCCTCAAACTCATAGAAACCTACTTACCCATCCCATTTGTTCACTTTCTTCGCTTGAGAAGTGTTGAGAATATATGGTCGATAGAGCTCTAATGGGCAACAGACAGTATTAAGCTAGACAATATTAAAGAAGGTAAGTCGGGACCATGGTAGAAGTCCTTTAGTAGAATTATGCATCTATGTCATTGTCTTGTAGATTGTTTGATTACCGTTTTAAGGATTTCTGTGTTTTGTTGCTGTTGGGTCTAGTGATGTCATAGGTAGAAAATGTGTTTGTGTTTAGTGGTTTGGGCTTAGCATAGCCGTAGTCGTTCCTGTCATAATGCATGTGAAACTTTATTCCATGTATTGTGATAAATTTTGCTAAATAAAGTATATGTCATTTCGTTCGCTGTAAGGTATTTTCCCTATATTGGGTGTATCCTATGGTTTTCACTACCATGTTTGGAATATATACGATTAAAAGTAAATCCCGGGATTAAGCTTACAAAATTAATTTTTATCTCCCCCACCCTCCTACCAAGCATGCCACTCCCAATCCCGACACGGGATTGGTAATGCGGTCCCAGTTGACACAACTTGAGACCACTGGCCACATATGCCCTTGGAGTTTTGGACTTAGAATGGTACTCCAAGATTTTGAAGGATCTGATAATATAGGAAATCTAATTCCATTTAGACAATCTTGACCCTAAGTGATAGAACAATTCCCTGTAGTAGAAATGGTATGAAACCATCTAGCGTATTAGCCTAGACTTTGGATTACAGCTAGTGGGTTACAGACTAGGCTATTAGTTATATTAAGCAGTGTAAAGCCTATTTATGCTAAGGAATAGTAGGTTAGATTTGGTTCGAGTAGAACTTCATTCCTTTGGTAGATCCTCATAATACTCATAGACTCCTTTAGTAACTCTTAGGAAAGTTGTTTTAACTTAGAACCATTCACTCTCAGGAAAAATTTATAAATCCCTCAGATTGAACTTAGAATAAACCAGCATGCCCCTTAGAATTTCCCTTAGAATTGCCTTCCCAAGGGCTTATTGCAATCGGAAACACGGAGTAAAGGAACTGTATATATAAGCGAAGTATTCGCGGTTTGAATCGACTTCTTAATCCTAGTAGTTACCAATAAATCTAATGCTCTGATCAAGCAGAAGATCGGCATCGGCTAGGATTAAGAACTGATACGATGAATTTTCTGTCAGATTCTAGGCAGAAAGTCTCTGTATCCGGCTCAAACCCACTATACGACTTTTCTTCCGTACTGGCCCAACCACCTACAACTAAAAGTTATCACTTTGTCTTTGGGAAACGGCAAGGACTTATAGCCAGCAGAGAATTAGACATCTTGTTGTAAGCTCACACCTGTCCCTGAACTCGATCACAATAGAGATTAGGCTTCTTTCTACAACCATAGGTACCAATGTCATAAAACGCATCATTAGTAAAGGAAGACCAATGTAGTGAGAAGTTGTTTCCCATTTCATGTAAAGGATATGCCCTAAGTTACACCTCATTCCGATATACGAATCGAAACATAGATTCTTGAGCCTTCAGTAGAACTAAGTTTTAAGGGGGGTAGAACATATTGAGCCCAATGCAGTTAGGATTAGCTACTACAACCATTGGATCAGAGTAGCGCGGCGGAAGCATAGTTGGCTTCTTCCCCACTGGCCCAGGATCGAAGAAGTTGATTTAGGTTATACATAAGGTTAGGTTATGTCACGCTCCAAACCCGAAAATCGGATTCACAGGAATCCTGATTGCCGAATCCGGTGCCGACAGCCTCCATAGTACCCCATTCTCGGCTCCTAGCGTTCACACGCCAGAATCCGATCCTGGGATCCTACGAGGAGGATTTTTTTTTTTATATTTAAATTGTAATAAGCATAACCACAAGATTTACCCAAATCACAAAAGCAACATCATCATCACATATCCACTAATGTAATGATTTGAGTACAATGCTGAAGAGAAAATACATAATTCGAAAATCAAGCTCCAGAAGACCGCTGCACGCTCCAAGGTCAACACGGCTGCAACCTAACATCACCTGCACGCATCTATCATGCATAAGCTTATAGAAAGCTTAGAGGGTGGTGTAAGTGTGTGCACAAAGTAAGTGTCAAGTGTTCAATACAATACCATAATAAGCAGAAACACTGACAAGTGCAGGAATTATCAGAGTAAGCAGAAAGTATGGACAAGTCTATGAGTCAATCAATATCAGAATACGCAATATAAAATAGCTATGCAATAAGGAGTCATAAAGGGGCAAATATCAAGTGTCGAGGATGCAATGCAATATACAAATCCTGCTAAATCTATCTAGGCCATATAAGTGCAGAGATAGCAACCCAAGATACCATATGCCTGCGGATGTAATGCAATATACGATGCGAATGAAATAACCATGCTGGAGTATAAAGTCGGGATGATAGTACGTAGTATCGCAGGCTATGGGGTCCACCACAAGGGACTTCTATCCAAACCAGTCTCATACCTAAATTTGGATAGTTAGACACATCGTGGTAAACTCCTGATCTCAGGCTAGTCGCGTGCCCAACCGAAATCCTTACCATAACGAAGGTACACAATAATTAGTTGCACACCACCAGCCCGAGTGGATAGTGAATGAATGAATGAGCATGCAATTCCTACTCAATAAGTCCACATATCAGTACGGTTCCTCTCTGAAAAATCACCGGGGTTTATTACACTCCAAACCAGATTGTCGCCCCATCCCGCGCAACAAGGCGAGTGGAAGAGACCTCACTATCCGCCTGCCAATATCGGGCCCGGCTGGTCGATAGCGGACCCATTCCTCGAGCTGGTCAGACTCAGCCTAGTATTGCCCCCTACTCTCGGGCAGGTAAGGCTGCACCCCCTTCCAACTGACCACGACACAGTGGAGAGCGTAACCATCTGGTAATTGGCACTCAACGATCATCTACCCACTCAGTCTAGACGTTGGAGCAACTTCTGGAACCAAGAGGGTTTAGAGACTTTCACCCAGGGATATCTATAGCACCCCTTGTAGAACATATTTCCGGTGTCCCATCTGGCCATCCACGATATGCCTGTGGAGGCTACGACCCTGATGTCGCTAGGGCATACAGTAATCACAACACACAATGCAAGATGCATGAGTCATACAATCCAGTCATGCACCAATCCTATACATACCGTGCGCTCATGTGAGACGATCACCACCTATCAGGGAGTCTCATAACAACTAGCACTATGACATATGCAATGGTTAATCATATCTCATAACAGACATGCAGATGATGCGTATGACCATGTATCATGATGTTATGCATTCACATACTCATAATCAGTATCAATAACCGGCATCAACAATTGAACTCGAACCAACATTGCCCCAATGAGTGACCCTCACAGATCCAAACATATAATGGCCCATGACCTCACACAAGGGCCTACTATACAACACAATGGGCCTTACTCAAGGGTTATATGTACACAACAGGTGGGCTCTGCTCATGGGCCTAACATACATCACAATGGGCTCTTTCGCCTGACCCTCAAATACAGCACAATGAGTCTCATCACCTAGGCATCAATATACATCACATTGGGCCTTATACACGGGCTGAATACATATCACGTCGGGCCTCACATACAGGTCGCATGTACATCACATTGGGCTCCGACAATCAGAATTGGCAATTGGCCATGACGAATCAAAGTCGGTAATCGGCCTCAATCGATAATCGGCAATCGGCCACGACAAATCAGAATTGGTAATCGACCTCGATCGATAATCGGCAATCGGCCACGACAAATCAGAATCGGTAATCGGCCTTGATCGATAATTGGCAATCGGCCATCAGAATCGGTACTTGGCCTCGATCGATAATCAACCTCGACCGATAAATGGCAATCGACCATGACAAATCAGAATCAGTAATCGACCTCGATCGATAATCGGCAATCGGCCACGATAAATCAGAATCGGTAATCGACCTCGATCGATAATCGGCAATCAGCCACAACAAATCAGAATCGATAATCGGCCTTGATCGATAATCGGCAATCGGCTATCAGAATCGATACTTGGCCTCGATCGATAATCAACCTCGATCGATAAATGGCAATCGGCCACGACAAATCAGAATCGATAATCGGCCTCGATCGATAATCGGCAATCGGCCACGACAAATCAGAATAGGTAATCGACCTCGATCGATAATCGACAATCGGCCACGACAAATCAGAATCGATAATCAGCCTCGATCGATAATCAGCCTCGATCGATAAATGGCAATCGGCCACGACAAATCAGAATTGGTAATCGGCCTTGATCGATAATCGACAATCGGCCATCAGAATCGGTACTCGGCCTCGATCGATAATCAACCTCGATCGATAAATGGCAATCGACCACGATAAATCAGAATCGGTAATCGGCCTCTATCGATAATCAGCAATCAGCCATCAGAATCGGTACTCGGCCTCGATCGATAATCGGCAATCGGCCACGACAAATCAGAATTGGCCTGTATAATCGAAATCTGCAATTGATCACGATAATCAGCCCTAACAAGGCTTAAGGGAAGGTCACGAGGTGGATATTTAACCATCATTGCCCATCAATGTGGACAATCAACCAATATTGCTCTAAGGAGTGTCCCACATAGGGCCAAACATACCGTGGGCCCACGACTTCATATAAGGGTTGAATATACATCGCAATGGAATGAATGCATGGGACTAATATACATCATCATGGGCCACGACCCATGGTCCTCAGATATATCATAATGGGCTATGACCCATGGATCTCAATATACATCATAATGGGCTACGACCCATGGACCTCATTATACATCTTAGTGGGCTACATTAATGGGTTTCATATACACGACAGGTGGGCCCTGCACAAGCAGTAAGTGGGCCTACTCATAACATACCTATCTGCAAGTATATCAGGGTGGGCCTCATAACATGGGCCTCATATATGGCCTCAGCAACAGGCCACTAATATACCAAGATGGGCCTAATCAATCATATGGGCTAGCTCAATCAAATTGCCGATACAAGTAGGCCGATTAAAAGGACCGATACAAATGGGTTGTGCGTCATGGAGTTATACTAAGTATGTTATAAAGTAATGAACTATCAACAAGTATGAGCCTATCAGTGGGCCCTAGGGAGAGTTACAATACGGACATTTAACCACATTGTACTTACAATGTGGACATCAAACCAACATTGCTCCCAAGGCTCGGCCCGCCATAAATATCATTACATAAACTATAATGGAATCACACATTGCAATGGCCTTCGTACATCCCGTTGGGCCTCGACCCCTGGGCCCCCAATACATCAAATGGGCCATATCTCATGGGCCTCATATACATCAAGGTGGGCCTCAACAACGGCCCCAACTAAAGTAAGATGGGCCTCATGCAGATACTAAGGTGGGCCTCAATAGTGGGCCTTGAATACATCACAATGGGCCTCAACCCATGGCCCTAAATACACTACAATGGGCCTTAACCCATGGGCTCTAAATACATCACAATGGGCCTCAACCTAGGGACCCTAATACAACTCAATGGGCTTTAACCCATGGCCCTAGAATACATCATATTGGGCCTCATACAAGGGCATCATATACATCACATCGGGCCCTTCCAAATGGGCCCCAAATACATCACATCGGGCCTCATCAAATGGGCCACAACAACTACACCATTCATCCATCTATAGAGTGCAGTATCCAAACAAATGAATCATATCAAAAGATCATTTGGACCATACCACAAGCAATAGTGGTGATAATGATTTCCACCGTTAAAATCCTGCAGGGCTTACCATCACGTTTATTTTCCATCTAATCCGTTCATACGGTCACAAAGACCTGAGGAAAAAAAAATATCGTATTGATCAAAACTTTTGTGTTCTCAAAAGGATTTCAATGGTGGACGATCAGTCCTTCACTAGTTTTTATGGTGTGGTCCACCTGATAAATGGTCGGATATAACATATACATCATGACATGGCCCACTGTCCAGCCACCTGGGCAGTGGGATCATCACATACATCATGGTGTGCCCCACACCAGCCATCCATATGGATGCTGTGGATATGAAACATGTACCATCCCACACGTGCAACACGTGTGAGGTGGCCCGCATAGCTGCAAATGGTTAGACAGTGTGTATAAAACACATGCACTAAGTGGTGGGGTCTATATCTCTAAACGGATGGACGATTTGGATATACCCCAACCTCGTGATCAATCCACCATTCCAGCCCAATGGACAGTGGGGATGTAGGGTACGTACATCAAGGTGGGTACCATCCCACACGTGTAGCATGTGTGGGGTGGGCCCCACACCTCAAATAAATGGTTGGATGCTATAGATGAAACACATACATCGGGTAGGCTCCACAGGGCTCGCTAACGTGCAGCTGCGTGGGACTCACCGTCCAAGATCTGGACGGTGTGGATCACCAAACGATGGACGGTTTGGATGAAATACATCCATTAGTGGTGGCCCCATTTGCCACCGTCCAGATGAACTGATAAATAGAACACATACATCAGGCCTCATGGCATGATCACCAAATGAATGAATGGTTGGGATGTATCACATACATCGTTGTTGGGGCCACGTCCTAACTGGATGGTGGGGAATGCAAATGTGGTGGTGTGGGTGGGCCCCACCTACTTACTGACGTCAATACATCAGCTATATAGCTGGTGTATGGACAGCCAGCAATCCACTTCAATGTGGATGATTGCCACGTGGGGGCCACAACAACGTATATCATATGTATATATATAGGGAAAGAGATGAGGTGTCTACCCACCATCCAGATCCATCTGGACGGTGCAGATCACTTATGATAAAGCTGGGTCCCACATGAGAGGGTGGCCCACCGTAATAGGTATCAATTATAATAATAATAATAAAATATTAAATGATGTAATATGATATATGCACGTGTGTATGTATGAGAGGGAATGAGGTGCTAGCGTCTAGGCTCTCTGGAGGTTGGATGGATAGCTGAAGACCGGAATGGCTGCACCGTCGTGGGCCATCTCCACACGTACAGTACGTGTGGAGTAGTCTCCACCCCCTATTTTCACATGATGGAGACGTACATCAAGGTGGGGTCCACACGTGTGGCCCACATCGGATCCGGATCAAACTGATACTTGTGTTTTCTTTCATTGGGGGCCCGTCCAAACGGACTGCCATGTGGGCCACTCGGTGGACGGCATAGATAAAACACATACTTCATGGTGGGCCGCACACACACCATCCATACAAGAGAGAGAGAAAGGAGAGAAACGATGAGATAGAGGGACCCTGCCACTATCGGCCCCTCTCTACATTGCATATATTAAGATGGGTCCCACCATATGTGGGTCCTTAAATCATAAAATCACCATATAAAATCACCCACCTTAGGATCTTCTTCTTCATTCTTCCACCAACGCGTTGTAGAGCTTCAAGGGAACAAGCTTCAACGGTTGAGATCGATGTTAGAGGTTGGGATTTGGTGATAGGAAGGTGGGCCACACATGGTTCTCTCATGGAGCTCTCATGGACGTGGGTTGATTGGGAGTTAAAATGAGAGAGAGAATGAAAGAGAGAGAGAGAGATGGGTGTGATGGGTGATGTGTACTTGTGTAAGAGAGTGTTGACTTTGGGGTTGTTTGGGGATGGAGTTGTACTTTGACATGTACTTGACATGTGATGTAATACGATTTGATTGATTGATGAGATTGATGTGACACCTCATAGAGATTCTCTTGGGTTTCGCAACGCGTGGTGTTTTTCTCGCACTGAACGCTGACCCATATCTCCTGACCAGGGAATCGCCTCAGCGCGTGAGTCGCGGCATCTAAACTGCAGCGACGGCGTGGTCGCCATGGTAAAGATCTTGGGTCGATCCGACTTCAGGTTGATGACGTACAAATCAGGATCGCGCAAATATAGATTAAGGGTTGAAGGTTGTCAGAATTCGACCGGTAAGACCGCGTAAGTCTATGGAACGGTACGGACTAAGATATGGGTCTTACAGGTTATTAAATAGGATTTGAACCTTCCTTAGAATGTCAATACGAAAGTCTCTCTAGGGACTCATTACCCTTAGGCAAATTTCAGGGATGAAATTTTATTTTAAGGGGGGTAGATTGTAACACCCCAGATTTTTACCAACCTGAGGTTAGACATCCTTAAGTAATGGGTCAACCATAATGCCTTGGTGACCTCTCAGAACCTAATTCCAAAGCCAAAGGAATCTTTTAGAACCAAATTCCTTAGAAACTTAACGTGAATTAGCTAGCGCTACACTAGATTTCCTGTAAAATTAGTACCAACCACTTTAAATATGATCTGTAAGACCCAAAACCTATAGAATCATTGACGCTACCTTACCCTAAAACCTAGGATCAAACTCTAAACCTGTTTGTTCTCAGAAACCCTTTGAAACTTTGTATTGGATCTATACCGCGCATTCCGATATCTGTAATCTCAGACCATTATGACCGCTTAGTTGGACTTCACAATCATTTCGAAAATCAAGTCCATACGATGTCCTAGGACCATTTCCATGCGTCCGGAGTGAAGAGTGTGAGAAAAGTGAATTTATTTACAAATTAAATACAATTTAAATAAATCTGGCACATGTCGCTTGCACGACATTTTTTAAGCGTTCTGACCGTCGAAATCTGACCCAAATACACCCTCGGATCAGGGAACATTTCCCACTCAGGTCAGCGTACTTGGAATCCTCGATCGAGTCTTAGTGACCGCTGAACCTAAACTGGTCTGCCACGTACGATCTGGGAACACTATCAGGCTGAAAACTTAATGTGATCAGGATCCAGTATCCATGAGCTTAACTCCGACCGCATTCAGTCAGTGGACCTCTAGAAACGTCCTTTTGGATCGAAAAAGACCCGATTTGACTGTAACCCAAGTATACCTTAACTTGGAGTCTGTTTAATTATGTTTGGGCTTATAAAAGGGCCTTAAACCCTTAGCCTTCTAACCCATACGAATTTGAGAAAAACCCTAGGAGAGAGGAGAGAAAAGAGAGAAAGTGAGGGAGAAGTTGGAGCTTTCTCCTGGGATTCTTCCCTTCTGCTCCACATGTGACATCCATCTGCCTGTATCGCTTCTCCGGCGATTCCAACTTCGTTCTAGGTAAGAAAACCCTAACCCTAACCTGTTTTAGGGGTTCTATCGATCCAAGTAGCGAAGTAGCTGACTTACCTTATGTTGTAGGTTGCCAATCAGTCGTTGACGACGACGTAGAGTTCCTATTCGATTCATTACGCTCCTACGGCGTAAGGTGCGAATTTTAGACGCTTTGGTTGCCATTTTTTAAAGATTTCAATGTCGTTTAATGGTAGATTACTGATAAGGATGTTGTTTGACATGTAGAACATGCTGTCCGTTTTTCATTTCGAATACGTACGTAGAATATGAGAATTAGGGTATTTTGGATATTTGTAGGAAATACGGTATACGTACATATTTTGCCGGTATGATTGCCATGAGTATTTACCGTGTACCTATACTAGTTATACGTGTATGATCTGTTTGGTGAAGAGATTCGCCCGAATGCACATATTGGTTGACATATGCTATGTAGACTAACGTGTATAGACTAAGTGTTTATTGAAATGCCTAAATCAATATGATTTATGTCTGCCATATGTTTTGAATGTAAGAACATGATTGCTGTGTATTAGACAACTCCTTGATATAAGGATCTGTCATATTATATGTTGGAATCAACATACGTCAAGTACGTTGGAGTTAAGTAGTCTAAGTGTTTGTATAAATGTATGTATTAGTAAGTATTGAGTAAATGGTGTTGTAGATTAGCGTTGAGACTGGATTCTCAACTACTTTGAAGTTGCACATGATTTCCTCCATGCTTCTTGTATTTGAATTGATTACCTTGGGCTTGAAATACTCGTGTATGGTTAACTGCTTATGATGTACGTTATAACATGCTGATAACATGCTGAAATTTCTTATATTTCAATTCTACCTCTCTCATATGATTATTGATTTAGATTACATGTGCTTGGGGCTATACTCTAGTCCAGGCAGTCGGTAACAGTTTAGAATTCGTGGTTGGATTCTATTCGCCACGAAGGATGTGTATAACAAACCCGAGTTGTACTAGGGTCGTCGGCAGTGGTTAGGCAACACGAAGTGCTTGTGCACTTCATGTCGATTGATTCAACGTACGCTCGTGCTAGTCGGACTTATCCAGTAACCCGACTGACTGCTGTATGTTCACCTTGTATTTGTCATAACTGCTTGAACCTAGGGTACTGAACTTACCAGTGATAACCCTGATAACCGTGGTACCTTGATCCACTAAGACTCATGAGCCGGGGATGGTGATATGGGACACCGTGGTCAAGCTGTCGGCCTACGCTGGGGCCACAAACCTCCCTGTAGTGACCAGTGAGCACCTTACTCTGAGCAGATTATGGTGGTATGGGACACTATATTCTTGTTATAAGCCTACATTGATAAGGTGATGGGGGAGTGGAGCAACGAGTGCGATCAACAACCCTGGCAGCCCTTTGTAGTGACCTTGAGTTTATCCTGACACCGCATGGGGGCGACGAGTTTTGATGCAGTCTTAAGGATATAAACTAGGCCTATATTGATAAGGTGATGAGAGAGCGGAGCAACGAGTGCGTGTAATAGTCCTGACAGCCCTTGCAGTGACCTAGAAATATATCATCGTATGAGATTACTAGGAGTGACGACCCTAGACAGGATCCTTGTTAGGAATGATATAAGGGAAGTACCCTAGTTTCCCAATCCTGCTGTATGAAAAGGACTAATAACAACTCGGTAATCACATTCATATCGCACTGCATGTGCCTGGAAGATGTGGAGCACTGAGGGAAGAAAGCATGCCGCGAACGTAAGATGGTGTTGCATGAGGGATTATGTCGGTGAGGGCATCCATCATGTCATTTCATGCTTGCATTAATCACAGTGTTTAGGAATGTTTGATTGCTTACTTTATCATTATCGCGTGATGGATTTGATAACATGTTAACCTTTGCTCTATGATTCCACTGAATTAGCTACTCACTCCAACGTTACGGGACGGTGTTCCAGACACCCACCAGTCCCTATTTTAGTTTCAGATGATGGCGATGCTTGCGAAGCGGAGCCGGACTTTATGATGATGAGCAGGATTCCTCCTATATGCAGGTTCTGATCGACGGGATTACAGAGAGGTTAATTAGACGCCATGACACTTGTCATTTTATATTTTTTTTTGAGCACTTATGTATATTCTTTTTTGATCATTTTTGGAGTATACATGTATATGTTTAACCTGGTAATATGTTCACACTCTGGAGACTTACAATAGTTCATATATTATATATATTTATCACATTCTTCCGCTTACAAATTTAACTGTCTCTGGAGTATGATATGTTGTTTTGGCTTAGTCTCAATCTTGTTTAATGCCATTCTACAAACAACATGCATTCATCATTATCTATGTTGTATAAGTGATGTTCTGGAACTCGGGAGTTGGGTTTCTACCCGACCCCTAATTTTTGGGATGTTACAGTTCCACTTGTTGAACTATGATCGACCACTAGTTGAAGAGGTTACCTTCAAACATCTTATTTGTTAGAGTCTCATGAGTCGGGGATGGTGGTATGAGATACTATGCCCGAGTTGTTGGCTTATGCTGGTGATAAACCCCCCATAATGACCTCTGAGCTTCCCTAAAATGGTTGTTTAAAATTAGAATAATAATGGATGGGCTAATCATGCATCTTTATGGCATAAGGACTTTACCGGTGGTCGATGTAAGATAGAGTTTCTTGTGTCACTATGGGCTGTACCATAGAGTATTTCACCAAGTAATCCTAAGTTAATTTTATGTGCATTCTTACCACTATAGGTTATCCTTTTTGAAAGTGCACCGACTAGTGCCCTGGTTTGTCAATTACGGTGTAGGTTGAGTTAGTCAGACAACAGCGCCTAACAGGAAGATCAAGTCAAGTATCTACCTCAACTGGATGTGTGAAAGCTCACCATAGGTAAATCATAGCCTCACATCCCATGTCACAAAACACCAGGTGATTAAAACCCTTAAAATTAAGTAGAACATCTTAGGGTTTTAGTGTAAGAAAACTTTTACCAAACAGGAAAATTTTTAAGTTTTTCTTACCTTGTCGATTATATCGATTCCCCTTTTAATATGATCGACCGGTTCTGTCGATGTCTTCGGGATCTCAATCGATACAATCGAGTGAGGATAAAAGCGTCTAACAATCAAACATTCTTCTGGACGATTTATCGATATATCAACGGTCCAGTCGATATCATCGATATTAGAATATCGATCCCATCGAATATGGATCGATAATATCGACAGATAGTTTTTCGGTGCCCCTGTTTTTTCTAAAGAAAACTATTATGAGCTTCGATATATCGATGATTGTCCGATACAATCTGAAATCAAATATCGATCATATCGGAAGTCAGTCGATCATATTGATAGTAGGCGCATGTTTCCTCCAGCGTGAATTTCAGGATGTTTTAAAACATTGATTGGGGGGCCTGTCGAGATTTCGATATTCATATGTCGATCATATCGAGACCTGGTCGATTGGATCGAGACCGGACACAAACCGTCTAACAAACTTATAAGTAAATCTCTACGATTTATCAATCCCATCGACACGGACTTTGATATCATCGATATACAAATTCCGATGACATCGACTGTTCCCCAATCATATCTTTAGAACCTGAAATTCTTCAAGGCTTGTCTCTCTTATTTTCACTTGTCGATAGATCGATCCCTCTATCGATGGTATCGGAGTTTGAAATTCGATAACATCGATGTGTGTCTCAATCCCATCGACCAGTTGGCAAAAGGCTTCCAAAAGCGAAAATGACATTTGAGTTTGTATCATCGAGAGGTCAATCGATACAATCGAGAGTATACGCTCGATCATATCGACTCTTGCTCGATGATATTGAACTCTGTCATAAATGTGACTGTTTTATATCCGTTAGAACCTTTTGCCTATATATAGAGAGGTTAGTCTTTATTGCTGGTAGAGAAAGAAGAGAGTTCTTTTGTATGTTTTAAACTTCATACCATTTATCTTAAGCCCTTTCTCTCAGGGATTTCATCCTCCAATCCACCCTCATCATTGATATTCAATAGAGTGGATTGGGGAATGAACTTCCGCATTCAAGGATCTTCCAGCTACTACCTTAATGGTAAATCATTAAGCTGGGATGCCTTGAATGCATAGATGATTGGAATCACTCTATCTTCCTAATAGAAAAATCTTTAGAGAGTGGAATTTCATCATAACCTTGACCCAACCTGAAGCCTAGTATAGGTACACCTTTTGTGTTGCGCATCAAGGGAGCTAAAGACTCTTCATCAACAAGAAGGAGATCTTCATCATTGCATTGAATAGGACTCATCAACTTATCGGTAAGTACTTAGAGTCCAGAGGATATTTATGATCATTCCTTTCTAGGATTAGGTCGTAGGTGTTGCTCACCCTTTGAAGTCCTCAAAGGAGGCCTCCGACGGGAGTGTACATGCGGGGTGTGTTGTGTGGACCCTTGCTTTGTGGAAAGAATAAACATCCGTGTGCATTGTTGTAACATCCCAAAAATTGAGGGTCGAGGATAAACTCCACTCTCGAGTTTCAAAACATTACTTATGCAACATTTTCAATGATGGATAAATGTTGTTCATATTTGTGCAGAAAACATGAGTGGGATTAGACCAAAACAGCATATCATACTCCAGAGACAGTTAAATAAGCAAGCGGAAGAATGTGATAGATATATAAAATATATGAATTATTGTAAGTCTCCAGAGTGTGAACATGTTACCAGGTTAAATATATACATGTATACTCCAAAAATGATCAAAAAAATATACACGAGTGCTCCAAAAATATAAAATGACAAGTGTCATGGCATCTAATCAACCTCCCTGTAATCCCGTCGATCAGAACGCGGAGGAGAAATCCTCCTCATCATCAAACAAGTCCGGCTCCACTTCACAAGCAACGTCATCATCTGAAAGTACAACAGGGTCTGGTGGGTGTCCAGAATACTATCCCGTAACGTGAGAGTGAGTGGTCAACTCAGTGGGATCATAAAGCAAAGGTTAACATGTGATCAAATCAATCAAGCGATAATGATAAAGCAAGCAAATCAAGCATTCTTAAATACTGTGATTAATGCAGGCATGAAATGACATGATGGATGCCCTCACCGACACACTCCCTCATGTGACACCATCTTACGTCCGCGGCATGCTTTCTTTCCTCAGTGCTCCACATCTTCCAGGCACATGCAGTGCGATATAAATATGATTACCGAGTTGTTATTGGTCCTTTTCATACAGCAGGATTGAAAAACTAGGGTACTTCCCTTATATCATTCCTAACAAGGATCCTGTCTAGGGTCATCACTCCTAGTAGTCTCATACGATGATATGTTTCTAGGTCGCTGCAAGGGCTGTTAGGGCTGTTGCATGCACTCGTTACACCGCTCCCCCATCACCTTATCAATACAGGCTTAATTTGTACTCTTTTTTCTACGGAAGGGTCGTCGCCTCACGTAGACTCAGAGTACGCTCGAGGTCACTACAAAGGGCTGTCAGGGCTGTTGCACGCACTCGTTGCTCCGTTTCCCATCACCTTATCAGTGTAGACCGATAGCTTGAATATAGTGTCCCATACCACCAAATCGGCTCACGAGTCTTAGGTGCTCACTGGTCACTACGGGAAGGTTTGTGGCCGCAGCGTAGGCCGACAACTCAACCACAGTATCCCATACCACCATGCCCGGCTCATGAGTCTTAGTGGATCAAGGTACCATGGTTATCAGGGTTATCACTGGTAAATTCAGTACCCTAGGTTCAAGCAGTTATGACAAATACAAGGTGAACATACAATGGTTAATCAGGTTACTTGATAAGTCCGACTAGCATGAGCGCACGTTGAATCGACTGACATGAAGTGCACAAGCACTTCATGTGGCCTAACCACTGCCGACAACTCTAGTATGACTCGGGTTCATCCTATACATCCTTCGTGGCGAATAGAATCCAACCACGAATTCAAATCTGTTACCGACTGCCTGGACTAAAGTATAGCCCCAATCACATACAAATCTAACAACTAGCTTATGATTCATATCCTGTATCCATATGAATAATCGTGAAGTATAACTTGAATGTAAACAGCACAGGCAGAAATTCATCCACACATTTAACATGCTTCAACTAAGTACATAATCTATGGAGGAAATCATACACTCACTTAACATGGATAATCTAAGTTACACTATTCATGGAGGAGTTCATAGACTTACGTATTGTGATGGAGATCCATATGTCAACCAGCTTAGCAATCATACTTTACTAACTACTAATTCACTTAGGCATTTATTCAACCACTTAGATTACACATTATATCATACATATTTTACATTCATTAGCATAAGTATTAGGGCAAATCCTTTCGTCAAAGGGGTATTTCCAATACAACAATCGTATATCCATGACAATTAGTCATGGCGAGCATAAAAGCAATTTCTGTACTCATTCCGTCACTTTCATAAACACTTAGGCTACACATACTAAATACATATCGTATGTTGATATATCATGTATTTGACTAAATCCTTTCACTAGGGAGTTGTCCATAGATCACTTGCATATACCCACGACGGATAATCATAGCATGTATGAATCCAGGTTCCATATTCATTTAAACATTTTCACAAATATTTGAGCTACACACTTTTACATATATAGCGTGTATTGGCCGTGACGTGATTTAGGGCAAGTCCTTTCGCTAAGGAGTTGTCACACATGTAACAAGCATATATTCATCGCAGTTAATCATGTTAAGAAGGAATTCAAATTTTATACGTATACGGTATTTCCTACAAATACCTAAAATACCCTAAATCTCATATTCTTCGTACGTATTCAAAATGAAAAACAGACAGCATGTTCTACATGTCAAACAGCATCCTTGTCAACAATATACCATTACACGGCATTGAAAGCTTTGAAAAATGACAACCTAAGCATCTAAAATTTGTACCTTACGCCGTAGGAGCGTAATGAATAGAATAGAAACTCTACGCTTCCGTCAACGTTAATATGACAACCTATATCACAAGATAAGTCAGCTACTTCGCTGCTTGTATTGATAGAATTCTTAAAACAGGCTAAGATTAGGGTTTTCTTACCTAGAATGAAGTCAGAATCACCGGATGAGTGATTAGAACACGATGGCTAAGCACGTGCAGTAGCAGGATCGAGTGACAGGAACTTTCCCTCACAACTCTCACGTAATCTCTCTTTTCTCTCTTCTCTTTCCTAGGGTTTCTTGTAAATTCGTACGAGAGGAATGTGAGAGGGTTTAAGGTCCTTAAATAGGTTAGAAACTCACCTATTTAGACTTTAAACCAAGGTATACTTGGGTTATAGCCAAATCGGGTCTGTTCCAATCTAACGGAGTATTTCTGGAGGTCCTGTTATCAAATGCAGTCGGACTTAAGCTCATGGATGTCGAGTCCTGATCACATTAAGTTTTTAGTTCGATAGGGTTTCCAGATCACACGTGGCAGACCAATTTCAGTTCAGCAGTCACTGAGACTCGACCAGGGATTTCAAGCACACTGACATGAGTGGGAAATGTTCCCTGATCCGAGGGTGTATTTGGGTCAGATTCCAGCGGTCTGAATGCTTATAATTAACCCGCAAGCGATACGTGCCAGATTTATTTAAATCACATTTAATTTATAAAGAATTCTACTCTTTCTCACACTCCTTGCTCCGGACTCAATAAAATAGTCCCAGGACATCAGTTGGGCTTAATTTTTGAAACGATTGTCAAGTCCAACTAAGCGGTCATAATGGTCTGAGATTGTAGATATCGTACTTTCAACGCGCGGTCTAGATCCAATACAAAGTTTCAAAGGGTTTCTGAGAACAAACAGGTTTAGAGTTTGATCCTAGGTTTCAGGGTATTATAGCGTCATTGATTCTACGGGTTTTGGGTCTTACAGATTGTATTTAAAGTGGTTGGTGCTAATTTTATAGGTAATCTAGTTTAGCGCTAGCTAAAACACGTTAAGTTTCTAAAGAATTTGGTTCTAAATGATTTCTTTGGCTTTGGAATTGGTTTCAAAGAGGTTACTAAGGTGTTATGGTTAACCCATTGCCTAAGGACGTCTAATTCCAGGTAGACAAAAATTCGGGGTGTTACAGTTGTGTGGATCCTTACTCTATGTGGGCATAAATATCTTGGTGCGTTGTGTGGACCCTTGCTCTGTGTGGGCATAAACATCTGGGTGCGTTGTGTAGACCCTTGCTCTGTGTGGGCATAAACATCTGATTAGGAGTGCGCCAGCAAAACTTCAGGGTTTGAGGTGAACCGAGTAGAAACCTCTGTAAAGGTTGAAGGTGAACCTGATTTGAAACCTTTATAAATCATAAAAACTTTTTAAAAATTCTATTCACCCCCCTCTAGGATATATTGACATATTTCTACTTCAACTCAAGCGGTCTTCATCTCTATTTCACTTTTCGCATAGACTTTTTTAGGTTTTTTATCCTCAAGGTGTACTTGTGTGTACATTTTTGGGAAACTAATTTACCTTGGGTGTCCTCGTTGCACAGTCTTTTCCGGGTGCCTAGTCCTCCTTAGAGCGTACCTTTGAGTACTTTTCTAGGTGGTTAGTTCTCCTTAGGTGACTGTTTGTCAGATGGATGTGCATCCCTAGTTCTGTGAGCATGTGCATGCATTCATGCATTTAAACAAGAATATCTTTGTGGAATATATTCAATGTATATGTATCTAATAAATTTTGTCTTATTACCATAATGGTTGTTATGAAATATTCATTATAGACTATTCTTGATAATTATGCTTAATTATTTTGATGTTTAATAAATTTTGGGGGTTATACCTCACTGCGATAGCCATTGATGCTATTAAATCATATTCAATGTGCAGGAAATGTAGATGATGCGCATATAGATGCTCGAGCATGTGGAGCTGGATGATCTTACGGCTCTCCATTTTAGATTTTCTTCATGTTTAGTTTATACTTTCATGTATCTTAAAGACTTAAGACATTGTGTTGTATAAGTTTTCGAGTAACCACTTGAAAATTGGGTTACGTATATTTGGACTCCCTCTTGTACTTGATTTATTCCCATTCTGCTAAATTGTTAACTCTAATAAAGAAAAAAATGTACGTGAAATTTTAGCCACCTTTAAAGGTTAAGACTCGAGTTTTTGAAAAATAAGTAGTGTATTCGGGTTTCATGAACCGGGGTGTTATATAGTGGGACCGGGATTGTCCTAGAGACTCCATATCACGTATGCATGCAATATGCTTTAAGATTTGAATTCGAAGCCTCCAACAATGTAGCAGAATATGAAGCATTGCTCGTTGGACTTAAGTTGGCAGACACCATTGGAGCCCTATACCTTGAAGTTTTCAACGATTCTCAATTGGTCGTCAATTAAATAGCTAAGGAGTACCAAGCCAAGAAGGAACACATGAAAGCATATCTATGAAAAGCAAGAAAATTGATCAGCAAATTCCAGAAGTGCAACATTGCCCTAATCCCTGGAGTAGAAAACTTCAAAGCTGATATGCTGGAAAAGTTAGTCACAGCGGATGAAGATGATATTCGGAGATCAGTTCTGATTGATTTCCTTACCAAACCGAGCATTAGTGAATCCGACCTTGCCGCAGTTCTCCCGGTAAGCTCGGAGTCAACCTGGATGGATCCGATCATCGATTTCCTCAAGGAAGATAAGCTATAAGAAGATCGAGTGGAAGTGCGTAAGCTACAAACCAGGGTAGCACGCTATGCCATAGTCAATGACATCTTTTACAAGAAGGGATTCTATCTCCCTTATCTCGGATGCCTCCGACCGGATGAAGTAAAGTATGTTCTAAGGGAAACTCATGAGGGTATTTGCAGCAACCACTGCAAAAATTGGGCCCTAGCCCATAAGATAATTCGGCAAGGGTACTATTGGCCGACCATTCAAGCCGATGCTCGGTAGTACACCCAGAGGTGCGATCAATGCCAGCACTCTGCAAATATATACCTCGACATCCTCATGAAGAATTAACCCCCATGGCCGGACCATGGCCATTTCCCAATGAGGGATCAACATCATCGGTCCCCTCTCGACTGGCAAAGGCCAGACCAAGTTTGTTGTGGTTGCAGTCGAATATTTTACGAAGTGGGCCGAAGTCGAGCCTCTGGCAAAAATAACCGAGAAAAAAATAACAGACTTCGTGTAGAAGAATAATATATGTAGGTTTGGTATTCACCGCATGATCGTCTTAGACAACGGGAAGCAGTTTAACAATAAGAAGTTCCAAGGAATGTGTAAAAATCTCGGGATCCAGAATGTCTACTCTTAGCCACGACATACACAGGCCAATGTGGATGTCGAAGCAGTTAAAAAGATAAACAAACACCAACTCCGGACTAAGCTTGAGAAAGTCAAGGGAGAATGGGCAGAAGAACCCCCCAATGTTCTTTGGGCATACTAAACTACAACCCAGACAGCCACTGGGAAAACTCCCTTTTCCTTAGCCTACGGGCCTAAGTCGTTACTCCAGTAGAAATCAGACTACCAATAGGTCGGACTAAGTCATTCGACGAGTAGCATAACTCTGAGCTAATGGAACAAGCTCGGATCCAAACTGACATCCGACAACATCAAGTGGAATGTTTCTATAATGACAGAGTAAAGGTTAAGAGGTTTCGAGCCGAGTACCTAGTCCTTTGAAGAAATTTTCAAAACACTAAGGAGCTTGGCTCAGAAACCTTAAGGACCAACTGGGAAGGACTTTACGTGGTAATAAGTATAAGTCGACCTAGATTGTACCGTCTTGAAAATCTCGATGGTTAGCTCTTACCTCACCCTTGTAATGTCAAGCATCTTAAGATCTATCATCACTGAAGAACTGATTCATAGTTTATTTTGTACTGATCGCGTTCAAGTTAGTGTAATGAAAATCATGCAGTTTGTTTCCTACTTCCATATTAATTAGGAAAAGTTACAACTACTACAACTAAGGCGATCGACAGAACGACCCTCTTCCCAGATGCCGATCAATCTACTCAATCCGTTAAATCTATTAGATCTGGTCTATCTACTTAAAAAAAAATAAAATCACACAAGCATTTTTGCCAAAAGTGAATTGTATTGATGAAAGCTCTGAAGAGCATATTACATTGAAGATTCACAAAATTACAAGGAGAGCTGGTCTTCAAGCCTCGAGGGGCTACTCAGAAGGCACGTCTTCGGCAGAGGCTTTGGATTTAAAGTCAACAACCTTGAAGCCAAAGAGGTCTAATTCTGGAAAGGCTTCCTTCACTTCTTCAATGCACTTTGTAAAGGCCATCTGGTACAAGGTATTTCTATCTTCCAAATACTCTTCAGAAGATTTGTACTCCTTGATGGCGGCCTCTCGAGTTGAAGAGATAGCCGCCTGAGCCTCTACCTCAGCCTCCTTAAGCTTCGCCTCAGCTCCTTTGAGCTTCACCTTCAGCTCCCAAATTTCGACCTCTCGTCGAGCTGACCTATCAAAAGCATCAGCGCGAATCTTCTTCATCGCCTTTAGCTCGGCCGCCAGGGCCAAAGAATGAGCTTCTGCAGCAGAACGGGCCTGATCGGCTATAAGAGCTGCAACTCGAAACTGTTCGGCTTCAGTCCCCTTCTGCAAAAACTTCTGCTCACTCTCCCATGCCACCTTCTGCAACTGCACAATATCGCGGTGCACCTTCAGCATACAAGGGGCGAACTGCCAAATGAGTAAGAAAAGATATCAAAATCCAAACAGAAAAAATGAAAGAAATGATGAAAACTTAAAGGATTCAATTACTCTGAGGAAACTCTTTGTTGCGGACACAAGGATTGCGTCTGAAGTGCAGTCTAATGTGTGGAAGAATTCCTTTTTGGGCAAATTCCGTTCTGCCCAAGGAAGGAGCTCTCCTATGACTTCACTAACTGTCCTGGAAGGAAGTTCTCTCGCCTCCCAAGCTTCAAAAGGCCTAGCAGAAGGCCCGCTGACCTCACCAGCCTCTACGGGTGGAGCCTCAGCAGAATGCTCGGCAGCTAACTGAACCTTTGTGGGAGGGGCCTCCTCACGGACGATCGCCTCAACTGCTGCCTCAGCAATAATGAGGGAAGGCTCTGCAGCTGCCACCTCTTCTTCAATCTCCACAATAGCAGAAAATGAAGGATCGAGTCTCCCCTTGCTCTTGGAGAGCCTCTTCTTCTTCTTCACCTTCTTCTCCGTCATAGTTTCTTCAAGAGAAGGTGCCTTGCACTTGGAAATTTTCACCTGTGAGCTCATGGTTTCTTTTGGCATACCTACATAGTATGGAAGAAGAGTTAGTCAAAGATTTTTACCTATGAGCTCAGTATCAAAGCCTAATTTTAGCAAAAGCTCTGGTTGGAGAAGACTTCTCCAAGATCGACCTTCCTCTCTTAATGACTTCGCTCCTTGAATCCAAGCAAGAGATTCATCTCCAAGGAGAAAAGAGTGTTTGGGAATATCTGCATTAAAAACATGCACAAACTATCAGGAAAACACTAGAAACTAATCAATTGAGAAACGACCGAAAAAGAGCAAGTACAAGGAAAGTCGACCTAGATCAATGAATGTGGTGGGAACCAAGCCACGGTGTAAAGTCAAGACCAAAACTTCCCAACTGCAAGAAGCCTAAAACCATTTGTCCTTCCAGTTTTTATTGGAGGTCAGGACATCTGTGACCATGCCTCCTCCGGTCTCCCTCCAAGCGGAGAAGTAGTACTAGCCCTTATGAAATTTATTGGGCTTTACTTAGTATAAATGGAGGAACTCGTCGACGGTAAGGTCAGGCTGCTTAAGGTCATACCAAAGGTCCGAAAAACCGATCAACCCCCTCCAAGCATTGGAAATCAACTATCCTAGAGCCAACTCCAGACAAGCAAGTATCCATCTTACTATCCCTTATAGAGGGAGCCTCAGGCCGCACTGAAGGGCGACCTGAAAGATGGCAACTACTCCCTCTAGAGGATGAGTTGGTAGCTCGTCTAGAGACGAGACTCAGAGCTCGATCGACTCGGGTATATGGTACCCCTGTCTAATCCGATCTAGCTATGCCCCATTGAGGAAATTTAAATATGTGTCATTCAATATGTCCATAAGTTAGGTATGTATGGTTATTGGGAGCTGGGTAACCCAGAGCTCTATAGGTCCTGTTGAGATATGTGTGTGAGATTGTACTCTGTCCACTAGTTTGACTAACTTATATTAGAACATTTGCTCAAAAATGAAGAAAATTCAATGAGATGATGGGAATTTAAACATGTTCCATTCAATATGTTCATAAGTTTTTTTTTTTTTTTTTTTTCCAATAGGATGAAAGGAAAACACAAATATTAGTCTAATTTGAAATCCCTGTCCTCACAAAGGTTTCACTGGTGGCCATTTAATCCTTAACATTTCTCGCGGCGTAGCCCACTGGAATTTTGAACCTGATTTTCCTAGCTCTTATCCTGACACGAGCTAGCACGATGTACAATGTAGAAATAAGAAAGGTACGCTACCAGCACGCAAACATTGGGCTTTCGCCGGGCTACCAAGAGCAAGGATGGCCTACCAACACTGCTAGCGGTTGGAGAGTGGACTGTGTACGCTACCATGTTATTTGTGTTCTATCCCTGCCGTCAGCCTAGTTTGTCAGATTATTTTAAGACATGAGCCTGAAAATTAGATAGATCAAAATCTCAAGTGAACCACACAATAATAAATAATGGTGATTGAATGCCCACCATTAAAAACTTTCTAAAGATTATTGTAATGTTTATTTTCCATTCAACTTATTGATTAGATCATACGGACCTAGAAAAAGGGCAAACACAAATATCAACTTCATCCAAAACTTTTGCCGCTGGGTCAAACAGTTTTGAATGACAAGCATTAATCAACATTGTCTCCTATGTTATGCCCTTATCATGAAATGATATGGATGGATGGCCGGGATGAAACACATATATCATGGTCATCCATGCTGCCCATCTATTTTTGCAGTTCTTTTTTTTTTTTTTTTGATATGAGCCCAAAAAATGAGGTAGCTAGAAACATATCTCAAGTCTTGGAAACACGCCTATCAAAAACTTCTCAATGGACACAAAAGTTTTGAATCTTACTTATATTTGATTTTTTATTTTTTTTACTTAATCCAGGTCTATATAACAAAATGTTTTAAATATCATTATTACATAATATATCGCACCTTTAGGATGGATACAAAAGTTTTGAATCTAACTTATATTTGATTTAAGTTTTGAATCTAACTTATATTTGATTTTTTATTTTTTTTACTTAATCCAGGTGTATATAACAAAATGTTTTGAATATCATTATCGCATAATATATCGCACCCTTAGGATACAGATAAATATTAGTTGTCACATGGGATATATCGATTGTATCGCGTAATGTATAGCTGTTGTTAGGAAACTTGAGAAATTGGTCAAATATTTCAATGAAATTTCAGAGATTGTTGAAAAACACATCAATACACACTTAAAAATTAAAACATTACCAAAAAAAAAAAAAAAAAACACATAATAGGGGTTTTCTTTGTATGGGGTCTTAATAAATGTGTTTTTCTAACTAAACTCATAAAAATATTTTCAAAGTCCATTCATATAATTTATAGATCTTAGAAGACACGTATTGAAATATAAACAATATATTCAAAAGCAAAAGAAGAATCACTAGATTAGTTTACATACATGTTTAATTTTGTATTTAGATAAAAAGATTGCTATTAATCCATCTCTTCCAAATCTTGAAATCGAAGTTTCAAATTCATAATTTTTCATGGAAATATGAAGAATCATAGATTTGTAATCATTTGACACTGGTTTAACGTGGTTTACAACAAAAACATAGATGAAAAATAAAAATGCTAACTGAATCAAATAGGTGGAATATATCGATACTATCTGTTATGAAAAAAAATAGGGTGGTCCACGAAAAGATGTTGAACTAACAACCATCATGAACCAATAGGCCAAACTATCCAAAAGAGAACTACTGATTGAGAAGGGCTAACCATAAGGTAGGTCGGCCCAATCATATGTCGGCATGACGTTCGACGAACTTCCTATAACAACAGCCTAATAAGGACTGTTAGGCTCGGCCAAGGAAGCTGAGGGATGATGGATCGACGATCATAAAGACATCACAAGTCAATCAACATCGAGATGATACCGACCTAATGATAGCTCGATACTACCTGTCTCTGAGGAATCATCTACCTCAACAATACGATCTTGCCTAATGGTCAGATGAACTTATCGTTTCCGACTAACGTTTGGTCTATCTAAAGCAAACGGCTAGAATATCTCTTCCAAAGATTTAGGGAGATAAGGTCAGGATTTCGAAGATCTCAGACATCCATGAAAATCTCTAGCATATCAAGAGCCCTAAACAGAAAAAATCTCCAACGATGTGATCTTCCCTCTCGTATAAATAAGGGAGCCCCTGGATGGTGAAAGGTACACAACTGATAAATCTAAAAAGACTAGTGACTCTTTTCCTTTAAACTATTTTTATAAAGACCCAAATCTCTAACTTTGGCATCGAAGGGTCCCCTGCGTTAGTCAGGTTTTCCTTTCGTCTTTTGTTTCTTATATGCAGGTGTTTAAGGGTTCAAGGAGGATCCATCAAAAAACTGTATCAACACTACCTGTGTGTTTCGTATCACACATGGAGGATACAAGATATATCGTGAGATATATCGGTTGATATCGTCGATATTTAAAACACTAGTATAACAAAATCATTAGATTCGTTGTCACATAAACATTACAATAAGTCCTCGAGACTTTTAATGGTGAAAATTTATTAACTATGGTTTTCCTACAGTGTTTGTCAACCTGAGATTTAGATCTGCCTACTTTTTTTTGGATCAAGCCCTAAACTGATCTGAAAACTAGATGGATGATGTGGATGAAACAGGTACAACATATTTGGTTGGGCCAAAGACCAGTAACCACTAGCCACCTGTCGAGTGGCAGAGTCACTTATGTGGTAGGAAAATGCTGTCCACGTCCAAAAATGCTTCCATGGCTTCTTTCGGGAACGGGGGCATTGTTTTTATTTACGTGGACAAGAAAATAAAAAGAAAAACGACTTATAGGGATGAGATCCACTTATCTAATGCACCACACCAGAAGGATGGATTTCCTTAAATTCAGTAAATTCCAAGCCTTATGTAGGCCGCACCAATTAATTTAGAGGGTTTTGGCATGATTTCGCAACGTTAACTTTCGTGTGGCCCAGATAACTCTTGGTTTAGACCGACTTTAGTGCCCACTGGAACGCCGGATGCATTTGATTAAGTAGACTTGATGCCGGAACATACGCAATAAAGATAGCCACACATCCAATGAGTCAGATCAATCATTTGGGCCGCAGTCATCATAAGATAGGACCCACAAACGATCAGGCAGCGATAACACTGATCATCTGCAGCCACAAGATCAGGCCCATCCAACGGCCAAGATAGCTAATGATGAGCCCCAAATCAAGGAAATCGCCATCAAAACGCTACAAGAAGAATAAGGAAACTGATCTCACCTCCGATGGATGGATCATTCTTCGAGTCCCCGATCGCAACTAGGCGGGCCCCACTTTCAGAACGAATAGATGCTCGACCTGCAACATCGGGAAGGGCACCTCGCGCTTCACACTGGATAAACAACAAGAATGGGAATGAACAATGCAGGTAGGAAACTAGGGACGCGGATTTGCTGCGAAAACCTTCTGTTTGTGAGAAATTCACCCATACATCCGTTCTGTGAGACTATTTTAATGCATGGACGGAAAAAAAATAAAATAAAATAAAATATTATAAGACTCAAAAAGGCTGCACTAAAGCCTTCTGTTTGTGAGAAATTCACCCCATACATGCATTACGTGAGATCATTTTAATGTATAGACACAAATAAAATAAAATAAATAAATAAATAAAATAAAATAAAAATAAAAATAAAAATAAAAAAAGAATAGAAGACTCGAATAGGCCGCACAAAAGAAAAAAATAAGTAAAAAATTTTTTACCATTGAAACCTTCTTAGAGTCTACAGTAATATTGACATGCCACCCATATTGACATGCCACCCATACCTATCGTATCGGCATTCTGTCTGTGATGAGCTGAAAGAACAAATATTACTCTAATTCAAAACTTTTGCGGCCCCGTTAATAATTTAACTGTAGAAGTTCCTCGTGTTTTCAACCACTTGAGTATTAGATCTAGCTTATTTTTATTTTAATTCTCTAAAATGATCTCACCAGACAGACATATGAACTGGGCGGATTTCTTACAAACATCACAGTAGGCCCCACCTAGATTTCTGGCACACCGCGTCCGGAAACTAGGGACTGCAATCAAATAGAAGCAGGCCAAGGGGTACTCCACACGGAAACCGATTGGCTACCCCTGCCAGCAGCCAATGGCTGATGACAGATGCTCTGTGGTCTCCACCATGATGTATGTTTTTCATCCATACCGTCCATTTATTTTTTTAAATCATTTTATGGTATAAGACCAAAAATGAGTTATATCGCAATCTCAAGTGGACCACTTTGCAGGAAACAGTGTTGAATGAACGTAGACCATTAAAAACTTTTGAGGGGCCATAAAAGTTTTGGATCAAGCCGATATTTATTTTTTTCCCTTCATTGACTTAATCAACAGATTGGATGTCAAATAAACAGTACAGTAGGCCCTTAGGTGGATTTTAATGGTAGATATCCAATCATTATTGTTATCATGTGATGTGGTCCACTTGATATTTATATTCCTCTAATTTTTGAAATCAAGCCCTAAAATGATATGTAAAAATGCATGAAACACATACATCATGGTGGGGCCCACACAGCACCGACCATCAGCCACCGGGCTGGTGGCAGGGGGTGTAGCCAATCCGTCTCGGCTCCACACTGTCTTGTGTGAGGACATGGATGATTTGGCTAGTGATCCCAACATTAGCCAGCCTAGATAGAGTAAAAGCTCTGTGGGCCCCACTGTGATGTATATAATGTATACACGCCGTCTGTCCATTTTAAAAGCCAATTTAGGGCATGCGCCAAAAATGAAGCAGATAGGGCCACAAGGGCGGGTCCTGATCAGTTCGAATGGTTCAGATCTGTTGGGCTCCATTTCACAAAATTTTAGCAGTCAGGGGTCCAATCAGAACAAAGGTGGGCCCTAATCAATCTGGACGGCGCAAACTGCCTAGTGGAAAGCCAATTTCCATGGGCCCAACACGAACGATTGAACAGTGGCACACGCTATTTACTAACTAAAAAGAAAAAAGGAGGAAAAGGGAAATTCAAATCAATAGCATGCAAAAGGAAAACAGAAAAATAAAATCCAATGGGGCAGCATTTTATAGCAACGGCCATCCATAGTGGGCTCCACCGCATGAACCATTTGGATCGTCCAAAGGTGGACCCCACCAGCAAGAAATGTAGGTGCCAAGTTCCAGTGCAAATAGGATTTTATCCGTTTCCTAAAAACTCGTGCGTCAAAAGCAGGAGTGCGGATAGGCTGTGTTGAAGCAATGAGTCTTAGCACATATATACCTTTACAGGACGAGCTTCTTCTTTAAAGGCCGCATCATGACAACACCTGCAACCAAACCTCACTTTAGTTACTAAAATCAACTTCACCATTTCACGGCACAACAGAAAAGATTTAAAAACCGAAAACTTCTTCTTCTTCTTCTTTTTTTTTTCCCCCTTTTAAAAAGAACAAATACTAACAATGGCGATGAAGTAGATAGCCCACAAACAGGGAGCATTCTCATCTGTTCCTTCAATGGAAGATGATCTACATCATCCACTGCCGAAAATCTAAAAGGAGCGACAGTGAAATTTCCATCATCAACTTCCCTCTTCACCATAATGCCAGTAGAAAGCAGGCCAATGCTTGCCAGTTACGCTCCGAATGTCGAAATCAAACTCATACATACGGCTTGCATCGACTGATATTTAAAGGCATTTCTCCATGCACAATGCTCTCTCTTGAATTAGTACATTTTAAATATAGAGAAAATGAGTTAGGGCTTTCTATTGCTTTTATTTTTTTACTTCTTCGAAAAAGATTAAAGAGGAAAAGAGGAGCAAGAGATTGATTGGAACTTGAAGCACTTTCAACAGCGAGGTGGCTATTGAAAGTGCTCCGTGAGCCACGCATGATATATATGTGTTGTATCCAAGCCGTCCATTTATTTTTTTTCAGATCATTATAGAGCATTAGCACAAAAATGAGTAAGATCCAGATCTCAAGAGGACCACACCACAAGAAAACAGTGGCTATTGAATGTCCACCATTAAAAACTTCCTAGGACTCAATGTAATGTTTATTTGTCATCCAACCTGTTGATTAGGTCAAGCACACCTGAATGAATATAAAACACAAGTATCAGATTAATACAAAACTTTTATGGCCCCTATGAAGTTTTTAACGGTAAGTGTTCAATCACCACTCTTTCCTGTGGTGTGGTCCATTTGAGATTTGGATCTGTATCATTTTTGGGCTTGCAACATTAAAGAGTCTGAAACAATGGATGGATGGCTTGGATAGGTTACATACTTCATGGTAGAGCCCACAGAGAACTGTCAGTAGCCACCTCGGTACTGATACTGAGCAGGAAATCCGCATATAAAGGCAAGGCGTTTGCTCTTCTCTGTGGCGCCATGGATTGGAGGAACGGGGGCTGCAGGGCTGCTTTAGGAGCGGATTAGCTGTAACCCCGGTAACAGTTTAGTGGTGTTACCCTTACCGTGTGGGCCCCATATTGTTGAATTTATTTCATATCCACGCCGTCCATCTGTTTTTTCAGCTCATTTAAGGTTGTTATGTAAAAACTTCATAAGATTCAAATCTAGGTGTACCATACCATTGGAAAAAGTGATGAATGACCATTACAAGCTCTTTTTAGGCTACGAAAGTTTTGGATCAAACTAATCTTTAGATTTTTCCCTTTATCTATTTCCATTGGACCTTATAAACATGTTAGATGACAAATAAACATTACATATCTGCTAACAGTGGGCCTTGAACCGTTTTTAATCGGTGATAATTCAATCATCACTATTCTTGTAGTGTGGTCCATCTGAGATTTGGATGTACTTAAATTTTTTCTCTGCATCCTAAAATGTTCTGTAAAAATGAATGGACGGAGAGGATATACAACATATTATCAAGGTGGGCCTACGATAAGGATAACACCCACTAAGCTGTTACCGGGTTACACCTGATAAGCGCCCGCTGTTTCAGCCCCCTCGAAGAACAGAAATTAGTGAGGCGATTCGTGCGACGGGATTCAACGGGAACGTGCGGGCGGGATTTCGGCGATCATGCGTGGGGGAACGTGGATTTCCTAGTGACATTGGCAGTTTGCTAGTCCGTATTGGAGGGTGCTATGTGGGTCACACTATGATGTATGTGTTTTATCCACACCTTACATCCATTTCCCCATATTATTTTAGGATACTATTCCTAAAAATGAGACAAATAAAAATCTCAGGTGAACCACACCACAGGAAACTGGTGGTTGAATGCCCACCCTTTAAAAACATCTTTGGGCCACGAAAGTTTTGGATCAAACTGTTATGTGTTTTTAGCCTTCTTAAAGGTCTTTGTGACCAAATCAACGGGTTTGGGTAGAAAATAAACATTAGATTAAGCAGATTTAAATGGTGGTCGTTTAATTAGTACTGTTTTTAAGTCGAATGTTCCACCCGAGATTAAAATCTATCTCATTTTTGGGTTGATGCCCCGTAATAATGATCCAAAATGGATGGATGGCTTATTTATATCATCGTAGGACCCATGGAGCACCGTCTACTGTGGACGTGGATGCGGAATCCTGCTAAAGCCTTTCTCAAGTAGTTCCTCTAAGGCCCAACATGATGCTTGTAAGTAATCCACCCCATCCATCCATTTTTTATATCATTTTAGGACATGGGCCAAAAATGAGCTGAATACAATACTCTGGGTCGAAAACGTGAAGATTGAATGTCCACGGTTGAAATATCAATGGGGTAAGCAGGCTAATAATTATTTATTTTAGTTCATCTTAGTAAGAATGAAGTTACCAATGGTATGGATGGCATATAAACATCACTGTCGGCCGAGGGAGGTTTCAACAATAGGAATTTCCCTACCAACCTTTTCCTTTAGTTCAGCTCTCTTAAGTCTTTGATCCTTCTCATTTTTTGTCTCGTGTCTTAAAATGAGCTCATAAAACAGATGGACGGGATAGATTTCTCACAAATACTATAGTAGGCCCCACCTAGGTTTCTAGTGTAATGCAGGAACTACCATGGATAGCCTTTCATAAGAAGTTTCGCGTCGAAAACTTAAGCGGGGCCTATCGTGATATTTGTGAGAAATTCACCCCATTCATTCGTTTTGTAAGCTCATTTTAGGACTTGAGACCATAAGTGAGTAGGATGACTCTAGTGGACTGCACTAAAGGAAAAGGTGGTTAGGGAAATTCCTACCATTGAAACCTTGCTGGGTGATGTTTACGTGTCATCCATACCATTCATAATGTCATTCCTACCAGGATGAACTGAAAACACAAATATTAGCCTGTTTCAAAACTTCTATGGCCCCACAAATATTTCAATTTTGGACATTCAATCTTCACATTTTTGGCCCAAGTATTGGATCCAGCTCATTTTTACACCCATCCTAAAATAATCTCATAAAACGGATGGACAGGGTGGATTTCTCACAAACATCATAGTGGGCCCCACCAGTATCTAACCACCATTTACCATCGAATATTACTGTGTTGACTTCAGCAACCATTGCTACAAGTTGGTCTTCTGCAATATTATCTTAAGCTTTCAATTGCTTCTTCATGTGTCAACATTACTTTACGTAGTGTCCTGGCTTATTAGAGAAGTGACACTTGCTTCTTCATGTGTCGACATTACTCTATATCTTTCTTTAGGGAGATATTGGATTTAGCGTTTTGAAATTTTGGGTTGTCCTCTTCTATTATATATGCTTTGGAATGATTTTTCAAAGCATTTTCTCTTTTGTTTAGATTTCTGGACTCTTCTTTTATACGAAGATGCACTATAAGACAACCCACTTTTACCAACAAAAATTTTCGTCGCGAAATGAGTTTTTTTCGTGGGTAAAAGGTTTTACCAATAAAAAAATTCGTCGGTAAATTCGTCCGTAAAAGATCGACGAAAAAGGCTTTCGAGGGTGAACTTCTTCTCATCATGTTTCAATTTCTTTTTATAATTAAATCATGATGAGGGTAATTTTACCACACTACACTGACCAAAAATTTTTCAGAAAGATTTATACCACCAATCTTCAATTCATTAGTCAAGTTCTGAAGTTCGGTTACTTGATAGAGAATTGGTTGATCATTTTTTAAAAGTAAAGTGGACATGATTATCGATCAAAAATTTCTGAGTACTAACCTCTTCAATTTATATTTTTCATCTAATTTTTTCCAAAGGTATTTGGCAAAGGATATTTTACGATATGAGTTATAAATGGAATTAGAGATGGCGTTAAGGATATAACCTTTGCACAAAAAATAGTCTTCCTTCATTTTCCTCCGTTCTGCCTTCACTTATTCTAAGAGGTTGTCTTTTGGCTCGGGCAGAGAAGATAGTTCATCGTTAAGGATGTAAGATAACTTAAGAGTTGTCAGAAAGAAAAGCATCTTCTGCTGTCATTTTGAGAAGATCAATTGACCGTCGAAACGATCCAATCGTACAAAATCTTAGTTCATAACAATCCAGAGTTAAGATTGTCTTCATTGTTACTAGAGTTAAAATTTGTCTTGAATGTAGGAAAAATAACAATATAAAACACAAAGAGGATATAGGAAAAAGATAATGAGACAATAAAATCTATTAGGTTTAAGGCTCGACTTGAATAGTTAATTTCTCAATAGATATTTTCTTCTTCTTTTTTCTACTAGTTTCAACAAGTTCAAACGAAGGAATTTGCAAATTGTCTTCAGATACAATGAATTCTCAATCCAAATTTCAACATAAAAATTTATACATTTAAGTGTTGAACAGATCTCTAGTTTTGATATCGATGTGCCTTTAAAAGATTCTAAATAAATACAACAAGAGATTAGATTCGAGAGTACTTCGCAATGGATGGTTTATTTGGAAAATGGAGAGAATGTGATATGTCTTTCTAGATTATAATTTTCAGGATTTATAACAATCGAATTGTAATAGAGTTCTTCCTGAAGAGATAATAATGTGCCTCTACAAGGCATCCACACCCATTTACAGCAAATAACATTCTTTCATAAAAGGACATGACTATTCTTGAGCTAGGCCTAGTGCTAAGGACACTTAAATGAATAGGCTTTGTGTCACATTGACTATTCTTGAGCTAGGCCTAGTGCCTTGGGCTTGTGAAAGCCCACTTGCTCATGGAACTTGGGATGTAAGCTAGTTACAAATAACAATTGGATAAGAGACCAAGTGAGCCAACTTCCATGTTCAAGGGAATGGTGTTTTTATTATTGTTAGTTTACCGGTCTACTTAGCCAATTGGCACTATTGTAAGTAAAGCCCGTGATAGTATGAAATGTATGGTAGATGTGTGATGGTAGGTGATGTAATGTGTGGTGTACACATGGTGGCATATAATGTATAATAAAAGTATAATGTGTTGTGATATGTGGTGAAGAATAATGGTGTGTAATGTATAGCTCACACATAATGATTATGGTATGTGTTATGCATGTGTGATGGATGTGGCATGAAATATGTAGCTTATACACAACATGGGTCTCATAAGACTATATTATAGATTGATGATTAAATCTTAGATAGGCCCAAGTTAAGGCTCATTGCTTATGGGTATTAGAGTCATGATCCAATCTGTATCAAAACAAGATTAAGGGGCTAGATGGGCATTCCCATGGATAATGGGTTATGACGTAAGAGTTTATCACTAAGTATTTATTTGTCATGGTTTAGCAATTTGATCTTTCTTACCTTTGCTTATTTTAGCACTAACTTGATGATTTAATATACATAGTTGATTTATGAGCATCCATTTTATGCATGCATGACACATCATGAAATTGGGGCCCTCATGTTGGTCCATATATCTGGATGAAATTCAGATATGTACTATATTTGGGCACTCATGTTGGTCTATATGATAGTATTTGGACCCTCATATTAGTCATTATGTTTGGATGAAAGTCCAAAGGAGTTAGGGTATGTATATGTCTTTGCAATTCTGCATTCAGATATTTGGGCTTTTATGGTGATGTATTTCATGAGTGAATATTTTGTATGGTGGCCAGATGATGACTGGTTCAACAAGATGGTTTGTGTTAAAACCTTGTGATGGCAAAGTTATTAATATTATTGGGAAGGTTTGATAAGGGTGTGTCATGGCTACCTTGGGCTTAGATCCTGTGACTGGAGATGCCTAACCTCCAATGAATCTGCTAAGATTGACCAATTGGGTCATCTTCCATCATGTGTCAAGTGGGGTGAGTACAGTAAGATATATGCAAGAGTCTTTTCAACTGCCGGGACCAGAAAGGGAAGAGGTGTGTTGAGCCTACCTACTATCGTGTACCAGGTCAAGGTGAGTGGTATTCTGACTACTAAGGTCGAGTAGGGTAAAATAAATCAAGGTCCCCCATTGTGAAGCCAATGGCTAGATGGGTATGAGTTGACGTACCCAAGACTTTGCTTTTTGTAAATGCATCTCATACTTGTGTGGAAATCATGTGGCATTACACTTATGTGGAGCGTTATGATTCTTGTAGAGATGTGTTATGTAATTGCAGGTGTTCCATTTGAGATGAGAGATGTTTAGCATTTAAATCATGCATCTATTCATACACAATTTCACTCGGGTTAGTGAGTTCCCAACTAGACCATTATGTGATCACTCGCATAGATAAGATTTTAGTTATGTATGGTACTAACCTAAGATCAAGAGTTTACCACATTAATTCTAGCTATCTAAATTATGTATGAGACTGGTTTGGATAGAAGTCATTTTGATAGACCGCACGGCTTGAGAAATAACATACTGCCATTATCACTATATCTCGCGCCAACTTTGTCATTCATTTTCCATAGCATGCCTTGTAATAGAATATAGAATTTAATTAGCTTGAATATGATGATTGGCTACTCCAATGATTCATGGTTACTCATTTGAGCAGTATGCCTAACATTGATGACATGTCCATGATAACCTGTCTAGCTATAACAACATGATTGATTGATAACATTCTCACCTATGATAATATGCTTGGATGAAAACATGCCTATGGTTTTTTAGATATCTTTACTGGAGAACTCTGATAAGCCATGTTTTACTCCCGGCAAGTCATACAATCACAAGCTATGGTTAGGTCATACAAATATTTACACCTTTTTCATGATGTGTTTAGTAGCAAGGTGCGTGCAAGATCTGTAGGATCTTGCTACTATATCCTTCATTGTTATTGAAATGATTGTACTTTTGTATATATAATATGAAATATTGTATATGGTTATTTGGGTGACTGTCCTTGGAAAGATAGGTCAATCTCTTAAATATATATGTTTATACCATGTATGTAATGTGTAACTGTCTAATCACATTAACAAAAAAATCTATCCGCCATGAACCAAGTTTGGTGTTCGGAAAGTTCGTTAATCGTTCACCAAGTCTAGTAAGTGGCAAGGAAGCAGCTGTGACTCGAGTTCGAGACTTGGGAAGTAGTAGCACCCGGGTTTCAAATTTAGGGCATGACGTAAACATGCATTGATCTATATATATATATATATATATATATATATATGCCGAGTTACATCGATGTCTAATATCTATTCCATGTTGTTTACTAGAAATAGTTCGGACACTATAACGAAAAATATGTCCAGATTTTCTTCAGCTTCAGCGAGATAGAGTTGAGATTTTATATTTTTTTTCTTAAGCTTATATTCATTTTCATAATCTTCATGCTTCTAACAATAGTTACAGGGCTCCTTGTTCTTGAATTGACTATTTGTTTTCTTTTTGAGCCTACACTCCTTGAGATTGATGTTTAAGCTTTACACAATTATAACAATTTTCTTTCTTTTTGCCCTTTTGTTCCTAACTTGTTTCTAGTATATTAGCTTTTGAAATAGTCCGTTTGCATTTTCAATTTGTTCTATATATCTATTAGCCTCCTCTATTATTATGTGTTCGATTATATTTTTAAAAAAAATTCTATTTTTCTTATGTTTCATTCTATTTTTATATTCCTTTCAGGAAGAAAGTAGTTTTTCAATCTATGCTCCTGACAAGAATACTTTATCCATTTTTATTCCCTCAATCATTAGCTCATATACCAAAGTATGATGACCATGAATCTGGTTCATGACAGGTTTATCATCTGTTATTTCATAATAGAAGAAGTTTGCAATAGTAGGTTTATTATATCATGTATCTTCAAGGAAATATTTCTTTTCTAGTGCAGTCTAAATGTCCTAAACAAATTTATAAAAAACATAGATGTCATATAATTCATTCAACAAGGTATATATGGTGTAATGTTTATAGTTATTGGCATTTCTAAATTCATTTTCATTGGGTAGATCAACTATAAATGAATATGAAATAATGCAAAATAAATAAATAAATAAATAAACCTTTAATGTTTTCAGGGAAGATTGATTTTCTGTTTCCATCTTTTGAAATTATGTCCCGAGAACTATTTGATTTTAGATAGTTTAGTTGTAGGGTTGACTGTAATGGTGATAATGGAATACAATAGAGTTCTTATTGTAACTAAATTTTCAGCCGGTTAGAGAAATCATCAAACACCAGTTATAAAAAATAAAAGAAGAAACTTTTAAGTTTCCAAATATCGAATAAGATGACTACTATTTCTAACAATTAAATATTTAGTCTCAAGATTATTGGAAATAATGTGTTAAAAACAATATATAATATTCAGAAAAATAAAATGAAATAATAAAATAAAGTAAAAAATGATGACTTATTTATTTGAGTCGAGGCGTGAATGGGTCACTCGTTGTACACAATCTCGAACCAGCATGCAGAACTTAATTGTAACACCCATACTTTTAGCACTTGAGTGTTACCTTAGAAATGCAATTAATGTGTGTATGTATGGGAACACGCATAGACCTACTCTATGCCATGCATGTAAACCCATTAATCACTCATCTCAACCATCTGAATTTGTGCTAGGACAATGCAAGTCATATCCGTAGGGCCTGAAATCAATTACCTTTCATCTAGACCATAACATCTACCGTTCAGCAGATTTACAACTATAATTAGGAGATTAAATCCTCAATTACTATGTTAGCCTATCCGATCAGTCATTTGATTAATGATCTCTGTCTGGGCTAGGCTATAAATCCTTAGAACCATCCTAGAATCAAGTATATAAGTTGTCCTACCCTTGAATAAAAGGATACTAACGAACTAAAACTAACATAACAGATTAACAGTAGGATTTCAAAATTCATTACTAAGAAATTCTATCACGTGCTAGGGCCACTTAGGCATGTAAACCACCTTAAATTTAGAAGCCTGAGTTAGTAGCTTCACTAACCATGCAAAATATACTGTTACAGTTACCCAGAAAGTCATTATAGTACCTAGGACCCTAAAGGAGTGAATTCGTAATGATCAAACCGTCGAACTTTAAAACTAACCGTTGGATCATCCTCGGCCACCAAGTAAACACGAAACTCTTGTTGTACGGTCTATTGAACTATGGATCTGGTTCAAAGTCAGGTTGGTGGCCTATCCTAAGCTATTGAAACCGATGGATAGACTAGATTTCTCCAAACATCTATGTCGGCCCACTTTCCCGTGTACACTAGAGGGGGTACACTTGAGGTGCACTGGACGGCACCTCCAATCAAATCGGGTTTGACCTGAAATCCCTCCAAAAGAGGGATTTTCTCTCTCTTTCAGCAGACGGACGCTGTCTGTTTGGGACATGCTATGGCCCACCATGAGGGACCATTTCAATGATCCAAGCCATCCATCTGACTCAAGCGGTGGGCTCGACCAAAACCCAATTGCTATATCAAGTTTCCCGATACATGTGGGCACACAATCCTCGCTGCAAGTGAGCCCGAAACACATAGTTTTCAAAAAATAGTGACTGTTCTCTGTGCAAAAAGCTGAGCAATTCATGTGCTCTCCCCTTTCCAATCTCTGTCGTCCGTCTTGGAGAGATCTTAACCCTTTAAAGCTAGGTTTTAGCGATGAAAGAGAATGGGAGAGAGAGAGAACAGCCGCAAGCTTTCTTCGTCCAAACCCACCAACCTAAACTCCTCCAAGCTTCAATGAAGCTTGTCTATAAGCTTTCTAAGGTCCATACGTACCGTCTACAAGAGTAAGATCAGAGGAAGAGGTGGTGGAGGCGAAAATGTCATTATGGCCGTTTTCTCCTTCTTTGTTCGAGCCACTAAGTCGCACCGGTTCGGGGCGAGTTCTGGTTGGATTTGGAGTTCTTTCTGATCTTAGTTGAAAGAAAAGAAAGAAAGGTAGAAAGGAAGGACATATGAATAGAAGGAAGGGAGAAGCAGGTAGAAGAGACAGGAGAACAGGGAAGAGTAGAGGCAGCAATTAGAAGTCGCCGCTGTACTCGTTAGGCTACATTGAGTTGTGGACTCAGTCGGTCCGAGTGGGGTTTGTTCTGTGACACCCCGGGTTTTTAGGGGCCGTGTAAGAACTCAGCTCTTGAATTCTCAGGTGTCATGGTGCCCTAATGGGCTTCATATTTTAATTATATTTAGATGATCTCATAAACAATGGAGGATTTAGCAAGGCATGGATCAGAAGTACGACATAAGCAGTATTAATTACTACTAAATATAAAAATATCCAGACAGTAAATCCAAAATCATCTAAATAGGGAACTAATCTCACCCATACATAACCTAAAGTGACTAGGGCCCTAGTCCATACCCCGTGGTAGCCCAAACTCAACTAAAAGGATCCGTCGAAAGTCTGGAAGCAGGGAAGCTCATCTTCCTTATCCTTGCTCACCCCGCTCGACTCATCAAGCTCCACCTCATCTGCATCTAGAAAAAGGGTCTGGTTGGTGTTTTAAAACACCGCCTCAAAGTAGAAGTAAGTGATCAGCTCAGTGGGTGCATTAGTCTTAAGTTACAACAGGCATCAATTAAATTATGTATTTAATAAAAGAAAATACATTCATAAAAATTAACTAATCTTTTTAATGCATATGCATGTATAATGATATGATGCATGCCCTCACAACAACACTCCCTCGAGCGACTCCGTCTAACGATCGCGTATGACCAACACTCCCTCATTGCGACCTCAACCGCCGAGTCGTCACCCTATCTAGTGCGATGCATGAATAATGTTAACTAAGTATTTAATTAATTTCATTCATCTAGCAGATTAGGAAAACTAGTACACCCCACGATATCAAGCCCTTAACTAGTTGCGAGACCAAGGCCCCTCAACGCTCGAGGCCAAAACCTCGCGATCCTTGATCCTATTGGGTTCCCCATCCCCGATTCAAGCACATGGGAATATTAGGAAGGGATAGATCATACTCACTATGGGGAGGCTCATCACCCCAGCGTAAGCCGACAGCTCGGACACAGTGGCTCATTCCACCATACCCGGCTCTCGAGATAGTGGATCAGTTTCCAACGGTTATCAGTGGGCTTCAGTGGGCGAAGGGTGTCCCAGGTTCCATTCAGGTATGAGCAGACATTGTTAACAAATAAGGTTGGTCAGTAAATAGGCTACACCGGACGAGTTCAGGCAAGCTCGTGACAAACGACATTAGGTACGAGCGACCCATGTAATCTAACTATTGTAGCCCACACGCACCAGCCCAAATCCATGGGTTTATCCTCTGGATAATCCTACCAACGGGACCACCTTCACTCTCCTTATATTCCTGACCAACCCAAGGGTTTAATGGTAATGCGTAGCATGCCAACTAATAGGGTTATCAACTAGCATATGTAATATCACACTTATCAACATAAAACTCAGATTTTTCCTACTAAGCCAAGCTAACAATATTGTAAAATAAAGGTGCATGTGTGTTGTGTGGGTTAGTGAAGAAACTAAGCATTTCATATACATCATATGATCAAAATGCACATCGATCAATAAATCATACATACTAGAAGGTAACATCATACACGAATCAACAAGACACGAACATGCAAACATCAATTTATACCCAATCATGTGAATAACAACAACATTACATAACTATTCCACATTGATTAAAATGATCAAGGTAAGGTCTTTCCTAAGTTCTCTCTAGATCCTCCAAATACACCATCCAAGCAAGAAAAATCATTAAACTCATACTAAAATTGGTGTTATGCCACCTAAGGATAATACTCTGCACCTATGGATCATTGAAGACATTATAAAACGATCTAGGGTTGTCAAACTCGCGGGTCAATTCGTAGAGATCCTGAGCCAAATGAACTTGCATGTTAAGATTACATGCATTTTCTAGCTCAACACCAAAAATTATAAAAAAAAAAAAAAAAAAAAAAGATGGGTGCTTACCTCTCCAATCAGCTGGAAGTGGCTTGTAGTTGTGGATATAAGAAAGCGAAAGGTATCTCTCTAAGGTTTCAAGCTTCCTTCGGCCCCACCTCCTACCACACACTCCTTTTCTTTCTTCTTCCTCTCTCTTTCTCCTCCTTTCTCCTCTTTCTCTTTTTCTTTTCTCTAGGGTAAAATCGTATGGGGAGAGGGGGTGCCCAAATGATGCCCTTTTATAATGCCAGATATGGTGTAAATGGCCCTAAGTGTTGGATTTTTACTATACTAGCCCTATGGGAGGATTTTTTTTAGCCTCTAGGGCCCACTATGGGGTGTACATGTTGATATACACCGTAGGATAGTTAGCCCTAATGATGATCTACGTATGTATATGATCAACCCGTCATTTGGATGCGTCGATCGACAGATATGATTAAAAGTCTGTTCAACGATCACCGATAGTCGATCGAGGTCGTGACTATACAGATATGAGCAAGGAAATATCTTTACTCCACGGGTAAAGTTTGGTAATAAATTGATGGTTCGAAATCCTCGGCTTGGGCAAAGACCGAATGTAGATAAGTAACTTAAGTTCTTGGTTAGTTTCAAGAATATTACACAACTTATGCACCGACTTTGTAAGTCCAAGTTGAGCGATCCGAGTCATGACCTCGACTGGATGTCTCACGATGGATGTCAAGCCTAGTAAGACAGATATTATTTTATAGTTTTGAAACTAGTGACCCACTAACGAGCGGTCTAGAGCTTGTTTGAAAATTCAGGGCATTTCTATAATGAATTAGGCATTAGGGTCTAGATTAACTATGTTCATAGGATAACTTATTTATAACTAGTGAAAGTGGAGATTTGGTCATGATTACTCCAAACCGTTGGTTTTAGGTTAAAAGAGTAACATGATTGATTTGGTCTACTAGTTAAGATCCGGGCCTTATCTGACCCGACCTTGGTTAGATCTCTAATTTATTTATGCTTGTCGTGATTAGTTAGCAAAGATTTGGGTCCTATATAAGTAAATCATGGGGCTACACCTGATGTTCAAGTGATCGGGCAGATTCGTTGGCTTCCTACAGTTGATTAATCGGACTTGTATGGTTCTTTACTGATACCACCCCTATATAAACTAACATTGAGTTTTAATGGTCATTAAGTGATATTATAAGTTAATTAATAGAAAAAAATTTCAAGGATTTTTTGAAATCCAAAACAGTAAAAATCCAGGACATTATAATCTACCCTCCTTAAAAATAATTTCATCCCCGAAATTGCCTAAGGGTAATAAATAAATATTTTATCATTTTATTTGCTTAAGTTTTATTGATTTCAGGTTTATATGCGTAGTAGGGTGCATACTAACTATACTAGCCTAGCTTATTATATTCTACCCTCAAAAGTTTTCACCTTTGAGGGTTGAAAATAAATGTCAAAATCATCATTATCGTGTTAAGTATTTGATGATAAAGTTGACCTAAGGATGATATATCCTACTCTTTTATGACTGGGCTAATAAGGAAAAACAGTTGTGGTAAGCTTGATCCCATATGTCAATCATTTACCTGACCAGGGAAGAAAGATCGTTGTATCTCTTCCTAGTCCTGGTAGATCTTGGTCTTCTACTTGGTCAAAGCAGTGAGTCCGTTGGTATTCACCTAGGATTGAGAATTGTGTCAAGACGTGAATACTTCGCAAGTGTATACTTCCGTAATTTCGTAGTTCAATCAATCATTTAGAGAATGACCATCATCGAAAAGTTTAAATATCATATCTATAAGGTTATCCTTTGGGTCTTGGTCTAAGAGAGTTCTCATTTTGATTTAGGTTCAAATTGGAGGTTAATAAATCTCTTAATATGCTTATGGTCAAAGATCACCCTAAAAAGTTTCTATAGGCATAAAATTTTATATGATCAATTATCATTGTGTGCAATGACATTTTCTTTAGCCTACTAACTCTGTCCAGATATTTCTCTATAGTAACCCTATTATAGATGTTAATTTTTATCCTTCCCTTCCCTGTAGACCATAGAGTAAATTACTCATGCAATTCGATTATCAAATCATTGAGGATTGAAAACCCAAGAGGAAGGGATTTGGGGATCGTAATTGGAAGGAAAGGATTAGGCACTTCTAAGCAAATGGTGGCATAGGTTCAACGAAGAGAATCAACCTCCTCATCAGCTAATGTTGAAAAATGTGTCTAAGCAGATAGGTATTGATTATTATAAATGGCTTCTCAAGGCAGAGGGTTTATCATTTGGATATAAGAAAGTTAGGTTCCTCATTATGGGATTTTGAAAGGGTGGAAGTACTAATGAGTAGGGGTATCCATATCTTAGTTACAATTTTGGAATGATATTTGGGCTGAGGATAATCTCATTTCATGAGAGGAGGCGCCCACACCATGTACTTATCATGGGAATTGTGGTTTGGAAACATTACATGTTGAAACCAAAGGCACCACAAGATAAGTAGCCTTGGGAATCTAATGAGCATCTTGAATGGGGTTGATGGGGATCTCTTTGAGCTTCGTTGGAAGCTATGGATATGGTTCACGATTTCATCAAAAATATTCTTCCCTTCTTGAATTAAAGGGAAAGATTTTGGAATATGACAGGCTTCTTAAATAGAGTTGAGGTAGATGTTTATGAATCTGACTAGAAGTATGACTCCTCTCTATGAGTAGAAGTGTGGATACTTGTCTCAGCCTAGGTTAGTTAGTACCTTAATGTGGAGTGCCATAAAAAATAAAATATTGTCTATGACTAATTTTGAGAAAAGTCACATTTCCTCTCTTTCATGTGCTTACTGTGTGTTAACTGCAGCAAACATAGTATATGAAATACAATTTTGATGACAATAGGAGTGGAAATGAGAAATTAGTTAAGATTGATGGACAACTGCCTTGTAGCGACTGTCTGATATGTTGGCCTATAATTCATGAAAACTAGATATTGAGAAGGACGTTTTTCATTAAATTTGAGTTGGGTAGCTATAGTAGAGATGTGCATCTAGTGTTTTCATGTGATTAGTTATAAGACCAGCTATGCTTTATAGACAGAATGTTAGGCAGTCAAGAAGCAATATATTCATAAGATGTGTAGCGAAAATGAGGATATTAAAGTGGACGAGTGGAAAGCTAGGGAAGGATAGATTTAAAAATGAATGCTTTATGTATAGTATGTTAGACAATCAAGTAACAACACATTAGTAGAATGCGTGTAGCTAAATGTGGATGCGGAAGTGGATGAGTGGCAAGATGAGGTACGGTATAATTCAAAATGAATGAATTTGTCAAACTTATGAGCAGCACCAATAAGTAGTAAGATGAGGGAAAGTCATCACGATTACCAGAAAAATTATTAAAATTCTAGAAGTGACAGTTGTCTAAACTAATGATTCATCATTAAGTTTAAAAATGTCTATATTTATTATAATGCTTCTTATACTTTTAGTACTTAAATTATTTTAAAACTTTTTATGATGGTTTATCCTTAAGTTTTAACTCATCCCACAAAATTTCATATCATTTGAAGTTGTAAATAAATTATTAAAATTCTAGAAGTAACCACCGTCTAAAACTATAATTTTTTTGGATAGTTATCAATTCATTCCAGATCTAACTATATTATAATTTTTATTTTATTTTTATATAAACTAGACTTATAAAGTTTTAACTTAGCCTTTGAATCACCTAAATTGGAGTTGTAACGAAAGATATATGAATTTTTGAAGTCGACTAAATTTTACAGGAAATTCTAGCGTGATCACGCCGGTCCATTGGACCTCCGGGCGTGGCCTGCGCTCGCTGGGCATGGCCACCCTGGGTCTGGGCGTGGTCATGTCAGCCGGTGTTTTCCAGATGAGGCCCCTTTTGTTTTACAATTTTTCAGGCACCGGTAAGGCCCCCGAGGAAGTACCATATATGATCTTGGGGTAGGAGAAGCCGGTCTACACAGTAAGCTTATTTGTTTCATGATATTCCTCTCAGTTAGGGGCTAAAATCTAATTTTTCTTCAGTTTCACTATTTTCGGTAAATTTTTGTTCACCCCTAACTCTTTGCCCCCAATTGGGTCGAGACTATCAGATTTGGCCCGGTATTCGCTCATTTGGCCTAGGATGATGGTTTCAACTGTCTAATCACTCAATTTCCAGCTCGTTCCAATCAACGAGCTGATATAATGTAAGAGTCTTGGACTCGATTCCTAGCATCACTAAACTCTCGCTCCCCAATCCTATCTCTCTTGAAGTCTTACCTTCCGTCTAAGATTGTTGGTTTAAGGCCTGGGGTAGTTCCTAGCATTCATATATCTCTATTGCGTTTTCTCTCAAGTCAGCGGATGCATTAGTGAGTTCATGATCCACGGCGCAGTCTAAGTCTTTCTATTCGTAAACCCTAACATTTTAGTCTTCGGACTTGCCAAATGGCATGATCCCGGGATCCAATAGATGTCTCTAAGTTTGATTACTCCCTTCTACGTTAACGAGTGCATTATAGCGAGTTCATAATTCACAGCCCAATTTAATCCAAACCATTGCTATAATACCATCTGTAACACTCCAGATTTTCAGGGGCCGTGTAAGAACTCGGCTCTCGAATTTCCAGGTGTCATGGGTGCCCTAATGGGCTTCATATTTTAATTACATTTGGATGATCTCATAAATAATGGAGGATTTAGTAAGGCATGAAGCAGAAGTACGTCATAAGTAGTATCAATTGCTAATAAATATAAAAATATCTAAACAATGAATTCAAAATCATCTAAATAGGGAACTAGTCCCACCCATACATGATCCAGAGCAACTAGGGCCCTGGTCCATACCCCACGGTAGCCCGAACTCAACTAAAAGGATCCGTTGAAAGCCTAGAAGTAAGGAAGCTCTTCTTCTCTATCATTGCTCACCTCGCTTGGCTCATCAAACTCCACCTCACATACATCTAGAATAGGGTCTGGTTGGTGTTTTAAAACACCACTCCAGAGTGGGAGTGAATGATCAACTCAGTGGGTGCTATTAGTTATAACGGGCATCAATTAAATTATGGATTTAATGAAATGAAATACATTCATAAAAACTAACTAATCTTATTAATACATGTATATGTATAACGATATGATGCATGCCCTCACAACAACACTCCCTCGAGCGACTCCATCTAACGATCGCGTATGACCAACACTCCTTCATTGCGACCTCGACTACCGAGTCGCCACCCTATCTAATGCGATGCATGAATAATGTTAACCGAGTATTTAGTTAATTCCGTTCATCTACCAGATTGGAGAAACTAGTACACCCCATGATATCAATGCCCTTAACTAGTTGTGAGGCAAAGGCGCCTCAACACGAGAGGCCAAGACCCCGTAATCCTTGATCCCATCGGGTTCTCCATCCCCAATTCAAGCACATGGGGAGTGCTAGGAAAGGATCACTCACGGTCACTACGGGGAGGCTCGTCACCCCAGCGTAGGCCGATAGCTCGGACACAGTGTCTCATTCCATCATGCCCGACTCTCGAGACAGTGGGTCAGTTTCCAACGATTATCAATGGGCTTCAGTGGGCGAAGGGTGTCCCAGGTTTCATTTAGGCGTGAGAAAACATAGTTAACAAACAAGGTTGGTCAGTAAATATGCTAGACCGCACGAGTTTAGGTAAGCACGTGACAGATGACATCGGGTACGAGCAACCCATGTAGTTTAAATACTGTCGCTCACACGCACCCGCCCAAATACATGGGTTTACCCTCAGGATAATCATACCAACAAGACCACCTTCACTCTCCTCATATTCCTGATAAAACCCAAGGGTTTGATGGTAATGCATAGCATGCCAACTAACAGGGTTATCAACTAGCATATGTAATATCATGCACTCACACTTCTCAACATAAAACTTAGATTTTTCCTACCAAGCCAAGCTAGCAATGTTGCAAAATAAAGATGCATATTTGTTGGTGGGTTAGTGAGGAAACTAAGCATTTTATATACATCATAGGATCAAAATATACATCGGTCAATAAATAATACATACTATAAGGTAACATCATACACGAATCCACAAGACATGAACATGCAAACATTAATTTATACCCAATCATGTGAACAACAACAACATTACATAACTATTCCATATTGATTGAAAGGATCAACGTAAGGTCTTTCCTAAGTTCTCTCTAGATCCTGCAAATAAATCATCCAAGCAAGCAAAATTATTAAGATCATACTAAAATTGGTGCTAGGCCACTTAAGAATAATATTCTGCACCTATGGATCGTTGAAGACTTTAGGAAACAATCTGGAGTTGCCAAACTCGTGGGTCGATTCGTAGAGATCCTGAGCTAAATGAACTTGCATGTTAGGATTACATGCATTTCCTAGCTCAACCCCCAAAATTAAAAAAATTTAAAAAAATGGGTTCTTACCTCCCCAATCGAATGGAAGTGGCTTGTAGTTGTGAATATGGGAAAGGAAAAGGTATATCTCTAAGGTTCCAAGCTTCCTTGGGCCCCACCTCTTACCACACACTCCTTTGCTTTCTTCTTCCTCTCTCTTTCTCCTCCTTTCTCCTCTTTCTCTTTTTCTTTTCTCTAGGGCAAAATCGTATGGGAGAGAGGGGGTGCCCAAATGAGGTCCTTTTATAATACCAGATTTGGTATAAATGGCCCCAAGTGTTGGGTTTTTACTATACTAGCCCTATGAGAGTATTTTTCTAGCATCTAGGGCCCATTATGGGGTGTGTATGTTGATATACACTATAAGATAGTTAGCCCTAATGATGATCTATGTATGTATATGATCGGCCTACCATTTAGATGCATCAATCGATTGATATGATTAAAAGTCTGTACAACGGTCACTGATAGTCGATCGAGGCCGCGATTATACAGATATGAGTAGAAAAATATCCTTACTCTACGAGTAAAGTTTGATCATAAACTGACGGTCTAAAATCCTTAACTTGGGCAAAGACCGAATGCAGATAAGTGACTTAAGTTCTTGGTTAGTTTCAAGAATATTTGCACAACTCATGCACCGACCTTGTATGTCCAAGTTGAGCGATCTGAGTCATGACCTCAACTGGATACCTCGCAATGGACGTCAAACCTAGTAAGACGGACATTATTTTATAGTTTTGGAACTAGTGGCCCACTAACAAGCAGTCTAAAGCTTGTTTGAAAATTTGAGGCATTTCTGAAATGAATTAGGTATTGAGATTTCTCGTGGGCGATGATTAGAGTTTGGATTAACTATGTTCATAGAATGACCTATTTATAACTAGTGAAAGTGAAGATTTGGTCATGATTACTCTAAACCGTTGGTTTTGGGCTAAAAGAGTAACAGGGTTGATTTGGTCTATTAGTCAAGATCCGGACCTTATCTGACTCGGCTTCCTTTAGATATCTAATTTAGTTATACTTGTCTTGATTAGTTAGTAAAGGGTTGGTTAGATTTGGGTCTTATGTGAGTAAATTATGGGGCTACACCGATGTTCAAGTGATGGGCGGATTCGTTGGCTTCCTACAATTGATTAATCGAATTTGTGCAGTTCTTTACTGGTACCACCCTTTGTATAAACTAACACTGAGTGTTAATGTTCATTAATTGATATTATAAGTTAATTAATAGAAAAAATTTCAATGTTTTTTAAAAATTCAAAATGGTAAAAATACTGGACGTTACATGTTCAGACCCTCTCGAGCGCCCAAACTAGAAGGAAGAAAGGAAGTGGGTGAGAGAGTGGGGCTGCTTTACTCCGTTGCTATCGTGATCCATCCTTGTTCAGCACCAAGTCAGCCCAAGTAATTCCCTTATCCCTCCATCTTCATCCAACCACAGTTGCTGAGACCATTGTCGAAACCAGGCCATGATGAGGGCTGATGTGTGGGCCGAAAATGGCCTCTAGCTGGGCCGTAAGACCAGCCTCCTGCTGGTGTGAATAGTGGACTGAAAATGGTCCTTGTTTGGGATGAAGACAGGCCTTCATAAGGCCATGTAATGCAGGTCTCAACTGGGCCTTGAATCCAGCTGAAAGCGGGCCCCAGCTATGTCGTGCTACTAGTTGAAGATAGACCTCAAAATGGACCCTCAATCTAACCTGGTAACAACCCTTCAGGTGGGCTGAGGTCAATGTTGTTTGAGCCACGATCTGGGCCAAGAAATGGCCACCATTTGAATTATAGGTTGGGCCAAGAACTGGGCTGATTCCGATCGTAATGGGGCCCAACCTAGCCACTTGAAGTGGGCCTAGATCAAGCCACAACTCGTGTCATGATTCGAGCCAAGCCCAGCTACTGACCTGGGCCAAAGAAGTGGGCCAAAACTAGCCCACGTTCTAGGTTGAAATCAGTCTAAAAGGTGGGCCGAGGGTAGCCACAAATTTGGACCATGTGATGGGCTGAAATTAGCCTAAGTCTAGGCCAAAAATCTGGCCAAAACCACATAGTGGACCTAGGCTAGGCCCAGCCTTAGTTTGGGGTACAATTTGCAAAACAAATTTTATGGCTATTGAAAAACTTGGCTGAAGTTTTCCATTCCATTTGCTGACCCGGATTGGTTACTACCTCTCTGGAAATCTGAGGGGCCCACATGATCTTTGGTTCTGATCATCATACATATATATTCCATGTGTGTGGCCAACGTTACTTGGATCTTACTTATATAAATGTTCGAGCCAGTACGTGGAATGGGAACTCGGGTGCATGGTATGGCATGGGACATATGTAATATGGCTTAATATATAGTTGCTATTTATTATTATAAATTGTACACATTTGAGCTATCAAGTTGACTATGGTGAGTTGACACGTCTTCCAAAACTAGAAGTATTTCGATTTACAATTATCATCCTTATAACTATTATCATAATAATTTTTAATATATGCATGGTTAGCCATCAATAGGCTATCTACGCTAATATTAGTTATTATAAACGAAGTTACAATTATTAGATATTCATATCCTATTCATTACTCAGAAATATTACCATAAATAGCAGGTCATACCATGTACAACCATCATAACGATTATTAATAAATTGATGAGCTAATATTAATTATATCATTAATGTTAAGAGTTATGTTATAGTTCATAAATTAAAATTTCAATTAATTATACATTAGCTAAAGTTAAAATCCCAACACCTAAGCCTAGACCTAGACTCTAAAGTGAAACCCTAAACCTAAGTGATCCAAACCTTAGATTATAATCTTGACCATTGGTCATGTGTAGAACTTTGATCTAACCATACGATCTTACGATTCATGTTAGGATTCGACTCTAAGGGTATCCTAGCGATAATGTGGGCGGTTTAAAATATAAGGTCATGATTCTTCCCCTTGAACTTTCCATTTTTCTATTAGCTTAAGTTATAGTTTTATTTTAATTTATAAATGATATTCCCATTTTATAACCACATGTGTTAATTGTTAGAATTGAGTTGTTACATCACATGCTTAATGTTTATCCTGTATATTTAATTCATGTTATTGGATTACTTGTGGATTATTTCTGAAATTTAAACTGGTACATTAGTGGAAAACCCCTACTTATAAATATACACCCATACTTGGGATGTAACTTGATTAAATGTGATCATAATAGACCTTCAACTTAGTGGTTATTGAATGGTAGTTTAAATTAAATGTTGATGTGGGTTTACCATCCAAGGGTTATTGTGTATAAGTGGTTTTCAAGGATGGTCTTTTATCGCATGGTTTTGATACTCACCCTATGTGGCTTATTTTGATATTTTCCTATGTAGCTTGTTTTAATATTGGCCCTACGTAGCTTTATTTTAGTACTTTCCCTATATGGGTTAGATATTTTATTCTATACAATCATGCGGTGGTAAGCCCCATATACTGTAACATGATTGGCCACTAGTCGACAAGTTTCCATTAAATATCCTAAGATGATAGTCTCATGAGCCTGGGATGGTGGTATGGGACCTATGCCCGATCTGTCAGCCTACGCTAGTGACGAACCCCCATAGTGACATTGAGCTTATCTAAATTTGCTGATTGTAACTGGACTAATAATGAGTTAGTTAATCATTCATACATAGCACAAACCAGTGTCTATCGCTAACGTACATGATATACGATAGGCAGTCGTTACGCCGCATGTGATGTGCTTTCGTTGACGAGTAGCCTCTATCCAACTGTATGTTTTTCCCAGGTCGATGATTACATGGGTGATGAGCCCAAATTCTGCAAGGATGAGAATCCTCGGGGTGTTAATTGCATTCACGCATCCATGTATCTAATAAAACCTCCATCATGTATTATTTTGTATACTTTGTTTTATAACTATGCTTACCTAATGCGGCGGTGTGTAATCTTGAAGGGAATTCACACTGAGTTGGCCACTCATCCATCAATTATATAACCTTATAGGTAGCACAGGTGGCCCAGATGATGTATATTTTTAGACTTGATGAGGAACGGTGCACAGGTGCTATGGATGCACAACTATATTACTAAGAGGAGATGTGCGGTCTTACGTCTTATATTTATATACTTCTGTTATTTCTCATGCATGTACATCTTGTAATTGTAAATGTTGAGACATTGGCTTGTATAAGTCATTATGGGCAACCTCATATATATTCTAAATGAAATTCCAAATTCCCCTTTATGTTAATTTGTCCATACTACGCTAACTACTAACTCTGAATGAATAAACTCTAATGAAAGGAAAAATATATATATGTGGACTTTGGCTCTTTATATGTTAACACTCGGGTTTTTGAGAAACAGGTTGTGTACTCAGGTCCTGAAAAGTCGGGGTGTTACATTAACCGAAATGAGTTAGCTCTGCAGCGAACTCAATTGGCAAAATAATAATGAGTTAAAGATGAATTTTGAAGAAACAAAGAAAGAAATCATTGGTTTAAATGAATTTTTTCAGATAAGGAGTAGGTTTATATATAGAACATGACAAGGTGCTTACTTAACCATTCACAAAATATCAATAATGATTAAGAGGTAATCAAAGGGCGGGGTTCCTATCAAGATGGGTTGTGCCTTGACTTCCATAAGAAGGGCCTTTTCAGTATACCGATACAATCAAACAAACATGCAAATCTTATAGTCGGTCAATGAGAACTACTGCAAGAATGCTTCTTCTGTAAGAACTGCTCGTATTAGATAAGGATTAAGTCCAACGTATGGGCAAAAACTTGGATTACGACTAAGAAATTACCGTTATTGGATTATCACTACTCCTATGATAGATTGAGCTATAATAAATTGATAGATTTGTGTGTTGCTCTGCTACTCTTCTTGTTGTTTATAGATTTCTTCTGTAGATATTCTTCAAATGTTTCTCTTCTTCATTGGATGGTTATAAGCATCGCCATTTAAATCATTCTCTAATTATGTTTGTGATGAGGGTCGAATATTGTATATCAGACCCTAGTTATTGCCTGATTTTTACTTACATGATAATGCTTAATGTCACATTTTAATCGTATTTTTGTTGCAGGATGTAATAAGGAGTTTGGATTGAAAAAGAGTATTAAAGGCGTGGATTTGATGCTCTGAAGTTACCAGAGCAAGGGACGGACTCCAGAAGGCCAATATTGAAGAATTTACACAACAGAGATCTGAGAAAATCAAGTCGTTCACGTTAAAGAGGCCCAAAAATGGTCTAAAATGCAAGATCACATGGTTCCCACCATCTGATTGGCTTGAAACCTCATACATGGAATTAGGGACATAAATTAATCGTACATTTAAAATTTCAGCCTTCGGATCACTATGGAAGTGCCTCAACTAACAGATCATCCCATAAACCATTAATTCTAGGCCCACCTGATATCTTGAACTGCCTCAAATTTGGAGTCAACGCCTTAATCTGGGAGACAAGACAGATGGACGGTGCAGATTTCTCATATCCATCACCATGGACCCCACCGGAATTGAGAGTGCACAATGCACTAGTGTACTCGGTGTGCACTGGACCAAAGACATCACTCCAAGTCGGTTTGACCGACCGACTTCAGCGAAAAAAAAAAGTTCCCTTTTTTTTAGTTTTACAGCGTCCGTGAAACGAATGCCTAGTTCGCAGTTGTGGGCCCCACATATTGTCCATATAGACAATCTAAACCGTCCATCAGATTTCTAAGGACCATGTTACCAAGGTGTAGGTGACAATATGTGAAGAAATAAAGAGTATGGAAATCTAGCCGTTCAAACACGGAACGGATGGCAGAAACGATAAACCTATGGGCCTCTTCAACGAACGATCAAAAGCACCCATCTCTAACCGAAATTTCCTCCTCAATCCAATGTACGGAATGGATTTCTCAAAATAATGAAGGAATGGGCCCTACCAGTGCCACAGCGGAAGAGCTACGCGGTCCCTGTTTCACGTCCGACGCTGACCATCTTTGATCTGATGGTTGATCCAAGCCGTCCATCATGTAGGCCATCGAAAACAGTCCTAGGGGACGTTGAATTTACGGACAACATGCGAAGAAAATGGGAGATATGAAAGCCCGAAGTTGCTGCGAAAAAAAAAACATACGCAGCTGTTGTTGCGACAACTGTACGATCGATTCCAACCCTCCACCGACCTCACTGCCTATAAGAGGTAGTCCTTGGGATGTCAGAAGGCATCAAAGAGCAGATCCAGAGTTCGGTTTGGAGAGAAGAAAGAGAAGAGAGAGAGAGAGAGAGAGAGAGAGAGAGAGAGAGGAAGAAAGAAGAGAGAAGAATGTTTTCCAGTTATCAATTTTATTTTTCTTTCCTTCTATTTGAATTTATAAGTTGTTAAATCTCTTAGCTAGGGCTGAGATGAAGCCTCTAATTTGAATAACTCTTGTCTATGCTGAATTTATTTTAATCTAATTGATTTGTTTCTTTCGCTAGTGTGCTTAACTGTAATTTTCATGTTTCTCCATTCTATGAGCTCGACCAAAGTCTAGATATGGATGTTGTTTGGAATCTTAACTTGGTGCTTGTGTCTGACCATGAACAGGTTTCCTATAGAAGAAGAAACATGAATCTACATCTCTCCATGCCTAACCATGAATGGAAAGATGTGATCCATATGCTTTAAAGGATTATACATTCTGTGTACCCGACCAAGGACATAGTTTGTGATTTATTTAATTTATATCAATCTTAATAGGGTGAATCAACAGGTAAAACAAGGGTTAGGATAATTAGGGGTGGATTCGAAAGTCCTAGTCTTCTCCTTGATTGAATTTTTCTCCTTGCTCTCAGTTATTTTTCATAGATTTTTGTTATTAGTTCTCTAAACTATTTGTTGGATTAGTTAAGAAGATTCATAAATTTTGAATTGGGACAACCAGTCCTCGTGGGAACAATTTCGTAATACGTACCATATCTACGTCTGATTCATATACTTGAGTTAAAATCATTTAAATCAGATTGGTTTAAATTAAAACATCAAATTTTTGGCGCCGTTACCGGGACTGTTTCGGTCCAATAGGATTTAGGATTCTCTCTTATCATAATTCATAGCCTTAGGATTATACTAACTTTAGGTAAAAGTTTTTTTTATTTTATTTTAGAAACTAACCTATTTCCTATTTTGTAAGGTCCTGACTTGAAATTTGGTAATCCCTTTCTAAATTCTCTACTGTTTCTAATTTCTATTTTTAGAATTAGGGCTTTTCTTTTTAGAAATTTTCTATTTTCTAATTTTAAATTTAGATTCTTCTTTCAAGTAGCTTTCTATTTCCTAGTTTTAGAAATTTTTCCCTTTTTAGAAACTAACTTAGCTTTTTTGTTCTAAGATTAGAAACTTTCTTTTTTTTAGAAACTAACCGTTGCTTAGGATTTTTTCTAGTATTATTTTAGGAAATTTAATTTATTTTTGCTTTTATTTTTACAGGAATTGAAGAAGGAAGCTGTTAAATAAGATTGTCTTCAAAAGGAGAAGCTACTAAATCTTCAGACATCCATCATCTCCTTTTTCGGGTTCTTTCTCCCAATTCTTGTTTACATGGCCTTCTCTTGTTTTTAGGAATTCATAATTTTTAATTCTAGTCTTATTTCTCTTAGGTTGCATCTTAGTTTAGTTTAGTTTTCTTTCCTACATTTCAGTTATTCAGTTTATGCCAGGGCGTAGATCTCTGAACATAGAACTAGCACCCTTTGATCCTGAAATAGAAAGAACCTTTCATAGAAGATTCAGAAACATCCTATTTGAAATGACAGACGAGAATGGAATTAAAGCGCTTAGAGATTATTCAGATTCTGTCCAATTTAATGCGACTTCATGCATAGTGTTGCTCGCCACCACGGCAGCACACTTTGAACTTAAATCAGGGGTCATACAGTTATTACCATCTTTCTATGGTTTAGACAAAGAGGATCCATATCATCACGTAAAAGAATTTCTAGACATTTGCTCGACATTTAGGTTCCAAAACTTTTCAGACGATTCAATTCGTTTGCGCCTTTTTTTCTTTTTCTTTGAAGGATAAGCAAAAGTATGGTTGAATTCTCTAGGAGTTGGGACGATCACTATATGGGACCAACTATCTAAGAAGTTCTTAAACAAGTTCTTCCCTGTTCACAAAACAAATGCTCTCCGTAGAGAAATCACTAATTTCACACAAAAAGATGGCGAACACTTTCATGAATGCTAGGAAAGATGGAAGGACTTGCTTCTTAAATTTCTACACCATGGTTTTAAGAAGTGGTAACAAGTTCAATACTTCTATGATAGTTTGACACCCTAAAATCGTCGCATGGTTGATGCCACCAGTGGAGGGTCATTCATGACCAAAAGTGATGTCGAAGCATGAAATTTCTTTGAAACCTTGTGTGAAAATTTTCAGCAGTGGGACTACTCAAATAGAGGTGAAAAAAGTCCCCAACTACCAAAGAAAGGTGGTATATATGAGATAGGAGTCATGCCAGATCTTTATGCCATAATTGACAGCCTGACATAGAAAGTTGATGCTCTGATGTTGAATAATGGACCTCCACAAACAACTCAAATCAAGTCATGTGCCATATGTTCTAGTCCTGGCCATCCTACGCAGTCGTGTCCATCTAGTGCAGCATTTTCAGAATTTCTCTCTGAACAAGTACATGCTATGAACACCTTTTGTAGACCCGGGAATGATCCTTACTCAAACACCTACAACCCAGGGTGGGCTAGACATCCAAATTTTTCTTGGACAAAAGGACCACAACAAGGAGAACCATCTGAAAATCTCCCAATGCAACCTCACCCTCAAGTTGGTAGTCAACAACCTCAGCAGTTTCCGCAGTATCAACATGTACATCCACAATCTAGAAAATCATCTCTTGAGGATACACTCAATTTTTTTATGCAGAGTTCACTTCAATTTCAAAAGGACACCCAACAAAATTTCCTGGCCAACCAGCAAAGCTTACATGTAAATGCGTTATCTATTGCCAAGCTGGAAGTACAGTTAGGTCAACTTGCTGCCACATTGAGTGAGAGAGAGAAGGGCAAGTTCCCTAGTCAACCTGTGGCAAATCTAAAGGGACAGTATGAGATTGGCTCTAACTCAAACCAAGAACAATATCATGAGCAAGCCAAATCAATCATTACCCTTAGGTCAGGTAAACAGATTGAGAATAGAGTAGAGATGCCTAAGGGAGAATCAAATTCCAAATCAGAAGATCAAAATGAAGCGGAGAGACATACTAGTGCATCCAAAGTCCAAAGGCACTCTGACCCTCCAAAAATCACTCCTGTGTCATCCTAAGTGCCTAAAGCACCTTTTTCTCAACATCTAATACTAGTTAAGAAAGGAAACAACTTTAATGAGATATTGGAGATGCTTAAGCAAGTGCAAATTAACATTCCATTGCTTGATGTTATCAAGCAAGTCCCTACTTACGCTAAGTTTCTTAAAGATTTATGAACTAAGAAGCGTAAGATGCATGTTTATAAGAAGGTCTTCCTTGCAGAGCAACTCAGCTCTATGATTCAACACAACACCCCTCCTAAATTTAGGGATCCAAGAGCTCCTACCATTTCATGCGTCATAGGAGATCATAAGGTTGAGAAGGCATTACTTGATTTAGGGGCGAGCGTTAATTTGTTGCCATATTCTGTGTATGAACAGCTAGGACTCGGTGAACTGAAATCAACTAAAATAACACTACAACTAGCTGATAGATCTATCAAGGTGCCCCGTGGTGTTATTGAGGACATGCTAATCCAGGTTGATAAGTTTTATTTTCCAGTGGATTTCATCGTTCTAGATACTCAGCCTGTCCCGAATCCTACAAGTCAAATCCCAGTTATCTTAGGACGTCCATGCTTAGCCACATCCAATGCTATCATAAATTGCAGGAATAGAGTCATGAAGTTATCTTTTGGTAACATGAAGATTAAATGTTTTTAATGCTGGACAACAACCGGCAGATTCGGATGATATATTTAAAGTGAACATGATTAAGAGTCTAGTGCATGACTCTTTCCTTAAATCTTTCGAAGACGCTCTTGAGACTTGTCTACTACATTTTGGCACAGATTTTGACATAGAAAGCTCCATCCAAGAAGTTAATGCATTGCTTGACTCTAATCCTGTAATGGATACTACAAAATGGAAAGCTAAAGTGGAGCTTCTTCCACCATCTGAATCTAAACTAGTCTCGTCTATTAAGAAACCACCCGAACTTAACCTTAAATAATTACCTGAAACTCTCAAGTATGCATTTTTAAGTCCTTCTGAAACCCTGCATGTCATCATAGCTTCTAACCTTGATAAGGAACAGGAGGGTAAGTTACTTAATGTTCTTAGAGAACATAAGGCAGCTATTGGGTGGACAATAGTAGACATAAAGGGAATAAGCCCCACTATGTGTATGCATCGTATCTATCTTGAAGAAAATACTAAAACGTCGCATGAAATGTAAAGGAGGCTTAACCCTAACATGAAAGAGGTCGTTCGGGCAGAGAGGTGCTTAAGTTGTTAGATGTTGGTATCATTTACCCCATTTCGGATAGCACTTGGGTTAGCCCAGTTCAAGTGGTTCCCAAAAAGTCAGGGATTACAGTAACGAAAAATGAGGATAATGAATTAGTACTAATCCGCATGACTACGGGTTGACGAGTTTGTATTGATTACCGTAAACTGAACCTAGTCACAAGGAAGGATCACTTTTCTCTTCCTTTCATAGATCAGATGCTTGAGAGATTAGCGGGGCACAGTTACATTGTTTCTTGGATGGTTATTCTAGGTATAATCAGATTCTCATTGCTCCCGAGGATCAAGAGAAAATCACATTTACATGTCCTTTTGGTACATATGCCTATCGACGTATGCCATTTCTATTGTGTAATGCACCTGCTACTTTTCAACAATGCATGATAAGTATTTTTTCAGACATGGTTGAGCGTTTTCTCAAGATTTTCATGGATGATTTTTCTATTTTTGGCTCTTCCTTTGATGAATGTTTATACCATCTATCTCTTGTCTTAGAAAGATGTAAAAAAATGAACCTGGTATTAAATTGGGAAAAGTGTCATTTTATGGTTTAAAAAGGGTTGTACTCGGACATGTTATTTCTAGTAAAGGCATTGAAGTTGATAAAGTCAAGATTAATTTAATTTCTAGTCTTCCTCCACGTAGAACGGTGAAGGAGATTAGATTATTCTTAGGGCATGCAGGATTTTACAGGAGATTCATTAAGGATTTTAGCAAAATTTCTCGCCCTTTATGCAATTTATTAGCTAAAGATGTTGCATTTGTCCTTAATGATGATTGTCAGAAAGCTTTTGATAAGTTAAAGCATTTATTAACTTCTGTTCCAATCATCCAACCACCTAATTGGAGTTTACTTTTTGAGCTTATGTGTGATGCTTCTAATTATGCTGTTGGAGCCGTCTTAGGACAACGATTGAACAAAATGCCACATGTCATTTATTTTGTTAGTAGGACTCTAAATGATGCTCAACTGAACTACTCTACCACTGAAAAAGAATTCTTGGCAGTGGTATTTGCTATAGATAAATTCAGGTCATATCTCATAGGATCGAAGGTTATAATATTCTCAGATCATGCCGCATTGAAATATCTTCTTTCTAAAAAAGATGTTAAACCCCGATTGATTCGTTAGATCCTCTTGCTACAAGAATTTGATATTGAAATTTGGGATAAAAAGGGGTTCGAAAATGTGGTAGCCGACCATTTATCTAGACTTGTCTTGAAGTCCACAGTGGATCTTTTACCAATGAACGAGTCTTTCCCTAATGAACAGCTTTTAGCTATTTCTCAATTACCTTGGTATGCGGATATTGTAAATTTTCTTGTTATAGGTCAAGTTCCTTCTCATTGGAATAAACAGGAAAAATCTAAATTTCTTGCTGACGTTAAACATTTCTTTTAGGACGATCCATACTTATTCAAACTTTGTCCTAACCAAGTCATTAGGAGATGTGTACCTGAGAGTGAGTTTTATAGTATAATCTCCTTTTGTCATGACCATGCATGTGGTGGTCATTTTGGTTCAAAGAAAACAGCTGCAAAAGTTTTACAAAGTGGATTTTATTGGCCTATACTTTTTCGAGACACCCATGTTTTTTGTTCTACATGCGATAAATGCCAACGTATGGGTAATATTTTCCATAGGAACATGATGTCACTTACCAATATTCTCATTGTTGAGATATTTGATGTTTGGGGTATTGACTTCATGGGTCCATTTCGCCCATCATTTGGTTATATGTATATCCTTGTGGCCATCGATTATGTCTCTAAGTGGATTGAAGCAGTGCCATGTAAAAAAAATGATCACAAAGTAGTGGTCCGTAAACTTCAACTCAATGAGTAAGAAGAAATTCGAAATGAGGCATGTGAGAATGTAAGAATTTATAAAGACCGGACAAAATTTTTCCATGACCACTCAATTTTCCGCAGGACATTTGAACCGAACCAGAAAATATTATCATATAATTTTAGGTTACGCCTCTTTCCTGAAAAACTGCGCTCACGATGGTATGGTCCTTATCAGGTATTAAAAGTATTTCCTCATGGAGCAATTGAGATAAAAAATCTTAAGGACGGAAATATTTTCAAAGTAAATGGTCAACGGGTGAAACCTTATTTAGAAGATTTGGTTAATCACGATGTTAAGGAAGTTAATTTGGAAGACCCAGTTTTCCAAGATTGATTAACTCATGGTCCATTCTTGTCTGGCTGAAGACGTTAAACTTAGCGCTCCTGGGAAGCAACCTAGCTTTTCATTCTATTTCATTTTCTAGTTAGTTAGTTTAATGTTTGTGGGTAACATTGTTGCAAACCCTCACGAGAGTACAACTCGTCTACTAGGGGCAACCTAGGGGTTTAAAGGCTTGTTGCATACGTTAAATGCAATCGAGAGCACCTGCGAAAGTGGTATAGGTAGGATCTTCTTTTTACGATTTTAGTTTTGTTATTTTACTTTTGTTGATTTCTCTCTTGTGCTGACTCGCTTTTACGTTGATATCTTTGGAAAACCTCTTGATTCTTTCATTCAGATAATATCTTTCCATCACTCCTCTTTTACTTTCGTTGTCCCATGTGCATTGCATGCTTATTTCTTTTACATTGAGGATAATGTAGAACTTAAGTTGAGAATGGGCGATTAGGTTACCTAATCAGTGTTTTCTTAGTCTTGAGCAAAAATAGTGTAAATTTTTAAATTACACTGAAATTTCTTGTGACTTTGAAGTGATTTTGAAGGATAATTGTGATTTTAGAATTACAAGATACAGAATGTTGGGAATTTATGCCTCTGGAATTTCGTCGTCTGTTAGATTTCATAGTTAAGTTTGACTTATTAATCCATAATTAGAAGTTGTAAATATTAATTGAGTTATGATTTCACACATCACATCTCGCTTACACATAAAGGTTCCGATTCGACATTGAATGATTAACCTGGTAATCACTGAGCATGAAAGGAACCAGCCTGAAAAGTATGAAACGAACCAACCTGAAATATAAATAAATAAAATTAACATCAGTTTATAAGAAGAATTGAAAGGGTAAGTTGCATAATCTTCACCATAGGTTTGCTCCCTATAGGTGTAGATTCGATCCCCTATGGTTAACATTTGAAGAAAAAAAATAGTTAGGCGACAAATCTTTACCATAGGTTTGCTCCCTATAGGTGAGGATTTGATTCCCTTCCTTGGCGCTACTGTTCATAAAAAAATATATATATGAAAAGTTAAGGCAAGTGTTGGTTTTAGGTTGTCATGAATTTTGTTGTTAATTACCAATGATATCATGAAATTAACAATTGAATCTCTTAATAATTGTAAGACGAGATTACACTATACACTCATGGAACTCAATGTTTAGAATATTCTAATTAATGGATTAATAGTTTGAACTTGATTATGAAATTTATTGTAAGCTTGATTCCAAGAGAAAATTCTACTCACCATTTATAATCCTAGAATTTTCACATCTTAACTATTTGTTCACAAGTCACTCGGGTTCACAGGAATTGTCTTTTATTTCTAAAATTATTTTTCGCATGTTTTGCTCGGGACTAGCAAAATGCTGGTTGAGGGTTGTGATGAGGGTCGAATATTGTATATCAGACCCTAGTTATTGCTTGATTTTTACTTACATGATAATGCTTAATGTCACATTTTAATCGTGTTTTTGTTGCAGGATGTAATAAGGAGTTTGGACTGAAAAAGAGTATTAAAAGTGTGGATTTGATGCTCTAAAGTTACCAGAGCAAGGGACGGACTCCAGAGGGCTAATATTGAAGAATTTGCACGATAGGGATCTGAGGAAATCAAGTCATTTACGTTAAAGAGGCCCGAAAATGGTCTAAAATGCAAGATAACATGGTTCCCGCCATCCGATTGGCTTGAAACCTCATACATGGGATTAGGGACATAAATTAACCATACATTTAAAATTTCAACCTTCGGATCACTATGAAATTGCCTCAACTGACAGATCATCCCATAAATCATTAATTCTGAGCCCACATGATATCTGAAACTTCCTCAAATTTGGAGTCAACGCCTTAATCTGGGAGACAAAATAGATGGATGGTGCAGATTTCTCATATCCATCACCATGGACCCCACCGGAATTGAGAGTGCACAATGCACTTGTGTACTCGGTGTGCACTGGACCAAAGAGATCACTCCAAGTCGGTTTAACCGACCGACTTCACTCAAAGCGATCACTCCAAGTCGGTTCCCTTTATTTATTTTTTTAGTTTTACAGCGTCCATGAAATAAACGCCTGGTTCACAGTTGTGGGCCCAACCTATTGTCCATATAGACAATCTAAACTGTCCATCAGATTTCTAAGGACCATGTTACCAAGGAATAGGTGACAATATGTGAAGAAATAAAGAGTATGAAAATACAAGCGTTCAAATGCGGAACGGATAGCAGAAACGATAAACCTATGGTCCTCTTCAACGAACGATCAAAAGCACCCATATCTAACCGAAATTTCCTCCTCAATCCAATGGACGGAATGGATTTTCCAAGATAATGAAGGAATGGGCCCTACCAGTGCCACAGCGGAAGAGCTATGCGGTCCCTGTTTCACGTTCGACGCTGACCATTTTTTCAAGCGGTTGTGGCCCACCATCTTTGACCGGATGGTTGATCCAAGCCGTCCATCATGTGGCCCATCGAAAACAGTCCTAAGAACGTTGAATTTACGGACAACAAGCGAAGAAAATGAGAGATATGAAAGCATGAAATTGCTGCGAAAAAAAAACATACGCAGCTGTTGCTATGACAGCTGTACGATCGATTCCAGCCCTCCACCGACCTCACTGCCTATAAGAGGCAGTCCTTGGGACGTCAGAAGGCATCAAAGAGCAGATCTAGAGTTCAGTTTGGAGAGAAGAAAGAGAAGAAAGAGAAGAGAGACAGAGAGAGGAAGAAAAAAGAGAGAAGAATGTTTTTCAGTTATCAATTTTATTTTTCTTTCCTTCTATTTGAATTTATGAGTTGCTAAATCTCTTAGCTAGGGCTGAGATGAATCCCCTAATTTGAATAACTCTTGTCTATGTTGAATTTATTTTAATCTAATTGATTTGTTTCTTTTGCTAGTGTGTTTAACTGTAATTTTCATGCTTCTCCATTCTATGAGCTCGACCAAAGTCTAGATATGGATGTTGTTTGGAATCTTAACTAGGTGCTTGTGTTTGACCATGAACAGGTTTCCTATAGAGGAAGAAACAGGAATCTACATCTCTCCATGCCTGACCATGGATAGAAAGATATAATCCATATGCTTTAAAGGATTATACATTGTGTGCCCAACCAAGGACATAGTTTGTGATTTATTTAATTTATATTAATTTGAATAGGGTGAATCAACAGGTAAAACAAGGGTTATGATAATTAGGGGTGGATTCGAAAGTCCTAATCTTCTCCTTGATTGAATTTTTCTCCTTGCTCTCAGTTATTTTTCATAGATTTTTGTTATTAGTTCTCTAAACTATTTATTGGATGAGTTAAGAAGATTCATAAATTTCGAATTGGGACAACCAGTCCTCGTGGGAACGATCTCGTAATACGTACCATATCTACATCTGATTTGTATACTTGCGAGTTAAAATCATTTAAATCAGATTAGTTTAAATTAAAACATCAGTTTCTCATTTTGAATGTTCCTCTTCTCTTGGCAAAACTAAATTCCTCTCGGCTATGACTTGCTCTTCGACCATGTTCTACTCCTGGATGTTTTGGTTGCACTACTTTGTCAGTCACATAATGAAGTGCAACATTAAATATACATTATTTATAATTCTACAAAAAGTGCTCCAAGTATCATAAACAAATCTTTTCATACACCTCTTATCTCTCGTGTGATGCCACATGTGACCTCCCTATTGGCTTTTCCTGGAAATGTCAGAAATATGGTACAACAGAAAGTATAATTTTCAAATTCTTTTACATGGAAACTACTATTTTGAAAATAACCTTCCAAGAATCAAAATAGTGCCTTTCTAAAATTGCATGAATCTTGAATTGCTAGTCACACTAATACACCTAACTTACATTTTGTGTGACAAACTGAACCCACTATTTTGTTATATAATGTTAGTTTTTCCTTCTAAACTTTCATATATTCGAATTGGAAGCAAACTGAACCCACTATTTTGTTATATAATGTTAGTTTTTCCTTCTAAACTTTCATATATTCGAATTGGAAGCATAAAAAATAGAGAACATGTTCTAATCCTCTCTTCTTTATTTTAAAGGTAAAACTCTATCATTAATCATTTTTGTATATTTGTTATATAGTAATAATAATTTTAATTGCTAGGTATCATAAAAAATCATGAGAAGATCAAGCCAATATTGCTTGTGAAGAATGGGATATTGGAGGAAAACAAATATTAAAACTGGTAAGTTAATATCCCATTTACATGTTAGAGAATACTAGAAAAAGATATATTGATATCTACTTTATAAAGTATCAATATCTAATTTAAAGATTATTAATGGTTTTTTCTTTCTCTCAAGTATTATTAAATAGATAATTGGTGCATACTTTTATAATAAAAACCAAAGAACATAGAGTAAAGAAAAAAATATCCAATGAAAATGAGGAGAAAGAAATAATTACTCATTATTAAAAGAGAAACATTGTTGAGCACAAAGTTTGCAATAATGTATTGCACCATAATATAATACATTTTACAAATATGCATGACCAAAATAAATGATCAGTTAACATGCCACTTATCCAAATTGATGACCGGTTACTGTTTGTAATTGATCCTTATCGATATTCTTCCTACCGCTCAATCAACAATTATCCAATTAAGTTCCTTTAATAAGTAAACTTTTAAGAGGTTAATTCCATAGTATGGCCCATATTATGAATGACACTAATCAAACATTGTTTGAAGCATCCAATTTGCATTTATACAAGCCAAATCTAATGTCAGGAAGGAGAGAATGTAGAAAATGGCCTATCCTAAAAAATCTCCTGATCTTGCTATCGTGGATGAGACCTTAATTGATTTTGGTTTTTTCATGTGTACTACTAGCAATATCATCCATAAAAAAATAAAAATTAGTAAGTGCAAAGATATTCATCATTTTTATTCTCCTAAAATGATCTATATAATATAAATTAGAATTATTTTCCATGTTATGAATGGCAAGAATCAACAATTGTTGGAGGCATACAATTTGCATGTAAATGAGCAATAAGCCAATGTAAATGAGAGAAGGTAAAAATTGGATAGCATCACAAGAAATTTCCTAACCTTAGCTATTGTGCATTCATTGCTTTTAGCTTTTTCTTATGTTTTATTAACAATTGTACATAAAAAAAACAAAAGTTATTAAGTGTAAAGATATCCTTTTTTATGATCTTAAAATAATCTATTTAATGCAAAGAATGAGTTGACTTATTATCACAGTTAAAAATGATAGAAGATGAAATCAATATGTAATGTTAACTTCTATTTCATGAATGAGAAATTTCATAAATTACTTCTATCGATAAAAAGTATTTATCTGATTAAATTGTCAAGGATAGTGTAAGTATATGATGTTATGCAATTGTTTATACTGTAGCTCTTCTCTGAATGGCTGGACATATGCTTCATGCAGCAAGAACTTGAAGAACTTTTCAATTTGGGATCACCTATACTCGAACAGTACTTCCATTATGAATGTAAATGATATCCTTTTAAAGAAACATCTAGTTTATAGTTGAGAGCCCTATAAAGTCTCAAATGATAAAAAGTAGTGAATTTCTAATATATGTTCCATGCTTTAATGGTTTATGATATTGTAAATGATACTACTTCTTTTGTTCTTAATATGTTTTAATTTGAATGATAAAGAGATTAATTCTACTTACTCTACTCAAAATCGTCGATATTTTAGAATTTGTATTCATGTACAAAATAATAAGTTTTCATTTAGCATACAAATTCTAACATTTCTTGTCACCCATAAAAGAAACTAATAAAGACAGAATCCAATCTAAAGGACAAAATGCTGGCCATTAATTATATACAATAAGGAGAGACTTAAATATGATAAATGAGCATTTACTCTTTAATGGTAATAGAAAATATGTTTTATATTGCAAAAAAAATAAGAAATGGAAGTATCAAAGAAAGATCGGTGATGGAGAGAAAGAATCAAACATGTTGTTGGCAAAGATAAAGTAGGAGAATAGAGGAGATATGAATTAAAGAGATCATTCCATATTTGTATTTCTTGACTTTTACTTATTTTATAATGTAACAATTTCAACTATAATCAAGTGATCTTAACCATCCATCAAATACATGACACACTTCATTGGATACCGTGTAAAAATTTGACTAGTTGAATGATCCAATCCATCCTTGATTTGGCATTTTTTTTTTATCCATTCATTTTCCAAGCATGGATGGGATGGTTATAATTGCCCAAGGAAATTGATTATTTTATTATCATATGACATTCATGATGGCGTGAAAAAATAGATGCCTCGAATTGTTAAATGGATATATATTGTTGTAACACCTGTACTTTTAGTACTCGAGTGTTACCTTAGAAATGTAATTAATGTGTGTATGTATAGGAACACGCATAGATCTACTCTACGCCCGTGCATGTAAACCCATTAATCACTCATCTCAACCATCTGAATTTGGGCTAGGACAATGCAAGTCATATCCGTAGGGCTTGAAATCAATCTACCTTTCATTTGGACCATAACATCTATCGTTTAGCAGATCTACAACTAGAATTAGGAGATTAAACCCTCAATTACTATGATTAGCCTATCCGATCAGTTAGTTGAATGATGATCTGTCTGAGCTAGGCTATATATCCCTAGAACCATCCTACAATCAAGTATATAAGTTGTCCTACCCTTGAATAAAAGGAGACCAACAAACTAAAACTAACATAACATATTAACAATAGGATTTCAAAATCCATTACTAAAAAATTCTATCACATGCTAGGGCCACTTACCCATGTAGACTACCTTAAATTTAGAAGCTTGAGTTAGTAGTTTCATTAACCATGCAAAATATACCGTTAAAGTTACCCAGAAAGTCATTACAGTACCTAGGACCCTAAATGAGTGAATTTGTACTGATCAAACCATCAAACTTTAAAACTGACTGTTGGATCATCCTTGGCCACCAAGTAAACACAAAACCCTTATTGTACGGTCTATTGAACTATGGATCTGGTTCAAATTTAGGTTAGCGGCCTATCCTAAGCCGTTGAAACTGATGGACATACTAGATTTTTCCAAACATCTTTATCGGTCCCACACTCGTTTCCCGGTACACCAGAGGGGGTACATTTGAGGTGCACTGGAAGCCACCTCTAGTCAAACCGGGTTTGACCTGAAATCTCACCAAAAGAGGGATTTTCTCTCTCCTTCCCAGCAGATGGACGCCGTCCATTTGGGACGTACTGTGGCCCACCATGAGGGACCATCTCAATGATCCAAACCGTCCATCTAACTCAGGCGGTGGGCTCGACCGAAACCCAACTGCTATATCAAGTTTCCCGATACGTGTAGGCACATAATCCTCACCGCAAGTGAGACCAAAAACACAAAGTTTCCAAAAATGGGGACTGTTCTCCATGCAAACAACTCAGCAATCCGTGTGCTCTCCCCTTTCCAATCCCAGTTGTCCGTCCTGGAGAGATCCTAGCCCTCTGAAGCTAGGTTTTAGAGATGAAAGAGAATGGGAGAGAGAGAGAACGACCGCAAGCTTTCTTCATCTGAACCCACCGACTTAAACTCCTCCAAGTTTCAATGAAGCTTATCTACAAGCTTTCTAGGGTCCATACGGACCATCTACAAGAGTCAGTTCAGAGGAAGAGGTGGTGAAGGAGAAAACGCCATTAATGGTCGTTTTCTCCTTCTCCGTTCGAACCACTGAGTCGCAACAGTTCAGGGCGAGTTCTAGTCGGCTATGGAGTTCTTTCTGACCTTAGTTGAAAGAAAAGAAAGAGAGGTACTAGAAAGGAAGGACAAATGAATAGGAGGAAGGGAGAAGCAGGTAGAAGAGAGGAGAGAGCAGGGAAGAGTGGAGGCAGCAACTAGAGGCCGCCACTGTACTCGTCAGGATGCACTGAGTTGCGGACTCAGTCGGTCCAAGTGGCGTTCGTTCAGACCCTCCCGAGCGCCCAAACCAGCAGGAAGAAAGGAAGAGGGCGAGAGAGTGGGGCTGTTTTGCTGCCTTGCTGCCGTGATCCGTCCTTATTCAGCACCGAGTCAGCCCAAGAAATGCCCTTATCCCTCCATCTTCATCCAACCACAGCTGCCGAGACCATTGTCGAAACCAGGCCATGATGATGGGTAACGTATGGGCCGAAAATGGCCTCTAGCTGGGTCGTGAGACCAGCCTCCTGCTGGTGCGAATAGTGGACTGAAAACGGTCCTTGTTTGGGTCGAAGACAGGCCTTCATAATGCCATGTAATGAAGGTCTCAGCTGGGCCTTGAATCCAGCTGAAAGCAGGCCCCAGCTGAGCCGTGCTACTAGTTGAAGACAGACCTCAAAATGGGCCCTTAATCTAACCTGGTAACAACCCTTCAGGTGGGCCGAGGTCAATGCTATTTGAGCTACGATCTGGGCCAAGAAACGGCCACCATTTGAACCATAGGTTGGACCAAGAACTGGGCCGAAGTCTGGGCTAATTCCGGTTGTAATGGGGTCCAACCCAACCACTCGAAGTGGGCCTAGATCAGGCCACAACTCGGGTCATGATTTGGTACAAAGCCAAGCTGGTGACCTAGGCCAAAGAAGTGGGCCGAAACCAACCCACGTTCTGGGCTAAAATCAGTCCAAAAGGTGGGCCGAGGGCAGCCACAAATTTGGACCATGTGATGGGCTGAAATCAGCCCAAGTCAAGGCCAAAAAATCGGGCCAAAACCACACAGTGGGCCTGGGCTAGGCCCAGCCTCAGTTTAGGGCACAGTTTGCAAAACAAATCTTATGGCTATTGAAAAACTTGGCTGAAGTTGTCCATTCCATCTGCTAACCCGGATTGGGTACTACCCCTCTAGAAATATGAGGGGCCCACATGATCTCTAGTTTTGATCATCATACATATATATTCCATGTGTGTGGCCAACGTTACATGGATCTTACTTGTATCAATATTCGAGCCAGTATGTGGAATGGGAATGGGACGTATGCAATATAGCTTAATAGGCAATTACTATTTAGTATTATAAATTAATTATATGAGTTAGACTTCAAAACTCTAAGTCAAAGTGTGGGTCAAAGTCCACTAGGTGATATGATCAAGACCATAACGTTAAATCCTAACGGTAGATAAATTGCAAACATTTGAGCTATCAAGTTGACTATAGTGAATCGACATGTCTTCCCAAACTAGAAGTATTATGATTTACAATTATCATCCTTATAACTATTATAATAATAATTTTTAATATAGTCATAGTTAGCCATCAATAAGCTATCTATGATATTCTTAGTCATTATAAATGAAGTTACAATTATTAGATATTCATATCCTATTCATTACTCAGAAATATTACCATAAATAGCAGGTCATACCATGTATGACTATCATAACGATTATTAGTATAATGATGAGCTAATATTAATTATTTCATTAATGTTAATAGTTATGTTATAGTTCTTAAATTAACATTTCAATTAATTGTACATTAGCTAGAGTTCAAATCCCAACGCCTAAGCCTCTAGACCTAGACTCCATGGTGAAACCCTAAACCTAAGTGATCCAAACCTTATATTATAATCTTGACCATAGGTAGTTTATAGAACTTTGATCCAACCATATGATCTTACAATTCATGTTAGAATTCGACTCCAAGGGCATCCTAGAGACAATGTGGGCGGTTTAAAATATAAGGTAATGATTATTCCCCTTGAGTTTTTCATTTTTCCATTAGTTTAAGTTATAGTTTTATTTTAATTTATAAATGATATTCCCATTCTATAACCAGATATGTTAATTGTTGGAATTGAGTTGCTACATTACATGCTTAATGTTTATCCTATATATTTAATTCATGCTATTGGATTACTTGTGGATTGTTTCTAGAATTTAAACTGGTACATTAGTGGAAAATCCCTACTTATAAATGTACATCCATACTTAGGATATAACTTGATTAAATGTGATCATAATGGACCTTCGATTTAGTGGTTATTGAATGGTGGTTTAAATTAAATGTTAATGTGGGCCTACCATCTAAGGGTTGTTGTGTCTAAGTGGTTTTCAAGGATGATCTTTTATTGAATGGTTTTGATACTCGCTCTATGTGACTTATTTTAATATTTGTCATATGTGGCTTATTTTGATATTGACCGTACATGGTTTTGTTTTAGTACTTTTCCTATATGGGTTTGATGTTTTATTCTATACAATCCTGTTGTGGTAAGCTCCATATATTGTAACATGATTGATCACTAGTTGACGAGTTTCCATTAAACATCCTAAGATGGTAGTCTCATAAGTCGGGGATGGTGGTATGAGACCTATGCCCGAGCTGTCGGCCTACACTAGTGATAAGCCCCCATAGTGAACTTGTGCTTATTTAAATTGGCTGATTGTAACTGGACTAATAATGAGTTGGTTAATCATGCATATATGGCACAGGCCAATGTCTATCGCTAACGTACATAATGTTCGATAGGCAGTCGTTATGCCGCACGTGATGTGCTTTCGTTAACAACTAGCCTCTGTCCAATTGAATGTTTTTCCTAGGGCGATAATTACATGGGTGACAAGCCCAAATTTCGCATGGATGAGCATCCCCGGGGCGTTGATTGCATCACGCATCCATGCATCTAATAAGACCTGCATCATGTATTGTTTTGTATGCTTTGCTTTATGACTATGCTTACCTAATGCGGCGGTGTGTAATCTTGAGGGGAATTCACACTGAGTTGGTGAGTCATCCATCAATTATATAACTGTACAGATAGCACAAGTAGCCCGGATGATGTATATGTTCAGACTTGATGAGGAACAGTGCTTGGGTGCTATGGATGCATGGTTGTATTACTAAGAGGAGATGTGCAGTCTTGCGTCCTACATTTATATACTTCTGTTATTTCTCATGCATGTACATCTTGTAATTATAAATATTGAGACATTGGCTTGTATAAGTCATTATGGGCAACCTCTTGTATATTCTAAATGAAATTCCAAATTCCCTTTTATGTTGAATTGTCCATACTACGCTAACTGCTAACTCCAAATGAATAAACTCTGATGAAAGGAAAAAATATATATGTGCACTTTAGTTCTTTATAAGTTAACACTCGGGTTTTTGGGAAACGGGTAATGTATTCAGGTCCTGAAAAGTCAGGGCGTTACAATTGTGTAAACGGCTTTAACCATCCAAATTAAAGGCCATTGATTAAATGGTTAATGTTTTTTAACTCAAATTGACGTTTGTATGGTTACCCATAAAATGAGAATTACACCTAGTGTAGATTAATGGATTATACTATTTTAGTATCCCAGTGCAACTGTGTAGATTAGGTGTGACCTGATGTAACATCCCGAAAATCGGGGGTCGGGTAGAATCCCAACTCCCGAGTTTCAAAATGTCATTTATGCAACATAGATAATAATAAATGCATGTCGTCTGTAGAATTGCATTAAACAAGATTGGGATTAAGCCAAAACAATATATCATACTCCAGAGACAGTTAAATTTTACAAGCGAAAGACTGTGATAAATATTTAACAATGTATAATTGATTGTAAGTCTCCAGAGTGTGAGCATGTTACCAGGTTAGACATATACATGTATACTCTAAAAATGATAAAGAGGATAGACATGAGTGCTCTAAAAATATAAAATGACAAGTGTCATGGCATCTAATCAACCTCCCCGTAATCCCGTCGGTCAAAACACGCATATAGGAGAAATTCTCCTCATCATCATCAAGTCCGGCTCCACTTCACAAGCAGCGCCATCATCTAGAACTAAAACAGGGACTGGTTGGTGTACGCGACACCGTCCCGTAACGTGGGAGTGAGTGATCAACTCAGTGGAATCATAGAGAAAAGATTAGCATGTTATCAAATCAATCACGCAATAATAGTAAAGCAGGCAATCAAACATTCCTAGATACTATTGTTAATGCAAGCAGGAAATGACATGATGGATACCCTCACCGACATACTCTCTCATACAGCACCATCTTACGCCCGCGGCATGCTTGCGTTCCTCAGTACTCCATATCTTCCAGGCACATGCAGTGCGATATGGATAATGATTACCGAGTCGTTATTAGTCCATTCATACAGCAGTATTGGGAAACTAAGGTACCTTTCTTATATCAATCCCAACACAGATCCTGTCTAGGGTCGTCACTCTTAGTAATCTCATACGATGTTATATTTATAGGTCGCTGCAAGGGCTGTCAGGGCTGTTGCTCACACTCGTTGCACCGCTCCCCCATCACCTTATCAATACAGGCCTAATGTATGCTTGTCGCTACGGAAGGGTCGTCGCCTCCCGTAGTCTCAGAATACGCTCGAGGTCAATACAAAGGGCTCGTAACCAATCAGAGTAGGCCGACAGCTCGAATGTAGTGTCTCATACCACCACAATCAGCTCACGAGTCAAATATGCTCACTGGTCACTACGGGGAGGTTTGTGGCCCCAGCGTAGGCCGACAGCTCAACCACGGTGTCCCATACCACCATGCCCGGCTCATGAGTCTTTATGAATCAAGGTACCATGGTTAACAGGATTTTTAATGGTAAGTTCAGTACCCTACGTTCAAGCAGTTATGACTCATACAAGGTGAATATACAATAGCCAGTCGGGTTACTTGACGGGCTCGACTAGTACGAGCGCATCTCAAGCTGAGCAACATGAAGTGCATAAAATACTTCGTGTGGCCTAACCACTGCCGCCAACCCAAAACACGACTCGCGTTCATCGACGCGTCCTTCGTGGCAAATAGAAGCCAACCACGAATTCAAACCATTACCGACTGCTTGAACTAGGTTATAGCCCCAAGCATTTGTAAATCTACATCAGTAAGCATATGAGAGTAACAGAAATGAATATAAATAATACAAGCATGTGGTCACATGTTATAACATACAACGTAAGCAAATCAACCAACACATGCATTCCATATATATAATGAAATCAATTCATATAGCCAACATGGTGGAAATCATATACATCAGTATATTAATTGAGAATTCAATTTCAAAACTAATTCACAACACCATTTACTCAATACATACTAATACAAACATTTATACAAATACTTAGTCTACACACTTTAGTCTACATAGCGTATGTCGACCCAAAGTGCGCATTAGGACGAATCTCTTCGCCAAACAGATCATGCACGCATTTCTAATATCCTAACACGACAAATACTCATGGCAATCATTTCAGTAAAATACGGACGTAAACAGTATTTTCTACAAATGCCTAAAATACCCTAAATCTCATATTTCCCGTACGCAGTCGAAATAGAAAACGGACAGCATGTTCTACATGTCAAACAGCGTTCTCGTCGATAATATACTATTAAACGACATTGAAAGCTTTGAAATCAGTCAATCTAAGCGTCTAAAATCCTCACCTTTCGCCGTAGACGCGTATCGATTCGAATAGAACGTCTACGCTTCGTCAACGGCGTTACGGCAACATAATGCACAAGATACATAAGCTACATCGCTACTTGTATCAAAGGAATCCCTAAAACAACTAGAGGGTAGGGTTTTCTTACCTAGAAGTGAGTTGGAATCACCGGGAAAGTGATTTGAATGCGGTGCTTTGGTACGTGTAAAAGCTAGAGCAGGTGGCAGGAATTCTCTCCCACAACTCACTCACAATCTCTCTCTTTCTCTCTCCTCTTTCTGGGGTTTGTTGCAAATTCGGATGGGAGAGATATGAGAGGGTTTAAAGCCCTTATATAGGCTAAAACCTCACCTAAATAGACTTGGGACAAGGGTATACTTGGATTATAAGCAAATCAGGTCTTTTCCGATCCAAAAGAGTGTTTCGGGAGGTCCCTTGGCCGAACGTGGTCGGACTTAAGCTCATGTATATCGGATCCTGCTCACATGAAGTTTTTAATCCGGTAGAGTTCCCAGATCGCACGTGGCGGACCAGTTTCAGTTCAGCGGTCACGGAGACTCGATCGAGGATTCCAAGTACACTGACCTGAGTGAGAAATGTTCCATGATCCGAGGGTGTATTTGGGTCAGATTCCGACAGTCTGAATGCTTATACTGAACCCGCAAGCGAAACGTGCTAGATTCATTTAAATGATATTTAAATTTTTATTAATTTCACTCTTTCTCACACTCCCTGCTCCAGGCTCAATGAAATAGTCTCAGAACATCAGTTGGGCTTGATTTTTGAAACGATTGTCAAGTCCAGCTAAGCGGTCATAACGGTCTAAGATTGTGCATATTAGACTTTCGACGCATGGTCTAGATCTAATATAAAGTTTCAAAGGGTTCCTAAGAACAAACAGGTTTAGAGTTTGATCCTAGGTTTTAGGGTAACGTAGCGGTAACAATTCTAGAGGTTTTGGGTCTTACAGATCGTATTTAAAGTGATTAGTGCTAATTTCACAGGTAATCTAGCGTACCGCTAGTTAATTCATGTTAAATTTCTAAAGAATTTGGTTCTAAATGATTTCTTTGGCTTTGGAATTGGGTTCTGAGAGGTTACCAAGGCGTTATGATTGGCCCATTGCCTAAGGACGTCTAACCCTAGGTTGGCAAAAATTTGGGATGTTACACCTGAACTCAATCAAGACTATATTAAGTGTCAAATATTGCATATTCTCCCCTATTTATATTTTGGTTTTAAGAACATGATAACGCTTAATAGTGTATTTTATACATGTCTATGTTGCAAGGTGTATCTGAGAGCTTAGATTGAAAAGAATGCTAAAAGCATGAATTTAATGCTCAAGAATCACCAAGGCAAAGAAGGGATATTAAAAGAATAAGAATGAAGAGTTCACGTGCCAAAGATCTATGGAAACCAGGTTTAAAAGATGAAGAAAAGATTTAAAAGATCGCAAAATCTAGAGAAGAAAATAGACAGGTTCAGTCTGATCGAAATCACACAAAACAGTCCAACAGCCAAAGATGGAATTCAAAAGCTAATTCAGTTCGGCCGACAGACAATTCGATCTGACCGAAAGGGGGACTAGATGTGACCGAAAGTGCACAAAAAGCTCCAGTGAATAACGATAAATTTTGGGAGTTAATTCAGTTCGACCAAAGATTAATTCGATCCAACCAAACCCAGCTCGGTCCGACAGAAATCGAGCAACTACTGAAACAGCATCATTTTCAAATCCAGACTCAACTTTTGATTCGACTTCGGTCAGACCGAAGGTGACTTTGGTCCGACCGATGTGTAATGCGACTGCATAAATTGAGGCAGTTTTGCAATCAAATTGTAAAAATTTCAAGTCGGTGCATAAGGTGGAGCTTCACAACTACAAATAGGAGTCCTTAGGACGTTCTTAGGGATCATCAAGGTTTAAAGAGTGGAGCACAAGGGTGGAGAACCACCGCTAAGAGTTTTTCTTTTTCTTCCTTAGTTATTTTTATGCTTTCCTTAAGAGTTTTTAGTTCAATCATATCTATGGTTGGTTAAACATCTTAACTAAGGCTAAGAGGTAAAGTTTGTATCATGATTGGAATGTTTACTTTAATTTGATTCATGTTTATATTGAACTTCATTGATTTATAGTTCATTTTAAGGAATATTTTCAGTTTTCAACGATTTATTGTGACTCAAATTTGAGTAGAGCCTACAATAGCTTTGAGTATCTTTTTTTCTTATTTGAGATTATGGAATTAATAAATCTTATTATTTGTTATCGTCTCCTATGCATGGTTGGGTGATGGAATCCCTTCCAATCTTCATAATTCTTTTTCATTGAGGATAAATCAATGAAAAGTTCAGAGAATTGACCATCTCTTTCTCTAACTGGATAAGATAGGACTCTGATTCCAGTTGGATCTCTTGAATCAAGTAAGGTAGCATCCCGATTGCTACAAGTAAATCCTTGGCACCCTAGTTCCAACCTTTAAATTCACAAGTTTCAATTACAAAACTCACAATTACTCTCTCTATTATTTTAGATTTAGATATAGATCTTCTTCTAGTTCTAGTTCTAGTTCTTTTCAAAATATATACAAGTTTAGTCCCTGTGGATTCGACCTCAGTCCGACCGAGATTATTACTACATCGCGACCCTACAGTTGGGGTTATGAACAAACTACCCTTATGGTGGGGCACAACTTGATGTATGTATTCTATATCTATATTGTCCATTGGTTTTTCATGTCATTTTAGAGTATGATCCTAAAAAATGAAGCAAGTGAATTCTTAGTTAGCCATGCCTTAAGAAACGTTGGTGATTAAAATCCCTACCATTAAAAACTTCCTAAGGCCCACTAATGTTTTCCTAATGTTTATTTTCCATCCAACGTATTGATAAGGTCATACAAACCTAGATGAAAGGAAAAAAAAAACATATATAATCCTGATCCAAAACTTTTGTGGCCTATTAATGCTTAATCACCACTATTGCATATGGTATGATCACATGAGAATTGGGTCTACTTTATTTTGGGCTCATACTCTGAAATGATATGTCAAAATGGATGTATGATGTGGATATAGAATACATACATCAAGGTGAGCCCCATCATAAGAGCCGCACCGTCTTGGGTAAGGTTGTGCCACACCTAATCTGCTCCAAAGTGCAACCAGGAGCAATATAACTTAAAGTGCTCTAAGAGGTAAAGTAGCAGAAGTTATGGTGCTCCTAGTTGCATCAATGCATTTTACAAGCTCTGAATAGGATTGTAATGCCCCAGATTTTGTAACCTAAGTTTAATACTCATTTTTCAAAATTTTGAGTGTTAATCTTAAAGATAGCCCACATCTCATACTAAATTATTATTATTATTATTATATAAGTGAACATCGCAACGGAATGAAAACAAACCACACATATAGAAAATGTTTGAATATAAAACCCAAATGTACATATGGTTGCCCATAGGGCTTATACAAACCAATGACTCAAATCTAAAAATAGAAGGAATTAATAATTAAAGGAAAATTAGAACATGGAATCATAAGATCATCTAGCTCTTCATGCTCACACCAATGTCAACATGTGCATCATCTACGTATCCTGCACTAACTGAATATGATTTGATAACGTTAATGGCTATCTCAGTGAGGTATACCCCCAAGATTATCAATGCATCACAATAGTTAAAAAAATATTCAAATAAACTCAAGAAAATATAAAATTTAATTTATGCTTCTCACGTAGAATACAAGAATGTACATTTTACACTATATAAGTATAATATAATAGGATACTACCTCTAAATAAGAAAAATAGACAATTCACATTTTTCAAGTAGAATACAAGAATCTGTAATACTTCATTCAATTCACAACTTTCAAGTACAACACCACATCCAACTACAATTCAAAGTATGACATAAGGAGTTACAATCAACTCTTCACCAATATAACACAAACATCGTAATATTCAATTGTCAAGTTAATCTTGATTAATACGTGAATGTATGAATGTAATTAGCCTGGGAATGCACATCCAACTAAACAAATAAATGAACGTTTCAGACGATTGGCCCATTCATGCAAGAAAATAAGTCTTCCAAACAGTCGACCCATTCAAATGCAAAAAATGTTGTTCGAACAACATATTGGTCTTTCAAACAGTCAACCAAGTACCGATAACGCCCATATGCCATGTATGCATGATTAACCAAACCGTTATTAATCCAATTCACAAACATCATATCAGAGAAGCTCAAAGGTCACTATGGGGGGTCATCATACAGCATACTCTAACAGCTCGGGCATAGTGTCACATACCACCATCTCCAGCTTATGAGATTTTAATAAATAAATTAACTTACATTCGAAATGTTACAAATAGTGATTGTAATACAATAGATTCATGATATTTCATTTTTATAAATATCTACAACTACTGGTCACTTATGATTCAACACATAGAATTTACTATCACAAGTTCATATGTATTTCCAACAAAAGAATCCTTCCAATAAGATACGGTGGCACCAAGTCCTTCAAGGACACAACAAAAGAATACCATCCATAAGCCACATGGACACAAATAATACACAAGATGATAGGTAGAACCAAATGACATTTAATACATTTACAACTGACCACTAGTTCAAGAAACATCTAATGTACATATCCATCAACATATAGCATTATATTCCAAATACAACCAAGTGTCAAACCAAGCCACAATGAATTAAACCCTCCAAGTACAAATGGGCATTACTTTTATCAACTTACAAGTATATTATCAATATAAAAATAAGGCATTTTACTTGACAAGATTAGAGAGACAATTCTACAATATAAAGCATATCAATTTTACAACGTGCACAATGATTCAAGTCACATCCCAAACATGTATAGAGTTAGACATAACTGGATCTATCATGTAAACTAAGCATGAATAATAAGTCAAGCATGAAAAATAAATGAAAGTACATTAATCTTACTATTATAATGAAGGAAAGATTGAAAGGTGAATCCTTACATCTCAAGAGATGGAAATGAAATCAATTCGAATTTCTTTGAACTTGCCTAAAACCAACTCTATTGAGGATCTTTGATGTACGATCCGCTAGATGTCACTCAATCTCAACCCGATGAACTCAATTTGGTTCAATCTACACACAACCATAACTTGATTAAAATACTGTGAAAAACTACCAACAATCATCTCTAATATAATTCAAAAACAACTAATGAAACTTACTGAGTCAACTCACATGAAATGTTCAATCCAATTCAATACAACTTAGCAATAATCTGTTGTGCAAATGAACTCCATAAAATAGTGTGAATCTAAACCCAAAGGACCATCATCAACATAGCTAGAAAGGATAGAGTGAATTCAGATTAGCCCCAATCCATATTTGGTGACTCATCCGAGTCAACTCAGTGGCAAGCCGATTTGAGACCGGCCCGATTTAGAAACTGACGTACAACCGTGAGCTGAGACACCTACTGCTATAGTTGACCTAGCAATTGATGTTGTACTTGAACCAATGAATTGAAGACATCCCGAACCAGCCTTAAATCCGCCAAAAACTCAGTAGTAAACTGAGTCGACTCGGTCTCGACTCAGCAACTGCCTAACCCCTTTTTTTTCTCTTCTTGCTTTCTTCTTTCTTTACTTTTCTTCTGCCTCGTTCTGGGTCAGAAATAGACTCGGAAGTTGGCTCAGATCACCAATTGAGCCGTCAGTGAGTCACGAACTCGGCAGCTCTCAGATTCACATCTCTTTCCTCTTCTTTCCTTCTTCCATTTCCTTCTATTTCTTTCTTCTCCTCATGTTGAAATGTATAGGTGAGATTTGGACCCAACCTAGATCTCAATAGACTCGACTCAGTGAGTCGAATCACACAACAACTGGAATCGACTGGCAACAACTCAATGTTCTGGACTAGACATCGTCCCCGCCTTGGCTTTCTTTCTTCTCTCTTGTTGTCTAAAGAGGGCTACCTCAACCCTTATAAGACTCCAGATATTAAATCAGGACGGAAGTGCCGTTTCAACACAAAACTCAGTTGTGCCAGAAAATTGTCTTGACACTGAGTTTAGATGAATTGTTGTCCACTACTTGCTGGGTTGATTTCAACGAAAGAATTAGGGATTAAATGCTCACCAACTGGGCCACACAATGGCTAATTTGGATATAAAATCTGCGGCTCCTCAAGCACTTGCGGTGGTGCATGTTCAACAGGGAAGATGACAAGATCTCACGGCCGATTTCGAATGCCCATACATTTCTTCAAACTGAAGCTTCTGGGCGATTCTAATCGATGCCAGAGAGCTTGGAGAATGAAGAAATGGAAGCTCCGTGAAGGTTTTCCCTGTGGTTTGGCAGAAAGATGGAAACCGGCCTATTTTCTCGGGTTTTTGTAAAAGACTAGTGAAAATCCATTTGCTGATTAAAACTTTCAATTTATAGAAATGCCCTAGTTCTCCCAATTCATTGGGTGCAAAATAAATGGCCTAGATTTGATCCCGGTGCCGGATTTCTAGAAATAGATGGCAGAAGGAGCTTTTGTCGTTAGCTTTCTTCATTAACCCTGCGAATGGAGGGCCATTATATTCTTAATGAAGGGTTGAGATTGCAGTAGAAACCACCACGAGCTTGGCCGTGAAACGGTTTCCGTTTTTGGAAACAATTCTCCCACGCCAACATATTGCATTCAACACTGTGTGCACACACGTGGGTATTGACGTGTCAAAGCTCCAAGGATTTGGTTGGATTCACGGTCCGCACACAATGGACGACTTGAATCATCTAAACAATGACCGTTGGTGGGCCCATCAGGAAATGGGAAAAGGAAGAGATATCTCCCCCTTTTTTTGTCCCAAAGGCTTGGGTCACACCCGGTGGTGCACATGCTATCTAAGCGTGGCGCCCACAGGACGTCTCGCGAAATCCACTCCGGCCATTAGATTGCATGAATCCGACCCGATCATCTGACCATAAATAAAGAAGATTTAGGGGTTGTTTGATTTTTAATTTTCCCATAAATACATGGAAATAAGTAATTATGACTTACTCCACCTGTTTGAGATTAGCCAGGAATTACGTTTTGAAATTCGGTACTTAAAAACTATGTCATTATCTATTTAAATATGTGGACACCATTATGATATATGTGACTTATCCACGCCATCCATCATTTTTAACAGCACATTTTAAGGCATGAGCCCAAAAATGAGGCAAATGCAAAGCTCAACTGGACCACACATCAGGGAACAGTGATAAAAAAGAAGTTAATGATTGAAAGCCGTTTTCTCCCTAGGGCCCACATTGATGTTTATTTGTCATCCAACATGTTCACAACGTCACACAGCCATGCGTAAAGGGGAAACAAAAACATCAGGTTGACCCAAAACTTCTAGAGTCTTAAAGAAGCTTTTAATGATAAGAGTTCAATTCTCATTCTTTCCCCTGGTGTGGTCCACTTGAACTTTGGATCTGCCTCATTTTCCAATTCATGCCATAAAATGAGCTGGCTAAAGGGATGGACGGTGTGGATAAGACACATCTCATGACGGCCCAACAATTTAACATTTTTCTCGCAGGGTGATCAGTGGGGTGTTATAAATGAAGGTGGCGGCCAACATCACCTTATAGATTCAACCGGGAATATAAAGATAAATAATCATTACCCATTGGCCGAGAATTACCACAGTACTTAGAAAATCATACATCCCCTTAATGCTCAAGTGGGCCACACCAATGATTTTTTACTATTAATTTAAAATTTTAAATGTAACACTTGGGATTAAAATACGGGTGTTACAGGGATGGTTATGATTGACTAACACAACAGAATTTTTAGAATCATATGCAATCTGTGTTGGGATGAGTGGTACAGGTGCTGTAAAGCCTGCGTCGAGAGACAATATTGGCTGATGAATGCGATTGGTGAAATCATCACATTCGGCAGCTTTATGCGAGCTTTCACCTAGGGATGTTTCTTTCCCACCATGTCACACGTGTAGAATGTACAATTCACAGAAGAGGGTCATACCGTGATAATAAAATCAAGTCAAGAACAGCAGATGGCACTTCTCGGTGTGTGGCCCACCTTGGCTAATCCAGTCATGAACAACTGAGTTTACTCAGTACGCTCTTATCATTAAGAGTAAACTCAGTTGTGCCCACTGTCAATGTATGTGGTTTATCCACACCGTCTATCCATTTTTCCTCTTAATTTTAGTGGTTGATCCTAAAAGTGCAGTAAATTCATAGCTCAAGTGGACCTTGCCACAGGAAATGATGAATGATTTACACCATTGAAACCTTCCTAGGGCCCACAGTAATGCTTATTTGCCATCCAACCTTTCGTAATAATCAAAAGACATGTACGAAGAGAAAACACAAACATCGATCCAAAACTTATGTGGCCTCAGGAATTTTTCAATGGGAGAGGTTCAATCAAGCTATTTCCTGTGGTGTGGTCCACTTAAGCTTTAGATATGTTTTTTTTTTGTTCTCAAAATCTAAAATTAACCGTTAACATGGATGAACGGAGTAGATAAATAAATAAATAATGGTGGACCCCACAGAGTTTACACAGTAAGCTAAAGGCACCGAGTTACTCGGTACGCAATCCACTTCCATCAACGCGCGTAACAGGCTCCGAAATCTCGAAATGCGAAATAAATGGGGAGAAGATTAGGTGAGACCCCGGATCCACCCAGGTGGGTGGACCCCTGACAGTGGGGCTCACACTGATGTATGTAATTAAATCCACACCGTCCAACCATCTTGAAAGCTCATTTTAGGGCACGAACCCAAAAATGAAGCTGACTCAAATCTTAGGTGGACCACACCATAGGAAACAGTTTTGATTGACCATTAAAAAAATTTTGTGGGCGACAAAAGCTTTAGATCAGAATGATATTTGTGTGGTCTCTTCATATAAGTATTTGTGACATTATCAGTACCGGTTGAATGGCAAATAAACATTCTAGTGAAATCCATGAAGTTTTTAATGGTGGGGATTTAATCATGACTATTTCCTGTGGTGTGGTCCACCTAAGATTTGAGCTCCATTTTGGGGATCATGTCCTAAAATGAGCTGTGAAAATAATTGGATGGTGTGGAGTTAACGCACATACATCATTGTGAGCCCCACGGTCAGAGGTCCCACCCATAATGGATAGGGGTCTCACCTAATCCGCTCCCAAATAAACGTACAGAAATTGCTTCGTTGGAGCTACTGAGTAATGCTTCGGCGATTAGCCCCACCGATTCGAACACGTGTCCCCTCTTCACTCAACAAAAATGTGTGGCCCACAGTAATGTATGTGATATCTACTCTGTCCATCATTTGTGATAGCTCATTTGAGGAAGATAGCCCAAAAATCTCTCTCATAGAATGATTTTAACTGTTGGATTGGGTTCCATTAGCAGCAGATCATTGGTATAGTTGTCCACTTTTAATGGATGGGTTTGATTATCTCACAATGGAAAGATTGGGTAAAGCTTACCTGATAGAACTTGCCAATAAAAATAATTACATTGATAAAAGGTGGGTTTATTTATTTTTATTTTTTAAAATGACTGGATGATGGCATCAACGAGGAGCTTGGTTCTCACTGTCCAATGTGTTGGGGATTTTGACATGTGGAATCACACAGATCTAGATCTATGATAGCAATCCAATGGCACCAAGTACATAATAGAACATAGAGAGTATCCAGATTTAACGTGAAAAATTCTTTCGAAAAAAAATCACGGCACAAAGCGACAGATCTCCACTATGAAAAATAAAAATTACAAAGAGAAAGAACTTACCCGATTTGATCAACCTCGAATCTCACCCTTGCTACACCCTTTAATTTTCCTGGAACCCCTTTAGAGAGCTTTCTCATACCCTAGAAAAACCATAGGAACACGTATTTATAGTTTAGGCAACTTCCTTTCCGCATCTCAGTTGCGAAAGGACTCAAATCCGCAATCCGCACAAAATTGTGGAACGAATCTGCGTAACCTACGACGGGTCGAGTGGACTGCACGACCGGTCGAGCATCACCCACGACCGGTCGAGCATGGCCCACGACCGGTCGAGCACCTCGGACCACGAACCTTTATGCTCGCTGGACTTTGAGTCGAGCAGGCTACGACTAGTCGAGCCGCTCCCACGGCCGGTCGAGCCATGCTCACGACGGGTCGAGCACACTAAAAAATTTTCATATTTAAGACATCTCTCAATAATCTTCACCATGTCTTCAATCTTCAATCGTGTAGCTCCTTGACCTCTTCTCTTATTTTTATATCACATCATAGTTTCTCATGCACACTCCGTCCTTCTTTTTACGTCATCGTCCAGCCCAGAGAAGTTTCACAAAACTTGAACTTCTCTATAGGAACGACCTAGGTGAGCATGTCTTCCGGATCAAAATCCATGTGCTCAACCACCTTTGCTCCTGTCTTCTCAAAAGAAAAGACGTAGTCTTCTTACCATCTCACCGCTACTCAATATTGTTTGTCAGGGTACTTACTCACAACACTGATAGCCTGTGAAATAAATGGTCTAATCCAGACCATGACATACACTACCCAGCGTATTCGAATAAGGCTCATGAGATATACTGCTTTTTCTCATCTGTTTTGGGACAAATCCTGAGGAAAACTTGAGGAAGAAATGTAGGGAACGCCTTCAGCTTTACGTGGCCCATCACATCCTGAATCAATACCTACACACAAGGTATTCCACCTGTGATTACCAAAGCCTACTCCTCCTTTAGTCTCAACACCGAGAACCATCTTTGCAACCCTCTGATCCTTCATTCTCAATGTTCCAATTAACCGAGTCTTCAGTACATTGATTTCAGACATGTCACAATTGGTGATCCACACATCATCAACATACAATAGTTGACCCACCATGAAAGAATTAAACCACTGCCTAAGCAACAGGCCAAACAACGACCTCCTTCAAAGTCTTTTCTCAATCTCTTTCACTTCAAACCGCCTTGGTTACTTCATGTAGATCTGCTCTTCACTTTTCCTTATAGAAGTGCAAACTCCACATTCTTCCTTCCAGCTCAAGATCACATTAGCCAACCAGCACCAATCATTGATCTGATAGACACCTACTATACCGTCGGCGCGAATATCTCTGAGAAGCCGATCCCTTCTCCCTAAGCATAACTCATCGCCACCAACCTCACTTTGTATCTATGTTGTATCCTCCTGAAGATCTACCTGCATCTAACCACTTTTTGGCCCACTGGAAGCTCCACCCACTCCCATATGTTGGTCTGGTACAACGAATCCATCATATCGCCCATAGTCACCTTTCACTTCTCAGCACCAGGCTCACCTAGAGCCATCTAAATAGAAGATGAATATTCATACGATATTAGAGTCGTCCATGTACCTTGCCGATATCCCGCGATCATGCCGTGTGTTTCTTCTCACAGGTGGCTACTCCACCTGCTCTGTATCCCTATCTGCGCGTCTCAGCCTTCCTACCCTTCCCACTCATGTGGCCATGCTCAACATGCCACACACGTACAGAGGTGGAATCCGCTACATCCACCGTAGCTCCACCTTTTGAAGTACTCCCGATCAACTTGTACAAGTTACCGAGTTGTTCCGCTTTCACGATTACCCGTGGCCCCTTGGATACTTTAAGAGCACCATCAATACCTGTGTACTTGCATCCTTTTACCTCAAGCACACAAAGAGAAATCAGATTCCTCTTCAAATCAGGAATGTGTCTCACATCTGTCAAGGTACGCTCCACCCCATCAAACATCTTGATGCGTACAGAACCAATAACCACAACATTACATACAATGTCATTACGCATAAATACCTGTCCACCATCGCACTCTCTGTAACTGGTGAACCAACTCCGATGAGGAGTTATGTGAAAAGATGCCCCTGTGTCTAGCATCCACTCGTCCTTACGATCATCGTATGACCATCTGAGTGAAAACACAGATAAAACATCACCATCGCATCCACTCGATCCATCTGACGTGGCAACATTGGCCTCCCTACATGAAGCCTCAGAATCTTTCCTCTTCGATATAGGATTTTTACAATCCCTCTTCACATGTCCTTCCTTCCCACAATTCCAGCACTTTACATTTCATTTGCCTTTGCCCCTGGATTTGGATCTAGAACCAAAAGAACCTGTACCTTGTTCAGAATTCCTACCCACTGTAAACAGTGCATCAGAAGACGTCCCCATGTCGTTGTTTAGTTGTCTCATAGCCTTCCCTTGAAGGACTGAAATAACTGTGTCGACACTAAGGGTTTTATTCATGCTGCACATAGTGTCCTTGAATGCCTCATAGGACGCTGGGAGAGAATTCAGCAACATACATGCTTGTTCTTCATCTTTCATCACTTCCTCCATATCCAGCAATTTGCAAACTAATTTATTAAAGTTGCTGACGTGAGCCTCCAGATCTCCACCCTCTGTCATCTTGAAGTTATACCACTACCGCTTCAAGTGTAGGCGATTTTCTGAGGATTTCTTCGCATAGACATCCTCTAAATTCGCCCATAAACCAGTCGCAGTTTTCTCCCTCATGATATTGTAGAGAACCTCATCCGTGAGACATAAACGGATCGATGATAAAGCTTTCTTATCAAGAGTATTCTAATCAGCATCAGTCATAGTAGACTTCCGCTCCTCAAGAGCACCATCTTCGCCGTGCTTGGTTAACAGGCTAATCATCTTAACCTTCCATAACTCAAAATTATTTTTTCCTGAGTACTTCTCAATCTCATACTTAGCGCTTGCCATTATTACTAATCCCTCAAATTCAGATATGTGCCCCAACGATCGCTCTAATACCACTTGTTGGGGATTTTGACCTGCGGAATCACACAGATCTAGATCTAGAATAGCAATCCAATGGCACCAAGCACACGAGAGAACACAGAGAACACCCAGATTTAACGTGGAAAACCCTTTCGGAAAAAAATCACAGCACAAAGCGACAGATCTCCACTATGAAAAATAGAAATTATAAAGAGAAAAGACTTACCCGATTCGAACAACCTCGAATCTCACCCTTGCTACACCCTTTAATTTTCATGGAACCCTTTTAAAAAGCTTTCTCATATCCTAGAAAAATCCTAGGAACACCTATTTATAGTTTAAGCAACTTCATTTCCGCATCCCAGTTGCGAAAGGACTCAAATCCGCAATCCACACGAAATCATGGAACGAATCTGCGTAACCTACGACCGGTCGAGTGGACTGCACGACCGGTCGAGCATCACCCACGACCGGTCGAGCATGGCCCATGACCAGTCGAGCACCTCGAACCACAAACCTTTATGCTCACTAAACTTTGAGTCGAGCAGGCTATGACTAGTCGAGCCGCTCCCACGACCGGTCGAGCCATGCTCACGACCGGTACACTAAAGAATTTTCAGATTTAAGACATCTCTCAACACAATGAAACACGTGTGATAATCTAGGCCATTCTCTTATGTAGAAATAAGTGTATAGGTTAGAAGACTTTTATCTGATTTTTTCACAATCATACATATGTTCAGTTCTGTCACGCCCCAAACTCAGAAACCGGGCCCACAAAATTCCTGATCGTCGAATCCGACGCCGACAGTCTCCGTAGAACCCCATTCTCGGCTCCTATCGCCCATTCGCCAGGTTCCGATCCTGGGATGCTACGAGGAGGATTTTCAATGTCAGTTTGATTTGTAATTAGCATAACCAAAGGCATAATCCACAAACAACAACCAAGAACTCCATTACATTTTCACTATGATCAAAAACTTTACAAGTACAATGAGCATAAAGGGAAATACAATGGTAAAGAATAAAAACTCCAAAACGATATGTAACGTGCTCTTGCCTCAGCGCTGCTGCGAGCCAACGTCACCTGCACGCAACGGTCGTGCATAAGCTTATAGAAAGCTTAGAGGGTGGTGAAAGTGTGTGCGCAAGGTAGTAATATGAACATGTAATGTCAGAGTAATGCGGAATATGCAGATGGATCTATAATATCATGAGTCGTACCAAGGTTATGCGATGCAAGACATGAATGGTATCGGCCATCCCAAGGCCATACAATGTACAATGCAACTCAAGCATATAGATCCTCATCTATGTCCACACATCAATACAGCAAAAAATATGGGATATCACCGGGGTCTAGTACACTCTAAACCAGATCACCGCCACATCGCGCGCAATAAGGTAAGTGGAAAAGACCTCACTATCCGTCTACCAATATCGGGCGCGACTCGTCGATAGTGGACCCATTCCTCGAGCTGGTCAAACTCAGCCTAGCATTGTCCCCTACTCTCGGGAGGGTAAGCCTGCACCCCCTTCCAACCAACCACGAAACAGTGGAGAGCACAACCGTCTGGTAATCGATACTCAACGCTCATCTACCCACTTGGTCTAGACATTGGAGCAACCTCTTTGTACCATAAGGGTTTAGAAACTTTCACCCAGGGATATCTATAGCACCCCATGTAGAACAAGATTTTCAGTATCCAATCCTGCCAACCACGATGCGTCTATGGTGGCCACGACCCCGATGTTGCTAGGGCGTACAGTAACCATATCACACGATGGGAGATGCATGAATCACACTATCCAATCACGCAACAAATCCTTGTATGTATCGTGCACTCATGCAGGACAACACCGCCTAATCGGGGTCCCATAAACAATCTGCCCGAAGGCATATGCTATGATCAGTCACTCTCATATCAAGCATACATATGATGTGTATGATCATGAGTCATGGAACTATACTAAATATGTAATAATGATATGAACTATCCTTACAATGCAGATGGGCCTGGACGGCCTATACATAATAAGTACAGGTCTAACAATGGACCCTAAGGAGAGTCGTAATGTGGACATCTAACCAACATTACACTCGCAATGTGGACGTCAAACCAACATTGCTCCCAAGGCACGATCTTTATAAACATCGCTACATAACCCGTGTTGGGATTACACATTGCAATGGACCTTAGGTACATCCCATTAGGCCTTAAATATACAAATGGGCCATATCATATGGGCCTTCTATTCATCAAATGGGCCACATAAATGGGCCACACCAATGGGCCTTCTGTTCATCAAATGGGCCACATAAATGGGCCACACCAATGGGCCTTATGTGCATTGCAATGGGTCATAACCCGTGGGCCTTAGATTGCATCAAATGGGCCTAAACCCGTATGCCTTATACAAATCAAATAGGTCTAACCTATAGACCTTATACAAATCAAATGGGCCTACTCTCATGGACCTTATATGAATCAAATGGGCCTAAACCGACCCATAGGCCTTATATGTCAAATGGGTCACACCCAAACACAAATGGTCCACTTGATCATAAACCTGGCTCATTCTTAAACTCATGCCATGAAATGATCCTTCCAAGTGGGTGGACGGTTTGGATATTGCACACGCATCATGGTGGGTCCCACTGAAATGTTTATTTTCTATCTAAAATGGCAAAGGGCCAACTGCAATGTTTGTTTGCCGTTAAAAATGGCAAGGGCCCACTTAAATGTTTGTTTGCCGTCCAAAATGGCAAAGGCCCACTGCAATGTTTATTTGCCATCTGTCCAATGTGTGGACCGGGGGGGGGGGGGGGCACTGAAATGTTTATTTGTCATGCAGTCAGGGGGTGGCGTGAAGAAGCCACATGCACTAGGTGGGCTCCACCGTCCAGCGGACGGTGGAGGCAAACAAAATAAATCACTGTGGGTCCCATGTGGGGCCCACCATAATATTTGTCTTCCATCCAACCGGTCCATACGGTCACAAGGACCTGGACGAAGAGGAAAAACAAATTTAAACTTGATCCGAAACTTCTGTGGGCCCAAAAAGAATTCCAAGGGCAGCTATTAAATCACCACTATTTCCTATGTTGTGGGCCACCTAAGCTTTGGATCGGATTGAAATTTGGAGGGGGCCCACTTGAGGAGGGGACCAACCTCATGAACAGTTTATATGGCATATAAAAATCAAGGTGGGGCCCACGGCTGGAGGCCGTGGGTCTCGGTCGTCCGCCCGCACGACGCGCTGCAGGCAGCGCCTGCTGCCTGACGGGCGCTGGCAGAGGCAGAGGCAATGCCTCTTGCTTATGTTTTTTTTTTTTTTTTTTTTTTTTTTGAAAAACCGCTGGTTCGAGGATTTTATGGTGTGGGGCCCACATCGTATAAATCTACTCCATCCATTATGTTCAGTGGCTCAAAACAAGCTTAATGAGTCCAAGGTTGGACATTTTTCAGCGTGTAGAACAATTATGGGAAACTTTAAATGGTGGAGGTTGCTATTTACTGATTTATGGCCCATTAGATGCCTAGATCAGGCCCATCCTTCTACTCAACGGCTAAAATGAGGCCGGTAAGAGGGTGGACGGCTTGGATTGGATATATACATCAAGGTGGGGTCTACACAAGGGTCCACTTCAAACTTCCTTTTTTCTTTTTCTTTTTTTTTTTCCTTACACAGGGACGTCCAGCGTCCCAGACACTGGACAGTCTAGCCTAAAAAATTACATTATGGTGGGCCCTGTTGAAGTGGGCCACCACAGATGAATGTTGTGGGTACAACATGTAAGGTGGGCCCCACTTGAATAAAAGCTTGAACAAAATAAATATCTCAAGGTGGGGTCCATTCAAGTGGGCCACACTACCCTATTACATAAAATAAAATAAATCAAAATAAAAAGAAATAAAAAGGGAGAGAGACATGGAGAGTGGGACACGCTTTGTGATGGAGGGCTCCGCCACTATGAGCTCTCTCTTGAAGAAATTATACAATCGGATGGGTCCTTTAACACATGGGACCACCAAAATTTAAAATCAACGGTGAAGATCCTTTTCCTACCAATATGGATGGTCTAGATGACCTTTCTAAAGAAATAAACATCATGATGGGGTCCATGGGGAATGGCCCCATCATGGAATGATCATGATGATCCAAGTGGTCCATCGACTACAACTTAGGGTCCCAAGTGAGATCCACACCATGGATCGGTGGGCCTCACTTGGCCCATCATAAAAATAAGAAAAACTACCCTATAGAGGCACCCACCGTCCGATCTTCTTGCTCCTAGGGGTTCCTTAGCACCTTAGCTTGGACTTCAATGGAGGAGATGGAGAATGGATGGTTAGGATGGGAAATGATGGGGTAGGAAAGTGGGCCACTTGGAGCTTTAGAAGGAGAGGGAGAATTCCATACGTGGGATCTCTTTTTGCTTGGAGATTTTTGCAAATGAGAAAGAGAGAGTTGTAAAGGGAGAGAGAGAGAGAGAGAGAGAGAGAGAGAGAGAGAGAGAGAGAGAGAGAGAGAGAGAGAGAGTGAGTGATGGATGGATGGAGTGATGGATGTGGTGGTGATGGGTGTGTAAAACCTTTTTGACTTTTGAGGCCTTTTGTGTAAGAGAGGTATAGGCATAGAAGACTTTCGTGGCTTGCTTGGGAAAAGGGGTGAAAGTGATGTGTACTTAACATGTACTTGACATGTGATGGATGATGGATGATTAATTGATGGGATTGATGTGATTGATGTGACACATCGTAGAGATTCTCTTGGGTTTCGCAACGCGCGGCATTTTCCTCGCTCCGAACGTTGGCCCATATCTCTTGACTAGGGTATCGCCTCGGCGCGCGAGTCGCGGCATTAGAACCGCAGGGACGGCGCGGTCTCTATGGTACAGAACTCAGGTCGAGTCGAAACAGGTTGACGTCATATGAATTAGGGTCGCGCTTCGATATCGGTTAAGGGTCGAAGGTTGCCGGAATTCGACCGATAAGACCGTAAAAGTTTATGGAACGGTATGGACTAAGATACGGGTCTTATAGCTTCATTGTGTCCCACCTAATTAATGGGCCGACTTGATTCTTGGAATAGGAAATGTAAATAGTGATACCATTCAGATGGATGGCTTGGATATTGCACCTGTATGCCATGCTGGCATATGTACATAAATAAACTAATAAGAGCATGTGGGCTTATCATAGATCTTTTTTTACTTTTTTTTAACTACTCATTTCTCTAGTAATATTGAAGCCTAATCTACCATGAAAAAAAAAGTAAATAGTTTTCCTTAAGGTGGCATTTTCTTTTCTACCATTTGATTTTGCAAATAAAAGTGGATTCCACAAATTCATATTAGGCTTTTACACATTTCTTCTTTTTTTTCTCTAACATAAGAAATGAAGTAACATTTGTTTAATGAAAATGAGATTTTATATTAATTTTTCTTACTAATCAAATATGGTCTAATTTTTGAAATCTATTAATTTCATCGTACAGTGAAAATCATCATCACCTTTTCCTCTATCGTATGGTACACATGTTCAGGGGTGTGTTTGGTTGTTTCTAGTTTTCTTCCTTTGTATTTTTGTGCATCCATGTTCCTTGTTAAGGTGTGTTAGGATGTTTTTTTTTTTATTATTTGTTTCTCATTTCTCTTCCTTTGCAGTTTTACATGCCCATGTTGTTTCTACACATTTGGCATGTATGGACTTACCAATGCGAGTAGGCATGCGCATCTAAAATGTCATTTGAGCTGCACATGGGCAATGCTATAGAGTGTTTGTTTTTTTTTTTTTTTTTTTTTTTAAAAAAAAAAAATAAACATGGGTTGGTTTTAGGCTAGTCTAAAGGATTCAGGGCTGGCCTTAGCTAGGTAGCATGATGCCCTGCCTAGTCCATACCTAGTCCTACAAGTTTAAGTCATCCATCATATGGATTCCAATGTCCAAAAAATGAACTGGTGCACTTAGAAGAATGTTACAATTTACAAAACCAATGGATGGTTGAAATAAACTTTCTTTAGCCATCAGGTAATTATTTCTTAAAAGGTTCACCCACAACATTGTAAGTGAACTTTCACAATTCTTTCAGTGTTACTTGTGCAGGACATCCCAACCATGAAAAAGTGGGCCTCACCTCTTGATGTAGAGTGGGTCATGGACACTTTCTTGTCCGAGATGGACTAGAGAAGGCCTGATCGGAGGTGAAAGTCATCAAGACCCTCAAAACCTTAAAACATGCATATCTCGCAAACCAGAATGAGTTGCTCGACATACCATATATGATTTTGAGATAGAAGAAGCTACTTTAGCCAACCAATCTGGCTACGTGGGTTGCCTATGCTGAATTTACGAGATTCAATCAGATCGGCTGTCGAAAATCAATTTTATTTCCATTTTTATTATTTATAGGTTTGATTGTAACTCTTCATCCGTTGGGCTTTAAGAGTTGTGTACAACATGAAAAGTGTTTATAAAAATTAGGAAAATAACTTAGTAAAGCCACATACCACACTTATTATAAATAGTAAATTACTATTTATAGTAAGTTATGAATTTTAGGTAGTTTTAGTTGTAGTTTGATTCCGAAACTTATTTCACTACTCGGTATCCCTATTTAAAGGGTTGTAGACTCATTTATTTAATATATCAATTAATTTACAAATTTTATATAATATTTTTATTTTCTTGCTTTTTTCCTCATGGATTCGAGAAGTCTTTATGAGAAGTCCATAAAAGCTCCATAGATTCAGAGTAGTTATCCTTGAGGAAGACGGTGATCAACCTCATCATGTTCATCCCTGCATCACCTCACCTAGGGTAAAAGTGGACCAATGATCTACCTATTAACCTGGGTTAACCCATTGAGCATTCAGCCGCTAGATGAGTGAACCACCCTAGTTTTGTAGATGCTACATGACACATTTGCAGGAAAGAGAGCATTTTATGTGGAAGTTCACATACAAAAAGTTGTGGAGAGAAGAAATGAAGAGTCAAGTCGGCAAATTTTTTTCGTTTCTCCCTTATCCTACCGAGCGTAGGAAGGATCGAAAGGCATCCTCACCTTTTTCACCAAACCAAGTCATTCAAAACATCGTCAATCTAATGTGAATCTAAACACGTCTAAATCAAAGACCTCCGCGGGTGTCAATAGCCATCTATAAAGTCAGGTCTTCGCCCCTAAACTTAGCCTGAGGCCTAAGCCCGGGCTTGAAATCTAGGCCTGATGTCAATTCATAAGATGTGTAGCATTTTGGGGCCTTCTCGCAGGTTCTAAACAGTTCATTTATCTTTTAATCGAAAAATCAGGCCATCACTTCTTGGGTGGGCCATGGATGAAACACATTTTTCTAGCTGTCAATTTTGCTTTTTTTCTTTTCTTTTTTCTTTTTTCTTGTAGACTATCCAACTTGTGACACGCCTTTGACTTTTATGACATACTATACTAATAATGTGGCTTAACTGATGGGAAGCTCATATTTCACAATTTACATTAACTGATGGAAAGCTCATATTTCACAATTATTCTCGATTGGCACATGCGCATGAGAAGAGATGGGCATTGGCTTCCTTAACGTAAACATACAGAAGCAAAGGATCCCAATTCCATTGAAATATTCAAATGGGCTATTCTCTTATTAGTCGTATATAGTCTAAAATATGTCTGTGATTATAATTCTATGGTTCATCAAACATGGGCGTCATTTAATGCAATGTTTTTCTAATAGGGAGAACAGACGCTAACTTCCTGTCCCAGTTTTGGATGACAATATTAAGGACGGTTAATGCCAGAGATTGCGTTAAAGTCTCTGTCGATTAGATCGGTTGTGGCGGTGGGGATGTATCAGTCACTTTGTGGTTTGAGACTACGAAAATGAGAATGGGAATTGGCTAAATTCACTAACCCATCAAGCTCTTGGATTTGCATGAATTAACATTTGACAAATTCCGAAGGCCACTTACAAATCTATATATTTGAGGATTATTTATTATATTGTAGAGCATTCATTGTTCACTATAAGGGAATTACTTTTCTTGTATTAAAAAAAAAATAATAATAATAATAATAAAAATCTACCATCAAGGATTTGGCAAGCCTTTAATCTTTTAGGGCCTGTTTGGCCAGGCATATCCTACGGTATTAGGAGGGATGGGATCGGCAGTATCCTTGAACAGGCATGACGAGCCAAACAGGTCCGGTGAACTTGTCCCAAGATATAAGCCATCCTATGGATCTTAAGACGATCCACTGACATCACCATCATTACCTTAAAATTGATCCTATCCCTTGGTTGAATGGTTTGGAAGGTAAAATCCTGGGATATGGGGGCGTGCCAAACAGGCCCAGTGAACTTGTCCCGGGATATAAGCAATCCCATGGATCTTTCTACAATCCACTGACACCACCATCATTTCCTTAAAATTGATCCCATCCCTCCTAATACCATGGGATCTGCCTGGCCAAACAGGCCCTTAAGGATTTGGATTTGCCTCAAATGCATGGACTTACAATGGTTTAAATTGAGAAATCCACAATTTGACGAGTCCCCAGCAAAAATCAAATAAAGAAAATTTGAAATCCTTGTAGTTCACAAAATCCCCACCCCAAATCCCTCACACCAAATAACCACTTAACACCTCATGTCTACCACTTAACACCTCATATCCTTCCGTGGTAGATATCTTAAATCTGTAAATAACAAGGTCCGTCGATGTTTGTTGTCATAAAAAAACTCCAGAAAATCTATATTTTATTGCTGGAACATTTTGGTATTTTACTCGATGACATTGAGCGTGCACGCAGAATTGCGTAAGTGTGGGATTTATTTCCTATTCCGATTGTGATACTATATGATACTATCTATATCGGGTGTAATTGGGATTTGGTGAGGTCAGAGAAGTTCTAGGCTTTTTAATTCATTCATGAGGGTTTCCAAGGAATAGCTTGAGCTTGTGAAGTGGACTCGAGGCTTATTCGAGTCGGTAACATTATATCTTATATTTCTTCTTTCATAGTGCATTACTCGTCGCTTTGTATCGTAGTTTTTTCCTGAAAAGGTTTTTCTATGTAAAATTCGGATTATTTGTGTTTGGACTTTGTTATACGCGTTTGGTAGTACTTTGCTTGATTCGTCTCTGTGAGCTTTTACGATTCCCCAACAAGTGGTATCAGAGCTAACGTTGGGAAGCAGATTGAATCTGAAAACAACATATCAATGGCATCTAACCCGAAGTTTGATGTAGAAAAATATTTTAGTAAAAAATAAATAAACTATGAAAAGTTAAGATGAAAGGTATCCTAGTTTAGCAAGGATTGGACGATGTCCTCCTTGAAAAGTGACCGAAATCTATGATAAAAGATGAATTGAACAAGATAGATAAAAAAAAGAGAAGACCTATATAACGTAATGAGAGAGAAAACTACAACAAGTACATGAGCGAAATTAGAGAATATATATGCGAATAAATCTCTTAAGAATCGTTTGTACTTGAAGCTTCAGTTGTTCAATCTGAAGATCATGGAAGGGGTTGATGTTGAGACCCACAATAACTTCGATAGATTAATTTGTAAAATATTGGATGTGGCGGAAATGATGGAAGATGAGGATCAGGTATGTATTCTGTTGAATTCTCTTCCGGTTTCATGAGTCATTAAAGAATTCTTTGTACACCATTAGAATGACCATTAGTGTCGAGACCATTATCTCAGCCCTTTAGCCGAAGGCAATAAGAAAGAAGAATGGTGATGTGAGTGCTTCTACAGATGCACTGATTATGAGAGGAAAGAAATTCTGAGCGGGACAATGGATCTTCGCGATCGAGGTTCAAATCTAAGGGAAATAGCAAAGGAAAGTTGAAGTAATAGAATTATGAGATGACTGGGCACATTGTCAAAATCCTAAATAGAGAAACGAGAATTCAGAAGGTTTTTCCAGGGAAGCCGATACGACAGAATCCAGTGAGGAGAAATACGGTAGTGACGTGCTGACCACATCAAAATCTAGGAACTTTGATTAAAAATGAATTTTGGATATAGAGGCTTTATACCTCATAACCCCTCATCAGAGTTAGTTGGTTCACCAGTTACAGTGAGTGCGATGGTGGCCAGGTGTTTATGGGCATTGATAATGCCTGTAAAGTTGTAGGTGTTGGATCGGTACGCATCAAGATGTTTGATGGCATAGAACGTGTCTTGACCGAAGTGAGATACATTCCTGATTTAAGGAAGAATTTGGTATCTATAGGAGCGCTCGAGGTGCTTGGGTACAAATTCACTGGTTTCGATCATGTTCTTAAAGTTTCAAATGGGGCACTCGTAGTCATGAAGGCACAGAGGAACGGAAACCTTTACAGATTGATCGGGAATACTTCATCAGGTGAAACTGCAACGTCTGTAGTGGACTTTACGTCTGCACATATGTGGCATAAATGTTTGGGCCACATGAGCGAGAGGAGCATGAAGGTACTTTCTTAACATTGTTTAATTTTAGTATTTAAAAGTTTTTATTTTAGTATATACGAGCATTATATATATGATAAACAGTTAATATTGTCTTTTAAATATGAAAAACATGTATGTAAGAGTATTCTTGATTTTGTGCATTCTCGTGTATGGGGGTCATCGCCTGTGGTTTTTGGTGGTTGGTCGTCATGTTCTATTCATTCATTGGAGACTATTGTAGAAAAGTGTGGGTTTATTTTATGAAAAATAAATTTGATGTTTTTACTAGAAGAAGTAGAAAGCGATGGTGAAAAAATAGTCAAGGTGAAAGGTGAAAGTATTGAGGATAGCGGTGGAAAATTCACTTTTAGGGAATTCAATTGATATTATAAGGATGAAGGGATCATGAGTCACAACATAGTATACTACACACCAAAGCATAATGGTATGGCTGAACAGATGAATCAGACTCTTCTAGATAGGGCCCGATGCATAATCAGTAATGCTGGGTTGTATAAGGAATTGTGGAGTGGGGCCGTTAACATGGCTTATTACTTGGTGAATTTGTCCCCTTCTACAACTATTGATCGTAAGATTCCAGAGGAAGTATGGAGTGGTCAGTATGTAAACTACTCAGGATTACGTGTATTTGGTTACGATACGTACTCTTATATACCTTCACTTGAGAGAGATAAGCTAGACCAAATGGCTAAAAAGTACATCTTTGTTAGATATGATGGTGGTGTGAAGGGGTACATGTCATATAACCGGATCACACAAAAAATAATCTTTAGTTGCGAAGTCAAATTCGATGAAGCATCCTTCTTCTGCGAGGATAAACACAAGGAGGTAGAAAAGTTGATTATAAACGTGCAATTAGACAGAGATGAGACACAGACTGATACTAAGACGTAGAAAGAGGTACATGGGGTAGGTGGATTAGTCACCTATGAAAAGGAATCCACCGTTGATCGCAGGTTATCGGTGAGATATAAAGATGACTCAACCATCGCATTTCCCCTCATTACAAATGAGAGGATTCGTCTACTTTTCAGAAGTCTCTTGATGAGCTGAATGCCAAAAAGTGGAAAGTCATGATGGATGATAAGATAGACTCATTATATAAGAATGAGATGTGGGAGCTGATTGAGCTTTTCGCTGACCGTAAAGCGATCGAGTGCAAGTGAATCTTCAAGAAGAAACAGGATATGAACAAGGCAATGTTGGTAACAAATGGAGATGCTTAGAAAGGTGTTGACTTTACTTAGATATTTGCACCTATGGTGAAGTAAGTATCTATTAGATATGTGCTAGTGCGAACAGATGAATGTGAAAACCACCTTCCTGCATGGGGACTTAGAAGAGCAGATTTACATGAAGCAACCAAAAGATTTTAAAATAAAATAGGCAGAGAATAAGATTTGCAAGTTAAAGAGGTCATTGTATAGCCTGAAATAGTCACCTAGGTAGTGGTACAAGAAATTTGATTACCTCATGGTGAATCAAAAGTTTACCAGGAGTGAGTATGATTATTGTATCTATTACAAGACACTGAGCGATAGAAAGTTTATTATCTTGGTATTGTATTTTGATGACATACCTTATCGTCAGTCATGAGATCAACATACTAAAGACTCAGTTATCAGAAACATTCAAGATGAAAGATCTGGGTGCTGCAAAGAGGGTTCTCGACATTGACATACAGAAAGACAGGAAAATGAGTATGCTATGGTTATCTTAAGCAGAATACCTTAAGAAGGTGTTAATGAACTATGGGATGGACAAGGCAAAGCCAGTTAGCGCTCCTCATGTGGCTCATTTTAAGCTTTCTTTTGAACAATGTCCTAAAACATATGAAGAAAAATAGGTTATGTCTTGTGTGCCTTATTCGAGTGCGGTTGGCAGCTTAAAGTATGTCATAGTCTGTACAAGATTGGATATTTCATATACAGTTGGTGTTGTTAACAGATACATATCTAACCCCAATGAGCAACATTAGGATGCAGTGAAATAACTACTTCGTATATTCGAAGTACGAAGGATTACGTATTATCATTTGAAAAATCAAGGAACAAGTTAGCAAGTTATGTGGATTCTGATTACATAGGTAGTGTGTACTGCCAAAAAATAACCTTAGACTTATGGCTATGGTTTCAGTCCATAGTACGACCGTAGCCGTAGGTGCCGTAACAATAGGTCTAGAACCTATAGCTACGAATTTAATCCGTAGCTATAGGTAACAACAACTACGGATTAGCTACGGATATAATCCATAGCAATTATATCTGTAACGATAAGTATAAACAACTACGGATATTAGTTGTAGCTAAAAGTCCGTAGCAATATGTCAAATTTAATAATGGCTACAACTGTCGAATTACCGGCTACGATCAATATCCGTAGCTATTTCGTACATTAAATAAATATATAAAATCATTTGTTCATTTAATTACCACCTGCATAATCATTCATTCATTCAATTACAATCAATTACAATCATTCATTCATTCAATTACAATCCTGTATTTAATCAATTACAATTACAATCCTTCATTCAATCAATTACAATTACAAAATGTTGAAAATACAAATCTTTGGCTTTATTAGAGAAATTTTCTCAATGTCACCTTAAAATTTCAATGATAAATAATTGAAAGAGAAGATATATTTTGACGATATGATATTTTTTTCACAAAAAAATAGGCCTTTTTCAGTCATCACCCACCTAAAGAATTAAAAACTGATTGTTGTCTAAGTCCACTCATTTTCCTTTCAATTTCTTAGTGACCTCTGTAAAATTACTTTCACGGTCATTTATGTAATACTTTGAAGAGTTATCTCGAAATGCAACTCTAGTAATGACAAAGTCACTTCCTGCAACAGCTTCGTATATTCCATCATCCTACAAATAGTCATGGCATTCATAAATCAGAATAACCATTGGGGGAAAAAAAATAAAGTGAAAGAAGTGCATCATGCTTTTCTTTTTTTCTTAATAAATCAATAAAAACTCAAAGAGGAATGAAATTGACACAAAAGGAATGGTCTCATCATATGGTTTGTAGGGCCAAAATAAATGTCTGGACGATTTCTGTAAGGAGGACCATCGATAGCCACAAGTACCCACTTCCCAAGGAATGATCTCACCATATGGTTTAGGTTATAAGTTTATGTTAATGTCGTAGGTTATAGGTTTAGGTTTAAGGATTTAAGAATACATTTATGTTTTAGGTTTAGGTTTAGGTTTTACATTTAGGTTAAGGTTACAGGTTTAGGTTAAGGTTATAAGTGTAAGTTATAGGTTTAGGTTTAGGTTAGGTTATATGTTAAGGTTTAGGGAATTGAGTTTAGGTTATAGGTTATAAGTTATAGGTTTACGTTACAAGTTATAGGTTATAAGTTGTAAGACCCGTATCCTAAACTGTACCATTTCGTAGGCTTCCGCAATCTTCTCGATTGAATTCCGACAACCTTCGACCCTTAACAAGTATTTGCGCGTGACCCTGAGTCACACGCCGTCAACCCGAGTCGACTCAACCTGATACTTATACCCTAGCGACCGCACCATCGCTACGGTTCTGATGCCGCATCTCACGTGCCGAGACGATACCCAGGTCAGGAGATGTGGGCCCACATTCAGTTCAAGAAAAATGTCACGCATTGCAAAATTCAAGAGAATCTCTATGACTTGTCACATCAATCAATTCCATCATGTCAAGTACATGTCAAGTGCACATTACTTTTCACCCATTCCCAAGCAACCCCAAAGTCAAAAAGTTCTTACACAAGCTCATACTTTTCTTACACCAAGCAACCCTAAAGTCAAAAAGTTTCTTACACACCCATCAGTCACCACATCCATCACTCCATCACCCATCTTTCTCTCTCTTTACAACCCTCTCTCTCTCATTTCTCAACTCACTTTCCCAAGCAAGCAAGAAAATCTCACGTCCAAGCTCTTTCTCTTCTCCATGAGAACTTTATGTGTGGCCCACTTCTTACCCTCTCATCTCTCATCTCAACCATCCAAACTTCATCTCCTCCGTTGGAATCGAAGCTAAGGAGCAAAAGAAGCCAAGGGAGTAAGAAGAAGACGGTGGGTGATCTTGGATTTTCATTTCTTTATCTTTTTATGATGTAAGGGCCCACTTATGGTGGGACCTACCTTGATGTAGGCTTTGTATCAAAGAGGGGCCCGCCACTCTCTCTCTCTCTCTCTCTTTCTCTCTCTTTCATGATCATGGCCCACCCATGATGTGTGCATTTTACCCAAGCCATCTATTTTGGTGGGCCACCTTGACCCCTATTTGGGGCCTGCATGACCGGATGGTCACACAGGCCCAGATGAAAGGGAAACACAAATATTAGGCTGATTCAAAATAGGTGAACCATGTGGGACCCACCTTGATGAGGGATATACCCACACCATCTGTGTCAATAGTTGAGTGAGAACTGACAGTGGGATGTGGTTAACTGTGTAGTGTGAACTAACAGTGGAGTGTACATCCAGCTACTCCTTTTATTTTTTTAAAATATAATATAATAGATATATATTATGTAATATATTGTATATATACATCAATCTGGGTGGCCCACGTGTCACGCCCCAAACTCGAAAACCGGGCTCACAAAATTCCCGATCGTCGAATCCAGAGCTGACAACCTCCGTAGAACCTCATTCTCGGCTCCTAGCGCCCATTCGCCGGGTTCCGATCCTGGGATGCTATGAGGAGGATTTTCAACATCAGTTTGATTCGTAATAAGCATAACCAAAGGCATAACCCACAAACAACAACCAAGAACCCCATTACATTTCCACTATGATTAAAAACTTTACAAGTACAATGAGCATAAAGGGAAATACAATGGTAAAGAATAAAAAACTCCAAAACAATCTGTAACGTGCTCTTGCCTCAGCGCTGCTGCGAACCAACGTCACCTGCACACAACAGTCGTGCATAAGCTTATAGAAAGCTTAGAGGGTGGTGAAAGTATGTGTGTAAGGTAGTAATATGATCATGCAATATCAGAGTGATACGGAATATACGGATGGAACCATAATATCATGAGCTGTACCAAGGCTATGTGATGCAAGACATGAATGGTATCGGCCATCCCAAGGCCATGCGATGTACAATGCAACTCAAGCATACAGATCCTCATCTATGTCCACACATCAATACAGCTCAAATATGGGATATCACCGGGGTCTAGTACACTCTAAACTAGATTGCCGCCACATCGCGCACAATAAGGTAAGTGGAAGAGACCTCACTCTCCGTCTGCCAATATCGGGCGTGACTCGTCGATAGCGGACCCATTCCTCGAGCTGGTCAAACTCAGCCTAGCATTACCCCCTACACTCGGGCAGGTAAGGCCGCACTCCCTTCCAACCGACCACAACACAGTAGAGAGCGTAACCGTCTGATAATCGGTACTCAACGCTCATCTACCCACTCGGTCTAGACGTTGGAGAAACCTCTTGGTACCATAAGGGTTTAGGGACTTTCACCTAGGAATATCTATAACACCCCATGTAGAACAAGATTTTTGGTATCCAATCCTGCCAACCATGATGCGTCAGTGGAGGCTACAGCCCTGATGTCGCTAGGGCGTACAATAACCATGTCACGCAAATGTGAAATGCATGAATCACGCTATTCAGTCATGCAACAAATCCTGCGCACATCATGCGCTCATGTAGGGCAACACCGCCTAACCGGGAGCACATAAACAACCTGCTCGAAGGTATATGCTATGATCAGTCAATTCTCATGTCAAGCATACATATGATGCGTATGATCATGAGTCATGAAGCTATATTAAACATGTTATAATGAGATGAACTATCCTTACAATGCACATGGGCCTGGGCTGCCTATACACAATAAGTACGAGCCTAATAATGGGCCCTAAGGAGAGTCGTAATGTGGACATCCAACCAGCATTACACTCAAAATGTGGACGTTAAACCAACATTTCTTACAAGGCACGATCGTTGTAAACATCATCACATATTCCGAGTTGGGTTTACACATTGCAGTGGACCTTAGGTTCATCCTATTGGGCTTTACATATATATCAGATGGGCCATATTATATGGGCCTTTTATTCATCAAATGGGCCACATAAATGGGCCGCACCAATGGGCCTTATGTGCATTGCAATGGGTCAAAACCCATGGGCCTTAGATTGCATCAAATGGGCCCAATCTCAAGAGCCTTATACATATCAAATGGGCCTAATCCTGTGGGCCTTATATGAACCAAATGGGCCTAAACCCATAGGCCTTATATAAACCAAATGGGCCTAAACCCATAGGCCTTATATATAAATCAAATGGGTTTGGTCCCATGGGCCTTAAAATATATCAAATGGGCCTAGTCTCATGGCCTTGGAACATATCAAGTGGGCCTCAACAATGGGCCACAAATACATCAAATGAGCCTACACACATGGGCCCATAAATAACAAAGTGGGCTTTAGTGGGTGGGCCACAAATACATTAAGATGGGCCTCTACAATGGCCTTAAGATGATCTCAAAATGGTTGGACGGTTTGGATGAAACTCATGCATCATGGTAGGCTCCAATGTGAGCCCACTATAACATTTATTTTCCATCCAGTCCTGGGCCCACTAAGATGTTTATTAACCACCCAACCTGTTAGTAAGGCCACGTGAGCAAGGGCTCCATTGTAATGTTTACTTTACATCCAACCTGTTAATAAGGCCAGGTGGCAAGGGGCCCACCAAAATGTTTATTTTACATCCCACCTGCTGATATGGCCATGTGGCAAGGGGGGGCCACCAAAATGTTTATTTTCCATTCAAACCTGTTGATAAGGTCATATAGACCCAGGGCCCACCAAAATATATATTTTCTACCCAACATGGGCCCATTGTAATGTTTAATGCCATCCAAACCTGTTCATAACGTCACGTGGGCCAGGGCCCACAGTGATGGACGGCGTGGACACAATACATACACTAGGTGGGGGCCACCATCCACTGCCATGGACGGACGGCGTGAGTGAAATACTTGCATCACAGTGGGTGTCACCACCCACTGTTGTGGACAGTGTGGTAAGCCACACATACCACAGTGGGTCCCATGCAGGGCCCACCAAAGTGTTTATTTGCAATCCAACCCGTCCATTATGTGTGCCCCACAAAAATAGGGGTCCAAAACAAGTTTCAGGTGGGTCCAAGCTTCTGGTGGACCCCAGCAATCATTTTTTTCAAATTTTAAAGGAAAATACTAATATTCTTAATGCCACGGCCCGCCAGATAATTCGATCGATCTCATTTTTCGGCTCAACTCCTAAAATGATCCCGAGAATATAATGGATGGCTTGGATTAAATATATACATCAAGGTGGGGCCTACACAAGGGAACCACCCCAAAAGCTTCTTTCTTTCCCTTTTTTTTTTCTTTCTTACAGGGACATCCAGCGTCTCAGACGCTGGACCGTTTTGGCCTTTAAAAAAATTACATCATGGTGGGCCCTGTTGAAGTGGGCCACCACAGATGAATGTTGTGGGTACAACATGTAAGGTGGGCCCCACTTGAGGAACACTTGGACCAAATAAATACCTCAAGGTAGGGTCCATTCAAGTGGGCCACACAAACTTATTACATAAAATAAAATAAAATAAAATAAAAATAAATAAAAAGGGAGAGAGATATGGAGAGTGGGACACGCTTTGTGATGGAGGGCTCCGCCACTATGAGCCCTCCCTTGAAGAAAGAATACAATCGGATGGGTCCTTTAACACGTGGGACCATCAAAATTTTAAAATCAACGGTGGGGATCCTTTCCCCACCAATATGGACGGTCTAGATGACCTTTTCTAAGAAATAAACATCATGATGGGATCCATGGAGAATGGCCCCATCATGGAATGATCATGATGATCCTAGTGGGCCATCGGCCACATTTTAGGGTCCCAAGTGAGATCCAAACCATTGATCGGTTGGCCTCACTTGGCCCATCTCAAAAACATTAAAATCTAGTATGATCAAGCACCCACCGTCTGATCTTCTTGCTCCTATGGGATCCTTAGCTCCTTAGCTTGGATTTCAATGGAGGAGGTGGGGAATGGAAGGTTAAGATGGGGAGATCATGGGGTAGGGAAGGTGGGCCACACTTAGAATTTTTGAAAAGCTTGGAGAAATTTCATACGTATGGAGATTGGGTTTTTTTTTGAGTTTGAAATGAGAAAGAGAAAGAGAGAGTTGTAAAGGGAGAGAGAGAGAGAGTGAGTGAGTGATGGATGGATGGATGGAGTGATGGATGTGGTGGTGATGGGTGTGTAAGACCTTTTTAACTTTTGAGGCCTTTTGTGTAAGAGAGGTATGGGCATGGAAGACTTTTGTGGCTTACTTGGGAAAAGGGGTGAAAGTGATGTGTACTTGACATGTACTTGACATGTGATGGATTGATGGATGATTGATTGATGGGATTGATGTGATTGATGTGACACATCGTAGAGATTCTCTTGAGTTTCACAACGCACGGTGTTTTCCTCGCACCGAACGTTGGCCCACATCTCTTGAATAGGGTATCACCTCGGCGCGCAAGTCGCGGCATCAGAACCGCAGCGATGGCGCGGTCGCTATGGTATTGGTCTTGGATTGAGTCGATACAGGTTGACGGCATATGAATCAGGGTCACGCGTCGATATCGGTTAAGGGTCGAAGGTTACCAGAATTTGACCGGTAAGACTGCGGAAGTCTATTGAATGGTACGGACTAAGATGCGGGTCTTACACCATGTGTGGATGCATGCAACTATCCAAGCCGTCCAAGGCCTGGATGTTGATGCATTATACTAATATTAGTTATATTATATTCTATTATATATATATATATATATATATATATATATATATATATATATATATATATATATTATAACATTGCATGAAGGGAGGGTGGCCTGCACGTGGGACCCACTGCTGAATTTGATTGGCCGATGTATATCACACCAGCACCTAGCTGGTATGGGGGGCATCAGTGCCATGAGGTGTGGGCCTCATCCTCACCGTCCATTGCTTGGACGGTGGGAAACACCCCCCACATGTGGGGTCTACCTTGATGATGTGAGGACCCACCCCATCCGTGCCCAGACATGGGACCCACCTGATGTGCCTGCACGTGTACAGTGCATTGGACATGGGGCCCACTGCTGTATGGTTTGCACCACACCGTCCATTCATTCATCTGGCAAGCACGTCTACACCACGCCGTCCACCCATTGGGATGGGCCACACCTCATGCGTGTGTCGTCCAAGGGCAGTGGGACTCGCCCATGTGTGACATATGTGACTGTCCAGGCCGTCCAGGGCCTGGACGTTAGATAGATCATAATATATTATATTATATTATGTATATTATATATTATATTATATAAAATATATACATGAGGGTGGGCCCTATGTGGGACCCACCTCTGCCCTCTCTTTAATACATAAAAGCTGTTGTGCAGGAGTATAATATTATATATATATATATTATATGATGTGTAAGGGTGGGCCTTATGTGGACCCCACCTTTGCTTTTGTTAAGCAGCAGAGCTGCACGTGCTGTAGCTATATAGCTGCCCTTTTTACACCAGAGAGCCTGCATGCCCCGCACTGATGTGTGTATTTTGACTACACCGTCCACTGTTTGGATGATGGGGTCCACTATGATGCATACGCTATATTTATGCCATCCAAACATTTAAAATATCATTTTATGGCATAAGTGCAAGGATGGGTCAGATCTAAAGTTCAAAGTGGACCCCACCATTTAAATAGTGGATAGCGACATCCACCGTTCAAACTTTTAAGAGCCATGATAATTTTCAATTAAGCTGATATTGTTTTCACTTCATTTATCTCTATGTTAACTTATGGATAGGTCAAATCTCAAATATACATAAGGGTGGGCCCAATTTGTTATACATTTAGCACATTGGTGCGGCACATTTGAATCAGCCCATTCGATTCAGCCCATTTGATTTGGCCCATTTGAATCGGCCCATTCGATTCAGCACATTTGATTGGCCCATTTGATTCGGCCCATTCTATTCGGCACATTTGATTGGCCCATTTGAATTGGCCCATTCGATTCGACCCATTTGATTCGGCTTATTTGATCCTGTTGTGCCTTGGAAACAATGTTAGTTTGACGTCCACATTGTAAGAATAATGTTGGTTAAATGTCCACATTATAATTCTCCCTAGGGTCCATTGTTAGGCCCATACTTGTAGGCCGTCTAGGCCCATCTTCATTATGAACAGCATCCATCATCATATAACATGTTTAATATAGTTTCATGATTCATGATCATTCGCATCATATGTATGCTTGATATGAGAAGTGACTGATCATAGCATATGCCTTCGAACAAATTATTTAGGGGCCCTCGAATAGGCAGTGTTGCCCTATATGAGCGCATGATACATGCAGGATTGCTGCATGACTGGATAGTGTGATTCATGCATTCACACTGTGTGATATGGTACTATACGCCCTAGCGACATCAGGATCGTAGCCTCCATAGGCGTATCGTGGTTAGTAGGATTGGATACCAAAAATCTTATTGTACATGGAGTGCTATAGATATCCATTGGTGAAAATCCCTAAACCCTTATGTACCAAGAGGTTGCTCCAACGTCTAGATAGAGTGGGTACATGAGTGGCGAGTGCGGATTACCAGATGACCATGTTTTTCACTGTGTCGTGGTCAGTTGGAAGGGGGTGCGGCCTTACCCACCTGAGAGGAGGGGGCAAAGCTAGGCTAAGTTTGACCAACTTAAGGAATGGGTCCACTATCGACGAGCCGAGTCCGATATTGGCAAGCAGATAATAAGGTCTTTTTCACTCACCTTGTTGAGCGCGATAAGGCGACAATCTGGCTTTGAGTATACTAGACCCAGGTGATATTCCAAAGTTGAGTTGTATTAATATGTGGACTTAAATGAGGATTCGTGTGCTTGATTTGCATCTCACATTGCATGGCCTTGGTATGGCTGACATCATTCATGCCTTGCATCGCATAGCCTTAGTATGGTTAATAGTGTTCATAGATTCATTAACATATTTCGCATTACTCTGATACTGCGTAATTGCATTACTACCTTGCGCACACACTTTCACCACCCTCCAAGCTTTTCATAAACTTATGCATGACCGTTGAGTGCAGGTGACGTTGGATCGCAGTAGCGCTGAGGCAGGAGCGCATATCAGATCAGCTTGGAGCTTTTGTCTATCATCATTGTATTTCCCTTGATGCTCATTGTACTTATAAAGTTTTTGATCATAGTGAAAATTTGATGGAGTTTTTTATTTTTTTTTGTGGGTTATGTCTGTGGTTATGCTATTATGAATCAAACTGATGTTGAAAATCCTCCTCGTAGCATCCCAGGATCGGAACCTGGCGAATGGGCACTGAGAGCCGAGAATGGGGTTCTGCGGAGGCTGTCAACGCAGGATTCGACGATCAGGAATTTTGTGAGCCCGGTTTCTAAGTTTAAGGCGTGACATAGGTTAAGGTTTAGGTTATTGTTGTAGGTTATAGGTTTAGGTCAATGTTGTAGGTTATAGGTTTAGGTTATAAGTTTATGTTAATGTTGTAGGTTATAGGTTTAGGTTTAGGGATTTGAGAATACATTTAGGTTTTAGGTTTAGGTTTATGTTATAGCTTTAGGGAATTGAGAATAGGTTAAGGTTTAGGTTTAGAAAATCGGGTTCGGGTTCGGGATTGGGTTTAGGTTTGGGTTTTCAAGTTTAGGTTTAGGTTAGGGAGTTGAGATTAGGATTAGGTGTAGGTTTAGGTTTAGGAATTTAAGAATACATTTAGGTTTTAGGTTTAGGTTTTGGGTTTAGGTTGTAGGTTTAGGTTTAGGTTTAGGTTTAGGTTAATGTTAATGTTAGGTTATAGGTTATAAGTTTAGGTTATAGGTTATAGATTAAGGTTTAGGTTATAGGTTTTGGTTTAGGTTAAGGTTATAGGTTTAGGTTTAGGCTAAGGTTTAGGTTTAGGTTATAGGTTTAGGTTAAGGTTTAGGTTTAAGTTATAGGTTATATGTTATAAGTTATAGCTTTTGGGAATTGAGAATAGGTTAAGGTTAAGGTTTAGGTTATAGGTTATATGTTATAGGTTATAGCTTTTGGGAATTGAGAATAGGTTAAGGTTTAGGTTTAGGAAATCGGGTTCGGATTCGGGATTGGATTTAAGTTTGGGTTTTCAAGTTTAGGTTTAGGTTTTGGTTTAGGTTAGGGAGTTTAGGTTAGGATTAGGTGTAGGTTTAGGTTTAAGGATTTGAGAATACATTTAGGTTTTAGGTTTAGGTTATAGGTTTAGGTTTAGGTTAAGGTTTGGTTATAGGTTATAGGTTATAGGTTATATATTAAGGTTTAGGTTATAGGTTTTGGTTTAGGTTAAGGTTATAGGTTTAGGTTAGGTTTAGGTTTAGGTTATAGGTTATAGGTTATAGGTTATAGTTTTTGGGAATTGAGAATTGGTTAAGGTTTAGGTTTAAAAAATCGAGTTCAAGTTCAGGATCGGGTTTAGGTTTGGGTTTTCAAGTTTAGATTTAGGTTTAGGTTAGGGAGTTGAGATTAGGATTGCGTGTAGGTTTAGGTTTAGGGATTTGAGAATACATGTAGATTTAGGTTTAAGGTTTAGGTTATAGGTTTAGGTTTAGGTTATAGGTTATACGTATAGGTTTTGAGATTTGAGAATAGGTTTAGGTTAAGGTTTAGGTTATAGGTTATAAGTATAAGTTTATGTTTAGGTTAAGGTCTAGGTTTAGGTTATAGGTTTAGGTTAAGGAGTTGAAATTAAGATTAGGTGTAAGTATAGGTTTAGGTTTAAGGATTTGAGAATACATTTAGGTTTTAAGTTTAGGATTTGAGATTTGAGAATAGTTTTAGGTTATAAGTATAGGTTTAGGTTGGGTTATAAGTTAAGGTTTAAGGATTTGAGTTTAGGTTATAGGTTTAGGTTATAGGTTATGGGTTATAGGGTTTAGGTTATAGGTTTAGGTTTAAGTTATAGGTTATAGGTTTAGGTTTAGGTTTAGGTTTTAGGTTTAGGTATAGGATTAGGTTATAGGTTATAGGTTATATGTTTAAGTTAAGGTTTAGGGATTTGGGTTCGGGTTCGGGTTCGAGTTTGGATTCGGGTTTAGGTTATAGGTTTTGGTTTAGGTTATAGGTTATAGGTTTAGGTTAAGGTTTAGGTTTAAGTTATGGGTTTTGTGATTTGAGAATAGGTTTAGGTTATAAGTATAGGTTTAAGTTGGGTTATAGGTTAAGGTTTAGGTTTAGGTTATAGGTTTTCGGATTTGAGAATAGGTTTAGGTTATAAGTTTAGATTTAGGTTAGGTTATAGGTTAAGGTTTAGGTTTAGGTTATAGGTTTTGGGATTTGAGAATAGGTTTAGGTTATAAGTTTAGGTTTAGGTTGGGTTATAGGTTAGGGTTTAGGTTTAGATTATAGGTTTTGAGATTTGAGAATAGGTTTAGGTTATAAGTTTAGGTTTAGGTTTAGGTTTAGGTTATAGGTTAAGGTTATAGGGTTTAGGTTATAGGTTTAGGTTATATGTTATAGGTTTAGGTTTAAGTTATAGGTTTAGGTTTAAATTTAGGTTTTAGGTTTAGGTATAGGCTTGGGTTATAGGTTATAGGTTATATGTTTAGGTTAAGGTTTAGGGATTCGGGTTCGGGTTCGAGTTTGGGTTCAGGTTTAAGTTATAGGTTTAGGTTTAGATTGGGTTATAGGTTAAGGTTTAGGTTTAGGTTTGGGTTATAGGTTTATTTATAGGCTTAGATTATAAGTTATAGGTTATATGTTTAGGTTAAGGTTTAGGTTATAGGTTATAGGTTATAATTATACGTTTAGGCTTAAGTTAAGGTCTACGTTTAAGTTCTAAGTATAGGTTTTGGGATCTGAGAATAGATTTAGGTTAAGGTTATAAATTTAGGTTAAGGTTATAAGTATAGGTTATAGGTTAAGGTTATAGTTTAGGTTAAAGTTATAAGTATAGGTTATAGGTTTAGGTTTAGGTTATAAGTATAGGTTTATGTTTAGGTTAAGGTCTAGATTTAGGTTATAAGTATAGGTTTTGGGATTTGAGAATAGGTTTAGGTTAAGGTTATAAGTATAGGTTATAGGTTAAGGTTTAGATTTAGGAAATCGGGTTCGGGCTCGGAATCAGGTTTTTTAGGTTAGGTTTTAGGTTATAGGTTTTGGTTTAGGGTTAAGTTTAGGTTATAGGTTATAGGTTATAGCTTTAGGGAATTGAGAATTGGTTTAGGTTTTAGGTTTAGGGTGTGGTTTAGGTTCAGGGTGTGGTACCTGCAAATACAGATATAAACACGGCTTATCCAAATGGCCAGGCCCCTCCAATGTTGTCCATAGAAAATGGTTAACTTCATCATGGTCATAACAGCAGTTCTCACCTTCTAAGGATCCCCGCTCATCCAGATAGCTTCGACGAACATTTGGGTTTGCTTCATTAATTTTGAGCAAATACATAAACACGGCTTGTCCAAATGATCAGGCCCCTCCAATGTTGTCCATAGGAAATGGATAGTTTCATCATGGTCATAACAGCGGTTTTCACCTTTCAGGGACCCCCGCTCATCCAGATAGCTTCGACGCACATCCAAGTCTGCTCCATTAATTTCGAGCAAATACATAAACACGACCTTTCCAAATGGTCAGGCCACTCCAATGTTGTTCATTAGAAATGGACAGCTTCATCATAGTCATAACAGCGGTTCCCACCTTTTAGGGACCCTCGCTCAACATCTGAATAGCTCTGACACACATCCGGGTCTGTTCCATCAATTTTTATAGAATTATGCATGTCCTGCTCATGAGCATGCCTAATATTGTCAATGCACGAGATTCAACACAAATACCTTTTCATGATTTAAAGAAGGAAACTCAAGGGTTTTCCTTACCTTATATTGTATGCTTTCAAGGTGTAGATAGCCCCTAAAACACACATACATCATGGGAATCGCTTCTCAAAACTGCACACTGTTTTGTTTTGAAACTCGTTCATCTTACCTGAAAACCTGTCACATAATAAATAACTATAACCACAATGATAACTATTGTGAATGCACTATAATGAACAAATTATTATTATTATAGATAACTGTAATTACAACATAGATATCATACACATGATATCACATAATATATTATTTGATGAATTACACATGTGCATTCTTGACAAGAGACGTACCAGATGCTTGAATCTGAAATATGCAGCTCTAATCCTCCCACATAAAACATCCATCTGAAAGAATGCCCATAACCGTCATGCTTGAGTAATCAATACAGGAATGTACAAGTAAAACCATCAAAACTAGAGATACTTATTACATTTTCAAGATCACCTCCATAGTTAACGATCTCATTCTAAAGCTCTTCTTCCTCCTCCTGTCACGTCCCGAACTCGGGAACCAGGCTCAAAAAATTCCCAATCACCGAATCCGGTGCCGACAGCCTCCATAGTACCCCATTCTTGGCTCCTGGCACCCATACACCAGGTTCCGATCCTGGGATGCTACACGGAGAATTTCTAATCGTCAATTTGATTTATCATGAGCATAACCACAAGCATAACCCACGAACAATAACCACCAGAACACCATCACAAAATTCACTATGATGAAAAACTTTTAAGTACAATGTGTATGAAAGGGAGATACAGGATAATGAAAATAACAGGAAACTCCAGAAGCTCGACTGTGTGCTCCAAATTGTGGATTATATGCTCCAACTACGGCTGCGTCCTGGCGTCACCTGCACACATCGATCGTGCATAAGCTTATAGAAAGCTTAGAGGACGGTGTAAGTGTGTGCATAATAAGAACATGCTCAGAATGCAAGATCAGAGAAATGCAATCAGCCGTACCAAGGCTATGCGGTGCAAGATATGAATGTTATCGGCCATATCAAGACCATGTGATGCAAGATGCAATTCAAGCATGTCAATCCTAATCATATATCAATACAGTTCTCATTTTGAATAATTATCGGGGTTTAGTACACTCCAAATGGCACTGCCGCTCTACCAGTGGCACAATCCAAGTGAGCGTAAGAAACCTTACTATCCTCCTGGCCAATGTCTGCCAATATCTATCCGACACGTCGATAGCAGACCCATTCACGAGCTGGTTAGACTCAGCCTAGTATTACCCCCTACCCTCGGGCGAGTAAGGCCACACCCCTTTCCAACCGATCATGACACAGTAGGAGACGCGGTCTCCTGGTATTCGGCCCTTGTGTGCTCATATATCCACTCAGTCTCGACATTAGAGTTATCCTCTGGTACCATCAGGTTTAAAAATTTTTACCTAGGGACATCTATGGCGCCCCGATGCTTAGTAACAATATTTTTTGTATCCAATCCAGCCACCCATGATGTGTCTATGGAGGCTAGGGCCTTGATGTTACTAAGGCATACAATAATCATAATCACACAAATGTAAGTGCATGAACCACCCTACCAGACATACAACAATCTTACGCGTACCGCGCGCTCATGTAGGGCAACTCCGTCTATCAGGGAGCCTATAAACAATCCATCCAAAGGCATATGCTATGATCAGTCACTCCTCATATCAAGCATACATGTGATGCGTATGATCATGAATCATGGATCTATACTAAACATGTTATATGGTAATGGGTTCTATTCATAAGGAAGATGGGCCTAGACGACCTACATACTACAAGTATGGGCCTACCAATGGGCCTCAGGGAGTGACAATGCGGACATTTAACCGACATCATCCTTATAATGTGGGCATCTAACCATCATTGTTCTTAAGGCACGTCCCGTTATAAACATCATTTGATATACCACGGAGAAATCACACATTGCAATGGACCTAAATACATCTCACTAGGCCTTAAGTACATCAAATGGGCCGTATCAATGGGCCGTATCATATGGGCCTTATATTCATCAAGTGGGTCGTATCAATGGGCCGCACCAATGGGCCTTGCATACATCACAATGACATCACAACATGGGCCTTATACATATATATTAAGGTGGGCCTCAACAAGGGCCACCAATACATCAAGATGGGCCTCAACAATGGGCCTTATGCAAATCAAGGTGGCCTTAACAATGGGCCTTAAATTATCTCCAAAATGATTGGACAGTTTGGATGAAACACATGCATCATGGTAGATCCCATAGTGATTGAAAGGATGGACGGTATATATGAGGTACATACCCATGGTGGGCCCCACACTAATGGGAGGTGTGGATTACAATACATACATCAGGTGGGTCCCATGTGGGGCCTACTGTAATGTTTATTTTCCATCCAACCTGGGCACACTGTAATGTTTATTTGCATCCAATTTGTTCATAAGGTCACGTGGACCAGGGGCCCACCATAATGTTTATTTACATCCAATCTGTCCAGGGCCCACGGTGATGTTTATTTACTACCCAAACTGTTCATAAGGTCACGTGGACCTAGAGCCCACGGTGATGTTTGTTTGCCATCCAAACTGTTCATAAGGCCACGTGGACCTGGGGCCCACCAAAATGTTTGTTTTCCATCCAACCTGTTCACAACGTCACACCACTCAGGTGAAGAGGAAAAAAATAAATTTCGTATTGATACAAAACTTTCGTGACCCATAAAGGGTTTCAATGGCAGACATTCAATCCCACATTGTTTTCAGTCATGTGGGCCACCTAACGTTCGTATATGGTTGATTTTGGGGGGCCCACTACTAAAAGGGGCCCCATAAAATGCACGGTGTTGATGCTTGACCCACATCATGGTGGAGCCTGAGATGGGGCCCACTGGCCTGCATACAAAGCAGCGAACGCTACTTACTGCAACGTCAAAGTCGCTGACAGCAACAGTGTCTGCTGTTGTAAAATTTTTTTTGAAAATCAATATTCCTACGGTTTTTCACAAGTGGGGCCCGCATTAAGGAAATCTGATCCAGCCATTGGATTGTACGGCCCCTGATCAACCAAATGAGACCAATATGTGACATATTTTTGACTAATGGAGGAATTAATGCGGGTTTTAACGGTAATACAACTATTTTCTATGATATGGCCCGCTTGATTATCAGTTTGGTCTCATTTTTTTGGCTTAATGCCTAAAATGGTCTGAGAAATGGAATAGACGGCGTGGATTATATACATACATTAAGGTGGGACCTGTATGAATGGCCCACCCCAAAACTTAAAAAGCCATGTATTTTTTATTTTTTTTGGTTAGTCGTTAGTACACACCATGTCAGTATACGCACTCCATGTTAGCCACGCCCATCCAACGTCCAAAGACGCTGGACGGCATGGATGTAAAACAAGCATCATGGTGGGTCCCACATGTAGATGGCCCATTTGCATGTATATACATATACAATATATATATATATATATTATATTCCATATATATAATATATATTATATTATATATCATATATATATTATATAAAATATAATATATAAAAAGAAGTGGGGGTAATAGATCCATCTAAACAGTGGATGGTGTGGATCATCACCTGCAATAGAGTGGGTCACACCGTATGATGTTGATGGATGGGGTAGATATAACACATATTGGTGGGATCCGCACCATCACAATGGAAAGAGAAAGAGTGAATGAGAGAAATAGAGAAAGAGAGAGAGAGAGAGAGAGAGAGAGAGAGAGATTGGTGGAGCGAAGGGAACCCCGCCACTATGGGTCCCTCATATGATTACATTATATAAATTGAATTGAGTCCCAACATAGTTGGGCCATTAAATTAGAAATTAACGATGGATCACCCACCTCTAAGTCTTCTCTTTGCTCCCTTAGGCTCCTAAGCTCCTTACCTTCATCTTTGATGGAGGTTGATGGGGTTTTGATGGTGGGGATGAGAGATGAGAGGGTGAGCCACACTTGTTGCTTTAGGAGTATTTGGAAAGGCTTGGATGTACGGAATTTTTTATGGCTTGGGAGAGTAGAGATAGAATGAGGGAAAGAGAGAAAAAAATATATTAAAAGGATGGTTGATGTGGTGGTTGTAATGAAGAGATGATGGGAGGTATGGTTGTGATTGAAAATAGGGTAAAAGAGGGATGGTGAGGGGAGAGAGAGTGTTGACTTTTGAAAAGGGAGGGATGAGTTGTTGTACTTGGGGTATGGCTTGTACTTGACATTGATTGATAGGACATATCGTAAAGATTTCCTCGATATTCGCAACGTGCGACTTTTTTTAGAATGAACGCAGGCCCACATCTCCTAGCCTGGGCATCGGTTCGATGCGCGAGTCGCGGCGTTGGAACCGCGACAACGGCGCGGTCGCTATGATACAAGTTCTGGTTCGAGCCGACTTTGGTATACGGAACCTAGCTTAAGATCACGTGCAAACATCGGATACGGGTCGAAGGTTGCTAGAATTCGATAGAGAAGACTGCGGAAGCCAACGGAACGGTACGGTTTAGGATACGGGTCTTACACTTCCTTTACCCGGGCTTTCAAATATAGAGCACAAAATTCATTCAATATTTTTTTAAAAAAAACCAAGTGCCAAATTAGTTCAAAATTAGTTCAAAATGCACACTACATGTTCAAAATTAGTTCAAAATGCACACTACACATGTTCAATTATAGAATACCAAATTTGTTCAAATTATTGAATTCTCAAAGCCTCTTTTCCCCATTGCACAAATGATCCCGGACCGGCCTCTCCAAGTGTAGATGCGAACTCATCTTCTTTTCACAAAGGAGCATGAGGTTGTAAAACTAGTCAGGACAACAACAAAAGCTCCATCCTCCAACGGTTCGCCATGGACAAATACATTTAGATTAACTTCGTGTACTTCACCACGAGCAACTACACCACATTTTTCAAAACCAAGCAAGTCGCATATCTTATCGATATATATAATATCCAGCTACATTTACACATAAAATGGCATTGGTATTGTTAGCGTTTATAATATATATATATATATATATATATATATATATATATATATATATATATATATATATATATATATATATATATATATATATATGTTGAATGAAAGTTAGTTAATGTTTGCGAACACTATAACCAACCATTGCAGCAGTGTGCAATAAAGTCAGATGCATCTCAGTAGCTCCATACCACTGCTTGATTCCTGATTAATGCAATGCAGTGGATTAACATATTTTATGACATGTGTGGTGGATGAGTCACTAACATTTAAAAAATGGTGTAAATGCACATGCTAGTCTAACACTTCAATCATATTTTTCAATGTATATGAATGCCTATGCCAGTAACATAAAAGACATTGAAAAAAAAAACATAAAAATTCAAATTGATGTCACAATCTGACAAACCCAAAAAGGAAAAAAAAAATCTGGAATTCCTTTCAGGATCTTAAGACAATCCACTGACATCACCATCATTACCTTTAAATCCCATCCAATCCACCCTAATCCCTTCAAAATTTCTTGGGACGTGTTTGGTTCAAGGGATTAAAAGGGATTGGAAGGTTTAATCCCGGGATTGGCCGGGCGTCCCAAACAGACCGAAAATAGTAATCCCGGGATATAGCAATCCCATAGATCTTGCACCAATCCAGTGACGCAGCTATCATTACCTTGAAATCTGTGCAATCCACTCTAATACCATCCAATTCCATCCAATCTGCACGGCCAAACAGGCCCTAATGGTGGGCGTTCAATCACCACAGTTTCCTATGGTGTGGTCCACCTAAGATTTGGCCCTAAAATGAGCTGGAAAAAATGAATGGCCTGCATACACATATTATGGTGGAGCCCACAAAGCATTTTTTAGGGTCCATTTGGCCGAGTGGATTGAAATGGATTGAATGGTATTAGGGTGGATGGCCTAGATTTCTAGGTATTGATGGTGTTGTCAGTGGATTGTCTTCAGATACATGGGATTGCTATATCCCTAGATTGATATATCCAGTCTATTTGGCACGCCCAGCCAATACCAGGATTAAACCTTCCCATCCCTTCCAATCCCTTAAGCCAAACACGTCTCAGGGATTGGGATCAGATCACTGACTCTATTTGGCACTCCCGGCCAATCCCAGGATTTAACTTCCAATCCCTTCTAATTCGACCGGCCGAATAGGCCCTTAAATTTCAGAAACAAAGAAAGGGGAATGCGGATTGAAGGATTGAAAGATTTGAGAAAGAGATAAAGAGGGAGAAAGAAAGAAACTAACCGTACATGCTCCGTCTTCTTCTCCTTCTCCTTCTTCTTCTCCTTCTTGCATCAAAATGGGTTTTTGAAAACAGAGAGGGGAATGCGGCCTTAAGACAGGGAGAGAGGGTGAGGGAGATCGGGAGATCGAGAGAGGGCAAGGGAAAGAGAGAGACTAAGTGCGAGAGAGAGAGAGAGATGGAGAGATGGGTTCGTCAGCGAGCAGGAGAAAATGGCGGACTGGGGTTTTTTTTTTGAAGGGGTTTGGGGTTTTGGAGGGGCGCATGATGGACAGCTCCCTGGACATTTTATGGTTTTAGGACCATGGGGCCCACTGTGATGTATTTCATATATCTACTCCGTCCATTAATTTTAAATTATTATTTTAAGTACTGATAAAAAAATGAGTTAGATCGAATCTGTAAGGAGACTACACAACATATTAACAGTAAAAATTTAATTTATATTATTTCTTATGGTGCGGTCCACTTAGACATTTAATCTACATAATTTTTGGGCTCATGTACTAAAATTATATATCAGAATTTTTGGACGACGTAGATCAAACACATATATTCCAATGGACCTCATGGATCCCCTTAAGCAGCATCTATATTTAATATATTTTAGGTGGGGAAGTACGCTTTAACTACAGGCACTTAGGCTATAGCTACGGATTAAATCCGTAGCTAAAAGCTTTCAACCTCCATAGCCATTGCTCGATTACTCGTTTGTGCTAACAGGTAGAGCAATTAGTTGGATATCGAATCTTTAGTCTATGGTGGTTCTTTCCACAACCGAAGTTGAGTATATGGCGATGATAGAAGCATTCAAGAAAGGTGTTTTGGTTGAGAGGAATGATAAATCAGTTAGGGCTTTAATAGGAGGCCATGCCGGTTAATTATGACAGTGAATAAATTTGACTAAAAATTATATTTATCACTCACATACTAAACATATTGATGTGCGTTACTATTTTATTCAACATGTGTTTAAAGAATGAGGTGTGATTCTAGAGAAGATCCACACGAGCGTGAATCTGGTTGACATGCTTATGAAGGTGTTTCACATAGAGAAGTTCAAGTTCTGTGCAACTTCTCTGGGCTTAACGAAGCCATAAATGGAAAACAGAATGTGGATGAGAGGTGATGGTGGAGTTATGACGCAAGATGGAATTAGAGATGAGGATATGGACTTATGAAGAATGAATATTGAAGACATGGTGGAGATTGTTGTGATGTCTTAAATCTGTTAATAATAGGGTCTGTCGATGCCATCAACAAACCACTCGAGAGGATGGAAAAGGTTGGGATTAGGTGGGATATAATTGCATTTGGTCCTGTGCAATTTCATCCAGCATTTGAAGATGATGGAAACGGTTGGGATTAGGTAGGATGGAATTGTATTTAGTCTCATGGAGTTATAATTGGTCCCATGCTGGATTTCCATGGATTTTGAAATCCACTACACGTGTGGGCCGCACATTGATGCATGGGTTTATCTATGTCGTCCATCCATGTATATCATTTACACATGACATTCGGGTTATATATCTGTACAAGTGAACGACATACATTGTGAATTTAGTCTGTTGATTACAATTTTATGGTCCACCAAACATGATTTTGCTTAATTCGAGTGTTTTCTCATGTCAAAAATTGTATCCCAAACAAGAGATTGGATGGCTACACTACCACAGGATTTCCATACATGCAATCATTGGGCAATAATGATGTTAATCTCACCTAATACAACTCAATACCATTTAAATCCATGGACCAAACACGCCCTTAGTAAAGTTGTAGGGGATTCGGTGAGATTTCTTAATCTCCTGGTAATTTCCTGAAGATGTCCCTGCTCTAAAATCATTCAAGATGAAGATCGTGGACGAATGAGGTGAATCAATCCAAGATGTAAAATGAAGGCCAAAGCGTAAAAATTAGGTCATGTCATGTAGGGGTGCACATCGAACCGTTGGATTTGTGTAACCAGACCGAAACCATTGGATCGGTTCGGTTTGGTCCGATTGTAGGATGCTAATGGTCCGGTTTCGGTTTTAAAAATCCCAAAACCATTTATTACGGTTCGATTTCGATTTAGGGCCCTGTAGAACCGATCTGAACCGTTGAACCGAACCGTAGATTCGAACCGTTGAACCGAACCGTGCCATGAACCGTAGATCCAAACCGTGCCACGGACCGTAGATCCGAACCATGGATCCGAGCATTCCTTTAAAAATAAAAAATAAAAACCCTAAAGTTCACATAGATGCCCATGATAGTTCACGCAAGGCTGTACTATCTGAGGGGCAATCTTCCAAGGTTGTCTACCTTCAAGTAAACTCTACAATGTACACGTAAATGCCCATGACAGTTCCTATTTTGTTGGTCTTTAAATTTTTTTTAAAAAATGAAATGTTTTCATGGCTCTAAAGTTGTGATTGTGGTCTTTTTTCCTTTCATTTTTTTTTAGAGATTCGAGACGCATCACTTGTTTTATTCTCGAGATTATTTTTTGTTGTTTTGTAGCTAGTCAATATTAATGTAAGAAATCTGAGGTGTATCAGGTGGGCTTTCATTTTGATGGGTCAGCCCATTTGGGCTGGGCTTTAAAAATCGCAGAACTGTGGAACTGATCTGGAATCAGACCGGTTTTCACGGTCCGATTCTAGTTCCGATTCAATTTTAGGGTGCTAACGGTCGGATTCCAGTTCCAAAAATTCTAAAACCATATGAAACGGTTCAATTCCGGTTTCCCCCCAAAACCGGACCAAATCCAACCGTGTGTACCCCTGATCATGGTTTGGACCAAGGCCTATGCTACCATTGACAATCCAACATGGCTGGAAACCTAGCTTAGAAGCGTGTGAGCCCAACCGACCCTATCCATTGCCGCCTCTAGTCATTTCTAATCATTCACATTCTTCTAAACCATCCGTTTACTCCACATATTGGATGTCTAGGATCGTAAGACAGGTGAAATCTCGGGCCGTAGCTACCCAACAAATGAACGTTCCAGATCATAGAAAGGCAAACCGAGGCATCAGGACCACTGTTTCTAGCGTCCGTTTACTCTCACACGTGTATACCTTCTGCATGTGTCAGATGCGAGTGCCAGAAAAACGTACTCGCCCCCGAATTCACTTTTACCGTGCCTCGTTTTCTCCTCTTTAAAAAGCAGTGTTCGGAATCAGACCGTTGAGACAAGCTGCATGCCACGTCAGCACTGGCAACCTCGGAGCTCGCGACAAGGGAAACGGCTACAAATACCTCTGCCTGTTTGCTGCCCCAAGCCCAAGCTCCGCCCTGGTTTAAACTGCAGACAAATCTCAGCCGTCCGTTTTCTGATACGGCTATGCAAACATCTTAGTGCGACAAAACCCCCCCACTTTTTCATTATTGTATCTAGACCATTCCTCCTACCTCTCTTACCCTCTCTCTAATAAAGGAGAAGCCTTTCTTCTTCTTCCTCTCTGTGAAGAATTTTTTTTCCTGGGTTTTTCCTCATCTGTTTGTACGCTTTTGAAAGCTTTTGTTGTAGAATCAATGGCTCTGTTTCTTCTCCTGCTTTTAGCTCTCTCTGTTGTTGCTGTTGCTCAAGGTGAGTTTCTCTCTCTCTCTTCCCCTCTCTCGCTGTGTTTTTATAGTAGAAAACCCATTTATTATTTTTCTATTTTTCTTTATGAGATGGGATATTTGAGCTTTCTGTTGAAAACCCGTTTGGGTTATTCCATTATTCTCTGGGATTCATGTGTTTTATGGGATTTTTGAGCTTTCTGATGAAAACCCATCTGGGTTTTTGCAGTATGCTTTAGGATTCATGTGTTTTGGGGGGATTTTGATCCATTTTTTATTGTTTTTATTAAAAAGTTTGTCTTCTTATTTAATGGATTGGATGGTTTTGATGATCTAAGTTGAGAAATGCAGCTTCTTTCTCTTTTTTCTCTTTCTTTTTTTTTTTTTTTTTTGATTTTGGAGTTCTATTTTTATTTTTTGTTCTCATGGAAGGAGCCTTCTGTTTGAGATTCACAGCTGATTTTGGATTTTATTTTATTTTTCTTCAATACATCTTTTAAAAAGCTGAAATCTTTATTATAATGGTTGGTGAGTAATAAATTGGAGGAGAGAATGGCATTTTTGTTTTTTTTTTTTTTTTTTTGTGATGTTCGGTATTTTGGGACGATGAATTATAAAAAAGAGGAGTTTTTTAATTTTGAAGAATAGCTACAGTGCTTTCGGAGCACTGTAACTTATAGTGCTCTTAATTGCATAGGGATATTGAAAGAGTCTAATCCATTGATCTACACTGTTCATTAGGTTCAGTGCGTATTTCATAAGGCTACCAATTAAATAAGCACCTATCCGATGAATATCAACTGTTAGATCAATCTTATTTAATATGGACGGTTAGGATAATTTATAAAACGTTGGTCCAATCAGTAGTTTGATCCATCCTCGTGTTAGGGCATGTCATGGATTGCTTATTATTCTAAAAGAATCACTTTTATTAGGCGATTGTAACTGTCCCATCTATGGCTTCGAAAATGTATGGTTCGTCCAATCAGTAATGATTTTTTTTTTATGTGGTAGCCTACTAGATGTTTTCTGAACTTAATGGACGGTTCAGATCTATCGAATGGACTATCCAAGTGAACTAATACAACTAGGGGCAAACTCACAAACTCACAGAGCCCTGGACCACTGAGTATTGTCTTCCAGACAAAAACCCTATTGTCTTCCGTCCTTTTATGCTTTTTCGTATTCTTTTCTTTATTCTTCTTTTATAGTGGCGTATCCTGTGCGTTTGCCACAATTCTAAACTTGCCTACTAATCATCTGATGTGCGCCGATCCCACCGTTAAAATTGTGGGCCTAACTGTGGATGGATTACAGCTTGGAAAGCACATTCAGTGGATAAACTTAACCACCACCTCATTTACCGTGTTAAATCTGCCCCAACGGTTGTGGGCCCATTGTTGGAGTATTACAGCTTGAAATTCCCGTAGATGGATAACCTCAACGGTTTGATTTAACATGTTGAATTTATACCACCGGCTGCTTTCGTTTCAACCGTCTATTTGGTGTCCACGGTTTTGACGCTGCGGAGCGACATGCATGTATGAAATGGTCGGCGAGAACGTAGTGTTCTTCAAGAAGTGCACGAATGATACTCTAGGACGTGTCTGTGAGATCCCCGTCGTTCACCAGGTGGGAACCACCTGATAGGGTGACCAGGTCTCTGCGACCATCAGGTGGGCCTCACGTGTCTGAGAGATATAATGGAGGTCGAAATAATGTCAGCTGAGGGTCCACAATCAACCTGCAAGAGGGGCACACCGTACCCTGACGAGTAGGAGACTACGCAGACGGTGGGGCCCACCTGGACGGTCCCACCGCAGCTGCCTTTGTTTCCTCTCGTGGAAAAAATGTCAAAAGAGAGTAAAGCTGTCGGCTTTTGGTGATTGACGGGAGCACATATTGTGCGTTTCCGTCGTGCTAGGTAGAGGTCCATGGGGAGCTGACGAGACGTCGTTGGTTCCAGCAGGTTTAAGTTCCAACCGGTTCGACCATGAGCTATCGTCCACTTCATAAATAACTCCCAATCCATTCACGTGCTTGGTTACATGATGAGGCTTGTCTTATGCAAAAATCAGATCCATCCACTCATCAGGTGGACCACAACCTAGCAAAAAAGTGTCACGATTGTATTTTGTTGGTTTCTATGGTGTGGCTCATCTAATGAGTGGATGGAACTGATTTTAACCCAAGACGATCCTCAGGTGGATCTAACTATTGGAAAGGGTTGGATTTCTCAACACATGGTACGGTAGAAATTATCTCCTGGATGGACGGTAGCTTATCATACAACTAGCTGGACTTTGAGACTGTTTTTACTGAGCAGTGGTAATTTTGGGGGTATTTTGGTCATTTTCTCATCTTAGAAACGACTGTGACTCTTACACGTGCCATAGTGGATGTAGCATACAATGAGACTGAGAAGATGCTATTAACCATTTGATTTTGTCCTTGGAATTTGGTCCACCAGCTATTTTAATTTTAATCATCTATTTGATGCCCATTAATTTGATGGTTTGGATTTCTTGGTCAGTGTGATTTTTGAGATGCCCCATTGACAATGTGCCCCACAACTTGGATGGTCTGGATGGGAGTACCCTAAGTGTCACATATGAGCAAGATGAATCACCACCATCTTGACATAGTTGTATGTGGAACATAAATAGAAAATTAGATTGAGAAGATGATATTAACCATCTGATTGTCCCTGGAATTTGTCACACTAACTGTTTTAATTTTAATCATCCATTTGATACCCATCAATTGGACGGTTTGGATTTCATCATCAGTGTGATTTTGGAGATGCGCTCCATCCACAATGTGCCATGGAACTTGGATAGTCTGGATACCGTTAGAAAGATGAGTCACCCCATTTATGATGGCCCCACATTTCTGTGTTGAGTAGTCTCTAGAAAGATGAGTCACCCCATTTATGATGGCCCCACAATGTGCCATGGAACTTGGTAGTCTCCAAAAGCAGATTTTGGCAATAATTTGTCTGTTAAGTAGTCTCTAGACTTAGATTTTCGTAATAATTTCATTTGATTAAAGGGATGATGTGATGCATGTACTAGGGCACATTATCTAGACCCATTATCTTTTCTATAATCCATATCTTCGTATGCGTACGGCCCACCTGGTTTGATTGGTACATTTCCTTATGAACGACACTTGATGAATGGTCTTGATTGCATGCACGAACCGTTGTTGGCACGTATGCAATGCTTAATGTGGTGTTTGTAGATGGGCTCTTGAAAGTAGTGTGTAATGCTGTGGGCCAGGGACATGTATAATAAAATACTAATATATCCTTCTTTTTAGTATTATCAAATGCTTGCTCATATATATAAAAGAATATGCATACGTTCTTGGTCCGTGCTACTGCATCAATGAACCGAAAATGGATGAAAATTGCATATTATGTGATAGATTGCAATTTACACGATGTTGGGGCTCACATTAATGATGTACGAATTATCTTGTGCATGGTGATGTTGACCATCCTGTGGGCCCCACCATCTTTTGCCCATCCATCACCTGGGCTTTTGCAATGGCGACTGTTGTCTATTTCGGCTTTGAATGTGATATACGGCAACAGTTAGCTTATACAATGACTTGGCTGAAAAGGAAATTTTTAATGAGTCGTATACTTTTATATTCATCATATGGACTAATCAAATTGACAGTAACAATGCCCATTTCTTTAACAGTGATGTGACTGTCTCGTGAGCCCCACAATGTTTTACCCATCCATCACGCAGGCTCTACCCTTTTGATTGGACTGTGTCAAGGGCCCCACTGTGATCTACCCAGCCAATCGCTCTACTCTTCTTTTGCCCTTTCGAATGTGAACAGTTGTCCAATGTGACTATGAATGTGATATATATATATATATATATATATATATATATATATATATATATATATATAGGGAAAAGGCTCTACCCTTTTGATTGGACTGTCTCAAGGGCCCCACTGTGATCTACCCAGCCATCGCTCTACTCTTCTTTTGCCCTTTTGAATGTGAACAGTTGTCCAATGTGACTATGAATGTGATATATATATATAGGGAAAAGGTTCTATACGGTCGAGCTCATGGGAACTCCCCATGAGGTCAAGTTGTGTGGGCCCCACCATGATGTGTGTCGAACATCAACACCGCACATTTGATGGGTCCCCTTTAAATTATGGGATATCCCAAAAATCAGCTGTATACGGAACTCTGGTGGGCCATACCATCTAAAATCATGTGAAGACATGCCTAAAACATATAAAAGCACTTGGTGGGGCCCACCTGAAATTTGAATGCGTCTGAAACTTGGTCTGACTATGAATGTGATATATATATATATATATATATATATATATATATATATATATATATATATATATATATATATATATATATATATATATATATATATATATATATAGGGAAAAGGCTCTACCCTTTTGATTGGACTGTCTCAAGGGCCCCACTGTGATCTACCCAGCCATCGCTCTACTCTTCTTTTGCCCTTTTGAATGTGAACAGTTGTCCAATGTGACTATGAATGTGATATATATATATAGGGAAAAGGTTCTATACGGTCGAGCTCATGGGAACTCCCCATGAGGTCAAGTTGTGTGGGCCCCACCATGATGTGTGTCGAACATCAACACCGCACATTTGATGGGTCCCCTTTAAATTATGGGATATCCCAAAAATCAGCTGTATACGGAACTCTGGTGGGCCATACCATCTAAAATCATGTGAAGACATGCCTAAAACATATAAAAGCACTTGGTGGGGCCCACCTGAAATTTGAATGCGTCTGAAACTTGGTCTGACCCCTCATCCAAGTGGGACACACATAAGGGATGGGCTGGTTTTGTGAACCACATCTCACTGGGCCCAAAAATTGATTATGAATGTTTTAATGGAGGGTAACCCCTCTTAACTTTTGTATGTGGTGTGGCCCACACGAGTCATGGATCGACTTGATTTTTAACCCCTAAGCCCACTATGGAATGGTGCATCTGACTGATGGGGTAGATGTTCGACATACATCATGGTGGGGCCCACATAGCTCGACCTCATGGGGAGTTCCCATGAGCTCGAATGTATAGAACCTTTTCCCATATATATATATATATATATATATATATATATATATATATATATATATATATGCAATGATTAGCCTAAACTTGGTCTGACCCCTCATCCAAGTGGGACGCACATAAGGGATGGGCTGGTTTTGTGAACCACATCTCACTGGGCCCAAAAATTGATTATGAATGTTTTAATGGAGGGTAACCCCTCTTAACTTTTGTATGTGGTGTGGCCCACACGAGTCATGGATCGACTTGATTTTTAACCCCTAAGCCCACTATGGAATGGTGCATCTGACTGATGGGGTAGATGTTCGACATACATCATGGTGGGGCCCACATAGCTCGACCTCATGGGGAGTTCCCATGAGCTCGAATGTATAGAACCTTTTCCCATATATATATATATATATATATATATATGCAATGATTAGCCTAAAATGGAAATTTTAAAAGATTTACGTACTTTTTTATTCATCGTAATGACTTGTGGAAATGCTACGATGCTTTCTTTAATGCTTTATTTAATAGATTCCTCTGGTGGCCTGTGTCGTTGGTTTATATTTCTTATATTGGGCCGGAATATCGGAACATTGTTTTCTAGCTAGAGAATGGTGCATACACTTAAAGTAATGCTGCACCCCATGCCTTACCTTTGTTTTAATGTATAAAAAGCTGTGGTATGTGCTGCAAAACACAATGCCCAGTGTATCAAAATTTTCAGTTGAGCTTACCAGGAAAAGTAACTGGAGCAGTCATTTAACAAGCACGTTATCATGTGTGGCATGATGTGGGATCTGGACAGTGTATCTGTTGGGCCCTACCTTGTATGAGGGGCTATGATACCTGGATCTTGCATTGATATGCCACCAGTTCAACATGGATATGACATGGGTAAGAATTTTACACATGAAATTGAAGTATCAGACTGAATTCGATAGGCCTATTGGGAAGTATCTAGGTATCATAGAGGAGAGTTTTGGTGATCACAAATGGACGGTTGGAAATAGTCCCACCAATAGTCTGACCATTGTGGTTTTTGGTGTTTATCAAGAAAACAACAACAATGAGTTGGAATTGTATTGCTTGATTTGGAAGAGCTTCATTGTTGGGCTGGTGCTCACAATATGAGGTTTGCTTATACATCCCCCGATGTATTGCATTGTGATATGTCTAGACTTTTATCTATTGTGATCACAGTAAGAGGTATGCTTATATATCCCAATGTATTGCATTGTGATATGTCTGGACCTTTATCTATTGAAATTGTTTTTTTTTTCAATGACCCTTGGATGGGGAGTGCCTGAAAATTTCACCACATTGAATGTTTTCGACCCTTTGATTACACAAAGGATGGTGACTGTCCATTTTCAAAGCAAAAGAACCAAATTTCAAATGGTTGAAATGATCAAATTTAAGATATTTTATTTATTGTGATCACAGTAAGAGGTATGCTTATATATCCCAATGTATTGCATTGTGATATGTCTGGACCTTTATCTATTGAAATTGTTTTTTTTTTCAATGACCCTTGGATGGGGAGTGCCTGAAAATTTCACCACATTGAATGTTTTCGACCCTTTGATTACACAAAGGATGGTGACTGTCCATTTTCAAAGCAAAAGAACCAAATTTCAAATGGTTGAAATGATCAAATTTAAGATATTTTATTTATAGCATCCGCAACTTAAGTCCGGACTCATCATATAAATGGTTTGGATCAACTGGAAGACAATTCAGATTCAAAGGAAAAAAGACCTGACTTCTCACATTGCAATATGTTGGGATGTATTCATGCAAACCTCTCACAATAATAGTGGTTTTTCAAGAATGTTGGTATATTGAGCTGCATTTGTTTTCTCCTTTAAAATTCCTCCAACATACTAGTTAGCATTTGGATAGGATTGCTTATAGTGGTTATCACAACTAAACTCTAATATTAGTCTAACGAGCTAAGCATATTTAGGCTCAACGGGCCGCATGTGCCAACATGTCTCATCCATGGTAGAGCCCAACATATCAACAATCTAGATCTCGTATGCATGTGCCATGTGTATGGATAGAATGCCTGATTAGTAGCTTAGAATTAGTACTACCCGATCATCCATGGATGGCTGATGGGAACTGCAATGCAAATTCAAATGGGATTCTGAATCTATTACAGTTCCCTTTGGGGATTGTGGTAGAACTTCTCAATGTATCTCAATTTCAGTTTATGTTGTCACAGTTCCCTTTGGAGATTGTGGTAGACCAGCTTCTCAATCTAGTATAAGTACATCAAGCTCAATTTTAATTTATGTTGTTTTGAGTGTCCAAGTCATTAATCTGAAATCACATGCTTGATATGAGATCTGAACCATTCATCTGATTGGTGGCCTATAAGTGGATGGCTTAAGCAATACTTGCAACAATTCCACTATAATCATTCACCTCTTTCACTAACCCCCATCTCATTTGTGTTGCTTGCCATGCAGATGCGTTTATCGGCGTGAATATTGGCACTGAACTCTCGGACATGCCGGATTCAACCCAGGTGGTGGCCCTCCTGAAGGCCCAAAATATCCATCACGTCCGTCTCTATGATGCTGACCGCGGCATGCTCCTGGCCCTCGCCAACAGTGGCATCCGTGTCACCATCTCCGTTCCCAACAATGAGCTCCTCGGTGTCGGCCAGTCCAATGCCACAGCTGCAAACTGGGTCTCCCGCAATGTCGTGGCCCACGTCCCCGCCACTAACATCACTGCCATTGCCGTTGGTTCCGAGGTCCTCAGCACCCTCCCAAATGCTGCACGTGTACTTGTCAATGCTCTCCAATTCATACATTCCGCCCTTGTTGCCTCCAACCTTGACAAGCTTGTCAAAGTCTCCACCCCGCTCCCTTCCTCGATCATCCTCGACTCCTTCCCACCCTCACAAGCTTTCTTCAACCGTTCGTGGGATCCCGTCTTAGTGCCCATGCTCAAATTCCTACAATCCACAGATTCCTACTTCATGCTCAATGTGTACCCGTACTATGACTACATGCAATCCAATGGCGCAATTGCATTAGATTACGCCCTCTTCAAGCCCCTCACACCTAACAAAGAAGCGGTTGACTCCAACACTCTTTTACACTACACCAATGTCTTTGATGCCGTCCTCGATGCGACCCGCTTTGCGATGGCCTACTTGAACTACACTAACATCCCTGTTGTCGTAACTGAAACGGGGTGGCCTGCGAAGGGCGATGCGTCAGAGCCGGATGCCAATGTCGACAACGCCAACACATACAATAGTAATTTGATAAAACATGTGTTGAACAACACTGGTACACCAAAGTATCCTGGTGTGCCGGTTAGCACATACATATACGAGCTTTATAATGAGGATTTGAGGCCTGGGTCAGTCTCAGAGAAGAACTGGGGACTGTTTGATGCGAATGGAGCGCCGATTTATATATTGCACTTAACAGATTCAGGTGTGGTTTTGGCGAACGACACAACAAACCAAACCTACTGCAGGGTGAAGGAGGGGGCAGATCCAAAGATGTTGCAGGCAGCACTGGACTGGGCCTGTGGGCCCGGGAAGGTGGATTGTTCGCCCTTATTGCAAGGGCAGCCATGCTATGAGCCAGATACGGTGGAGGCCCATGCAACGTATGCTTTTGATACATATTATCACAAGATGGGGAGGTCTCCTGGGTCATGCTCGTTCAATGGCGTAGCTTCAATCACTACTACAGACCCAAGTAAGGAATCCATTTGCTCTTTTTTGTCGTAGCGGACTTCGGTTGCGGCTATTTTCAGATGTTTTTTAAAAAAAAAATTTATTTTACTGCACACCAACCTGCATGATTTTGAATTTTTGGTGCCCATTTTTTTCAACTTTTTAAGTGCATTACAAAACTAAGAATATGATGAAGCATGATGTGTTTATGTTATGCTAATCGTTGACATTATACCTGAGAAATTTTCCTATATGGAAGCATAGACTCTGTCATTGTCATTATTACCATAGCCAGCTTTATGGCTCCTGTTTTGCCACTGGATCCTAAGGCCCATCCTCAGTAACAGAAACAAGCCTTCATATCCCTTCTTGCCACCTCTTTCAAAGTCCTTTTAGGTTTTCACTTCCTTTTTTATCTCCCTCAATCTCCCCTCCATAAAATACATAAACACATATGCCCTCCATAATATATTATTATAGGACTTCAAATTCATACAAGCAAAGAGGTGGAATAAAACATGATACTATCACTTTGAAGTCACATGGAATTAAAACATTGATATTTTGAATCCATAAACATGATATCTAATTTTCTAGATTTGTACAGGTTTTTTCACATCCATCTGATCATATGGTAATGATCCAGTGTGAAACACCCGCAGCAAAAGTTTGTTTTGGGTGATATTACATAAACACATACACTCTTCATAACACACACACACATACAAATGTATATCATAATAGGACTTTAAATTCATACATATATAGATATGGAATAAAACATGACACTATCACTTCAAAGTCACATGGAATTAAAACATTGATATTTTGAATCCATAAACATGATATCTAATTATCTAGATTTGTACAGGTTTTTTCACGTCCATCTGATCATATGGTAACGATCCAGTGTGAAACAACAGCAGCAAAAGTTTGTCGTGGGTGATATTACATAAACGCATACACTCTTCATAACACACACACACACCTACAAATGTATATCATATTAAGACTTTAAATTCATACACATGTAGATATGGAGTAAAACATGATACTATCACTTAGAAGTCGCATGGAATTAAAACATTGATATTTTGAATCCATAAGCATGATATCTAATTATCTAGATCTGTACAGGTTTTTTCACGTCCATCTGATCATATGGTAACAATCCAGTGTGAAACACCCACAGCAAAAGTTTGTTCACAACCCCCCCCCCCCCCCCCAACACCCACACCTACAAATGTATATCATAATCGGACTTTAAATTCATACACATAGATATGGAATAAAACATGATACTATCACTTCGAAGTCACATGGAATTAAAACATAGATATTATGAGTCCATGAACGTGGTATCTAATTATTAAGATTTATACAAGTTTTTCCACCTCCATCTGATCAAATGGGAATGATCCAGTATGAAACACTGGCAGCAAAAGTTTGTTGTAGATGATATTACAACTGTCACAGAGAAGACAACATCAGAAAGGTATGCATTGTCATGCCATTTGAAGCTTCACACCCCCTCCACGTTGTGATTCTTGGAATCATATCAGAATGTGGTAAACATGATGCATGGATGCATTAGGGCGCTTTGTACACCATCATGCATGTTTATATGTTTTCTTCCTCCATATGGCCTTAGTGGTTCGATCCGTTTACTACACTGATTGGAAAATTTTAGAGGCACATTTTTGTTGCATTTTGGCTATATTTCTTGGATTCGCAATGCTTAATATGGATGTTTCATGACATGGGCATGATTTGGAGTGTCACTAATTTTGAGAAATTTTCACTGATGCAGGTCATAATTCTTGTATATTTCCCGGAAGGTATGGCATTAAACCTTAAATGACCGTTCACTTCTTTATTAGTGTTTGTCGTAACGGTTTTTATTTGTTTCAATTAGAGAAAGGAAAAAAAAAAAAAAAACAGTTCGATTTTCCTCATGAGATAGTCATTTCTCCTGATCTTTCGCTGATAAACCTCCAGCAATTACTACAAAAGCCCAAGCCCATATCTTTTCATTTGATTGTGTGACGAGTCATGAGTATCTTGGATGATTTCAGTATACAACTGTTAAGCAGAATTACATTATCCTTGACCTGAAGATATGCTAGCATCCTTGTGTTTTCATTGTGTACAAGGTTCAGTGATCCAGACTCTTTATCTGATGGTAAAGTATTTCATTTCTTGATATTTTTCAAGGGTTAGGATTGCCCCATTGAGGATAATATTGGATTATGGCCCCCCTCTGGGCTCTTCTATCAATGGTCTGGATCACCACTATAAGGCCCACTTGTACCACATGCATATTGGTGGGAACAAGGAATGATTTGTTCCTCTGACTGTTAAATACTGTCTAATCTTGAATGGATGAGCATCGAGTAGTTTAAAAACTCAACAGTCAAGGCAAGTCGAGCTTAGACGATGATGGTGAGTCGTGCCAAGTAACTCAGACGAGTTTTTTTTGGTAATATTTAATATTATTCTCGAGTCTTGGTGAGTTTCATTGAGTTTTTCCGAGTTTTGTCAAGTTGACTGAGCTGTTCTTTGAGTAGAGTCATAACCAAAAAGAGTTTTTATCGAGTGTTGATTAGATCTTATTGAGTGAAGTTGACTTAGCCAGGTCAGGTTGAGCTTTTGGATTTTAAACTGGGGCTAGTTTCCCATTTTAGTTTTGCAAATACAGCTATCCAGACCATCCAAATTGTGGGTTCCATTGTAGAATAGTGAGTGGTCCAAATTCAGACGGAAATCAGATGGTTAATGCTAATCTTCTCAGTGCAATTTTTTTAATGCATTTATGCTCCATCCATAATTTGGTCAGCAATTAGTATGGTCGAGATTTCGTTTTAAAACTGTCACATGTACCAACTACTGCCTGATAGATATCAGGTGTGGTGTCCCACCAAATGTGACAAACATCATCCCCATCACCATTAGATCAGATTCCTTGCACCCAAAAAAAAAAAAGGTACAAGTGAGTACATAAGATTGTGGAAGTTCAAATGATTAGATTCTCTGTGTTTATACTATAATTGAAAATTTTACCAAGCCTTTAGTGCCCACCTTTTTATTTTTATTTTTATTACGTCAATAACCTTGTGTGTTATGTTTAATTGTGTTTTCTATTTCATATGTAGTGGCGGTAGGAACGGGACCCTTTTTAATGGTGGATCGGCACTGGCTCCTTCCTCGAATCTAGCATCCTCTAGTCCTCCTCCCCATTTCCGTGGTACCATTAGAATACCCCTGATTGGCGGGATTCTAGTCTCGAGCATCATTTTCTTGTAGGATGTTTCATTGCTATGTTGTGTAATGGAAATGATGGATGGTCTATTTGACGATGTACCCAACTGGCGCACCCGATTTTGTTCTAAGAAAGGTGGGTAGTTTTTTCTCTCTTTTTTTTTTTTTTTTTTTTTGGGAGGGAAGATGGGAGTCTAGAGAAATAGTGAGTATTGAATTTTTGTACAAAAAAAGGAATGGTGCAGAACCTGTTGTATTCTTTGAAGTAGATATATGATTTATATCTACCTTGGATTATGATGATGGTATCTAATGGGTCCAGTGTCTTGTTTGTTTTAATGTGAAAAACTAATGTATGCAAGATGGACGCAATGTTCCATGATCCGGAATTATTTGATGGGCCCCACTGTGGATGGACCATGCCCATTGTAAATGTCATATTGGGCCCATCTATGGCACCCTTAGTTGAAGGTGGACCAGTGTTCAAGTTGTTTTCTTGACTGTCTATTTTCAGGCCATGAATGGATTGGATTGGATGGATTGTAACTAGAGCTGTACACGAACCGAGTTAGCTCAGTTAGCTCGCTCAACTCGACAAGCTCAAATCGACTCGATTCGATACTGAATTCGAGCCGAGTCAAGCGGATTTTCTTAGCTCGAAAAATTTCGAACCAAGTTCGAGCTTGCCCAAGCTCGACTCGACTCGGATCAAATCCCAACTCAAATCAAACTCGGATCCAAGTAGTTCAGTGACTCGGTTATTTTGATATTGATTTTGCTCACCAAGTGTTTGATGAATAGAGGAAGTGTCGATTGCTGGCAAGGAAGGTATGGATATGAAACAAATACTCTTGTATCTTGATTTTGATGTCGCTGGAAATTGCTACTACTGTTTTACATCTGGTGAGAAATTGAAGGTACACCATGTGTTTGTGAAAATTGCCTCACAGCAAACTCGGCTCTTACGGGCTGAGCTGCTGACCGAACCGAGCCGAGCTAGCCTATTAGGCTCGAGGACCGAGCCGAGTCGAGTTCAAGCCGGGGTTAGTTAGTGGCCGAGCCAAGTCGAGCTGCGCCAAGCTCAACTCGGTTGGACTTGTGTACCCTCTAATTGTAACATCCAAGAGATTTTTGGGACATGGTCGATACTGTATGGGACCTATTGGATCAACGTTTTAGAATTGGATTCAAATTGGATCCTTGAACTGAGCATTTCCGCTTGTGGGCCCACGGCTCATCAATTTGTGCTTCAGAAGCCACAAATGGAACGGTTAGGATTATACATCATGGCGAGTTTTAGGCCCATTGTCCATCCAATGTGAGGCCCTTCAAGATCGCCAAATTATTGTGAGTGGAAGCACCATAAAATACATTTAAATTTTACAAGAAAATTACTTTCATAACCACGATCAGCTTCTTTGCTGCACAAAAATACACAAGGAAATGAATGAAAACCTTGATTCTCCACCATGACAAAAGAAATGTATAATATGAGATCTTTGAATTTGTTGAAATGGGATTTCTAGGAAAGCAATTTTCTAGGGCCATGGCTTAAGAGAAATATCTCAAACTAAAGCCCTAAATGTATCTCTTATATTATAGCGATAATAAGGTGTACCAAATTACTAGCTCCCTTTTAAGAAGAAACCCCGGTCTACTCACTTCAATCAAGCACATCTAGTGTGGGACCATTGACTATTTTATACTTCTTAGGGGTTGGCGTCACGCTTGTTGAGAATGTGGAGCCACATTGGGCCGCCTTCGACTGGTCGTAGGACGTCTTCGACCGGTCGTAGGGGCCTGCTCGATTGGTCGTGGACCGGCTCGACTCAAAGTCCAACGATGCTGTTTTGGGCCCTAGGACTAGTCGTAGGGACTGTAAGACCGGTCGTAGGGATCCTACGACCAGTCGTAACTCTACTAAGACCAGTCGTAGGTTATGCAGATTGTTTCCGAAACTGATACGGATTGCGGATTTTGGTGTCGCCTTTCGCAAGGGTGCGGAAAGGAAGTTACCTAAACTATAAATAGGGGTTCCTAGGGCTTTTCTAGGTGATGAGGAATATTGAAAAATATTTCTAAAGGTGTAGCTAAGGATTTTCTATATTCTTCCAAGGGAGAGATTAGTATTTTTCCTTGTAATCTTTGTTTCTTCACAGTGGAAGTTTACATCCGTGGTTTTTTACCCTAGTTTGGAGTTTTTTCACGTATATCTTGTCTTATGGTTTGTTTAGATTGCTTTGATCTGTTTCTAGTTTATATTCCTTTCTGTTTATCATTTGTAGGTGAGGCCTGAGATTGGATCTCGGCCCACTGCGTTGTTCGCGTGCTGCGCAACAACTGGTAATTGTTGAGAATGTGGAGCCACATCTAGGCCGCCTTCGACCGGTCGTAGGACGTCTTCGACCGGTCATAGGGGCCTGCTTGACCGGTCGTGGACCGGCTCGACTCAAAGTCCAGCGATGCTGTTTTTTGCTGTTTTGGGCCATAGGACTAGTCATAGGGACTGTAAGACCGGTCGTAGGGATCCTACGACCGGTCGTAGCTCTCCTAGGACTAGTTTTAGGTTACGCATATTGTTTTCGAAACTAATACGGATTGTGGATTTTGGTGTCGCCTTTCGCAAGGGTGCGAAAGAGAAGTTACCTAAACTATAAATAGGGGTTCCTAGGGCTTTTCTAGGTAGATGAGGAATATTGGAAAATATTTCTAAAGGTGTAGCTAAGGATTTTCTATATTCTTCCAAGGGAGAGGTTAGTATTTTGCCTTGTAATCTTTGTTTCTTCACAGTGGAAGTTTGCATCCGTGGTTTTTTACCCTAGTTTGGGGTTTTTTCACGTATATCTTGTCTTATGGTTTGTTTAGATTGCTTTGATCTGTTTCTAGTTTATATTCCTTTCCGTTTATCGTTTGTGGGTGAGGCCTGAGATTGAATCTCGGCCCACTGCGTTGTTGGCGTGCTGCTCAACAACTGGTATTAGAGCTATTGGTTTAGTTCTATTGGGAGCGATGCGAAGGATGGAAAAACTAAAATTGAAAAGTTTGATGGTTCAAACTTTACCTTCTAGAAGATGCAGATAGAGGACTATCTGTATCAAAAGGACCTCTACATTCCTCTATAAGGAAAAGAAAAGAAATCAAAAAAGATGACAGATGATGAATGGTTTTTACTGGATAGGAAGGCTTAACGATTCGACTCTCTTTGTCTAAGAGCATCGCCTTTAATATATCCAAGATGAAAATGATAAAAGAATTAATGAAAGCCCTAGCCACCATGTATGAAAAGCCCTCAGCATTCAATAAGGTTCATCTTATGAAACAACTATCAACATGAAGATGTCAAATGGTGGGAGCGTAGCTGAACATCTAAATGAGTTCAATACAGTCACGAGCCAGTTGGAATCCGTTGGCATCGTTTTTGAGGATGAAGTAAGGGCACTATTGATCTTATCCAGTCTGTCAGACAATTGGGATGGTTTGGTGATTGTTATAAGCAATTCTTCAGGGTCGACAAAGCTGAAATTTGATGATGTGGCCGGTCTAATTCTCAGCGAAGAATCTAGAAGAAAGGCATCAGGAGTTTCAGGGGATTCAGGGAATGCTCTAAACGTTGAAGGAATAGGAAGATCGTAAAACAGAGGAAACAATAAAAACGGGCGTTCTAAGTCGAGGAAGAAGTCCAAGGGACCGAAAGACAACGATGGGTGTTGGCATTGCGACAAGAAGGGGCGCATGAAGCGTGATTGCAGGGCGCTCAAGAAACAAGAAGGAAGCTCTCAAGGCGGGAAGGATTCAGTGAATTTATCTGAGGAGAGCGATACAGAAGCGTTGATCTTGTCTCTTGATGCAAGGAATGAATCATGGGTTATAGACTCGAGTGCTTCATTTCATGCCACTTCATGTAAGAAAGTTTTGCGTGATTATGTGTCAGGTGACTTTGGGAGAGTCTACCTGGGTGATGATGAGCCGTGCAGTATTGTTAGAAAGGGTGACGTTCAGGTCAATCAGAAAGACGAAACGGTTTTGAAACTGAAGGATGTCAGACATGTACTGAGTTTGAGAAGGAATCTGATCTCAGTGGGGCAGTTGGCCGATACCGGTATGTGACGACATTCACCAGTGATTCTTAAAAGATCACAAAAGGTGTCTTGGTGATATCTCGAGGCAAAAAGGAAGGCACTTTATACGTGACTTCATGATCGTATAGTTTACTCTCAGTCGCATCAACTGGAGTGAATGGGCAGTTATGACATCAGAGGTTAGGACATATGAGTGAGAAGGGGATGAAAGTTTTGTTGTCAAAGGGAAAGCTACCAGGGTTGAAGTCTCTTGACTTGGAATTCTGCGAGGACTGCGTATATGGCAAGCAGAAGAGGGTAAGCTTCAAGAAGACAGGACGCGCTCCAAAGACGCATCTATTGGAGCTTGTATACACTGACGTGTGGGGACCGGCACAGGTATCATCTCTTGGTGACTCACGTTATTTTGTTTCCTTTATTGATGATGCTAGTAGAAAACTGTGGGTTTATTTCTTAAAGCATAAATTTGATGTATTTGATGCGTTTAAGAAGTGAAAAGTTATAGTAGAAAATGAGACAGGTAAAATAGTAAAGTGTCTCAGATCTGATAATGGGGGAGAGTATTGTGATATGAGGTTTGAGGAGTATTGTGCAGCAAGTGGAATTAAACATCAGAAAATGATTCCAGGGACACCGCAACAAAATAGTATGGCTGAGCGCATTAACAGGACTATCCTTGAGCGCGCCAGGAGCATGAGGTTACATGCAGGGTTGCCCAAGACCTTTTGGACAGATGCTGTAAATGCTGTCATATGTCTTATCAATAGAAGTCCCTCAGCACCATTGGATGGTGGGCTACTAAAAGAAACGTGGACTGGGAAAGAAGTGAACCTTACACATCTCAGAGTGTTCGATTGCACTTTATATGTTCACATTTATGTACAGCACAAAAATACGCTGGATGCGAAGTCCAGGAGGTGCACGTTTATAGGCTACCGGCAGGATAATTTTGGCTGCAGGTTTTGGGATGCAAAAAATAGGAAAATCATCAGAAGCAAGGACGTAGTCTTCAACGAAAAAGTAATGCATAAGGACAGTGTGCAGGAAAATAAGTCCGAGAAAAAGGAATTCGTAGAGTTGGAAGAGTTACCGGACATAGGTGTTACAGCGCCACAGGATGATCGTGCACAGGAGCATTATGAGGCAGAGCCACAGACACCGGTTGTGAGGAGGTCTACTCGGGAGAGGAGACCCACGGTCCGATACTCACCCTCCTTACATTATCTACTGCTGACAGATAATGGTGAGTCAAAGTGTTTTGAAGAGGCATTACAGTTAGATACACGGGTTAAGTGGGAGCAAGCCATGGATGAGGAGATGGAATCTCTTGAGTCTAATCGTACATAGGAGCTAGTCACTCTACCCAAGGGTAAGAAAGCTCTTCATAACAAGTGGATTTAGAGACTGAAGGAGGAGAATGATGGTTCGAAACGGTACAAGGTGAGACTGGTTATAAAAGAGTTTCAATAGAAGGCAGGTATCGATTTCACTGAAATATTTTCACCGGTAGTGAAAATGTCTACGATTTGCATGGTTTTGAGTATAGTGGCTACAGAGAACTTACATCTAGAGCAGCTAGAGGTTAAGACAGTCTTTCTTTATGGGCATCTTGAAGAAGAAATATATATGCATCAGCCGACAGGATACGTGGCACCAGGTAATGAGAATAAGGTGTGCAGACTGAAGAAAAGTTTATATGGCCTGAAGCAGGCCCCGAGGTAGTGGTACAAGAAGTTCGATAGTTTTATATCGGGAAACGGTTTTAGGAGATGTCATGTAGACCACTGCTGTTATTTGAAGAAGTTTGATACGTCGTACATCATTCTTCTTCTGTATGTTGATGATATGCTTATGGCCGGTTCAAGCATAAAGGACATCTCAGATCTTAAAAGACAATTGTCTAGAGAATTTGCCATGAAGGATTTAGGAGCTACAAAATAAATCCTAGGCATGAGGATAAATCGTGACAGGGAAAATAAGAAATTAGTTTTGTCACAGGCAGAGTACATAGCCAAGGTACTTGATCGATTCAATATGGGAGGTGTTAAACCGGTTAGCACTCCATTAGCCAACCAGTTCAAGCTATCTAAGGAGCAAGGTGCAAAGATGCAGGAGAAACGAGACTACATAGCCAAAGTCCCATATGCGTCAGCGATTGGGAGTCTTATGTATGTTATGGTAAGCACAAGGTCAGACATTGCTCAAGCAGTGGGAGTTGTTAGCAGGTTCATGAACAACCCCAGGAAGAAACATTGGAAAGCTATGAAGTGGATCCTTAGATACCTGGTGGGTACTAAGGATGTAGGGTTGTGTTATGGTGGATTGAAAATCAAGCTGCAAGGATACATGGATTCAGATTTGGCAGGAGATATCGACAGCAAAAGAAGCATTATAGGTTGTCTTTACTCTAGGCAGTGCTGCAGTCAGTTGGGTCTCTCAGTTACAGAAGATAGAATCTATCAGTACGACAGAAGTAGAATATGTTGCGGCTACAGAAGCATGCAAGGAGATGGTGTAGATGTAAGGTTCTATGGAAGAGTTAGGTAAGAAGCAAGTATATTGCAAGCTGTACAGTGACAGTCAAAGTGCAATACACTTGGCTAAGAATTCAGCCTTTCATTCAAGGACCAAGCATATTGCCATCAGATATCACTTCATACGTTCGTTACTGGAAGATGGATCGATTATTCTGGAGAAGATTCATACAAGTGAGAATCCTGCAGATATGTTGACCAATGCGGTCACAAGGGAGAAGCTGAAACTCTGTTCAGCTTTAATTGGTCTTCAAGCTTGAAGACAGGGAGGTAGTGCACTCCGGATGAAGAAGATGAAGGTTTATGACAATGTGTCTCCAAGTGAGAGATTGTTGAGAATGTGGAGCCACATCTAGGCCGCCTTCGACCGGTTGTAGGGGCCTGCTCGACCGGTCGTGGGCTGGCTCGACTCAAAGTCCAGCGATGCTGTTTTTTGTTGTTTTGGGCCCTAGGATTGGTCGTAGGGACTGTAAGACCGGTCGTAGGGATCCTACGACCGATCGTAGCTCTCCTAGGACCAGTCGTAGGTTACGCAGATTGTTTCCGAAACTGATACGGATTGCGGATTTTGGTGTCGCCTTTCGCAAGGGTGCTGAAGAGAAGTTACCTAAACTATAAATAGGGTTCCTAGGACTTTTCTAGGTAGATGAGGAATATTAAAAAATATTTCTAAAGGTGTGGGTTAAGGGTTTTCTATATTCTTCCAAGGGAGAGGTTAGTATTTTGCCTTGTAATCTTTGTTTCTTCATAGTAGAAGTTTGCATCCGTAGTTTTTTACCCTAGTTTGGAGTTTTTTCATGTATATCTTGTCTTGTGGTTTGTTTGGATTGCTTTGATCTGTTTCTAGTTTATATTCCTTTCCGTTTATCGTTTGTGGGTGAGGCCTGAGATTGGATCTCGGCCCACTGCGTTATTGGCGTGCTACTCAGCAACGCTAAATCCGCAAGTGGACTAAAAACAATTTGTTATAATTTCTTACTGCTTGTCTTAAAATATAAATTTGATTGCATTTAATTAGGTACTTTTAATTCCTTACGATAATAAGGTGTACCAAATTACTAGCTCCCTTTTATGAAGAAACCCCAGTCTACTCACTTCAATCAAGCACATCTAGTGTGGGACCATTGACTATTTTATACTTCTTAGGGGTTGGCATCACGCTAAATCTACAAGTGGACTAAAAACAATTTGTTATAATTTCTTGCCGCTTGTCTTAAAATATAAATTTGATTACATTTAATTAGGTTCTTTTAATTCCTCATGTGTACTTATAAATTTCAATACTCCAATTGTGATACATCCTTATTTAATTTTGAAATCGAATAGATTTTATCTGCACAAACTTGATCTATCAAAACCCATTGAAAATTTTAAGCTTACGTGATCTAAGTACAAAGTCAATCATGCTGGTCTATTTAAGATATTATCCTAATCAAAGGTACATTTGATATGTAGATGCATCTTAACATGCATACCTTCACAATAATCTATAGCATGTGAGAAGCTGATTAAGCCTCTAATCAATTAATGTTGACCATACCTTATCATGATGGTAAATATGAATGCATATGTTATGTATATGTATTATTATGATATTATATATATATATATATATATATATATATATATATATATATATATATATATATATATGTAACCAGTTTGTACGTACTACGTACAAACTTTTTTGAGAACCCATCATACGTGATGTGGATCCAAAATCTGAATCGTTCATGTGAAGCAGCACCTCGTGAAACCCCCCGACCCAAGTTTTACTTTGTTCTGAAACTTTGATGGGCCATGAAAAATGAAAACAGCTTCCTCCCTTGATTTGCATTTCTCTTTGCTATGGCCCACCAGAATTTTAAATCATGGTGAAAATTTGTCACTTAGGGTTTCATGGGATTCTGCATCACATGGACCGTTCAGATTAGACACCCATGGCACGTGTGCAAAGGTGCGCACCTACGTAGGTGCGCTGGGGAGCATGACTCTCTCTCTCTCTCTCTCTCTCTCTCTCTCTCTCTCTCTCTCTATATATATATATATATATATATATATATATATATTAATTTATTTTATTTTTTTTTACACATGCACACACCCCACACACTCATGCTAGTGGAATTTCACCACCAATGGGTGCTCAAACCCTTGACCAGGAGTTGAAACTCCTGGGAGTCTACCACACGAGCAAGAGTAAGGACCCACACACCCACACACTCTCAAATATATGAAACAATTGCATCCACACCCACACACTCTCAAATATAAAAATCTCAATATAATTCAATGAATAGATATTTTCACATGCTAATAATAGTCTGATGAACCACACAAAGTCTAATAACTATTGTCCCACCCAAAGTAGTGGTCATTTTTTTTTTTTTCTAAAATTGGAAGCAGAAGACTTTCTCAACACCAATTTTGGTCATACAAGGATCTACTTCCTAGATGCATAAAATTTTCCAAGGACATAAATCAACGGTGGAGAACATACTTATGATTCTCCTAATTATGTGAAAATCCCGAAGCCATTTCTTTAACAGTGTTCTCTTTGTTCTATCTCAAGTGAAGAAATGTCTTGAAAGCCTAATCACACCCACAATATCGGATTATGAATACAAGAGAAGATAGGAGTTGTCCACGAGGTGAACTATACATGTGATGGTGGAGGGTGTAGAAGTAGTGAAAATAAAATATCTAATAGCTTAAGAATGTTTGAAGGGGCATCCAAACCTTTTTAGGCATTCTCATTTGGGGAATAAGGGGACCATGAGATTTTTCATGTGAAGCACTAGTATAGTACATCTATATCCTTAGTGACTTTGTTATGCCCTGCAACAAAAATTTATAATCTTGACTATTTATGTACCAAAACTGACCTAAATCTTTCCACTATTTGTGGTGTCCATCATTGGCCCAAAATTCCCTTATCGTGCAAAAGGTGGACTACTAAAAGATTCAAATGTCGGATATCCATTACGTTTGATAATAATAATTAGAAAAAACAAAAACAAAAACAAAACAAAAGACCGAGTGATAGGAAATTTTTGATAAACCTTTTGCCATCTATAAAACAATTGGTGGATGGTCCAAGCGGCAAGCTCGATTCACAATTAAGTTCGAAAAATACTAGTTCTTCCCTTATTAGAATACACGAGGCTTTGACCACATCTTTATACACACACACACACCCAACACATCTATATTAATCACTAATATAAAGAAGAAGAAAAAAGTGCATCAAGACTAATTATATATACTAGAACTGTGAAGTCATTTCATGACCTCAGTCTAATGCTTAATTAAAGCTAGCACACAATTAAATAAATTTGAGCATGATGGATGACGCAGGGAAGGACGTGAGGTCGGGCACCGCCTTCCTCAAGATGATAAATATTCCGAATCCACGGAACTTCTCTGGACTCCTCACAGAGACTCTTCGAATCCACGAGGAAAGAAAGCATAAAATAAAAAGAATTTCTAATAAATTCGAAATTGATTAATTAATTCATAAAATCGAGTTCACAACTCTTTAAATAAGGGTACCAAGCAATAGGAAAGAAATCAGACTCAAACTACAACTAAAACTCCTAGATTCCGTGACTTACTATAAATAGTAAACTTACTATTTATAGACGGTCATGATGTCTACTAGTGCGCAAGGTTTTTGGCCAAAAATAGTAAGTGTCCTATTTGGCTTCACCAAACCGTCCTCCTAATTATCCTAAGCACTTTTCATGTTGGACACAACTCCTAAAGCCCAATGGATGAAGAGCTATAAGCAAACTAAAACTTACTATTTATAATAAAACGAAATTAAAACGGGGAAACGACCGTCGATCAGGGGGTTTCTCACAAATCCGGGCTGCGCAACCCGGCGTAGTGGGTTGGTTGGCTAAAGTAGCTCGTTCTACCCCAAAATCATATATTTTACGTCAGATAACTCATTCCGGATTGCGAGATACGCCCGATCTAAGGTCCAACGGTCCGGATCACTTCTGTCATCGACCGTGCCTTTTCTGATCCATCTTGCCCATGAAATTGTCCGCGACCTGCTCTACATCAATGGACCTCCCAGTTAGGAGAATTGATGTGATCTTTTATTACAAATGTCTAATCAAAGCCAACACAGATACTCGTAAACAAGTGAACACTTACACGGGTCCTTGCTCTTCCTCCAGTGGTAGACTCTTAGGAGTATCAACACCTGGTCAAAGGTTCGAGTACTCATAGGTGGTGAAATCCCACTAAGGCGTGAGTGTGTAGGTAGTGGTGTGTGTGCATGTGTTGAAAAAAAATAAAAATAAAAAGTGAACACTTACACCCTTGTGTGGTAAGGGGCATAGACAACAAGGTGCTCGATAGTAGAGATTAATATATCCTAATTTATTGTTATTATCTCACCATGAAGGATGACCACACAAATAGTGATTGTGGAATTTAGAATACTCAAGATCCATGGTGCCACATTTCTCCCTTGGCAATAATGTCTACTAAGCATTATGTCTACTTCATTTTTTTTTTCCTAGTGACCCAGGGGAGATTACATAAGGAATCCCTATAACTTGATTAAGATTACATGCATAATAATTAATAATGAAACATAGCATATTTACTTCAATTAAGTGGCCATGAATAAATAAAGTCCATCAACATATAAATAATGCTTTTAGGTGCATATATGTCTAATTGTAGGGCCATGGTTTATTGGGCCATGCTTTGAAATTCACCCAAGTTGAAAGATCCTGTCTGCCTACGTTGGGCCTTTTTAAAATGAAATATGAACTAATCTCTTCTTCGCTACCAGAATCCCCTTCACGTGCATTGCGCGAAACATGAGCTGAATTCCACTCTATCAGTCAGTTTCTATCCTCCTATTTCAAGTCACAAGATCAAAAATAGTTAGATCTTCCACACCACATGCCACAACGGAGATGGGATGCTGACCATAGATTTGTATATGACCCACCATGGTATATATCTTTAGCCGAACTCATTAATCACGTGTAATTTAATAGGATGCAGATAAATTATGAAAATATGCTTAATACAAAATCCAGGCAGGCCACACCATGTGAACTTAAGTGTTTTTTGGATCAGTTTTACATTATTCCCATTGGCAATTAACACTCAGCCTACCTTATATAAAGTCCAAATAAAGGTTCTCACCTGATGGACGGAGCATATTTTACATATACAATATGGCGGACTGTGGTTCTCACCTGATGTGATAAAAACAAAATATTAGAGAAAATGAAATTGAAAATATGCAAAATTAATTAATAATTTTTATTGAATATAGATTTGAATTTATACAAGTAAATAGCCTAAAAAAAGGAAGAATACAATGAAAAGAAATCTATACAAAATTAATTACATCCTAATTAAATTTTAATATAAAAGGAAAAATAAATATATCAAAATCATATTATTCTAAAACGATTAGCCAATTGCTGATACCCATTAAAAATTCGCATCATGATGGATGGAATGGATTTGACATATACAACAAGGTGGACCCCACACAGCTTGGGTAGTCTTGTCTCTTCTTGACCATTCATTTGCAGTCCACAGTTGAATTGTCAGGTAAATTTTAGGTTCTCTGTTCATTCAATTTTAGGAATGTAAAATGTGGTTAGGATGGCTGGATTTGATTTATCCACGTACCATGGTCATAAACGAGCTGCTCCAGGGAAAACAGTTTTGAAAGTTATTCCATGAATAGTCTTAGTTCTATTTAACTGCGGCTTATGATCCAATCAAATCCTACCAAGTTAGTCTTAGTCATCGAGCCATCTGCTTCTCAATTTTATGAGTGCTCAAGTTAGTCTGAGTCATCTGATAAGCGAGTGGGACCTCTCTTCTGATGAGTGGCTGAGGTCCGTGAGTTGTCTGACCACAGGTGCCTTGCAACGAAAATTGGGTTGCGTATTGAGTAACTCAACAGGCTTTTATTTTACCGAGTAAATTCTGTGAGGCCCACTGTGAATTAATATATGTAGTTTATCCACGCCATCCATCCATTTTTACAGCTCATTTTAATGATGGATACCAAAATTAAAGTATATCCAAAGCTCAAGTGGACAGCACCACAGGAAATAATGGGAATACTGATTTTCACCATTGAAACCTTCTTAGGGCCCATAATGATGTTTATTTGTCATCCAACCTTTTCATGAATGAAGGGAAAGCACAAACATCATCGTGATCGAAAATTTCTGTGATCCCAAACAATTTTCAATGGTAGAGGTTCAATTCACACTGTTTCTTGTTGTGTGGTCCACTTGAGCTTTATATGTGCTTTATTTTTGAGATCAAGACTTAAAATTATCTAATAAAATGGATGCACGGAGTTGATAAAATACATAAATCACGGTGGGCCGAATTTACTCAGTACGCAATCGGCTTCCCTTGCAACGTGGATAGGCCTCTTTTTGACCATCCATTTGCAGTACATAAGTTGAAAGACTATTATTGTGTACTGTCGAGTAGATTTAATGGGCTTTATCCATCCTATTTTAGGTGTTTCTCGTTTGATGAGCGATCAGGACATCTCGCACCTGTGCCACGTGTGGACGTTTGACCACAGGTGCCTTGCAAAGACGGTTTTCCCCTCGAATTCGAATCTCTTTTTCCACTACAGGAAAATAATGGTCCACCTGCCTCTTGTTGGTTGTGTGGTACTTGGGTTTTTAAGTTCCAAATGTGGGGACTTAATCCACACCATTGATCAATTGAGGTCCGCTATGGTTAATCCAACTCGGCGGGAATGAAAAATTCTATCCACTAATGTGGGAAGTTTTCTTTTTTCTTTTTCTTTTTCTTTTTTTTTTCATTTTTTTTTTCAGTTAAATGTAAACCTTTACTATATTCACATTTTACAGATGCTGAAACATAAATTGAAGAAATGATGTTTCCGTTGAAACTGTTTTTCTTGTTTGTTTGGCAAAAGTTTATAGAAGTGTCATTTTCATTTTTCTCTTAAATTAGTAGAAAATACTCTTCTTCGTTTTTTTCATTCGTGCTTAAGAAATATTTTTTTAGAAAGGAAATAATCCATGCTTGCTCTCACATCTGGTACCGCGCCAACGTGCCACCGTCCATCTCAAAACGCCAACCTGCCACAAGCCATCTTCAAGTTCCACATATTAATGCCCTAATATTATCTTCTAGGCCCACGTGTGACAATGTGCTACCATTATCTTCTGGCGTGACAGTTTGTCATGCGTCATTGTGCAAGCATGGCACGCATGTCTTCACTCATCTTCAGGCCTACAAAATTGTTGCAGGTGCCGATGTGCCGTATACGCTATTGTCAATCTTCAAACACCTCAAATGTGATAATTGTTGGGAGCCACGGAAGTAAATTCTGAATTTGAATCATACAAGCAAAAAATTAACACAAACAAAGTAAACTAAGGAACATGTGATTTTAGTGGAAAACGCTTACAGGAAAAAACCATGGCACAAAGTGACGAGCAATCCATTATGAAAACGAAAGTATAAGAGATTAGATAAACTCACATATGCAAAAATCTTAGTTTTCTCCCTTCAAAATTCTAAAAATGATTTAGCTTTCATTGTTTTACTTTCATCCCATATTACACGCATATATATAATGTTACTTGTAAAATATGAAACAAATCGCGTAATTATGCAAAATCATATATGCCATCGATCTAAGCATGAATCGATCAACATCGATTGAGCCCCCATTTTGATCAATTGAATATACTTAAAAGTGTCCAGAGAGTTAACATGAAATTTCTAAATTATGGAGATCACTCGAACATCCAATGTCGACCAGAATTGTTTAGAGATCAATTTGTTTAATCCGAAAATCACTCGAATGATCTGGCAGTCTGTTCAATCAATCAAAATCTCCTATTTATTCACAGATTAAAGACATGCAAACAACGATCTCCACTATAGCTTCAATCATCATAAACCACATCTCTCCATCTCTAATCATCTTCATCATAGTAACAACATCGTCGTCACTTCTTGTACACACTTTATCTTCATCAAACATTTATCATGCCCAGAGAAGTAGAACAGAATATGAACTTCACTATAAGAACCCCCTTCTTAAGCATAACCATCGGATTCACACTCGTGTGGATCTTCTTAAGGGTGACACCATCTTCTTGAAGCACATGTCGGATAAAATGATGATGAATATCACGTTGTTTAGTATGAGAATAAAGTACCAAATTCGTCGCCAAATTGATTGCACTTTCTCTATTACAATTAATCAGCATAACTTCCTACTGAAGCCCAAGCTCATTCATCATTCCTCTCAACTAAACATCTTCCTTGAATGCTTCCATCACTGCCATATATTCAACTTTAGTTGTGGAAAGAGTAACTATAGATTACAGCTTCGACATCCAACTGATCGCTCCACATGTTAGCATAAACAAGTAACTAGAAGTTGACCTTTTATTATCTATGTTTCATGCATAATCTGAATCCACATAGCCTACCAGTTTTTCCTCTCATTTTCTGAATGTCAAGACATGGTCTGTTGTACCTCGTAGATACCAAATTAGTTATTTCACAGCCTCTCAATATTGCTCATCGTGGTTTAACATGTATCCGTTCATAATATCGATTGTATATGAAATATTTGGTCTCATAAAGACCATGGCATACATTAAACTACCAACTGCACTTAAGTATGGCAAACAAGACATAAATTGATTTTCTTTATCTATAGTACGACATCTTTATGAAGAAATCTGAAAGTGAGCAGCATGAGGTGTACTAACTGGTTTAGCCTTATCCATCCCAAAATTAACCAACACATTCTCAAGGTATTCTGCATAAGACAACTGTAACACGCTCATCTCCATATCTCTGTGTATATCAACGCCAAGATTCCTCTTTGCAGCCCCTAGATTTTTCATCTTTAATATCCTCAATATTTGAGTCTTCAATATATTGATTTCAGACATGCAATAGCTGAAAATAAGCATATTATCAATATATAATATCAATACAATGAATTATCCATCACTCAGTACCTTGAAGTAGGCACAATAATGATCATATTAACTTCTAGTAAACTACTGACTCACCATGAAAGAATCAAATATTTTATACCACAATATAAGCAATTGTTTCAGGTCATACAATGAACTCCTCAACATGCAAACCTTATTCTCCAACCTATGTATCTTGAACCCTTTTGATTGCATCATATAGATATGCTTTTCTAATGCTCCATGTAGGAAAGAAGTTTTTACATCGATTTTTTTTTCAGTTTTAAATTATATCGGGCAACCAACGTGAACACAAATCTGATAGACACTTGCATGATCATGGGTGCGAAAATCTCACTGAAATCGACACTCTCCTTTTACACGTAACCATTTGTTACCAGTCTGACATTATTTCTATTATGTTTCTTCTAGCAAATCCACTTACATCCGATCATTTTACACCCAAAGGGAAGCTCCATCAGCTCCTACGTCTCATTATTATATAAAGAATTCATCTTATCCTGCATAGCCTCCATCAACTTCTCTGCATTTATGTCTTCCAATGCTTCCTAAAAATAGACAGATCTCCATCATCCATAATGAGAACAAATGCAACATTCGAATCATCTATGTATCTCTTCGATAATCTACAATCTCTTGGTATATTTCTCCTTGTAGGTAATTTCTTCACCTATTCTTATGACTTAGCTTCTACTTATGTCTCACAATTATCGATTTCAACATCAATTACCACTGACTTTTCTATTTCCTTTTGTTCATCCTTGTGAAACAAGGAATCCTCATCAAACCTTACATCACAGCTCATAGTGATCTTCCATGTGATCCGATCATATAGTTTGTATCCCTTCACACCATCACCATAGCTTACAAATGTGCACTTCTTCACAATTTGGTTTAGCTTATCTCTCTCAACTAATGGTACATGAGAGTAAGTGTCTCAACTAAATACCCTCAACCCTGAGTAGTTTACATCATGACCATTCCACACTTCTTCTGAAATTCTACAATCTATGGGAGTAAATCGGGACCGATTCACTAAGTAACAGGTTGTATTGACAGCCTTAATCCGTAACTCATTGCCCAATGTAACATTACTCAACATACTTTAGGCTCTCTCAAAGAGAGTCCGATTCTTTCATTCCGCCACACCATTCTACTCCGATGTATGCCTTATTTTATTGTGCCTTATGATCCATTCATCTTTACAAAACTGATTAATTTCTTTTGAAGTGAATTTTCCACCATTATATGTCCTCAACACTTTTAACTTCCACCCTAACTTTTTTTTACCATTGCCTTGTACATCTTGAAAGTAACGAAAACATCAAATTTATTTTTTAGAAAATAAACGCACACCTTTATTAAGAAATCGTTAATGAATGTGACAAAGAATGACGATCCTCCCCTATAAACTACGGGCAACGACCCCTTTACGCCAAATGTAATCAAACACACCCTTACATGTTTTCCAGAATTAAAAGACAACAGTGATTGTTTACTATATATGTAATACTCACATATATGAAAATCAATACTTTTAAATATAGGAATCAAACAATAATAAAAAAAAGTACTTTCATACCACGATGGCTTATGTGGCCTAGGTGCGCATCTCATAAATGTGTAGATGTGGATTCTGCTAAAGACGTCGTAACTCCATCCGATACTATCCTCCCAATCAGCTTGTAAAGGTTACCATTCCCTATCCTTTCATAATAATGAGTGTCCCCTTTGAAACTTTTAGGACACGATCAAAACCGGTGAACTTACACCCAAGTGCCTTGAGAGTATCAAGAGAGATCATATTCTTCTTCAGATCAAGAACGTGTCTCACATATGTAAAGATACGCTTCATCCCATCAAACATCTTAATGCAAACATATTCAATTCCAACCATCTTACAGCATAATCATTGTCCATAATAACCAGCCAATATCATACTTATTATATATGGTGAACCAATTCCAATGAGGACACATATGATACGATTTCCCCATATCCAAAATCAACTCATTCTTACGTTCATCTTATAAGTGTCCAACCTTGGACACTAACAACACATCACAACCACTTGTACATATATCAGATTCCGCTAAATTAGCTTCCCTTGTTGATTCTTTTGAAATATCATCCTTTCGAGTTTTAGGATTCCGACAATCATTCTTCATATGTCCTAACTTCTCATGGTTTCAGCACTTCATCTTCCCTTTGCCCCTAGACTTGTACTTAAATCGTGAATTTTCTTTCTCCTACTCAGAACCCCTTCCCCCAACAACTAACGCATTCGAAGAGGAACCCCCGCCAGTATCCTTCTTTCTCAACTACCTCTAATAAAGGACTGAAATAGCAGTTTTAACATCAATGGTCTCCCTACCATGGCACATAGTGTCTACAAGACTCTCATACGACTCCGGAAGATAATTCAACAGGATTAGAGCTTGATCTTCTTCGTCAATCTTCACCTCCACACTTGTCAACTTACAAAGTAGTTGATTGAACACGCTAATGTGTTCACTAAGATCTAACTCTTCCGCCATCTTCAGATTATATAATTGTTTTTTTAAATATAAACAATTTGAGAGAGATTTTGTCATGTACAAGCTTTTTAACTTTGTACAAAGTCATGTGGTAGTCTTCTGATCAAGGATATTATAAAGGACGTCATTCATCAAACATAATTAGATCGAGGTAATCGCTCTCTGTCAAGTTCTTCCCACTTTTTATCGTTCATAGTCGCAAGACGCTTTGTTATTCCAAGAAGTTCTTGTTACAATCCTTGCTGAGCTAGAAGGCCTCTCATCTTCACCTTACATTATTCAAAGTTATTTTTCCTAGTGAACTTCTTTGTCTTATGCTTTATGTTAGATCCCTTTATTGTCATATGTCAGATTCAAACTCGAATCCAAATGTATAGCTCTGATACCATTTGTTAGAAGCCGCAAAAGCAAACTCCGAATTCGAATCACACAAGCGAAAGATAAACGCAAACAAAGCAAACCAAAGAACATACGATTTTACATGGAAAACCCTAATAACGCATAAATATTGCATATTTTTCTCTCAATTAAATTAGATTTCTTAATATTTAAGTGCTAAATTGATTTAATTATATATGTTTTCTTCATGCGATGAGATTTTGGACTTAAAGAAGAATACATACTTAAAAAGATAGATTGAAACTAAAAAAGAGATCAAGTTAAAGGTGATGAAGAATTGGAGATTTGGAGGATATTAATGAAGAATTCAAGTGACAAAAATCTAAGAAAATCAAATGCAAATAATGAAAAAAATACAGAAAAAATCATGCAGTGCATCAACAAAAATAATAGACTGTTCGGTCCCACCTGAGGTTAATTCGGCTTGACCAAAAGTGCAGAGAACAGTCCAGCAAGAAATTATGATTTTCTTATGTAATTCAGCTCGACACTTAGGTACGACTGAAGCCATGTTTGTTGCCACCAAAGGGAGGTTCGATGCAACCTAAGGGAGACTAAAACTTCAGACAGATTTTGATGAAATTCAGATAAGCCAAAGGAATATTCGGCTAAACTCGATGTGATTTCGGTGCAACTGAAGACTATCGTCGGTGCGACCGAAGTATAATAAAAGTACATAGAATTAAAGTCAATTCTAAGTCTGTGTGAGTTTTTCATAATTAAAGGAGTGATTCAAACTCTTCTAAATACGAACTAGGGTACATAAGAGAGTGCAAGGAGTTGCAAAGCTTCTACCGAGTCCTCCTCAATCCTTCAATTCTAATTTAATTTTTATATTTTTGTTTGAGTTAGTTCAATCATATCTATGATTACCTAAATCTCTTAGCTAGGGCTAAGAGGTGAAGCTTCTACTGGTTTTTTAATGCCTTAGCTTATTTTGATTCAAGTATTTGGTTTGAATATTGAACAATTTATTGATATTGATTTAATTGAAAATTTATTTTTAGTTTACTTTGATCCATTGTCGATTCCGGGCACATTAGATGCTTAAGAAAGCTAAGAGTGATTGCTTATCTATTTTTCAAGGGATTGATCTATAAAATCTAATGATCCATCATAAATTAAAAGCATGATAGATGCTTTGAATTCTTTACGATCAATACTTTAGTGCACTATATGAGAACCAAATCAGTTGAAGTTGAGATATGTTTTGATTTATGAATAATGATTTAACTGCTCTATTATCTAGCCGGATAAGATATGACTTCAATTCCACTTAAGTATTCTAATTGAATCAAGTGAATTAGATATTTTTTCACAACCCCAAGTGTAGGGTCGCGATGTAGTAATAATCTCGGTGAGACCGAGGTCGAATCCATGTTCACTCCCCAAGTGCAGGGTTGTGATGTAGTAATAACTCGGTAAGACCGAGGTCAAATCCCAAGGGACTGAAACTTGTACGTTATCTAAAATTAACTAGAAATAGAACTAGAATGAAATGAAATCTGAATTGAATTACAAATTGAGGAATAATTGTAAACTATTAATCTAAAACTTAGGGAACAAATCAGAGATAGGAAACTAGGGATTCAGAGGATCCACTTGTAGAGATCAGGGAGAACTTATGCTCGCATCAAAAATTATGAAAATTACTGAACTGCTGTTGATCTAGTTTTCAAAGAGATGAAAGGTGTATGAATTAGAATGGATTCCATCACCAAACCATGCCCAAAAGACTATGGCAAACAACAGAATTAAACTAATTACCAATCCATCACATGTATGAAGGTTAGGAAGGGTACCGACATCCAACCATGCCCAGGAGACTATGGTGAACAACAGGGCTTCCTGACGTCATAAACATAAAGGAGAAAAGGACATGCTCCAAGCCATTGCAGACCCATTGTAATTTTAGTCACAACAGACCATTAAAGACTAAACAAAACATGTCATTAATAATAAACTAAAATCAACGTTAATTCAAGAATTAAATTAAAGACATAAAATAAAATCTCCCATCTCACCACAAGCTTCACCTCTTAGCCCTAGCTAAGAGGTTCAGCCCGCCATGAACGGGTTAAATCTTATAATAAAAGAAAAGAAAAGAAAATACTCTCTCCCTCACGTCTGCTTCAAGTCCCTGCCCGAGCCTCCACGTCTCTCTTTTTCTTCCTTCCTAGACCTGAATGAATGCTCCCCATGTCCAAAACCTCCTTATATAGTTGCTGGAGTGGTGAAAATCGGATTTGAATCGGATTTGGAAAGCTATGCATGCCCATTAAAAGCTTTTTCGCAGCCAAGTTCGGTGCCTCGAAACACGCCACTTTCCTTGCTCAAATTCCAAAGAAACACCGTCCCTTAGTACTTTCTTGGGTCCTCTACATGATAGACGGTTCAGATCTGCCATATGATCAAAGATGGTGGGCCAAAACCGCCTGGAAAAGTCGATTTTCGCGGATGTGCGAAACCTTTCGCACCATTTTGGTGTTGTGATCGGTGGGCCCCACAGAAGCATTCTCTGGAAAATCCACCCCGTCCATTAGATTCAGAACGAAATTTCAGTCAAGAATGGGTGGTTTTGAACGTCCATTGACGTGGCCCAGAGAAGAAATCACAAAAAGATCAGTTTTGAACGCTACCGAGCAGCCCTTTTGTGGCCTCTGTATCTCACACGTGTGCACGCATGGGTACAAAAGGTCAGCATGGTTTTGTAGTTCTCGAAGCCCTCTACACGGTGGACGGATCAGATCGGACATACGAGCAATGGGTGGGGCCCACTACCGTCTGCAAAATGGACGCCGGTCGGCCGTTACGCAGCCGTGGTGCGTAAGAAAAACTTTTTTTTTTTTCCCTTTCTTTCGGTCAGAGACGTCAACCCGTCTCTGACGCTTGCCGTGCACAGCTAGTGCATATATGCACTATGCACATTCTATATATGTGGGGTCCACGATGCTGTGTTTCTGAAATCTGATCCAGTCATTCATCTTCTCATATTATTTAAGCCGTCAATACCAAAGTTGAGGCAGTTCCAGATATCAAGTGGGCCCAGAATCAACGGTTTATGGGCTGATCTATCGGTTGGGGCACTTCCCGAGATCTTCAATGGCTGAAATTTTATATGTACGGTTAATTTATGGTCATCAGGCGACGTGTGAAGTTTCGATCCGAACGAATGGTGGGAACCTCGTGATCTTGCATTCTGGACGTCCTTCAGGCCACTTGAGCTTCAATTTCTAACTTTTCTCGGATTTCTGACCATGTATATTTGTCAATCTTGGTCCCCTGGAGTGTGTCCCTTGCCTTTGGCGTCATCAGATCGTTAAATCTCAACTTTTAACGTCCTTTTTCCATCCATGCTCTCAATTACACCCTGAAACATAAACACGATAAAAACAGGCCGCTCGACAGCATTATGTCCGTAAATCTAGGCAATATCTGGGGTCTAATATGCAATATTTGACTCTCAACACAACCCCCAACCAGCATTTTGCTAGTCCCGAGCAAAGTATGCGAAAAATAAGTTGAGAATTATAGGAGAACTTTCTATGAAATCGAGTGAGATTTTGAACAAAATACGAGAAATTTAATATTCATGAATGTTAGAAATTGTTTTCTCCTGAGCTCAAGCGCACGGTAGACTTCATAATCAAGTGTAAAGCATTAATCCATCAATTAAAAAAAATTTAAACATTGAGATCCATGGATGTATAGTGTAATCTCAGCTAATCAATACTAAGATTCAATTCTCTATTTCAAGATGTCATTGGTAATCAACGAGAGAATTCATGATGACCAAAACTTGCCTCACAGAGTTATTTATTTATTTTATTAATAGTAATGCCAAGAAGGGGAATCAAATCCTCACCTATAGGGAGCAAACCTATGGTGAAGACCGTACACCTGACTCTTTTTCACATATCATTCATGGGGAATTAACTCTACACCTATAGGGAGTAAACCTATGGTGAAGATTAATTATCCAACCTTTTCAATTTTTATACCATGATGGCAAGATACTTCAGACTGGTTCCTTTCATGCTCAATGATTACCAAGTTAATCCTTCGATATGGAACTGGAATCTGAATGTGTCAGCAAGACGTGTCCTAAAATCATGATTCAATCAATGTTTAAAATCTCTAATCATGGATTGATAATTCAAACTCAACTGTGGAATCTATCAAGTAGCTAAATCCAAGAGTCATAAATTACCAACATCACGTATCTCGTAATTCTAAATCAAGGATATATGTCAAAATCACGTTAAATTTACAAGAAATGTCAGAAAAATTTTAAAAATTTTCACAATTTTCACAATTTTTGCTCAAGACCAAGAAAATACTGATTAGGAAGCCTTAGGAAGCCTAATCTCCCACCCCCAACCTAAAATCTACATTGTCCTCAATGTAAAATATATAAGCATGCAATGCACATGGGACAACGAAAGTAAATGAGAAGTGATGGGAAGATAGTACCTGAATAACGAATCAAGAGAGTTTTCAATAGATCACGACATGGAAGCTTGTCAGCATGAGAGAGAAAGCAGAACAAAAATAACAAAAATAAAATCCTACCTATACCAAAAATAATAAAAATAAAATCCTACCTATACCACTTTCGCAGGTGCTCTCGATTGCATTTAGCGTATGCAACAAGCCTTTAAACCCCTAGGTTACCCCTAGTGGACGAGTTGTAGTCTCGTGAGGGTTTGCAGTAATGTTCCCCACAAACATTGAATCGATCACAAAACTTGATCATGCCATAAAGTTCCTCTTCCGGCCAATATCTTGATAAGTTTCTCAGTAAGTTTCTCAATAGGATCATCCAAAAGCCCTTTTTACAATAGGCTTGGATGCCCTGGAGTTTGACTTTCTAGAGAAACTTATTTACCTCATTAAAAATGTGTTGATGATTCGCCTGAGGTATCCAAAGTATAAATGATTCACCTGTGTCAGAAAAAGTTTCAGAGTTAGTATCCCATGGTGAATCAGAGACTACAGATAGATCAAGTTGAGAAAAATTTTCAGGAAGTGGTGTAGTCTCAACACTTTCCGAAGTATCAGACTTCGGTTCAATTTTCAGCTCCTCCTCCCCTAATGGTAAACATTCAGGATCTGTGGAAGAAGGGGCTTCAGAGTAAGGGTTCTCTCGGTCAGTGCTGACTGCCGAGATGTTGTCTTGCAAGGCATTCACTATGTCTCTTATCGTGGGATCATTTGAATCTACAAAGTATGCCAAGCAATCATCAAAAGAGTTGGGACATTCTTCTGAGAGTGACTTATTTTCCACCTTGGAGCTCGTGATGATCTGCTCAAGGAATCCATCATCCTTAAAAGTGGACGGATGTATGCTCTCTTGCTCCAGCCCTGCACAGACAGATTGAGGGTCAGTATGCGAAACATTGATATGATCACTCTGTTCATTGAAATTACTCAGAAGAGGCATTGAATCGTCCACATTCAACAATACAGATGGTGGCCTCAACTGGGTGGTTTCAAATTCCAGAGTCGTAGCGCGCAACTCGTCCTTCTCCCGAATCATGTCATCATTCAATTCAGGGGAGTGGTCCAAATATCTTTCACAAGAGTTATAAGGGTCGGTCATAAGGGGCTCCTCCACTTTTAGATCAGACATGTCAGGTGAGTGAAGTATCTCATTATGACCATTCTCTTCGCGTACTTCTTGATCATTAACTTGGACCAAACTTGAGATTAGTTCCAGGGGAATTGTGGTTATACATTCAGGATTGTCATCCCAATACTCATCATATTTTGGTTCAGTGCAGTGCACACTTGGGATGAAATCACTTTCCTCATATTCTTCACCTAGAATGGGTTGAGATTCGCATAAACTAACATCTTCATCATCATTAGAATCTAGTGTGTCATGTGATTGAAGTGTATCATTATATTTGAAAGACAGTCATGTCTCTTCCCCATTCTTTTGAACAGTCATAGAAATCGACTCATCGGTAAATTGGACCGTATGCTCGTTAATGGAATCCAACTCCTCATTCCAAATTCTAGAGTTCTTCAAAGGCGAGTTAGGATCACTTTCCTCGCATTGTATTTCTGGAATGAGTCGTGGCTGGGATGACCGAGCCTCCTCTATTCTATCAAGGCGCGAATTGAGTCCTTCCATTGCTTTTCTGAATTCCGCAAACCACTCCATGTTATGCTGAATTGAATTTTCCTGGTTCGTTTCTGGTTGAATCTCAAAGGTAAAGGGTCCAATAGAATAATCACTTGAAATAAGTAATTCCAAAGTTTTTATACTTTCTTCACAACGTGCTAAGTGATACTGAAATGAATCCTCTTGTATCGTTTCTGGTTGGATCTTAATGTTAGGGTATCCAAGAGGATAATCCTTATAACATGTTATTGGTTCATCTTCACAGCTTTGATGTTTCCACTGGTTATAGTCATACTGATCATACATGGGAGAATATGATGGCTGATAATAATCCTCATTCCCATAATTACGATCGTATACAGCCCTATTAACCGATGGAAGAAAACGTTCTAGTCGGTTCTCAATGTCTGTTTGTGATGGAGAAAAATCTTGAGGTATGCGTTGAATTCCACAACCCTCGGGCATTCCCCAATATCTCCTATCCATCTCAGCGTATGCACGTACCCACGATTCCATGGTAGAACCCTGACTCTAAGTCTAATCGTAGAACAAAAGAAAAGTCCTATAGAAATATGGAAAGTAAGAGAAGAAGTTAGAAGGGTGTTACCAAATAAGAAGTTCCTATGTTAAGATCCTGCAAAAAAAAAAAAAAAACAAGTTAGTTTCTAAAACAGTTAGTCAAATATTAGAAAATTTTTAAAAACCCTAATAGAGAAAAAATAAAGAAATTAGAAAAAATATCACCAAATTAGAAGTTTCTATCTCAGAATCCTACAAAACAGGAAGAATAGGTTAGTTTCTAGAAATTAGGAAAATAAAAATAAAAATCTACGGTTAAAATAATCCTAATCTTAACTAATCCCAAAACTAATCAATTTCAGAAAAACGTAGCCGACAGTCCCCGGCAGCGGCGCCAAAAACTTGTTCACTCCCCAAGTGCAAGGTTGTGATGTAGTAATAACTCGGTAAGACCGAGGTCGAATCCCAAGGGACTGAAACTTGTACGTTATCTAAAATTAACTAGAAATAGAACTAGAATGAAATGAAATCTGAATTGAATTACAAATTGAGGAATAATTGTAAACTATTAATCTAAAACTTAGGAAACAAATCAGAGATAGGAAACTAGGGATTCAGAGGATCCACTTGTAGAGACCAGGGAGAACTTATGCTCGCATCAAAAATTATGAAAATTACTGAACTGCTGTTGATCTAGTTTTCAAAGAGATGAAAGGTGTATGAATTAGAATGGATTCCATCACCAAACCATGCCCAAAAGACTATGGCAAACAACAGAATTAAACAAATTACCAATCCATCACATGTATGAAGGTTAGGAAGGGTACCGACATCCAACCATGCCCAGGAGACTATGGTGAACAACAGGGCTTCCTGACGTCATAAACATAAAGGAGAAAAGGACATGCTCCAAGCCATTGCAGACCCATTGTAATTTTAGTCACAACAGACCATTAAAGACTAAACAAAACATGCCATTAATAATAAACTAAAATCAACGTTAATTCAAGAATTAAATTAAAGACATAAAATAAAATCTCCCATCTCACCACAAGCTTCACCTCTTAGCCCTAGCTAAGAGGTTCAGCCCGCCATGAACGGGTTAAATCTTATAATAAAAGAAAAGAAAAGAAAATACTCTCTCCCTCACGTCTGCTTCAAGTCCCTGCCCGAGCCTCCACGTCTCTCTTTTTCTTCCTTCCTAGACCTGAATGAATGCTCCCCATGTCCAAAACCTCCTTATATAGTTGCTGGAGTGGTGAAAATCGGATTTGAATCGGATTTGGAAAGCTATGCATGCCCATTGAAAGCTTTTTCGCAGCCAAGTTCAGTGCCTCAAAACACGCCACTTTCCTTGCTCAAATTCCAAAGAAACACCGTCCCTTAGTACTTTCTTGGGTCCTCTACATGATAGACGGTTCAGATCTACCATATGATCAAAGATGGTGGGCCAAAACTGCCTGGAAAAGTCGGTTTTCGCGGATGTGCGAAACCTTTCGTACCATTTTGCTGTTGTGATCGGTGGGCCCCACAGAAGCATTTTCTGGAAAATCCACCCCGTCCATTGGATTCAGAACGAAATTTCAGTCAAGAATGGGTGGTTTTGAACGTCCATTGACGTGGCCCAGAGAAGAAATCACAAAAAGATCAGTTTTGAACGCTACCGAGCAGCCCTTTTGTGGCCTCTGTATCTCACACGTGTGCACGCATGGGTGTAAAAGGTTAGCATGGTTTTGTAGTTCTCGAAGCCCTCTACACGGTGGACGGATCAGATCGGACATACGAGCAATGGGTGGGGCCCACTACCGTCTGCAAAATGGACGCCGGTCGGCCGTTACGCAGCCGTGGTGCGTAAGAAAAACTTTTTTTTTTTTTCCTTTCTTTCGGTCAGAGACGTCAACCCGTCTCTGACGCTTGCCGTGCACAGCTAGTGCATATATGCACTATGCACATTCTGTATATGTGGGGTCCACGATGCTGTGTTTCTGAAATCTGATCCAGTCATTCATCTTCTCATATTATTTAAGCCGTCAATACCAAAGTTGAGGCAGTTCCAGATATCAAGTGTGCCCAGAATCAACGGTTTATGGGCTGATCTATCGGTTGGGGCACTTTCCGAGATCTTCAATGGCTGAAATTTTATATGTACGGTTAATTTATGGTCCTCAGGCGACGTATGAAGTTTCGATCCGAACGGATGGTGGGAACCTCGTGATCTTGCATTCTGGACGTCCTTCAGGCCACTTGAGCTTCAATTTCTAACTTTTCTCGAATTTCTGACCGTGTATATTTGTCAATCTTGGTCCCCTGGAGTGTGTCCCTTACCTTTGGCATCATCAGATCGTTAAATCTCAACTTTTAACGTCCTTTTTCCATCCATGCTCTCAATTACACCCTGAAACATAAACACGATAAAAACAGGCCGCTCGACAGCGTTATGTCCGTAAATCTAGGCAATATCTGGGGTTTAATATGCAATATTTGACTCTCAACAATCCACAGGGATTGAAACTTGTACATTTCTAAAATTAATTAGAAGTAGAATTAAAAGAAGATGTGAAACTAATTCTGAAGTATTTGAGAGAGTAATTGTAAATTAAGTAATTAAAACTAAGAATTTAAAAGTAGAAACTACGGTGACAAGGATCCACTTGTAGTAATTGGGGAACCCTCTTACTTGATTCAAGTAACACAATTAGAATTAGAGTCTTATCCTATCCAATTGAAAAATATATCAATAAAACCAAATCTGAACTTTCATTGACCTAATTCTTAAAGAAGGAGAACTATGATAATTGGTAGGGATTCCATCACCAAACCATGCCCATGAGACAATGACAAACAACAGGATTTACTAATCTCATAATCTCAAAGCAGGAGAATTTTGTAGATTAAGAAGGATTCCATCACCCTATAATGCCCAAGGGACGATGGTAAATAACAAGACTTACTAATTTCACAATCTCAAATTTGAAAAAGAAAATACTCAAAGCTATTGCAGATCTACTGTAATTCGAATAACAATAAACCATTAAAAATTGAAAGTATTCCTTAAATATCAAATTATAATCCATGTAGTTCAACCTAAACGTGAATCAAAATAATAGAAACATCTCATCATGCTACAAGCTTCACCTTTTAGCCCTAACTAAGAAGTTCAGCCAACCATAGACATGGTTGGATCTAAAACCTTAGAAGAAAGCATGAAAATAACTAAGGAAGAAGAAGAAAAACTCTTCGCGATGGCTTCTTCACCCTTTTACTCCATTCCTTAAACTCTATAAGATGCCTAGGAACATCCTAAGGAGTCCTATTTATAGTTGTGGAACTCCAACTTTTGCACCTAGTTGGAAAACTCTATAAATTGCATTAAATTTACACAATTTGCTAAAATCGATTTCACTCTGCATAGTTTTCCAAAATAGACTTCAATCTGCACAATTTCATAACATGACCCAGAGTTTCAGAATATGCTTTTTCAGGATGATTTTAGGATTCATTTTTTTCACTTCAAATCTTTGATTCTCTTCATTCCTCACTTAGTTTTCTTGAATTTTTAACATTTGAATTCTTCAATCTTGGTCTCCTAAGATCCATCCATTACCTTGGTGATTCTTGAGCATCAAATCTATGCTTTAGCACCCTTTTTAATCCAAGCTCTTAAATTCATCTTGCAACACAAACATGAATAAAATAGAACATTAAGCATTATCATGTTCATAAAATCAAGATATAAATGGAGGATAATATGTAATATTTAACCCCCAACACAATTTCCATTCAACATTTTACTAGTCCCAAGCAAAGTATGCGAAAAATATTTCAAGAACTATAGGAAAATTTCTACAAGCTCAAGTAGTTTTAAAAAAAAATATATATCCAGATAATAGAATTTTATAATACATCAATGTTTTGCATTACCTTCTCCAAAACTCTAGCACTCGGTAAGTTTCATTATCAAGTTCAAAGCATTAATCTTCCAATTAGAACAATTCTAAACATTGAGTTCTATGAGTGTATAGTGAAGTCTAGACTTAATCTAAGGTTCAATTCTTCACTTTCGTAATAACATTAATAGTTAAAAGAGCATTCAAGATAACATAAACTGAAACTTGCCTTACAGTTCATCTTTTAATTCCCTCTTTTATTCCTCAAGCTTTTTATTTTTCCATCAATGGCTTTCACGCTATGTCAACTTTTTTAAAAATCTTTAATAGGTAGCCCTTTTCGACGATGTGACATATGAGATCATAACTCAATCAATGTTTAAAACTTCTAATCGACAATTAATGACTTAATTTTGAGATCTCTCAAGTGACTAAACTCTAAGAGACGAAAGGCATCAACATTAAGCATCTTGTAATTTTAATTTTTTAAAAATTCTAATTTTCTTCAATTTTTGCTCAAAGACTAAGAAAACACTGATTAACTTGTCTAATCCATGCCCCCCAACCTAAAATCTACATTGTCCTCAATGTAAAAGAAATAAGCATGTAATGCAAAAAAGAAATAAAAAGAAAAAGAAAGTGATGGAAAGATAATACCTGAAGGAGTTTTTTTAGGCTTTTCCAATTATCTCAGTATGAATATGGGTTAGCAAAAAAGACTCAACAGACAATAAACAAACTATCCTAAACAGCGAAAAATAAACTATCTTAAAACAGTGGAAAGCAAACTATCCTAATCCTAAATTTTTTAAAAGCAATAAACCTAACTAGGAAAAAAGAGGAAAGCTACTCAGTCATGCCGCAAGGTTGCTCCTCCGGCCAATATCTTGATAAATTTCACATGAATTTTCAGAGAAATTTATGGACCTTAGCATAAAGTTTCTTTTTAATCTCCTGAGGTGTCCAAAGTACATATGATTCACTTGAGATAGAGAGAGTTTCAGATTTAGTGCAACATGGTGAATGATAGACTACAAGTAGATAAAATTTAGAGAAATTGTTAGTAGGTGATGTAGTCTCAACATATTCGGAAGTTTCAAACTTCGATTTAACTTTCAGCTCCTCATCCTTTAATGGTAAACATTCAAGATCAGTGGAAGGAGGGGCTTCAGAATAAGGGTTCTCTCGATCAGTAACAACCACCGAGGTATTGTTTTGCAAGACATTCATTATTTTTTAATCATGGGATCATTTGAATCTGTAAAATATGTTAAACGATCTTTCAGATAGTTGAGATAGTCAGTTGAGAGAGGCTCATTTTTCACATTGAGGTCTGTGGTGATATGCCCAATAATTCCTTCATCTTCTCTTAGAATAGAAGCAAACATGATCTCTTGCTCTTCACCTTGGTGAGAGTCAATTGTCACCAGATACATCTCGCCCTGCCCTGCATAGACAAATTGTATATCAATAGGCGCATTGATGTGAAGATTCTGTTCATTGCTACTACTCAGTAAAGGTATCATGTCATCAAGGGTTGACAGCTTAGATGAGGGCCTTAACTAGGTGGTTTTAAATTTGTAACGCCCTGAATTTCAGGGGTCGAACAAAGCTCTATTCTCGAGATCCAGAACATCACTTATGCAATATAGATAATGATGTTCAAATTTCACCCATACTAATATGTTAAATATGAGTGGAATTATACTAAAACAACATATCATACTCCGGATATAATTAAATTAAGCAAGCGGAAGTCTAAATCATATATATTTAAACATGTAAGTATTCACAAACCCCCAGAGTATGAATATGTAATCGGGCTCAATATATACATAAATTGTTTCAAAATATACAAAATGAGGAAAAGTAAATGTGTCCATTAAGCAAAGTATCCTTGTAATCCCTGCCCGTTAACACGAGGTCTACATAGACCCGCCCGATAGCTGGAAGTAGGAGAACTCCTCCTCCTCATCCATAAGGTCCTACTCCGTCATATAAACTTCATCAGCACCTACATTTAAATTAGAGTCGGGTTGGTGATTTAAAACACCGTCCCAGAGTGGGAATAAGTGGCCAACTCAGTGGTACTATAAAGTAAAAGTTAACATGTTATCAATTCAATCAAGCAGTAATGATAAAGCAACATAACAATCACTTCCTAACTACTCTTATTAATGCACGAATAAAGTGTCAGTAATGATGTATGCTCTCACATCATAGCTCCCTCACAAGCGACTCCGACAACCTATTTTGCATATGACAGCACTCCTTCAAAACGGTGCATCTTCATCGCCTTAAAAGCACATCCTAACTAATGCAATGTGATGCATGGTCGTGTTAGCCAAGTACTTAATTAAGCTTAATTATATAACAGCTTTGGGAAGCTAGGGTACCTCCCTTTATGTCATTAACCCGAACCGAAGGATCCATTTAGGGTCATCACTCCTAGTTAAGCACATACGATAGGCAAGTTGTAGGGCATCACTCTTAATGAAAAGCAGTCGATAGGCAAATTCAAGGATTTATACTCATGGTCACTACAGGAGGCTCGTCACCTCAGCGTAGGCCAACAGCACGAACACGGTGTCCTGTACCACCATGCCCGGATCACGAGTTTTGATAGCTCACTGGTCACTATGGGGAGGCTCATCACTCCAGTATAAGCCGACAGCTCGAACACGGTGTCCCATACCACCATGCCCAACTCATGACTCTTAGCGGATCGTGGTACCATGGTTAAAGTGAGCCTTTACATTGGTGAGGGGTACCTTAGATTCAAGCAGTAGTGTCCATACATGGTAAACACAGAATAGGCCAATCAATTTGTTAAGAAAGTTCGATTGGTATGGGCACATGCTGACTTAATCAACATGAAGCGCATAAGCACCCCTTGTGGCCTAATCACTATCGACAAACGTCGTGTGAACCGAATTCATCGAGTATACCCAATGTAGTGAGACTAATTCGGCCACATGAACAAGGACTGTTACCGAATGCTTGGGTTACGTTGTAACCCCAATCTTACTCAGACGTAGCAAATAAACTTATGTCATAATCACTTCAGCATTTAACAAACATTCCAAGTGAATTCCTCATTTGAGTATTTCATTAAGTACATTGTTCATGTCACCCAACACTTGCATTTTATTAATGAATTGCGTAAAAGTAAATATGATTACATGTAAGAGACTATACATATGTATAAGGCAATTAAAAATCCTATCTTATTACTCGTAATAAATACAAATCATCAACAATTTCTTGTTTAGACAATACATCAAACACTTAGGCTACGCTTTGCCAAATCTATAGACTAGGTTAGTTACAACATATAATTTAGCAATTCCTTATACAGAGAGATTGATATGCATATAACGATGATGAATCCTAAATCAGTAATCATTGCAAGCACAAATCATGTTTAAAAGTTCATTCAAACATTTTAACAAACACATATAATGCATCTTTTGCTTAACACATTTCATACATGTATATTGTACCGAAAATGGCGTATCTAAGACAATACGGTAATAATCAAGTCAGACATAAATCATTAGCTGACATTGAAAGTATTGATAACCATAACCTAAACGTTTATAGTCCACACCTTTCATCAGGATGCTCGACTTGGACTTGGTTCAAACTCTACATTTCTGAAAACGGAACGTCGGACACTTAAATGTCGAAATAGGTTGGTTAGTTTGACGAAGAATCAACCTGGATCTCTACAACGAGATTATGGTTAGGTTTTCTTACCTGAAATTGTAGCCGAAAAGGATTTGGTAGCGTAAGAGAGGCAGTGATTTAGCGTGTGGGTGTATGGGAGAAGGTTTCCCATAATTGAAGCGATCCTCCCAAATCCTTTTCTCTTTCCTCTTTTCTCTTCTTTTCTTCTCTCTCTCCCTTAGGGTTTTGTAAAAATTTGTATATGGGAGAGAGAGAGAGGGTGTGTTGGAGGCTATTTATAAGCCCAGTTGTGATGCAAATGGCCCTAGGGCCACTATATACATGATTTATACCATTTAAGCGACTATTTTTGACAAACAGGGCTCATAAGGAGGTCCACTACCCACCTATGTCATAGGGTATGCTCCCTGACAATGGATTTATGCTAAGACATGATTTCGGTGTGATCGGATAGGCCGATCATTCGTGGAGGACCCGCGTCAGATCAACGGTCTTACTTACTTAATCGGGGCCACAGTTATACAGATATGTGCAAGAAAATTTCATTTCCCCATGGGTGAAGTTCGGCCAGAAGCTGATGGTCCGAAATCCTCAATTTAGCCTATGAGTGAATGGCCCAATTCACTTAAGTTTTGTTTCAGTTTCTAAAGATATTTACGTTTCTCACACACTTCACTCAGGGCTCAAGTTGTGCATTTTCGGACACCATCTGGGCTCGATTCTCGCGATGGTTGTCAAGCCCAGTAGGACGAACGTATCCTATAGTTTCACAGTCATCGGACCCTCGACGTGCGGTATAGGTCCGATACGGGGTTTCAATGTACTCCTGAGAGCGATAAGCTCTTAAGATTTTTCCTAGGTCTTCAAGTGACGTTGAGTCAATGGTATTAATGGTTTTAGGCATTCTCATTTGTGAAAATGATGGCCCGAGCTTAATCCACCGATTATTTATTTTAGTACTTAACTAAATTTTCGTCTAAATTACGACAAGATACGGTCCTTAGGTGGTTCTGTCTGAGGTGCTACTCGAGTCCTTATACGAATTTTTTCGAGACTTTACAAAATTTCAGAGTCATATCGAGCGACTCGTCCATCTCTCTAATCATATCGAGTGCTCTATACATGCTTCAAAAGAGCTGAAAGGGTCGATTGAAAGAGGCTCATCCTCCACATTTAAATCAGGTGTATCAGATGGGTAGAGTAGATCATTATGATCGAAAACTTCCTGCATCTCGTGATCACTTTCCTGAACCATAATTGAAATCGATTCTAGTGAATCTTGGGCTGCAAACTCGTGATTCTTATCCCAATATTTATCATCTTCCAATTCAGTACAATTCACAAGTGGGATGAGATCACTTTCCTCACACTGTTTTTTTAGGTTGAGTTGAGGTTCAAATAACTTAGCCTCTTCCTCCTCATCGAAGTCAAGTGTGTCATATGACTAGAGCGTGTCAGTATCATTATATTTGAAAGATACTCATGTCTCTTTATCTTTATTTTGGACAGTCATTGGAAAATTGAACCATATAATTGTTAACAAAATCTAACTCCTCATTCTCAATTTCTGTATTCTCCATAATCGCATTACGTGAACCTAACTATTGTATATCTTTTATAAGTTCTTAAAATCTTTTGAGTGTGTTTTGTTGGATGAGCTCTAGAGTTTGTGTGGAATTCTAAAGTGAATTTTCTTAAATTGTTTCTTGTTGGATCTCAAATGTATAGGACCCAAGAGAATTGTCACTATGATGCATTGTTGATTCAACTTCTCAATCTTGATGTTTTCACTGATTATAAGTAGGGAGTTGGGAATGAAGAATTGGATTGGGTTGAGGCTGGGGTGAACTAGCCTCCTTTAGCTTATCAAGGCACGATGCAAGCGCTTCTATCGTTCTTCTGATGCCAGCAAAATCATCTGTGTAACCCTAAAGTGACTCCTCTTGGATCGTTTCTGGTTGGGTTTCAAAGGTAGAGGACCCAAGAAAATTGTCACTATGATGTATTGCTAGTTCATCTTCCCAACATTGATGTTTCCACAGATTATAATCATACAGGTCATAGGTAGGAGAATTTGGTGGTTGTTGGTACATATTATCACCCATAATATAATCTCTCATTATTTTCTTCTTGTCTAATGGGTGATAATAGTTCTCACACTCATAATAATCTCAACAATCATGTACTGTTTTATTAATCCGTGGGGTGTAATTGTTCTCCTGCATATGATCGCGTAAGGACTTCTTAACCAGTAGAGCATTGTATTCCATTTAGCTTTCAATGATGTTTTTAGAAAAATTTTGAGATGTAGGTTATTTTCTAACATAAGCATCTGACAATCCTTCACAATTTCTCGCTTTCTGTAAAGCTAACTCAGCATATTGACGTTCCCACTCTTGCGTATACATGATGAAATCTTAATCCTTAACCTAATCCTAAAATAGAATAAAAGAAAATTCCTATAGTAATATGGAAAGTAAGTAGAGAAGAAGGTAGAAGGAGTTTACTGGTTTGCAGAGTTCTATGTTAGGATCCTACAAAACAGAAAACAATGCTAGTTTCTAAAAATAAATCAGAAAAAACTCTAACCTAAAGACAAAATAAAAAGTTAGTCCTAAAAACAAATTAGTTTCTTTTAAAAAAAAATAGTTTCTACAAACAAATTAGGAAAGTTCTACATCTAAAAATAGAAAGAAAAGTTAGTTTTAAAAAAAATTAAAAAAGTTTCTAAATATGGAAATAAAAAGAAAAGTTAGTTTCTAAAAACAAATTAGGAAAGTTTCTTATAACGCTCCGAAAATCGGGGGTCAGGTAAAAACCCAACTCCCGAGTTCCAAAACATCACTTATGCAACATATATGATGATGATGATTGAATGTTATCTGTTAGTACAGTAAACATGAGTGAGATTAAGCCAAACAACAACTCATACTCTAGAGATAATTAAATTATGCAAGTAGAAGACTGTGGTATGTATATAAATTATATAAAAATGATGGTAAGCTCTCAGACTATGATTATCACCAGGTTAAATAATTACATGAAATGTGCAATAAGGAAAAGTAGTGTTTTCTATTCAAACCCTATAGTCCCACTAGCGTAACTCCAGGTCTGCTTAGACCCGCCAGAGAGTTGGACATAGGATAGCTCCTCCTCGTCATCGAATAGTTCGGCTCTGCCTCGAAGCATCACCAACACTTGCATCTAAGACAGAGTCTGGTTGGTGTGTACAACACCGTCCCGTAACGTGGGAGTGAGCGATCAACGCAGTGGAATCATATAGCAAAGGTTAACATATTATCAAATCAATCAAGCGATAATGATAAAGCAAGCAAATCAAACATTCCTAAATACTGTAATTAATGCAAGGATGAAATAACATGATGTATGCCTTCACTAATATACTCCCTCATGCGATACCATCTTACGTCCGCAGCATGCTTTCTTCCCTCAGTGCTCCACATCTTACAGGCACATGCAGTGCGATATGATCATGATTACCGAGTTGTTATTAATCCTTTTCATACAGCAGGATTGGAAAACTAGGGTACCTCCCTTATATCATTCCCAAACAAGGATCCTATCTAGGATCGTCACTCCTAGTAGTCTCATACGATGATATATTTCTAGGTCGCTACAAGGGCTGTCAGGGCTGTTGCACGCACTCGTTGCACCGCTCCCCCATCACCTTATCAATACAGGCCTAGTTGTACTCTTGTTGCTACGGAAGGGTCGTCGCCTCACGTAGACTCAGAGTACACTCGAGGTCACTACAAAGGGCTGTCAGGGCTGTTGCACTCACTCGTTGCACCGCTCCCCCATCACCTTATTAGTGTAGGCCAACAGCAAGAATATAGTGTCTCATACCACCATAATCTGCTCACGAGTTTGGATTGCTCACTGGTCACTACAGGAAGGTTTGTGGCCCCAGCATAGGCCGACAGCACGACCACGGCGTCCCATACCACCATGTCCGGCTCATGAGTCTTGGTGGATCAAGGTACCACTGTTATCAAGGTTATCACTAGTAAGTTCAGTACCCTAGGTTCAAGCAATTATGACCAATACAAGGTGAACATACAATGGTCAATCGGGTTACTTGACGAGTTCGACTAGTACAAGCGCTCATTGAGTTGTACGACATGAAGTGCATAAGCACTTCGTGTGGCCTAACCACTGCCAACAAGCAACGCACAACTCGGGTTCATCAAACACGTCTTGTGTGGCGAATAGAGGCCAACCACGAGCTCAAATCTGTTACCGACTGCTTGGACTAAAGTATAGCCCCAAATACTTGTAATCTAAATCAATAATCATATGAGAGAGACAGAATTGAAAATACAAGTAATTCCAGCATGTTATCAGCATGTTATAACATACATCATAAGCAGTTAACCATACACGAGTATTTCACGCATACAGTAATCAATTCAACTACAACAAGCATGAAGGAAATCATGTACATCATCAAATTAGTTGAGAATCCAATCTCAACGCTAATCTACAATACTATTTACTCAATACTTACTAATACATACATTTATACAAACACTTAGTCTACACACATTAGTCTACATAGCATATGTCGGCCAAAGTGTGCATTAGGGCGAATCTCTTCGTTAAACAGAACATACACGCATAACTAGCATAGGTACACGATAAATACTCATGGCAATCATATCAGCAAAATACGTACATATACAGTATTTCCTACAAATACTTAAATACCCTAAATCTCATATTCTTCGTACGTATTCGAAATGGAAAACAGACAGCATGTTCTACATGTCAAACAGCATCCTTATCAACAATCTACCATTAAACGGCATTGAAAGCTTTGAAAACAGGTAATCTAAGCATATAGAATCCACACCTTAAACCAGAAATTGCGAAACGGAGTTGATTCAGACGATAAGTCTTCGTCAACGGCTTAACGACAATCTATACCATGAAATAGGTTAGCTATATTAACACTACAGCTACATGGATTACCTAAACAGGTTAGGGGTAGGATTTCTTACCTAAAAATGATGTTGGAAGCGCTGAAAGAGCAACACAGATGGACAGCTTGGCACATGGAGCAGCAGGGAAGAATCCCAGGAGAAAAGCTCCAAATCTCTCTCTCTTTCTCTCCCTTTTCTCTCTCTCTTCTCTCTTCTCTCTTCTCTCTCCTAGGGCTTAGAAAATTCGTATGGAATGAGAGAGATGGGTTTTAAGGTCCTTATATAGGCCCGAAATTACCAAAAATAGGCTTGGGGCCAAGGTATACTTATTTTATAACCAAAATGGGCTTGTTCTGATCCAACGGAGCACTTCTGGCAGCCCCTTTTCTGCGTTTGGTAGGACTTAAGCTCTCTGACATTGGATCTAGGTCAAGCTAAGTTTTCGGTCCGATCGGATTTCTAGATCGACCATGGCGGACCATTTTCAGTTCAGCAGTCACCGAAACTCGATCAGGGCAACAAGTGCGTTGACATGAGTGGGCCATCATCCCTGATCCGAGGATAAATTTGGATTAGATTCTGACGGTCAAAACGCTTAGAAAATGTCGCGCAAACGACATGTGCAAGATTTCATAATTTATATTTAATTTCTAACATTTCTCACACTCTTCACTCTGGACTCAAGAAAATTATCGTGGGACATCATCTGGACTTGATTTTTGAGGTGATTGTCAAGTCCAACTAGGCGGTTAGGATTGTCTAAGTTTGGGGTAATTGGACTTCCGATGTGCGGTCTAGATCCGATACGGAGTTTTTGAATGCTCCCGTGAGCAACCTGGTTTAGAGTTTGATTCAAGATTTTAAGGTAATGTAGCGTCAACTATTCTACACGTTTTGGCTCTAGCAGATCGTATTTAAAGTGATTGGTCACAATTTCACAAGTCGTCTAGTTAGTGCTAGTTAATTTCATCTAATTTCTAAAGAAAGTAGCCCCCAATGATTTTTGTTTGAGGTGGGATTTGAAGGGTAGTGTGAGTGGTATATGAAAATGAACAAGAAAGTGTTTGGAGAATGATTTTGGGGGAGATTCGAAAGATTTTTCAAGAAACGGAAAGCTTGGAGGGGTGGTTTGTGAAGGAAGTACCAAAATGAAAAAGAAATATGGGTCGAATCCTACACCATAGGGTCCTACTATGCCCCACATGCAATCGGCCAGAGCGGCCCGCCCAGCCGAACCCATTGACCGGTGAGGCCCTCGCTGACTTTTGGTCAAACTGGCGAGGGGTCTTCATTTGGACGAGGTCCTCCTGCCCCCTAGGCCCCAAAAAAGTCTGGGTCCCACCCTGGAACCCCCTGGAAGTTGATCATTTAGGCCCCCTCTCCATTTGAGGCATTTTCAAGGTCAATTTGCAAACCGAAATGAGTTTATATGACTTATAGCATATGATTTTGGGGTAGGAGACGCTAATTTATCCAACTAACCTATTTATTTCATTAGATTCTAAAAGGTTAAGGGTCAAAACTCATTTTATCCATTTATTTACTATTTATGGTAAGTTTTAGTTTCAGTATTGTTCTTCCTCATTTATACCCTAGTATTGGTGTGTATTATGAATGTACTTAAAAAAATGAAGAATAAGGTGGTGGAGGGTGAGATTTTGAAGGAATTGGATAAAAAGAGATTTTAGGCTTTGAGATTAAGTATAAGATGTTGGGGTTGACCTACCACCTAAGGACATTCATTTCTAGGTTTGGAATGGAATGAAACATAGTCTAAACCCTTCGATTGACAGTCTAGAAGTGATTTGGGGTCGTGTGTGATCAAGAGTGTGCACGGACTCAATCTCGGCGACCGTTTTCAGTGAGTTTTAGTTTAAGTATAGTTCTTCACTATTTAAACTTGAGGATTCGTGTCTAATATAAAAGTACTTGGAGAATTTTAAAAAATGAGGTGGTGAAAGATGAGATTTGAAGGAAATGGGTTGAAAAGCGATTTCTTTGGCTTTGGGATTGAGCTTTAAGAGTGTTATGGTTGACCCATTGCCTAAGGACGTCTAATTCCAGGTTGGTAAAAATCTGTGGTGTTACATTTCTAAATCTGAAAATAGAAAGAAAGAGAATTAGAAAGTGAAAAAGGGCAAGCTTAACAGTCCGGACTATGCCAAATAAAAACTTAAAGTACTGAAATAATAAATAAATCAGAATAAATCAGAAATCTCAATAGCTCTAGTATTGAAAAATTGATTCAAACTTAGTTCGTAGGACAACTTTCACCAAAAACAACGTTTTAGGCAGGACAACCTTATTTCACGAACGTTTGGAAGGATCAAGACTTCAAACCAAAGTAAGATCCAATAGAGTTATCTATTACAAGCATTTACCACATTTACATAAATAAAATTACAATCATTCTCCACAAATACCAAGAATTATAGTGGTTCAATGTGTACACCAACTGTTCTCAAATAACCACACCTACTCCACTCCTAATAATCACAAACCACGTGATATTGGCTTTCACTAAAAATAAGATTTTCACATAGTCACCTTAAAACCTGATACAGTTGTGATTTTAAAGGACTTATCACAAACAAAATTCTCACACTAAGATTTTCTTGCTATCTCGATCAAAACCAACACATGAAATTTTTTGGCTATCTCAAAGAAACCAAAATACAAAGAATAGAAATGTACTTATCTTCTCCTTGAAGACGTTCTTGATGTAGCCTGTAAAACCGCTTTGCTTGAAGTAGAATGTTCAATGTCCAGTAACACAAACAAGGATTTTAGGTTCTAAATTGATTTTAAATTAATTCAAACCAAAGGCTACTTGTTTGAATTCCTCAAATCTCAAAGAAGAGTGATTACTCTCTTGAAAAAATAAGATTCATGAAAAAAGATCAAGGAATTAAAATGAAAAACTATACAAACAAAATATTAAAATACCGTACAATAGCTTGAAGATAGTGGGGACTTCTCTCTCTCTCGGTGAAGGCTTTTACTAGCTTGGATAAGTATTTTCGAATTAAGAGAAGGCCTTTATATATAGGCTGAAAATTTATTGCTTCAATTCGTATAAGGTCTCCTTCAACTCGTCTAAAATCTAACCAATTTTCAAAGTTTGGGCGTGATCAGATAAAATTATTCTTCGATTGGTCGAGGGCCCTACTCGACTGGTCGAGGGCCCTACTCGACTGGTCGAGGGCCCTGTTTGACTGGTCAACCAAGGGCTTCGACTGGTCGAGGGTGCCAGATTTTAGTTGTTGGACTTCAAGTCGAGCAACCCTTGATTGGTTGAAGGACCCTCTTCGACTAGTGGAGAAAACAACATAAATATCCATTTTTTAAAATTTAAACTTGAACTAGTCGAAGATTTTCTTAGACTGGTCGAGCTACAGTGTAAACTAGTTGAACTTAAGCCTAACCAAAGTATAAAAACTCATCTAAGTTTATCTTTTGAAACCACCTAAGTCTAAGGTCTTTCTAGGGTCTGTTATACCTGAGAAGACTAGACATTAAAGTCTAAAGCTTGTTCTTCTTCTTGAATCTTCAATAGAGCATAGTAGATCTTCTACTTGAAGTGTATTGAAGGTGGAGCTTGATCTTCTACTTGAAGTGTAATAGAACTTGAACTCATTTTAGCTTGAACTTTCCAACTTCATGACTTGTATTTAAGCTTGAACTTTCATGACCTGTACTTAAGCTTTAATTTTCCAATTTCATGATTTGAACTTTCCATCTTAATCCACATTACACGAACTACAACACAAGTTGTTTTATCTAAACGAAATTTGACATGCAACGATGTGTTTTAAACAATACAGTACTTACAGAAAGAAGTTACCAAATTAGAAGTTTCTATTTTGAGATCCTGCAAAAGAAAAAGGAAAGTGAATTAGTTTCTAAAAAGAACTAAGAAAGCAACCTACTTTTTAAAAAAAGAAAAAGGAAAGTTTCTAAAAATATAAAGTAAGTTAGTTTCTAAAAAATAAAAAATTATTTTCTAAAAATAAATTAGAAAAGTTTATATCCTAAAATTAAAAAAGTAAATTAGTTTCTAAAAACAAAAAAGAAAAGTTTCTAAACCTAGAGATAGAAAGCTAAGTTAGTTTCTAAAATAATTCTAAAAAAAATCCTAACCTAAAAATAGAAAGTAGAAAAATCCTAATCTTAACCTAATTTCAAAACTAATCAAATCCAGAAAACGCAACCGTCAATCCCCGACAACGGCGCCAAAAACTTGTTCATAACCCCAAGTGTAGGGTCTCCATGTAGTAATAATCTCGATGAGACTGAGGTCGAATCCACAAGGATTGAAACTTGTACGTTTCTGAAATTAACTAGAAGTAGAAGTAGAAGAATATGTGAAACTAATTCTAAAGTATTTGAAAGAGTAATTGTGAATTAAGTAATTAAAACTAAGAATTTAAAGGTGGGAACTAGGGTGCCAAGGATCTACTCGTAGTGATCTGAGAGCCCACTTTCTTGATTCAAGTAACACAATTAGAATTGGAGTCATGTCATATTCAATTGAAAAATATATTAATAAAATCAAATATAAACTTTCATTGACCTAATTCTCAATGAATGAGAACTATGATAATTGGCAGGGATTCCATCACCAAACCATGCCCATGAGACAATGACAAACAACAGGATTTACCAATCTTATAATCTCAAAGCAGGAGAATTGTGAATATTAGGAAGGATTCCATCACCCTACCATATGCCTAAGGGACGATAGTGAACAACAAGACTTACTAATTTTACAATCTTAAATCAGGAAAAGAAGATACTCAAAGTTATTACAAATCTACTGTAATTTGAGTCACAATAAACCATTAAAAACTGAAAGTATTCCTTAAATATCAAATTAGAATCCATGGAGTTTAACATAAACATGAATCAAAGCAATAGAAACATTCAATCATACTACAAGCTTCACCTCTTAGCCCTAACTAAGAGGTTTAGCCAAACATAGACATGATTGGATCTAAAATCCTAAAAGAAAACATGAAAACAACTAATGAAGAAGAAGAAAAACTCTTGGCGACGGCTTCTTTACCTTTTTGTTCTACTTCTTAAATCCTAGAAGATGCATTGGAATATCCTAGGGTGTCCTATTTAGAGTTGTGGAACTTCAACTTTTGTACCTAGTTAGAAAACTCTAGATTCTGCCTCAAATTTACGTAGTTTGATAAAATAGACTTTACTCTGCGCAGTTTTTTAAAATAAACTTCACTTTGCGTAATTTCACAAAATGACACAGAGTTTCAGAATATGCTTTTTCAGGATGATTTCTAGATTCTTTTTCTTTACTTCAAATATTTAATTTTCTTCATTCCTCACTTGATTTTCTTGGATCTTTGACATGTGAATTCTTCAATTTTGGTCTCCTAAAATTCATCCCTTGCCTTAGTGATTCTTGAACATCAAATTCATGCTTTTAGCACCCTTTTCAATCCAACTTCTTAAATTCACCTTGCAACACAAGCATGAGTAAAATATAACATTAAGCATTATCATGTTCATAAAACTAAGATACAAATGGAGGATAATATGCAATATTTGACCCTCGACAATATTAAGAATAATTATAAGTGAATCATTCTACTCTAACGTTTTGCTTTATTGATTTTTCTTTAAATTATCTTAACTCCAAATATTGCTTCTTAAAAAACAATTTCATAGTTAGTTCTAATTCTAGTTTTGAAGTATTTTAGAAAACGCGCAAATAAAATTCCACGTGATTTCAATCATGGTCTCACTGAATAAAATTGTCTAAAGAGTTTACAAGCATTTTTCGAAAAAACTCTTGATCGATCAAGACTGTCCAAAACTATTCAAAGGCTGATCTGAATATTTCAATGTTCACTCAATTGATCAACTAGGGTAGTTGATCAATCGAATCCCTGTTTCATGTACAAATTTAAGACATCTCATAATATCAACATTGTTTAAAATTAATTTTTATTTTTAAGTAGTTATTTGTTTGATCCTAGATATGCTTATATTTATTAGACAATAATCATCTCATGCCATAGAAGATATATTATAGATCAGAATAATGATTATTTTGTAGGCTTTTTCGTTCTTTCACTGTCTAAATAATAGAAAAATTCAAATAAAAAATAATGGATTCCACCAAATTCAAATGGACGTTAAATCTTTAATAGGTTGTCCATAAATAGAATCAAGCAAAAAATAAGTGAAGCAAATGTTTAGAAACTTTCAATGCATGGGCCATCCACTGACTCCCTACCTGCACACCTTTCCAAATGAATCAATGGCCCCACTTACAAGCTAAGAACCTGAACTTACCGTACAATCTCAGTTGGGGGATCAAAAAAATGTTGGCCACAATTGGAAGGTTATGATTGTCCTGAGCACAGTGGGTCCAAATGCAACAGTACTGATGTGCTACTTTGTATTTCTAGGGTGCATGGTTAAGAGATCCTTACCATTGACTTAACCCAGATGGAATGGATGAGTCGTAGAAATTCTTGTGCAGTCAGATGTATGTAAAGATGGGATCGATGGTGTAGACATTATGTAAAAGGCATAGTAACTTTCCCAAATAATCTTAATGGGTCGGACCTACTGATGGTTGAACCATCCAATCTAGAATTATTTTAGAAAAACTCCATCCACGCCCGTAATATCAATAGTTTGGATCACCGAGCATACCCGCACTTGTGTGCACCAGATAGGATGCATTAAGACCCAGCATTCCAATCGTTCGGATCATGGGACCTGGACCCATGACACGAAAGGATCTTCGATAAGAAAAACTTTCATACTCTGTCAGAGTTAGATGATACTCACGCAGTCTAACATTACTTAGAATCGCACACGTGGTATACAAATACAGACTAAACTGTCCTAACTATATGAGTTCCTATTTAGATATATCATGAACTAAAAATTTGGATTGGTTAATTATCTGATTGTGGGATTGATGGGCATTTAGAGCCTATATGATTGTTGGGAATTCATTCTCTATAGCTGTTATTTCTCCTGGGCAATGTTAGAGTTGGTTTGGAATTTTTGGAAAAATGATTAAATCTTATTAGATTGTTACAGATTTTTCACGAAAACTAGAAAAAAAAAATGTGAGGGATCATTTGGAGACCAATTAATAAGAGCTAATTTGCTTGTTCTAAAAATAAATAAATAAACTCTTATTTTAAAAATAGATGTTTAGTAAAGTTATAATTTTTCTACTTAATTTTTTAAAAAAAATAAAAAAGCCAAAAAATAAAACTCTTAAAGGACTTATTTGACTTAAACTAGATATTTTTGACTAATTTTGTGACAAATTTGCCATAAAAGTTTTCTAGTAATTCTAAACTTCCCTTCTTTTTTTTCCCTTTACAGTCTCTAATGTGAGACCGACATGATGAACGATTGATAATGAAGGTGGGGTCCGGCATGATGAATGGCCCACGTCAAAGAAGGCCCACATAATGCATAATTTACAATAAAGGTGAGCGCCACATGATGGATGGCCTGCATCAAAGTGTGGCCTTAAATAATGGATGATTCATATCAAGCATGCCCCACCTAATGGACAGTTCAAATCAAAGGTGGCACCCACATGATGGATGGTGGACATTGAAGGTGGGACCACATGATGGATGGTTGCCATCAAAGGTGGGCTTATATAATGAACTATCCATATTAAAGGTTAGGCCTCACATGATGAATGGTCCACGTCAAGGTGGCCCCACATAATGCATGGTTCATGTCAAAGGTGGTTCTCACATGATGGATGACTCACATCAAAATGTGACTTTGCATGATGGATGACCCACATCAAAATGTGGCCCCGCATGATGGACTATCTAAATCAAGTGGGCCTCACATGATGGACAGTCCACAAGAAAGGTGAGACCCACATGATGGATGGCGGCCATCAAAGGTAAGCCTGCATGATGAATGACCTATATTAAAGGTGGGGCCCTACATCATGAATGGTCCACATCAAGGTGGACCCACATAATGCATGGTTCACATCAAAGGTGGCCCTCACATGATGGATGGCCCATCATGATGGACAGTTCATATGAAGTGGGCCCTACGTAATGGACTGTCCAAATCTATCGCATTATGGACGACTCATATCCAAAGTTACCCAACATGATAGATGATCCACATGAAAGGTGTGCCCCACATGATGGATGGTGGACATCAAAAGTGTGCCTCGCATGATGGACAACCGACTTCGAAGGTGGGGCCCACATGATGGACACATCGAATGTAGACTCCACCTGATGGGTAGAAGACATTGAAGGGTGGGCCCCACATAATGCACGGTCTATATCAAATGCCAGCCCCTAATGATGAACGGTTCACATCCGAGACAGGCCTCGCATGATGGATGGCCCACATAATGGACAACCCACATCAAAGGTGGGTTCCATGTGATGGATGATCCGCATCCAATATTCGACATGATGAACAGCCCAAATGTCTTAAAACATGCAATTTGTAGCCATCCATTATTTTACCATTTGGGCCACGTTCCATCCATGATGAGGTCCACCAAAATAATAATCTAGCTAGATTGCTCTTGTAATGTTGTTGTAATTTTTAAAATGACATCAACTATCTCTTTAAAAAAAGGTCTTATTTACACCTTTTACTAAGAATACTTATTTCAAATAAGAGGTTTTTGGGTTTTAAGAAAATGATTTTACTAAATGAGATTATTGTAAAACAGGATATTAGAGTAGAAATACCAAACGAAACCTAAATTCATTTTCCATTTTCCCATTGGAGCAAAGTTTTTTCAAACTTCCACCGTGAAGGGCTTTTTGATGGTTGAAATTACAAAAACGCCTTCAGCTAATTTTTCTTTAAATAATGAAACTTAATACATGTGAGGCCCACGTGGTATTTATGTAGCATCCAACCCATTGAACATATGCACCCCACCATAGTGATAGCATGAATAAAGCATTAAGTCAATCAGATAAATAAATGGGCTACACTTGAATTGGGATATTTAAAATGCATATTATTTTTATTTACTGGCTCATCTTATGACTATATCAACCATATTTTTGGTTCTAATGATAATGTTGGTGGGCATATGATGAATGGGTTGGATGAGAGAAACAAACCATGTGGGGCTTAGTAACTTTTGATTTTCCACTTTAGTGTAAAGAAATTGTTGGTTGGAATTAAATCAAATGCAAGGCCACATGTGTGATTGAGGGCCTGTATTTAGATTTCGTGTGCAATTATAATGCGTGGGTATGCTAAAGTCGTACTCAATTTCATTTTTGATTGAATGCCGATGCTCCCTACATTAAGTCAGACTGATTAGAGACTGAACGCAGGTCCAGCTATCCTCTTAACTACTGGTTTATGATCAGCGATCATGATTTGTGAAATGGTAGGGGTTAGCCCTTCCTGACTAATTCTTTTTACCTTAGGTCTAAAGACCTGTTCTTTTACTAGTAAAAGCAATAAATTTTTAAATAGAATAAAGATAAACAAATAAATAAAATAAAGGCACATATCGACCATTACAATCAACAAAATATAAAAAATAACGTAGAGAAATAAATACATGATCCATTTGAAGGAAAAAATAATTGAGATGAATAGTTAGCAGGATGTGACTAATTAGGTATGATCATCTAAGTAAGAACTCAATTAATCGGAATCCAGCAACTTAGGGTCATGAGCATTTAATCTAATCTGATAGTACTATACCAGTGGATACTAAATATTAATGATCTAAGCTATAGCTTAGCTATAAGCTATTCTAAGAAAAAGTCAAAATAGATGAAAGATAAATTATAAAAGTAAATAGATGTGTTTCACGTAGGGCTTCAAGCTTTTATTCGTGTGCTCCTTTTATAAGTTGTCAAGGCTACTAGACATTCATTGGGTTTCTTGCCAATCATGTATTTTTCATATTTTTGTCGACATGCATTTCAAATAGGAAGATCGCTAAATAGATCCAAAACATTGGGCTTATTAGATCCTTTTCTCATAGTTGATCTATTTTAGAAAACAACTGCATTTAGGTTTGAGATAAGTTAGGGGAACCTCTACCATTGATCCAGAACCTCAAATTGATATGGATCACATATTTTGATGGCCCAATCAAACCACTTCCTACATTTACCTTGAACTCTCACTCCCAGATGACCAGAGTCCTAGAGGGATTGATGGACTAAATCCATCTGATCATGATCTAGTATCGAATGGGTTGGATTAGATTTTTCATTGAGCTCTCTCATTCTCTTAATTTTGATTATTGTATAGATTGAGACTTAGTTTTGCCTAATGTTTTCTCTCTCCTTATTTTGGATTCAAATCATAACTGGATTTATTTGTATATTGGTTCGATCTTTGAATATTCAGAATCTTCATAACTTTTACTAATTTTTCAAACATCTCTGGGAAAATCTCCCATTTTAGAAGGATCATAAGAGACGACCTTATCAAAAATATCATAACTATGTCTATGATAGGATTCGTCCTCTCTCAGTGAGTTTTTATAGACGTGCCGAGCACGCTCACTCATTAATTGTCTCACTACTTGTGACTACATGACATGCAACAGTTTGCTTCTTTAAAGGCATGCGTAAGGGTGTATGCCACCACATTAATAACATAATAAATATTACCGAATGAAGATCTATTGAAAATACTTTCGAACACGAGTAGAATTTCTGTAAGTATCAAATACTTAATGTCAACACATGATGACTTTTCATTGGTCCAAGTTAGGGCACCGGAAATAAGTGTAAACGGAAATAGAAAAGAAGGGTAGTAATGCAATTGCTCCTCTTAAAATGCGTTGTCCTATGATCACTAGAGGTACTATTGGTAAAATCCAAGAAATTTATGCAGAAATTTTTAAGTAATTTTTTTTTTTTAAAGCAAAAGCTAGAAAATGAAACAGGCTGGGCTTGGGCTTGGTATGGGCCCAGATTTTAAACTATACTGATTGGTGCTGACATGCTGGGCCTATTCAAAATTGCCTGCACGAGTTCAGCCCATTCACAGCCATAATAGAAAATATAAAACTAAAAAAATTAAAAAGTGTGTGAAATAAGCAAGATAATATAAAAATCAGATAATTCCAGCAACCAAATTCTTTTCGAGGACTGAAAAAATATCTAATGATTCGCGTCGACCCGTGGGATTGTTAAACAAATATGTGACTTAACCCATTTCCTGTTCACGTTTCAGTCATTTTATTTTGAGTTCAAGTATGCCACGCGTACCATTTCCAACGGAAGCGGACAGTACCCTTGGCGTACTGAGTAAACTGTCTGGGGTCCACTGTTATTTATTTATTTTATCCACTCCGTTAATCTATATTAACAAATAATTTTAGGATTAGAGCCCAAAAATGAAGTAAATTAAAATCGTAAATGGATCACACTAAAGGAAACAGTTTGATTGAACCTTTGCCATTAAAAATTTTTTAGAGGCCAAAGAATTTTTGGATCAAACTAACGTTTGTAGTTTCTTTTTATGTCTTTGTGATCTTATGAACAGGTTGAATGATAAATAAAAATTAATTTGGACCCTATGAAGATTTGAACGGTGGAAATAATCACTGGATGACAAATAAAAATTAATTTGGACCCTAGGAAGATTTCGATGGTGAAAATAATTATTCCACACTGTTTCCTGTGTAATGGTCCACTTGAGCTTTGGATTCACATAAATTTTGGTATCAACCCTTAAAATTATCAGTAAAAATGGATGGACGGTGTGGATAAACCACATACATTAACAGTGGGCTCAACTGAGTTTACTCAGTACGATAAAAGATAAGAGCGTACTGAGTAACTCAGTACGCAATCCAATTTCGTTCCAACTGCCTGAGCATCGCGGCTTTGCTGGATGCCACTGACTGTGGGGCCTGACGTCCATCCGATTTCCCATATCAGTTCAAGGTACGAGCCCAGAAATGCAGCAGATCCAGTGAAACACACCAAATAAATGGTGGAAATTGAATGGCCACCATTAAAACTTCATGGGGGCCACAAATATCGGCACGAAAGAACCACGCAAAAATCAGCTTGATCCAAAACTTGTGCCCCCGAGACGTTTTTAACGGTCAATCACCACTGTTTCCTGTAGTGTGGTCCACTGAGATTTGGATCTGCTGCGATTTCGGCTATATGCCCAAAAATGATCTGTCAAAAAGGATGGATGGCGCGGATATAAGACCCATACATCAAGGTGGGCCCCACAATCAGAGATACACCGAAGCCGCGTCCCTGCGTATCAAGCATCGTGCCCAGCTGGAGTATCAAATAAATCCCCAGTACCCATATCTTCCATTTCCTCCGTTTCCTCTCTCAGAAACATGGCAACGAACAATCCTCCAGTCCAATCTGGGACGGTCCCGATCTCTCTCTTATCTCCAATGGCTATTCCTGAAGAACGGCCATCATCGCCCCATCAGGCCTTTTTCTTCGTCCTGGCCCACTTCCGCTTGCGCGAGCTTTTCACCATACGACAGGTCTGCAGGTCGCTGCGGCACGCCATCGATTCCGATCCTCTCCTGTGGCTCGATGTCTCCGTCGAGCCACCCCTCAGCTTCAAGATCACCGACTCTACCCTCTTGGACATCACGGCCAGGGCCCACGGACGGCTCAGATCGTTGGTTTTGATTGAATGCAAGAAGGTCACCGATGATGCCCTCCGAAGAATCGCCGAAAGCAATCCTGGCATTAGTAAGGTATGCATGCCTGCATGGATGGATGGATGGATGGAGGAGATCCAATCCATCATGTTTATACATCGTATGTATTTGTTATGATATTTGTTATGATCGAATCCGTCCACTCAATTTCAAGGCTTGATAGATGAACCATAAACAAAAATCATGATGATTAGACAATCCTAACCATTAAAGAAAATGAATTCGTTTTGCCTCTGTTTTGCGGTTCTCTGATGATCATACTTCAGTGATGATCCTAACCTTTGATTTTTTGAGTTGAAATGCGAGACATTGAAAACTTCTGTTTTCTTGTTCTAAATTCATATGTAGATAGTGATGGTCAGAATCATCCGGTCAACATAATTTTCTTTTGGTGGACTGTATGGCATAGAGTTCTCAACATGAATGGTTGATGCAACCAAATGGCCACACATGCGATTGATCGAGATTAGAAGAAAAGATTGATCGAGATTAGAAGAAAAGGCCCGAATCTCACGCGAGCATGCTCAGCACGTGTGTACAAGAAGAAGACTGCCTTCCTTTTTTAGCCCATCACCACTTCCCATTTCTTTCAAATCTCTAGATTATGAAATCTGCTCTTCTTTCATATCTTTATTTTATGCTAGGAATAATTTTAAATATTTTATTATCTAAGTATCTTCTTATTTTAGGCATTTTCTTAATTAGAATGCTTTGTTATTAGGGTGCTTTTCTATTTTTGTAGATTTTTAGATTCAATATCCTTTATTACATATTGTAAGGTTGATTATAAATAAGACCTATTGCCTATGGAATAAGGCGAGCTGATCAATATTCTCTTTATGAAATTTTCTTATTTTCTCCACGGTGGCTGTTGAAGGGATGGAGAGTGGTCTCTAATTTTAGACTAGAGGACTGTTGAGCTTGCTCACAGTCTTGCATTTGTGATCTCTAACATTTGGCTAGAGGATTGTTGGGTCTTTCCCACAATCTCTTTCTATTCCTATTGATTTATTTGCTTTTCCTTTCGGGTTTGCATCAAATTGGCATCAAAGCAAGTTCTGCTCTTGGGAAACTGAAAAAAGAAGATGTCATGGATAGAAAGATGTCCGTATGTGTCGTACAAGTTCTGCAAGATTCTCTGCAAGAATTTTTTTTCTTCAAAAGTTCGAGAGGGTTGAGGCAAGGGGAGCCTTTATCCCTTCTCTTTTTGGTGGTGGTAGAAGTGTTGGGCAGAATGTTTATCTAAAGGGCAGCAGTTAGACCTTCTAAACAGGATCAAGGTTGATAGGAATGGGCCTACAATCTCTCATCTCTAGTTTACAGATGACACTATTATTTTTTTGTGATGCGAGCGCCAAAATTGTAGGAAGACTTTACATGATTATTACTTGCTTTGAAGCAGTACCGGGGTTAAAGGTTAATGTTGTTAAGAGAGAGATGTTGGGAATCAGAATGGAGGAAGGGGAAATGAATATCCTTGCTAGTATCTTTGGTTGTGAGGCGGGAAAGTCCCCATCTTCTTACCTAGGTTTGTCTTTGTGTATAGGGAAGCCTCCAAAGCATTTTTGGTATAAGGTGGTAGAAAGGGTCGAGAGAAAGCTATCTCGATGGAAAGGTAGATATTTGTCCTTTGGGGGCCGGGTGTTGAATCATTTGGAGAAGCTTAGTAAGGACTTCTTGTGGCAAAGGTCAGACAACAAGAATAAATTTCACCTATTGTCGTGGGAGGAAATTTGTAAACCATACAATGAGGGAGGGGCTAACATTAAAGTGTTGGAAGATAGGAACACGACACTTATTGAGAAGTGGTGGTGGAAATTTGTGATGGAGGAAAACTCCCTTTGGAGAAAATCAATTGCTTCTAAATATCAGTGTGAGGAAGGCAGCTGGTGGACTAGGGACACTTCATTATATAGTGTCTGGTTTGCGGCAAGGTATTGCAAGTGTCAAAGCTAAATTTAAGGAGGGGATTAGATTTGCAATCTGGGATAGCGAAAAAGTTAAATGCTAAAAAGATGGTCAGGCAATGGATTCCTCTTTCACGACCAAGTTTCCACAATCGGCCAGCCTAGTGGTGAATATTGATATCTTAGTGGCGGATTATTGGTTTGTTGGCAAGTCTTCGGGAGTGTGGTCACCCCATTGTCACTAGAATCTCTCAGATGAAGAGTTCGAAGACTCTTTGCTCATTCTTCATCAAAGCCACATGGCTTATCTAATTCAGGGAGAGCAAGATAGGATGGTTTGGCAGGTTGAAAGTTCGGAGTGCTTTTTGGTTTCATCTTTCTACACTTTGGTGTGTCATCCCTCACTTGAGGGCCGTGCTTCGATGTCCCCTAGGAAAGTGGCGGCCTTTGGGTGTCTTGTTGGTAGAAAGTGGGTCCTTACTATCAATAATCTTAGAAAGCATAGAATGGTGATCCCGAATATTTGCTCTCTGAGCAAGCTAACAAGGAGATGGTCGACCATCTTTTCATCCATTGCTCTTTTGCTCGGAGGGTTTGGGAGTCTATCGTATCCTATATCAATATGTGTATGCCCGCCTTGGTGGATAGTTTTTGGAAGTGGGTCATGGGGCTTGTCTCTCGAAGCATGCTTGGGCAGAGTGGCCCATGGCTATTTTGATGGCCTTTTGGTCTATTTAGGTAGAGAGGAATGGGAGATGTTTCAACAACTCTGCTAAGAATTCCAATGTTGTCATTCAGAGAGCAAAGTCCTTTGTTGGCGACTGGATTTCTTGTAATTTGCTTTTGAAAGATAGTGCTTGCTTTTTGCTAGATAGGGTTGTATGTATCTTGGTGCCACTTGCACCTTAATAAAATCCCTTTTATCTTTCAAAAAAAAAAAAAAAGGAGAAGAAAGGATTATGGGTAAACTGTAAACCCAAGAGTCTAATAGCTGTAGCTAGTATTTGTGACTTGGGACTATTATTTTTTTTTTGAAGGAAACTACAACCCATAAATAACATGACACTTGGGACTCTATTTTTTTAAAGGAAACTGCAAAGCTTCTGAGACTCCCATTCATAAAAGATTCCCCTAAATACACTTGTATAACATGCTTACACACATTCAAAAGAGATATCTCACATGCAGGCATTCTAGTCATCATATAATAATCAGTTGTCTTTTATCCACTTCCCTTCAAATTGATGGTTAGGTGTGGCCTGAGGTCTTTTAGATCTTCTATTGTACATGTGAGGCCTGAGGTCTGGTTGCATTCTTCCCCTGCTTGGAAGAACTCGGCTCTGTTGAGTTTCTTTGCGGTGTACTCTTCATAGAGTTCCAGGTTGAGGCATTGATAATAGTCAGCAGTGAGCCAAGTGCAATCAAATTGTGGTCATCCTTTCCACTTGACTAGGAACTTTTGGTGTCCCCTGATCAATTTATCAAAATCTGCTCATCAAAGACATCTTCAATGATCTCATGTACCTGTCATAATGCCTTCAATATTAGCAAGGCTTGGTTAGCGTTGTCAGCATTCTAGTGCCAAAAATGCAGTTTAGATTTCCACGTTGAGAATAGAGCTGATATTTAGTTTAAGTAAAGCTCAATAGGATGCACATTACCGCCAAGTTGTTTCAGGACATGACATGGACCCACGCTTCTTAAAATCATTTAGGCTTGAGATGGATCATAACCTCCCCTTTATATGCATGAAACAATGTTGAACATCAGCGTAGCCCTTGTAGTTTTTGTTACTAAGGGCCATCTTTTATCCAACTTTTCTGTATCTTCTTAATTTGTCATACAAAGCCCTAAACAACATCTTGGCTTGTTCTGGTACCACATCTTGCTTTGGTAACCCCAAGACAGAAGTTCTTGCTAGCGTCCTGCCATGATCTGCCAGCTCAGGCAATGGAGTGTACAGGCTGGTGTGAAGAAAGAATGTTCTTTTGGTTTAATTCTTCCTCATATATAGGGTAAGGGAAATTCAGGCTTCTGGAAATGAAAGGGCCATAACATCCCCCATCAAGAGATCCTCATTATTGCAAGGACCTGAAATTAACCTTTGTATTGATCGAGGGGTAGCACTTGCTTAGGTCAACAGAGGTGCTAATGAGGTTGCTGATGATCTAGTGAAATCTGGCACATCAAGGATCGATCTCTCAATTTGTGGCCGGAGATCAGCCCTCTCCCCATCTATTTATTTATTTATTTTTCTGGTGTCTGTTGTGGTGATGCTTTGTTGTTTGAGTGGTATTTGTGTTAGTTGGAGGAGTTCTTCCTTGAGGGGCCTAATGCTTTAAAAAAAAAGAGCCTGAAATTGACAAAAAATGACCATGAAGCAAGCATTTTTTTCCCTTTGACATTTCAAAAGAAAAAAAAAATGTAGAAAGGGAAAATGTTTGAAACTCTTTATGATTCGGAGTTACTAGAGAGGCAATATATATGTGACACCCAGTGTTTTAAATAGCGGTAGCGTGATGCGTAGCGCTCTGCCCTCTATAGCGTGTAAGCTACACGATACTTCTATTTTTTAATTTAAAAATAGGACAAATATAATAAATAATGAAAAAAAATTATAAAAAATATAAAAATGCCTAAAAGATGATTCATTTTATCAATTATAAGCATGTTCAAAGAAGTTATTAGTTATCATTTATCAAAAGTCAATCCACATATATAAGCCAAATCAACTAATTATCACATCAACAACTTTCTAAGCAAACCACTTTAATTAATAATGTCTAATTGAAACCACAAGTCATAGCTATGAAAAGAAATAAAAATCCCATAGGTTAAAAGTATCAAGTATAATATGAGTGTCACATTCCTCAACATTAGAAAAAAAGAAAACGTGAAAAAAAAAAATAATAAATAAAATAGTAAAAAAATACATTGTAGCTTACGCTACGCACTATGTAGCTGTAGCGTACGCTACGACCCTTGTAGTGTACGCTACAGGGGATTTACGCTATTTGGAACGCTACGTAGCGCTACAGCCACGCTACGCTACGGGCACTATTTGAAACACTGGTGACACCAAATGTTTAAAACCCAATTTTTAATAATCAATAAAAAAAGAAAACAAGAGGACACAAGGAAAAACCCAATTTATAATATGTTTTTACATTTTATTTTATTTTTGAAATTCTTTTTTAAAATTGAAAATTGTGGAAAGTCTTAAATATGAGAATTCAAATTTTGAACAATTGTCTATGGAAAGGTTTCTTGACAGTTTTCTCCTTGACAAGACAATTTAAAGTGCATTTCTACAAGCGTGCTGTCTCTCCAGCTAAAGGCTTTTTGGTAGAAGCTAGTAATATGAATTCCCCTGCCTGCTTTTTTTTTTTTTTTTGGAAGATGAATTTTCATCATTTTGTCAAGAATAATTTGGGGATTTAAAAGAATGTAGTAGTTTTGGTAATAAGAAAAAGGTAATGCAAAAATTCCATGCTTGTATATGACTTTTCAAGTACTCAGCCAAGTGAAACCTAAATATCTGTAAGCCCATTATACTATTTTGAGTTTTTATACATTACCATAAGTAACAAAAAAATCACAATGCAGCAACTTATTATTAAATATTCTGTGTTTGTGCTTCTGTCCGAGCCAAATAGTCAGGCATTTACATTACAAAAGGCTTTTCTTTTTACAGATATTGCATTTCAATGTTGTATGATAAATAGGGGTGCAGCTTGGGCAGGTCGGGTCAGGTTGAGCGTCAACCTGAGCATGACCTGACCTGGAGAGGACCCAACCAGACCCAAATTCCAACCCAAGATGCCCAGCCCAGACCCAACCCGAATTCCAACCCAAGATGCCCAGCCCAAACCCAACCCGACCAGAATTCCAACCCAAGATGTCCAGCCCAAACCCAACCCATATTCCTCTATGCTTGACTCAACCCGACCTGACCTAACCTAAACACCTGCTTATTCTCAACCCGACCTGAATTTGCTCAACCTTAACCCAACTAGTTTCTGAATCGGGTTGGTTTTTTCCAACTCGATCGAAGACCTTGAAAACCCAACTCGACCATAACTTGGGTTGTGTCTATCAGGTTCGAGTTGACCCTAACCCAAGTTGCAGCCCTAATGAGAAGTGTGAAATAGGAAGCTGCAAAATATATATATTAAAAAAAATGATAGTGCAACACAATATAAAAAGCCCCAAATGGGCTAGACCTGAATCCAGTTGGGTGTGGGCACCCATCAAATGGCCACAATTGAAATCATTAGCCCACTAATGGATTGCCCACTGTGAATGGACAGTCCAGATTGTTGGAGCACTGGGAATGGATTAGCAAACTGTGAATGGATGGTCCAACTCATTGGACCATGACGACTTGATTAGCCCAATGCATTTTAAACAGATTTGATACCAGACTGAACCTTAATTATTAGATGGGTCTAAAAATGACCCAGTTCCATTTAAATCTGGTCAGAAACCTTGAATACCCATGTATCTGCCCACTGTTTTAAACAGTTTGGAAACAACAGACCCAAATGCAACTCAAGTATTAGATGGGCTACAAATGGACCCATTTGCATTTAAATCAAGTCGGGAACCTTGACTATCCATGGATCTAGGTACCCATTGACAGCCCCAATAATTGGCAACCTCACTAACTTCTAGGTACTGGGGTCTGCCAAAGCAGTCCACTTTATGGCAGTGCACAAGTCACCTTCAGTACCTCAGCTCTTGGAAATGATTGAGAGTTCATGTCCACTACCATCATGAAGCTCAAAATTCTCCACATCATTAGGCCCCATAAGACGGCAAGGCTTGGGGAAATTCATCACAATTTTCTCTTCATCATTTCTTAGCACTCACATTCCCGGATTGCTGGAAAGACACTACTTTATCCTCAAAATCCTCCCCTCCTGTCTCTTTCTATTGTTATAATCTTCAGTTGGATGCCTTTCTGCCTTGCCACCAGCATTGTCCCCTTCTTCATTGTATCCTTAAGATTGGCTCCTTTAAATCTGTGTTCCCATCGAAACCGACTCGACCCATCATCTGAACCAGATCTCCTCTTAGGACAGTATTGATCATCAAGCAATGGGTCCTAACCAACCAATCTTCAGTTGTGCTGAAAAATGCAATCTGGTTGATAGGCTCAAGTATCCAACCATTCAATGTGATTGAATATCTCTCTCCTACAGATGCAAAATGTAGTGCAAATCTATCAGTTCCGGCGTAGGAAGAGTTCTGTCAAGTCTGTAGCTCAAAGGTTGACAGGGCGTGTTTCAATGTTGAGGTCTTGGGTTCAAGATTTCAAGTCCAGCTTTTAACTATTAAAAATTTTTAAAAAAAAAAGTGTGTGGAAGCTACTAGCGCATTGAGGTCAACTTTTATTTGAAATTCAACTCTGGAGTATTACTCAGGCCTTATAATTGAAATTGCCTTTTGAATTGTTACTGTATATAATGAAGTATTTCATAATTGATGCTTATGTTTCGCCTTGTTTGATTGTTTCATTTGATCATTACTAGTATTTGCGATTTGCCCTCAAAAGGAGAAAAAGAATTATAAATAATTTTATAAAAAAACAACTGGTCTTTGTTGATATTTGAGAAAATTAAAGGTAGAAACAGCTTAAAATTGTGCCCTTTATATTTGTAATGATGTAAATGAAGTCAGTTCTACAAATATTCATGGATGGAGAAAGTCATAAATTCAGGAACAGAAATACTTTGAGCACTTTATACCATACCCATGGAAATGTACAGTGATCAGGACTGTTGTTCTAATGGGCCGCCTCAGAGATGGGCTACAGCCCAAAAATCACTGTGATTTGTTGATCCTAATCATCCAGTTATTGTGAGTTCTCTTTGTTTAATTTGGAAAGGTGCTCATTAGCTACTAAACTTTTTGCTGATCTTCCATTTCCAGACCACTGATTAGATGGTTTCTATAACTCAACCTGGAATTTATTTTTATTTTTAATCATGGTCTGTCCAGCCCACGTGGTGGCTGACTTAATCAATGTTCCTGATCCATGTAAATTGGTCACATGTGTTTTTCTTCTTTTTTTTTGTTAGACAATTCATTGACCTCCATGAATCTACATGTCAGTGTTTTTCACTTGGAGTTAGATTCTATTCCCTATTCAGTTGGTAATGCCACTGTGGCACTTATGATTAGATTGTTTGATAACCTTGATTTTTTATCATGGCCTGTCACATGATTGCCGACCTAATCAATGTTCCTGATTCAGGTACATGTGCCAAATATAGTGTGAATGTTTAGATCCACATTTTATGGACCTCCATGAAATGACATGTCAATGTTCGGAATTAGATTCTATTTCTGGTTTCCCTTGGTACTACCACTGTTGCCCATGTGATTTGATGGTTTCCTTTGATCATCTTGAATTTAGTTATTTATTTATCATGGCCTGTCCACATGATTGCAGACCTAATCAAGGTTCCTGATCCATGTGCATGTGCCAAATAGAGCACATGTTTTGCTCAGCATTTCATGGACCTCCATAAAACCACATGCCAATCTATTTCCTGTTCCATTGGTAATACTTCTGTGGCCCATTTGATAAAGCGGACGGACATACAAGGAACAGCCATAATAAGTTGTATGATTTTATAATTTGAAAATGACATTGCCTCCAAGACAACCAGATTTTTTATTTTTTTATTTTTTTTTTTGTGTGTTCCATTGCAGCTTTATGTCCCAGGATGTGTCAACATAACTCCAGCGGGCGTTGTGAGAGTTGTGGGGATGTTGGGCAACCTTAAGTGTCTAAGAATCCACGGCCTCCTCAATATAACAAAAGAACATCTCAACAGCATCAGCACTCTTCTCCATGTGAACTCAATCCGCCCGCCCATGTTTTATAACAGCCTCTTCTCTTCACAACACATTGTTGATGACCATCCCATTGACGTGGACATCTGCCCCAAATGCAAGGATGTGAGACTCATTTTTGATTGCCCGAGAGAGCACTGCCGAGAAATGAAGGGCAGGTTCCTCTCATGCAGAGGTTGCTTCTTTTGCATTGCAAGGTGTGAGGAGTGTGGCGGATGCATCGACTTTGAGGATTTGGGAGAAGGGACGGTCTGCATGCATCTCTTGTGTTCAGAGTGCTGGCTCCGTCTTCCAAAATGCATGCTGTGTAATAAGCCGAGTTGTAACCGGCATTGCTATCCTCACATGGTTCACAGCGGGCCAGATGGGTTTACATGCGATCAGTGCATTTCCAAACTGCAAATTTCTCAGAATCTTGAGGAGGGTATGTTTGGTAACAGTATAGGATGAGGTAAGGAATTTGGGTTAGTGATGGTAGTGACGAGATTCTCTCTAGCAGTATTTATTTTTTAATGATATTTTGTTGAACTTCAATTGTAGAATCCGGTATTTTCTTGGGTTTGGCGGTATGAAATATGGTGTGAAGTCATCACAGGATTCTGTATCATTAGGGCCCTATGGTTTGGTTATAAAGACCGTCGATCCGACGAGCCCACTTTACCGGTCGATGCGCAGAAAACCTCCCAGATTGCAAGATCTTAATCCTTTGATCAGTAGCCTGCAAATGGATGGTTGAAGAAAAAAATATATATATCTGCATCAACAACAACAACAAAAAAAGGAACAAAGATCAAGCGTCAGTATTTTCCACTTTGGGATGTTTCCTGCCCATCCTCATCTTAGTGGGGCCCATGTGATCAACAGTCTTAAGCCATGGCTCCAACCTATTTCTGTTGGGACCATTGATCTGCAAAAGGTTCTACAGTGTTGTTTTCATTTTGTAAGAATGGGAACATGGTTTAATGGTCAAAACAGTTGATTTTACTGCCCTTACGTGGATAGGCTGTCAAAAATCTCTGGTAGAAATAGGCCAAACCCTTCAGTAAGTGGTCAATGACCAGACAATCAAGACCCTTCTGTAGGTGATCAATGGATAGAGATATATCCAGAATGTTGGGTGTTGTATAAGTGTTTCAAGTTGTGCTCGACTATAACTATTTCATAATCTGTCCATATAAAAAGCTGAAATGGTGGGGCAATTTGGTGATCCACATCTTGTTATCTAATGATCTGTAACTTATTTTTAATAGAACTTGAGACCTCAGTGTTGAAACACACTCCCTCTACTATTGAGCAGAGGGCTTAATGATTCGCAATTCAACCTAACAGATTAAGAAAAGAAATTCTCCATCTCAAATGTGCAACTTATAGCATAGATGGAAGCTAGATCGATAACGGTCTTGATTAATGGATGAGAACATTAAAAATAGAAAACTTTCTTCTTCTTTTTTTAATTCCTTTTTGTCTTTCTCAAACCTGCTTTACTTTTTCTCTACTGTCTAATGCATTTCCAAATCATAATTGTTGCTTCTTAGTAGGGAAGACGATTTTTTCAAAAATTAAAAATAAAAACGAATAGCTCCCTTCAAAATCAATTAATGTGGGGCCAACTCACTAGGATTGTTAGAGAAGGAAGTTGATTTGGTTTTGGAAAGGATTTTTGGTGCAGGTCGGGTTGGTGGTTGAAAGATGCTCATAGGCAGGTCAGTTGCACTGATACCATGAAGGATTTGAAGCATACAAAGAACTCCCTTTGTAATTTTCTACCACCTAAGCTATTCGTCTTTCTATAGGTAACTGTGAGGTTAGACGGAGAGTATACAGTTGAAGTATATACTATAAGATTTACAGAAAACAATTAAATTAAAAAAAATATCTGAAAAGATGGGAATAATTCTTCTGCGTAATATAGTTCTTCTTCGAATTTATCTGTAGATAAACTAACAGAGCAATCATATCAACAATTGCGATCACTTCACTAGGGACCCAACTTGAAGAAACACCGCATCAACGGTCAGGATCACTTAACCATGGGCCCAACTTGGTGTAGTAGCATGTATATTTGAAGGGTTTGAAACAGATAGAATTTGCTGCATTTAGATCCCAGCAAGCATGGCTAGTGCATTAGTGTTGTGCAAGGTTAAAGGCGCTTGCAGACGTGGATGGCCTTACACATGCCAACGTGGCCTACTTGAGATCTGGGGCGGTTCATCGAGTGGGCCCCACGGTGGACGTATCCTAGTTCAAAAAATGGGCCTGTTCCTTCAGGTTGACCACATGATGTATCTGGGAAAATGGTCTGAAAACGATAATCAACGGTCCAAATTTAAAATGCAGATGCATGTTCCCCTAATGAGTGAACTACCTCAATTTTTGGGGTTGGATAGACGGATCTTATCCAATGAGAAGGGACCTCACACGTGTGTGACACATTGGACGTGTGGGATGCTTGTGCTTTGCACTTGCGGATGCGTGTTTGCTAGCAACATTCCTCTAGGAGCTGACCTATGCAGTTACTAGTGAGGTCCCCATCTACGGCTGCCAGTGGGCCTTATATGGGCCACCTTAAGGCCCATCAGAATGAAAATCAACCCAGTCCAGACTGTACATGGTCCAGTGACAGCCTTAGACATGGCCTTGGGGCCCAAGCTACGCAGTTCGATCAGTGATATCAGGTTCTGCTTCTCATTAAGACAATAATCCTAGCCATCAAATGTATAATTGATACGAATTATGGAAAAGTCAATGGTCCAAATTGACAAATACCCAATGGCCCAAATTGATAAATATCCATTGATCATAGGTTCGACCGTCCATTCAATTGATTCTTGGTAGATGCCATGTTTATATTGGGTTCCACTATTTACAGGTTATAGCAAGCATTTCAAAATGTAAATTCTCCAAAGTCCATTTTGAATGGTGCTACAATTCCCGCCCACCATGGGCCCACCAAACCTCAGCACCCACTGGTCCTACAAACCATTCTCTAAAAAAGGAAAACTTTTATAATTAAAAACTGGAAAGTTATTTAATACTCTAGCTATATATGACGTTTAATAGGCAGGCACTCAGAAATGTATACGTGCCATGCATTATTAATTTAAATTAAACCAACTAAATTGCAAAGCTCAGTGTCACTAAATTATGGTCACAAAATCAAATTGGTTGAATAATCTTTGATTCATAGACACTTATTTATCTAAATAGGACCGCATGAGATGATTTTCATTTTTAAGCGTCCAATAAATGCTCGCCCATTTGATCATCACATGATCAAATAATAATTTTTGGTTCAAGATGCATCTAAATTAGGACTCATAATGTGGACAGTTTAATTTGAAATTTAAATTATTTTATGCCACGCAAGTAATTTATAAGATCCTTACTCTTGCTTGGGTGGTAGACTCTAAAAATAATAATAAAAAAAAAATAAAGTAATTTATAAGATAGCTTCTAAGTGCTTGTATATCATCCATCAAATTGCCAGTCTCAGAATTTTTCTCTATTTATTTGGACATAGTAAAGTCTCAGAACCTACTATCTCGTGGACCCACATATGATTACGGATTTAAGGTGTGGCCCATGTGGATGGGACTCCATCATGTGGGCCCTATTGGCTGATACAGAAGCTGAATTATCTGATTAAAATGATTCTAAAGATGAATGGTGGGATTGAACATATATCAAAGACAAATGATGTAATTAGTTCAAAATTTATGATCAAGCGCCAGACTGGATCAACATTGAAGGTGAATCATTCACTAGTGAAGTTGGATATGAATGGTTAGATTGAGCTAATAAAATGAAAATCAATGGTCTAATTGGACTGATGTCAAAGACAAGTGATCTTATTTAAGTGATAGTAGAAATGAAATGTCCAATTGTATTGGTATTATAGATAAAAGTCTAATTATTTTAATAATGAATATCAATAAATTAAATTGACTAATATTGAAGATGAATGATTTGATTATTTTGAATTTAGAGCACACCATTTATAATTTTGTTAATTATGAAAGAAGATTGTTATACAAACAACCAAGCAGCATCATACAAAACTGCCATACAAGACAAAAGATACTAAAAAACGAAAATGAATATCAAGAAAATAAGGCCCCCACAGAAAGATAGGCACACAACGGGCCCTAACTTAATTTTTGTCCACTACTCTAAGAATGATGTGGAAAAATAGATGGACGGTGTGGATAACATTCATACAGAGTGTAGCCCCTCAGTGGCCCTAGGAGATAGGGCCTGTCATGAGCTCGGACGAGGTGGGGTACTACCTAATCCGCGCCCCGTGCAACAACGAAACGGAAGCGGATTGGCAGGTGTACCTCACATCAGCTATATAGCTGTTGTATTTACGTCAGCAAGTTTTGTGGGTCTGATCATGAGGTATGTGTTATATCCAAACTGCCCATTCATTTAATGAGCTTTTCTTAAGGCTTGAAATGAAAAATAAGACAAATATGACTATAAAGTGGACCACACTGCAAAAGGCAGTAAGGGATTGAACTTCTACCATTGAAACCTTTTTTAGAGTCACAGAAGTTTTGGATGAATATGAAATTTGTTTTTCCTCTTCATTCTAGTCTTTGTGACCTTATGAGCAGATTGGATGAAAAATAAATGTCATGGTGGGCCCTGCGAATTGTTTAACAGTGAAAATAATTATCTCTACTGCTATTTGTGGTGTGGTCTAGATGATCTTTGGATATGATTCGGTTTTTGAAGAATGCTCTAAAATGATCTCTAAAAATAGATGAACGGTGTAGATATGATAAATACATCACTGTAGGGTCATATAACATGATCTCCTTCGAACCATTCGTACAACTTGGAGCTCAAGGACCGTCAGTGCTCTTCTTCGCATGACACGTAGCTACAGCAGCTATATAGCTAGTGTCTGGTACACCAGCCAATCCGCTTCCCAACGTAACAAGCGTTAGATACCAACGGACATTAGGACTAGGGTTCGGTGTTGCAGACCCGCTCTCATTCGTCTCTCTTCCTCTCTCTCTCTCTCGCGAATCCTCTCCCTTTCTCGTAGTCTCTTTCTTTCTCTCTTGTGCGCGCCACAGACCCTTCTATCTCTCTCGCAAGACTCATCTCTCTCTCTCTCTCTCTCTCTCTCTCTCTCTCTCTCTCTCTCTCTCTTGGTCTGGCAGTGGTAACGGGGAGACATCGTAAGTGACAGCGGGAGCGAGGAAGAGAGACAAAGGGATCTCTCGCGGGCGTGAGAGAGGAAGAGAGGGACCGCGAGAGAGGGAAAGAGAGACGAATGTGAGGAGCTAAGAACCCCAAATCCCATCCCTAACGTCCGTTAGAAAAACTAACGACTGATGCGCTCTCACACGTGTCTTCCACTTGCATGGCACCCGACAAATTTTTGCGCGATACGTCGAGGTCGCACCCACTTCGCGGTGGAAGCAGATTGCGTACTGAGTAAACTCTGTAGGGCCCACCGTGATTTATGTATTTTATCTGCTCTGTCAATCAATTTTACTAGATAATTTTATGGTTTTAGTTCAAAAATGAAGCATATCTAGATCTTAAGTGGACCACACCATAGGAAATATTGTCAGTTAAATGTATACCGTTGAAAAAATCATGAGAGTCACGTAAGTTTTGGATCCGTATGATATTTGCTTTTCCCTTCATCCATGTCTTTTTTATATTATGAACAGGTTAGATGACAAATAAACATCACCGTTTCCTTTGGTATGGTTCACTTGAGCTCTGGATATCCTTTAATTTTGGAGTTAAACCCTAAGATGAGCTAAAAAACTAGTTAGTGGGCGTATATAAATCACATACATTAACAATGGGCCCAACAAAGTTTACTTAGTACGATAAGAGCTTACTGAGTAGGGCTGAAAGTTGGGTGGGTTCAACACGACCGACCAGGGACTGACCCGACATTGGGTTGGGCTCAGGCACGATATATTAGGTTCGGTCTCGGGCTTGGGCTAGACAAACACCAACCTAATAAAACTTGGGTTGAGCTCGGGTTAAGAGGTCTCAAGTTGCCTGACCCAACCCAACCCAACCCAACCCAACCCAAACCCGATTGATATATAAGTAACTTATAAATTATAATTGAGTACGTATCTTTTGTGTTGAAGGCACAAGAAATTCCAATGCTATCAAGTTTCATTGGTCCACGTCATTTCCAATTACTTAAGTTAATAAAATATGATAAATTTCTCTTTCAAATTGATTGTGTATTACACAATATTACTTTTAAAGGTATAGTTTTATATTTTAACCGATTTGTTTAAAAAAGTGAAGTTCTTTACGATAAATAACTACATATATAATTAACAAAATCATAGGTTTTAAAAAACAAAAAAACACGTATTGAAAATATAATAAACTAATATAATAATAAAAATATTAGTATGTATCAACCCGACCGAGCCCACTGGGGTTGGGCTTGGGTTGAAAATTTCTAATCCGAGATTGGGTTGGGTTGGGTTAGGGTTGAAGTATAGGAACCTTGGGTTGGGCCAAGGTTGAGCACCAACCTGACCCAACCCAACCGAACCCGCCCGACTTTTAGCCCTAGTACTAAGTAACTCAATACGTAAGTACGCAATCTGATTTCCTTCGTGGGCTTCAGGGTCTGGACGTGGATTAGTTGTTGAACTCGACAGTAGCGAGTCTCACTACTAAAGTGATGTCATCACATTATATGGGCCCCAACATTATTTATGTGTTGTGTCCACACCGTCATCCATTTGGAGAGATCATTTTAGAGCAATGGCCAAAGAATGAGATAGATACAAAGCTCAAGTGGACCTACCATAGAAAACAGTAGGGATTAAATGCATTAAAAACTTTGCTGTACAACATAAGTTTTCGATCAAGTTGATATTTGTGTTTTCCCTTATTCCATGTATCTTTTAACTTATAAACAGTTTATATTTCAAATAAATATCATGGTGGACCCTAGGAAAGTTTCAACGGTGGGCGTCATTGTCCCCACCATTTTCTCTGGTGGGTCCACTTGAACTTTGGATCTGCCTAATTCTTTGGCTTATGCCCTAAAATGATATCTCCAAATGGATGGATGTGTGGACACAATACATACATCACAGTAGGGCCCAAAGAACATGGTGACGTCAGTTCAAGAGTGAGACTCACCTAAATTGCGCCTGTGACGCTGTTTGGCCAGTGACGCTGCCACCAGCCAGGTGACTAGTCGTTGGTGCTATGTGGACCCCACCATGATTGATGAAGGGAGAAAAAAAATATCAGCTTGATCCAAAACTTTAATTTGTGGCCCCTAAGAAGTTTTTAACGATGGGCATTCAATTGACACGTGTGGTCCATTTGAGACTTGGGTCAACCTCATTTTTTGGTTCATGCCATAAAATGATCCGAACAACATAGATGAAAAACATACTTCATGGTGGGGCACACAGAGCCACGACCACTATCCATTGCTAGTGGAAGGGTCACTAGCTAATTCGTTTCCACATACATCACAGTAGAGCATTTAATCAATAGTGTGTGGTCCCAACCGGGTGCATTTGAACTCGGTTCTAAATTGTCAATCATAATCCAACTATGAATCGTGCTATCTTATATGATTCAGTTTCTAACAAGTCATTCTGTATTACCAATCGTTGGAATTCTTCGGTGTATCTGTGACAGTTCAATTCTCCTGTCAATAATTTTGGTATTGTTGGAATAATACCTGCTCGTAATCATTAGGGAGGAATCGTGATTGAAGAAGGCATCTCATCCATGGCTATGATGAGATGGGCATCTTGTTCTGTCGGGTACGTGAGAGTTGTAATTGCTCCCACCATAAAGAAGCACCGGATTTTAATTTGAATGATACTAATTTCACCTTTTTATGCTCTAGCACGTTCATATAATTAAAATACCGTTCTACTTCGGCTAGCTAATCAAGGAAATCTTTTATACATAATAATCCATTAAAACTAGGAAGCTTGGCCTTACCTCAATAGTATCTTTCAGCACAATCTAGACTATCATCTACATAGATTGGTCAACGGGCAAAGACTTCATCAAGATCCTTATTCTAGAGCTTGAATTATCTGGTGTAGCCCTATAATTCACTACTGGTAGTGCTATATGGAAATCAGGGTTATGCCGTACAGTAACTACGGGCAGTTGAGCATGGTCATAGGCTCAGGGCAAAATCAACGCATCTGCAAGACGGTCAAGAGTTACTTACAGCCCTTGCATAGTCAACTAACTTTCTCAGTGGAAAGCTTCTATTCTTTCCAAAAGATAACGAATCTCTCGATCACCGTCCATAGAATTTTTATTCATACATTCGTTGTTTGTCATCAACTCGAGAGGAGTCTTCGCTCTGATATTAATTCAACACAAGGATGAACGTAATGAGGTCAATCACCGTCTTCCTCAAGGATGACTACTCCGAATCCACGGAACTTCTCTGGACTCCTTACAGAGACTTCTTGAATCCACAAGGCAAAAAGCAAGAAAGATAAAAATAAATTCTATAAAATTCATAATTTGATTGATTATTGAAATAAATGAGTTTACAACCCTTTAAATAAGGATACCAAGCCTTGTAAGAAGTTTTAAAATTAAACTATAACTAAAACTCCTTAAAATTCATAACTTACTATAAATAGAAAATTTACTATTTATAGTAACTATCCTATACCCTCAACCAAGTTATTCTCATAATTTTTCTAAACGCTTTTCATGTTGGACACAACTCCTAGAGCCCAACGGATGAAGAGTTACAATCGAACCAAAACTTACTAAAAATAATAAAAATAGAAATAAAAATGAAATTCAACTGCCGATTCAATATAATCTTATAAATTTGGCATGGAAACCTGGCATAGCCAGGTTTGTTGATTGGCTAAAGTAATTTGTCCTATCCTAAAATCATATTTGGCATGTACAATAACCCATTCCAATTCGTGAGATACGTCGTTTTAAGGTTCCAATGGTCTTGATGACTTCTACCTTCTACCAGGCCTTCTCTGGTCCATCGACCCGCTCTACATCAGAATTAATGGCGTAGATACAATACATACATCGTGGTGATGTCAGTTCAGTAGCCAGGTTGCCCCCGCAAGGCACATACGTCACGGTAGGCCCCAGAGTTAAGGATCCACCGACCTCGGATCCACCGAAGCCGCGCCCGTACTGCAACTGCAACTGCAACTGCGACTTTTCAATGAAAAACATGGGTACGCCTACACTGTAACTTTCTATTTGGAAGCTTAATTGGGCAAAGGGGAATTATATGACACTCAGGCAGTCTCTCACTCTTGATACGAAGGAGAAATCAGTGCGCAAATACCGATAATTTCTCATAAAACTTTCAAATTCTGACATTTTCTCATGATATTATCAATAAAATCTCCCTAAAAATAAATATTTAAAACACTCTCTCTCTCTCTCTACAAGAGTTGGCCAACTGTTTTAAAAACAACCAACTACCAAAATACACTCAACTAACACAAGCTACTATTTTCCATGTTTGTTTAAACAAATGGTAGTAATAAAATCTTTCATAGATAGGAAAAACAAGTCCCAAATCCAAACTTACAGAAATGGGCTTGACTTCTCACTCACTAACATTTCTACTATATAAACCTATGACCATACAAACCATTCATGTGCTCACTACCAACAAGCTGAAAACATGGCATACTACACATGGGCAACGGTCCTCGCCGTCCTCGTCATCACAGCCATCACAACCGTCGCCATAGCAGCCACACCCATCACCTTTATCTTCGGTGACTCCTTGACGGACGTCGGCAATAACAAGTATCTCCAGTATTCTCTCGCGAGATCAGATTATCCATGGTATGGTGTCGATTACAAGACCGGCCAGCCTACCGGTCGATTCTCGAATGGAAGGACGATCGGCGACATCATCTGTAATAATCTCATTTATCAATGGATTTTATGTTGTTCTAAATAAGTTTGTGGTCCATTTATCAGGTGGGCCATTGTTGTACATCACTGTGCATTTTGGCAGTTCATTGAAACTACCAATTTGTGATTGTATGGCCCCACCTAATGGGTGGACCAGTCTATTTTTTTGCCAGAGATCTTTGCATTCAAAGCTCATTTATAATAGCTTAAGGTGTGATTATTGAAATTCTTATTAACTTAGTTAATAAACATAAACTGCTGTTTGTAATGCAGCTTCGAAGCTTGGAATTTCGTCGCCACCACCGTATCTTTCCTTATCTGATAGTGACGATGCGATTCTTGGGGGGGTGAATTATGCATCCGGTGGCGCCGGAATTCTCAACGACACCGGACTCTATTTTGTAACTACATTTTTCGACTTCTTATGTACTATTCCAGTATTTTAAGAGAGATCTAACATTCACTTAGTGGATAAAAAATGAAAATCTATGTAGACTGGGGCCCATCTTAAAATCAGGCTGAGGTGGTCATCAGGTGGCCCAAAAATCATGGTGGCGATACATGTACTATAAAAAATGAAAATAGATGTATACGAGTGGCCCACCTGATTTTTAAACCATTGCAGATAAATGGTGGGCCCAACTTGATAAATGGCCTGGATCTGCATTGGGAGATAAGATTAATCAGCCACACATTTTTAGCTTCTAAGGTGAATGTTAGATAAACCATGCTACTAAAAGTAGGTTCATTCTCAGTTTCTTTAGGGCATTGCAATGCAAAATATATGATCTGACCGTTGGTTTGTCGAATTCGCAGATCCAACGGTTGTCTTTTGATGATCAAATAACGTGTTTAGAGAGAACAAAGGTGGCGATTGAGGCGAAGATTGGGACAGAGGCTTCAAACAAGCTACTGAATGAGGCCATCTACTTCATTGGATTGGGTAGGGTGGGCCCACCTTATCTATTTTTGTACACCCTTGGATAAGATCATCTACAGTTACTAAGTATCTACTTTCTTCTGTTTTTCAGGTAGCAACGATTATGTCAACAACTTCTTGCAGCCATTCTTATCGGACGGTCAGCAATACACGCACGACGAATTCATTGATCTCTTGATCTCCACACTGGACCAACAGTTCAGGGTATAATGCACCACCTCTCTTTAATACTACTGCTTATGATGTGGGCCCCAGCTAGGATGGCCCACACCCCGAAATTCAACCATCTATAGCTAGTAGATGATCTAATGGAGGTTGGTCGATGCGAGTTTTGGCTATGGCCCATCTACCGTTCATTTGGTGCGCCTTACGAGAGGTCATATGCCAATTAAATTACATCAGCTAAATGAATGACTTTTGACCATTGAACTTTGACTTGTTTCAACGTAACCCTTTGTGATGTTGAAACTATGTGTCGAATACATGGATTACAAGAGATTTGCCAATTCCACACCTCACACATGCCAAAATGAGTTACGTGTGTGAGATCTGTGCTTTCCATCAGGTGGGTTTGACTGTTTAGATAATCTGGCCTAAAAATGATGCCATTTAATACGTCAGGTGGGACACAACTTATAGAAAAGAATGAATGGCCAGAATTGTTTTTTTAAAAATAGCTATCAATTTTACTGCTGTACCTCGTAGCCATGCTGATGGAAGGCTCTGATCTCACGAACGTATTTCATATTACAACATGTGCCTGCGGCCTGGATGGGTGGCCCTGTAGAATCCAATGGTCTACATAATCCAACAAAGTCAAAAAAATGGATGGTATGAAGATCTGTGGGGACACCCATTAACGGTTGTCCACAAGTGGGTCCCACAGGCACATATCCAAAAAGAAAATGGTGGGGCCCATCTATGCAGGTTTGTGCATTGAACTGAAGTATTTCCTTGTTTTTTGGAACATGAAGAGGCTCTACAAAATTGGGGCTCGGAACGTGTTCTTCAATGGGCTGGCTCCATTGGGCTGCATCCCCTCTCAAAGGGTGAAATCCAAGAAAGGAATATGCTTGAAGCGTGTGAACCAGTGGGCCTTGCAATTCAATACACGTGTCAGGAGGCTACTTCTCTCCCTCAACTACAAGTTGCCCGGGGCCCACCTGACGTTTGCCGACACGTATGCGGTCGTCATGGATCTCATCGACAACCCCACTGCCTATGGTAATTCCTCCCATCTCAGTTGACATAAATATACAGGCCGCATTGTTACACGTGGCTCACGTTGAATGCGACATGTGTTTTGGAAAGGGTTGAGGTGCTGACCATGGTCCATGTTCATCTGTACGTTCCAGACGCGCGATTGTCAATCAAGACCGTCAAAATTGTGAAAATGGATTGTTTGGATAATCCTGGCCGTCCAATTTGTAGGCGCAGTTAAAATGAAGATGGTCAGCACTATAAAACCAACATGAGAAATCAGATGGATAAGATCATCCAATCAGTGTGATTTACACCGGGTGCATGATTTGGACCTTGTCCATCCCAACGCAGACCCATCACATACGTCAATATGGAACACGTGCGGATTTGATCTTCCCATCAGGTTTGGAGATGATGCTTAGTGCGCAGGTGGGCCACAATACACAAAGTAAACTGACGGTTAAAACAAAATCTTGTCCATCCATTTTTTAAATCCTACGGCCCACCTGAGGCCTGATTTTTAGGCCAGAAGATCAAAACACTGTAGACCACTAGATGGAAATTACTTCTTTCCTATTTAAACATCAATGATCCGATCTGATTACATACGCAGCATTCTCATCTCAAAACCCAGTCTGCAAAGTCAGTAGGCCCCCCACCTGATCGATTTCAATCGATGACCACCACATACCAATAGCTCGATCTTGACCGAACATTCTTCACTAATCCCTTACACCAACGTCTGGGATTGTCTAATTCTTTTTTGGATAACTACCAATCACTCAACTCACTGCTTTTTTCTTGAAAAGGTTTCAAAGTTTCCAACACTTCATGTTGTAATGTGGACACAAACGTCGGCGGTCTATGTTTGCCGAACTCAAAGGTCTGCACCGATCGTAAGGGATACGTGTTTTGGGACGCCTTCCACCCCACCGATGCCGCCAACGCTGTGATGGCAGATCGTTTATTCTCCGATCTACAGACCCATCTCAAGAATGACCATAAAGGCGCACCCACACCCGCACCTGCACCCGCGCCCGCACCTTCTCCTCGTTAATTAACCGTTGATCGCATCATCACATCGATTGTGACCGTTCAGAGGACAACATTGCATTATAATGCATGGACGATATATCTATGTATTACGTACCATATGTACAAGCATACAAAAAGAGCGGATGTACATACATTGCATATACATGTCTGTACCTTACGTCCTTATATGGTTGCTTTCTTCTACCTAATCCTTGATACTCGGGTGAAATGTGGTGGTTGATACTCAGGTACTTACAATTACTTAGAAATTGCAGAAAAGAAGTAATTCAAACCAAATTGTCTGTATTTTGGGTACCAGTTTACATGTAACAGGCATTAGCATATATAAAAAGATATATATATATCTTCCTGGATTATCTGAGCATCAGATTGGCAATGGACATTTATTGGACGGTTAAAAATGAGTGGATTGGCCTAATTTTCATGCCATGTGATCTTCGTGGTGGGTTCACCATTTTTTATAGATTGGATGTGCTGCACAAAGTGAGGGTGGAGAGAAAGATGGGCCATGTGCTAAGTCAGCATACACGCGGCGCCGGCTACTATAGGTGGACTGCTTTCTATAGACAAGGGGCCATGGGAAATCCGTTGCCCCCCGTATGTGTGTTGCTTGATGGGGCGAAATGGCTGCTTGGGCACATGATCTAAACCGTTCATCTAGTGGTCCCTGGAGTTGATCGAGACCCTATAATATAACATCATCTGGGCGAATCCTATTATTCTGAATAGTGGCCATCAAATGGATGGTAAACACCAACGGTATATATTCAAGAGGGAAAAATAAAGGGGAGCTAGGATTTGCCCAGTCTGTCTTTGTGCAGATGTCCATCTAGAGTACGGCCCATTAGATGGAGTGTTTAGATCATCTGAGGGTTCAGCCACGTGGGTCCCAGATGAAGCCAGCAAAGGAACTTGAGAGGACTACTAGTCTCACGTACAGCTGTACATTAAGCCACTCGTGCCAACCTGACACACGTGTGAGACTTTCTTTCTTTTTTTAACACAAGCCACGCTGTAGTGGGATTTCACCACTGACACACGTGTGAGACTTATTGAGTCGATCATTTGGCTCAAAGAGAGGCTGTTAAACTTTCAGGTCCTGCACCATTGGCAGACTGACCGGAGATACCTCGTTTCAACACTTGAGGTCACGGTATCGATCCCTAGCGGGGGTGGCTAACACGGAGTGTGCGTACTGACATGGGTGTGCATTAACAAGCTAATCCAAATAAATAAATAAAAAAAAAAAACTTTCGGGTCCATCGCGCATGTACTAAACGGTGGATGGTCTCAAAACATGTGGTCTACTCCTTAGTCGAACCATATGAACTTTTGTCCCGACCGTCTTCACCCTGGGCCCACCTGGTATGTTTCACACATGTCAGCAGAGGTGCAAGTGGAGCTAGCAAACTTGGAAAATGGTAAATTAGGACCTTCAAATTCTCCCGTTAATATGGAGATAAACTGCAATATTCTACCATCGAGTAAGATTTTGAAAATGGCACAACAATATCATTTACGGCCCATACACCAAATAAATTACTTTTTTAACTTATGTTAAATACTTATGTTACTTTTTTCACTTACGTTAGTTTAATAAGTATCATTATAGAAATAATTATTTAAAAATTATTAACTTAGCTTTTACTTTTCTTATTTACTCTCCCAAGTCCATGTCTAAGGATACATATCAAAGGAGGTCCCATATGGCGGACTATCTACATTAGACGTAGGGCTCACAAGGTAGACGATTTATATAAAAGGTGGGCCCCACATACATATGGATGGTCTGCATCAAAAGTCAACCCACAATAATAATTTAAAAAAAAAAAAAAACTAAAGCAGACTTATATGATGGAATATATCGTGTCGTCGTAGATGTAATTCCTTTCGTGGGGTGTATAGTAATCACCTCACAACTAGATATTCACCACAATTCTCGTCCGTTCATTCATCACTATCTATTCATTCCTCTGTAGCTTGTTCATGTTCATCAAAGCCAAGGTCTTCTTCTGTGGGCTCACCTTCAATGCTCACTTTGTTTATAGTCCAGTGGGCTGCGAGGCGTTGAGGACATGTGTTTGATAAGTGGTCTGGTTGGCCACAATGGTAACAATTGTTTGGCCACCTTGGCCGAACGCAAGGATTTGGAATCTTACTCAGGCCCGCCATTGTGAGTGCTACACGTTGAGACCTAGATAAGTCACTCCACATATCATGGTTTGGGACTGCAAGAGGTTGGGGAAGTTCTCCTATTGGTTCTTTTCCCCATGCCACTATCAAATCCTGGTGGACCCGTCATGGGGGCCGAATTGAAGGATAAGGCCAAGCAGGAGCCCTTGCAAGTTGTGTTTCTGTCCTACCTGTCAACTGAACCGCTTCATCGATTCCGACTGGGTGTATCTGAACTCAGTCATGAATCATTGATCATAACCCATCTATAAATTGTACTACCTTCTGTGATTCAATTTTTGACATATTGTTTCACGTTGCCAACCACTAGAATTCTTCGGTGTAGTTAGTGACGATTCAATTCCCCTATCAACAGTTTTGATATTGCTGAAATAATACTTACTCGTAATCACTAGAAAGGAATCGTGATCGAAGAAAGCATTTCATCCATGGCCATGATGAGATGGGCGCCTTATTCTGTCAGGCACAAAGAGTTGCGATTACTCCCACCATGCAGAAGCACTAGATTTTAATTTAAACGCTACTAATTTCACATTTTTATGCTCTGACATGTCCATGTAATCCATGTAATCAAAGTATCGTTCTATTTCAGCTAGCCAGTCGAGGAAATCTTCTACGCATAATAAACTATTAAAACTAGGAAGTTCAGCCTTACATCGATAGTCTCTTTCAACACGATCTAGATGATCGCCTCCATGTATTAGTCATTGGGCAAAGCCTTCATTAAGATTTTCGTCGCTAGACCTCGAATCATTTGGTGTAGCCCTACGATTTACCATTAGTAGTGCTCTATGGAAATCGAGATTGTGTTGTACAGCAACCACAAGCGGTGGAGCATTGCCTAAGACTTAGGGAGAAAGTAATGCATCGGCAAGATAGTCGAAGGTTGCCTGCATCCCTTGCATGGTCAACTAACTCTCTCGATGGAAAACTTTTATTCTTTTCTAAGCACTTTTTACATTGGGCACAACTCTTAAAGCCTAACAGAAGAAGAGTTATAATCAAACTAAAACTTACTATTTATAATAAAAATGAAATTAAAAGAGGAAAACGACCGTTGATCTAATGGTATTTTACAAATTCGGCATGCGCAACCCGACATAGCGAGGTTGGGTGGCTAAAGTAGCTCATGCTATCCCAAAATCATAAATGGTACACCGAATAACTCATTCCAGATTGCGAAATACGCCCGATTTAAAGTCTTGACAATACGAATCACTTCCGCTTACAATCAGGCCTCTTCTAATCCATCTTGGCCATTAAACTGTCCACAACCCACTTTACATCAACCCACAATGATAAAAGGCCAAAGCGGGCTGATACGATGGAGGACCCACTTCAAAAGTGAGGCTACACAATGGATAATCCACATCACAGGTATGCTACAAGTGATGGGCAGTAGACATTGAAGCTAGGCCACACAAGATGGATGAATCATATTGAGGTGGGCCCACATATGGATGGTCCACATCAAAAGTCAGCCCCTAATGATAAACGAACCACATCCAAGGTGAGCCCCACATGAAAGGCAATCCACATCAAAGGTCCGCTCCTAATGATTAACAACCCACATCCAAGGTGAGCCCTACATAAAAGGCAATCCACATCAAACATGAGTTCCATATGATGAGCAATTAATAATGGTGGATCTCAATGATGGATGATCCACATCAAGGTGGGCCCCACATGATGGACAGTCCACATCAAGGGTCCGTCTAATGATAAGCAGCCCATATTCAAGTGTAACGTCCTAAATTTTTGCTATTTTGGATTTTCAAAAACTCTTAAAAATTTTCATTATGATGAACTTATGTTGTCACTTACTGACCATTAACACTCGATGTTATATTATACGCGGACGATACCAATAAAGAACTGCACAAATCTAATCAATCAACTGTATAAAGCCAACGAATCTTGTTGATCACTTAAACGCCGAGTTTAACCATATGATTTGTTCACATGGGGCCTAAATTTAGCTGACCTATCACTGACTAATCAAGGTAACCACAATTAAATGAAGACCCACCTAAAGTTGAGATAACTAGGGGTTGGATCTTAATTAACAAATCAAACTGAGCCAGTATCTTTTTAGCCTAAGAACCGATGGTTTAGAGTAATTATAATCGAATCGTCATTTCTATTGGTTGCGAATAGGCAACACTATGAACTTAAGTAATCCAAACCCTAATAATTGTGTACAAGAAATCTTAATACCTAATTCATTCCAGAAATACCCCGATTTTTCAAACAAACTCTAAACCGCTCGTTAGTGGGTCACTAGTTCCGAAACTATAAAATAATGTTCGTCTCACTGGGCTTGACGTCCATCGCGAGTGGAAAATCAAGACAATATCTAGAACTGCGCAACTTCGGCCAAAAGATGAGTGCTTGAAATGCGCAAATACCCTAAGCTGAAGCCTAAAACTTAAGTGAAATAAGTCTATTTGTTCTTCCACAAAGTTATAGCTTTCAGACCGTCAATTCATGGCCCAAGTTAGGGTACCAACTAAAGATATTTCCCCACACATATCTGTATAATTGCGGCCCCGATCGACCATCGGTGACCGTTGAACAAACTTCTGATCATACCCATCGATCAGCACATCCAAATGGCGGGCCGATTATATCCATACGTATATCATCATTAGGGCCAACTATCCTACGGTGTATATCGACATGGACATCCCGTAATGAGCCTTAGAGGTTAAAAACACTCTCTCATAAGGCTAATATAATGAAAACCTAACCCTTAGGGCCATTTACACAACTTCTGGAACTATAGAAGGGCCTCATTTGGGCACCTCATCTATCCATACGAATTTGTATTTTCCAAAGGAGAAAAGGAGAAAGAGAAAGAAGATAGAAGAAGAGCGAGAATAGGAGTTAGGAGTTTTTGGTACTTCCCTTCATCGGTTTCTTTCAATCAAAAAGTCCTAACATTCATCGTTTTCCTCCACCGAATCCATCGCACTCATGATTGGAAGGTAAGAAACAAATCTTACTTTTCAACTAGGTTTTTTTTATGATGAATTGCATGAATCTCACATAGTTCTTGGTATGTATATAGGAATTTGTGATTTTTTTTCCAAATCCATAACCCTTGAAAACTCAAAATCGAAGATTCCTTCTTAAATGTGTAGACCATTATTTCTAGATTTTCATTTATCGACCATTGAAGGTCTCAGTTAATAATTTTGTTGTTTGTAGATAAGTTGGAGTACGCTAACATGTTCACACATTGATTTGATCATATCACACATGTTATTTCTTGGTTATAAATGCGCATATGTTTAATAGAATATCTAAGTAAATGAATGTATTATTTTGTTTAAGCTCACATGTTTGATGGAATGCCTATGTGAATGTTTGATTTTTATTAATGCTCACACATTTGCTGAAATGCCTAAGTGATGGTGTTATGTTATTGATGCTCACATGTTCGATGAAATGCATAAGTAGTTGTGTTGTTAAATTTAGGTTTCATATGAATAATGTAATTTCCTGATGAATTGTTAACTATTAACGATGTTTAGAATTAGGATATTGGGTCAATCGGTAAATCGCCCAAACCGAGGGACGGCTTAAGTTAAGGTGGCCACCCTGGGCTTAATCGATCGATCTGAGTTGAACATAGACAACCGACAGTAGCTGGACTACACGGGATGCTTACACCCAAAATTGATTGCGTCGTGATTCTCTCAGGTCAATCAAATTAGCTCACTAGCCAATTGATCATATATGTTCACAATGTATGACATGACTAGATAGAATCTATGATACCATGTTCACAATGGATATGTCCATTTATAATAATTAGTGCGATATGATCCTACAAAGACTCGTGAGCTGAGCATGGTGGTATGAGACACCGTATCCGAGCTATCAGGCTACGCTGGGGTGACGAGTCTCCCCGTAGTAACCAGTGAGCAACTAAGACTCATGAACCGAGCACGGTAATATAGAACACCATGTCCAAGCTGTCAGCCTATGATGGGGTGCCAAGTCTCCTCATGGTGACCAATGAGCGCTGATGAAAGTGATAAATCATTGTTCGAATGGCCACCGTCAAATTACACAGCAAATGATTTCGTGCTAGAGTACCGTTCGAACAACTCGAACGTAAATTAAATTGGTTGATGAGTCATTTCCTTTATAAAGGTTTGGTTTTATATGGTAAGCCCGCACCTCAGAACTAAGTGATCATACTCGAAATTGGGTGACGACCCATACCGGATTGATCCTCATACATTTACGTATCATACCATACCTTTGGAATTATTGATTTTTGATATAAATGGATAACACCTATATTTGAATCAAAGGACACTGATGAGGAGCCACTACGTGCGGCAACGAGCCACGTAATCCAAATAAGGACTCATGATATAACGTTGATATCTTAACTTCGTCAATATGCTGAATGAATTGAACTTAATAATTACTCGACTAACATGATCATTCATCACATCGTATTATTTTCAAATGTGACAAAATAGACGTTGAAGTCACATGTTAATGAAATATTGTCATTTGTGAACCAGGTGGTCGAAGTCGCATGTTGAGGGAGTGTCGAATAGTAAGAGCATATATCATGTCATATCTTCATATACGCATTTAACAAGAGTATTTAGGAAATGTTTAATTTCTTGTTTTATCATTACCTACGTTAATTGGGTTAATAACATATATAATTTAAAACTAATGGAACCATTGAGTTAGCCACTCACTCTCACCTATGACGATATTTTAAAACACCAACCAGGCATATTATTGATGCAGGTTCTAACGAGGCTGAGGCCTCCAGCAAGTAAGCTTAGATCGGCTTGTGCCACCGCCGTTAAGTTCTGAAAGATTTGTAATAAACTGAAAACTTTACACTTTAAGTATCTTGAATATGTATATTGTTGCTTTGTATAATCCTCATTAGGGCGAACACCACTTTTCAATTGTACTTTGACTATTAGCCCATATTATTTTGAATATTTTATTATCTCTGCCTTGCTTTGGTTCCACTAAGTTGAATTATGCAACTCTAATTATTCACATGTGGACTTCAAATGAATTAGAATGAAGATGCATGTACAGTTTATTAAGTTAACACCTAGGAATTCAGGATCGAAGTCTATGTACTTGGATGCCGATTTTCGAAGCGTTACACCAAGGGAGGTCCCACATGATGAACAGCTCACATTAGAGGTGGACCCACATGATGGGCAGTCCACATCAAAGGTGGGTTTCACATGATGTAGGAAGTAAAAATGAGCCCTACATGACGGACAATAGCATCGATTTAGACCCCACGTTATGAACCGTACTCATTAAAGATCAACCCCTAATGATGAATGTCCCACAACCAAGGTGGGGCTTGCATGATGGGTGGACCACATCAAAAGTGAGGCCCATAATTCAAAGGTTTGCCACACATGATGGAGAGTGGATGTAAGGTTGAACGAACAAACTTTCAAAATAATTACCCATGATATTGGAAACCAACATGCTTTTCTACTTTTTGAATGATAAGTATGTCATTTACATGATGAAGTAGAAGTCACTTATGGTATAAGTAACTTATCTAAAGTAACTTACAATCCACACGCTGCCTTGGTGAGATTGCTATATTAATCGAAAATTTGTGATCCATAGTAAGAGGCGTGGGTTAACAAAAGATTGTTCTACTGTCATAGATTCATTTTCACAGTAGCATTACTGAAAATAAATCACGTGATTGAACTAATGCTAACTAGTACAAATCAAATGATATTATTCAGTCCAAAACTAACCATCGACTGCTTTGATAGTGTCGAAATTGAAAATGAATAGTCAAATTAGAATACTCTGTGTCACGCCTAAGACTCGGTAACCGGACCTCACAAAGAACCCGATGACCGGTTCTGACTGCAACATCCTCCGTAGTATCTCATTCTCGGCTCCTGAGGCAGATTCCGATCCTGAAATCCTACAATGAAGATTTTCATAACAATATAATCATTTCCAATACGAGCATACTCAAGATCACAGTAAGTAAATCTAAGAATAACAAAGGCACACATCACAAAATCTACTATGAATTTAAACTTTTACAAGCTTACATTAGGTCTAAAAGGACATACATAAGATAATAAAAGAAAGAAGGAAGAGAATCTGTAACACTGGGTCCTCAGATCGGACACATATCCCAAGCTCCGCTGCTAAGGCGCCAACTTACGATCTCCTGCACGCATCAATCGTGCATAAGTATCACGCCCTAAACTCAGAAATCGGATTCACAGGAATCTCGATCGCCGAATCCGGTGCTGACAGCCTCCGTAGTACCCCATTCTCGGCTCCCGGTGTACATATGCCAAATTTCGATCATGGGATCCTACAAAGAGGATTTTCCAATGTACATTTATCTCGTAATGAGCAGAACCACAAGATTTTCCAAATCATAAAGGCAACATCATCATCATATATCCACTAATATAATCGTTTGAATACAATGCAAAAAGGGAGATATATATATATATATATATATATATATATATATATATATATATATATATATATATATATATATATAATCAAAGCTCCAGAGGTCCGCTACATGCTCCAAGTTCAACACTGCTGCAACCTAACGCCACCTGCAGGTATCTATCGTGCATAAGCTTATAGAAAGCTTAGTGGGTGGTGAAAGTGTGTGCACGAGGTAAGTGCCAAGTAAGCAATATCAGAGTAATCAGAGTAAGCGAAAATACTGATAAACCCATAATCATACGATATCAGAAACACTGGCAAGATCATAAATCATATGAAATCAAAGTAATATGAAAACATGCTGATAGACCCATAAATACCATCAGTCTCATCCAAGCTTTGCGACACAAAAATATAATAAAAACAATATCATATATTGATGAAGCAATGTAGATCGAATATGCAATACGAAGACAACAAGTTAACTATCAGATGCTGATGATGCAATGCAATATACAAATCCTGATGAGTCCACAATACCGTCAGTCGTATTTATGCCGTATAAATGCAGAAATATAGTAACCCAAAATGTCATATGCGTGCGGATGTAATGCAATATGCGATGTGAATGAAATGACCAAGCAGAAGTATGAAGTCGGGATGATAGTACGTAATATAGCAGGCTACGGAGTCCATCATGAGGGACTTCTATCCAAACCAATCTCATACCTAAATTTGGATAGTCAGACTCAACGTAATAAACTCCTGATCTCAGGTTAGTCGCACGCCCAACCGAAATCCTTACCATGCGAAGGTACACGTAACAAATAGTTGCGCACAACCAGCCCGAGTGGATAGTGAATGAATGAATGATTATGCAAGTTCTACTCAATAAGTCCACATATCAGTACGGTTACTCTAGGAAATCATCGGGGTCTATTACACTTCAAATGAAACTGCCGCTCTCCCTAGCCACACAGTCTAAGTGAGCGTAAGAAACCTCACTATCCGCCTGGCCAATAGTCTGTCAATACCTATCCGGCACGTCGATAGCGGACCCATTCCGCGAGCTGGTCAAACTCAACCTAGCTTTGCCCCCTGCGCTCGGGCGGGTAAGGTCGCACCCCCTTCCAATCGACCACGACACAGTGAAGAGCGTAACCATCTGGAAATCGACACTCAACGCTCATCTACCCACTCGGTTTAGACGTTGGAGCATCCTCTGGTACCAAGAGGGTATTTAGGAATTTTTACCTAGGGTCATCTATAGCAGCCCGATGCTCGGACAGATTTTCGGTGTCCCACCTGACCATCCACGATACGCAGTATAGGCTACGACCCTGATGTCACTAGGGCGTACAGTAATCACAACACAATGCAAGATGCATGAGTCATACAATCCAATCATGCATCAATCCTACGCATGTCGTGCGCTCATGTGGGAGAACCTTCGCCTATCAGGAAGTCTCATACCATCCTGCCCAATGACATATGCAATGATCAATCACATCTCATAACAAACATGCAGATGATGCGTATGGGCATGTACCATGATGTTGTGCAGTCACATACTCATAATTGGTATCAATAACCCGCATCGACAATCAACCTCGATAATGTGGACATTTAACCAACATTGTCCCCCAAAAGAAAAATGGCCCATATAGAGCCTAACATACAGTGGACTCATGACCTCACACAGGGGCCAAATATACAACACAATGGGTCTCACTCAAAAGCTTTATACGCATTGCGATGGACCTCACTCATGAGCCACATATACATCAAGTGGGTCGCATCTTACGGGTCTAATATACATCACAATGAGCCGCTCCCACGAGCCTAATATACATCAAGTCGGGCCTCAACATATGGGCTGAAAATATATATCACAATGGGCCTCGCTCATGGCCTCATATACCACAGGTGGGCTGCATCAATGGGCCGCACTAATAGGCCTCAAGTATCTCAAAATGGACCTCATCACATATGCCTTACATGCGTCACGTTAGTCCTCACACAAGGCCATATGTATCATCATAATGGTCCCCATATACAGGCCACATGTACATTACAATGGATCATATCCCATGAGCCCCGAATACGTCGTAATGGGCCACATCCCATGGGCCTTGAATACATCACATTGGGCTACGTCCCATGGGTCTTAAATATATCACAATGGGCTACAACCCATGGGCTTTAAATACACAATAGGTGGGCCTTACACATGGGCCTAACATACATTACAATGGGTTCCATCGCCTAGCCCTCAAATGCATCACAGTGGGCCTCATCACATAAGCCTCATATACATCACATTGGGCCTTAAACATAGGCTAAATACACATCACAACGGGCCGCATATACATCACATTGGGCCTCGACAATCGGAATCAGCGATCACCGCGACAATCGGAATCGACAATCGGCCACGATAATTTGCCTCGATTAGTAATCGGCCTCGATAATCAAAATCGATCAATCGGCCATGACAAACATAATCGGCAATCAGTCACGTCAATCGACAATCGACCACGATCGGTAATCGGCCTCGATCGGTAATCGGTCAATCGACCACGACAATCAGAATCGACGATCAATAAATAAACAAAGTGGGGTCCATAAATGATCAGCCGATCAACCATAGTATAAAGATCGGTACTCGACCGTGGTTATATTGAATCTGATAGCATGGAGCAATCCATCCACAGCGAATGGGGCCCACTTATTTGGGTTAACCTACTAAGGGAATGATGAGAATGGGCCTAACAAGGCCTACGGGAAGGTCACAATGTGGACATCCAACCATCATTGCCTATCAATGTGGACATATAACCAACATTGCTCCCAAGGGATGACCTACATAGGGCCAAATATATTAGTGGGCACATGCCTCAAGTACAATCACGATGGGCCTCATTTACGTCACATAGGCCTCGTCATATTGAGCCAACATACATTTCATCGGGCCTAGAATACACAAGTGGGCCTCGCACCTAGGCATCGAATACATCACAATGGGCCTCTTATGTCAAGTGGGCCACATTACATGGGTCGTGTTATATGAGCTACATCACATGGACTTTACATACACAGTAGGTGGGCCCTACACATGGGCCTCAAATATATACAACAAGTGAGCCTCAATGAACAGGCCACAAATACATCAAGATGGGCCTATTCACATGAGCCTCATATACATAACATCGGATCTCGAATACACATCAGGTGGGCCTCACACCGGGGCCTCAAATAAATCACAATGGGCCTCGCACCGAGGCCTCAAATAAATCACAATGGGCCTCTTATGTCAAGCAGGCCACATCACATAGGCCACATTACATGGGTCGCACCAACGGCTTCATGTTTATCAAATAGGCCACACTGATGGGCCTCATTTATATCAAATCAGGCCCATCCTTATGTATATTTGAGATCCGACCTACTCATAGGTTAACATAGAGATAAATGAAGTGAAAACACTACCAGCTTAAATGGGAAACTACCACGGCCCTTAAAAGTTTTAACGGTGGATGTCACTATCCACTATTTAAATGGTGGGGCCACTTGAACTTCAGATCTGATTCACCCATTCTCCCCCTCTATAAAATGTTCTCACAAATGGTTGGACGGCATGAATACAACACATGCATCATGGTGGGCCCCACCGTTCAAAGTAGTGGACGGTATCGATATGACACATACACCAAAGCAGGCCTGCGGGCTTGCTGTCAACAGGGAGCAGCTAGGTAGCTGCTGTACGGGCAGCTGGCTGCACAAGGAGGGCAAGGTGGGTCCCACGTAGGGCCCACCACCAAGTATATATTATATACATAATATATAACATATAATATATGATATAAAATATATACTATAATATTTTATTTATAATATAATAGCGCCTTAGAAGTGGGACCCACGGAACTTACTATAGTGAGGTGGTAGTGGGTCCCACCATCAAAAACAAATGGACAGCATGTGTCAAACACATACGATCAGCGCATCATCAAGGTGGTCCTACCACCAGGGTGGATGGACGGTTGGGTAAAATCACATGCCTCATGTGGGACCAGCCCCTTGCTGACGTCAGAGGACAGCTGCATACACGCAGCTCGTGCAACATTGCTGCCTTATCAAGGGAGAGGTGGGTCCCACGTAGGGGGCCCACCACCATGTTTAAATGCCATCCAAACCATTCATAAGGTCGCTCAAACCTGGATGAAGTGAAAACACAAATTTCAAATTGATTCAAAACTTATGTGGGCCCAAAAATGGGTTTCAATGGTAGAGGTTCAATCCCACTATTTCTTATGGTGTGGGCCACCAGAGATTTGGATGGTCCTGAAAATTGGAGGGAAGCTTACCGCCCTAATGGCCCACAAAATGGACGGTGCGGATACACAAAAATACATCAGGGTGGGGCCCACGGCTGGGCCGTGGGGCTGGTCGTCCGCCCACCCGTCGTCCGTGCAGCAGGCGCTGTCAGCGCTGGCAGCAGCAGCGGCTGCTGCTCATATATATATATATATATATATATATATATATATATATATATATATATATATATATATATATATATATTGAAAACCTCTGATTTTGAGGTTTTTTGAGTGTGGGGCCCTCACCAAGCGAATCCACTCCATCCATGGGATTCAGTGGCTCAAGACAAGCCCAATGAGTCTAACATTGGACATTTTTCAGCGTGTAGAACGATTCTGGGGGACTTTAAATGATGGAGATCACATTTGCTAAGTTATGGCCCACCAGATGCTCCGATCAATCTCATTGTCTGGTTCAACGCCTAAAATGAGTTGGCGAAAGGGATGGACGGCTTGGATTAGAACTATACATCAAGGTGGGGCCTACACAAACAGCCCACTCTAAAGCTTGGTAAACCAAGCTAATATTTGTGTTTTCTTTCCACGTCCAGCGTCCCTGGACGCTAGACGGTCTTAGCATACACATGCATAAGGTGGGCCTTGCTCCAGTGGGCCACCAAATGGGTGAATGGTATGGATAAATCATACATTAAGGTGGGGTCCATCCAAGTGGGCCACACATCACACAAAAAAATGAGAAGAAGAGGGAGAGAAGCACCCACCTTGAAATCTCTTCTTCCGCCAATACATGATAGAGTCACAAAGGGACAGTTTCAACGGTTGATATGGGCTTAGGATAGTGGAATCGGGTGGTAGAGATGGGCCACACTACTCTCCCATGTAGCTTGGACGTGAGTTGCTCTCATGGAGCTTAGGAGAAATGAGAGAGAAATGAGAGAGAGAGAGAGAGAGAGAGAGGTGAGAGATGTGAGTGATGGATAGGGATACTTAATGGGTAGAGAGAGAGTGTTGACTTTAGGGGTTGCTTGGGGATGGGTGTTTGTACTTCACATGATGGGATGGAGTACTTGACACTTGATGGGAATGATGAGACATTCTCTTGGGATTGCAACACGCAACGTCTCTCTCAAACTGAACTCGGGCCCACATCTCCTGGTTCGGGTATCGCCTCGGCGCGCGAGACACGGCATCAGAACAGCAGCGACGGCGCGGTCGCACTGGTATAAGTCTCGGGTTGAGTCGACTCTGATATACGGGACACGACTTAGGATTGCGCGCAAACGTCAATTATACGTCGCGGGTCTCCGAAAGTTGATAGGGAGGATCGTGAAAAATTTACGGAATAGTATAGACTGATACGAGTCTTACAATAAGCTTATAGAAAACTTAGAGGGTGGTGAAAGTGTGTGAAAACGGTACTCAGAAGAAGATAGAGAATGCAGAAGGAGTCACGATCAATACTAATACCACTAGCCTTACCAAGGCAATCATGAACATAAGAAGTTATACCAAGGCAGTATGATAATGAAGGAAGCCATACCAAGGCTATACGGTGCAATGAATAATGTAATGCAATGAGTACTGGGCGTCATGCCAAGGCGATGCATTATGAGGCTTACACAGTCGATGCAAATGCAATGCGAAGTAATGTCAGTGCTCATATCCAATACACATATCAAGTACATTTCTATCATAAGAAAATCACCGGAGTCCATTACACTACTGGATGACTACCTCTATAGACCCCGTACAGTCAAACGAGCATAAGAGACCTCACTACCCGCCTGTGAACAGTCAATCACCAACAAGGCCTGAAAGTAGCGGACTCATTCACGAGCTGGTCAAACTCAGCCTAGCAATGCCCTTTTACATCAAGCGAGTAAGGTCACACCACTATCCAACAGACTACACGACAGTGAGAGTCGCGGCCTAACGATATAAGGCCCTTGTATTCTCATATATTCTACTCGGTCACGGCGCTGGAGCAGATCCTTGGTACCATGGAAGTTTTAAAATTTTCACCCATGGGCATCTTATGCACTCGATATGCTCAAGTAACATTTTCGGTGTCCAAACATGGTCATCCACGATGTATCTGTGGAGGCTACAATCCTGATGAAGCAAGGGCGATAATGCTCATATACTATGCAATGCTAGATGCATGAATCACACAATCAACCATGCATCAATCCTAAGCATCCAACGTGCTCAAGAGGAGATACTACGTCCCTCGAGAAAAGTATCATACAATACCCAATGACATAATATGACCACACACACAGTGTCAACCAAGCATACAATAATGTACGTGGGCCATGAAGATGGGTCTAAATGCATTATGCGATGATATACAAAGTAGTACACTCCTCCTATCCAAAAAGGGACCAAGACTAGGTATTTAAACAATATCCATAAGGAATCTTACCTCTAGTAGGGGGGCCCATTTACCTGGGATAACCCACGAAACTAAGTATACAGACTAGGAGTCTAAGCGATATAGAAATGAGCCTAATAAGAGTTTAAGATGATCATCCAATCACTTTTAAATACAACCAGGCCTAGAGGGGTCCATAATGGAGACATTTAACCACCATTTTCTAAAACGAATATCAACCATGAATGATGTGGATAGAAGGCCCAAGGCCTACATTAAAGATAAAAATAAATGTAACCAACCATATACATATATATTTCTCATAATAGGCCATAAAAAGATAAAATACCACTTTTAACAACATGGGATCCAAGAGGAGAATTAAGGCCCAAGGCTCAATTCTCAATGGCTATAGAATCCATGCATTGAGTCGGACTTGGTGGGCAGCCCGCGTACACAATATACGACTAAATAAGTTTAAGTTTGAATGAAAAGGGCTCAATTACATCAGCCCAATAACTTAACAATTTAAGTGGGCAACTGAAGGCCCAATACTATCAGTCTTATCCCACAAGTCCATTAAAATGGTGGAAGTTAGCTCAATATATGGTTATGCCAAGCCGGGATGACCCTGCCCACTCTGAGCCCATGGGATGCCCCAAAAAAAATCTGATCTAAGATAGAGTCCTCATCTGATCACTAAAGGTGACCCCAAAGAATGCATTGATAAAGTCCAAAGATTATAAGCATGTAACACACACACAAGTTCTCAATATGGTGGGCCCCACAGCCAAATAAAGTTTTAACCATAAAATTTTACATTTAAGGCCCTTTGATAAACTTTTGACCAGTTTAACTTCCTAGACCTGCAAAGGTCCAGAAATCAGTTAACTAGGTGGAAATAATCTCATGAGAGCCAACTATATTCGCTGGGGGACCTCACCAGATGGAGAGTGTGTATATATCATGAAAAGATCAAGTGGGCCTGTTACTGGATTGTGAGTCCAGCAGTAACCCAAGGCAGAGAATACATCCATAATCGGGTGATACAAGGCTTGGATGGCCTGGACCAAACATGCGTTAAGGTAGGTTTCACATACATGCACATTAAGCCCTAAACAAACGGCCTAGGATCTATGGTGGGCCTTTAACCATCCACAGAGAAACTTATGGGCATACCTTAGGATCACTCAGGAGGATATTCAAGCTCAACTGGCCTCCAAGAGGTAGCCCGCCATTACTCATATAATATAAGGTCTAAAGCTCACGTAATGCATGGCCTACTGGGCATACACCAAGCCCAACTTATGGGCCGAATAGTGGACCCTCAAGTAAGGTTTGGGCCCAACTACAAAGGTCATAATTCCACATATTGTGGTGAGCTTCATGGGCAGCCTAGTAATTCATTTACATGGGCAAGTTTTATATTTAACACAAGTGAGTTGGGCCTCACTTTTAGCCCAAGAACAGGGTCAATTTAGTGGGCAGCCAAGAGCCCAACTTCTTGCATATTATTGCCCTTAAGCCCATCACAATAAATGGGAGAGTATAGGCCCAAGATCAATGGGCCTATCCAAAAGAAGTAAGTCCAAAAGGTCTAATCACTGCCACAAAATGGGTAGCCATACATATACTATATTACATAATGGGCCCTAAGGAAATGGCCCAAAACAAAAGTCATCCAATTCATACATTATGATGGACCAGAGGTCAGCCCATAAGTCCAAGAATACACAAGGGCGAGACCTATACCGACATGGTGGGCCTTGCCTCATCAGACAAAGACTTAACAAGGCCCTTCGCAATATGTATTTATGTGGGCTTTGCAAGTCAGCCCATAATTAAACACTTCATGAGGGCATCAAGGCCCATTAATAGACATGGTCAGCTTATAGACAGCCCATTGGATTCATAAATCAATAAGATCAGCCCTTGTACAATCTTGGGCTCAAGAAAGAAGTTCCCAGCCCATTGAACTTATAAAACTATTAAAAACTCTGGTTAAGGCTAGCCCACAAAACCACCACAAAGCTGGGCCTCAAGGGAGCACTCATTAAACCCAAAATATCTAAGGAAGGAAAGCAAGGAATGTGTGCAACACTCTCTCGAATCTAGTGTGCCACAATAGTTCCTAAACAATCAACTATGTAGCAAATTTTGGGCCCCTTGCTGGAATTCTAGCCCACCCATTTCTTGGGTCTGCTAGAGTCTAAAAATTTATTTAATTTAGATGGGTTACTGACCCGTGGTGATCAACATATATCATAGTGAGCCCCACCAGATAAAAGAGAGATATACAACATTTACTTCAAGTGGGCCATGACATCAGGCCCAACAACCTAAGGTAAGGGTGTGTCTGGGTATTTGATCCAAAACTGGTCCAAATTGCAAGCCATACCACAGTCGATACAGAGGCCCGATGGCCTTGAAAATTTATAAGGTGGTCCTTCCATGGGTAGGCCACACCCTTATAAAATTTTATAATTTTTGAACATCTAAAAATATTTTAATTAATTCAAATAAAACAATTTATCCTTAAACTTGGACTGATCTGGACACCATATTATAGTGGGTCGGTCCAGCCACCACTATGGTGTGTACAGGCGTCCAATGGCTCCAAAATTTTGCGGATAGGTCCTAACATGAGTTTAACATATCCTTATAATTTTTTTACGATTTTTAGACACTCAAAAGTATTTTAATAAATTTTAAGAATATAATCTGTCCAAGGTGAACTATTGCTGGAATGCAACTTTTCTAAGTTTGGGCCATCCAAATGGGTAGATTCTGGGCCTCCAAAATTCCTAAAATTTGGACCCAAGGTCCCTCATCAAGCCTAAATCAACATGGAGCTTAGAAATATGGCCCACCTTATGAGAAAAATATTTTTAAAATTTTATTTTTATGAAACTATACTGCTAGACTGCACAGCAAAATGTTTCTGGCAATACACTATGTTGGCCCACCCGTTTAGATGCCCAAATGGGGTCCACTGGCCCTAAAATTTTGCAGGTAGATCCTATCATGGGTGGACCACATCCCTGTAAATTTTCAACATTTTTAGACACCCAAAAATATTTTAATAAATTTCGAATTTCCAACCTGTCTAGGGTGGAATGTTGTTGGAACAGTGCAGAAAATCCAGACTGTCCACCCCACTTGGACCACACTTTTGGAACCTCTATCAAGATTGGATGGGGCTGAAATTTGGAGAACATCAAGATAAGATCCCCAACTTTCAAAAAAATATATTTGACGGGTACAAAAGGTCCCCTAATCAGTCCCAAATTCAAGCCCAAGTCCAATAAAAAATCTGTCCAGAAATTTCTGGACAGCAATGCATGCATGGCATAAAACAAACTAACGGGCCTATTAAGGAAGAGATTGGCCCATAAATTGGGTGTCATGGCCCACCCTAGTGGGCCCTACAATTTTATAGAACAAACCCTCAAATTTTCACCCTTGCAAGAACATTTAAGGTGGCAAAAAGAGGCATTTAAACCATGGTGTAGGTTGAGTATAGATGTCACTTTCTTCCTGGGCTTTTTCTTTTGGGCAACCCAGGCCCACTAAGTGGACTACACATAATATCATCAGATTCCTAACTAAGAAAAGAGAAGAAAGAGCATCCGACCATCAGGGGAGGGCTCCGCCACTATTGAACCGTCCCCACACAATCACAACCACAAACAATAATATAAACACATTGTACAACTAGATCTTATGATGCATGGCCTATATCTTTGAAATGAATGGTTGGGATGTCATCTCAGCCACATACAAAGGCCTAGATGACCCATCATACTTAGAAAAATAAGAGAAATTCACATGCAAGGAGTCCATCAAAGGAAGAATTCCATGCATGGACATACATTTACAATGTGGGCCTCATGGCCACATCTAAATGATTGTGTAAGATCTCCACCATTAATTGGTGGGTCCTACACATCCAAATGAGAGAGAGGAAAGAGATTACATAAGGAGAGAAAAGATTTACTTGATGAAAAAAGCACTCACTTAGATCAACCTTAAAATTTACATCATCATCATCTAAAAGCTCCAAGCAACATTGATCAATGGTTGGGATGAGTTTTTGAGGGTTAGATGAGGAAAGAGAGGGAAGAAATGTGGCTGAAATTTTCAGCAAGGTATAATGTTTTGAAATTTCTAGCAATGGAAGAAGAGAAAATGAAAAGAAAAGGAGAAAAGGAAGAGACATGTAGCATGAGAGTAATGACGAATTTCTAGAAAGATGGAGGCATGTTTGTCTTGGTTAGAGAAGAATGATGATTGCTATAAGGAAATACAACCAAAGTTATATGGTTGGTAGGTTTTCTAAGCTTGTGGATAGTGTTTGTAGTTGGTGGTGTTAGTTATGAATCTTTATGTAGTGTGTGGGCAGTGTAACTTAGAATTTGTGCCAAGGATAATGGTGGTCCACATGCATTTGTACAAAAAGTGGGTCACATGATAAAATGCTCATAACTTTTGATCCATAGGTCAGATAGATGCACAAGACGCGTTGTTGGAACCGCGACGACGATGCGGTCGCAATGAAATACGTTTAAACTCGATCTGAGTCAGGTCTTCATGACTGGACTTACAGATGACTACAAACACTATTCAAGGGTCACAGGTCGCCGGGATTCAACCGGTAGGATCGCGAGATTAAGATGGACAGAATACATACTCACACACATGCACACATGTGAACTCGAGTCGGGTCTCACACCCTGGCTCGTAAAATTTGTGTTTGGAAGTATAGATTTGAAAACCCCCTCAAATTTTATGGTATATTTGCATGAATATTAAAGAAACAAAGTAAATTATTTAAAATACTCAAAGTTATTAAAATATACTACAACATAAATAATTATAATAACAAGCCCATCAAAATATACGCATTGCCTATTTAGAGTGTGGATCTGAAAACCCCCTGATTCTGTTTGGCACTTTGGATTTAAAATACCCTGGATTATAAAATTAGTATTTGAGTGTAGATTTGAAACCCCTTCAAATTTTGTAGTATATTTACATGAATATTCAATAACACCAAGTAAATTATTTAAAATACTCAAAGTGATTAAAATATACTACAATATAAATAATTATGATAACAAGCCTATCAAAATATACACATTAGAAAAAAAATTCTAAACTTCAAATGGGTCATAAAAGTAGGCCCACTAAATTTCACCATTGTCATGTGTTAAGATAAACATATCTACTCTAATTCCAAGTGGTCTAAATACACACCATAGATATTACAAAACATACATGCACCCAAGTTAATAAATGAAAGGATAAAGACTCATCAAATATAAAAGGATAAAGACTCATCAAATATAAAGACCGAACTACACAACAGAGATTAAACTGCTACCTTTGAAAACTTCTCGAGGGCCACGTGAGTATGGGATGGAGTAGATATTTATTTTTTTCTTCATCCAGCCCCATGTAATTTTATAAATAAGTTGGATGGTAAATAAAAATCAAAGTTGTCCTCAGAAAAGTTTCAACAATGAGAATCATTTTCACCATTAGTTCTTGTGTTGTGGTCCACTTGGATTTGCCTCATTTTTGGGATTATACCCTATGATGATAGGTAAAAATAGATGAAGTGTAGATAAGAACCTACATCATGGTGACCACTCAAAGCTCACGAACATTTTTATTCAGAGACTGTTAAGGATGCAACTCATTCTTATTTTTAAAAAAAAAACACAAATTTGTCCACCTTAATGGTAGTTAGAAATCCACTCCAACCAAAATATGAGTTATCATATTTTTTGGCCTAAATTTCAGGGCGATTGGTTCACATAATTAAAAACAGTATGCACAAGCAATTATAATCATTGAATTTGTTTTTATTCCTATGGCCCACAATGATATTTACGCCTAAATTTTTTTCTCAAATCTTAAATTTTAATAGGCTATATAATGACTGAATTATACCGTCCATATAACCATCATGGTGAGACATATATAAATAAAGTATTCTCGTCCCTTCATTTATTATTTCATTTAGTGTTGCCCATGTGAAGCCTAAATCAGTATAATAACTTCGACGTACAAATAAATTTTAACAAGTCATCACATGGTTGGAGCAGATTTTACATAACCATTATAGTGGGCCACCTAAATTATAAGTTACAATTCATTAAAAAAAAACATTAAAAATGTAAACCTACCTTAACAGCAGCTCCATCTCCTTTTACAAGCGATGGTAACAGTAGCAACCTTCTTCTGTAAAGAGATACTTGTACGGGTGGAATGCAAAGAGAATTAAAAAGATACTTGTGCATGATTGCATGCGAAGAAAAGTTTTTAAAAAAAAAAACCTATCAACGGTCGAATTTTCGACCATTTAATTAATTTCAAAAGACAATCCAAAGTCAAACCTTAAATTGCAAACCCCTTGATTGAAGAGATTTAAAACTCCTTAGATTTTAAAACTTAATTACTTAATGGTATCAAACAAACAGGGGATTGTCAATCCCCTCTGATCCACAGTGCCAAACAACCTCTAAAGTTGATAATATAATATGGCTAAACTAATGTCAAAGATGGACCGCTATCAAAGATGAACAGTCTAACCAATTTAATTAAGGATTACATGACCAAAGTTCATATAACATGTACAGCCTGTGAAATAACCTATGAGTTTGGTTGCTCATCTTTGAAGCTACTTGAAAGCAATATAATTACGATTAAAAGCACATATAATACGAATGAAAGGGAAACTTATAAAATACATAATTTCTATCACTGCGTTCAAACACACCCCCGAACGTCTTTGGGGAATCATAAGGCTTTAATGCATCAAAAAATGAATGGTTATCTACTGTTGCATAACCTGTGTTTCCGTGTTCTAGGCCAATAACATGATGGTCCCAGCCATGAATATGAGTCATCATCATCAGAGTGATGGTGAATGGCTCATAAGCTCCCCAAAAAAGGAAATGGAAATTAATAATCATCCATGGTATGATCACCACTTCATACCATTGTCTTTTCCTGAAGTTGGAATCATATTACCTTCCAGATTTTTTTTAAGCATATCACCCACCCATTGTTTCATTCCTCTTCAAATGAAGGAAGGAAGTATAAAACATACCATACGTGGATTAAGTGCAACATAAGAAATGGGATGGAGGGCAAACTCATCCACTACCACCCAACCATGTGCAAATCTCTTGCTGATAAGGGTCCATTCCCTCACTTTACATTCTATCCAAATAGGCCCTTAAGGTGCATTCCCTCAATTTACATTCTATCCAAAATAGGCCCTTCAGGTCTCCAAAACATGAATCCGTCCAAACTCCCAAACGCATTCAAACATATATTTTCTCAACATTTTACAACTTTGGAAACAGAAGAAAATATAACAACATATCATCTACCAACACTTCACACATTGTCCTCCTTGTACATCTCTAATCCAACATTCCAACCCTACTTACTTCTGCATCATGGCCCTTACCCTAATGTAACATTAACCACAAGTCCAATTCTTCCAAGTAAAAAATCAAGACCAAAATATGAAGTACAGCTAGCTCATACAATCAAGTGAGCATGCAAGACAAACAATCAAACCATTCCAAAAGACGAGCTCACGTGGCACCTTGGATTGGAGGAGATTAGCAATCCCCTGTCTATTTGGCACCATAAAGTAACTGGGGGTTTTAAATCCAGGAGATCTCAAATACCCTCAATTAGGAGGTTTACAATCCAAGGTCGGACCTTGGACTGCCTTTTGAAATCAACTCAACGGTTAAAAATACCATTGAGTGCCTTCTGAAATCAACTCAAGGGTCAAAAATACCATTGAGAGATTTTCTTTAAAGACTTTTTTTCGCATGCAACCACATAAGTCTCTCTAATTCATCTTCTCCAAAAAAAAATACTCAACTTTACATAAGAAGGTTGTTGCTAGACTGCAGAAGGTTGCTACTGACACAGTTGCTGCTAAGACTGCATAAGGTTGTTGTTGTTGCCATCGCTTGTAGAAGGAGACAGCTTTTGTTAAGGTAGGTTCACATTTTAATCGCCAAGTTATAAAAAACCATGGCCAATTGCTAAATAGCCAAGTATATCAACTTAAGAAAATGGTCCATTTAAGTAAGGGCCCATTTGGCCGGTTGGATTGGAAGGGATTAGATGGTAGTGGAAGGGATTGGATGGTAAATCCCGAGAATGGCCGGGCGTGCCAAACAGTGTAGGTGATGTGATCCAAATCCGATGGATCTTCAGACAATCCACTGACAACCCCATCATTACCTTTAAATCCCATCCAATCCATCCTAATCCGTTCAAATTATCCTGCAACGTGTTTGGTTCGTGGGATTGGAAGGGATCAGAAGCTTTAATCGTCGGATTGGGCGGGCCAAACAGTCCGGATGTACCAATCCAAGGATATAGCAATCCCATGGATCTCAAGACAATCTGCTGACAACACCATCATGACCTAGAAACCCACGCCATCCACTCTAATACCATTCACTCCCTTCCAATCCACCCGGCCAAACGGGCCCTAAACTAGTAGATCTGAGTTGACAAAGACTGGCCAAATGCACCTAAAAGGCCTCAGGTCTAAGCTTTTCAAACAATTTCTATGTAAGTCAGTTAATGTTGGAATGAGGTCAAAAATTGGAATCCACTCTGTCAGATTTGTTGGATCTCACTTCAGCTCACCAAGTTGGGCTTAAGTCGGGATTTTATACTTCTTTAATAAAGCTGAGCATATTTGAACATATACCTAGATCATTGACAATAAATCAAGTCAAATGAAAGTCCACTCATAGGGCAGACCTGCAGTTCTCACTATACCTCCGACTCAGGTTCAACCTAAGAATTCATGCTGGATCATGCTGACCATAACTCTAACCTAAACCTAAATCACTACCCCTAAATACAAATGAATGCATGCATTTCTAATGGTGGGCTGGACTCAAACCAAACCAAAACCATGTGATTCTATCGAGGACTGGGGCTTTGGACTACTTGTTAGGCTTGAACACACTTCAACCTAGCCCAGCTGCAATTAGAGGCTCCCCTCATCCTTTTGGATACAAGGAACCAAGGAGTAAATACAGAAATTGTAATGATTATTTTCATCTTTCACTAAAGAATGCAGTATTGCAAAATTAGAGGTATTGTTTAAAGAGTAATGCTACAGTAACTCACGAACAACTCACCAAGCAATTGCCCCATGTGTCCCCTCTGCCGACATTAAATGCAACAGAACAGAATCATAGCAATCATATATCATTGGGGCCCACTATGATGTGTGGGCTATCCATTCCATCCATCACTCCATCTCAAGCTTAGGCTAGAGTGAAAAAACCACACATATAAAACTCAAGTTAGCCACACAAAATGAAACAGCTTGGATACAATGCACACAACTGAGACCTTATTGGAACACACTAGAGGCTTGAATTAGGCTGATCTTTGATTTTTCTTCTTCATCTAAAGCTGTGTTCCCCTTTTGAATGGGTTGGAGGTCATGAAGATTTCAATGGTAAGAGTTTCCATTGCCGTTGTTTCTTATGGTGTCGCCCCCTTGAGGTTTGAAGTGCTAATAATTTTCAAACTAACATTCTTTTACACAACAGTGGGACCCACACAGATTTATGTTACGCAAAATACCCCCAGCACATTCATTGGAGCAGACACATGCAACAGGGGTGGATCTCACTTGGCAGAATCACCTTGAGGCAAATCGCCATAAAATTATTCTTGTTTAAATACAAACATAAATCCCAATTCCATTGGATAACAATCACCTTGCATCTTAAATGAAAGAATTGTAGATAAGTATAATGATTATTTTGTGAAATCCACAGTTTCCCATATATCCAAACAGCTCAAGTAATCTTGTCAATCAAAATCCTATTTCTTCCCCCAGTGGATTCCACATCTAAACATGCCCCAAACTACAAACTTCATTTAAGGCTTATTTGATAAGAAGGAAAATAAAGGAAAAGAAATCAATTTCTATTAACAATGACATTTTCTCAACTGTTTGATATGCAAAGAAAAGCAAGATTCACGAAGTCATTATCAACTTCATCAACAGTTAATTTTATCCAATACAAGATACGAAGTAATGATTTTCCAATGAATATGAAATTTTCACTAGCAAAATAAAAGAGAACTCATCACCTACAAGCTGCCTGAATGGAACGAGTCCCGCAGTGCATTTTTCACCCAAAAAAAAAAAAAACATAAATAAAATAAAAAACACTTAAAGAGTGGTTGATACATAATATAAGTCCATAGCCCACAATATTTTGGGTTGTTTGTTACAAAATTTGAAGCCTAAAGTGTCAAAGACCAGATTCGCCAATGTGGAAGATTTTGGGAGTTTAGTATATTTTTTTTTGCTATTTTAAGCTAAAATCTTTGTTGATGGATTTTTATTGCCTTAAATAAATTATTGATTGACTTAAAATCAATTATAGTTGATTTGAAATCAATTTAAGGTGGTTTTTTTAAAATGTTGTAAATGGTGATAGCTAAGTAATGATAATATTTGGATATTGTTTGAAAAAATTGGTAATTAGTAATTACCATTTTTTCTAAACAACATTCAAATATTATCATTACCCATTTACCGTCATAAAGAACTTGTCTTTAGGGTCTATAAAATGAGATACAAATTGCATGGTGACCCGACATGACAGGATTTGATAAGGCCACATGTCGTTGTCAAAGATGGCCCCAATCTACATACTCAATCTTGCAACTTCCAAACATACTATGAATTGACCCATCTCTGATGGCGGCACATGGCCCAATCAAATCCCACCACATCGGGTCACCACAAATATCTGTGGTGGCAGAGTCACCATGCAATCCATGTCCTATAAAATGGAGATAGTGTAGGGGATAAGCATTCCACATTCTTACAAGTTTTTTAAAAAAATATATATCATAAGAGTAGCTTGAATATGAATAAAGTTATTTTCCTTATGAGAGTGTTCAATTCTTTACAATTCAATTATCAGGATCTCATTGACTTGATAGTCAAATTGCACCACTAAATTGGTTGGATTTTCTAAATTCTCATGATTCAAAATTAGGATTGTCAAAATGGATACTCAAAACTAAGTACTTGGTGGACACAACTTTTTAATGGGCATTGATTCGATTGATCAAGTTCAGGTCTCTCCTTTTAAACTTGGTTAAAAATCGAGTTAGCTCAGTTTGGGTCTAGTCCACATGATAGGCCCAATTGAATTCAACAAAGCCTAGTTACTTTTTCTCACATATATTTAATACATATTAATTATTGTAACAAAAGAAATGGGGCTTCTTAAGCCACACATATAACAAAGAGAGTTACAAACTATGAACTTAATAACGTGGCACATGGGTATGTAATCTAATCCCCAACCATTTAAATGCTCTTCAAGAACAACACCTAAACCCAAAAGGACCTTAAGTTGGCAAGACCTAAACCTAGCTTGACAAACTATGGGTGCTATGAGACCCTATTGACAACCCCAACAAAAATGCACTATACAGCTCTTGCCATGCAAGCAATCTGCAAGATATCAACTCTCACAAAAACCAAGCCCCTAAACATGAACACACCTCAATGACAGCAATACTCCAATAAGCTCTCTCTACCTCTCCATGCAATCAACGCCCTCTCCCTCTCCCTCTCTACGGGTCATAACATGCCTTTGTCTTCCCCATCTCCTCTCTCTTTAGTTATGGCAACGAACATTTTTTTCTTTTTAACTTTTATTTGAAGTGGGCCCAATTCGGTGAGGATGTGATGGTGGGGGCCACACCTTGTATTTTTGGTAAATCCACGTCAGCTAGCTCATTTTAGCACTTTGCCCAAACATGAAGCAAATCCAAATCTCAAGTGAGCCACACCACAAGAAATAATGGTGATTGAACGTCCACCATTCAAAACTTCCCAAGGCCCACCATAAGCAATCAACTATAGTCCCTCCAAATGGATGTTTGGAATTCTTGATTGGACCTATTATTTCCTTAAACAATCTTTATGATCCATTTTCTCAAAAAAAATTTGGCTATTGACTAGATGGTTACAATTATTTGATTTGTGTGATCTTTGCCTAATGATTCATTAATTGTGGGTTGAACTTGATGGAGAGGTTCGAATCAATTGATTGGATTGTCCATGTGTCCCTATGCAACCTTTTGTTCTTCAAGCAACTGATTTGTCTCGTTTTACATGCCTTTTAGATGGCCCTATCTAATTGGGGCCCGCCAGGTCAATAGTCTAGATTAGGAAGCCACAAATACTAGTTGTAGCATCTAATTATGTAATCTAACACTATTGTAGGTATTTTAAATTCATGAGCCAATTTTATGACCCACTTGATGATTGGTTTAGCCTAATAATTAACTTAAATATTCATCTAGATTGACTTAATAAAATGTTATATTTGATGTCAAGATTTCTTATGTGATTAAGAGATTTTGGAACAATTTCTTCATTAGCTTGGCGTAAAGATACAACTTCTTATCTATAAGGGCCTGTTTGGATGCCTATAAGTTCTTTTAAGCTGTGAGTGACTTACCTGTAAATCACTTACGGGTAAGTTAGTTTTTCTATTTTGGTATCCAATAAGTTACTTACAGGTAAAAAATTATATATTCACATCGGGCAGAACTTGGATTAAGGAATTGTTTCAAAATGTTATGATCGTATAAAAATGCATGGGATCAAATATGTAATTTTATTAAGCCCATCAAGATGAATATTTAAGCTAATTTTTAGGCCAAACTAATTATCAAGTGAGCCATAAAAGTGGGCCCATGAATTCAAAATATCTATAATATGGAGCAATAACTGAATTTAAGCATTGATAAGAAACTTAAAAACATTAATAAGTTAAAAAACATTAATCCATCTTGAAATTCGAATTCATTTCACAAATAAATCTTAAAAATAAAGAATTATTAAGTCAAGAAATACATACCATTAAGCATATATGGTCCATATAAAACAAAATCAGAATTATCATTACCGTCCAAATTTTAGAATCCAAATGCATGAAAATAATTAAATAAAAATTAAAAAATAAATGCATTAAAAGAATCCAAGGGAGCATATTAGGATAAGCCCACCTCAATATATTAATAAATAAATGCATAAAAAGAATCCATATATGGCCCAACTTAATATATTAATAAATAAATGTATAAAAAGAATCCATCTTAAGTGGACCTCACCATTAAAAATAGGCAAACAGCCCATGGGTTCATTAAATTTGTCACAACTGTTTGTGATGGGGTCCACATGAGAATTGGATCAGCTTAATTTTTGGAACCACGTCCTAAAATGAGTATACACTAGTTCAGTAGTGTTTTTTACTTGAAAAAAACATATGAATTTTTAAGGTAAATTGGCAGTTTGTTCTTAAATGACAGCAGCAACACAATACGTAAGTAGCATACGATGTAGGTGCACCCAACCTCTAGAGATCCAGATTATATTTCTGGTGCGACCAACTAATGAATGGATTATGAATAAAGGTAACCTCCATCAAACAAACCAGCCATCCAATGAGTGTACATTGTACCATTGTATATATACCACTGGACATTTCTTACTTTAAACCATCCACAGAGTTTACTATTAAAATGGATGGACAGGGTGGATCAAATACATACATCACGATGGATCAATTCCTTCGGTCAAAATGCTCAGCTGCACACGAATTGGCACAAGTTCTTGTGAGAACTTTTTGAGAACTCATAATATGTGATATTAGTCCAAAATCTAAATGAGAACTTTTTGAGAACTCATAATATGTGATGTTAGTCCAAAATCTAAATGGTCCACATGATGAAGCACCCCATGAAACCCCCAGGGCCCAACTTTTACATTGATCCAAAACTTTCGTGGGCCATGGCAAAAGAAAACAGTTTTCTCTCTTGATTTTCATCTCACTTTTCTATGGCCCACCAGAGTTTTAGATTAGGGTGAAAATTTCTCCCTGGAAGTTTAATGGGATGTTTCATCACATGGACCATTCGGATTAGAGGCCCATGACACGTGGAAAGGTGCGCACGTGCATATGTGAGCATGCCTATGTACAAGTAACACTTAGGGCCCGTTTGGCCAGGAGGATTGGAAGGGATTGGAAGTTAAATCCTGGGATTGGCCGGGCGTGCCAAACAGACTGGGTGATCTGATCCCAGAATATAGCAATCCCATGGATCTTAAGACGATCCACTGACAACGCCATCATTACCTTTAATTCCCATCCAATCCACCTTAATCCGTTCAAATTTGCCTGGGAAGTGTTTGGTTTGAGGGATTGGAAGGGATGGGAAAGTTTAACCCAGGGATTCGCCAGGCCTGCCAAACAGACTCAATATTGCAATCTCGGGATATAGCAATCCCATGGATCTTAAGACAATCCACTGACAACACCATGATTACCTTGAAATCCATGCCATCCACCCTAATACCATTTAATCCCTTCCAATCCACCTGGCCAAACGGGCCCTTAATCCACTTCGTTTTCAAAGCAGAAAAAAGGAAACATTGCTATCAAACCCTACCGTTTGGGAGGAGTAGAGAGGGAGGGCGATCATTGCAGACAGAGAGATTGCAGAGAGGGAGGGCGGTCGTTGCAGACAGAGAGATTGCAGAGAGGAAGAGAGAGAGAGATTGCAGAGAGGGAGAGGGATAGAGGTTGCAGAGAGGGAGAGTGCGTTTCTCCATCTTCCCTTCTTTTTTAAAATCTGACCGTTGAGCCTGTAAGTGGCTTACAGGGAAGTGACTTCTCACCCCCATCGCCCTGCAGTTTTTGGGTAGATTTGCCTGTAAGTAACTTACAGACTGGAAGTTACTTACAGGTGAATTTTCTCCCCCAAACGCCACCTGTAAGTGACTTCCCTGTAAGTCACTTCCCACTTACCCAACTTACAGGCATCCAAACAGGCCCCAACTAACTTATAAGTTACACAAACACAGAAGAAAATGACTTGCAACTTACATCCAAACAGGATAGTAATTGACTTTCACACTTTTAAGTCACAACTTAAAAAACTTACAGGCATTTGGATGCTAATAAACCAAGCTCTCAGTCCAAGGCCATGGGTCTTCCACATTAGAACATCCAGGAGGCTCTTGTCACCGACATCTGACCCCACTTCCATGCTTGCCAGAGCCTTCTTCTCTTCCTTAAAGAGGAGACCAGCTTCTGTAGAAAGGAGGAGCAATCTCAAATCTCTAAGGAGGAGGATCACAAGGCAAACACCAAGAATAAGAAGCTTGGGCCAAATGGCAAATTACAAGAATCACCCTTCAGATTCTTTTCAGTGTGGTTAAAGCAAAATAGTCATCATCGAGCCAGTCCTAGTGCAAATAATAATAATAATAGTAATAATAATAATAATAATAATAATAAAGCATCATAAAGGGAACAATGACCGGTTTTGGTAGCTCGCGGACTACCGCGATAAGCACTACGGCAGAAGCAGAACCCTTCCTTTCCCCCAAAAACGGATATGTACCATGATAAAATCGAGCAGGAAAATAACGGAAAATACGTTGAAACCAAAAGATCCAAAAAGATGAAAAATAATACGTGGAGAAAGAAAAAAAGAAAGAACGCAGAAGATGAAAGGGAGGGGGGAATGTAGAACCTACGAGAAAAGCGAGAATCCATGGAGAGAGGAAACCGCATGTCCAAGGTTCTCTTTTTCGATCTTGCATCTCTTCGTTTTTATGGCCTGCTTGAGATGATTTTAGGGTTTCCCTCTATCAAGCAGACAAAGGAACTGACAGAAGAAGAGTGCTGAGAGAGACAGATCTGACAAAAGAAAATAGAACGAGGAAAAAATACATTGACAGAGATCAAAGAGATGAAATACAGAGATCATAGAGATGAAATACGGGCAGAGAGAAATCGAAGAAACAAAACGGAGAGAAGGTTATGAGATTTAGAGTGGCTAGGAAGGGGGTATTTGTAACTGTGGGAAGCTAGGGTTTCCGCTTTGTACTCTGGCGAGGGTAAAATTGTAAAGTCACCTGATACAGTCATACGAAACACCCGTGCTGTAGGTGAATGAAGATCGCACGCTTGCATTGTCACGTGTATGATATCATGACCATTGATCCGATAGGACCGCCGTGAATAAGCATGCCAACTACATCATTAGGGGATCCGGATAGATGAAAGTGGGAAATGACAAAGGTCGACCAAACTAGTGTTTTCACATTGGAGATGCCAATGAAAAAACGCCTAGTGCCCTTTCAGGGGTTGACAGGAGTTTTAGCACGAGGGCTCGCGTGGAGCTTGTATTTGTTTCGGGATTTTGAGTCGTGTGAAACTTACTATAATGGAAATTTTACGTCTAATTCTTTATGATCAGAATGCATTGAAAATTATAAATTTATAATATAGTTATGTGAATTTGATTTTTATTTTCATTAAGTTTATTGTAATATTTCAAATTAGTGTGTGTGTATATAGAGAGAGAGAGGGGCATGCTCTCCTACACAACTACACATGTGTGCACCTTTGCACATGTGTCATGGGTGTCTAATTCGAATGGTCCATGAGATGGGGAATTCGATGAAACCTTAGGGAGTGAATTTTTACGCTGATTTAAGATTCTAGTAAGCCATGGTAAAGAAAAATTCATATCAAGGGAAGAAACTATTTGCATTTTTATGGCCCACTGAAGTTTTGATTCAAATTAAAAATTGGTACCATGGGGTTTCATGAGGTTCTACTTCATGTGGACCGTTCGATTTTTTATAATCTTCAGATATGATGAGTTCTCAAAAAAGTTTGTATGTAGTCCTGGTTGACATTCCACTCTATATATATATATATATATATATATATATATATATATATATATATATATATATATATATAGGAAAAGGTATTATGCGCTCGAGCTCACGATAAGCTCCGGTGAGGTCGAGCTGTGTGGGCCCCATCGCGATGCGTGTCGACCATCAACATCGTGCATTTGATGGGTACCCTTTAAATTATGGGATATCCCAAAAATTAGTTGTATATGGAACTCAGGTGGGCCATACCATCTAAAATCATGTGAAACACCGTTAAAACATATAAAAGCACTTGATGGGGCCCACTTGAGTTTTGAATGCTGCTAAAACTTGATCTGAACCCTCATACAAGTGGGACACACATAATGGATGGGCTGGATTTGCAAATCACATCTTTTGTGGGCCCTAAAAATGATTATGAATGTTTTAATGGTGCACAGCCCCTCACCACTTCTGTAAGTGGTATGGCCCACACAAGTCACTAATTGACTTGATTTTTGAGACCTAGGCCCACAATGGAATGGCACATTTGACTGATGGGGTAGATGTTCGAAAGGCATCACGGTGGGGCCCACACAGCTCGACCACATGGGACGGAGCCGTGAGCTTGAGCGCATTGTACCTTTTCCCTATATATATATATATATATATATATATATATATATATATATATATATAGCATTTAGCATTTGATACAATGATTGTGATAAGCTCGTTAATAAATTATATTTTAGAATAAAAATGTGAATTTTTTAAGTCCTGGTTGGGTCTAAAAAGTGAGCACACTAATTTTGAAATAGTAAATTAATATTAAAAAAAGCTAACTACAAAATTATAAAATTCTCAATATCCAGATGAATATTTTAAAAACAAAACATAAACTATTTAGAATATACATCTCAATAATTCAAAATTAACAAAAATGTGCAAAAGTAAATGAAACAATACATGTTTCATCCAAAATGGGGCCCACACATATAATAGCATGCTTCCATATATAGTGTTGGAAATCTGAGCCATGTAAAATGGTGGACCGAGCATAGCCATAAAAAAACACGCAGTTAAATTTAATATATAACTTATTATCTAACTTAACAAACCGATGTAATCCACCTAATGAGTAGATCAACATAATTTTTATGACAACCATAGTATTTCTTCGACTAGAATCTCCCGATCAGCTTAATGGAATTTCAGCCATGACCTAAAATATGATGGGGCCATAGTTCTTTCATGTATATCAGTAAAATTGAGTGTAATACTAACTTTTATTGCAATATGTAACAAATTATTACTTCTCTTTTTTAGCCATTGATTTTGGAATCATGTTTCCATGATTTAAATTGTTTATATGATGAGTTCACCCAATACTTTTGAAACTTGTTTTAATTTTTTTTTCTTGAAATATGGACTATCCTATAGTCATTGTTTTGTGAACAAATGGTAAAGATCTTATAGTTCATTTCTTTCTCCACCTTTTAACCCATGGACTTTTTGAGTTTTGGATTCATCTCATTTTACGTATTATGTTCTAAAAATGAGTTGGTAAAAGGGATGTATGGCTTGGATTTCTCATGGACATCAGTAGGGCTGTATATCAAGCCAAGTCAAGTCGAGCTGAGCTTAGCTTGGCTTGACTCGTCCGTGCTATACTCGAGTTCAAGCTCAAGCTCGAGCTTGCCCTTGAGCTCAACATTAAAGCTTGGCTTGTTTGTTAAAGTTTTCGAGTCAATCTCAAGTCAAGCTAGTGGTTTGAATCGAGTTGAGCTTACCTGGAGTTGAATTGTGCTTGTTCATATGTCAACCCAATGCCCAACCCGACCCAACCCAAAACCTTGAGAGAAGTCACCCAGTGGGTTGGCCTATTTGAATCGGGTTGGGAGGGAGAGCCGGAGAGGAGATTGAGGAGAATGAGAGAAAGAGAGAGACAGAGAGGGGCAAAGAGCTCCTCGGGCAGACGCAGATGGCAACCAGCGAGTTGCTAGGTGCGGGCTGGGTAGGGTAAGAGAAAGAGAGGGAATGGGAGTCAGGTATGGTTTTTTTTTTGTTTTAACTTTTTTTTAAAAAAAAGTTATATATATATATATATATATATATATATATATATATATATATATATATATATATATATATATATATATATTACTTGAGTCGAGTCGAGTTGAAATGCACCATGCTCGAACTTAAAAAAATAAACTTGACTCGTCCCAAGTCGGCCTTTCAAGCCGAGTCAATCCGAGCTAACTCGAGCCTGTCAAGCGAGCTTTTCAAGCTAGCTTGACTCATGTACAACCCTAAACATCAACGACAAAGACAACCCCACCTAACATCTCAGCAAAAGAATTTTCTATTCAAATAAATAAATAAATTGCAGGCAATCTGCCATTAACGTGGTTTGCTTACAAATATACCCCATCCATATTCACTAGTAGACATTACCATGTGAGCCCCACCATGATGTATATGTATATCCACATGGTCCATCTATTTTGCTAGCTTATTTTAGGTCATGAGCCCAAAAATGAGGTAGATCCAAATCTCATGTGGACCACTTCATTGGAAGCAGTGGTAATTAAATGGTAAAATAAATAATATGGTGGAGCTTATGAAGGTTCTAATGATAGGCATTTAACCACCACTATTTTCATGTCATGTGGTCCACCTGAGATTTGGATCTACCTAATTTAAGGCCTCATGTCCTAAAATAAATTGGGAAAATATATAAACGGTGTGGACATAACACATACAACATGATGGGACCCACAAAATGTAGTCATATAAAATCTACCCAATATGTGTCAGTATTGCATGCCATGTCCTTAGTCACTCCAAAGAAAGAGTGAGGTGGCCCACCTTAATGTATATTTTAAATCCACATCGGGTCACCACTTGCTTGCCCCATATTAGGCATGGAGCCAAATTTTCTAACCATTTTTTTTATTCGAGTAGATCATACAATTGAAAATAATATGGGACAATTCTTACCCTTGAATCACTTTCCGTCGGTATGGCTCACCTAAATCATGATTGACCCTTATTAATTTTTGTGTAACCATCATAATGGGCAACGTAAAAATTAAGGGTTGGTGTCTCTCTACCAATTGTTTTGAGGTTGTGTGGCCCACATGTATCGACAATTACTCTCATTTTTCTTCCATTTGGTTTAGTTAAAATAGTTCACATGATGGTCAAAGTGGATTTGTGAAATCAAGGTGTGGGCCACTCGAGACTGGCCTCCTTGCTAACATCCCTTTTTAAGGGGGAAAAAAAAAGAAGTGTGATTTTACGACACCCCTACCTTCAATTGAAACTTCCTGAGAGTTGAGAGAGAAGCAACATAGAAAAGAGTCGTGTTTCCAACTGCACCAGTCAATCACCTTCTATAGTTGAAGTGGGGCCATAGTGAGAAAGAGAGAGGAATAAGTAGAGAGTGATAGAGGATGAGGAGCAAAGAGAAATGAGAGTAGAGAGAGACGGAGGATATGAAGGAACTAAGAGAGATGAGATTAAGAGGATGTTAATTTTTAAAGAAAAAGTCAAATGGTTTAATTTTCAACCGTTGAGGATTCCATGGTGATGTGCATTGAAATTACTCATCTCACCTCGGATTTCAATTCCCGTGAAGTAGTGGTAAATGGAATCACGTAGCAAAATATAGTCATTTTGTCTTTCCTACCAATTACCACCAAATACCACCAATTCCACCGTGTCAAACAACCCTTAAGTGAAAGGGCAAATACATAATTTCACATGAAAGAATCTTTGCCTTCTAGTTAGCCTAACTATAAACACCCTACCTTAGGTCGATAAGTTTAATTGAACCTTAACATTAATACATATCCTTAACCCTAAGCCAAACCCAAATCCATATCCATAACCCTAAGCCAAACCCTAATACATACCCTTATCCCTAAGCCAAATCATAATCCATACAGTTAACCCTGAGCCAAACCCCAATCTATACCCTTAACCCTAATTAATTCCCGAATCCAAACCTTAAACCCTAATTGGAACCCTAATCTAAACCCTAGAACTTAAGAAAGTAACCTTAAAATTGGTCCCAAACTCAAATTTAGGAAAAACCTAACCCGTAGAGTCAACCCATGAGCTAACTCACCTAATCAGCCAAACTAGCCTACCCAGTCAACTCACCTTGTCAAAGCAAGTCTATAAACCCTTTTTGTCATAAGCCCATTCTAAAGCCCAATTCAAAGAAAATAAGAGACAACAAGGCAGTATCAGGGGACCAAACCTGTCCACGTGTACAGGAGGAACCTCCCTCAAGAGCTGAAGCAAAAAGGAACGACGATCAACACCCTGGGTGTCGCTCGCCACGTGGCACTGACCATACTTTAGCTAGCTATTCACTTGTATGCGGATGCCCTCCTTACTCATTGCATGCATGTACAAATTTTGAAAATTACTCTGATGCCCTTCTCTTGAGCCAAAATTACACCTTATGCCATTTAAAACAATACACAAGATTTTTTCATATGGCAATCTCAAATCTTAGTCATCCAAACCCTTTTTAACCTTAAGCCTTGCAGGAATTACTAGAAAACTAGACTAAAGGGTTACAAATACATACATTTCAATCATCCCTCAATCCACATCCATACACACTAATCCCTATACATCCACAATTAAGCATCCATCCCACCAAGGTGAGTGTGGGTGAGAAAGAGAGCTTAGCTTAGGTCCAACCCTAATACTAGCCTCATGAGCCAACCTAAGTTTAATCCAAACCACTCGATATGATCCTTACGACATTACTTTTCACTCAATTGTTTTTTTAAAAATCAAGCTTCATCTGCTCATAGCATCTGTATAGCGCAACATTCATCGCATCATTCAACATACTTTTCACTAAATTAGCTCGGAAGTATGCTTTGAGGCTTGCCAATTTAATCAAATTCTACCCATAAAAAAACTTGTCAATTACTTTGCATTTTGTCACGACCATTGCATACATTCATATACAAGAACTGAATCATCACCCCCAAGAATAGTTAGATCCTATGAAGTAGAGACCGTATATTTGTATGGGCAAAGTGGGTACTTAACACCTGCCCTCTCTGTAACAACACTCCCTTACTCGGAATCGTTGATCACAAAACCAAAGAGTCATCTTAGGGTAGGAAATCTTCGGATCCCTACCCTAGCATTTTTATAGGGGTCTAGCCAATGGTAGAGATTCTCTGTAACCACACTCCCTTACTCGGAATCGTTGATCACAAAACCAAAGAGTCATCTTAGGATAGGAAATCTTCGGATCCCTACCCTAGCATTTTTATAGGGGTCTAGCCAATGGTAGAGATGAAGAAATTGGTTGGTAGTGAATTTGGTCAAATATAATGTAACGCCCTGAAAATTGGGGGTCGTGTAGAAACCCGACTCCCGAGTTCCAGACCATCACTTATGCAACAAATATGCTTATGATTCAATGTTGTCTGAGTTAGAGCATTAACATGAGTAAGATTATACCAAAACTACAATTCATACTCTAGATCCAGTGATAAAACACAAGTGGAAGACTGAAGAATATATATATCACCGTATGAAAAACAAAATAATCTCGAACTGTCTCCAAAGTATGAATACATCTCTGAGTCACATATACATTTTATAAACCAAAATTAAATGTCATATAATACTCCAACTAGCAAAAATCCCGCTGATCCAGGCCACCTATGCGAAGCCATCAGAAAACTGCATATACGAGAACTCGTCCTAGTCCTCGTAGTAGTCCGGCTCCAGCTCCTGGATCTCCTCACAACCTGCATCTAAGACAGAGTCTGGTAGGTGTTACAAACACCATCTCGTAACGTGGGAGTGAGTGATCAACTCAGTGGAATCATAGAGCAAAGATTAACATGTTATCAAATCAATCACGTGAGAATAGTAAAACAAACAATCAGACATTCCTTGATACTGTTGTTAATGCAAGTATGAAATGACATGATGGATGCCCTCACCGACATACTCCCTCATGCGACACTATCTTACGTCCGCGGTATGCTTTCTTCCCTCAGTGCTCCACATCTTCTAAGCACATGCAGTGCAATGTGGATATGATTACCGGGTTGTTATTAGTCCTTTCATACAGCAGTATTAGAAAACTAAGGTACTTTCCTTATATCAATCCCAACACAGATCCTGTCTAGGGTCGTCACTTCTAGTAATCTCATACGATGTTATGTTTTTAGGTCGCTGCAAGGGGTGTCAGGGCTGCTGCTCGCACTCGTTGCACCGCTCCCCCAACACCTTATCAATACAGGCGTAGTTGTACTCTTATCGCTACAGAATGGTTGTCGCCTCACATAGGCTCAGAATACGCTCGAGGTCACTACAAAGGGCTCGTCACCAATCAGTGTAGGCCGACAGCTCGAATGTAGTGTTTCATACCACTACAATCGGCTCACTAGTCTAAGGTGCTCACTGGTCACTACAGGGAGGTTTGTGGCCCTAGCGTAGGTCGACAGCTCGACCACGGTGTCCCATACCACCATGCCCAGCTTATGAGTCTTAATGGATCAAGGTACCATGGTTAACAGGGTTTTCACTGGTAAGTTCAGTACCCTAGGTTCAAGCATTTATGACCAATACAAGGTGAACATACAATGGTCATTCGGGTTACTTGACGAGCTAGACTAGTATGAGCGCACCTTAAGCTGAACGACATAAAGTGCATAAAACACCTTGTGTGGCTTAACCACTACCGTCAACCCGAAGCACGACTCGCATTCATCGACGCGTCCTTCCTAGCAAATAGAAATCAACCACGAACTTGAATTTATTACCGACTGTCTGGACTAGAGCATAGCCCCAAGCACTTGTAATCAACATCAGTGATCATATGAGAGTAACAGAAATGAAATACGAACCATCCAAGCATGTTAACAACATGTTATAACATACAACGTAAGCAAATCAATCAAACACATGTATTACATACGTATAAGGAAATCAATTCAATAACAACATGGAGAAAAATCACGTACATCATCATGTTAATTGAGCATTCAATCTCAAGACTAATCTACCACAACATTTACTCAATACATATTAATACAAACATTTATACAAACACTCAGTCTACACACTTTAGTCTACATAGCTTATGTCGACCCAAAGTGCACATTAGGGCGAATCTCTTCGCCAAACAGATCATGCACGCCTAACTAATATCATAACACGACAAATACACATGGCAATTATTTCAGCAAAATACAGACGTATACAGTATTTCCTACAAATGCCTAAAATACCATAAATCTCATATTCTCCGTACGCAGTCGAAATGAAAAACAGACAACATGTTCTACATGTCAAACGGCGTTCTCGTCGATAATCTACTATTAAGCGACATTAAAAGCTTTGAAATCAGTCAACCTAAGCATCTAAAATCCTCACATTTCGCCGTAGACGCGTATCAATTAGAATAGAAAGTCTACGCTTCGTCAACGTCGATATGACGACCTAATTCACAAGATAGGTCAGGTATTTCGCTACTTGTATTGCTAGAATCCTCAAAACAGGTTGAGGTTAGGATTTTCTTACCTAGAATGGCGTCAGAATCACTGGGAGAGTGATTAGAACACGGTGGTTAAGTGCGTGTAGAAGCAGGATCGAATGCTAGGGACTTTTCCTCACACTTTCACATAATCTCTCTCTTTTCTCTCTTCTCCTTTATAGAGTTTTTGCAAAATTCGTATGGGAGGGGTGTGAGAGGGTTTAAGGTCTTTAAATAGGTTAGAAAGTCACCTATTTAGACTTTAAACCAAAGTATACTTGGGTTATAGCCAAATCGGATCTTTTCCGATCCAAAAGAGCATTTCTGGAGCTTCCCTGACCAAATGCAGTCGGATTTAAGCTCATGGATATTGGATCCTGATCACATTAAGTTTTCAGTCCGGTAGTGTTCCCAGATCGCACGTGGCGGACCAGTTTCAATTCAGCGGTCACGGAGATTCAATCAAGGATTTCAAATACACTGACCTGAGTGAGAAATGTTTCCTGATCCGAGGGTGTATTTGGGTCAGATTCCAATGGTCTGAATGCTTATACTTAACCTGCAAGAGAAACGTGTTAGATTTATTTAAATCACATTTAATTTTTTTATGAATTTCACTTTTTCTCACACTCCTTGCTCCAAGTTCAATGAAATAGACTCAGAACATCAGTTGGGCTTGATTTTTGAAACGATTGTCAAGTCCAGCTAAGCGGTTATAATGGTCTAAGATTGTAGATATCAGAATTTCGACGCGCGGTCTAGATCCAATACAAAGTTTCAAAGGGTTCCTGAGAGCAAACGAGTTTAGAGTTTGATCCTAGGTTTTAGGACGTTATAGCGTTAACAGTTCCACAAGTTTTGGGTCTTGTAGAATATATTTAAAGCGATCAGTGCTAATTTCACAACTAATCTAACATAGCGTTAGTTAACTTACGCTTAATTTCTAAAGGAATTAATCCTAAGTGATTTCTGATCGAGGTGGTACTCGAGTCTCTATACGGATTTTTTCGAGACGTTACATATAATCAATTAATTATAACATAAAGCTCTCGAAGAAGGTAATCTATGGAGAAAGCATCCTCAAGTCGATTCCGGTAAGAGATCCCAACGTCTACACCAACTTCTTATGAGCACACGCATTGGTCTTTCACTAGTTAATAATTTTACAGTCTATGCCTATTTTTAATCTACTACTTATTATGGAGTAAATCTCAAACACGCTTGTCATGCTTATGTGTGTCCCTCATGCTCATTCTTGAGTTTGTCCTTATTAAGTCAAATGAGATATGTATAGGAATGATACTATAGTAAACTTTCAAATTTTAATATAGGGTTAATTGTATGCATACAAAATGATTCCTTCATTGCCTAAATCAAACATACATGAGATGCATGATTGGAGGCTATTTTATTAGGTTAAACCTTAAATGATTTTAAGGATATGTTAACTTAAATGAAAATATCCTACAACCTTTGTTACAGGAGCCCATGTAATCAAAACTTGTGTTCGTGTTGATGGGGTTTTTTGACCCGTCGTCGACCGGTCATGAGTCATGTACGACCGGTCGTAGGCTGGTGCTCAACTAGTCGTAGGTTCGAGTCGTGACACGACTCAAAGTCCAGCGAGTTCGGACTTTTTTTTTTGGGTGTTCGACCAGTCGTAGGTGGTCCACAACCGGTCGTAGGTGGCACTTGACTGATCATAGACTCCACACGACCAGTCGTAACTACGTAAATTCATTCCACGATTTTGTACGGATTTCATTTCGCAAGTCCTTTCGCAACTGGGATGCAGAAGAGAGTTTCCTAAAACTATAAAAAGGGGTCCCTAGGATTTTTCTAGGGTATATGTTGTGTGAAGAAAAAGTACAAGAGGGCTTCCTAAAGGGTTTAGGGATATCAAAGGTGAGAGAGTGAGAGAAAAGAGAGAGAGGAAGCTTATAAAAGAGAGTCGTCGTCTCAGCGCTTCTACGTCCTCGTGCTCGGTGATATCTCTCTGTTTTTCCTTTATTCTCTTATTGTTCATTCACTCCTGCGTGAGTAACGAAGGTTGTAACGTTCTACTTCATAGTGGATTGTTGATCTGGATGAGGTCCCGTGGTTTTTACCTCTTTGAGGGTTTTCCACGTAAAAATCTCTTGTGTGGTGTGTGATTGTGCCTTGATTGTTTTCATTACTTTTATTATCCCATAATTCTGGTTTATTGTGGAGAGCTAGATCCTAAGGTTTTGTGCAAGGCCCCCAACACGTGTAACAACCACAATATCAGTTTTGTAGACTTGTACTAGGATATAAGCCTAACAATGATGTTAATTGATGTAAAGCAGGTCGCGGACAGTTTCATGGCTAGGATGGATTAGAAAAGGCCTGGTCAACGACATAAGTGATCCGGACCATTGGACCTTAGATCGAGCATATCTTACAATTCGGAATGAGTTATCTGACGTAAAATATATGATTTTGGGGTAGAACGAGCTACTTTAGCTAACCAACCCAGCTATGCTGGGTTGCACAGCCTAGATTTACAAAATACCCCTTAATCGACGGTCGTTTCCCTGTTTTATTTTCATTTTTACTATAAATAGTAAGTTTTATTTTGATTATAACTCTTCATCCGTTGGCTTTAGGAGTTGTGTCCAACATGAAAAGTTCTTAGAATAATTAGGAGAATGGTTTGGTGAAGCCAAATAGGACACTTACTATTTTTGGCTGAAAACCTTGCACGCTAGTAGACATTACGACCGTCTACAAATAATAAGTTTACTATTTATAGTAAGTTGCGAATTCTACGAGTTTTAGTTGTAGTTTGATTCTGATTTCTTTCCTATTGCTTGGTACTCTTATATAAAGGGTTGTGAACTCATTTTTATTCATTCATTAATTAATTTCAAATTTTATTAGAATTTATTCCTATTTTCTTGTTTTCTTTCCTCGAGGAATCGAGAAGTCTCTGTAAGGAGTCCAGAGAAGCTTACAGAGTAGTTATCCTTGAGGAAGACGGTGATCAACCTCATCACGTTTATCCCTACGTCATTAATCCAAAACTTGTATGGGTGACACCATAATAAATAGTGGAGATAAAATTATTCTCATGGAAACCTTCTTAAGGCCAACCATTCAAATGGTGATTGACACTAGGATGAAGAAAAAACATATCATCCTGATCTAAAACCTCTATGGGCTCACATCTTAACATGAGCTAGCGCAACATATGGACCAAATGAATATCACTCAAACATAACAATGGGCCTCACAGAGCTTTTGCTTACATGGGCTCCTTATATCAAGGTTTGTTGGAAATCCACATCCAACCAACATGCCATGTGTGTAGCAAAAAGAGGACTCTAACTTAATATAATTATTTTGAATAGATTATGTTAATTTTAACTCACGTAGGCATATAGAGGGAGTGACTTGTGATGAGCTTTAAGGGATGAATTGCATTAAATCCACCTTTTCCATTAAAAGAAGCCCACATTTCTACCATATATTTTAAAAATCAATTAAATCCAAGATTTATGTGGGCAATGCCATAGGGAAATGATGTAAAACTATACTTGAAACATCTAAATTAACGTGGCGTGGCCCATATGAGTCTTAGAATCTAGGCATCCCTTTGTCCCAGAGGAGCACTCCAAATAAATAGATTGGATGACATGTAAACACCATGGTGGATACAGTTCAATAATTTTAATGGCAAGCATCACCATCTCAACCATTTCTGATGTTATAGCCCACTTGAGTTTTGAATTTGCCTAACTTTTTAGCCCCAGTCCAAACATAAGGTATTACACTAAATGGATAAGGTGGATCTCATCCACGTGAAGTTGTTCCATTGCATCAATGGAAACACCTCTCATGTATATGTAGGTCACATAAGCATTTTTGTTTTTGGATGTACTATAACTATTGTTATTCAATCTAGACTGATGGGAACCAAAACTGTTGGAGAACCAAGTTACACAAGCAGAGTCAACCATATTATTTGTCTTAAAAGGAGAAGTATACTATTGGTGAAAGTAAGTAGTTAGGACTGTTGGGGAAGGAACAGTATTGGACTCATAATAGATTCTGTAAGAAATTTAATGAGAAATACATTTTCAACAATGTATAGAAAGATGGGGTAGAATTTATGAATTCGAAACAATGCGACATGACGGTCGAGCAGTATAAGGCAAAGTTCACCAAGTTGTCTCGCTTCGCTACCTACTTGGTAATAGACAATAAAATCAAGGTGAGGAAGGTTGAAAGGGGACTCAAAGAATTCATCTGCAATAATATAATATCATTGAAACTTAAAACTTATATGAAAGTGGTGAAAATAGCAATAATCATCAAAAATTATAATGAAGATTTTTAGAAGATCTTTCAAAAGGCTATAAGGATTTTTATAAATTTTAGTACCACATATTACCCACATACTGATAAGTAGATTGAGAGGGTCAACCAAATTCTTGAAGATATGCTCAAAGCCTATGTGTTGGATTTTAAGAGAAGTTGGGACAATTACTAGTCCCTGATCAATTTTGCTTATGACAACAATTATCAAGTGATTATTGGTATGACCCCTGTGAAGCTATGTAGGGAAGAGTTATTGAAAGACCTTGTAGGTCCCTGAATTGATCATTCACTCCCTCTCAGGATGGTGTTCCAAAACACCAACTTAGATGTCTACGATGCAAGTGTTGTATACGTTGTTGTTTCGGAGGATGTATATGTAGATCCTCTGGAGGAAGTGCACTTCCAACTACAGGAAAGGCGAGAGTAACTTGATGTGACTTTGATATTTGTTATCTTTGAACTAGTTGCTTTTAGAACACTTAAACTTGTAAACATTTATTTAGACATGTACTTGAGTCCCTAGCTGAGTGTACTCCTACTGTTATATTTCGATGACTGTATGATTTGATTTGATCATGTTATTGCTAGTACATTATTAAAACTATGATCTGACGATACATTTTAGGTTATTTTTCTACTCCCATGTTGGATATCATTTAAATTGTGCCTTAACTATATTTCTTTATTATTAGTTAACATCCGGAACATCGAAGATTGAAGGCGTATTCCACCTTTAAAATTCGATATATTACACTTCATATGTGATGCACAGTTTTAAAAGACGTCACGCTTAATAAGATCCAATATCTGAGATCTACCCAAAGGAAGATACGGTGTTTTCAGATGAAGACAATAGATATGTTTTATATAAATTTCAATTGCTAATACAAGTCAACGACAATGACATGAGATGAGAATAGTTCAAAAAAACATATGCAGTTAAATAGTAGAACGATATGGATTGCCTTTTTAAATATTATATACTTATATTTTTATATTTTTTTTTATTGAAGATCGTATTTTTAGTTCCAAGTTTTACTCTGCTGATCTATTTTGGTTGACTTTCTTTGAAGGATTTGGTTGATTTTTTTAATTAGATTAGTTCTAAAACTTATATTGTAAATCATTATTCATTTAAAACTTTTCTATCTTTGGTTTTATTATTATCTCATCATAGAATGATGCATTTAGTTGAAACCTGTAGCTCAATTATTACCATTGCAATAGTTTACATGAGTTAAAGTTTATCCAATTCTTATTAAGTTCCTAATTGGAATGATTTTATAATTAATTTTTATCACACCACTTTTCTTTAAAATTATTTATTATTTGTTATTTCAATCAAACAAATGATGTTGATTATGATGTTAGTTAGGGTCTTAATTGTTCACTCCCCAAGTGCAGGGTTGTGATGTAGTAATAACTCGATAAGACCGAGGTCGAATCCCAAGGGACTGAAACTTGTACGTTATCTAAAACTAACTAGAACTAGAACTAGGCTAAGATGAATTCTAAATCAATTAGCAATGGTGGAATACTTGTAGAATAATTAATCTAAAACTTAGGAAACAAATCAGAGATAGGAAACTAGGAATTCAGAGGATCCACTTGTAGAGATCAGGGAGAACTTATACTTGCATCAAAAATTATGGAAATTACTGAACTGCCGTTGATCTAGTTTTCAAAGAGATGAAAAGTGTATGAATTAGAATGGATTCCATCACCAAACCATGCCCAAAGACTATGGCAAACAATAGAATCAAACTAATTACCACCCAATCGCATGTATGCAAGTTAGGAAGGGTATCGTCATCCAACCATGTCCAGGAGACTATGGTGAACAACAGGGCTTCCTGACGTCATAAACATAAAGGGAAAAAAGACATGCTCCAAGCCATTGCAGACCCATTGTAATTTTAGTCATAACAGACCATTAAAGACTAAACAAAACATGCCATTAATAATCAACTAAAATCAACGTTAATTCAAGAATTAAAATTAAATTAAATATATAAAATAAAATCTCTTATCTCACCACAAGCTTCACCTCTTAGCCCTAGCTAAGAGGTTCAGCCCATCACAGACATGATGAAGCTAGACATGTTAAAAGAAAATATGAAGAAGGAAAAAAATAAAAATAACAAAATTACTCTACTCCCTCTGCCCTCGTTTCCAGCCCAAGCCTCAAGCTCTCTACCTCCTGATCTCCTTCCAAGACCTGAATGAATGCTCCCCACGTCCAAAACCTCCTTATATAACTGCTGGAGTGGTGAAAATCGGATTTGAATCATATTTGGAAAGCTATGCATGCCTAGTGAAAGCTTTTTCGCAGCCAAGTTCGGTGCCTCGAAACACGCCACTTTCCTCGCTCAAATTCCAAAGAAACACCGTCCCTTATTACTTTCTTGGGTCCTCTACATGATAGACGGTTCAGATCTGTCATATGATCAAAGATGGTGGGCCAAAATAGCCTGGAAAAGTCGGTTTTCGCGGATGTGCGAAACCTTTCGCACCATTTCGCTGTTGTGATCGGTGGGCCCCACAGAAGCATTTTTTGAAAAATTCATCCCGTCCATTGGATTCAGGACGAAATTTCAGTCAAGAATGGGTGGTTTTGAACGTCTATTGACGAAGCCCAGAGAAGAAATCACTAAAAGATAAATTTTGAACGTCCCAAGGCAGCCCTTTTGTGGCCTCTGTAACGCACACGTGTGTATGCATGGGTAAAAAGAGTCAACATAGTTTTGTAGTATTCGAACCCCTCTACAAGATAGACGGCTTGGATCAGACGTACAGTCAATGGGTAGGGCCCACAACCGTCCGCAAAAATGGCCAGCGGCCGTGCGTCCGCTGCCAGTGCGTAAGAATTTTTTATTTTTTTTTCTTTCTTTCGGTCAGGGACGGTCAAACCGTCTCTGACACTTGCCATGCACGGCTAGTATACTTATGCACTATACACACCCATCTCATATGGGGTCCATTGCACTGTTTTGGAGAAATCTGCACCGTCCATCTGTTTTGACTCCTCATTTAAGGCGTTGACTCCAAATTCGAGGCAATTCCAGATATCAGGTGGGCTCAAAATCGACGGTTTATAGGCTGATCTATCCGTTGGAGAACTTTTATAGTGATCTAAGAGCTGAAATTTGAAATGTACGGTTAATTTATGGCCCTTATCTCATGTATAAAGTTTCGACCCGATCAGATGTCGGGAACCATGTGATCTTGCATTCTGGATGCGTTTCAAGCCACTTGAGCTTCAGTTTCTTAGTTTTCTCGGATTTCTGACCGTGTATATCCGTCAATCTTAGTCCCTTGGAGTGTGTCTCATGCTTTGGTGAATTTGGAGCGTTAAATCCATGCATTTAGTATCCTATTTCGATCCAAGCTTGTAAAATCAACCTGCAACATAAACACGATTAAATCAGCCGTTAAACATTATTATGCTCGTAAATTCGGACAATATTTGGGGTCTAATATGCATTATTTGACCCTCAACACAACCCCCAACCAGCATTTTGCTAGTCCCGAGCAAAATATGCGAAAAATAAGTTGAGAATTACAAGACAATTTCTATGAACTCGAGTGATTTCTTGTAAAACGATTCAGATACCAGGATTCCAAGATTCATGAATGTTGGACATTACTTTCTCCTGGACTCGAGTGCATGGTAAACTTCCTAGTCCAGTTCACAATATTAATCCACTAATTAGAAATTTCTAAACATTAAGATCCATGAGCATTTAGTGTACTCTCGACTTATCATCATTAAGAGATCCAATCGTCAATTTCATGATATCATTGGTAACCAACAAGAAAATTCATGACAACTAAAACATAATCCAAAACTTGCCTCATAGATTAACCTATTAACTTGTGATTTTTCTATTCAAAGTAATGCCAAGGAAGGGAATCAAATCCTCACCCATAGGGAGCAAACCTATGGTGAAATCCAATCGCCTAACATTTTTCGAATATCAACTGTGGGGAGTCAAATCCTCGCCTATAGGGAGCATACCTATGGTGAAGACCATTTGCCCAAATCTTTTCAAAAGTATCTTCTTCTTCTTTTTTTTTTCTTTTTTTTTTTCATATCAATCCTGTTAGGCAAATATTCCAGGCTAGTTCCTTTCATGCTTAGTGATTACTAAATTAACCATTCAATATCAACTGAAACATTAATGTGAAAGCGAGATGTGACATGTGAAATCATGACTCAGTTAATGTTTACAACTTCTAATCATGGATTAATAATTCACTTAACTATGAAATCTAACAGATACGCAATCCAAGAGTCATAAATCCAACATTATGTATCTTGAAAATCTAAATTAGAGATATCTGTCAAAATCACTTCGAATTTGTAGGAAATTTCAGAAAAATTTTAAAAATTTTCACAATTTTTGCTCAAGACCAAGAAAACACAGATTAGGGTATCTAATCTCCCACCCCCAACCTAAAATTTACATTGTCCTCAATGTAAAAGATATATGGGTATGCAATGCACATGGGACAATGAAAGTAAATGAGAAGTGATGGGAAGATAGTACCTGGATAACGTATCGAGAGAGATTTTTCAAGAGATCACTGGGAGAGAGCAGGTTAGCACGAGAGAAAAAGAAAAACAAAAATGACGAAAATAAAATCCTACCTATACCACTTTCGCAGGTGCTTTCGATTGCATTTAGCGTATGCAACAAGCCTTTAAACCCTTAGGTTACCACTAGTGGATGAGTTGTAGTCTCGTGAGGGTTTGCAGTAATGTTACCCACAAACATTGACTATCTAACTAAACAAAAATGAAATGAAATGGAATAAAAAGACTGGGTTGCATCCCAAGAGCGCTAAATTTATCATCTTCAGCCAGACAAATAAAGCAACTACCCTAGTCCTATGAAAGCGATAAACCTACCTATACCTCCATCAGACTAGGAGATCAGTCCTGGTAAACAGGAGCAATCAGAGGCATGGACATGTCCTCTGAATCAAATACCTCGAAAAATGGCTTTAATCGATGTCCATTTACTTTAAACTCTTTGCCATTTTCGGGATCTTTTATCTCGACGGCCCCATGAGGATAAGCAGTGATAACAATGTAAGGGCCAGTCCAACGAGATCGAAGCTTACCCTGAAAGAGATGTAGTCGAGAGTCATACAAGAGGACTTTCTGACCTAGCGTGAATGATTTTCATAGAATATGTTGATCATGAAACGCCTTCACCCTGTCCTTGTAAATTCTCGAGTTTTCGTACGCATCGTTCCGGATTTCTTCAAGTTCATTTAATTGAAGTTTGCGTAGCGAGCCAGCGTTGTCCAGATTGAAATTCAGATTTTTGATCGCCTAGTATGCTTTATGTTCCAATTTCACAGGCAAATGACAAGTCTTTCCGTAGACAAGTCTAAAGGGAGATGTTCCAATAAGAGTTTTAAAAGCAGTACGGTACGCCTATAAGGCATCGGTCAATCGAATTGACCAGTCCTTACGATCAGGGTTAACCGTTTTCTCTAGGATATGTTTAATCTCTCTATTGAAAATCTCAGCTTGTCCACTTGTTTGTGGATGGTATGGGGTGCTCACCTTATGCGAGATACCGTATTTCTTCATTAAACTCTCGAATGGTTTATTGCAGAAGTGTGAGCCCCCGTCACTAATGATGGCTCGAGGTGTTCCGAACCGCGACAGGATATTTTCTTGCAAAAATTTAATGACCGTGCGATGGTCATTTTTACGGCATGGAATTGCTTCGACCCATTTAGTGACATAGTATACGGCGAGCAAAATATATAGATTTCCAAATGATTGGGGGAATGGTCCCATGAAATCAATGCCCCAGCAATTAAATGCTTCAATGATAAGGATGAGATTCAAAGACATCATATTTCGACGAGACAATGCTCTAAATTTTTGACAACGCTCACAAGCTTTGCAAAACTCATGAGTATCCCTGAACATAGTGGGCCAGTAAAAGCCACATTGTAGAATCTTGGTCGTGGTCTTTTTTGCAGAAAAGTGACCACCACAGGCCTGTGAGTGACAGAAGGAGATGACACTCTGATGCTCATCGTCTGGCACACATCTCCTTAAGATTTGGTCTGGGCAATATTTAAATAAATATGGATCATCCCAGAAAAAGTTACGCACCTTGGTAAAGAATTTCTTCTTATCTTCTGACGTCCAGTGTGTCGGTATGGCACCTGTAGCAAGATAATTAGCAATATCAGCGAACCAAGGTGAATGGGAGACTCTAAACAGTTGTTCATCAGGGAACATATCATTAATATGAGTCGCCTCAAGGGAATCAGAGGTATTAAGGCGAGAAAGGTGATTGGCCACTACGTTCTCTACTCCCTTTTTGTCTTTAATTTCCAAATCAAATTCTTGGAGTAGAAGGATCCATCGTATCAGGCGGGGCTTAGAATCATTCTTAGAAAGAAGATACTTAAGTGTCGCATGGTCTGTGTAAATGATGATCTTGGATCCGATCAGGTAGGATCTAAATTTATCCAAAGCGAACACTACGGTTAAGAGTTCCTTTTCCGTAGTCGAATAGTTCACTTGGGCAGGATTTAGAGTCCTACTTGCGTAGTGAATAACGTAAGGCCGCTTATCTTTTCTCTGGCCTAGAACCGTCCCAAGAGCATAATCAGAGGCGTCGCACATAAGTTCAAAAGGAAGACTCCAGTCGGGTGGCTGCATGATAGGTGTAGTGGTTAACATGCCCTTAAGCTTAGTGAAAGTTTCTTGGCACTGCTCAGTCCACTCGTATGGTGTATCCTTTTGAAGAAGATTACATAAAGGACGAGAGAGGAGACTAAAGTCCTTTATGAATCGTCTGTAGAATCCTGCATGTCCCAAGAAGGATCGCACATCTCTGATGTTCTTGGGTGGAGGTAGGTTAGAGATAAGATCAATTTTTGCCTTATCTACCTCGATTCCTTTGGATGAGATGATATGCCCAAGGACAATTTCCTTTTGAACCATAAAATGGCACTTCTCCCAGTTAAGTACTAAATTTTTTTCTTCACATCTTTTCAGCACACATTTAAGACTTGCTAAGCACGCGCTGAAAGATGAACCAAAAATAGAGAAATCTTCCATGAAGACCTCTAGATATTTTCCCATCATGTCAGAAAAGATACTCGTCATGCATCACTGAAAGGTGGCAGGGGCATTACATAACCCGAATGACATCCTTCTGTAAGCAAAGGTGCCATAGGGACATGTAAATGTGGTCTTTTCCTGATCCTCAGGGGCGATTTCAATCTGGTTATAACCTGAATACCCGTCAAGGAAACAATAATAGGAATGGCTAGCTAGCCTTTCCAGGATTTGATCAATGAAGGGCAAAGAAAAGTGGTCTTTCCTTGTGACGGTATTCAGCTTTCTGTAGTCAATGCACATTCTCCAACCAGTAGTAACTCTGGTCGGCATGAGTTCATTATTAGCATTGGCTATGATGGTGATCCCGGACTTCTTAGAAACCACCTGAGTTGGACTCACCCATTGACTATCGGATATGGGGTATATGATCCCCACATCCAATAGTTTGAGAACCTCGGCCTTAACCACTTCCTTCATGTTTGGATTTAATCTACGTTGTGATTGCAGAACAGCCTTTGCATTATCCTCAAGATATATACAGTGAGTACAAATCGATGGGTTAATTCCCTTGAGGTCTGCTATCGTCCATCCAAGAGCTCCCTTATGCTCAATGAGAGTAGATATCAGCATACTCTCCTGTTCTTTCTCCAGGTCGGCAGAGATCACCACCGGGTATGTCTCATCTTGACCTAAATAGACATATTTTAAATCAGAGGGCAAAGGTTTTAGGTCAAGCTTCGGTGGCTTGAGGTTAGATGGTAGAGGCACTACATCAGTTTGGGGCAATTCTTCAATGTGTGGCCTTCACCGGTTAACTTCAAGTACCGGTGCAGTATCAAGCATGGCACACGTCTCCCTAATTATATCATCATCAAGATCATGAGAGTGGGCCAGGCACGTCTCTAGAAGATCAGAGGATAAGGTGAGAGGCGTTCTATCTTCCACAAAAGAATCAATCATGTTAACATCGTGGAAATCGTCATCATCCTCTGAGTTGCTGCCGTTATTGAAAAAGATATTCGATTCCAATGTCAAATTTCCAAAGGACATAATCATGACACCATTCCTGCAATTGATAATTGCATTTGAAGTGGACAGGAATGGGCGACCAAGAATGACGGGAATCTGAGTGCTCGTGTCATTGATGGGTTCGGTGTTCAATATGATAAAATCAACAGGGTAGTAGAATCTATCAATCTGGACCAACACATCCTCGATGATCCCTCTTGGTACACGAACAGAACGATCAACAAGTTGTAGTGTAGTTCGAGTGGGTTTTAATTCATCCAAACCTAACTGTTGGTATACCGAGGAGGGAATCAGATTGACGCTTGCTCCTAAGTCAAGAAGTGCGTGATCAATTCGATAGTTCCCGATTACACATGATATGGTTGGGCAACCGGGATCTTTGAATTTTTACGGCACATCTTGTTTCAGGATGGCACTCACTTTCTCAGTAAAGGAGATCTTCTTTTGAACACTTTTTCGTCGTTTGGTAGTGCATAAGTCCTTTAGAAATTTAGCATATAAAGGAATCTGTTTTACAACGTCAAGCAGAGGAATGTTGACTTTCACTTGTTTCAACACCTCTAGGATATCCTGAGAGTTAGATAGACGTTTTGGTTCAACCAACCGTTGGGGAAACGGAGCAACTGGCTTTTCTAGAGGTTCCAGTTCAAATTTTTGTGGGGCGCCACTAAATCCATCATTGTTGTCCTCTTCTGGTTCTTGAGGCTTTTCGGGCTTAACCGGAAGGATTTTGTCAATAACCTTCCTACTCCTAAGAGTGGTGATGGATTTAGCGTGCCCCATTTGATTTGAAGAGCTGGGATCACCTGTCTCGTATTGCAGTTTTGGATTAGGGAGTGATTGTGCAGGGAGCATCCCTTTTTCCATAGCCATCATATGTGAATCTATTTTTTGCATAAAATCTGAAATTCCTTGCATTGTCCGAGCCAGCTCTTGTATGGAAATTTGAACCGATTCTTCTTGAGGTTTCTCCTGAGTTGGATTTTAATTGAAGAAACCTTGAGAGGTAGCAGTTTGTCCGTTCCTCCAACTAAAATTCGGATGATTTTTCCATCCAGGATTGTACGTATTAGAGGGTGGTCCATTGAAAGGTCTTTGATAGTTATTTACGGCATTAGATTGTTCATTCAATACTTCTCGAAAGGCAGGTATTGAAGGACAATTTTCAGTAGTATGAATGTTGCAATCACAGATGCCGCAAACACTTTCATTAACCCTTTCCTTCTTTCCTTTCATGGCCTTAAATTTTTTGGTGAGATTAGCCACCTTAGCGTTAAGATCATCATCCTCTTTCAGGAGATATATTCCTCCTTTTTCCCTTGAATGAGTTGGCCTAGACGTAGCGTTCGTCCTTGGCTAATAGTCCCATGATTGTGTTTTTTCAGCGAGACTATCGAGGTAATCCCATACCTCGTCGATATTTTTATTGATGAAATCTCCGTTACACATTGTCTCGACCATTTGGCGCATGGAAGAGGTTAGCCCATCATAGAAAAAATTCGTAATGCGCCATATTTCAAAGCCATGTTGTGGGCATGCATTAACCAGATCCTTGAACCTTTCCCAACATTGGAAGAATGTTTCATCTTCCCTTTGGGCAAAGTTCATGATTGCTCTCCTGAGGGTAATTGTCTTATGATGTGGGAAAATTTTCTTTATAAATTCCCTCTGCAAATCATTCCATGTGCCAAAGGACCTAGGACGCAGTGAATGTAACCACGTCTTGGCTTTTTCTTTCAAGAAAAATGGAAAAAGTTTCAGTCTAATAGTATCCTCAGATACATTAAGGAAGTATAAGGTGCCTATGATTTCATCGAACTCTTTCAGATGCAAGTATGGTACTTCAGATTCAAGCCCATGGAACTTGGGAAGGAGTTGGATGACCCCTGGCTTGATGTCTATATGTCCTGTATTCGCAGAAAAAATCATGCATGAGGGCGTACTCACCCCCGCCGGTTGTAAATAATCTCGTAAAGTACGAGGTGGGGGTGCCTGATGTACTTCATTCTCATCATGTACTTCCTCAACCCTTGGTTGGGGTAGTGCTTGAGGTTGATTTTCAGCCATAACGTCCTTTAACTCAGGAGAATTCAAGTGGTGTCTAGTCCTGTGATGGACAGTCAACCCCTCAACTAATCCTCCTTCAGTCACGAGACGTCGAGTGTTGTCGCATGCCCAATGGGGCATAAAACACACTCAGCCCTCAAATTCTAACTTAAACCTAAGAGAAAGGAAGAAGAAATCTAGAAAATAAAAGAGAAAGATGGAAAGAAGTTATCAAATTTGAAGTCTTAGGTTAAGAACCTGCAGAATAAACAAAATAGTTAGTTTCTAAGAATAGAAAGTCCTAATTAAGAGTAAACTAATTTCTAGAAAAAAAGAAGAAATTTCAAAGAAAGAGAAATTAGAAAGAGCTTACTAAATTAGAAGTTTCCTACAAAACAGAAAAAAAATTAGGTTAGTTCTAAAAATCAGATAGAATGAAGAATAGCAAGTTTCTAAAGTTAGGAAAAATTTATAATAAGGAAAATAACTAAGCTTCTAAACTTATAATTAAAATTTTCTAAAAAGAAAATCTAATCCTAAACTAATCCTAAAACTAATTAATTTCAGAAAAACGTATCCAACAGTCCCCGGCAACGACGCCAAAAACTTGTTCACTCCCCAAGTGCAGGGTTGTGATGTAGTAATAACTCGGTAAGACTGAGGTCGAATCCCAAGGGACTGAAACTTGTACGTTATCTAAAACTAACTAGAACTAGAACTAGGCTAAGATGAATTCTAAATCAATTAGCAATGGTGGAATACTTGTAGAATAATTAATCTAAAACTTAGGAAACAAATCAGAGATAGGAAACTAGGGATTCAGAGGATCCACTTGTAGAGATCAGGGAGAACTTATGCTTGCATCAAAAATTATGGAAATTACTGAACTGCCGTTGATCTAGTTTTCAAAGAGATGAAAAGTGTATGAATTAGAATGGATTCCATCACCAAACCATGCCCAAAGACTATGGCAAACAACAGAATCAAACTAATTACCACCCAATCGCATGTATGCAAGTTAGGAAGGGTACCGTCATCCAACCATGCCCAGGAGACTATGGTGAACAACAGGGCTTCCTGACGTCACAAACATAAAGGGAAAAAAGACATGCTCCAAGCCATTGCAGACCCATTGTAATTTTAGTCATAACAGACCATTAAAGACTAAACAAAACATGTCATTAATAATCAACTAAAATCAACGTTAATTCAAGAATTAAAATTAAATTAAATATATAAAATAAAATCTCTCATCTCACCACAAGCTTCACCTCTTAGCCCTAGCTAAGAGGTTCAGCCCATCACAGACATGATGAAGCTGGACATGTTAAAAGAAAATATGAAGAAGGAAAAAAATAAAAATAACAAAATTACTCTACTCCCTCTGCCCTCGTTTTCAGCCCAAGCCTCAAGCTCTCCACCTCCTGATCTCCTTCCAAGACCTGAATGAATGCTCCCCACGTCCAAAACCTCCTTATATAACTGCTGGAGTGGTGAAAATCGGATTTGGAAAGCTATGCATGTCTAGTGAAAGCTTTTTCGCAGCCAAGTTCGGTGCCTCGAAACACGCCACTTTCCTCGCTCAAATTCCAAAGAAACACCGTCCTTTAGTACTTTCTTGGGTCCTCTACATGATAGACGGTTCAGATCTGCCATATGATCAAAGATGGTGGGCCAAAATCGCCTAAAAAAGTCAGTTTTCGCGAATGTGCGAAACCTTTCGCACCATGTCGCTGTTATGATTGGTGGGCCCCACAGAAGCATTTTTTGAAAAATTCACCCCGTCCATTGGATTCAGGACGAAATTTCAGTCAAGAATGGGTGGTTTTGAACGTCCATTGACGAAGCCCAGAGAAGAAATCACTAAAAGATAAATTTTGAACGTCCCAGGGCAGCCATTTTGTGGCCTCTGTAACGCACACGTGTGTACGCATGGGTAAAAAGAGTCAACATAGTTTTGTAGTATTCGAATCCCTCTACAAGATAGACGGCTTGGATCAGACGTACAGTCAATGGGTAGGGCCCACAACCGTCCGTAAAAACGGCCAGCGGCCGTGCGTCCACTGCCAGTGCGTAAGAAATTTTTTTTTTTTTTTTTCTTTCTTTCGGTCAAAGACGGTCAAACCGTCTCTGACACTTGCCATGCACGGCTAGTGTACTTATGCACTATACACACCCATCTCATATGGGGTCCATTACACTGTTGTGGAGAAATCTGCACCGTCCATCTGTTTTGACTCCTCATTTAAGGCGTTGACTCCAAATTCGAGGCAATTCCAGATATTAGGTGGGCCCAGAATCGACGGTTTATAGGCTGATCTATCCGTTGGAGCACTTTTATAGTGATCCAAGAGCTGAAATTTGAAATATACGGTTAATTTATGGCCCTTATCTCATGTATAAAGTTTCGACCCGATCAGATGTCGGGAACCATATGATCTTGCATTCTGGATGCGTTTCAAGCCACTTGAGCTTCAGTTTCTTAGTTTTCTCGAATTTCTGACCGTGTATATCCGTCAATCTTGATCCCCTGGAGTGTATCCCATGCTTTGGTGAATTTGGAGCGTTAAATCCATGCATTTAGTATCATATTTCGATCCAAGCTTGTAAAATCAACCTGCAACATAAACACGATTAAATTAGCCGTTAAACACTATTATGCTCGTAAATCCGGATAATATTTGGGGTCTAATATGCACTATTTGACCCTCAACATTAATTTAGTTGTTGTGTGCGCTATTTGAGTTGAGAATTTAGTGGGATTTGTACTCTTGGCTGCAATATTAAAAGACTTATGGTGAAATATGTACAATAGCTATTAGTGCAATAGAGAGATGTAGTGATTATTTTCTGCTTAATGTGGTTTCCTCAAATAATGGTTATTTCTGTAAATTTTATATGCTTTGAATAAAATAAAATATTTCCTGTTTACATGACCTTTTTTATTTGGTTTGCTTCTAATTTGTGGTATATGTATTGGTGCTATGGAATTTATTTTATATAATGCAAATGTTTCAATATCTTTTGTCGAAAAAAAGAAAGATTGGTGAGGTACATAATATTATATGTTGCATTTGGAAGAAATACTTTATATACATACACACACACACACATATTATTATAATGATGTGAATCAATTTTTATTAGCATTTACTTGGAAAAAATAATGTTATTGTCTTTAAGATCTTGAATACTTTTAGCTAATTCACGCTAGGGTCCTTTATGAATAGATTAAAAGTTTGACACTAGGGCCTAACAATTTTATAAACTTTGCACATTATATTACAATATATAGCGAATTTGTCTCCATTTTTTACTCTATTTATTTTGCATTTTTTCATGTATTGAATGCATTTCCTATGCAACAAAATTCTTGAAAATCAAATAGTATTTTTTTTATTTTTAAGTTTTAAGTGCATGCTTTATTTTATATATATTGAGATTGCCATTTATTAATGCAACAATTGTAAACTTCATAAAGGTTAAAACTAAAGAAAGAGAGACTGAAAAGGTTGGTAAGAAAATACACTATTGGAATGACTTCCTGCTACTAATAAGACATCTACTTTTCAATCTTCTTATATGTAACTATTCATCTATCATTATTAGCTTCAATAATAGTTATTTTAAAATTTGATAATAAAAAAATCATGAATGAAATATATTAAGAATGTATGACAATGTTTATAAATTGTTGTGATTATAAATTTTTGCAGCTTTGATTAAAAAGTTGGTTAGGACTAGCGAGCATACAGAGCTTTCATCTTACAAATTTAACCAAAACAAGAAGTCGTACAGGCCTAATGTATTAAAAATGATACGAGCACCAAAGATCAGAAGTAGGGCTTAATCAAGGGCTTGAAAGCCTCTAAAAACCAGTAAAACTTTCCCAGCTTTAGCTTGAAGGAGAGCGGCAACTTCAACGACGAAGACACATGGATGAGAAGGAAGGCATCAAGTTTCTCAAAGAGGATGATAGTTACTTCAAGGACTTTTATACTCTTTATGTTTTTATTTGTAGATTGATTTTTTAATCGAGTTTTGTGTTTTTGTGATTTATTTTTAGTTGCTCTAATTTTTCTTATTTTATTTTTATGTGGCGATATTTTTCCTTTTGTATCTGGTGTGGTTTGAGCTGGTCTATATTTACTCTTATTTTAATCTCCTATATCTTAAGAAGGGAAATGTAACTATGAGTTACTTACCAGAATACGAAATGATTATCGATCTATTAAGAAAAGCTATAAACATATTTTTTTTTTATAAAGTATATACACTTAATGAGACTTTGAGACACCTAAGTCAATGAAAATATAAGCGCACTTGGACATGTAAAGTCTTAAGTAACATATCCTTAAGAGTGTAATAAAACTCATAACAAGAACATTTATATAAAGGAGAAATTTACAAATAGTGAAAGTAAAACCTTATTGAATATTTGACCCTCATGACAAAATGGGGCATGTTGAATCAATGGTCATCAAACCCTCTTAATTTTAACTATTGGTGGTGGAAATCCTAGGTAATCCCTACATTAGCTTATTAACCAAGCTTTTAATTAATTTATTTTCATTACAATATTAGTATTACATTTTTTTTAATAACCATTTAAATTATGATAAAAACAGTGGATTACCTTACCTAAATAAGAGAGTTATTTTACCTTACAGAGTTGATGATATGACCATTAAGATAAGATACTAGAGTTTATAATAGAGGATTAACAACCCTATCGCAAGGCATAAAACAATACCTAAGAAAATAAGAGAAAAAAATAGCAAAATCATTTTGATCACCAGTCTCATGACATTCGTCTCTTTATTTAGGCGACGTTCAATAATCTAGATTTCAATTTTTTTAGTGGTCTAAGCCATTAGACTTGAGTCATTCTTGTATTTATAAATAATATTAATTTAGTTATTAGATATTAACTTAGGGGGCATTTGGTTCACGGTGTTATATGGGATTAGGTGGGATGGAATTGTATTTGGTATCGTGCAAATTTCACCCTACATTTGGGGAGAATGGGAAAGGTCGGGATTAGGTTAGATAGATTTTCATTTGGTCCCTATTAGATCAGGACTCCCGCCCAAAATGTTGAAAAGTTTTGTAATTCTATAGATCCCACCATGATGTATGGACTATATCCACATCGTCCACCTATTTTTAGTGATCATTTTAGGGCATAGGCCTAAAAATCAAGTATATCCAAAGCTCAAGTGGATCTCACCATAGAAAGCAATGTGGATTGAATGCCTACCATTGAAAGCTTCTTAGGAGCTATTGAAGTTTTAATTCAAGTTAATATTTGTGTTTTCCTTTCATCCAGGTTTGTTTGACCTTATGAACAAGTTGGATGGCAAAAAAACATCACGGTGGACCCTAAGAAGATTTCAACGGTGGGCGTCATTATCCCACTGTTTTCTATATTGTGGTCCACTTAAGCTTTGGATCCGCCTTATTTTTGGGCCCATGATATAAAATGAAGTCGTAAAATGAATGGACGGTACAGATATAACACATATATGTTATTCTCAATGATTCCAAATGATAGTTGGTATATTTATTCAACGGGCAACAAACTAACAACCGAATACCACCATGACACATTGTATCATGATATCCTATGGTAATAGGGAAAAATCCCTGTCACATGTAATAATTATACTTTTTTAATCCAATACCACTTAATCTCATCTAATACCAATATACCATGCACCGAACACCCCTTAAGGTCATGGTTTGAAGGTTTTGAATGATGGGATGAAGTTGATTTGTCCTAGCACTCAAGGCATTACATAAGACCCATGCCACTTAGTTGACAAGCCCATGAGGGTTGACCAAGGGGATACGGGGTGCATAAATGCTAGATCCTTAATGTACATTAGGCATACTCTTCTGAGTGCTTACCTAGGCTCAAAATTAGGCTGACCTAGTCATCAGGTTGGCCTACGTATCAAGAAGAAAGTGCGTGTTTCTATGCATTTCATGGAATGAGATTTTCAAAAAAAATGAGGTTTCAAGTATATTTTCTCTGCAATTTGGATCAAAATAACATTTATGATTCAAGTTTTCTTTTTTAAGTAGTAACAGCAGACTTCTTAAAAATAACATGATGGGACCCACTTAGGTTCACAAAGTTTTCACAAAAAATCTACATTCGTCTCTACTCGCATACCCCGCAGCCCCACACTTTATAAATAGCAGATGAAAAATAAAATATGAAGTACCAGCTTCTATTTTAGACCCCACTTAAGAGAGGAGAGAGGGAACGTTTTCTTACTTTAGATTGAACTAGAGAGAGGAGAGAGACAAGAAAGGAAGGAGAAGAAAGAAAAAAGAAAAAAGAAAATGCAACGCGATGTTTATGATTGTTTGGGAGAGTCCCTATGAGATTCTATATTGTCTCTCTTGCCCTTTCAGGAGGCAGTGAGAACTTCCATTTTATCGAAAGCATGGTAGCATGCATGGACCTTCATCCCTTAGATGAGAGAATAAAGAAGAAAGAAGAGAGACAGATGGGAGATGGGAGAAGAAAGAAGAAAGAAGATGCAGTGCGACATTTATGATTGTTTGAGAGAGTCCATATGGGATTCTATACTGTCTCTCTTGCTATTTCATGAGGCGGTGAGAACTTCCATTTTATTGAAAGCATGACAGCCTGCATGGACCTCCATCGCTTAAATATCAATCAATTCCTAACACTACCACCAAAAAGGATAGAAGAAAAAGAAAAAAAGAAAAAAAAAAGAAGCAACAATTGTAGAAGAGAGTGATCAAGGCCCCACTTGGAGGTGGTGATAAATAGATCACGATCATCAACAAAATCACTGCGTCTCATTATGGGGTTATATAGAGATGTTGTATATCAACATGGCATTGCAAGAGCAATTGCAATATAGATCGTTGGATCAGGGACCTGATGGAAAGGTTGATAGGTGAGTTGGTCAATGAAAGTGGTGATTAGGGCTATCATATAAGATGCCCCAAACACTTTTCCAATGTAAGACATTAACGACATTGGAATTACACAATTATGTTGTGAATATCCCTTCTTACATGTCTTTGGAATGTAATGATTTGAGCATGCTACAATTGTACAATACTAACATCTCGATTGACACCGTTCAACGTTTTCTCTCCGAGTGTGGTTTATTGGAGAGCTTGACAGTGCATTAATGGTATAACCTAGTGTAGGAATTTTTGGATTTGTGAATTTGTAATTATGAAAATTCAGAATTAAAAAATTTATTAAAAGAAAATTAAAATAAGGAGGAATTAGAAAACTTATTTCATTTAAGGCATAACGAAAGTCACTCGGCTTGAAACTAATTTCCTTCTTTGGACGATATCCGTAGTGTAATAAGAATATTAGACGATCAATCTCCAGGATACCCTCGAATGTTGTTTTGTCACACCGGCTCACTCGATGTACAAAGACCTGAACCGTAATTATATGTCTAACCCGAATATAAACCAAATTCATTGCAAAGATTCCAAGTAAGAGAGAGAGAGAGTCAAAAGATTGAATTAAATATTAAAATTCAGAACCAGATAAGTCTATTATATAGACTTCAAAGGTTGCCTCGAATAGGCGTATACGCACCCTTATCAATAGACATGGTTGTTGGGTTTTTTAAGAAGAAACTTTTTCATTTTTTGGCTCTATTCAAAAATATATAAAAAATAACTGTTACAAATAAAAAAGTAATAAAAACTTTTAAGCTTGTAAATATACTCGCATGCGCGCGCACCCCACCATACCACACTACGTTGCGCCACGGCCCGACCCGGCACGCGTGTGGGTGTATGGTTCATGGCATAGATTGGGGCTAATGGCATAGCGCCCTCAAGTAACTAAATTCACATGCCCCCTAAAATGGGTGTAAGCCCTATGCAAAATTTTCTTCTTATAAACCCAAAGTTTTCTTATTTCCTATCTGATGTGGGATTAAACCCACACCACTACAAGACAAAATGTCTTTGTTACTTTTTGAATATTTTGAGGGAATTTTTCAAATCATTTAAAAATATTTATTTATTTTGAAACACCAAAATTACAACAATCCCCCACATGTTTCAAAATAATGACTTTCGAGTTACACAAAAATAATTATGCATAATATTGATGTCTAATAGACTTGAATTGATACTTAGAATAGACAAGGTATGATCACGGGAGTCAGGTGACAAACAGTCTTAAACCAAATTCCTATTAATATAAAACGACTACACATGTCACCAGAAAAAATTTTTGATACAAATGATTTTATGGTTTAATGCTTTTTGGTTGTGGATCTTTACCTAGATTTTACTAGTGTTCTGGAGAATTCGTCCAAGTTCTCAAATAAAGTGGCCTCACCTCCACACTATTATAGGTGAATTTCATCAAGTGTACGTAACAACTGAATACACTATTAACAAGAATATGTCATATGGATTCATTAAGAGTTCGAGACTCGACCTTATTAATTGTTGCTTACACTGTTTACACCATAAAAAGAGCTTTCTTATTGCAGTGCTACACATCTCCTAGTGTTTTATAGTTTACACATTTAAAACCTATTACATGAGATCTCTATTTGTATAGGTTGGGTTACCAACACCGGTAGCTCATGATATTAGACTTAGCCCTATTCCCTTCAATGTATCTGGGAATAGTTGTTCATTAAGTCATTTAGTCAGAGGATCTATCAAGTTCTTCTCTGATCTCACAAAATCAATAGTTATTTGTTACCCAGTTATTACATGGATTTACGACCATGAAAATGTTCAAAGGCCAGTTTAAATCGTGTTTGCGTTGCAGGGCAAATTTACGAACATGTGATTGAAAAGGATGCTAAGAGCGTGGATTTAACGCTCTGATGTCACCAAGGCAATTTACAAGACCCAAGGGGACTGAGATCGATAGAAATTACATGCTAAAGATCTGAGAAAATCGAGAAACTAAAGCTCAAGTGGCCCAAAAATTGTCCAGAATGCAAGATCACAACATTTTCAGCATTTGTTCGGTTCAAAACTTCATACATGGCCTGAGGACCATAATTTAACTGTACACATCAAATTTGAGTCATTGGATCCATGTGGAAGTAGCTCGATGGATAGTTCAGCCCCTAAATCATGATTTGGAGCCCGCCTAAAATCTGGATATATTTCAGTTTTGGATTCAACGTCTTAAATTAAATAAGGAAGTGGGTGGATGGAGCAGATTTCACTTTTGCATCAAGGTGGGACCCACCTTACAAGAGTGGAAGAACACAGAAGTTGTTCACTCGAGGTACGCCGAACAAACCAAGTCAGTTAGCGATTGCGCTGACCGACCTTTCTTCCCAAACGCAGAAACGCAACAGCGTCTGCACCGTGCGAACGCTAATCTCAGTTTTGGGGCCCACCTCTCACTCATTTGAAAGATCCAAGTCGTCCATTCATCACGAAGGTTAGCCAAAACCCGTGCCTAGGTGCCCTTTCTCCACCATGCAAGCATGCGTGTGAAGATCTCTGCCATGCAAGATTGACGGTGGAATGAAGTATCTCATGGGCCACACCGAAACTGTTCCAAAAGCACTCCTTCCCGAACGGTTTTTCATCCTGAATCCAGTGGATGGAATGGATTTTCTAGATGACACCGATCATGGACCCCACCATTGTCACAGCGTAAACAGTTTCGCACAAGCCCTGTTTCTGCGTTCGGTGCTGACCATTTCTAGGGATGCTATACGACCATGGTGATGATCGAACGACCGATCTAGATCGTCCATCGTGTAGGCCTGTCCAAACCACCCCAAGGGACTGTGTTCTTTGGGACAGAAGCAAGGAGAAGTGGCATTTCTTGAGTTGTCTTCGAGGCTGCGTAACAGAGTTTATACAGGGGGTCTCAGCAAAACGTCCTGCATCCTGCGTAATTCAAACATCCTCTCCACCGACTTGCTGAGGATATAAAAGGGAGATAAGAGAGAGAGAGAGACAAAAGGGAGCTATTCACGGTGGGAAGGAGACGCCAGGAGAAAGAGAAGTGTCTTTAGCAGAAGTTTTTTTTTCTCTCCTTTGTTTATTTTTATTTTATTTATTTTATCTACTTAGAGATTAGCCCAATTATGTGTGGCTAAACCTCTTAGTTAGGGCTAAGAGGTGAAGCTTGTAGCGTGATGGGAGGACCTATTGCTTGTGTCTTTGTTTAAGACTGATTTAATGTTGATTTTAGTTTGCCAATGGGAATGTTTTTAGTTTTTAATGATCTATTGTGACTGAAATTATAATTGGTCTGCGATAGCTTTGAGCATCTTCCTTTCCTTTCTGTTTATGACGTTAGGAAGCCTTATTGTTCACTATAGTCTCGTGGGCATGGTCGGATGACGGTACCCTTTCTAACATTCATACATGTGATTGGTTAGTAATTAGTTTAATTCTGTTGTTTACTTTATCTCCTCGGCATGGTTTGATGATAGAATCCATTCTAATTCATATACCTTTCATCACTTAAAAACTATATCAACAGCAGTTCAGTTAACTTCCATGATTCTCGAAGCAGGCGTAAGATCTCCCTGGTCTCTACAAGTGGATCCTCTGAATCCCTAGTTCCCCTTTTCTGAATTTTCTTAAGTTTTAGACAATTATTCCACAATTACTAATTGATTTAGAATTCATCTTAGTCTAGTTCTAGTTCTACTTACTTTAAGATAACGTAAAGGTTTCAGTCCTTTGGGATTCGACCTCGGTCTTACCGAGTTTTATTACTACATCACAACCCTACACTTGGGGAGTGAACAAGTTTTTTGGCACCGTTGCCAGGGACTGACGGCTACGTTTTTCTGAAATTAATTAGTTTTAGAATTAGTTTAAGATTAGGATTATTTTAACCTTATATATTTTTTATTTTTCCTGATTTCTAGAAACTAACCTATTTTTCCTGTTTTGTAGAATTCTGATGTATACTTTCTAAAATTGGAAATTTTTTTTTTTTAAATTCTTCCTTTCTATTTCTAGATTAGGATTTGTCTTCTTTTTTAGCTAGTTTCTATTTCTTTTAGAATCCTAACTTTTGTTTCTTATTTTTTTTAGAGTTTTTTCTATTCGTATACTTTCTGTTTAGAAACTAACCTTACTGTTTTATAGGCTTTTAAGATAGAAACTTCTAATTCAGTAAGATCTTTCTCATTCTACTTTCTATTTTCCAGATCTCTTTTATTAACTTACTTTTTAGTTTAAGACTCTCCTAATTAGTTTTAGAAAATTTTCACTTTCTTTTTAGGAACTTTCTAATATGAGACTTTCTATTTTCTTTTTAAAAATTTTTCTATTTTTTTTTAGAAACTAACTTATTTTGTTTTGTTTTGCAGGTTTTTATCTTAAGGACTCCAAGTTGGTAACTTCTCTCCAACCCTCTCTTCTTTCTAGAGTTTTATTTCCTTTCTTAGGTATAGGTTTAGAATTTAAATTAAGGGCTGCGAGTGTTTCATGCCCAAGTGGGCCCGTGACAATACTCGACGTCTCTTAACCGAAAGATGATTAGTTGAGGGGTTAACTGTCCGTCGCAGGACTAGATACCGCTCGAATTTTCCTGAGTTAATTAAGGTTATGACTGAAAATCAACCTCAAGCACTACCCCAGCCTAGGGTTGAGGAAGTACAAGCTGAGAATGAGGTGCATCAGGCACCCCTGCCTCGTACTTTGCGAGATTATTTACAATCGACGGGGGTGAGTATGCCCCTATGCATAATTTTTCCTGAAAATACAGGACAAATGGACATCAAGCCAGGACTTATCCAACTCCTTCCTAAGTTCCATGAGCTCGAATCTGAAGAACCGTATCTGTATCTGAAAAAGTTCGATGAAATTATAGTCACCTTATACTTTCCTAATGTATCTAAGGATACAATTAGGCTGAAACTCTTTCCATTTTCCTTGAAAGAGAAGGCCAAGACGTGGTTACATTCACTACGTCCTATATCCATTGGCGCATGGAATGATATGCAGAGGGAATTTATAAAGAAAATTTTTCCACATCATAAAACGATTATCCTCAGAAAAGTAATCATGAACTTTACCCAAAAGGAAGATGAAACATTCTTCCAATGGTGGGAAAGGTTGAAGGATTTGGTCAGTTCATGCCCACAACACGGCTTTGAAATGTGTCGCATTACAAATTTTTTCTACGATGGGTTAACATCTTCCATGCGCCAAATGGTCGAGACAATGTGTAATGGAGAATTCATTAATAAAAATGTTGATGAGGTGTGGGATTACCTAGATAGTCTTGCTGAAAAGACTCAATCATGGGACTATTACCTAAGTTCGAACACCACGTCTAGGCCGACTCAATCTAAGGAGAAAGGTGAAGTATATCTCTTGAAAGAAGAGGATTATCTCAAGTATAAAGTGACTACGCTCATAAGAAAATTTGAGGTCATGGAAGGAAAAAAGGATAAGGTTAATGAAAGTGTTTGTGACATCTATGATTGTAACATTCATACAACAGAAAATTGTCCTATGATACCTGCCTTTTGAGAAGTATCAAATAAACAATCCAATACCGTAAATAACTATCAAAGACCTTTCAATGGACCAACCTCTAACACGTATAATCCTGATTGAAAAAATTATCCCAAATTTAGTTGGAGAAATGGACAAACTGCTACCCCTCAAGGTTTCTTCAATCAAAATTCAAATAAAGGGAAACCCCAAGAAGAATCGGTTCAAAATTTCATACAAGAACTGACTCAGACAATGCGAGGAATTTCAGATTTTATATAAAAAATAAATTACGTATGACGGCTATAAAAAAGGGGATGTTTCTTGCACAACCACTCCCCAATCCTAAATCGCAGTATGAGATAAGTGATCTCAGCTCTTCAAATCAAATGGGGTACACTAAATCCATCACCACTCTTAGGAGTGGGAAGGTTATTGATAAAACCCTTCCGCTTATGCCCAAAAAGCCTCAAGAACCAGAAGAGGACAACAATGATGGATCTAGTGATACCCCACCAAAATTAGAACTGAAACTTCTAGAGAAGCCAGTTGCTCCGTTCCCCCGACGGTTGGTTGTACCAAAACATCTCTCTAACTCTCAGGATATCCTAGAGGTGTTGAAACAAGTGAAAGTCAACATTTCTCTACTTGATGTCGTAAAATAGATACCTTCATATGCCAAATTCCTAAAGGACTTGTGCACGACCAAACGACGACAAAGTGTTCAAAAGAAGATTTTCTTGACTAAGAAAGTGAGTGTCATCTTAAAATAAGATATGCCACAGAAATTCAAAGATCCCGGTAGCCCAACCATATCATGTGTAATCGAAAATTATCGAATTGATCATGCACTTCTTAACTTAGGAGCGAGCGTCAATCTGATTCCCTTCTCGGTATACAAATAGTTAGGTTTGGGTGAATTAAAACTCACCCAGACCATACTACAACTTGCTGATCGCACTATTCGGGTACCAAGAGGGATAATCGAGGATGTGTTGGTCTAGGTCGATAGATTTTACTACCCTATAGATTTTATCATCTTGGATACCGAACCCATCAATGACATGAACACTTAGATTTTCGTCATTCTTGGTCGTTCCTTTCCACTTTAAATGTAATTATCAATTGAAGGAATGATGTCATGACTATGTCTTTTGGAAATTTGATATTAGAGTCAAATATCTTTTTTAATAATGACAGTAACTCAAAGGATGATGACGATTTCCACGACATTAACATGATTGATTCTTTCGTGGAAGATAGAACGCCTCTTACCCTATTCTTTGATCCTCTAGAGACGTGCCTGACCCACTCTCATGATCTTGATGATGATATGATTAGGGAGACGTGTGTCATGCTTGATACTGCACCGGTACTTGAAGTTAACCGGTGGAGGCCACGATTTGAAGAATTACCCCAAACCGATGTAATGCCTCTACCGTCTAACCTCAAGCCACCAAAGCTTGACCTAAAACTTTTACCCTCTGATTTATGTCTATTTAGGTCAAGATGAGACATACCAGGTGGTGATCTGTGCCGACCTGGAGAAAGAGAAGGAGAGTATGCTCATAGGTACTCTCCTTTAGCATAAGAGAGCTCTTGGATGGACAATAGCGAACCTCAAGGGAATCGACCCATCGATTTGTACTCACCATATATATCTTAAGGATAATACAAAGGTTGTTCGGCAATCACAATGTAGACTAAATCCAAACATGAAGGAAGTAGTTAAAGTCGAGGTTCTTAAACTATTGGATGTGGGTATCATATACCCCATATTCGATAGTCAATAAGTGAGTCCAACTCAGGTGGTTCTTAAGAAGTCTGGGATCACCACTATAGCTAATGTCAATAATGAACTTGTGCCAACTAGAGTTACTACTGGTTGGAGAATGTGCATCGACTACCGGAAGTTGAATATCGTCACAAGGAATGACCACTTTCCTTTGTCCTTCATCGATCAAATCTTGGAAAGGCTAGCTGGTCATTCTTATTATTATTTTCTTGACGCGTATTCAGGCAACAATCAGATTGAAATCGCCCCTGAGGACCAGGAAAAGACTACATTTACATGCCCCTATGGCACCTTTGCTTACAGAAGGATGTCGTTCTGGTTATGTAATGCCCTTGTCACCTTTTAGCGATGTATGATGAGTATCTTTTTTGACTCAGTGGGAAAATATTTAGAGGTCTTCATGGATGATTTCTCTATTTTCGGTTCATCTTTCAGCGAATGTTTAGAGAGGCTTAAATGTGTGCTGAAAAGATGTGAAGAAAGGAATCTGGTACTTAATTGGGAAAAGTGTCATTTCATGGTTCATAAGGGAATTGTCCTTGGGCATATCATCTTGTCCAAAGGAATCGAGGTAGATAAGGCAAAAATCGATCTTATCTCTAACTTACATCCACCCAAGAACATCAGAGATGTGCGATCCTTCTTAGGACACGCAGGATTTTACAAGCGATTCATAAAGGACTTTAGTCTCCTCTCTCGTCCTGTATATAATCTTCTTCAAAAGTATATGTCATACGAGTGGACTAAACAATGCCAGGAAGCTTTCACCAAGCTTAAGGGCATGTTAACTACTGCACCTATCATGCAGCCACCCGATTGGAGCCTTCCTTTTGAGCTTATGTGCAGCGCCTGTGATTATGCTCTTGGAGCAGTTCTAGGCCAGAGAAAAGATAAGCGGCCTTACGTCATTCATTACGCAAGTAGGACTCTAAATCCTATCCAAGTGAACTACTCAACTGCGGAAAAGGAACTCTTAGCCGTAGTATTCACGTTGGACAAATTTAGGTCCTATCCGATCGGATCCAAGATCATTATCTGCACAGATCATGCGACACTTAAGTATCTTCTTTCTAAGAATGATTCTAAGCCCCGCCTGATACGATGGATCTTTCTACTCCAAGAATTTGATTTGAAAATTAAAGATAAAAAAGGAGTTGAGAACGTAGTTGCCGATTACCTTTTTCGCCTTAATATCTTTGATTCCCTTGAGGCGAACCATATCAATGACATGTTTCCTGATGAATAACTGTTCAGAGTCTCCCATTCACCTTGGTTTGCTGATATTACTAACTATCTTGCCACAGGTTCCATACCGACACACTGGACAACACAAGATAAGAAGAAATTCTTTACCAAGTTACGCAACTTTTTCTATGATGATCCATATTTGTTTAAATATTGCCCAAACCAAATCTTAAGGAGATGTGTGTCAGACGATGAGCATCAGAGTATTATCTTCTTCTGTCACTCACAGGCCTGTAGTGGTCACTTTTCTGCTAAAAAGACCACGACCAAGATTCTACAATGTGACTTTTATTGGCCCACCATGTTCAGGGACACTCATGAGTTTTGCAAGGCTTGTGAGCGTGTCAAAAATTGGGAGCATTGTCCCGTCGAAATATGATACCCTTAAATCTCATCCTTATCATAGAAGTATTTGATTGCTGGGGAATTGATTTCATGGGACATTTCCCCCAATCCTTTGAAAATTTGTATATTTTACTCGCCGTAGATTATGTCACTAAATGGGTCAAAGCAATTCCGTGCCGTAACAATGATCATCGCACGGTCATTAAATTTTTAAAAGAAAACATCCTGTCGCGAATCAGGATGCCTCGAGCCATCATTAGTGACGGGGGCTCACACTTTTGCAATAGACCATTCGAGATCTGAATGAAGAAATACAGTATCTCTTATAAGGTCAACACCCCATACCATCCACAGACAAGTGGACAAACTGAGATTTTCAATAGAGAGATCAAACATATCTTAGAGAAAACGGTTAACCCTGATCATAAGAATTTGGTCAACCCGATGGAACGATGCTTTATTGGCATACCGTACTGCTTTTAAAACTCCTATTAGAACATCTCCCTTTAGACTTTCTATGAGAAGGCTTGTCATTTGCCTGTGGAGTTGGAACATAAAGCATACTGGGCGATCAAAAATCTGAATTTTAATATGGACAACGCTGGCTCGCTACGCAAACTTCAGTTGAACGAACTTGAAGAAATCCGGAACGATGTGTACGAGAACTCGAGAATTTACAAGGACAGGATAAAGGCGTTTCATGATCAACATATTTCATAAAAATCATTTACGCCAGGTCAGAAAGTCCTCTTGTACGACTCTCGACTACATCTCTTTCTGGGTAAGCTTTGATCTCGTTAGACCGGCCCTTACATTGTTGTTACTGCCTATCCTCATGGGGCCGTCGAGATAAGAGATCCCGACAATAGTAAGAAGTTTAAAGTAAATGGACATCGATTAAAATTATTTGTCGAGAAATTTGATTCAGAGGACATGTCCATGTCTCTGACTACTCCTGTTTACCAGGATTGATCTCCTAGTTTGATGAATGTATAGGTAGGTTTATCGCTTTCATAGGACTAGGGTAATGATTTATTTTGTCTGGCTGAAGACAGTAAACTTAGTGCTCCTAGGAGGCAACCCAACTTTTTATTTCATTTCATTTTTTAGTTAGTTAGTTCAATGTTTGTGGGTAACATTGTTGCAAACCCTCACGAGACTACAACTCATCCACTGGAGGTAACCTAGGGGTTTAAAAGCTTGTTGCATACGCTAAATGTAATCGAGAGCACCTGCGAAAGTGGTATAGGTAGGATTTTATTTTTGTTATTTTTATTTTGCTTTCTCTCTCGTGCTGAACGGCTTCCATGCTGCGATCTCTTAGAAAGTCTCTCTTTTAATTCATTATCCAGGTACTATCTTTCCATCACTTTACTTTCGTTGTCCCATGTGCATTGCATGTTTATATATCTTTTACATTGAGGACAATGTAGATTTTAGGTTGGGGGTGGGAGATTAGGTTTCCTAATCAGTGTTTTCTTAATCTTGAGCAAGCAAAAATTATGAAAATTTTTAAATTTTTCTAAAATTTCTTGTGAACTTGAAGTGATTTTAACAGCCATCTAGGGCACTTAGAATTTCAAGATTCATGATATTGATAATTTATGACTCTTGGATTCAGTAGCTGTTAGATTTCATAGTTAAGTTTGAATTATTAATCCAAAACTAGAAGTTGTAAACATTGATTGAATCATGATTTCACATGTCACATCTCGCTTATACATTGCGGTTTCAGTTCGATATTGAAGGGTTATCTTGGTAATAACTAAGCATGGAAGGAACTAGCCTGGAAAATTGCCCGTCATGATCAATTGAAGAAAAAATGCCTAACAGGATCGATATGAAAAAAAAAAAAAAAAAGAGAAAAAAAAAAGAAGAAGATATCTTTGGAAAGATTTGGGTGAATAATCTTCACCATAGGTTTGCTCCCTATAGGTGTAGATTTAATACTCCTTGAATGATATATGAAAAAGAGTCGGGTGTATAGTCTTCGCCATAGGTTTGCTCCCTATGGGTGAGGATTCGATTCCCCCTCCTGACATTACTTTTACTGAAAAAATCAAAAACTGAAAGAAAGAAAAAGAATGATTTCTGAGGCACAGTTAGGTTTTGGGTGTCCTAAATGCTCTTGCTGGTTACCAATGATATCATGGAATAATGAATTGAATCTCAATGTTGATAAGCCGAGATTACACTATACACCTCTGAAACTCAATGTTTAGGATTATTCTAATTAATGGATTAATATTTTAAACTTGATTATGAGGGTTACTATGTGTTTGAGTTTAAAAAAAATAAAAATTTCCAACATTCATAAATCTTAGATTTCTCATATCTAAATCATTTTTCAAAAAAATAAAATAAAATTCACTTGAGTTCATAGAAATTGTCCTGTAATTCTCAACTTATTTTAGCATACTTTGCTCAGGACTAGCAAAATGCTGATTGGGGGTTGTGTTGAGGGTCAAATATTGCATATTAGAGCCCAGTTATTATATGAATTTACGACCATAAAAATGTTTAAAGGCCTGTTTAAATCGTGTTTGTGTTGCAGGGCGAATTTACGAACATGTGATTGAAAAGGATGCTAGGAGCGTGGATTTAACGCTCTGATGTCACCAAGGCAAGTTACAGGACCCCAGGGGACCGAGATCGACAGAAATTACATGCCAGAGATCTGAGGAAATCGGAAAACTAAAGTTCAAGTGACGCAAAAATCATCCAGAATGCAAGATCACAAGGTTCTCAGCATCTGCTCGGCTCAAAACTTCATACATGGCCTGAGGACCATAATTTAACCGTACAAGTTAAATTTAAAACATTGGATCCTTGTGGAAGTAGCCCGACGGATAGTTCAGCCCCTAAATCATGATTTGGGGCCCGCCTGGAATCTGAATATACTTCATTTTTGGATTCAACGTCTTAAATTAAATAAGGAAGCGGGTGGACGGAGCAGATTTCACTTTTGCATTAAGGTGGGACCCACCTTACAAGAGTAGAAGTATATAGAAGTTGTGCACTCGAGGTACGCCGAACAAACCAAGTCGGTCAGCAATTGCGTTGACCGACCTTTCTTCCCAAATGCAGAAACGCAACAACGTCCACACCGTGCGGACGCTGATCTCAGCTGTGGGGCCCACCTCTCACTCATTTGAAAGATCCAAGCTGTCCATTCATCACGAAGGTTAGCCAAAACTCGTGCCTAGGTGTCCTTTCTCCACCATGCAAGCATGTGTGTGAAGATCTTTGCCGCACGCAAGATTGACGGTGGAATGAAGTATCTCATGGGCCACACCGAAACTGTTCCAAAAGCACTCCTTCCCGGACGGTTTTTCGTCCTGAATCCAGTGGATGGAATGGATTTTCTAGATGACACCGATCATGGACCCCACCATCGTCACAGCGTAAATAGTTTCGCACAGGCCCTGTTTCTGCCTCCGGCGCTAACCGTTTTTAGGGATGTTGTACAACCATGGTGATGATCGAATGGCCGATCTGGACCGCCCATCGTGTAGGCCTGTCCAAACCACCCCAAGGAACTGTGTTCTTTGGACAGAAGCAAGGAGAAGTGGCGTTTCTTGAGTTGTCTTCGTGGCTGCGTAACAGAGCTTACGCAGGGGATCTCAGCAAAACGTCCTACGTCCTGCGTAATTCAAACATCCTCTCCACTGACTTGCTGCGGATATAAAAGGGAGATGAGAGAGAGAGACAAAAGGGAGCTATCCATGATGGGAAGGAGACACTAGGAGAAAGAGAAGTGTCTCTAGCAAAAGTTTTTTTCTCTCCTGTGTTTATTTTTGTTTTATTTATTTTATCTATTTAGAGATTAGCCCAATCATGTGTGGCTAAACATCTTAGCTAGGGCTAAGAGGTGAAGCTTATAGCGTAATGGGAGGACCTGTGGCTTGTGCCTTTGTTTAAGACTGATCTAATGTTGATTTTAGTTTGCTAATGGGAATGTTTTTAGTTTTTAATGATCTGTTGTGATTGAAATTACAATGAGTCTGCGATAGCTTTGAGCATCTTCCCTTCTTTTATGTTTATGACGTCAGGAAGCCCTGTTGTTCACCATAGTCTCCTGGGCATGATCGGATGACGGTACCCTTCCTAACATTCATACATGTGATTGGTTGGTAATTAGTTTAATTCTGTTGTTTACTTTGTCTCCTCAGCATGGTTTGGTGATAGAATCCATTCTAATTCATATACCTTTCATCTCTTAAAAACTATATCAACAGAAGTTCAGTTAACTTCCATGATTCTTGAAGCAGGCATAAGATCTCTCTGGTCTCTATAAGTGGATCCTCTGAATCCCTAGTTCCCTTTCTCTGAATTTTCTTAAGTTTTAGATCAATTATTCCACAATTGCTAATTGATTTAGAATTCATCTTAGTATAGTTCTAGTTCTACTTAGTTTGAGATAATGTACAGGTTTCAGTCCCTTGGGATTCGACCTCAGTCTTACTGAGTTTTATTACTACATCACAACCCTACACTTGGGGAGTGAACATTATTACCAATCTTATAGTAAATGTCTTAGTATATCATGTCATAGTCGAATATGTCTACTTTTGCTATTATAAATTTATTATTTACCTTTGCTATATCAACCTAACAATCACAATGTAGAAATATAACCAAAATAGGTTTTAGCCACAAATATATATCAACCAATAGATTTCTAATCCATTCTTCTTTTGTTACAGCATTTTCCAAAGCAATAAACTTGGATTTTATGGTAGACCAAGTAATACAAGTCTGTTTAGTGGATTTTCAAAAGACAGTTCCCTCACCCAAATTGAAAATATATCCACTTGTGGATTTAGTTTCATCTGAATTTGTAATTCGATTAGCATCGCAATCCTTCCAATACAACAGGAAAGTCAATGTAATGTACACCAAATGTGATTGTACCTTTTAGATACCTTAGTATTTTAAATAAAATATTCCAGTGATCATTACTAAGATTATAAGTGTATCTACTCAATTTATTTACAACATAAGGTATATCAAGTCTTGTGCAATTCATTAGATACATTAGGCTACAAATTATTCTAGAATATTTAAATTGTAATATACTTTTAATTGTGTTTTCTTTATATGCATGAAATAATAATAAATAGTGCTAACAAGTGTGTTGTCAAAGTTATTAAAATATTTTTACACTTTTTTAATATAATGAGACTGAGATAGAATAAAACTATCATCTTTTCTAATTACTTTTATTTCAAAAATCAAATTAACATCGCCTAGATCTTTTATATCAAATTGTCATGATAAGAATTTCTTAGTAGAGTTAATCAACTTAAAACTAATTCTAAAAATGAGCATGTCATTTATATACAAACAAATAATAACTCCTTCATTACATATGAATTTACTACATACAGATCTGTCTGCATCATTTATTCTATAACCTTAGACTTCAAAGCAGTGTCAAATTTCTCATGCGACTGTTTAGGAGCTTGTTTTAAACCATATAGGGATTGGATCAATTTACATACTTTGCTTTCTTGACCTTCAATTTTATAACCCTTAGGTTGATCCATGTATATTTCTTCTTCTAAATCCTCATTCAAAAAAGTTGTCTTAATATACATTTGATGTACAAGGATTTTGTATATAAATGATAAGGCTATAAGGACTCGATCAGAAAAGATCCTAGATATAAGAGAATATGTATCAAAGTAGTATATTCTTTCCTTATCTAGCTTTAAACTTGTCAATCGTGCAAACGGGTTTTAACTTTTTATTAAAAATTCATTTACATCTTATTGCCTTATTTCTAGGTGGTAAGACTAATAATTTTCAAGTTTTATTAAACAGAATAGATTCTAATTCATTATTTATAACTTCTTTCCAGAAGAATGAATCGAGTGAATTGATAGCTTCTATATAAGTTAAATGATCATCCTTAAAGAGAAATGTATAGAATCCATCTTTTAGGTTAGTTTATTTCCTAACCCTTACGCTCTATGCTCCTCTTTGGTTCTATTTCTTATACGTTTTCTCTTTCTACATTCTTACTAATTGATGCAATACTTGAAGCATCATTATTTTCAATTTCTTTAGATGCAATTTTCATCGAGGTTTTTTTTTAGCCTACATTATTTAACACGATGACCTGATTTTCTACAATCTAAACATGTTCTTGTTGCGCAGCAAGCCAACAACGCAGTGAACTAAGATCCAATCTCCGATCTCACCCACAAACAATAAACAGAAAGAAATATAATCTAGAAGTAAAATCAAAGCATACCAAACAAACCATAAGACAAGATATACGTGGAAAAAATCTCAAACAATGGTAAAAAAATCACAGGTGCAAACTTCCGTTATGAAGAAAATGAGATTATAAGCAATATATTAACATTTTTCCTTAGATGTATAAAGAAAATTTTTTGCCCACACTTTAGAATAACTCTCATTCACTTAAAAAAGTCTCATGGACCTCTATTTATAGTTTAGGCAACTTCTCTTTAACATCTCTTGTGAAATTGTCTCAAAAATTCGCGGTCTGTGCAAAATCCGAAGATGAATTTACTTAACTTCGACTAGTCAGGCAAGCTGACCCTCAACTGGTCGAGCAAGCTGACCCTCAACTGGTCGAGCAAGAGCCTCGACTGGTTGAGCACCGCGAATCCAGAAAAATCATAGCTCGCTGGACTTTAAGTTGAGCCAGCCCTCGACCGGTCAAGCAGCCCACTTGACTGGTCGAGTGACGCTACCCAGATGTGACTCCACATCTCAACAGTTCCTTTTAAGTAGAAAAATTCAGAAATGAAAAAATAGCGTGTTTTGGCACTAACTTCTTGTAACACATTTCTTAGCCAATGCTGACTATATATCCTTAGATCTTTCATATGTAGAGTATACGTTACACACACACACACACACACACACACACACACGAATAAAAATTGGGGCTAATGACATAGCTCTAAACAACCAAATTCACATGCCGTGGAAAGGAGCCTAAGCCCTGTCTAAAATTTTCTTCTTATAAACCCAAAGTTTTCTTCTTTCATATTCAATGTGAGACAACCCACACTACTACAAAACAAAATGCCTTTGTTGCTTTTTAAAAATTTAGAGAGAATTTTTCAAATCATTTAAAAATATTTATTTATTTTGAAACACCAAAATTACAATACATGGATGCACCGTTTCTCAACATGAGTGCACCCCATCTCGGATACTTGGATATCAATTTTTGTTGTTGAATAAAATTAAAATGGGTCTACATAACGCACTGAATCTAAAAAATCTAAAGATTGATAATTCCATTGGTGTGGAACTGGAAATACATGCACCATTGATTGAGACATCTAAGGTAAAATGGAATTCCTAATTTTAATTCATAAGTAAACGTGTTCTATATTAGAACTGTATCTTTTATATTTTATTACTTTTGTTACGGTTAGAATGGAATTTTATATATTTTATTTTTGTTACTTTTGTTGAAGTGCATGGAGGCAAATATACAAGTGTACTGCAGTGGCCAAGAAGAAGGCAGTTGGGAGTAAAATATAAGTTTTTTTTTTATATATATAATAATTTTAATACATTGTAAATGCATTCATCATGGTGTGACTCATTAGATGAGTGGATAGGATGGCATACAATCAGCACGGTGGACCACACACACAATTTAAACAATTTTGATTGTAGAACTTCCCATCTCAATCCCCCGTTGTGACCGGTATAACTTTTGACAGATGGGTGGATTTACTCATTTGTTTTTTTTTTTAATCAGGCGTATCTTCATACTGCAATACTACTGATGAATGGTCTTGATCTTTAACTTGGATGCCATTCAAATGTGTGAACCAATCCTGGATAATCACACTGGTGAATAATCCCATCCATAGGATTGGTGGCTATCAAATGGACAAGTGGCAAAGTTTTGTGGGCCCATCATGATGTATGCTATCTACACTGTACATCTATTTTGCTGAATTATATTAGGGCATGTGCCCAAAAATGAAGCAGATTCAAAGCTCAAGTGGACCACACCACATGCCGAATCTGTCAGTAGGGCTACATGCATGCGGTGTATATCTCTATCTACACACCCTTCATGTACTCGGATGCATGCGGTGTATACACCGTTTGGAAACAGTGGTTATTAACCATTAAAAACCTTTCGTGGGCCATAAAGGTTTTTTCTTTCATCCCGATCTGTTTTACCTTATCAACGGGTTGGATGGTTACTTTCATCCATGTCTATTTTACCTTATTAAGGTTGGATGGTGAACAAACATTAGGTTAGATGCCCTAAAATGTGCTGGTAAAATTGATGCACGGCGTAGATAAGACATCACGGTGGGCCCTACTGAGCTTACTTAGTGGGCTATAGCCCACCGCCTAAGAATTACTCGGTACACAATCCACCTCCCAGTGTACGTGGCTTCGGTGGATCCCTGACTGTGGGGCCCACTGTGATGTATGTGCCTTGCATCCATGCCGTCCATCCATTTTGGAATCTCATTTTAAGCATGATACCAAAAACGATTCAGATCCAAATCTCAGGTGGATCATAGGGCAGGAAACAGTGGTGATTGAATACCCACCATTAAAAACTTCTTTGGGGAGACCGAAACGTTTATTTGCCATCCAAGCTGTTGATAAGTTCACGAAAACCTAGATGAAGGGACCAAATAAATATAAGCTTGATCCAAAACTTTTGTGGCCCACAAGAATTTTTAATAGTCAATCACCACTGTTTCCTGTGGTGTGGTGGATCTTCTTCATTGTTGGGATCATACCCCAAAATCAGCTCTCGAAACAGATGAACAGTGTGGATGTAAGGCAAATACATCATAGTGGGACCCACAGTCAGGGATCCACTGAAGCCGCTCAGCCACGCCCCACGGATCAACTGGCCAGACAGGCTTCTTATATGGCATTGGACCAATCTAAATGGGCAGCAGCGGGCTTGGGCTTGAAATTATAGCCCATTTAAGTAAATAAACTGGGCTTGGGCCCACTAGATGCCTCAACCAAGCCCAGAAGCCAAACAAATTAACAAATGATTACTATAAATACATACAGATGATGTATTTACGTTTGTATACATCCACTAACTGGGCAGGGCAGGCATGCGTTTAACTCATATTCCATTCTTAATCTCGAGTGCGGTCGTGACGGGATCGTCTGGTCTTGGGTTTGGGTTTGGGTTTGATGGTTAAGTGGGTCGGGTTTAGGTTTGATGTAGAGCAGGTCGCGGACAATTTCATGGCTAAGATGGATCAGAAAAGGCACCGTCGGCGACAGAAGTGATCCGGACCATCGGACCTTAGATCGGGCGTATCTCACAATCCGGAATGAGTTATCCGACGTAAAATATATGATTTTGGGGTAGAACGAGCTACTTTAGCCAACCAACCCCGCTACGCCGGGTTGCGCAGCCCGGATTTGCGAAAAACCCCCTGATCGACGGTCGTTTCCTCGTTTTAATTTTGTTTTTACTATAAATAGTAAGTTTTAGTTTGAGTATAACTTTTCATCCGTTGGGCTTTAGGAGTTGTGTCCAACATGAAAAGTGCTTAGGATAATTAGGAGAACGGTTTGTTGAAGCCAAATAGGACACTTACTATTTTTGGCCGAAAACCTTGCGCACTAGTAGACATCGTGACCGTCTATAAATAGTAAGTTTACTATTTATAGTAAGTTGCGAATTCTAGGAGTTTTAGTTGTAGTATGAGTCTGATTTCTTTCATGTTGCTTGGTTCCCTTATTTAAAGGGGTGTAAACTCGTTTTTAATAATTCATCAATCAATTTCGAATTTATTAGAATTATTTCTATTTTCCTGCTTTCTTTCCTCGTGGATTCGAGAAGTCTCTGTGAGGAGTCCAGAGAAGCTCCGTGGATTCGGAGTAGTTATCCTTGAGGAAGACGGTGATCGACCTCATCACGTTTATCCCTGCGTCAATTTGGTATCAGAGCGAGGTTTTCCCTCGGGCCGATGGCAAACAACGAAGGTATGAATCAAAATCCTATGGACGATGATCCAGGGATTCGTTATCTTTCGGAAAGAATGGAAGCTTTCCATCGGGAGAGTCAGTTGACCATGCAAGGGCTGCAGGCAACCCTCGACCGTCTTGCGGATGCGCTACTTCCGCCCCGAGCCCTATGCGGTGCTCCACCACCTATGGTCGCGCCACCACCCGTGGTTGCTGTACGACGTGACCCTGATTATCGCAGAGCACCACCAGCGGTAAATCGTAGGGCTACACCAGATGATTCTAGTTCCAGCGACGAAGACATTAATGAGGGTTTTGATCGACGACCAGTCCATGGAGGCGATCGTCTAGATCGTGTTGAAAGAGACTATCGAGGTAAGGCTGAACTTCCTAGATTTAACGGTTTATTACGTATCGAAGATTTTCTCGATTGGCTAGCCGAAGTAGAGAGATATTTCGATTATATGGATGTGCCAGACCATAAAAGGGTGAAGTTGGTAGCGTTTAAATTAAAATCTGGTGCTTCTGCATGGTGGGAACAATTGCAACTCTCACGAGCCCGCCAAAACAAGGCGCCCATCGCATCATGGCCTCGAATGAGACGTCTTCTTCGTTCACGATTTCTCCCTAGTGATTATGAGCAGATATTATTCCAGCAATACCAGAATTGCCGACAAGGAAATCGAACTGTTACAGATTACACTGAAGAATTCCAGCGGTTGGCTACACGAAACGATTTGTCAGAATCTGAGTCACAGAAAGTGGCACGATTTATAGGTGGGTTGCGACCGGTAATTCAGGATCGAGTTCAGATGTACCCAGTCGGGACAGTAGATGAAGCAGTTCAATTGGCAGGAAGGGCAGAAACACAGCTTGCAAGAGCTCCTGCTCGTCCCTATCCTTCAAATCGACCCCCTATGACAGGTCCCACACAGGATTCAGTGCTGGCTCGAGGAAAAGATCCGGTAGGAGAACGTCCTCAACCTCCTCCACCCGCGAACCGTGATACGGGGAGCGGACCATCCAGACCTCAACGGGCAGCACCCACAACAGCGGGCCCGAGTAGGATTCCGAATCCTTATGCTCGGCCAAGGCCGAACAATTGTTACCGCTGTGGCCAACCAGGCCACTTATCAAACACTTGTCCTCAACGTCCGGCAGCGTACTTGACTATAAACGAAGGGGGCACTGAAGATGAGGCCGTGGAAGAGGATCATGGCTTTGATGAATATGAACAAACCACTGAAGAAATAGCAGGTGGCGATGAAGTGACAGGCGAAGATCGTGGCGAATCTCTCGTTGTGAGGCGACTACTGTATACCCCACGAAAGGAATTACATCCACAGCGGCACAATATATTTCGTACTCGGTGCACTGTCAGCGGAAAGGTCTGTGATGTGATCATAGACAGTGGTAGCAGCGAGAACATCGTCTCAAGAGTAATGGTGGATAAGTTGCAGCTACCAACGACGAAACATCCTTCCCCGTACTCAATTGGCTGGATAAAAAAAGTGAACGAGACCAAGGTAACTGAACAATGCACTATCTCGTTTTCAATTGGTAAACATTATAAGGATCAGATACTTTGTGACGTGGTTGACATGGAAGCCTGCCATATGCTACTCGGTCGACCTTGGCAGTCGGACCGTGATGCGACCCATCGGGGGCGAGACAATGTCTATATATTCGTCAAGGATAGTCGAAAAATAATCCTTGCCCCTATGGCACCAGAGAACCACCCTGAAGCCTCTAAAGTGGAGGGGAGTTCTCTCTTGACCATTCGGGATTTCATAGAGGAGTCCAAGGAAACCGGCGAGGTATATGCCGTAGTGGTGAAGGGCGAGAAGGAGGAACCCTCAAACATCCCTCCAAGCTTAAGAATGTTACTAAACGAATTCAAAGAAGTCTGGCCTGAAGATTTACCTGATGGATTGCCCCCCATGAGAGACATCCAACATCACATAGAGCTCGTTCCTGGGGCTAGTCTGCCCAATCGCCCTCATTATCGGATGAGTCCGAAGGAGTGTGAGATACTTCAGGGGCAAGTGGAGGAATTGATCCGTAAGGGTCTATTGAGAGAGAGCATGAGCCCATGTGCTGTACCAGCATTATTAACGCCAAAAAAAGATGGAAGCTGGCGCATGTGTGTCGACAGCCGAGCAATTAACAAAATTACTATTAAATATCGGTTTCCAATACCACGGTTGGACGACATGCTCGATATGTTAGAAGGGGCTAAAGTGTTCTCTAAACTCGATCTAAAGAGTGGGTACCATCAGATTCGTATTCGACCCGGCGATGAATGGAAAACGGCATTCAAGACAAAGGAAGGGTTATATGAGTGGCTAGTCATGCCTTTCGGCCTATCGAACGCACCAAGTACTTTTATGCGTTTGATGAATCAAGTTTTAAAACCGTTCACTGGCCGATTTGTGGTAGTATATTTTGATGACATATTGATATATAGCCAGGATGAGGCGGAGCATAAGAAACATCTCAGGCAGGTGCTGCAGGTCCTACAAGATAACAAGTTGTACCTCAACTTGAAAAAGTGTAGTTTTTTAACTAACAGCCTGTTGTTTTTAGGATTTTTTGTAACGTCCACAGGAATTCGGGTGGACGATGAAAAGGTGCGAGCTATTAAGGAATGGCCGATCCCGACAAACATTCATGAGGTAAGGAGTTTTCACGGACTGGCGACTTTCTATCGTCGATTTGTGCGAGATTTTAGCACCATAGTCGCGCCAATAACGGACTGCATGAAAAAAGGGCCGTTCCAATGGACCGATAAAGCTGATAAGAGCTTTCATGAGATCAAGCATCGTTTGTCTACAACACCGATCTTGGTGCTTCCTAATTTTGATAAATTATTTGAGGTGGAGTGTGACGCTTCATATGTCGGAATAGGAGGAGTATTATCACAGGAAGGCAGGCCGGTAGCCTTCTATAGCGAGAAGCTCAGTGAAGCCCGAAAGAAGTGGTCGACTTACGAGCTTGAGTTATACGCAGTTGTTCAGGCGCTGCGACATTGGCGGCATTATCTGATTCAGAGGGAGTTTGTTCTGTACACCGACCATCAGGCATTAAAGTTTATTAATAGTCAGACTAACGTGAATCGTGTGCATGCTAGATGGGTTGCGTTTTTACAGGAATTTACGTTTGTTCTGAAGCATAAGTCAGGTCAGCAGAATAAGGTGGCTGATGCACTTAGCCGTCGTGCGTCATTACTTGTTACGGTGAGCAATGAGGTGGTCGGCTTTGACTGTCTCAAGGAGCTATATGCCGAGGATGAAGACTTCAAAGATTCCTGGTTGAAGTGCCAAGAAGGTCACCCCAGTGACTTTCATATACAGGATGGTTTTCTCTTCAAAGGGAATTGATTGTGCATCCCCCAAAGTTCTCTAAGGGAGCAGATTATTCAGGAACTACATGGAGGTGGCCTCGGTGGACACCTTGGGCGAGACAAGACGCGAGCTCTTGTGGAAGAGCGGTATTACTGGCCGCAATTAGTACGTGATGTGGGAAGAGCCGTACAACGTTGTCATACTTGTCAGACCTCCAAGGGGCAATCTCAGAATACGGGCCTCTACACCCCTTTACCTGTGCCTGACGGTCCTTGGGAGGATTTATCAATGGACTTCGTACTTGGTCTTCCACGAACACAACGCGGCATGGATTCGGTGTTCGTAGTGGTAGATCGTTTCTCCAAGATGGCGCACTTTATCCCATGCAAGAAGACCCTTGATGCAACACATGTGGCGAATTTATTCTTCAGGGAGGTCGTACGGCTACACGGGGTCCCTAAGACCATTACTTCTGATCGTGACACGAAGTTCATTAGCCACTTTTGGCGGACTTTGTGGACTCGATTCGATACACGACTTCAATTCAGCAGTGCTTACCACCCACAGACTGATGGGCAGACCGAAGTTGTGAATCGTACTTTGGGAAACCTCCTTCGATGTATTTCAGGAGAGAAACCGAAGCAGTGGGATTTGGCCTTGTCTCAAGCGGAGTTTGCATTTAACAACATGGTGAACCGCTCGACAGGGAAATCTCCGTTCCAGGTTATTTACGGACGAGTACCTCGCCACACACTAGACTTGGTCCCTCTGCCCAAGCTCCCAGGCATGAGTATTGCAGCAGAACATATGGCAGACAGGATCATGGGTATTCATGCGGAGGTGCAGACTAAGCTACATGCCTCGAACGAAAAGTACAAGGAACAAGCGGACAAGCATCGTCGACAAAAGGTGTTCGAGGTGGGCGACCAGGTAATGGTCCATTTGCGAAAAGAAAGATTTCCGACCGGGATGTACAACAAGCTGAAGAATAAGAAAATTGGACCGGTACCGATCATCCGAAAGATCAATGACAATGCTTATGTTGTTGATCTTCCAGATGACATGACGATCTCACGGACTTTCAACGTTGCGGACCTGACCGAGTATTATGAACCAGCGCAGGAGGAGAACTCGAGGACGAGTTCTTTTCAAGTGGAGGGGACTGATGTAGAGCGGGTCGCGGACAATTTCATGGCTAAGATGGATCAGAAAAGGCACGGTCGGCGACAGAAGTGATCCGGACCATCGGACCTTAGATCGGGCGTATCTCACAATCCGGAATGAGTTATCCGACGTAAAATATATGATTTTGGGGTAGAACGAGCTACTTTAGCCAACCAACCCCGCTACGCCGGGTTGCGCAGCCCGGATTTGCGAAAAACCCCCTGATCGACGGTCGTTTCCTCGTTTTAATTTTGTTTTTACTATAAATAGTAAGTTTTAGTTTGAGTATAACTTTTCATCCGTTGGGCTTTAGGAGTTGTGTCCAACATGAAAAGTGCTTAGGATAATTAGGAGAACGGTTTGTTGAAGCCAAATAGGACACTTACTATTTTTGGCCGAAAACCTTGCGCACTAGTAGACATCGTGACCGTCTATAAATAGTAAGTTTACTATTTATAGTAAGTTGCGAATTCTAGGAGTTTTAGTTGTAGTATGAGTCTGATTTCTTTCATGTTGCTTGGTTCCCTTATTTAAAGGGGTGTAAACTCGTTTTTAATAATTCATCAATCAATTTCGAATTTATTAGAATTATTTCTATTTTCCTGCTTTCTTTCCTCGTGGATTCGAGAAGTCTCTGTGAGGAGTCCAGAGAAGCTCCGTGGATTCGGAGTAGTTATCCTTGAGGAAGACGGTGATCGACCTCATCACGTTTATCCCTGCGTCAATTTGGTATCAGAGCGAGGTTTTCCCTCGGGCCGATGGCAAACAACGAAGGTATGAATCAAAATCCTATGGACGATGATCCAGGGATTCGTTATCTTTCGGAAAGAATGGAAGCTTTCCATCGGGAGAGTCAGTTGACCATGCAAGGGTTGCAGGCAACCCTCGACCGTCTTGCGGATGCGCTACTTCCGCCCCGAGCCCTATGCGGTGCTCCACCACCTATGGTCGCGCCACCACCCGTGGTTGCTGTACGACGTGACCCTGATTATCGCAGAGCACCACCAGCGGTAAATCGTAGGGCTACACCAGATGATTCTAGTTCCAGCGACGAAGACATTAATGAGGGTTTTGATCGACGACCAGTCCATGGAGGCGATCGTCTAGATCGTGTTGAAAGAGACTATCGAGGTAAGGCTGAACTTCCTAGATTTAACGGTTTATTACGTATCGAAGATTTTCTCGATTGGCTAGCCGAAGTAGAGAGATATTTCGATTATATGGATGTGCCAGACCATAAAAGGGTGAAGTTGGTAGCGTTTAAATTAAAATCTGGTGCTTCTGCATGGTGGGAACAATTGCAACTCTCACGAGCCCGCCAAAACAAGGCGCCCATCGCATCATGGCCTCGAATGAGACGTCTTCTTCGTTCACGATTTCTCCCTAGTGATTATGAGCAGATATTATTCCAGCAATACCAGAATTGCCGACAAGGAAATCGAACTGTTACAGATTACACTGAAGAATTCCAGCGGTTGGCTACACGAAACGATTTGTCAGAATCTGAGTCACAGAAAGTGGCACGATTTATAGGTGGGTTGCGACCGGTAATTCAGGATCGAGTTCAGATGTACCCAGTCGGGACAGTAGATGAAGCAGTTCAATTGGCAGGAAGGGCAGAAACACAGCTTGCAAGAGCTCCTGCTCGTCCCTATCCTTCAAATCGACCCCCTATGACAGGTCCCACACAGGATTCAGTGCTGGCTCGAGGAAAAGATCCGGTAGGAGAACGTCCTCAACCTCCTCCACCCGCGAACCGTGATACGGGGAGCGGACCATCCAGACCTCAACGGGCAGCACCCACAACAGCGGGCCCGAGTAGGATTCCGAATCCTTATGCTCGGCCAAGGCCGAACAATTGTTACCGCTGTGGCCAACCAGGCCACTTATCAAACACTTGTCCTCAACGTCCGGCAGCGTACTTGACTATAAACGAAGGGGGCACTGAAGATGAGGCCGTGGAAGAGGATCATGGCTTTGATGAATATGAACAAACCACTGAAGAAATAGCAGGTGGCGATGAAGTGACAGGCGAAGATCGTGGCGAATCTCTCGTTGTGAGGCGACTACTGTATACCCCACGAAAGGAATTACATCCACAGCGGCACAATATATTTCGTACTCGGTGCACTGTCAGCGGAAAGGTCTGTGGTGTGATCATAGACAGTGGTAGCAGCGAGAACATCGTCTCAAGAGTAATGGTGGATAAGTTGCAGCTACCAACGACGAAACATCCTTCCCCGTACTCAATTGGCTGGATAAAAAAAGTGAACGAGACCAAGGTAACTGAACAATGCACTATCTCGTTTTCAATTGGTAAACATTATAAGGATCAGATACTTTGTGACGTGGTTGACATGGAAGCCTGCCATATGCTACTCGGTCGACCTTGGCAGTCGGACCGTGATGCGACCCATCGGGGGCGAGACAATGTCTATATATTCGTCAAGGATAGTCGAAAAATAATCCTTGCCCCTATGGCACCAGAGAACCACCCTGAAGCCTCTAAAGTGGAGGGGAGTTCTCTCTTGACCATTCGGGATTTCATAGAGGAGTCCAAGGAAACCGGCGAGGTATATGCCGTAGTGGTGAAGGGCGAGAAGGAGGAACCCTCAAACATCCCTCCAAGCTTAAGAATGTTACTAAACGAATTCAAAGAAGTCTGGCCTGAAGATTTACCTGATGGATTGCCCCCCATGAGAGACATCCAACATCACATAGAGCTCGTTCCTGGGGCTAGTCTGCCCAATCGCCCTCATTATCGGATGAGTCCGAAGGAGTGTGAGATACTTCAGGGGCAAGTGGAGGAATTGATCCGTAAGGGTCTATTGAGAGAGAGCATGAGCCCATGTGCTGTACCAGCATTATTAACGCCAAAAAAAGATGGAAGCTGGCGCATGTGTGTCGACAGCCGAGCAATTAACAAAATTACTATTAAATATCGGTTTCCAATACCACGGTTGGACGACATGCTCGATATGTTAGAAGGGGCTAAAGTGTTCTCTAAACTCGATCTAAAGAGTGGGTACCATCAGATTCGTATTCGACCCGGCGATGAACGGAAAACGGCATTCAAGACAAAGGAAGGGTTATATGAGTGGCTAGTCATGCCTTTCGGCCTATCGAACGCACCAAGTACTTTTATGCGTTTGATGAATCAAGTTTTAAAACCGTTCACTGGCCGATTTGTGGTAGTATATTTTGATGACATATTGATATATAGCCAGGATGAGGCGGAGCATAAGAAACATCTCAGGCAGGTGCTGCAGGTCCTACAAGATAACAAGTTGTACCTCAACTTGAAAAAGTGTAGTTTTTTAACTAACAGCCTGTTGTTTTTAGGATTTTTTGTAACGTCCACAGGAATTCGGGTGGACGATGAAAAGGTGCGAGCTATTAAGGAATGGCCGATCCCGACAAACATTCATGAGGTAAGGAGTTTTCACGGACTGGCGACTTTCTATCGTCGATTTGTGCGAGATTTTAGCACCATAGTCGCGCCAATAACGGACTGCATGAAAAAAGGGCCGTTCCAATGGACCGATAAAGCTGATAAGAGCTTTCATGAGATCAAGCATCGTTTGTCTACAACACCGATCTTGGTGCTTCCTAATTTTGATAAATTATTTGAGGTGGAGTGTGACGCTTCATATGTCGGAATAGGAGGAGTATTATCACAGGAAGGCAGGCCGGTAGCCTTCTATAGCGAGAAGCTCAGTGAAGCCCGAAAGAAGTGGTCGACTTACGAGCTTGAGTTATACGCAGTTGTTCAGGCGCTGCGACATTGGCGGCATTATCTGATTCAGAGGGAGTTTGTTCTGTACACCGACCATCAGGCATTAAAGTTTATTAATAGTCAGACTAACGTGAATCGTGTGCATGCTAGATGGGTTGCGTTTTTACAGGAATTTACGTTTGTTCTGAAGCATAAGTCAGGTCAGCAGAATAAGGTGGCTGATGCACTTAGCCGTCGTGCGTCATTACTTGTTACGGTGAGCAATGAGGTGGTCGGCTTTGACTGTCTCAAGGAGCTATATGCCGAGGATGAAGACTTCAAAGATTCCTGGTTGAAGTGCCAAGAAGGTCACCCCAGTGACTTTCATATACAGGATGGTTTTCTCTTCAAAGGGAATTGATTGTGCATCCCCCAAAGTTCTCTAAGGGAGCAGATTATTCAGGAACTACATGGAGGTGGCCTCGGTGGACACCTTGGGCGAGACAAGACGCGAGCTCTTGTGGAAGAGCGGTATTACTGGCCGCAATTAGTACGTGATGTGGGAAGAGCCGTACAACGTTGTCATACTTGTCAGACCTCCAAGGGGCAATCTCAGAATACGGGCCTCTACACCCCTTTACCTGTGCCTGACGGTCCTTGGGAGGATTTATCAATGGACTTCGTACTTGGTCTTCCACGAACACAACGCGGCATGGATTCGGTGTTCGTAGTGGTAGATCGTTTCTCCAAGATGGCGCACTTTATCCCATGCAAGAAGACCCTTGATGCAACACATGTGGCGAATTTATTCTTCAGGGAGGTCGTACGGCTACACGGGGTCCCTAAGACCATTACTTCTGATCGTGACACGAAGTTCATTAGCCACTTTTGGCGGACTTTGTGGACTCGATTCGATACACGACTTCAATTCAGCAGTGCTTACCACCCACAGACTGATGGGCAGACCGAAGTTGTGAATCGTACTTTGGGAAACCTCCTTCGATGTATTTCAGGAGAGAAACCGAAGCAGTGGGATTTGGCCTTGTCTCAAGCGGAGTTTGCATTTAACAACATGGTGAACCGCTCGACAGGGAAATCTCCGTTCCAGGTTATTTACGGACGAGTACCTCGCCACACACTAGACTTGGTCCCTCTGCCCAAGCTCCCAGGCATGAGTATTGCAGCAGAACATATGGCAGACAGGATCATGGGTATTCATGCGGAGGTGCAGACTAAGCTACATGCCTCGAACGAAAAGTACAAGGAACAAGCGGACAAGCATCGTCGACAAAAGGTGTTCGAGGTGGGCGACCAGGTAATGGTCCATTTGCGAAAAGAAAGATTTCCGACCGGGATGTACAACAAGCTGAAGAATAAGAAAATTGGACCGGTACCGATCATCCGAAAGATCAATGACAATGCTTATGTTGTTGATCTTCCAGATGACATGACGATCTCACGGACTTTCAACGTTGCGGACCTGACCGAGTATTATGAACCAGCGCAGGAGGAGAACTCGAGGACGAGTTCTTTTCAAGTGGAGGGGACTGATGTAGAGCGGGTCGCGGACAATTTCATGGCTAAGATGGATCAGAAAAGGCACGGTCGGCGACAGAAGTGATCCGGACCATCGGACCTTAGATCGGGCGTATCTCACAATCCGGAATGAGTTATCCGACGTAAAATATATGATTTTGGGGTAGAACGAGCTACTTTAGCCAACCAACCCCGCTATGCCGGGTTGCGCAGCCCGGATTTGCGAAAAACCCCCTGATCGACGGTCGTTTCCTCGTTTTAATTTTGTTTTTACTATAAATAGTAAGTTTTAGTTTGAGTATAACTTTTCATCCGTTGGGCTTTAGGAGTTGTGTCCAACATGAAAAGTGCTTAGGATAATTAGGAGAACGGTTTGTTGAAGCCAAATAGGACACTTACTATTTTTGGCCGAAAACCTTGCGCACTAGTAGACATCGTGACCGTCTATAAATAGTAAGTTTACTATTTATAGTAAGTTGCGAATTCTAGGAGTTTTAGTTGTAGTATGAGTCTGATTTCTTTCATGTTGCTTGGTTCCCTTATTTAAAGGGGTGTAAACTCGTTTTTAATAATTCATCAATCAATTTCGAATTTATTAGAATTATTTCTATTTTCCTGCTTTCTTTCCTCGTGGATTCGAGAAGTCTCTGTGAGGAGTCCAGAGAAGCTCCGTGGATTCGGAGTAGTTATCCTTGAGGAAGACGGTGATCGACCTCATCACGTTTATCCCTGCGTCAATTTGGTATCAGAGCGAGGTTTTCCCTCGGGCCGATGGCAAACAACGAAGGTATGAATCAAAATCCTATGGACGATGATCCAGGGATTCGTTATCTTTCGGAAAGAATGGAAGCTTTCCATCGGGAGAGTCAGTTGACCATGCAAGGGCTGCAGGCAACCCTCGACCGTCTTGCGGATGCGCTACTTCCGCCCCGAGCCCTATGCGGTGCTCCACCACCTATGGTCGCGCCACCACCCGTGGTTGCTGTACGACGTGACCCTGATTATCGCAGAGCACCACCAGCGGTAAATCGTAGGGCTACACCAGATGATTCTAGTTCCAGCGACGAAGACATTAATGAGGGTTTTGATCGACGACCAGTCCATGGAGGCGATCGTCTAGATCGTGTTGAAAGAGACTATCGAGGTAAGGCTGAACTTCCTAGTTTTAACGGTTTATTACGTATCGAAGATTTTCTCGATTGGCTAGCCGAAGTAGAGAGATATTTCGATTATATGGATGTGCCAGACCATAAAAGGGTGAAGTTGGTAGCGTTTAAATTAAAATCTGGTGCTTCTGCATGGTGGGAACAATTGCAACTCTCATGAGCCCGCCAAAACAAGGCGCCCATCGCATCATGGCCTCGAATGAGACGTCTTCTTCGTTCACGATTTCTCCCTAGTGATTATGAGCAGATATTATTCCAGCAATACCAGAATTGCCGACAAGGAAATCGAACTGTTACAGATTACACTGAAGAATTCCAGCGGTTGGCTACACGAAACGATTTGTCAGAATCTGAGTCACAGAAAGTGGCACGATTTATAGGTGGGTTGCGACCGGTAATTCAGGATCGAGTTCAGATGTACCCAGTCGGGACAGTAGATGAAGCAGTTCAATTGGCAGGAAGGGCAGAAACACAGCTTGCAAGAGCTCCTGCTCGTCCCTATCCTTCAAATCGACCCCCTATGACAGGTCCCACACAGGATTCAGTGCTGGCTCGAGGAAAAGATCCGGTAGGAGAACGTCCTCAACCTCCTCCACCCGCGAACCGTGATACGGGGAGCGGACCATCCAGACCTCAACGGGCAGCACCCACAACAGCGGGCCCGAGTAGGATTCCGAATCCTTATGCTCGGCCAAGGCCGAACAATTGTTACCGCTGTGGCCAACCAGGCCACTTATCAAACACTTGTCCTCAACGTCCGGCAGCGTACTTGACTATAAACGAAGGGGGCACTGAAGATGAGGCCGTGGAAGAGGATCATGGCTTTGATGAATATGAACAAACCACTGAAGAAATAGCAGGTGGCGATGAAGTGACAGGCGAAGATCGTGGCGAATCTCTCGTTGTGAGGTGACTACTGTATACCCCACGAAAGGAATTACATCCACAGCGGCACAATATATTTCGTACTCGGTGCACTGTCAGCGGAAAGGTCTGTGGTGTGATCATAGACAGTGGTAGCAGCGAGAACATCGTCTCAAGAGTAATGGTGGATAAGTTGCAGCTACCAACGACGAAACATCCTTCCCCGTACTCAATTGGCTGGATAAAAAAAGTGAACGAGACCAAGGTAACTGAACAATGCACTATCTCGTTTTCAATTGGTAAACATTATAAGGATCAGATACTTTGTGACGTGGTTGACATGGAAGCCTGCCATATGCTACTCGGTCGACCTTGGCAGTCGGACCGTGATGCGACCCATCGGGGGCGAGACAATGTCTATATATTCGTCAAGGATAGTCGAAAAATAATCCTTGCCCCTATGGCACCAGAGAACCACCCTGAAGCCTCTAAAGTGGAGGGGAGTTCTCTCTTGACCATTCGGGATTTCATAGAGGAGTCCAAGGAAACCGGCGAGGTATATGCCGTAGTGGTGAAGGGCGAGAAGGAGGAACCCTCAAACATCCCTCCAAGCTTAAGAATGTTACTAAACGAATTCAAAGAAGTCTGGCCTGAAGATTTACCTGATGGATTGCCCCCCATGAGAGACATCCAACATCACATAGAGCTCGTTCCTGGGGCTAGTCTGCCCAATCGCCCTCATTATCGGATGAGTCCGAAGGAGTGTGAGATACTTCAGGGGCAAGTGGAGGAATTGATCCGTAAGGGTCTATTGAGAGAGAGCATGAGCCCATGTGCTGTACCAGCATTATTAACGCCAAAAAAAGATGGAAGCTGGCGCATGTGTGTCGACAGCCGAGCAATTAACAAAATTACTATTAAATATCGGTTTCCAATACCACGGTTGGACGACATGCTCGATATGTTAGAAGGGGCTAAAGTGTTCTCTAAACTCGATCTAAAGAGTGGGTACCATCAGATTCGTATTCGACCCGGCGATGAACGGAAAACGGCATTCAAGACAAAGGAAGGGTTATATGAGTGGCTAGTCATGCCTTTCGGCCTATCGAACGCACCAAGTACTTTTATGCGTTTGATGAATCAAGTTTTAAAACCGTTCACTGGCCGATTTGTGGTAGTATATTTTGATGACATATTGATATATAGCCAGGATGAGGCGGAGCATAAGAAACATCTCAGGCAGGTGCTGCAGGTCCTACAAGATAACAAGTTGTACCTCAACTTGAAAAAGTGTAGTTTTTTAACTAACAGCCTGTTGTTTTTAGGATTTTTTGTAACGTCCACAGGAATTCGGGTGGACGATGAAAAGGTGCGAGCTATTAAGGAATGGCCGATCCCGACAAACATTCATGAGGTAAGGAGTTTTCACGGACTGGCGACTTTCTATCGTCGATTTGTGCGAGATTTTAGCACCATAGTCGCGCCAATAACGGACTGCATGAAAAAAGGGCCGTTCCAATGGACCGATAAAGCTGATAAGAGCTTTCATGAGATCAAGCATCGTTTGTCTACAACACCGATCTTGGTGCTTCCTAATTTTGATAAATTATTTGAGGTGGAGTGTGACGCTTCATATGTCGGAATAGGAGGAGTATTATCACAGGAAGGCAGGCCGGTAGCCTTCTATAGCGAGAAGCTCAGTGAAGCCCGAAAGAAGTGGTCGACTTACGAGCTTGAGTTATACGCAGTTGTTCAGGCGCTGCGACATTGGCGGCATTATCTGATTCAGAGGGAGTTTGTTCTGTACACCGACCATCAGGCATTAAAGTTTATTAATAGTCAGACTAACGTGAATCGTGTGCATGCTAGATGGGTTGCGTTTTTACAGGAATTTACGTTTGTTCTGAAGCATAAGTCAGGTCAGCAGAATAAGGTGGCTGATGCACTTAGCCGTCGTGCGTCATTACTTGTTACGGTGAGCAATGAGGTGGTCGGCTTTGACTGTCTCAAGGAGCTATATGCCGAGGATGAAGACTTCAAAGATTCCTGGTTGAAGTGCCAAGAAGGTCACCCCAGTGACTTTCATATACAGGATGGTTTTCTCTTCAAAGGGAATTGATTGTGCATCCCCCAAAGTTCTCTAAGGGAGCAGATTATTCAGGAACTACATGGAGGTGGCCTCGGTGGACACCTTGGGCGAGACAAGACGCGAGCTCTTGTGGAAGAGCGGTATTACTGGCCGCAATTAGTACGTGATGTGGGAAGAGCCGTACAACGTTGTCATACTTGTCAGACCTCCAAGGGGCAATCTCAGAATACGGGCCTCTACACCCCTTTACCTGTGCCTGACGGTCCTTGGGAGGATTTATCAATGGACTTCGTACTTGGTCTTCCACGAACACAACGCGGCATGGATTCGGTGTTCGTAGTGGTAGATCGTTTCTCCAAGATGGCGCACTTTATCCCATGCAAGAAGACCCTTGATGCAACACATGTGGCGAATTTATTCTTCAGGGAGGTCGTACGGCTACACGGGGTCCCTAAGACCATTACTTCTGATCGTGACACGAAGTTCATTAGCCACTTTTGGCGGACTTTGTGGACTCGATTCGATACACGACTTCAATTCAGCAGTGCTTACCACCCACAGACTGATGGGCAGACCGAAGTTGTGAATCGTACTTTGGGAAACCTCCTTCGATGTATTTCAGGAGAGAAACCGAAGCAGTGGGATTTGGCCTTGTCTCAAGCGGAGTTTGCATTTAACAACATGGTGAACCGCTCGACAGGGAAATCTCCGTTCCAGGTTATTTACGGACGAGTACCTCGCCACACACTAGACTTGGTCCCTCTGCCCAAGCTCCCAGGCATGAGTATTGCAGCAGAACATATGGCAGACAGGATCATGGGTATTCATGCGGAGGTGCAGACTAAGCTACATGCCTCGAACGAAAAGTACAAGGAACAAGCGGACAAGCATCGTCGACAAAAGGTGTTCGAGGTGGGCGACCAGGTAATGGTCCATTTGCGAAAAGAAAGATTTCCGACCGGGATGTACAACAAGCTGAAGAATAAGAAAATTGGACCGGTACCGATCATCCGAAAGATCAATGACAATGCTTATGTTGTTGATCTTCCAGATGACATGACGATCTCACGGACTTTCAACGTTGCGGACCTGACCGAGTATTATGAACCAGCGCAGGAGGAGAACTCGAGGACGAGTTCTTTTCAAGTGGAGGGGACTGATGTAGAGCGGGTCGCGGACAATTTCATGGCTAAGATGGATCAGAAAAGGCACGGTCGGCGACAGAAGTGATCCGGACCATCGGACCTTAGATCGGGCGTATCTCACAATCCGGAATGAGTTATCCGACGTAAAATATATGATTTTGGGGTAGAACGAGCTACTTTAGCCAACCAACCCCGCTACGCCGGGTTGCGCAGCCCGGATTTGCGAAAAACCCCCTGATCGACGGTCGTTTCCTCGTTTTAATTTTGTTTTTACTATAAATAGTAAGTTTTAGTTTGAGTATAACTTTTCATCCGTTGGGCTTTAGGAGTTGTGTCCAACATGAAAAGTGCTTAGGATAATTAGGAGAACGGTTTGTTGAAGCCAAATAGGACACTTACTATTTTTGGCCGAAAACCTTGCGCACTAGTAGACATCGTGACCGTCTATAAATAGTAAGTTTACTATTTATAGTAAGTTGCGAATTCTAGGAGTTTTAGTTGTAGTATGAGTCTGATTTCTTTCATGTTGCTTGGTTCCCTTATTTAAAGGGGTGTAAACTCGTTTTTAATAATTCATCAATCAATTTCGAATTTATTAGAATTATTTCTATTTTCCTGCTTTCTTTCCTCGTGGATTCGAGAAGTCTCTGTGAGGAGTCCAGAGAAGCTCCGTGGATTCGGAGTAGTTATCCTTGAGGAAGACGGTGATCGACCTCATCACGTTTATCCCTGCGTCAATTTGGTATCAGAGCGAGGTTTTCCCTCGGGCCGATGGCAAACAACGAAGGTATGAATCAAAATCCTATGGACGATGATCCAGGGATTCGTTATCTTTCGGAAAGAATGGAAGCTTTCCATCGGGAGAGTCAGTTGACCATGCAAGGGCTGCAGGCAACCCTCGACCGTCTTGCGGATGCGCTACTTCCGCCCCGAGCCCTATGCGGTGCTCCACCACCTATGGTCGCGCCACCACCCGTGGTTGCTGTACGACGTGACCCTGATTATCGCAGAGCACCACCAGCGGTAAATCGTAGGGCTACACCAGATGATTCTAGTTCCAGCGACGAAGACATTAATGAGGGTTTTGATCGACGACCAGTCCATGGAGGCGATCGTCTAGATCGTGTTGAAAGAGACTATCGAGGTAAGGCTGAACTTCCTAGTTTTAACGGTTTATTACGTATCGAAGATTTTCTCGATTGGCTAGCCGAAGTAGAGAGATATTTCGATTATATGGATGTGCCAGACCATAAAAGGGTGAAGTTGGTAGCGTTTAAATTAAAATCTGGTGCTTCTGCATGGTGGGAACAATTGCAACTCTCATGAGCCCGCCAAAACAAGGCGCCCATCGCATCATGGCCTCGAATGAGACGTCTTCTTCGTTCACGATTTCTCCCTAGTGATTATGAGCAGATATTATTCCAGCAATACCAGAATTGCCGACAAGGAAATCGAACTGTTACAGATTACACTGAAGAATTCCAGCGGTTGGCTACACGAAACGATTTGTCAGAATCTGAGTCACAGAAAGTGGCACGATTTATAGGTGGGTTGCGACCGGTAATTCAGGATCGAGTTCAGATGTACCCAGTCGGGACAGTAGATGAAGCAGTTCAATTGGCAGGAAGGGCAGAAACACAGCTTGCAAGAGCTCCTGCTCGTCCCTATCCTTCAAATCGACCCCCTATGACAGGTCCCACACAGGATTCAGTGCTGGCTCGAGGAAAAGATCCGGTAGGAGAACGTCCTCAACCTCCTCCACCCGCGAACCGTGATACGGGGAGCGGACCATCCAGACCTCAACGGGCAGCACCCACAACAGCGGGCCCGAGTAGGATTCCGAATCCTTATGCTCGGCCAAGGCCGAACAATTGTTACCGCTGTGGCCAACCAGGCCACTTATCAAACACTTGTCCTCAACGTCCGGCAGCGTACTTGACTATAAACGAAGGGGGCACTGAAGATGAGGCCGTGGAAGAGGATCATGGCTTTGATGAATATGAACAAACCACTGAAGAAATAGCAGGTGGCGATGAAGTGACAGGCGAAGATCGTGGCGAATCTCTCGTTGTGAGGCGACTACTGTATACCCCACGAAAGGAATTACATCCACAGCGGCACAATATATTTCGTACTCGGTGCACTGTCAGCGGAAAGGTCTGTGGTGTGATCATAGACAGTGGTAGCAGCGAGAACATCGTCTCAAGAGTAATGGTGGATAAGTTGCAGCTACCAACGACGAAACATCCTTCCCCGTACTCAATTGGCTGGATAAAAAAAGTGAACGAGACCAAGGTAACTGAACAATGCACTATCTCGTTTTCAATTGGTAAACATTATAAGGATCAGATACTTTGTGACGTGGTTGACATGGAAGCCTGCCATATGCTACTCGGTCGACCTTGGCAGTCGGACCGTGATGCGACCCATCGGGGGCGAGACAATGTCTATATATTCGTCAAGGATAGTCGAAAAATAATCCTTGCCCCTATGGCACCAGAGAACCACCCTGAAGCCTCTAAAGTGGAGGGGAGTTCTCTCTTGACCATTCGGGATTTCATAGAGGAGTCCAAGGAAACCGGCGAGGTATATGCCGTAGTGGTGAAGGGCGAGAAGGAGGAACCCTCAAACATCCCTCCAAGCTTAAGAATGTTACTAAACGAATTCAAAGAAGTCTGGCCTGAAGATTTACCTGATGGATTGCCCCCCATGAGAGACATCCAACATCACATAGAGCTCGTTCCTGGGGCTAGTCTGCCCAATCGCCCTCATTATCGGATGAGTCCGAAGGAGTGTGAGATACTTCAGGGGCAAGTGGAGGAATTGATCCGTAAGGGTCTATTGAGAGAGAGCATGAGCCCATGTGCTGTACCAGCATTATTAACGCCAAAAAAAGATGGAAGCTGGCGCATGTGTGTCGACAGCCGAGCAATTAACAAAATTACTATTAAATATCGGTTTCCAATACCACGGTTGGACGACATGCTCGATATGTTAGAAGGGGCTAAAGTGTTCTCTAAACTCGATCTAAAGAGTGGGTACCATCAGATTCGTATTCGACCCGGCGATGAACGGAAAACGGCATTCAAGACAAAGGAAGGGTTATATGAGTGGCTAGTCATGCCTTTCGGCCTATCGAACGCACCAAGTACTTTTATGCGTTTGATGAATCAAGTTTTAAAACCGTTCACTGGCCGATTTGTGGTAGTATATTTTGATGACATATTGATATATAGCCAGGATGAGGCGGAGCATAAGAAACATCTCAGGCAGGTGCTGCAGGTCCTACAAGATAACAAGTTGTACCTCAACTTGAAAAAGTGTAGTTTTTTAACTAACAGCCTGTTGTTTTTAGGATTTTTTGTAACGTCCACAGGAATTCGGGTGGACGATGAAAAGGTGCGAGCTATTAAGGAATGGCCGATCCCGACAAACATTCATGAGGTAAGGAGTTTTCACGGACTGGCGACTTTCTATCGTCGATTTGTGCGAGATTTTAGCACCATAGTCGCGCCAATAACGGACTGCATGAAAAAAGGGCCGTTCCAATGGACCGATAAAGCTGATAAGAGCTTTCATGAGATCAAGCATCGTTTGTCTACAACACCGATCTTGGTGCTTCCTAATTTTGATAAATTATTTGAGGTGGAGTGTGACGCTTCATATGTCGGAATAGGAGGAGTATTATCACAGGAAGGCAGGCCGGTAGCCTTCTATAGCGAGAAGCTCAGTGAAGCCCGAAAGAAGTGGTCGACTTACGAGCTTGAGTTATACGCAGTTGTTCAGGCGCTGCGACATTGGCGGCATTATCTGATTCAGAGGGAGTTTGTTCTGTACACCGACCATCAGGCATTAAAGTTTATTAATAGTCAGACTAACGTGAATCGTGTGCATGCTAGATGGGTTGCGTTTTTACAGGAATTTACGTTTGTTCTGAAGCATAAGTCAGGTCAGCAGAATAAGGTGGCTGATGCACTTAGCCGTCGTGCGTCATTACTTGTTACGGTGAGCAATGAGGTGGTCGGCTTTGACTGTCTCAAGGAGCTATATGCCGAGGATGAAGACTTCAAAGATTCCTGGTTGAAGTGCCAAGAAGGTCACCCCAGTGACTTTCATATACAGGATGGTTTTCTCTTCAAAGGGAATTGATTGTGCATCCCCCAAAGTTCTCTAAGGGAGCAGATTATTCAGGAACTACATGGAGGTGGCCTCGGTGGACACCTTGGGCGAGACAAGACGCGAGCTCTTGTGGAAGAGCG